>JAOEGL010000005.1:140118213-141492380 GCA_034509955.1 Urosaurus nigricauda
GAGATACCATCCTTAGTCACCGCTTCAGTCCGAGACGTAGAAAAATATAATATCTTATATTTGATGGGTGTCATCAGCGTACTGATAACACCCCGCCCCATGTCTCCGGATGATCTCACCCAGCAGCTTCATGTAAATGTTGAACAGTGTTGGGGACAGAATCGCACCTTGAGGGACACCCGATTTGAGCTCTCTCTTGGCAGAACTGTCCCCAGGCGACACCATCTGGAACCTGCCCAAGAGGTAGGACCAGAACCACTGCAATGCAGTGCCTCCAATACCCAACTCCCTTAGTCGTTCCAGAAGGATACCATGTTCGATGGTATCGCAGGCCGCTGAGATGTCCAAGAGTACCAACAGGGTCACACTTCCCCTGTCAATGTCCAGATGGAGGTCATCGACTAACAGAGATCATCAAATATATGGATCTCCTTGAGGAACCTGGGAATATAGGCAACCAAGCAATGACCACCTTGGGGACACATAGTTTTGCCTCTCACCCATATGGCAAGAGAACCACAATGTGGCTTCTAGCCGAGGGATTCCCATGCATTTCACTCCAGTTCCATGTAGCAGATTGGCTGGATGAACAGGTTGCCCTAGGTATGCGGTCAATGTTGACTGATGAATGAGTTGCCATAGCTTGACCTGTGCCTGGATCAGGACCCATGCTTATGGCCAAGTCTATTCCACTGAAATAAAGTTGTGGTCTTTATCATCCAAAGAAAATGTAGTCTGCGATCATTTCTACTGAATGTGAAGCCCAATATTCACTGCTGGCTCTACATATAAGCATCACTGATCCAGAGAGACTTATTTCTTAATACACAAGTTTAGGATTGTGATATGAGAACATGAACATTAGATACTTCTGGATCTCTGCAAAAAAGTGTGCATCATTTATGCCAGTGAGATCAAAGCCATGATGCCAGGCAAAACTAAAAGCTATTCAAAAAAAGGCTAGTAAAGGTGTTTTATATACATACACACTTGCCTAGCAACCAGCTTTCCTACCAGAATGTTATTGCAAAAACACTGTGAAGGTGCCACTCTACAATACCAATTAGGAAAACATAGGTACAAAATGGCCTGCTTCTTATCAGTGCCCACAGCTGTAGCTATCATTAAAAATAATTATGTTATCCGGTGGGTTTTGATGACATAAATTTAGGTTTTATTCCATTTTATCTGTTTTCTGTCTCACTTTCCAAAAGACACACTTAAGGTAGCTCATAGCAATTAATAACACAGCTGCAACATAGTTAAATCTTACAGCTCACAAATAATTTGTTTGCATTAAACAAGGCTGGGAAGAAAAACATATGTACACAGGCATACTTCAGTTAATGAATCCACTTGCTAGTGGGGCTCCTTTTCACAGAATCATAGTGTTGGAAGAGACCACGAGGGCCATCCAGTCCAACCCCCTGCCATGAAGGAATACACAATTAAAGTACTCCCGACAGATGGCTATCCATTTTTCAAAGACTCATGCTCCTTCCCACTCACACACTCCTCAGTGGAAGAGATAAACCTCTCAGCAATGCCAGCCCAAAGGGTCCCGATTGTCAGGCTTGAATCCTCCTGTACCTGCCAGCCAACTCTTGTGGTTTGCACATTCCTTTACTTTCTTCTTGCTGAAAGTTTCTTAGCAGTGGCATCACAGAGAATGGTTGAAAGCAAAGGCTGCAAGCTGGTTAAGGAAACCAGGCTAAAGAATCAGAGTTTAAACACTACTGTTTAAACTGTAAAGAAGCAGCAGGACCAATAGTTACATCAGTAATGGCCCCAATCTCCTTATAAAGGGAACTTTTACAACACATTTGCAGTACACAAGGTCCTAGATTGGGACACAAGGAAGAAAAAGCATCATTCTACTGTAGCAATGTGAGCTAGAGCCAACTCCAGCATGTAAGGCAAACACAAATATAGTGGCTGCCTCCAGAAGCCCTTACTTACAATGTATGGAACAGCAAAACAGTAATAAAAATGGAGAACAGGTAACTGAATCAGCAGTCCCTGTCCCAGCTTGTCAAAAAAGCACTGGAACCCATGCTCTATGAGGGAGCTGGGGATGTTTAGCCTGGAGAAGAGAAGGTTAAGAGGTGATATGATAGCCCTGTTTAAATATCTGAAGGGATGTCACATTGAGGAGAGAGCAAGCTTGTTTTCTGCTGCTCCAGAGAACAGGACCCAGAACAATGGATGCAAGCTCCAGGAAAAGAGATTCCACCTCAACATTAGGAAGAACTTCCTGACAGTAAGGGCTGTTTGACACTCAGAGTGTGGTGGAGTCTCCTTCCTTAGAGGTCTTTAAACAGAGGCTAGATGGCCATCTGTTGGAGATGCTTTGGTTGAGAGTTCCTGCATGGCAGGGAGTTGGACTGGATGGCCCTTGTGGTCTCTTCCAACTCTATCTGCTTTATCACACTAGGGAGCAAACAGGATTTAAATGAGCGTTAAACTAGAGTTAAACAGGAAATGCCCTATGTTTATCACAGGACATTTCCTGTTTAACTCTTGTTTAACTCTCATTTAAATCCTGTTGATATCCTGTCTTTTCCCCAAAACTGGGATTCAAAGCAGAGAGAGGAAGAATCTTTAGGTGTAGCACAATCAACTGTGAGATTTTGTTTTGTTTTTTTATGCCTTAGACATTCAATCAGAAAATAATTGTGACTTTGTTCAAAGCTTTATGGTGGAAACTGTGTTTGGAGCTCTAGATTGCTAGTTAGATGCTGCATGATAAAACAGGTGGCCGGGGGGGGGGGGGGGGCAGATATTCCTGAATGCATTTTAGACGAATCCCTCAAATAGTCTGTAGAAGGTTCAAATGTTCTTGACTACTTATGCAAGGCTTACCTGGTCTGGTTATCTAATTTCATATCTGTATACTGTTAATTTCGCTGAAACAGGCTCTTCTTTCTTATGGGGCAGGAACTTATCCTTATTCTTGCCGAGTTGTTTTTTAATTTGGTACCAAAAATTACAATAAAGAAGAAACACCCAGGAACATATCTGTTTCATTAACAGAGGTATACTCTACAGACAGAAAAGCATAAGAATCTTTTCTGGTTCTACCCACTGTGCTACCTAATCAGCACCATGTTTTTGGTGTGGTTTGCCTTTACTTCTTGACATCCATACATTTGTCTGTCTTTACTACTTTTAGAAACAACACAGTGACAAACAGCAACACAGGCAAGTTGTAGTTTAAAGTTGCAACTTTAACTTGTTCAGCATCTAACACTACAGATAAAGAACTTAATATGTGCCAGTGATATAAAAAGTGAATGGGAATGGAAGGAAGGAAGCATAGGAAATTTAAGGTCGTACTATCTCCGAGGTAGGGAAAGCAGAGGGTAAATTGTTTTATTGTAAAAATCTAAAATAAAACCCAAAGAAAAAACATGCATATGTATGAAATTTAAATATATCTAAAATCTGAGTTAAGACTATCAGTAAATCATAATGACAGAAAACCAACTAAAACAATTTGAGACAAGCCAAATGCATAGTGACCATATTAGCTATTAAGTTGAAACCAATAAAAGAGTAGTGACCAACCAGCAATCTTGGCACTGGTCCCAAGAAAACCCACTCATTCCTCTGGCCAACTGAGCCTCTGCAGGGAAGGCGATATGGATGAAGTCATCTGATAATGAACCTGGTGGGCAAGTGGCCTCATGATGGGAAGCCAGGTCTAGTCCAAAGCAACCTACAGCTTTACAATTAATTATCAACAGTGAGCTACACCTGAAAACCGGCGGAAAAGGTCAGCACATCTTAAGCAATGTGGGAGTAATAATTTCCACAAAGATGATTACAATGAACACTGGCTACTACATTTTACATCAACCTAAGTTTACAGATACTGTATGTGTGTAACTACAGTATAACTAGATCTGCCTTTTCCAGGAAAGTATTGCAGGGTACACAGCCAAAACCAAACCAAAACCCTAAAACCACTAATAGCCATGACCATTAATGCACCCAAGAACAAAGTTATCTGTATCCAAAACAGGTTGTACACTCAATCACAGTTATCAATACCATGCATGATCACAAGAAATGAAGATGGGTTTCTAATGAAAAAAAAATATTTGAAGTACTCCAAATTCTGTCAGATTCTTTTCTAAATCTGTCTAAAGATTTGTATTTCTGTGCAGAGAAACAGAACATAATCTTTTTATTGAAACTTTTCTTTAATATTTTCTAGCCCTTATCATTATTAACATTGGCTTGCACACACTGTAAAATGTTAGTGTAAAATGCTCCCATCAAAATACACATATGATCTATTTAATCATTCTAACCATCCAAAGGACAGAAGGTACATGAACTGGGTTAGGTTTAACAACAATTTTCTGTTATATTATTTGAACGTTACCATTTGATAGTCCATTCCAACAGCCAGAAAACTAAACCACTATAAAACAGGATATACAATTCACACACAATTTTTCAAATATTGTTCATAGCACCCTCAGAATGTAGTCTACCAGAAGAATTAAAGTCCAAGGATGTTTCCATCACCATATATTCAAATCAGAACTACATAAATTAATGATTTTTCTAAGTACAACTAATCTCTGTACACCATAACCTCTTCAGAATAGTATAAGATCACTACTAGATCTGGATGGAACATTCTCAGGGCTCATTCCCATTGGAAAGATAACTCGATTTCTGATTCGGCTTGGCTGTGTGTCAAAAATCAATCCCAAAAGGTCCCTTGTTTCCACTACAAACAAGATGTTTTCTTACTCCAGAGTAAGTGTGGGGTTTCTGGCATGATTCTTGTTCCCATTTGTTCTGCTTCATATGTCAATCATTTATGGCAGGAGAAGGAAGGAAGGGAGAGAGAGAGAGAGAAGCCGACAAGTTGGGGATGGAGGGAGGAGGGGGAAGAAGCGAGACGAGGAAAGGCCCATGGAAGGCCTGCATGTGTCTCTGGTGCTTGCTCCTTCCTACCCCCTTCTTTCACTCCTTCCCTTCCCTTTAGCTGCTTCTCCTTCCGTGGGAAGGGAATCCTCAGGGAGAGAGAGGTGCACTCCAGGGTGAGGCGATGACCCACCTATCATCCAAAAAGCCCCCCCCCCCAACTTCCCTCTTGGACCCCAGCCTGTGAGTTGCTGCTGCTGTGGCTGGAGCCATGAGGGAAGAAAGGAGGAGGAGGAGGAAGGAAAGAGGAAAGAAGAAAGGTACCCAGGAGGAGGAGGAGGGGGGGCATGCTCTCCTCTGCCCAGACGCAAGCCTTTGCCCACTGCTCAGGCTGCTGACAGAGGGAGGGATGGAGGGAGGGAAGAAGGGGAAAGAAGAAGGGAAGGAAAAGAGGAGGGAGGGAGGTACCCAGGAAGAGGAGGGGTGTGTGTGTGTGTGTGTGTGCATGTGCACACCTCTCTGCCCAGACACAAGTGGCTCAGGCTGCTTGGAGAAGAAAGGAGGAGGAAGAAGAAAGGAGGAAGGAAGAAAGGTGTCTGGGATGAGGAGGGGGTGCACGCACTCCCCTCTGCTCAGGCTCAAGTCTTTGCCCACGGCTCAGGCTGCTGACAGAAGGAGGAGGAAGGAAAGAAGGAAGCAAGGAAGGAAGGAAGGAAGGAAGGAAGGAGGAGGAAGGAAGATACCTGGGATGAAGAGGAGGACGGGGAACACAGCAAGTTTTTTTAAAAAAATAAATTAAATTAAATTAAGCGGTAAATCGATAGAATGGCTTAGCAACTACCTGCTTTTTCAAGTAGTTGCAAGATCAATCTATTGATTCATTGATTAATTTTATTTTTAAAAAAGCACCCATGTTATAACCACAAACTCAAAAGGCAGCACTGTGTGTGTGTGACATCTCTGGGGAGGGATAGGACATGCACACCCCTCTGCCATTTGTCCCTCCTCTCAGAAAGAATAAATTCTGATCTGGAGTTTCCACTTATGGGGCAGGCTTCTGAATCGATTCTTCTAAAAAAACAACAACACACCACTAAAAAACAGTATCAGGAAACACCGGGTTATTTGTGTTTGCCCTGCTTCTTTCCTCCTGGAATCGATCCAATGAGGATCAGAAGCAGTTTCAAATGGGAACAAGGGTCATTTGCTCCAACTCCCACTTTGGAGCAAACTGCAGTGGGAATGAGCCCTCAGTAAAGTGAAGATGACTAAACTGAGGCCGTCATACTTTGGACTTATTGTGAAACAACATGTCTAATTTGAAAAGACTTTGGTAAAGTAGTAGGCAGTAGAAAAAGAGAAAGACCACACTACAGTGAGGAAGAGAGGAAGACCACACACCATAGATTGATTCAATCAAGGCCCTGACCCTGAGTTTGCAAGACCTAGACTGGGTAATTGATAACCAGAGCTCTCATTCATAGGGTGCGATATGTTAAAAACAATTTAATAGCAAATAACAACAACAACAACAACAAACATGGAATGCATAATTACTGTTGGTTTAGGGACCAACAAAGCTGATTACACTAAATACTCTTGGACAAATTCTTAGCTCTCTTTGATGATTTTCTACACAGGGTCCAAACTCCATCTAATGTGCAAGAAGCCCCAGTCTTTGACAACGGCACTACAAACAGTACCCATAATTTGTTGTGAACAGGGAAGTCACTCTGAATTACAGGTCACATGCAACACAAAACGTAGCAGCTGTAGTGGAGTCCTTCTGAAAGCTGCTTCTGATACCTAAATTATGGGCCAACAAGTGATCCTGGATTTGTACAACAACCAATTTCCAGACTGCTTGAATAGCTTCAGCCAGAAAATCAAGACTTCCTATGTAGTAGAGAACTCAATCTCTCACTGACACTTTTACAGTCTGGGGATTAATGTGGTTATTCCACTTCACAGAGCTAGTCAGGTATAACTAGGCAGACATTCTTACTGATGTTTTTACAGAAGTGAAGCATGAAGCAATTCAAACCAAGTATTTCTAACTGTACAAGGAGAGGCATATGGCAGAACTGGCATACTTGCAAACTACTGATCCATTTTAAACGGGCAAAGCAAGAATGCATTCTAACAAATGTTTAAAGGTTTACACCTTATCTTTAAAAAATGTTAATATGTCTTTTTGCTCTCCAAATATAAATCAGTTTGTTACAAATCTGGAGAGACCAAGGAATATCACTGTTCAGCCACAAGTATTTGGGTAATTTTAGGCCTTGACTTAAACAGGACTGTGCCAGGCATAAAAGTAAGGTGCTGTCTGAAGTGGGGTGCTCTCTGAAGAGAAGAGCAGGACTGGGCCAATGGGCCTTTCCATATGGCCTCCACCTTCCTCTGGCAGTTCAGGGAAAGAGAGCAGATTGTACCTTGAGAGGGAAGCTTTATGTACTGTGCACTGTGACTTCCCTAAAGACCTCTCTCCTCAGGCTTAGGAAAAATCTTTCAAGCCTAGTTACCAGGTAGCCAGTGGTAGGCTTTTCTCAAGTCTAAATGCTATATGGGATTAAAAAAAGAAGAAGGATGGAACTGTGAGAGTCTGGTTGTACAGGGATGGATTCAACCAACCTATCACTATATCTTTTCCAAAAACTTAACAATGAATAGATACTAGATATTCCATTAATGGACTGCTTTCTACAGTATAACCTTCCAATTTCCCCCGTGTGAAAAATCCATAGTACAGCTGCCAATAATAAATGTATGCATCAGCCTTCCCCAGCCTGGTGACCTGTGGATGTGTTGGTATAGTGCCCCATTCCCAGCCACTCCCATCAATGACCATGCTGGCTCAGAACAATGTGCTGATAATTATTTTAAAACAGTGTTAGTACCTTCTATAGTTGTACAACTCTTACTGCTAGCAGAAAAGTAATACAGTTGGCTACCCCACATTCACGGAAGTGAGGGGCAGTGCTGCTCATGAAAGTGGGGGAACCACTTAAATAAAAATAAATATAAATCAAAATTGCAAATGCTACTTGTTTTCCTGACAGAACACATCCTTAGGAATCTCTAGGTCCTCCAGCATGACTCTATGGTCACCTTCTGAATTACACTGGAGAACCTAAAGATTCAAAGGTATAACATTAATCAAATCCATGAATAACAAAATCCACAAATAATCAAATCTGTGAAAGGGAAACCAGCGATTGATTTTTCCAGCATTTCAGTGGTAGCATCAGAAAATACAGCTGCCAGTCATTAAGAGTTTACATATCACAAATAATAAACAAACAGTGCATAACATATTGTGAAAACCTAAATCTTTTAATCTAAACACTAAACTGGGAAAAGCATGGGTGCACCAAAAAAAAAAAAAAAAAAAAAAAGAAAAGAAAAGAAAAAGAAAATCAACAGAAGGAATGCTTGCAACCTGTAGGCCACAGGGATCCCATGTGTTATAGAACATATATGTTCTCTTGTATAGGACTTTGTCAGAACACATGTCCCCCATTGAAAATAAATGTGATATATTGTTTGTGCATATTTTTAAACATATACTCCATTCTCACATTTTTTTAGCTGAAACCTTCATAATTACATAGTGGGAAATCCTTTCTTAGTTGAAGCCTGCTTGAAGCCTTCACAATTTCATAACGGGAAGATGAGAAGGAGGAAAAAATAAGGCATTCTTTGTTTCTGTTCTATTTTTCACCTGACTGTGAAAGTCTTGATAAGTCTTGCTAAGCTTTCACCAGGCTAACTCTGACATGTAAAATGTAGTTGTGGGACAGTGGACAAAAAAGTGGGCAATTAACAGGTGCCTCCTTGGAATTGCAAGGGTCAGGTAATGAGAGTCAGGAGAGAGGCAAGATCTCAGTTCCCTATCCACAGTTTATAAACTAAGGAGGCCAGTTCTGATTAACATCAGAATAATATTTTAGACCCAATAAGAAAAATGTGACCCAGTTGATCAAAATATTTTGTAGCAAATTGGCCCCAATAGACCAATTTACAAAGAGGACACTCAGTCAAGACAAAAGTATTTTAACCTCATTAATGAAAATATTCTTTTCTACCATTTCTCCTTAATTTCAGAAATCATCCTTTGCCTGAGGGGGAAAAAAGAAATCCTATAATTTGATTTTTTTAAGGTTAACTATGCATGTCAGCATGGGATTATTATTGATGCATTTTCCCAACATTATATAGAATTTTCTAAGTAAATATCATAATTCATAAGACATTTCAGAGGATATATTTCATTTGTGAAAAGGGAGTTATTGATTAAAAGTAACAATAGTTAAGGAGATTATACTGCTACTCCGTACTTCAGAGTGAAATAACTAGACTTGTGAATTCTACCCACATTCAAAAAAGCAGAATTTACTCAGCTTTCTTTGGTAAATATAAGCAAATGGGAACACATCTTCCTCCAAATGTAAAATTTAAAAAAGCTTTTATATTTGCTAAACGAGACAGTAAATGTGTCTGAAAAATGAAAGGTCCAGAAACCCAATAAGTGAATTACACCAGTATGTTGCAAATATTATTTGTAAGTAATGGCCCATTTTAGATTGGCAAAAACAGGTGTGTTGATGGCTGCATGAAAGCCCAGCCTTTAGATGAGAAAAAGGGAAAGTGTGCCATGAAAACAATATTTTGGAGTTTTAAGGGAGAAGAAGCGCCTTTAAAAAGTAGCTTGATTTCCCCACTACTTTTTTAAAAAGGGCACAACATTGCTATTGCATCTAAAGGCTAAGGTGTAGTGGCACGGTTAAATGGGGCTCTGTCTCTTTAAAGCACCCATTTAAAGGCAGCGATACAGGTGCGGATCATAATGGATCGTGGGTTGGGAGCATGCGTGGTGTGGACTTCACTTCTAATTAAAACGCTCAATGCCCTGCAGGTGTAAAAGCTGGGGTTTAACCGCGAAGTTTTTTAAAGCTCCCAAACCCTAGCTCCAGCCCTAATCCAAACGGCACAGTTTAAAAAGGCGGAGGAAACGCAATGATAATTTGACGGATCCTCATAAGTATACATTTGTCCTGCGCAACTGCGCAGGTTTGCCAGCTGCCGGCTGCGAACTGCGCAATTGCGCAGTTCGCAGCCGGCAATGATAATTTGACTGTATGGTGTAACTGCGTTTGCGCAGTTCGCAAACCTGCAAAGTTGCGCAGGACAAATGTATACTTATGAGGATCCGTCAAATTATCATTGCGTTTCCTCTGCCTTTTTAAACTGTGCCGTTGCACTGGTGCATCATGAATGAACCCCTTTATTTTGTGAATGAATTGACATGTTATCCACAGGAGAATAACAGTAACGGCATCCCAGAGTCCCTACTGCGCATGTCTAGGGTTTGGATTAGGGGTGGAGCTAGGGTTTGGGAGCTTTAAAAACTTCGCAGTTAAACCCCAGCTTTTACACCTGCAGGGCATTGAGGAATTGCGCAGTTCGCAGCCGGCAAGGGAAAAAAAATTTAAAGGTTCACCGCGGCTAAAACCCGCGTTCATTGCCGCCCATGTAGCTGCTCCGCCTGTGTTTGTAGCATCCTGACAGCTTCCCATGTAGCTGCTGAGCCACAGAAAAGACTTCAGATAAGTCGTTCCCACACCCCTCAGTCTAGCTGCCCTGTACCTTTTAAATGCACACCTGGGGCTTGCAGTCTAGCTGCTGAGTATTAAGGAAAAGGCAACTTCATGTCACACTTTCCTGCCAATCTAAAAAGCCCCAATGTTAACAGGAGCACCACTGACTTTCTCATTCTCATGACATAACCATATACTTATACCTAGAAATGTGAAGGCCTGGAAGGGAAAAGGAAAAATTCAGGGGGGGGGATCCTTTACCTCATCCTCCCAGTAGTCTTTCCCCCCCAAAAAAATTGTGAAAGAAGGTTTATGGGATATATCCTTTTAGAATTATAAATAAAATATATGGGACAAGATAGTAGTATATTTACTGCTCAAAAATAATTACATAAAAATTATGCAAGAGGAAAACATTTATGTAAGACTATGTACAGTATCAAATCATGACACCTCCTGGTCTTGGTTACCTTTTTTTCTCACTTTTTTAAAATGGAAATGAGCACATTATGCCTGCTTGGCTTTAGGGAGAACAAAATAATGTTTTCTTTATGCCAGTTATTTATAATTAATTTTATGTTCCTAAAGAAACAAAGTGATTTTCACTCTTCAAAGAATGCTAATGTTGCATTTCTTAACTTTTCCAAATATTTCATTTTTTCAAAACAACCCCCCCCCCGCCAAAAAAAGACACCTATGACTCCTGCCCTAATGGTTTCAAAATTTATAGAAATTTTACATCTCCAGCTATATATTAATCCTATGTTCCAGAATGCCACATTTGTCCCATACACTTCAAAGGACTATGCACGTGAGTTTAGAAACATCCTCATAAATACAAATGCCCAAATCAAGTTCAAACTTTGAAACAAAGGCTGAAATACTGCAGACAATGCAAGGATTGAACATCCTAGACTGCCCAACACTCTCTGGGGGCAAGAGAGATATGGAACAATCTAAGCAAGGATCTGACAGGGGTTTTCCTGCTGAGTCTGCTGCCTCAAGCAGTCTCTCCTACAAAAGGATGGCATTCAACTTTGTAACCCTCACCTATATATAACAGAGAAAAGAATTGCCCATGCAAAAGAATAAAGGATTGCCAGAATTGCAGAACTGAACCTTCAGGGTTGTTAAGTCTGAAACAAAATGAAATATGATCAAAATAAATCATACAACTTAAAATGGGGGAAGGGGAGAGTGGAAGGAAATCTTGAAATTCAACAAAGGTTTTCTCCTTAAGGAACAGCAGAGAAATTTTCAAGTGGTATCAGCAGGGCACCAGATGAAAAGGAAGATGAGAAGGAATAGTCCTCAGGAATATGTCCTAGGAACATGTGTAATCTGATAGGGCAAGGGAATTCCCATCAGGTTGCTGTTTTGGAAGGTTCCTGCAAAAAGGTCTTGCACACACCCAAAGGAAGAGAGAAAGGGATTCACAACAGCTGTGTTTATTTCTCTCTCCCCTTTTTGCCATATATGTCTGACAACTAAAGCTGAAACAAACATATCACACATCAAACACTATACAAGCATGTAAGAGTGAAAAAGTGTGAGAGTGTGCACACACACACACACACACACACACGTAATCAGTATGCTGTATATCACAGAGGTTATGATGGCATGACTTAACCTGCAGTTCTGAGATGCAATGTCCAGTGCAGACAGCAACAATGAACATTTGGTGTGGATGAGCATGAAGGCCAAGGGGAGCCCTCCTTTACCTTTCCTTACTTGCATTCCTACCCCGAAAAGCACACCCATTTTTTACTGTGCTATAGGGTATGCAATTTTAAGCTACATAATGCAATATGGCTGACACCCTATTAGTGACATAAGCAAGCATAAAGGCAACCCATGTCTACATAGGTCTTTGAGGGAGAAGGGTCATGAAGGTTGGTATCCTCTTCCTTCCTTTTCAACAAACTCTCCCCAGGACTAAATTATTTCACTGTTTCATTGTTTCAACCATCCCTCCATCGCCATTCATTGGCTGGTAGAGAGCAGGAGGGGAGGGGAATGGAGAAACCTGTGGCTATGCCCCCACTGTCAAACACAGATGACTACACCAAAATCTCCAAAGAACACCAGCAGATCTAAGAGGATAATATCAGTCTGCATATAGCTATAGGGCTTCTCGGATCCCGGCCAAGCTTTCCCACAGCCAGACAATTCTCTAATCCCCACTCCAAGGGTGATGGAAGGGGAGCTATTCAACTATCGAATGGCCATAGAAGTGGGTATTTCAGTGAAACATTGAGTCCTGGCAGTGGTGGGAGAGGAGCCAATAAACTGTTACGCTACACTCAGAGCTGTAATACTCTAGCCAGTGGACCTTACATGCAGACCAATCATAATGCAGAGATACAGCAAGGAAAAAAGCAACAAAATTATTTCAACTAAGCTCTATACACTTTTATTTTAATGTTATACTTACATTTATCTGTGACATCCACGTCACACAGTGATCCATAAACAAGAACAAGTAATCCATAAACAGGAACAACATTTCTTTCACTGTCTAGTAATGTACAGTGGGACCTCCATATCGGTGAGAGTTCAGTTCTGGGGCCCCTCACCACTGATGCCATAAGACACATATGATTGCTTTCATATTATTTAATGGCAGTGACATTAATGTGCACATACAGAAGTGTGCATATTCATCCCAACACCATTGAATTATACAGGATGTAGTGATCTACTAGTGGTCAAATTATCAGATTCGAAGCCTGCTGATACAGAGGGGCTTTTTAGATTGGCAGGAAAGTGTGACATGAAATCGCTTTTACCTTAATGCTTAGCTGTTAGATTGCAAGCTCCAGGTGTGCACTTAAAAGGTATAGGGCTTTTAGACTGAGGGGTGTGGGAACGACTTATCCGAGGTCTTTTCTGTGGCTCAGCAACTACATGGGAAGCTGTCAAAACTCTACAAACAGAGGCGGAGCAGCTACATGGGCGGCAAGGAACGTGGCTTTTAGCCGCGCTTTAAACATTTTTTTCCCTTGCTGGCTGCAAATTGCGCAATTGCGCAGGTACATCATACAGTCGGAGTTTATCACACGGGGGAGTACAGGACCATTCCGAAAGAGGGAGAAAGTGAGGTCAGTTCGGAAATGCACGTGATTACGCACAAGACAAGATCACACACAAGACAAGAGAGCATCTACACAAAAAGAAAATGCAGAGTCAATACGAAAGAATTCATCACATGTGAACATACTGGTCGGCTTTCTGTTGCAAATTAAGGCATCTTGGGAAATGGTAGCAAAGGCTCATGGGAGTTGTAGTCTGTGTTCTGTCAGAGCATTATATTGAGTTGTCTTGAGGTTTCAGCCCTCTGTCCAGGAGGGATTCCCATATGTCCTCCATTCTTGAGCAGAGGCCCCCCTTTTCCAAGTTGACCAGGCACGTCCTCCTTTGCCAGGACACGTCCTACTTTTCCAGCCTTCTTTTTGAAGAGGAAGCAGGAGGGCCAGGCGTGCTCTGGCCAGGCTCTGAGGGTCTCTTCCTGGCTCCTTCCCTCCTTCCCCGCTGCCTTCCTCCTCCCTTTGGCTGAGAGAGTGTGACTTGCAGGGAGGAAAGGCAGCGGTGGTGCTCCAGGTCCACCTGATGCTGGGCCAGGGCAAGCTGGAAACAGGAGGAGGAGGAGAGGGACATGGGGCCCCTCTGCTGCCCTGCTTCCCTGCAAGTCACACTCTCTCAGCCAAAGGGAGGAGGAAGGCAGCCAGGAGAGAGCCCTGGAGCCTGGCCAGAGTGTGCCTGGGCCTGCCTTCTCCTCCCCCCTTCAGCTGAGAGAGTGTGACTTGCAGGGAGGCAGGGCAGCGGAGGTGCTCCAGGTCCCTCCCCTTCTCCTCCTCCTCTTGCCAGCTTGCCCTGGCCTGGCTGAGCGCCTCCAGTGCCCTGCTGTCTCCCTAGAAGTCACACTCTCTCAGCCAAAGGGAGGAAGTGAAGGAAGGTGCAGGCACACTCTGGCCGGGCTCTGAAGGTCTCTTCTTGTCTTGGCACCTTCCCTCTCTCCGCACTTGTATCGCTGCCTTTAAATGGGCGCTTTAAAGAGACAGAGCCCCATTTAACCGGGCAACTACACCTTAGCCTTTAGATGCAATAGCAATGTTGCGCCCTTTTAAAAAAAGTAGTGGGGAAATCAAACTACTTTTTAAAGGCACTTCTTCTCCCTTAAAACTCCAAAATAGTGTTTTCATGGCACACTTTCCCTTTTTGTCATCTAAAGGCTGGGCTTTCATGCAGCCTTCAACACACCTCTTTTTGCCAATCTAAAATGGGCCAGCTCCTTTTTAAAGCACTTCTTCTCCCTTAAAATGCCAAAATAGTGTTTTCATGGCACACTTTCCCTTTTTCTCATCTAAAGGCTGGGCTTTCATGCAGCCTTCAACACACCTCTTTTTGCCAATCTAAAATGGGCCAGAGAGCCCACTGTAATACTTTGCTCAAATGTTTTATCAAAGTAAAACTGATAACTCTTTTGTCATCTGACCTATTGTTGTGCAGGTTCAATATTTTTTTAAAAAAAGTTTTTTTAAATTATTTTAAAAGAGGCCTTCACTTCAACCCAGTCTCTCAATTTTAGGTTACTTGCGTGCCAAACAGAATCAAATATTGGTTACAAAAATGAGACACAGCATGGGACTTAAAGCTTTTGAATCCTGTTCTGTTCTGTCTACAGCCACAGTCTCTGGAGAAAATTTGTTCAGTTTTACTAAACTTTCTGTTATATGTTTCTGCCAGTTGGCATAACTGAAAGTTAATTAGACATATGCACACAAAAGATAAACTCACACTTTGAGGCTATAAAACCACAAAAACAATAAATGTTAAATCTATAGCACTTGGAAGTGAAGAAAACATTTTGCTGGGCATCATATTTTTTCTAACTCTCACCATGGGAGTTTCACTGCCTGCTTCTTTGACAGCACTCTGCTCTGTACAAACTTATATGGCCTAAATATTAGACAAATGGAATGCTAGGAATTCCTGATAGCCATACTCTGTCTAGGGCTCATTCCACAGTTATAAACCGAATGATATGACCTTTGAGCTTTCCAAAGGAAACTCTGAAAAAGCAGGGTTGTAAAGAGACTATTGTGCTGGGAGTTATTTAACATTCAGTTTTACGCTACAGTACCTGAAATGGAAAAAAAGGGGAAAAAAATCAAAGAAAAAATGTATATAAAAACTGAACCTTATTTCTACACAGAATTATGTAATTATCGGTTCAACCAATTTTAATGAAACATTTACACATTCTCAGGACTGTAGTCTTTTCTGCAAACTTAAAATGGTTCCTAAAGAATAAAATGACTTCTCTGTACTTCTTAGCAATACTAAATAGCTTCAGATATCACATTCCACTTACAAAGTATAACATTATCGTTGCCATTAATTCAAGCTACTATCCTGAATTGAAGGCTAAAGAGGTAAAACATTCTAGCCTAGAACCTTCTATGTCTTTACCTCTGCTTTGGTTAATTGGGACCATCAGTCAATTAGGTACAAAAATATAATCTGACCCATCATATCCCATTGCTTTATGTGTCAGCATGCACATTACTGCTTGTTATTGCAAACATGACACTGGCTTTTAAAAATGTTTTGCTCTATCAAAATAAATGTCTAAAGATACATCTACACTACAGAAATAATCCAGTTTGACACCACTTTAACTTCCATGGCCCAATGCTATGGAATTCTGGGAACTGTTGTTTGTTGGAGTGCCAGAACTCTTTGACAGAGAAGGCAAAATGTCTCACAAAACTTCACTTCCCAGAATTCCATAGCAGTGAGCCATGGCAATGAAAGTGATGTCAAACTGGATTATTTTGGCAGTGCAAACGCAGTCCCAATGTCTTCATTATTAAGATGCAACTATATAAAAACAAAACAAAAGAAAAAATCCGCAACAAACATAAAAATACGAATGCACAGATATTAATCTTTAAAATTAGGGCTGACTCCTAATTATGGCTTTGAGTGTTTGTAACGGCAGTATCCTTTGAAAACCGCTGTCATTGGGCATGATTTTTGTATTTATTCCAGTTTTTTGTGTGACAATTAGCACCTGCTGGTAAATCACAGAAATCAGGGCGTGGGTTGTTGTTTTTTTAAGCCATCAGTCAAAAGCACTGAATGTGTTGAAACTTTTGGCTTCCCAAGATGGGATGAATTATTAATAAGTGGCAACACTTTCCACGTTTCTGGAATCTAAAGCCTCTACTGTATTCCACAACATGTACCCTCCGCTTACCCCTTTCTGCAGATTCTTATGCATCAGAAGCAATCAGGCAGGAAATCTTAATATAAATAATTCATTGAAAAACAAAATGTTTAAAACTCCTAGAAAAAGAGGAAAAATGAACAGAATGGTCTTGTTTTAACTAGCACCACATGATTTTTCTTTCAGTGGTTGTTTAGGGAAGTTATAGGCAACTGTGGGGCTGCATTGCCTCCAATGAAACTCTTGGGAGCTGCACACCCATCACCACAGAAACAAACAAACAAACAAACAAACAAACAAAAACACCCCACAATATTTGTCCATAATGAGCCCCCCAGTGCCCCCCATGGCTTTTGTTGGGGGAGGCAGCCACTTTGGGCCCAGAAGAGAACTTTTTTTCAAACCAGTGAGTGTCCAGAAGTCATTTCTGGTTACTTCCAATTTTAATAAAGGCCTTTACAACACAAAAATTTTGGACCCCTGTGGGGGTGCTGATGGGGGGGGGGTGCTCATTTTGCCCACCCCTGGCCTATGGGCTCTTCAATATAATATTGCAACTGAGCTGCAATACACATTCAGTTTCTGCATACAATTTAACGTAGAAGGGCAGGTAACACTTACGTAACAAGAAATACCTGAATGCTTCCCTCAGCAAAATTCTGTCATAATAACTTCATAACACAAAGCTAACATTGTAATATTTAACTATCAAAAGTACGGCCATTTTGCTTGTGGCGTGGTCTAAAATGAATCAAAACTCACTTCCTCAACTGAATATTTTTTTAATTAGGTTTCTTTTTTTTTCCTTTTTTCTTTTCTATTAGGACAGAATCTGCACTGGAGGTCAAAGATTATCTTCTACAACAGTGGTTCTCAACCCTCCTAATGCTGAGACCCTTTAATACAGTTCCTCATGTTGTGGTGACCCCCAACCATAAAATTATTTTCGTTGCTACTTCATAACTGTAATTTTGCTACTGTTTTCTGATGGTCTTAGGTGACCCCTGTGAAAGGGTTGTTCAACCCCCAAAGGGGTTGTGATCCACAGGTTGAGAACAACTGTTCTGCAATAAAACAAGCAGTTCTCTCTGATGCAAGGTTGGATACACATAGACACATACACTCCCCCTTGTCATTTAGCTTTAGAAAAGTTTTGTCCAGGCTCTTGTCTCACTTGCGCACACATTCCCCCCTCACCCTGGCAACACTTTTATTTTCAAAATGTATTAGGATACCAAATAGACTAGTCAAATCGGTGATGGTAAGAACAGAAGAGTAGTGGTTTGTGTGTTGGACTAGGACACTGAGAGACCAAGAGTCAGATCCTGGCTCAGCCACGGACCCACTGGGTGACCTTGGGCCAGTCACACTTTCTCAGCCTCCGAGGATGGCCCTTGCAAACTCCCTTTGAATAAAACCCTATGACAGGTTTGTTTTGCAGTTGCCATAAGTCAGAAGCAACTTGAAGGCACCCAGCAACAGCAACAAGAAGAGTATTCAACACCAGCAACTTTTAAAAATCATTATTCAACATGATATCTTTGCAACAAGGCAAAAACCCAGTTATCACATGCCTAATCATGCTGAGACACTTTTTGGAGAGAGCTGAAGCATAGCTTATTTCAGTTGAAGCAGAGTTCACCTTTATTGAAACTGCCCCAGGTTTTCACCAAATGATGCTTATAGTGGCTGCCAATGAAGTCACAGAATAAAAGGAGTAATCAAAATATATAAAACAGGTATGTAAAATAAATAAAACAGCAGTGCCTAGATTATTTTCCAACCATAAACCTAGTATGAGAATCTAATTTGCAAGAGGCTTCTATATCTTGTTTCACTTGACCTGTTTTTGTATAATGTGAATTACATTAGTTGTGGAGGAGGGAGGGAGAACAGTGAAAGTTGTAGTAGCAAGTGAAGCTGCAACATAATGGATGTAATAAATGTGTATATTTGGCCAGTCCCTTGAAAGAGTGATGGCCAGGAGACCCATGAAAACAGCAAACAGAGGTATAATTAAGTATTTTAAGGAAACACCTGGCTGAAAAGGAGCAAGATATACCGGTGAGGATAGCATTTGGGATTTCTTCTAGACTGGGCAGAATAAATTATGCCAACACAGCAGGACATAGCTATGCTCAAGTACAAGAGAAGCCCTATGTGCTTATACATTTGCACTACACTTAACTACAGTAGCACATTTAACCTATTTAAAATCAATCAGGTTTCAGTAATTGTGGTCAGAACTGAAAATCAAATAAGAGTACAAACAAATGTTCCTTATGATTGATTGACTGATTCACTTTACATCCTGACTCTCTCTCTATACAGTACCCAAGGCAGCTATTTCCCAGAGTGTTACGTCTTGTTAGAGATAAACTAATAAAGAATGAATTTGCATTTATTTTAGCCTTATAACACAGCCTCTCTATTGTTCATGATCAACTAAGGGTAGGTTTAACTATTGAGGGTTTGGTTGTATTGATTACTGTATTTCTTCTGTTACATTTAAAGTAGCAACAGATTTATTGCTAAAGTCAGATCTCATATATAGTTTAGAGAGGAAGCTCATGTACATTTTGAGAAATACCTAGATTTTACCATATCTGTACAATTATTATCTGAAGAGTAAGCAATTCTCTTTACAGCTCCAAACAGAGCTGTTTACATGATGACAGAAGGTATGTTGTTTATGCCTTAGGAGTTTACCTTACTAGCATTCTAGCAGCTAAGGATTCTGCAGGCTTTTATGGAAATCACCTTTATCACAGACCTTTAAATAGGCAATGATTCAGTATGTAAACTATAATACTGCCTTAGTTCTTATCTTTTCGGTTTTCCATGGAAAGTCAACCTGAAGATGCTTTGGGAGCAGTAAGACCTTTTGCCAGTCTTATTAGGGAAAATAAGAAATATAGTGTTTGCTCAACACTCTTTCTTAATTTATTTTGCTAATTCTCCCCAAATACTATGTGAAAAAAAAAATGATCGACTATACTTTACCCAAACACTTAACTGAGATGACTGGTCATTAATAGAGTCAACCAGATCCCACCAGATTGCTGCTTGGTTTCCTGTGCAGGCTGAACCATAGACTGGGGAAACAATGAATGTCATATTACTTCCATATATATTTACAAAACAAATGAATGATAAGAAAGTGGAACTTGGTGGATTAGGTAACCCTCTACCAGAATACTGTTGTTTTATATCTCATGACTACTATGGGGCTTTCTAGATTGGCAAAAAGAAGTGTGTTCATGGCTGCATGAAACTCTAGCCTTTAGATGAGAAAAAGGGAAAGTGTGCCATGAAAACGCTTTTTTTTGCGTTTTAGGGGAGAAGAAGCGCCTTTAAAAAGGTGCTGGTTTTCCCGGCTTCTTTTTTAAAAACTGCGGAACAGCGCAGCTCCATCTAAAGGCTGTGGTGCAGCTGCTAAGCATTAAGGAAAAGGCAACTTCATGTCACACTTTCCTGCCAATCTAGAAAGCCCCTATGTTGGGTTCTGCTCAGAGAAAGGATAATTTTTGCTTTGTCTTATGAAATTGATTCCGAATCAGGAAAAGACTAACAGGCTGTGCAGACCACCCCAAAGGGGCGGCCTGCAGCCACCTCCAGCTGCGCTGGATTGGAGCCACAGCAACTGCATGCCAAATCTCTCCTTTCTTGACAGAATTAACCAAGAATCAGATCTTGAGTATATAAGTCAATGACTGTGGGAAACAGGGAAACTAGAAAGGCCATTCATCTGATTTAGTAGAACTGATTATAGATGAAACATATGCATAACAATGTATTCACTTTAGGAGACCAAACATTATTTGTAATTAATACTACTGTATTGCCTTGTTTGCAAAAAAATAAAAATAAATAAAAAGCCACCAAGCAGTGCACAACAAATTTAAAGTAAAACAAAAAATAAAAATAAAAAGTTATTAATAAAATCATTTAAAACATTTATGTCTTTGATATTTAATTTCAAATCATCCAACTCTGGCTAGGAATGTGGCTAGCTAAAACACCTTTCCCACACAGTTCTTTGATATGGACATAATTTATGTTGGAAGCTGTCTAGCCACAGCCTCATCAAAGATACAGATAACATGAAGCAAAGAAGCGGGTTTCTTTAAACCTTAATACTAGATAAAGATTGATTCTCTCTTATCCAAAATACTTGTGACCAGAAGTATTATGGATTTTGGAATATTTGTGTGTGTGTATATATATATATATATATAGAAGTTATTTTGCGGATGGGACTCAAGTCTAAACATGAAATTTATTTATGTTTCATATGGATTTTATAAATATAGCCTGACGGTAATTTTATAATACTATTTTAAATAATTTTGTGTGCATGAAGCAAAAGTGTACACTGAACCATCAGAAAGTAAACTATCTCAGCCACCCATGAAAAAAAGTTTTGGATTTTGGAGTATTTTGGATTTTGGAATTCTGCATAAGGGAGACTCATCCTGTAGTACCTGAAGAAGTCCGATATAAATTGCAACCTCTACTTGTGCATGAACTCTCATGTGGCAAAGGTGCAAATGAAAGTGAAAAGGTGCTCTGCCATTCCCTTTTCTCTAAAAAAATACATACAGTCTACAAAGTTAGTTGAACAATGCCAGTGTTGAAATATTAACCTAAATATGTTGAATGAGTTGGGTATCTTTCTCAGGTTTTACTGTTTCAATATAATGTAAGACTGTTAGGGTGTGTACATGATGCTAAATCACAGTTTAGCATTACAGTACCTGCATGAGCCTTATTCTTTTCCTCCACCTTCTATTTCTTCCTCCCGTGAAGTCAGAAGAATGACATCATAAACATCTTCCACTTTAAAGTAACTGCAGTTCGTTATTTAATCTGAAACTGGACTGTTGTTACAGTTTGTCTGAAAATCCAGAGGGAGGGGGGACTTTGCAAGTAATAGTAAGCAACAGCAATACACCCAAACTAGATCATTGTCACTTTAACAGCAACTCATCAGAAACTGTATTAGAAAGTCTTGCCAGAACAGAGGACTCCAAATTAAAGATCTAATTCTCAGCAGCTCTTCTCTAACAATTTAAAGATCTAAGTCTCAACAGCTCTTCCCCTTTTCAATCAATCACTGTGACTGACTGATCCTTGTTCTGCTATTTATTGTACTGGACAACATACTACAAGTCTTCAATTTCCTGGCATCTCACCTTCCTGGTAAAAGAAGATTCAAGAAAATAAGTTCGTTGTTCCACATCACTGGGGTTAGGGGCACAGAAGGCCTGTGAATGTGGAAAAACTGCAAATAACAAAAACACTAAGTTTTTACCCGAGAGAACACCTCTCAGGTAAACCTCTAGGTCCTTCAATGCAACTCTGTGGTCAACATCTTCCAGACATTGACCATAGAATTACACTGGATCAGCTACAAATGCCTAGTGGAATGTTCTCTCTAGGAATCTCTAGGCCTTTCGGTGTGACTTTTGGTTAAAGTTGACCATAGAGTTGTGCTGGAGGACCTAGAGAGAGCATATTAATAAAATTCATGAATAATCAAATCTGCAAAAGTCAAAGCCACAAATGTGGAGGGACGAGTGTATCCCTAGTTGAATCCAAGAAATCCCCTCTCTTATCCTGTAAAGAGCTAGTGCTTTAACTGGAGACACCAGGCCTTACAAGAGCTCATTTTTTCTTTAACACTTCCTAAGCACTTATTAGAGAACATGTGGTGAATGCATTTGAGACAGGAAAGCAGAACAGAAGGGGAAATAACCCCTCCCCACAAACTATAAAGCAGTCCTTGCCCAATGCTGGCACTGTGACAGGCAAATTAATTGAGCCCAATAAAAATTCAAAATGCTGGCATTTTACTCAGAAAGGCTCTGCAGGAGGGTGATCTTGGTAAAGTTTGCATGCCAGTGTGGATTAAATATGGACTTGGCAAGCATGACAAGGGGTAGAACCTTCTTTTGCTGCCAGCAATGAGTGACTCTTCTCCCAAGCACCACAAAAAGAAGGTCCTCGGTCCCCAGACAGATGCATTTGTCTCTCTTCCACCAGGCAGACCATTTTAGGAATATATCACATCATTCTAAGCATCTGGTCATTCATTATGCATTGAATTCTACCCTAAACTTGAGTCTTACGTATACCACTATGAAGCAATATCTGTGAAGAGTCTCAACTCTAGTAAAACAAAAAAGTTTGCAGAATTCTAACTAATTTAGTACCTAAACCCATTGGGCTACTAAGAGCATTATATAAAACAGGTTATAGTTGAAAATAGATAGGAATGTTCAGCATGAATAGGAACATAAAATGCAAAGTAGTCCTCATCCAGTAACCCAGGGCATATACTGCACAGCAATATAGGCCCTGGACAGACGCATGGAGAAATACTGCCTCTCTTTGCTGTGCATCGTTTCTGCAGCAACCAAACCACATGGCAACAATGCGTAGGCAGGAAGAAGCTGCCTAGTGCAGCTTCTTTTTTGAGACGTCATAAGGGTTGCAACACAGCTCTATGATGCCGCTTCCTGCCAGCAACGTCCATACACTGTGCGTTGCGTACATAATCATGGCAGCCCCCGTGTGGATGGGAGGCCCCCATGATGGCAGCACCTGTACATACTAGGGTTTGGGAGCATGGGGTTGCTGTGTGCTCCCGAACCCTAGAATTGGCACAGGCACACCACTTCCCACCCATATGTACTGGGCCATAGACTACATTCCCCCCCCCAACCCCATTTCACTTTAAGAATGGGGAGAGGGGGTTAAACTTCAAAATGAAAACTGTATCATACAAATGTATGCCATCATTCCTAATGGATTCTCAGTCATCAAATCAGCTATCACATTGCCATGTCTCACATTGTCAGTGGTTTCTTTGCAAATGGGTGTGGGAACATTTCAACAATGGAACAAACTGCCTCAGATGATGATAGATTCTATTGCCCTAGAGATTTTTAAGTACAGAAGGTACTGTTTTACAATATTCCTTACTGGAGGTGGTGCTGGGGGATTCCTGCTCAAATCCCTGGCCATTGGTCTGTGGGGTCCCTCAGGATTCTGTTTTGTCTCCCACGTTATTTAACATATACTGTACATGAAACTGCTCATCTAGAGTTTTAGGGTGCAGTGCCATCAATAGCTAGATGACACACAACTCTACTACTCCTTTCCACCCCAATCCATGGAGGCCATCCAGGTCCTAAACCAGTACCTGATATCTGTAGTGGATTGGATAAAGGCAAATATTAATCTAACTGGGCAGTGGTGCTCTTGGTCAGTTGGAAGGCAGATCAGGGAATAGGGATTCAGATTGTGGTAGATAGGGTTACACTCCCCATGAAGAGAGAAGTTTGCAGTTTCGGGGTACTTTTGAACTCAGCTTTGAACATAGAGTTTCTGCTACGGCCAGGAGTGCTTTTGAGTATTTATAGTTTGTAGGCCAATTGTGCCCATTCTTTGAGACGTCATATTTGGCGATGGTGGTACATGCCTTAGTTACATCACATTGAACTACTATAATGCACTCTCCTTGGTGCTGCCTTCGAAAAATGTTCAGAAACTTCAGCTGGTGCAAAGAGCTGCAGCTGGGTTGTTAACTGGGGGAATTTACAGAGACCATAGAACACCACGGTTGAAACAGCTCCACTGGCTCCCAGTTTGTTTCCGGGCACAATTCAAAGTGCTGATTATGACCTATAAAGCCCTATATTACTCAGGTCCAGATTATCTAGCAGACTCTACCTCCTGGTATGAGCTGGTCCATGCTCTGAGATCATCAGGAGAGGCCCTTCTCAGTCCCACCACCATTGCAAGCAGTTTTAAGTTTTAACAACTATTTTTAAGAGCCTTCATCTTTTAAAATTGCATTTATTCTTTTACAGTACTGTGTGATTTGTTTTAATACTGTAATAGTTTAATTCTTTTGTAATGTTCACTTTTTTACATTTTAACTTTATTGTTCTATTAAATTGTGAGCTGCTTTGAATCCCAACTTTCCAAAGAAAGTGGGATGTTAATAAATATAATACAATAATATAGTGATCCTTTCCCATCTGTAGGTGTTCAGTCTCTCTCTCTCTCTCTCTCTATCACACACACACACACGAAAAATGTACATGCTCAAGCCCCATCATAGTCAATGGGTGGTGAAATACATGTGGTTGCATTGTCATGGTTGCACGCACCACCACTGACAATCATGGGGAGGGACAAGCCATAGATGGTTGGATGAGGCTGGGAGGGTTAATCTCTCTCAGCTTTGCCCACCAGGCTTCCCCAATGCAGCAGCAGCAGGCAAGACCTGGGGGGTGAGGAGGTGGAGTTGCAGTGGTTTATTGTGATTCCATCCCCCCTGACCAGATGTCCCTTGCACAATCTATAGGTTTTGAGTGTGTGTACCTAAAAGTGGGTAGCTGGGATAGAATTGGGATTCTGTTGGTGTACAGTCCATCTTGCTGC
Source organism: Urosaurus nigricauda (assembly GCA_034509955.1). NCBI lineage: Eukaryota > Metazoa > Chordata > Lepidosauria > Squamata > Phrynosomatidae > Urosaurus > Urosaurus nigricauda. The sequence goes on from JAOEGL010000005.1 coordinate 140,143,387, forward strand.
ATAACAGTCTCCCTTCCTGGGCTAGATGGAATGGTCTCGGGGTTGATGTTGAAGTGCCCACACCTATTAGTGCCCTGTCAGGAGTGGCTCAGGGGTTCATGGCCTCCATGACAACCATGGGACTGTCCCAAGTGGTATCTGGCTCTACTCATGCTGCTGGGCACGCTCTGGACCTTGTTTTCTGTGCTGGGTGGGGAGATTATGATCTTGGTGTGGAGGAACTGTTGTCATGGACAGACCATTATCTGTTCAGGTTTAGACTCACTGGGACTCAGAACCTTTGCAAGGATAGGAGACTCATTAGGACGGTCTACCCAGGAGGATGTTGGAACTGGATGGATTCTTGAGGGCTCTTGGGGAGTTTCCTGTCACCTCGGGAGCCGATTCTGTTGGAGCTCTGGCTGACCTTTGGAATGGGGAAATGACCAGGGTGGTGGATACAATTGCTCCTGAGTGTCCCCTCTTATGGAGCAGAGCCAAACCAGTCCCCTGGTTCTCCAGGGAACTGATGGCGATGAAGTGAGTGAGACAGAAACTAGAGACTTCCTGGAAGGGCAACCCCAGAAGGTGGTGCTAGGGGACTTCTGCTTGACCCCCTGGCCATTGGCCTGTGGGGTTCCTAAGGGTTCTGTGTTGTCCCCTATGCTGTTTAAGATAGATTTGAAGCTGCTAGGAGAGGTTTTGGGGCCCAGTGTCATCAATATGCCAATGACACTCAACTCTACCACTCCTTCCCACCCCAATCCAAGGAGGCTGGTACTAAACCAGTATCTGTCATCAGTAATGGACTGGATGAGGGCAAACAAGTTGAAACTTAATCCAGATAAGACAGGGCTGCTCCTGATCAGTCAGAAGGCAGATCCAGGCTGTTAGATGGCGTCACACTTTCCCTGAAGGTGAAGGCTCATAGTTTGGGGGTACTCCTGGACTCAGCTTTGAACCTGGTGGCCCAGGTCTCTGCAGTGACTAGGAGTCCTCTTGCACATTTAAAACTTGTGTGCCAACTGTTGAGACTTCAGTGATACATGCCTTGAGACTTCAGTGATACATGCCTTGATTACATCCCATTTGAATTCCTATAACACACTCTACTTGGGACTGCCTTTGAAGAATATTAGGAAACTGCAGCTGGTCTAAAGAGCTGCTGCCAGGCTGCTAATGGGGGCAGGCAATGCCCCTGTTGAAACTACTCTACTGGCTTCAAGTTTATTTCCGAGCACAATTCAAAGGGCTAGTGATGACCTAAAAAGCCCTATATGGCTCAGGTCCAGGCTATTTGGGAGACCTTATCTCCCAATACAAGCTGGCCTGGACTCTGAGATCCTCAGGGAAGGCCTTCTCTCCGTCCCCCCACCATCACAAACACAGCTGGTGGGGACACGAGAGATGGCCTTTTCCATGTTTGCCTCTAGACTCTGGAACTCCCTTCCTGGGGAGATCAGAATAGCCCCTCCTTGATGGCCTTCCGCTGACAGGTGAAGACCTTCCTCTTCAGACAGGCTTTCAAAACATAAAGCTTTTAAAGAATGGCCTGGGGTGTTATATCATTTCAATGTATTTTAAACATTTTTACTTTTTGTATTTGATATTTAATATGTAATTTCTTTTAATTATTGTAGTAATTTAATTATATTTCAATGTACTATTTTTGTATGTTTTAAATTGTATTGGGGTTTCTTAATGTTGTAAGCCGTCCTAAGCCTAGTCTTGGGAGAAGGGCAGGATATAAATAAATATAATAATAATAGTCTGCAGATGGCTAGCCACCAATAAAATAAGAGGGCCCACAGTAATAATTTAAAACTTGGCAAGATGGTTAGTTGGGAAACACTGGGGATAGCAAATTTACCACAAACCTCCCCCGGGAAGGCCCTTCTTCTTTGGACTGCTTTCACTGTGGGCAATTTTCCACAACTGCCTATTTCTTCCACAACTCGCTCCATAACACAGGCAGCTTTCCTTGTAGCCTCTCCCATAGTCATTTGACCCTAGGTTAGTGGGAGAGAAATCTGCATATATGTAGAACTGTCCCTTAATGGGGTGCCCACCTTCTTCCTATGTCAGGAAGTGCAGCATGAAGGGTACTACAACAGCAGCTATCAAAGCCACTGTTACCTTCTCTTCTTCAATGGTATGGGAGCCACTATTGCCTTCTACTCCTGCCCTAGTGGTGGCTGCTGCTGGTTCCTCTTCCCCTTATGGTCAGTGGGTGTCCTCCTTTCCATTGAGATTCAACACCACAGGACAAGTGGGTGGCTGTGGCTGCATAAGGAGGAGAGATAGAGGCAGCCCTGTGTGATGTGCAAGGCATATGCCCAGTTCTTTTCACCAGGAAGGACCTACATATACAGCTATTTTAAAGCACAGCATGACTTACATTCTCTTGCTCTCTCAGGACTTTATCACCTTGGGAAAAGCGGTGGTTTAAATGGACAGTATGGTGTGAAAATTGTGTGATTGCGGTGAAGACGTTCACACGATGTCACAATTAAAGAGGATTTATCTCAGCAATAACCAAGCAATAACCAGCAACAAATCATTCATGGGGAAATCCTGTGAATGATTTGTCACTGGTTATTACCTGGTTACTGCCGAAGTAAGTCTTCTTTAATTGCGATTTGAATGAAAATCTTCACCACAATTGTGCAATTTTCACAGGATGTTAGTTTAACCCCCCCCCCCCGATTTCACCCCAATTTTCCCCTTGTGATAAAGTCCTCAGAAACTGGACAAATATTTCAGAGTACACTAATGTCCCTTAAATATTAATTAAGCCTGCTGCTACTGAGAAAGTCTTAACTTAATAAACTGTAAATACAATGATACAGATGGAGACGTACAAGGTGAAATTCTATGATATAGAATTATATAATAAAACAGCAGCAACTCTGGATCCTGACATTGTAAAATAGTCCATTAAGTTAGTCACTGTACCCTTAATATTTAAAATATCATAGTTCTTAATTGTATGTGTGTAAGTGAATTAATGTGTGAATGCATGTGTCTATTTTAAGAACTCGCTAGAAAACTGAAAGGCATTCCAGTTTCAAGACAGACTCCACATAAAATAAAGTATGCAATATTCTGTCTGTGGAAGTCAATTTATGCTGAACTTGTAATTTATCATAGAAACTCGAGAGATACAAATGAATGTCATAGAACTATTTCTTCATATCATAACTGCTGGAGTCTTTCATACATCTTTTTAAAAAAGTACAGAGTTTCCAAAAAAAAAAAAAAAAGCCTTGAATCAATCTTTTCACTATGGAAAGTGTTACAAGACTCATGAGAAAATATATTAAAAGCCTCTGTCATAGAATGAAAATCCCCTTCAGATCACTGAACTTTTGAATAATCACATTAAAGAAACATTTCTATTCTTTTAAAAAAGTACCACCACCAAGGCACACTATCAAAGATAGGAAATTTGCGATGCACAAATCTGCAGTGCAAAGGACAAAAGAAACACACTAGTCAAAATAGGCAAAGTTAGTTAGATGTCTAAGAACTGAAAATAAAATAAAACCTCAGCAATCAACTGGACTCATAGCCTAGCATTTAGCTTAGTTCCCCCCACTAAAGCCTAAAATTAATGATGCTTGAGTTAACTTCCTTGAGAATAACTTCCTCAAAACGAGAAGTGAATACTCATGAAACAGGCTCTTGAAAGATGTTGAGATACTTACTTTGTGGAACTATCAAACTGCAATGGCATCTGCTGCAGATGAATGGCATCATTTGTTGCCAAACTGTAACACAAGTAGGACTTGCAATGAAAAGTTATCTCCCAACCTCTTAGAGCACAGGTCAGAAACATATGGCAGAATCCATTTTCTCAGGATACCAGACTCCTCTAAACATTTCCCCAGCAGTTTTTTCCCAGTGAAAAAAGGGAGAGCTGCTACTCTTGGAAGCATCCAGGAGCAGCGATTCTCTTAAAATGAGGCATAAGGCTCTGCCCGTGTATGTTTTGCTTTTTCCGAGACGCTGCAGGGTTATTGAAAAACAAGTAGAGTTCTGGCAACTTCTAGCTTTGCTGGGGACAGGGGTTGGTGCAATAGTAATAGAAAATAGGTTCCTAGAACACCAGACTGCATCCTGTAGCACAGTGATTAAATGCTGGTACTGAAGCCACAATGTTGTACAGTATGTTCAATCCCAAAGGATCCATTCAGCTTTCCAAGAGCCCTGGCGGCGCAGTGGTTAAATGCCTGTACTGCAGCCACTCACTCAAAACCATAAGGTTGAGAGTTCAAGACCAGCAAAAGGGCTCAAGCTCAACTCAGGCTTGCATCCTTCCAAGGTCGCTTAAATGATTACCCAGATTGTTGGGGGCAAGTAGCTTACAGTTGTAAACCGCTTAGACACTGCTTAGGTGGTATGAAGCGGTATATAAATGAAGCTGTTTGTTTGTTTCCATCCTTTCATAGGTTAGTAAAATGAGTACCCAGCCTGTTGGGGGCGTCTTACTAGGGAGTGCTGGTTCACTGATTAGGGGTATAAAAATGTACTTGGTATTGTTATTGCTATACATGGCATGTTTGTTAGAGGGTCCTACCAAGCTGGAACAGAATCTCTGCTGTAAAGAGCCCTAACTGGAGAGTGAGCCTGAACAATGGTGAAGGAATCTGGAGAGGAATCCCTCCTAAATGAAACCTTACTATTTATAAGGATCAACAAAATCCCAAGGACTTTGCCCTGCAAAGCCCTGAGGCATCTAACCTTCTAAATTATATATGTATATTTTCAGTATATCCCCTTCCATTGCCATGTGGGTGCAAGGACATGTACCCTTCTCTGCCAGTTGCTTTAAACCCAGCAGAGACCTCTTTCCAAAACATAAAACTTACAGTTCTGATTTTAAAAAATCCCTCTAAACCAAAACAGCACAAACGTATGACAAATTACCACCCCTTTTTCTTTGCAAAACATAATTTAAAAACAAAAATGGCACAGAATTTCTTCTCAATTTCCCCTCGAATTTTATAAATAACAACTAATATTTATTAGTTGTTATTTCTAACATTTGTTAACAAGTAAACACAGAGACAAATGTTACCAATCACTGTTTTATTCTGCCCTCATTCTTCACAAAATGATGTGATGCTGGTAATATTGCTACTCTTAATGCATTACTTCCAAGCCTTGTAACCCTGCATACTAAGGACATCCCCTAAAGAGTGAGAAGAAACTATCTTAGCCAGTCTCCTGTCCATATAATTTTCAGATATTTGGAGGTTAAGCAAAGCATTTTGACCTTGGCAAGCCTCTGTACACAACTATATATTATGACAAAAAACAAAAAAAATGAACAAAACAGAATTTCTGACCCAAATGTGGGTTTAAGAATAGGGATTTGTAAGGTAACTGGCAGTTGTACCCTCTATCACATGGTCACATCAAAAAAGATGCCACGATCGATAACTGAAAAAGTTAACTTATCTTTTTTCACTAGAAAAAAGATAAAACATTGGAACTGCTCCAGATGTTTGCATACAACATGAAAAGTAATTTATTAAATTATAAGTCATCCAAATCTTTTCTACAGAGAAAACCCTTCATGTCTTTGCCTTTAACAACTCTAGATCTGAGAGTGAGAGTCTACCACCTGGTGAGATTAAAAGTTAATATACTACCTATTTTCCAAGGTCTCAAAGGATGGATTGATGCCTTTCTGTATTCATTTTAAATAACAGCCTTTAGAACTTAACACACATTTGGATCTGTCTCTACCCAGGCAGTTGAACACACATGTAATCTACACTTCTCTATAAATCAGTGTTCCACTTTTTTTTTTAAAATCATTTGCTTTATATCCCTTCCTCCCCCAAGGGAGCAGTATGCAGATAAAACACAGTAAAAGCAATTGAAACAAACAGCAGCAGACAACCAATACAACACTTGCTTACTCTCTGAAAGCTCATACAAATAAATACACAAAGATGAAAGTGCATGAGCTAGATTGGTAACAAAAGGATGTTCCACAACCAGGGTGCTGCCACCAAAGGAGTCCTGCCAATTTTGGTAGAGTTATTTACCTCTATTCTGGAATATCACAAGATTGAAGGTTTTTGAGTAGACAGTTAAGACCTTACTATATATACTCGACTATAAGTCAAGAAATTTATGCAGCAAAATGGACTGTAAAATCCTAGGTAGACTTATACACGGGGCAATGCAGTAAAATAGTAAGCAGATGGGAGTAAAAGAGACTCACCAGAGAAAGGTTGACCAGGCAAAGTCCTGAAAGCCCTCCTTTTAGCCTCCACATGAGAGCCCCCACTGCTGCATCTCATTCTCCCAGGTAAGGCTTTCTTTTGAGAGCCCAGGTATGGCCATTTGGCCATTGGGGCTCCATAAAATCCCAGGTTGAAGGCAATTACTGGAATCCATGTTCTGGTTTAAAGCAGCCCCTTCTTCCTTTTCTCCCTGGCGCCCCCTTCCCCCCACCTTAGATGCCTCTCGGGATACATTCAAGATAGGGAGGATGGTCAGGGAGCCAGAGCTATCCCTCCACGCTCCTCTCCACCTTGGATGCCTCTTGGGATGCCTCAAAGGTAGTGAGGATGACCAGGGAGCCAAGGTGGAGCCAGGTATTGGCAAGAGTGGAAGGTTAACTCTGCTCCCTGACCCTCTTCTGGATGTATCAAGAGATGCATCTGAGGTGGAGGGAAGGGGTCCGCCAAGGAGAAAAGGAAGAAGGGTCTGCTTTAAACCAGGTCATGGATCCAAGTAATTGCCTCCAGTCTGGGAGAGAGCTCTCAGCAACATTTGGAGCACTTGGGACAGGACTCCCACATGGATCCTGGAAGGAGGGCTTTAGGAGAAGACTCTGCATAGTCAACCTTCCTCCAGTGAGTCTCTTTTATTAATCCCCTTATGCCCCTAAGTTTTACCCTCGATTTATCCATGGGTACATCAAATTCCCTGATTTTGGCCCCAAAAGCTGCCCTCGACTTATACACAGGGTTGATTTATACTTGAGTATATGCAGTATGTCTGGCAAGAAAAAATGGCCGTAAAAGAAACTTTCCCTAGGATTGGAAGAACCATTCAATGATTGAATCTGCCTGTCACAACAAGTCAGGAATCCTGGCTTGTCATGTATAAATGCCAAAGTGTTCTCCCTTCTAAATCACGAATCTTTGCTCTGTAGCTTGTTTACTATGTTATGCGAATGCAGTCAGCTACCTTCCCTTGGTTTGTTCAAGAGAAAGAATCTAGGGCTTGGTCTTGATTCGGTAGATAGAAACCAAAAGAGCACATATTTTTAATCCTGTCTTTTCCCCAATCTGGGACCCAAGGCATCTGAATAAAATCACAGAGCAAAACTTTAACCACACCCACTTCAAGTAGGGACTACTCCACAGTATGTTATTAGCAAATTGCACCTACAATACATGACAAGGCAGAGTTCTGACAGATTCCTGGCTTGTTTTGGGTGAACACAGTTTGTGGTAGGAAACAGTAAAGCACAGCTAATTGATCAACAGAAGAAAAAAATCTGCATTTTTAAATGGAAAAAAACAGGGAAAAGGCAACCTATCAAATAGCAAAATGCCCACCTGGAGCAGAGGAAACAGTATATGACTCCTCCAATCATTAATGGGAGAAATAACATAGTACAGTCAGGAATATTTACTCAGAGTGAATGAAGCTGCCACAGATTTTTCTGCATAGTCTTTTGTAGGCCTTGCAAATCAAATTTGCTGTCAGTTGATGTGCCTCTTGTTGGAACAAATGCACAATATTCTTTTGTTATTCAGTAAGATAAGGGATAAATAATGCCATCCTCTTCCATTAAAACAGTTGATAACCTGCCTTACAGGCTTGGTAACTGGTCACATGAATAGTTAGAGCAGAGGAAGAGTATACACCTCTGCACAACAAATCCATTCTCTTGCCTTCTCTATCAGATGGAAATTAATGAGGTTTTTTAAACTCCCTTTTGACCCCCTTCCACCACAATACAATTTGGAGTGGAATAAGTAAAAAAAAGTATTCTCTTGTACTTAATACAGACACTCTAATTTCTTTGAGATAAGTGGAGTCATGGATGCATTGGCTCATGGTGTTTGATTAATTCTAGCAGTATTGGCAATAATGGCAGTAAAACTGGCCTTTTATTTTGGGTTTGCAAAAACCAGATCAAGAAGGAATGGGTTATGATTTCCAGGCCCAATGATTTTGCCATTCTAAGGATAATGTCAGTGGGTGCTTTTAAATCTTCCATGGTGAAATGGGAGCATTTTCTTCCAATTCAGATAGTCTGAAACAGAATCAAAGGCAAGAGAAAATTAGGGAATTATTAAGGTGAGTTATAACCAGCTTCTGATTATTTGTATAGTAGGCTTGACATTTGGTTTAGACATGGTTGAGGAATAAACCTCAGAGGAAGATCTAAAGTTTGTTGTAGGGGAGTAAGTGAAATACCCAGAGTAGGAATATTTTGAACTACCAGCGGAAGATCTGTAGTTGAATTCATGGATAGGGAGTGAATTCATGGATATGGAGGGTCTACTGTAACATTTGTTTAAACAGGTATAACAGTCTTGAGAAGAGAAGCTCTCAGAGGTTTTCTCCATAGCTGTTCCTGGTAGCATCTGTCCTGATAGGAAACCTCAACAAAGGTGAGTCATCTCTATATGAGTGGTACATGACTGTCCATCCAATTTATGTGTATATCTAGACATGAGATACATAACTAGAATTGGAATAGTCATAATCTTCCTAATGGAAAGCTCTTTGTGAACTGAAGCAAACACCACAGTGACCTGTAGTGTGTGCAGGTGAATGCCAATGGCTTTACCAAAGTAGATGGATGGTCTTCAATATGAATTGGTGCCTAGACTGTCACTACCAGAGGGCTTGTCTGCTGGCACTTGCTCTACTGGCTGACTTTGAGGCACAAACAAATCCTCTGGAGGTTTGTCCTGTGCCATCAACATTGTGCTGAAGCATCAGTACTACTGTTGGAGTAGGCAACACTGGAATGATTATAAGTGTCAATACCAGTGTTGAAGTTTTTGATCCCCACTAAGTAGACTTCTTGCATTTATGTTTCTCCTTTCCTTTCTCCTCTTTGTCCTTCATCAGTTTTGTGAGGGCCTCTATATCCAGAGCAGGCTTTTGCTGGGATGTTCCCTTCTAAAGTATAAGATTCAGGCATCTTCCTAGAGTTGAAAGAGGTTCTTTCCCATTAGTCTAGCATTATTTTAAGACCAATGTAACAATATTGGTACTACCTCTCCCTGAACTGAGGATTCCTTTGGTGATGATGGCATTAGGCCTGACACTCCCAGTACCAATGGAAGCATCAATGTTGCTGTAAGACAGGTGGCTGGAGAAACAGACACCATTTCTTCTGAAAAAATACAAGGCAGAGATAGAGTCTTACAAATGCATGCTGGGAATGCATTTGAACAGACTCCCTGTGTAATGGTCAATTTTGCATGACCTTATCTACTGCCTGAAGAGATTGTTCCTAAAGATGGAGATGAAGCCATAGAAGGTGGTTTCTAAGTCCTTGAAAAGTAAATCTCCTACAAATTTGAAAGTTATATACTAAATTAGTGAGTTTATCACATTGCCCTTTCCCGACCTTTCCTCCTGAGCTAGGTGCAGGATGAAAACTTTTAAACGTGGATTTTATTGCATGCTTCCATGCCCAGACAGGAGGCATCCCGTACCTGACCAAGGCATCCTCCCACAACTTGCAAAGAATGGGAAAATCCCATTTTTTCTAAAAGTGAAGGAGACGTCTGGATCGAGTATGAGATGCCATGATTGGGTATGGGCTGCCTCCTGCCTGGACACGGAGGTGTGTGATAAAATCCTTGTTTAAACGTTTTCATCCTGCATTTAGCTCAGGAGGAAAGGAGGGGAAAGGGCAGTGCAATAAACTCCAAGCTTTCCCCAGAGAAGACACTTAGACTGGTTTTGTGGGAATTTTTTTCACCACCACGTGAGGCATCTTCCTCAAAGAATGGCCTTGATGCCATACAAAAATAAACAACCAAAAATGGAATAAAGAGGTGATTTTTGAAAAGGAAAAAAAAAGATATAAATTTAAGAATGAAGAACAAGAAGAAAAACCAAGAACCAGAAGAAACCTATTCAGCAATTGCTGTTTATGACAACAATCCATATGAAGTATCCTGCACAATGGACAAGAAAGAACTAAGGAAGCGGTAGCTTTGGTGTGCAGGAACACGCATGGTAGGAAGGAAGTGGTGGAATTCTAAGCTACTCAGTTCCAGAACCTTTTAGAGTGGGTCTATTGAGATTATCACACTAGGGTCAATTCCAGAACCATCCCACAATTATCCCATTATTGGCAATGAACATATTGGCAATGGGTAATTGTGGGATGGCTCTGGATTTGACCTTACTGTGAAAATCTCATATGCAAGCGCAAGGCCCCCTCCAGATGTGTGAGGCCAGACAGAGGTGTCACTGATATGAGGGTCCTCCCTCCCGCCGCTGTTCACCTCTCATAACTTTTGTTGCCAAGCTGACTCCCTCCCTGGAGTGGGAGCCCAGCTGGTATCTGCTGATCTCACTGCTGTCTGGCTCCCTCTCCATCCTTCTGCCATAGCAAGAGGAGGACCCCACCAGTGTGTTACTCCTCCTGTGAGGTGTCACCTGGTGTGGTCCACAGTGACACCACTGAGGCCAGTGACCATGATGAACAACCATTTTCCCACTGTATTGGAACTTTTTGATTCTCATCTCCACAAACCAATAGCAGATTTTTAAAAATCTGCAGGGGACGCAATGGATCAAAGTTACTTGCAATAAAGTAATATTTTTATATTCTACTTGTTTCTTTGGCCATATAAAAGAATGTCTGTTGGACAAAATAGAGTGTTTAAAACATAGATATGAAACTCGATGTAAACATGGAAGAGCTAAATAACAATCCTTCTTTGTGTTCCAGAAGGAAATAAAAGACACTGTTTCCAAAAAAAAAAGAGCAACCAATACCTTTTTGTATCCACTGTTTGAAAAAGCTTGCTGCTCAAAAAGTAATGCAATTTTCACAATATGATCATTTAATGTAGTTCGACCTAATGTACCAAGTTCCTTAATATACTAAGTTGTTCCGTTAGTACATCAATTACTAAGTCATAGTGTGTAAAATAAGCAATTTGTAGACCAAATGTAGAGAAAGTCATACGAGGTCAGGAGAAACCCTGATTCAATCTTCACTTCATCAGGAAGCTGACTGGGTAACGCTGGGCCAGTCACTATCTCTAATCTATTTTAAGGGTTGCTGTGAAGATAAAGTGGGGAGTGGGAAGAACAGTATACCTCACCCTGAATTCCTTAGAGGACTTGTGGGATTAAATATGAAAATGAAATATTTTTGCTGATAGCTATAGAAACTTCTGGGCATTTGCAGCTTCCAGTTAACCAGAAAGAGTAGAAAAATTAGAAGTGTTTCAAGTGATAAATTACATAACGCTCACTGGAAGCAAAATGTTCGTGGTTGAAAAACAAATGTGTGACCTATAGGTATTGTTTCAATTGCCATAGCAGTAAACCTCAGAAACCTGACCTGAAAGGGTTAGTGCTTTCCTTCTCTCTGTTGTGCCCCATAAAGTCTCTAATCATCTGAATACTATTTTAGGAATGTTTTACAAAACATGTCAGATGATTATTAATCTCCATAGCATTCCTCTGTTCACTTGAACAACCATGGCTGTATTAACAGTTTATTTTGTACACAGCAGTCATCCTAATGCAGAAGGGGAAGAAAAATAACCTAAAGGCACCAGGTCACATCTGATCTTGGAAGCTATGTAGGACCAGCTCTGGTTAGTACTTAGATGGGAGACCGCCAATGAATGCCAGGTGGTACAGGCTATATTTCAGAGGAAGGAACTGGTAAAACCACCTCTTATTGCCTAAAAAACACTATGAAATCCATGGGGTCACCATAAGTCAACAGCCAACTTGAAGGCACACACAGCTTACTCTACAAAGGTGACTAATCATTATGCCTGAAGACAGCTATCCAGTTCTTTTCAATACACTCACAAAAAGGCAATCGGGACTAGTTATTTAAGAATGTGTTATTCATGGATTCTTGCTCAAACCTTCCCTATACTCTACTTTTGAATTACTTTTTCTTCCAGTCCCATAAATAAGAGTACCATCAGGTTATCCAAAACTTAAATCATGATTCAGAAAGAGCCCAGAATTATTCATGGTTGCTCTTCATCAAAGTGAGGACAATTATTTTCAGAAGCCTGTTTAATTCTAGTAAATTTAGTCAAATATGTCATTTGCAAGATTCTTTTCTCAGGAAATATCAAGAACACACATAACTTTTTAAATATATATTATATATAGCTATTTGAGTTACATTCTAGCAGTACTGGAGGTATTTTTTCACTTCTTTTACATCATATCATTTGTATAGCAAAATCTCTAATGTGAGCCAACCCAATGCTAATAAATAATGTATGTCATACTACAGAATTATGGATTTCCCCTTTAACAATGATGTATGACTGTAAATCACTATTAAATGGCATGTTTATTTTCAACAAGGAAGTTTCATACCATAAGTACCTCAAGTGAAAAACAGAACACTCCCTCTACAGGACTGCGTTCTATGGATACCACTCGTTATAAAACTATCTCATTCCTTTTTTAAACACCAATGAACTCTATGACATACAGCTCTCCACATTATTAGAAGTTCCTCATTCCCACCATTTATTGCATTCTAGCTGTTCCCTACTAAGATAAGCATGGCAGGAGACTAAGCAGATACTTTAGGCTCCTACATGGAATAGAAGTCACACTGACAATTTCCTAAACCAACAATGTAGAACTGATAATCTGTTTAATTATCTCCTAGGTAATTCTGGACAAAATATTTCAGAATAACCAACATATTTCTCGTGGTTGCTCGCAGCTTAAAACCACCTACCATACCAATACAGAACATCCAAGAGACCTAGTTCCATGTCATGCATGTTTAGCCACAATTAATGCCCAATTAATTTCACACAATCTATTACTAAACAAATGCAGGATTGTAAGAAAATGGATTGCAAGAAAATCAATTCATCTGAGATGTGGTGCTGAAGAAACGTGCTAAGGATTCCGTGCACAGCCAAAAAGACAAATAAATGGATCCTCGAAAGATCAAACTGGAAATCTCCATGGAGGCCAAGATGACTAAACTGAAGCTATCATACTTTGGTTACATCATGAGAAGGCATGACTCATTAGAAAAAAACCATCATGCTGGGAAAAGTGGAGGGAAGAAGAAAGAGAGGAAGTCCACATGCTAAATGGATAGACTCCATTAATAAGGTCACAGGTATTAATTTGCAAGAACTAAGCAGAGTAATAATAATAATACTTATTTCTAGTCCGCCCCTCTGAAAAAGCAATCGGAGCGGATTACAACAAGGATTAAAACAATATCAAGTAAAATATCCCATCCTTTCCCTTACCACCACCACCACCCCTTAAAAAGAGATTAAATCACAATTGAATGAAAACAGTAACTAGCTAAAATAGTAATAAAAACAAGATTAGAGAAAAACGGACCCAGCCAAGGTTATGCAGAGGTAGAAACAGAGAAGGGAGGCTGGGAGAAAAGGCCACTCTAAAGCCTAGATTTGGAGCCGGGGGATGTTTACATTCTCTGGGAAGGCCTGCCGGAAGAGATGCGTCTTTAGGGCTTTTAAAAAGCCTTCTAAAGATGAAATAAGATGCATCTCATCCGGCAGGTCATTCCACAACCTGGGTGCAACCGCCGAAAAGGCTCTCTGGGAGGTCTGCACCAACCTGGTCTTCATGGGTTGCAGCAAGTTCCTCCCAGAGGACCGAAGTGTGCGGGGGGGGGGGTTTGTATGGGAAGAGGCGGTCCCTTAGATAGGATGGACCCAAGCCATGACGGGCTTTAAAGATTAAAACCAACACCTTGTACTGTGCCCGGAAACTGGTCGGCAGCCAGTGGAGAGCTTTAAGCACAGGAGTGATGTGCTCTCTCCTAGATGTTCCAGTGAGAAGTCTGGCTGCCATATTTTGGACCAGTTGTAGTTTCCGGGTTAGGCACAAGGGTAGCCCCATGTAGAGTGCATTACAGTAGTCCAAACGTGAGGTTACCAGTGCGTGTATCACAGTTTCCAGATCCCTCATCTCCAGGAAAGGGCGCAGCTGGCGTGTCCGCTGAAGCTGGATAGCAGGTGCTCCTAACCGTCGCATTCACCTGACTTGTCATGTGAAGCGACGGGTCAAGGAGTACCCCCAGACTGCGAACAGAGTCCTTTGAGGAGAGTGTGACTCCGTCCAGGACTGGAAGTTGCATTCCCAGGCCTGGTTTCGGGCCTGTGACTGTGAGCACCTCCGTTTTGTTTGGACTGAGCTTCAATCGGTTTTTCCTCATCCAATCCATTACGGCCACAAGGCAGTCATTGAGAGGGGAGACGCCATCGGAGGTCTGAGCAGATGATCTGGTCATGGATAAGTATATCTGGGTGTCATCAGCGTACTGGTGACACTGAGCTCCGTGCCTCCGGATGATCTCACCCAACGGCTTCATATAGATGTTAAATAACATCGGGGACAGAATGGTGCCCTGGGGGATGCCACAGCTAAGCTTGATCTTAGAGGAGCAACTGTCCCTGAGTCTTACCCTTTGAGTAGTGGAGGACAGGGAGTCTTGGAGATATCTCATACACAGGGTCACCATGAGTCGAGGGCAGTTAACAAAATAACAAATCTCTAGGACCATATGCCAATAAAGAGATATTTTCACTATCTCTTGATTCATATAACCAACTTTTAAGGGTTAACTCCTGTTTTTCAACATAAATTAACATCCACGGATATTCCTTTACATGTATATGTCCTGGGTGAGAGCCATACTTTCTAACAATAATATTTTGGAATTCACCATAGTGGTGGCATCCTGCTGTTTACATTACATTAGGAGTGGCAAATAAGTTGTCTAGAACAGCATCCTGATCTTTTCACCAGAAACAAGCAAGGCTCATAGGGTCAACTTTTTATTGTTTGATATTTAGTTTGAGATTCATCACCTTCTAGAGTTAGGTGCAAAACAGTGCAGGGTGGGATGAGGTGAAACAGGAGGAACTTGATGGAAAATGATGTCTCAGGTGATGAAACCAATTACTTAAAGTAGCCCATGAACTAAGCACCATGATAACCTGTGTAAATAAGTTTAGATCTACAACTGATTACTACAGAGTGGATAGTCGAACAGCCTAAGTAAGGGCAGAGCGGAATTATGCTGCTGTTGTCAGAAATCAGAAATACTTGCCAATCTACTGCAAATGGCCCAGTTATCTACTAGAAGTAGGTCCAGAACAATCTTTTATTCACACCTGTTTTATATCCTTGTATTTGGTCTGAGATAGTCCTTAGAGATGGTAAACATTAAACCTGTCAAGATATTATGAACTCTTGCTGTAACCTCCCTAGTCAGCATTACATTAGGCCAAAAATATTATGCACTCCTGGGGTAAAGACTTATCAAAATTAAAATCTCTCTCCCCTCATTTTAAGTTGCACAGCTCCAATTATGTATAGGCACAAGGAAGAGCTAACAATGTCAGTTTTGCCACACACACTGTATGTTTTATTATTACTATAATACAAAGCCTACATACCACTAGTTCTATAAGGAAAATGTTAACATTTTGGCATTGTCTCACAGGATGTTACGAAAACCCAGAGGAACCTTTTTCCCACTAGTGGAAATTCAACAACAATAACAAAGTTAAACCAGAAATAATTTAAGCAAAGAAAGAAAGAAAGAAAGAAAGAAAGAAAGAGCTTCCACATTTACAAAAACATCTCAATACAATTTTAAAATGATTAACAGTACCCACTATAACTGTACTCTAATTGAAACAGGGGCTGTTTTTTTTAATGAACTGCAAACAGGCAAGAGTGTTGCCACCTCAGAAATTATTACTGAAGTTCACAATTTTTAAAAACCAAAATAATCTCATAGCATTCAGCATTCAATTTATTTCTTTGTTTGTAACACAATAACTCTACCCAAGACTGAAGTAGTAGAATGTTGATGTAAATGTTCAGATAACAATTCTGCATTTCAAGTTTGATCGCCACTCATTTTCAGAGCAGAGAGAAACATGCAAAATGTAATGCAAATATTATGTTCCATGAACATGCGCCATCTGAAACAAGGCATCCTCAAAACATTGCTTTGCTTGTATGGTTATAACATATCATATGCACCTATATATTACAATTCTGAGATAGTTCAAGAAATAAAAAATCACAGTACAACTTGTGTGAAACACTTTCAGGTTCCACTGCACAAATATTTAGGCGTATACCTGTCATTAATTTTTCTATAGCAGGAACAAGACTTCAAATTGCTTAGCACTGGCTGGATCTTACTCTGTATTTTAACAATAAAAGGGGTTGTCACCTTTTATTGCACTGAAGAAAAACCTCATTGCAGTGCAGCAATTATTATTTTAATAGTATTGTTACCCCATATCATCACATTAGTACTTAACCCTGAAATTTTAACTGTTCATTTCATTAAAAATCCTGCAGGGGAGTATAACAAGAAGCTTTATTCCTTGTAGAATTTAGCAAGTGATTTTATATTGTCTTGTGGAGAGGAAAAGAATACAGAGGTACTTCCTAAGATAAAAACATACAAGCAGGAGAGTCAACAGCTACTGGATGGGATTCATACACTCAGGAAAAACTACTACAATTTTGTTATTGTACCACAAGTGATTCTAACAACTCTACAGAAATGCATTTGCTAACATAAACATGCACTCTCTTAGGTGGCTACAGCTGTACACTATGATATTGCCAAAGAACAAAATATTTAAGCTTAGCAAGGTATTCCTAACCTTTCCTGCATGACGACGACGACGACGACGATGATGATGATGATGATGGGCTATGTATATGTCTGTTTGACATGGATCATGTGACACCCACTTATCTACTCTTACTTCTACAGCCCTTTATCAGGTAACTTGATCTTCTGATTTTCAACAGTCACAGGTCCAAAACACACTGCAGAAATAATCTAGTTTGAGACTGTGTTAACTGCCCTGGCTTAGTGCTAGGGAATTCTGGGAACTGCAGTTTATTGTGGCACCAGAGCTCTCTGACAAAGGATAAATGTCTCACAAAACTACAGTTCCCAGAATTCCCTACCACTAAACCAGGGCAGTTAAAGCTGTCTCAAAATGAATTCTTTCTGCAGTGTGTTTGGACCATATTTGCTAAAGAAATCTTTTTAAAAAAAATTACAATTCAACCTTCATTTTGTCAGATATCAGAAACATTTTCCTGACAGCCAAAACAGACAATCTATTTCAAGCATATTAATAGGCATGTACGTATGTGGTAAACATAGTTATATATTTCAGCAAGAGCATCTGAGCTATCTGTTAACTGTATTATTTGCATAACATTTCACTTCCAACAAAACATGTCACAACCCCACATCTCTCCAACACTGCTAGTGAGGTTTTAAATAAACTCATTCTGTGGGAAATATAAAATCAAGAGAGCATTGAGAGTGGGAGGGAATGATTACTAATATTTAACCATAGGAGGATACGGATTAATTTTTTTGTGATTTTTTGATGCTAGTGTAATATAAATACAGGTGAAGCATTGGAAAAGTTAAACAAATTAAACCACTGGAAGCGAGGCAAAGGTAAGGATGACTTCAAAACTTGCGGTATAATAACTCGTAAGAACAAAAAGCCAATACCACCAAGTTGAGCTGTACACTATTACAATTTAGTATATATGATTTTATTGTTTAACCCCAAGTATGCTGTACCACATACAAACACTGACTAGGCAAATGCTTTCCAGCCTTCAGAACAGATCTATATATTACATGATACAAGCTTATATATATTTATATATTACATGATACAAGCTTACAGTCAGCCCTGGTGGCGCAGTGGTTAAATGCCTGTACTGCAGCCACTCACTCAAAACCAGAAGGTGGCGAGTTCAAGACCAGCAAAGGGCTGAAGCTCGACTCAGGCTTGCATCCTTCCGAGGTCGCTAAAATGAGTACCCAGATTGTTGGGGGGCAAATAGCTTACAATTGTAAACCGCTTAGACACTCATTAAGGGTATGAAGCGGTATATAAATGAAGCTGTTTTTATATATTTAAAGATGACTTGAAAACTATCGCGGACATTTTAATACAATATATTCTTCAGGTCTGGGCCCCAATACATCACCATCTCTGGGAAACTTCTAGTTTCTGTGACAGTAAACCCACCTTGGCACTACCATTCCGTGGTGGTGGAAATCCATGGCCCCAGGAGATAAGAGGCTAGTAAAATTGCTACTGATAGGGTCTCTTAGATGAGACAGGCTTTTGCTCAACAGCTAGACAAAGGCCTCATTCCCACTATGGTTTTAACTGGATCGTGATTTGCTACGATCTGGCTTAAATGAACATGGTTCCCACTTAATACAAATCGCTGAAGTGATTCGGAAAGGAGGGCCATACTTTTGACCCGTTTAACCCGCGTCAAAAAGATGCTGGTTTTTTGTGGGTCTTTTGGGCTGAATCGATTTATTTAGAAATAAATCGATTCAGCCCAAGTGGGAACCAGGCGGATTTGAATCTGCCCCAGCAGTCCCCAGCTTCCCTGGCCTCTGCGTCCCAAGCCTCCTCTGGCCTCTTCCACATCTCTTGCCTCTCCACCCAACTCCTTGCCTCTCTGCCTGGCCTCTTGCCTCTCTGCACCTGACCTCTGGCCTCTCCACCCGGCCTCTTGCCTTCTCCATGCCCAGCCTCTGGTCTCCTCCGCACCCGGTTTCTTGCCTCTCTGCACGGCCTCTTGCCTCTCCTCCCGGCCTCTGGCCTCTCTGCCCCAGTCTCTTGCTTCCTTTGTCATGGCCTCGGTCCCGGTGCAAATATCAGTGCAAAGTAGTGTAAATCATGCTCAGAGCTTGGGAAAGCGAATTAATTGGTAAGTGGGAATGACCCCAAGATGTTGCAAAAAGCTACTAGGCAACAATAATAGTGATAGTGGAGGATCACATTGGCAGAAAATCTCTTAGAGACAATGGCAGTGCCAATTCAGCTAACTCTTATTAGTATTGTGTAGAAGAACGGTAAAACCCTGAATGTCTTTTACCATGAAAACCATATGATGATATAATGCATAAGGTAGCAAGAAGTGGAAGATGAGACTCTCAGAAGCCACTCAACCAAAAGCCACTCAACCTACTAGGGGACAGCAGAGTGTAAGTACAAATTGTGCTGTGTCTAATGGCACAACTGGACTCAAGTTGAAAGGATGTTCATCTGATGAAGTGCTGAGAAAGGAAAGTCCAAAGGTGCACAATGCTGATAATAGGAACATGGAATATGAGAAGTATGAATCAAGGAAAGCTAGAAATTGTAAAACAGGAAATGTGGCACATAAATATAGTTAAACCTGGTAGGAGCAAGCTAAAATGCATAGAAATGGGACATTTTCAATCACATAATTACATAGAGTTTTACTATGGAAATGACAATCTAAGAAGAAACAGTGTGTCACTTACAGTGAAATAAGATGTGGCAGAAGCAGGCAGAGATAAAATGCAAAGTCTTACTGAATTTCATGAGGCCAACAGTTTATTCATTGGAAACACATTCTACAGGCAACTGCAAAGAAGGCTGTAAACATGGATGTCTAATACACTATGAGTATATCTTAGTTAATAAATTAGATGTGTTCATAAGCATTACAATTTTTAACAAAAAAAAGTTGATACAGAGGCAGAACAACACTGAAAGAATAGAAATAGATTACTACATCACAAAAGAGAAGACCTGTTCAACTTGTTTTGGCAAACTTTTTACTCAAACCTCACAATATGCACATGGAACATGTAACAACCAGGTCAGAGAAGCCTTGGATTAATAAAAATATTTTGAAGCTTCTAGAGACCATTTGGAAGTTTCTTCCAAAATGCATCCACAGATGATTTTTCCCCCGTCACCTGCCTGTACTTTTCTTACAAATTCCTTTTTGATGGCCAAACTTCTAGATCTATTTTTTTTAAATCTAGGGGAGCTGGTGTGGAAGGCTGATTAATTTCCCCTCTTTCTACCCATTTTGCTGATCAAATATGCTCAGTAGGGGATTCTACAGGCAGTTGTTGTTAACCTTACCTACTGTAGGAATCCATACACAGCTTTTTCTGCTTTTCCCCAACTAAAGCTTTATTGCAGTGTTTACTGTAGACACCATACAGCAGCCAAATACCTGTGGGTCCCCACTCTTCTTTCACTATACTCCCAATGCTGATCCTAAAGAAACTTCAATCTAGGCCAAGGATAAATCCAAAAGTGGGTAGGGTGCATAATGAGACTTTGTAAGAAGGTGCTTCTTTGCCAGAAGCTTTGAGGCTGTGATACAGCACCGAAGGGGCAGCCTCCAGCCACCCCTTTTAGAGCCATAATCTGTGGCAACCACACACTGTGGCCCTGATCTGGCCTTTGCAGGGAGCAAAAAGGAGTTGCAAAAAGTGCTCCTTTGGTGGTGTGTCGTGTAGACACAGCACCACAGGAGCACCATGACACCATGAATCGTGTGGTGCAGTGCGTGGTGTCACACCACCCTGGGAGCAGAGCCGGGGTGTGTGTCGTGTAGACACTACACACTGACTCTGCCCCAACCCAGCCCAAACTGCAGGTCTGGACAGAGCCTTTGTTAACTAAGGTATGCCTGCATAAAATTGGAAGGAGAACATGAGGAGTTCTCATCTCTCTGCAAAAGCAAGACCAAGAGCAGACTGTGGCACTGACCATGAACTGCTAATCTCAAAAATTAGAGTAAACTAAAGAAGTACTCTATATCAATCACCAAAATGCAATCCAAAAATCCTCTCTGTGGAATTTAAAGACCATGTAAAGAATTGGCACTACCAAGCCTAACTGACAGGGAATCAGAAGAACTGTGGCCTAAAACCAGGGACTCTGTCAAGGAAGATTGAAAAAAATACTGTGATTCTTGAGAACTGGGTTTCATGGCCGAGTGGGGATATGATCAAGATAAAAATTAAAAAAACACACAGAAGCAGTACTGTGAGGATCTATATAAAAGAAATTAAAGGAAGAACTTTTTGTTGATGAGTTCACAATTCTAGAAACCACTTGGAAGAAATAAATCGCCAGGAACAGTTAGCATACCAATATTGCTGTTTTGAGCTATACAGACAGAATCCATCCAAATTCTAACAAAAATCTTACAACAAATATGAAAAACAAAACAATGTCCCACAATTTGGAAATGTTAAATATACATTTGAACTCCCAAGAAAGAGCACACCAAAGACTGTAGTAATAATTTGACTATTGCATTGATTTCCCAATCAAGCAAAGTAATGCTCAATATTTTACAGTTACTTTTACTAGATATAGAGGAAGAAATGCCAAATGTCCAAGATTGATTCCAAAAAGGAAGAGACTGGAAAAGTGCAACAGATAATGGAATACACAAAGGAATTTCAGAAAAAGTCAACATGTGCTTTACAGACTATTTGATTGCAACTTTTGATTGCATAGATCATGAGAAATTATGGTTCACTCTAACAAACCAACAAACAAATCAGCAGTGCCATACCTTTGGACACGGACACAATATGAAAAATCAGAATAATTTCCCATTGGCATGGAGGTCAGAAAAGGCTGCATTTTATCACCCTATCTGTTTAATTTATATGCAGAACATACATACAGAAAATAGGATTTGACTTGGAAGGAGGAGGCTTGGAATTTGCTGGAAATAACATCAACAATGTAAGACAGACAGAGTAGGATATATAAAATATACAGTAGTACTGATAGACAATTGGAAACATGTGAAATTACTACTGATCAAAGTTAAAGAAGAAAGTGAAAACAAAAATCATGGCCACAAATGATTTATGCAACTTTAATGTGAATGATGAAGATATATGAATTGTCAAAAGATTTTCTGTACCTTGCTTCAATCATAAATTATAATGGAGACTGCAATCAAGAAATCAAATGAAGATTAGGACGTTGAAAGACAACAAAAAGGGGAACTAGACAAGAGCCTCAAATGTAAAGCTATTATCATTAAAATACTTAAGTCAAAAATACTGGGGAAAGTAGAAAGCAGAAGAAAATAAAGAATCCCTTGGTATGGGTGAATTGACTTACCAATGGAAGTTACAGCCCTGAATTTGCAAGGCCTAAGCAGTGCTGAAGATGATTGGGATCATGAAAGTTTCTCATTCATAACGTTGCCATTTTAAAGACAACTTGATGGCAAATGACAATAACAAACCCTGTCAAATATTGGCACTTGTGTCTACTTTGATATAAGGGCCTGCACTGAGAACCCACAATTAAACCAGTCTTCTTGTCACATTTGTACATAATAAAATAGAGCTATGTGCATATGTACATGGACAGAAGGCAATAGACAGATGGAGTGTGGTCTTAGCATGAATACAGGACACCTAAAGCCATTGATTTCAATAGCTTAATTACAGTTCATGTTGGATCATGCATATGCTGCAAGTGCAACTTCTGTATGCATAAACAATATCAAATAGAAAATTACCATGGATGAAGCAGCCCTGGTGTGACTTCATGAAGCACACCAAGACAACAAGACCAGATCCTTATCATTAGGAAGAGTGAGGCAACTGCTTCAAGCAGATGATATGGGGTGTCATGAAAGGACAGCAAATTATAATTTATTGTATTGCTGTTTTACTACTTTGGATGATAAGAAGAGACGGTGAGGATTTCCTTCTTCAATATCAGAATAACTTGATAGGCTTTTAGTATTTTGATTATGCTTCTTGCCTGGAATAAGCTCAAGTTGTTGCATCATATTAGGCAACAAACTAAAAGGATTTGTTTAATATTTTGCAGAGGAACACGCACCTCCTTCCTTTTGATGAGCTACCCCACAGCACCCCCCAATCCTATCAGATGTATAACATGGGAAGCTGCCTTCCCATATCACACATCACAGCACTGTTTCACCTCTGTTGTTATGTGTCTTCAAGTCAACTCCAGTTCATGACAACTCTAAGGCTACCCTATCATGAAGTTTTCTTAGCAAGATTTATTCAGGAATTTGCCACTGTCTTCTCCTAAAGCTGAGAAAGTGGCTTGTCCAGGGTGACCCACTGGGTTTTCTTGGCTAAGACAGGATAAGAACCCTGGTCTCCTGGAGTCCTATTCAAGAAATCAAACCACTACACCTAGCTCAATGTTATCTACATGGACTAGCAACAACATTCCAAGCTTTCCCATAGGCACATTTCCTAGTTCTGCTTGAAAGCTCCAAAGAATTAACGCGAGAACTGTTGCTCTGCTACTTAACAACAGCTCTTCTGCAATGCTGGGTTGGGGGCGTAAGTATTTCTCTGGCAAGATCCAGTTACCCAGCCCTCTTACCTAGAGCTTTTGAGATGAGGAGACTGAACCTGGGGACTCTGCATGCAAAGCTGATGCTCTTCTACCACCTAAGTGCTTGCCTTCTTTCCTACATTGTCATTTTTGATTTTGCTGTTTGCAAAAGTTATTTGCAGCATAATAGCAACTACACTCTAGAACACATTTATTTGGAAAACAGTTTCACCGAAACAAGTGAAACTAAGGCTACAGTCAAGATTATCTGACTACAGCACCTTTTTACTTCCAAATAAAGAAGCACAGGATCATTGCAGTTGCATGGATTGTATGTAATTTAAGATTGTATGTCTAATTTAAAATTGTGTGTACAGCACTGTGTAAATTTACAGCACTATATAAATAAAGGTTAATAATAATGGATACAAACCCATGCATATTTTTGGAGGGAGTAAAGTACAGGTTTGATTCACTGAAACTTAGTTTCAAATTAATCTGCAGAGGATCAAAGCATGATGTTCACCTTTTATAAGATGGACCATGCAGTGCATGAAACCAAGGATCAAACCCTGGATATATACTGAGCTTGAATAACAGGTCATGCATTACCTGGCTTTTCCCCTTTGTGCTCATAATTCTGTCTCACAGCTGAGTCCCATACATTAGTTATGGATTATCTCAAGTACCAAGTGCAACATACTTCTTTCTGTTTGTTTTGTAACAGTGAGTAAAGAGATTGACAAGCATTAATAGAGTTACTCCAAACACTGTCTCCTGCATTGTTTAACAAGGACTTCACTTCATTAGTGCTTGTGAAAGAAATTACAGTCAAGCTCAGGACTGAGAGTTTCTCAAGTCTTCTCTCACTTTAGAAATTAGGAAATTAATGAAAACTGAAAGAGTAGCTATTCCAAATCCATCACAGAAGATACAGACTGCACCAGATTTTCTTAGTACAAATAAAGCAGCTGTGAAGTTGTATCTGCATTTCTGATTAACAAAAGGGGAATGGGACATATACAGAAAGAATATTAGGTTATATTTTCAGAACCAAGCAAGATCAATAATCATCATTTAACAATGTAAAGCAATGTTGAACATAAAGCAACAGCACCCTAGATCTGAATGTATATATAAATTAAAACCAAAATGACGTGCCTTTGTAAATATATCCAACTTATAACTTAAAATGCACAGTCAACTGAAAACTGATGTAATTATTTCAAAAGTTTGCCTGAATTGCCAAACATATGCAGTATAACCCTGTGAAACCCCTGATTTAATCAGTGTTCACAGTGATTTTAAAGGACACATCAGAAAACTGAACAACCAAGTTACATCAACAGTTTAAATGCAATTACAGGCCAGCAACATGTTTATCATGCTCTGACACTTTGCACCAGGCATGTCAAAACTTTCAGTGCGTAAGCAGCATGGCTCTGCAACTAGCAGGAGACTTTGAAGCTACTCCTTTCAGTTAGGAAATTTAAGCCAAGGCCTTAATGAATAATTCAGCAGTTTGTGCCATAAATTTATAATGCCGCTTATTAGTTGGAGATAACCGACTTTCATTGATCTTAAGAAAGCCAAACACTACTGAAGTCTGAATATGTGAACAAAATAAAACTGCATATTTAGGGAATGTATGTGCCAGAGCAACATTTTTTCTTTCTTTCTTTAACCGGAGAGATAGCATCTCAGATTGCCCATATTATTTGACTGCACCGGACAAAAGTGATATTCGAGTGTATACAAAAATAGGAATTAGTTATGGATGTCTTATCACAGAACTGTTCTCTCCTTTCCCTCTTCTTTATTTTTTACGACTCTTCAGCTTGTCTGAGAGGGCTAGAAAAACCAGGGGGGCATCTTTAATCTGGGGGGGAAAGGACAAGATGAAAGAACTCAGTTGAGGCCTACTTCTGAAAACCCAAACATGAAGCCTGAGGCCACTTTCCCTCAGCCTCCAAAGAAGAACTAAGAACTCCACCTTGGAGAGAGGTGGGATGGAGGAAAGGCAAAAAGACTGGGGACTCCCAACAAGATCACAGACAGGAGTTTGTTTGCTTTTATAATCCAAGTTTTCAGAAGAAAGAAAAATTCAAGCCGGCTGCATGCCAGGCCTGCAGTTCCAAAAACAGACTCCAGCAAACTGCCTAGTAGTTGTTGCTGTTGTTGTTGTGTGTGTGTGTGTTTCTTTGCTCATCCTGCCTTAATATCACTGAGAATGAAAGTTCCAAAAAAGTTTTCTACTAGGAGAGGAACCTGTGACCCAAATAATAATAATAATAATAATAATAATAAAATTCTTCCCCTTTTAAACCACAATCTCAGTGTCTTTGTATCTCCAGCATATTTCTTTTGTAAAAAAAAAAGTCAGGGGGAGAGGAAAAACTTTATACAGTTCCTTAAGAGCTACAAAGTTTCACTCTCACTTGAAAGGCTTAGAAAAAGGAAAGGCTTTCTATAATGCATTATAAAAGTTATGACAGACTTTTTGGATTTTTAAAAGAAATGAATCTTTTGGATTCCAGATTGGGAGGGAATTCCAAACCCACCATCAGCATTAAATAAAGTTGAGGAGAGGAGGGAGAGGGGAAAGACATAGTTTGAGAGGTACTTTGGAGAACCAAACATCCCCTGGGTTCTTCCCTCTCCTCTTCCCAGCTAGGCTGCATCCACATTGGAGAAATAATGCAGTTTGATTCCACTTTAAGTGCCATGGCTCCATGCTCTGGAATTCTGGGACTGGTGGTTTGTTGTGGCACCAGAGGTGCCACAACAAACCACCAGTCCCAGAATTCCAGAGCATGGAGCCATGGCACTTAAAGTGGAATCAAACTGCATTATTTCTCCAATGTGGATGCAGCCTCACCACTCCCTCTCCAGGCAACACATGCCCCCCAATGCACAAACTTTTGCACTTCCACTTCTTCTTCTCCCTCCACTTTTTTTGCAGTTTCTTATGCAACTCCAAGAGAGAGAAAGGAGCAAAGCAACTCCAACCAGGTGCCAAGTTGGCACCCTTACCCCCAGCTCTCCCTTATGATCCTACCCCACTTTTTTTGTGAAAGGGGGAGAATGGCAGAGAGAAAGAGAGAGCAAGAGAGAGACCCACCTGTCCCTGGGGTCGATCCAGCTGGTCTGCTTGGTGTTGTGGTCGATGTAGAAGACTTTCCCATCGTAGTCCCTGGCCTCCTCCCAGCCTTCGGGCAAAGGCAGCTGCCCGTTGCCTGCTTTCCTAGGCATGGTGGGGGTGCTGCTGGAGGACAACAACAGGGGGATCCATAGGGAAAGAAAGGAGAAAAAGGAAAGGAAGAAAGAAAGCCTTTTTGCTTTTCCTGGGGACTTTTCTTAGGAATCAGCCAGGAAAGTGGCCCCAAGTTTCAGTCCACCATGGCTGGGATTGAGCCCCACATTACCCCCCTTTTTTTCCCCTCTCTCTCTTGCAGATCCCAATGGAAAAAGGTTCCCAGGAGGAGCCCAGGCCTGGATCAGCAACAGCAGCAGCAGCAGCCAGAGGAGCCCCAGCCACCGCCACTCATTTGCATGAGATTAGCATCCATCTCATCTGCATGCACACATTCCTGGCTGCTGCTGGCGCATTCCTGAGCATTAACCCTCCCTCTGCCTACCCAGAGAGAAGAAGCAGCAGCACAGCACAGCCACAGCCACAGCCACAGCCAGAGTCAGCCAGAGCCAAGGAAGGAAGGAAGTCTTTTTCTCTGTGTGTGTACTAGAACAAATGACAGTATTGTTGGCCCATAAGGGAAACCAGGCTGGTCAATAGAGAAAGCAGACTTGCCCCTAGGAGAATCATTGGGGGATTATTTGCCCAAAGAGAGTCACTGGGGATTTATTTGCCCCTAGAGAATCATTGGGGATTATTTCACCCACTGGGGACTATTTGTCGATAGAGAATCGTTAGGGATTATTAATTGCCCCCAGAGAATCCCTGGGAGATACTTGCCCAATGATCTCCCATATGGGCAAGTGTTCCCCAGTAATTCTTTGTGGGCAAGTATTCCCCAATGATTCTCTATCGACAAATGGTCCCCAGTAATTCTCCATGGCCGAATAATCCCCAATGATTCCCTACAGGCATGTATTCCTCAATGATTTTCTATGGGCAAATAATCCCCAATGATTCTCTATCGACAAATGATCCCCAGTAATTCTCCATGGGCGAAAAATCCCCAATGATTCCCTACAGGCATGTATTCCTCAATGATTTTCTATGGGCAAATAATCCCCAATGATTCTCTATCGACAAATGATCCCCAGTAATTCTCCATGGGCGAAAAATCCCCAATGATTCCCTACAGGCATGTATTCCTCAATGATTTTCTATGGGCAAAGAATCCCCAATGATTCTCTATCGACAAATGATCCCCAGTAATTCTCCATGGGCGAAAAATCCCCAATGATTCCCTACAGGCATGTATTCCTCAATGATTTTCTATGGGCAAATAATCCCCAATGATTCTCTATCGACAAATAGTCCCCAGTAATTCTTTGTGGGCAAGTATTCCCCAATGATTCTCTATGGGCAAACAATTATTATTATTATTATTATTAACCTTTATTTATATAGCGCTGTAAATTTACACAGCACTGTACATACAATCATTGAATTAGACGGTTCCCTGCCTTCATGCTTACAATCTAAAGATTTAGGGAAGTATTTCCCAATGATCCTCTATAGACAAGTATTCCCCAGTTATTCTCTATGGGCAAATAATCCCCAATGATTCTCCATGGGGGGGGGGGGTATTCTCCAGTAATTCTCTAGGGGCAACTAACCCCCAATGATTTATGGGGAAGTATTCCCCAGTAATTCTCTATAGGCAAATAACCCCCAATGATTCCATATGGACATGTATTCCCCAATATTTTCTATGGGCAAATAATCCCCAATGATTCTCTATGGGCAAGTATTCCCCAATGATCCTCTGTGGGCAAATAATCCCCAATGATTCTCTGTGGGCAAATAATTCCCGATGATTCTCCATCGACAAATAATCCCCAATGATTCTCTATTGACAAATAATACCCAGTGATTCCCTACAGGCATGTATTCCCCAATGATTTTCTCTGGGCAAATAGTCCCCGATGATTCTCTATGGATAAATAATCCCCAATGATTCTCTATCAACAAATAATCCCCAGTAATTCTCTGTTGGCAAATAATCCCCAATGGTTCTTTATTGACAAATAATCCCTTGTAATTCTCTATGGGCAAATACTCCCCAATGATTCTCTATGGGCAAGTATTCCCCAAGATTCTCTATGGGTGATTGTACAGTGCTGTGTAAATTTACAATGCTATATAAATAAAGGTTAATAATATAATAATAATAAGTATTCCCCAGTAATTCTCTATGGGCAAAAAACCAACAATGATTCCATATGGGCAAATAATCCCCAATGATTTTCTATGGGCAAGTATTCCCCAATGATTCTCTATGAACAAATAATCCCTGATGATTCTCTATCAACAAATAATCCCCAGTAATTCTCTGTGGACAAATAATCCCCAATGGTTCATTATCGACAAATAATCCCTAGTAATTCTCTATGGGCAAATACTCCCCAATGATTCTCTATGGGCATGTATTCCCCAATGATTCTCTATGGGTGATTGTATGTACAGCGCTGTGTAAATTTACAGCGCTATATAAATAAAGGTTAATGATAATAATAATAATAATAATAATAAGTATTCCCCAGTAATTCTCTATGGGCAACTATTCCCCTAGGTTTCCCTACGGACAAGTGCTCTGCAATGATCCTCTATGGGCAAGTATGGCTTCCCTATGGGCAAGTACTGTCATTTGTTTTAGTATGTCCCCTGTGTGTGTGAGAGAGAGAGACGCCAAATGTCCTCACCTCAAAAAAGGAGGAGGCCCCACAAAATGGAGGGCCTTCCAGAAAGAAAGAAAAAAACTCTAGGGACCTTATCAGACATTGGAAATTGGAAGTATAATCTAATGGCAATCCGAACGCAATCGTAGGGTTTCACGTTATTGCGAATTAAAGTATCTCACGCAATTTTGGGCAAAAGGGAAGTCATTCTGAATGCAATCATGGGTTTTACGTTATTGCATATTAAAGCATCTCACGCAATTTCGGACAATGGGGGGTCATTTTCGGGTAATGGGCATTTTTTTGGGAATGCCTCCTGGACAGAAAGTGGGAAATGGAGGACTCCTTTGTTTCCCATTTCAACAAATAAAGACTCTTTGGAAATGGAGGAATTTTGGAAAAGAAGGAATATTCGGCCAACCCTTTGGCGGCGGGGGGGGGGGGGGCAATGTGGGAAAGGAAAGTATGGAACAGAAAGGGGCAAAGAACCCTCAATAAATATTCCTCAAGGGAAAGAAGTCAACATCTTGCCCAAGGCTGATAAAGGCTGCAGCTGCCACACACTCCAGAATTAATCCAGTTTGAGACCTCTTGAGCTGCCCTGGCTCAGGGCTAGGCCATCCAGGGGATTGTAGTTTGTTGTGGCACCAGAGTTGTCTGACAGAAAAGGCTAAATGTCTCACAAAACTACACTTCCCAGAATTCCATAGTATTCAGCCAGGGCAGCCTCAAACTGGATTACTTCTGTAGTGTGTTCGACCAATAATGCCCTTTTATAAGCTTCACAAGAGAAGAAGAAATAAAAAAGATGGGAGATTCAGTGAGTCTGACCACCCCGAAAGGCCAAAGTAAGTATATACTTTATAAATAATATACAGTATACTTTATAAAGTGTTTACTTTATTATACTTAATAAAGTATAAAGTATGTATATTTTATAAAGTATTCATATTGTACGGAGCCAGCCTGGTGTAGTGATTTGAGCATTGGACAAGGACTCTGGAGACCAGAGTTCGAATTTTAGCTAAGCCATTTAAATCCACTGGGTGACCTTGGGCAAGTCACACTCTCTCAGCCTCAAGGGATGGCAATGGCAAACCTCCTCTGAAGAATCTTGCCACGGAAACCTCTTGATAGGGTCACCATAAGTTGGAAACAACTTGAAGGCACACAACTATTCCTACTGGTATTGTCACTATGCAATGAAAAATAAGAAAAATATACAAACCACAAAATAACAAACAGCTTCATTTATATATAACTACAAAATATACTTTATATTTTATAAAGTACAAAGAATACAGCATATAAAGTATATAATTTATAAAGTATCAAATACATAAAGTAAAATATATAAAGTATAAAATATAAATAAGGATATCTTCCTGAATCCTTCCCAGGACTGCTGGTACCAATCAGGAATAATAATTTTATGGCCCAAGGCCTGTTTGGGCCATAAACTAAACAGCCTTAAAGACGCATCTCTTCCAGCAGGCCTTCCCTGAAACTGTATAATCTACCCGGCTCCTAAAATCTTTTAGCCAATTCCCAATTCACAGATTTCCCCCATGAATGAAAAAAGGTGTCTAGGGGACAGGAACCTATATGTGGGAGGTGGCGTCATGCAAACAGCATATCCAAAGCCACTTCCCTCCCACAGAAATCACAGTTTAAATGCCACATGTGGTAGTCTCCTTAGGCTGCATCTGTACTGCAGAAATAAGAAAGTTTGCAACTGCTTTAATTGCCATGGCTCGATCTTATGAAATCCTGGGATTCGTAGCTTGTTGTGGCACCAGAGCTCTCTTGACAAAGAAGACTAAATAACTCACAGAACTACAAATCTCAGACTTTCATAACACTGAACCATGACAGTTAAAGCAGTGTCCAACTGCATTATTTCTGTAGTGCAGATATAGCTCTACCTGCAAACAAACATGCATAGGATTGGTTTGTTATGTTTATTGCAGCCATCTGTGAATTTACTTGATGGAAACTGGAGAGGAAACTATTTTGATGGAATGGAAAGTCCAATGCATAATCTTCACAGAACACTTTATGAAAAATGCTCTTACCGCTATCAACTTTCATGTTATTTCAGTGGAAATTGACAAGAAAGTCCAAGACAGTCATACAGTACTTACTATCAAAAGAAGTGGTTTCTCAGCAATAATGGCTGTACATTACTTCCAGTATTAGAGACTATATATGTTTCAATAGGACATATGGACAGGAAAGTATGTTGTCACAGCCATTCTGTGTTTATTCATATTGTTGCTATATAGTTAAAATAAGAAAAATATACAAACTGCAAGACAACTCTAGCACACATTGACAAATTATCCATGACAAAATGCACATAGAATTTTAATATGCTGTCGTTGTCATCTTTCAGTAACAACTAAATGGTTCTCACCTTATTTTCATTAACACCCAGGTTTTTGTTATGCATTTTAATGCACACATAAATTTGTTCCCAATTATATTTGTAACAATAATTTGGCAGAGGTGCACTTTCTGATTTCCACTGTTTGTACTGGTGCTACTCAGAGTGGTGGTCCACAGACCAGTACCAGTTCACAAGACAACAGTGGCTGGTACCTGGAGAGTTTTCAAGAAAGAAAGAGTTAGCCAATGAACACAAATATGGTACCATTGCCTGGAACAATGGGAAAAAATGGCCATTCCCCAGCTTTAAATAGCTTACAAATCACTGGTCAATACTGAAGCATAGTCTAGGCCTGTAGAAGAGCCTAACTACACTAAAGACACTAAGTCCCAACTGAAGCTAAGCAGAGTCAGCCCTGGTTAATACTTTAATGGGAGACTAGCCAATGAAGATTAGGTGTTGTAGGCTATATTTCAGAGGAAGGAACTGGCAAAACCTGGCAAAACAAGGAATACTTGCCTAAGAAAACACCTTCTGAAATTTGTGGGGTCACTGTGAATTCCATAAAGTTGACAAGTGACTTGAATGCAGGTATGCAGATGCCTGTGCAAGGGACTCATAATCTGAAATTGTAATTTTAGGTCCAAAACACACTACAGAAATAATCTAGGTTGAGACCCCTTCAACTGCCCTAGCTCAGTGCTAAATGTCTCACAAAACTACCATTCCCAGAACTGTCAAGCATTGAGCCAGGGCAGTTAAAGTAGTCTCAAAGTGGATTATTTCTGCAGTGTGTTTTGGATTAGTTTCTTTAAATACGATATTCAATCACATTTACCTCCAACAGCCCTAGACATGAATATGTCTTGAGAAGTTATATTTATATTTATATTGTTATGCTCAGTCTACATCATCTTAGTTGAATCATGCCTGCTTCTACTGCTGCAGACTGCATGGACAGAACAAAAGTGGGTAGAACATGTGGGGAGTGGGGTTATGGCTGTGAAACCATGTCTCAGTATGTAATGTAAAGACCTCATTTTTATCCACATAATTTCTTCCTAATTTATGCAAAGATTATGCCATCAGTTTTGTATCTTAGGAAAAGAGCAGTGGAGAAATGAATAATATCAATAGCCTGTGTCCAGAAGATATTCAGATTGAACACTAGGAGATCTATATATACATGAGACCAATATATAGTCCTATATGTGGCTTACAGGCCAAAAGATCTTCACCACATCTGATGGCATTACATAGATCTTACAGACTGATAAAATGAATATGGACAAAATTGATTGAATTTTATCAAAACACTTTTTTAAAAAAAAATTAATAAAACATGTACTGTATATCGAGAAATGTACAGAGGAGGTTCCTGTCTGTAAAATTCAGGTCTTATTTTGGCACTGCTGTACAACTTCATGGTAGAAAAGAATGTTCTTTTCACCTGGTGGACATTCTAGTCTAAACAGCCTCTGAAGCTAAGGACATAATCCATGAAATCTACAGTGCTGAGTTAATACAGATGCCTCTTCTACTTTACTCCTTTCTCTGCAATTAATTATGAGTCTTGTGAGATACAACAATTTCCACATTTATGTAAGAAGGCCTCTGCATTACTTAGTGTACTGATAAGATCCATGCATAAGGTAACAGAATGAAACATAGCTTAACCGGCTATGATTATATTTTATGCCATGTGATATATTCTTAATGCAACAGTTATGCCATGTGATATATTCTTAATGAAAGATTTAGACAGGAAAGTCCCAAAGGATATGTGTGACACAATGAAAGTTCCAGCAAGATTTTCTGTTAGGACTGAACTTAAGCCAAGTCTAGAAAGTGGTTTTTTAAAAAAATTAGTTGACTGCAGCCTGGCTGAACTGCATCTGTGTAGATAGCCAACTACCTTGTACTAATACACAGAAAACACATCTAGTCAATGTAGGTTTTGTATGTTTATATGCTTTCAAGCTGGCTGTTGACTTATGGGTGACCCTATGAATTTTTTTGGGCAAGGAATACTCAGAGATGATTTTGCCAGTTCCTTCCTCTGAAATATAACCTATGGCATCTGATATTCATTAGCTGTCTCCCATCCAAGCATTAACCAGGGCTGACTCTGCTTAGCTCCCAAGATCAGACAGGATCTGGCATTTTAGGATATTTGCATCCTATTAATGTAGGTTACTAATGCACAACGTTAGTCAGTCTTGTGTTATATATACCTAGTTTAGGAAAACTAAAGCCTTCTGAGTTCAAATTTACCTAGTGCTAGACACTATAGTCATTATCTAGTTAAAAATTAGATAAATAAAACTTTTGGTGAAAGAACATAGTAGGAAAGAATAATAACCTAAAGAAGGTCTTACTTGTTTCTTCTGTCAGTTTGAGCTACTTAAGAGACAGACTGATTAGCTTTTTCATGTACAAAATATTCAGAACCTCTAAAAGTTGTCAAGAGGCAAGACACGAGAGGTAATGACACTTTGGCTAGACAATAATAGTTGATCCATCTCCTTAGAAACACAACCTATCTTCTGTGCATGTTGGTCAAATTATTTTAATATATATATATATATATATATATTATTAAATGTCTATATCTTAAAGTAAATTTAAAGAAACTCATCCACACCTAGAATAACAAACACATAACAATAACTAATACATAACAAAACATAAATGTTTCAAACAAATACATGCTGACTAGAAGAACCTTGCTTTACAAAACTCATTTTGCTGTGGCAGATTGTGTAGTCAAACATTCTGTTTCCTGTGAAGGCCAACACATGTGCAGCAGAGGTGAATTGTGTGTGTGAACCATTCCAGCCCTCTGTCCAGGAGGAATTCCAAAACTTCGTTCATTTGGAGCAGGACTAAGCAGCACAAATTTATATTTATATGAGTGTTTTTGGTTCAGGGTGAGCAGACTTGGTCCTCCCTTTCCTGGACCTGTCCAGGAGGGATTCCAAAATGTCCTTCATTTGGAGCAGAGCTGAAAAGCATGGATTTATTTTATATCTACAGTATATGGGTGTTTTTAGCTCAGGGTGCCCAGAATCCGTTCTACTCCTTTTCAGGTTTGTCTTCCATTTCAAACTTCCGTCCAGGAAGGATTCCAAAAACTCCTCCATTTTGAGTAGGGTTGAGAAGGATGGATTTAATATTTATATAGGTGGCTTTTTGTTTTGTTTTCAGCTTTTATTTGGTCAGGTCTTCAATTTATTTTCTTTGCATGTCCCCCCCCCCAGAAGTCCCGCCCCCAGAAATCTCCCCCCTCCCCAGCACCGGGTGACACCCGGCGCAGGAATGCCTCTGAGTTTGGGCACTCAGTCTCTAAAAGGTTTGCCATCACTGCTTTGGTGGGTCCAAACTGCTGTGGCCAAGTAATTGACTGAGGCAGGTCATAGGGAGCATTTGACCCCACTGCTAAATCAGCTCCCCAGGCTGCCAATCTGTTTCTGGGCACAATTCAGAATGCTGTTTATAATTTTTAATATCTCCTTATATGAACGGGCACAGGGGAGGCTTTTCTCTCACTCCCACCCCATCACACACAGGAGGGAGCCTTCTCAGTGGCTGCTCCTAGGCTATGGACCTCCCTCCCACAGAAGGTCCAGTTATCCCCCTCCCCACTTTCTGGCAGGTTAAGACCATTTGATAGATTTTTAAATTATATGGTTGAATAGTATTGATAGTAGTGTGAAGTGTTTTTATCCTATTTACTTTGAATTATGTTTAAAATGTATTTTAAACTGCTTTAACAATCTGTTCTTAGTAGTATTGTGATTTAACTGTTTTTTAACTTTTGTAATGCACATTTTTTGTAAAGTACATTTTTTCAACTGCAGTGGTTCAGCAGTTAAGGCACTGACACTATTAAGTTTATCACACGGGGCTTGGAGAACAGGAATGGAGCAGAACGAGAAGGTAAGGGAATGAAATGGGGGGGGGGGGAAGCATGTTATCACATGAGAGAACACCGCTGATGCCTCAGGAGTGCCCAAACTGTTCCCCATCTGTCCCACAGCAGCCAGTTTTTAAGAACAATTCTGAACAGTTCTTCAAAATTGGCTGCTGTGAGATGAATGGGGGAATGGATTGGGGACTCCCGGTGGCATTGGTGGCATTCTCCCATGCGATGACATGCGTTTTCCCCCCCCATTCCATTCCCTCCCCATTCCCTTCCATTCCGCTCCATTCCCATCCTCCAAGCCCCGTGCAATAAACTAATATGATTGCAAGATCGGCAGGTCGAGGCCCCCATGACGGAGTAAGCTCCCATCACTACTCCTAGCTTCTGCCAACCTAGCAGTTCAAAAGCACGTAAAAGTGCCCCACTTTTGCAGGAAGGTAACAGTGTTCCTTGCAGTCATGCTGGCCAATTAGCCAATTTTTATTTTAAATTTTTCCATCTTAGGTCCTTTGATGGGAGAAAAGCAAAGTATAAATTAAATAAACAAAGAAACATAGCAGATGTTGCTAAAATTACCTGACTCAGGGGAGACCCAAGGATGTGAATACTGCCTTGCTAAATGTTAGATACATAATGTGGGCACAGATTCAATCGGGTTCCTGAGAATTCACTCCAAATTCAAGGCCTAATGTTCTTAGAAACTTCTGGCATTTTTGAATAGCTTATTGTGTTCCTGGATGGGTGAGGAAGGGAAAACCAAACAGGAACCAGACTGTTACTGGGACTGCATTACCAGTAAATTTGGTTAATAGATTGAGACAAAAAACTTGCTAGTTGGGGAATGTCCTTAAATTTTCCGGTAACATTCAGAAATGGTGCTCTAGAGTTTTTGCTAGCTCCTTCTCAATACTTATTTCTTGATTATCTTGCTTGGACTCAAAGCTGACAGCCCACACACTGGTTACAGACTGCTTATGTGGACTTGCAGGTTATACTACATTCCTGCACAATTGGAATTCAGCTTTAGAACTCAGTAGAGGTTTTACCAGAGACAGGAAGGGTTTCTCTCTAGTGTTTCCCTTTCTAAGACTATAGATATATTTGGGCAAAATTAGCAATTAAAGGACTCTGTAGGAAACACAAGGGGAACTATAGCTATGGAAAGATGGAATAAGTGCCAAGTACAGTGGTCCCCCGGGTTACGAAATTAATTGGTTCCGGCTACTTTTTCGTAAGCCGAAAATTTCGTAACCCGGGGCCTATTTCCCATAGGAAATAGGTAATCCGTTCCGGAGGCCTGGCGGGGGCCTCCTGGCTGAGGAAGGGAAGGTCCGATCCAGCGGATTGGGCCTTCCTTTCGTCAGCTGCGGAGGCCCAGCCTCGCTGGGGAAGGGAAGGTTCCCTTCCCCAGCCAGGCTGGGCCTCCGGGCCTGACGCGAAAGGGAGGCCCGATCCGCCGGATCGGGCCTCCTTTCGTTGGGCGCGGAGGCCCGGCCTGGCTCCCCAAGCCAGGCCGGGCCTCCGCGCCTGAGGCACGAAAGGAGGCCCGATCCGCGGGATCGGGCCTCCTTTCGTTGGGCGCGGAGGCCCGGCCTGGCTTGGGGAGCCAGGCCGGGCCTCCGCGCCTGAGGCACGAAAGGAGTCCCGATCCGCGGGATTGGGCCTCCTTTCGTTGGGCGCGGAGGCCCGGCCTGGCTTGGGGAGCCAGGCCGGGCCTCCGCGCCCAACGAAAGGAGGCCCGATCCCGCGGATCGGGCTTCCTTTCGTCTCGGGCGCGGAGGCCCGGCCTGGCTTGGGGAGCCAGGCCGGGCCTCCGCACCCAACGAAAGGAAGGCCCGATCCGCCGGATCGGGCCTTCCTTTCGGTAGTCCGTCCCTTGTCCTCCGAAGCCTGGCCTCGGAGGAAAAGGGAAGGGAGTCTGTCCCCTTTCCTCCGAAGCCTGGCCTCGGAGGAAAAGGGACTTTTTTTCGGATCCTGGGGGATCCTTCGGATCCCGGGGGATAATTTTTGGTCCCGCCGGTTTTGGATCCCGGGGTTTTCTTAACCCGGGGGATTCGTATCCCGGGGGACCACTGTAGACCATGAATCCTATTTGGAAAGATTAACAGAAAACAACAGTACAAGCCAATCTGAGACTATGTCATTTTCAGTGTTCAGAATTACTGTACTGTTGCCCAGGCATAAGTGGAGTCATAGGTAACATTCCTGTATTGCATAGTTTGCTGGGTTTTTTTAACCTAGATTCTAGATGTGCCACCCAGAGTCTATCTACCCCATTAGCTGGATCAGATCCCCATCCTTAATTTTTTAAAAAAAAAAAAAATCCCAGAAATCTATCCCTTGAAGAAGCTGAGAAATGAGGCAAAATATTCAGTCACAATTCCACCCAAGGGTTTTGTGAAAAGTAAGCCTGCTGCTGCCTTTCAATGTGTCTAGTGAATGAATGAGACCATTGACAGTTTGACTGGGGATCAGAACATTATAGATGTATGGGCCACTGATATCTGGATTACAAATATGTACAACCCAGTTTCTGATATGCACATAGAGGCTTGCGTCTTTCTCTGTACAAACTTTTCATTTCAAATACGTATACCAGAAAGATTATTTGATAAAGACCTTATAGATGTATGGGCCACTGATCTCTGGATTACAAATATGTACAACCCAGTTTCTGATATGCACATGGAGGCTTGCGTCTTTGTACAAATTTTTCATTTCAAATACATATACCAGAAAGATTCTTTGATAAAGACACTGGCTTCTATAAATGTAAAATGGAACTGAAAACCAAATGGCTCTAAACATGTGCAGAACACATCCTGCCTATGACATAATTTTAAAAAAAGATCAATTAACAATGCAGTCCTGAATGTGTCTACCCATATGTAAGTACTTTTGCATTAAATGTAGCTTATTCCTGGATGACTGGCTATAGGGTGGATTGTGGCTTGAAAGACAAAGTGGCCTGAACACCCTTGAGCAGTATACAGAATGCATTTAAGATAGGAAAGCTGGTGCTAAGCTAGAACAGGGAGAGGACTACGTTTTACTTTTGGAGCAGTGAAAGAGCAAAAAGGAGGAGGAGAGAAGAGATGGAGTGATCCCTGAGAGAGAAGTCTAAGAGAGGTTAGGGTAAGCGGATAAAACATGAGATTTTAGGTCACTGAAAAATTAACCCAATCACTGCTGCTCTCTCTAAGACACATTTAACTCTTTAAGCACTGAGTGCGGTTGCATTTCCAACAAATTCCACTGGAACAGCCCAAGGATGGGGACAGAATTCTTGGAGACCTGCAAGCCATCATGTGTGTGCTAGATCCTTTACTTTTCTGGCTTACTAAACAGGGCAGAGAGATGCTAGCCAAATCGTTAAAAGAATCAGCCAGTACCTCACTACAAAAAGTTGAGTTCCAAACTGTATAAAGGAGTTATATACCCATTGCTGAAAGAGCCTTTCCTTAATCCCACTGTATTTGAAAATGATAGGCCAGTCACTAACATTCCATTTCTGGGCAAGTGGGGTGGCCTCCCAGCTCCAGGGGTTCCGGCATGAAATGAATTATCCATTTCATTCTGGCTTTAGGCTTGTTGTATAACAGGACAGCTTGGTTCGCCATAGGGATGAACTAGGGTGAGAGTTCCATATAGGAGAGTGTACTCTGCTCTGCTGATTGTGCTAGACCAAACAGCAGTTTTCAGTGACATTGATCATGATTTTCTTTCTCAGGCAGCCTTGTTATGATGGCACATAGGTACTGTTTTCACTGGCTCCATTTATTCTTGGAGGGGCAAGCCCATGAGCAGGTGGTACAGGAGGACTCCTGATTCACCCCTTGACCATTAGGGTCTCAGGCAGTTTTGTCCCCCCCCCCGCCCCCCCCCCACCGCCAAATGCATTTGGCTACCAAAATGGCAATCATAACAGAAGTAACTTCTGGTGATCAAATAGTCATCCCTGCATACATTTGGAAAGAAGCTTCCAAGTGGTCTTTAGAAAGGTCAAGGTGTTTTTGATTACTTCATCAACACTTACTTGACCATCATTTCACATGTGCATATTGTTATAATTTTGAATTTTTTTTAAAATTGCTGAAACATATTGAGCTGATCTTTTCAGCATTGCAAACAATTATTCCTATTCTTTCTAGTTTATTTTTGCCTCTTGTACAATTTTTTTTTGTCACAACAGTAATGCCCAGTAATCCCTCACTGATTGGTGAATATATATCTCACTCAGGGGTATGCAACTGAATCACTGATGGGGGTCAGTTTTACACATGCCAAATTCACATATTCCCAGTGACATATCTTGTTGCTATTCTGGCTGATTTGGAGATATTTTTTCCAGTCTGTGTGGGTGAGGGGCAAAGTAGCCCAAACCATTGTTTCTGATGCATTCTGGTGATAGTTTAGATGATAGTTTAGATGTTCTCCACCCCCACCCCCCACCCCCTAACTAGGGGAATGGTTGCTTGGGGAATATCCTGAGGCAAAAAATGGAGATTCGGACTGCATGTAGCCTGTATATTACATTTTGACCACCATAGCCCTTTTGACATGGATCTCACCTCAAACATGTGATATCTCCCCTTGATACTAACTAATACAGAAAAATAATATATATATATGAATTTCATATATATATATATATATATATATATTTCAAACAAGTACCCAGTAACCTATCTCCAGAAAGCCAAATGGGTGCCCAAGTATATTGTTGTTTATACTGTAGTGCCTGCTTGAACCGGGGAGGCATGTTTTCACACCATACGTCTCATAAATGAGGACCTAGATCTTAAGATTATTCATTCTGGACCTGGATCAGCTTTGACACAAGAATGCTTCCTCTACCTCTATATTTTGTAGAAGACTGAAGGTTCTTTTACTTATACCTGCTGGTCTGAATCTGCTTGAATTTTATAAAAAAAATTATTGTCGGTCACCTAAGCTCGCAAGGTTACAAAACCCAGTTCTATTCAGTAGTCAGATCAGCATTCTTAAGCACTGATCTATCAGGAAATTAACAGACAAATAAGTTTCAGCTTTTATATTGTGATGTATTCTAGTAGAACAAATAGCAGAGACAGACACAACTATATAGCACAACTATATAGAACTTGAATCTAGGTACTGTATAATCTAACATTTCTATTAGAATTATATAGCAAAACATTACACCCTCCTCCCCTAGCATGTCTGTACATTGGTATTTGATTGGGTATTAAACAACAAGCTTCATCAAGAAAGGAATATCTTACTACATGTCGGAATTTGGGTTATCAACAATTGCTTGGTAGTAGCAGCCTAGAGGCAGACCACTTTGCAGAGAACAAAATCTGATGCGTCTGTTTTAAACCCTGTTCAGCCTTCATTTAGCTACTCCTCCCCTGTTCTCTCATCCAATCAAAAAGAGGATCTGAGGTAAGGCAGGTATCATTACTATTGTACTTGTTCATCTAGTGTACATGCTGCAATTCATTTTCTCTCCCAACCTACTGGTGTCTCCTTTTCTTCTGTAGAGGTGTGGAGGTGTTTTACTGGCATTAGGCCAGTGACCTTGTACTGTCAGGATTGTTATTATAAGACAGCTATTACCTTCATCTTATCTTTGTTTATACGTAGGCTGGCTCCCTTCCCAGAGCAAACAGGAGTTTATTTTCATACCATGCTACTCTGCAATACATCTCTACAGCTCCAAAAATTTGAATGAGGCAAACAGAATCTAAAATACAGCCCTGTCTGTTACAATTTTTGGTTCTGCAAAAATTAAGTGATTGAGGCTGTAGACGATATCAGGTAATCATCAACAGTTTTATTGACATCACTGTCCATAAAAGTGTCTTATGTTATGGAGGCACAGTTGTGCATCCTCATTATCTTTACTTGGTACACTGGATGCAAATTGGATTGTTTCATCCTCTTTCAGTTTGATATTGCAGTGGTGCTTGCTTACCATTGTCCACTGAAACTATTTGTTCTTGTTCCTTAGGGCCCATTCTAACAATAGTCCTTGGACTGTGCAATATCACCATTGGTTGAGGAGATCACCATTTGGGTCTCAATGCAGGGTGTTTCCATATAACTCCTTCTTGCATGAGTTGGCATGCCTCTGGAATCCATGTTCCAGAAGATGGTTTCTGGACAGCTGCAGTTGGTGGCTTGATCTGTGCTGATTCAGTTCTCAGTCTTTCTAGCAGGATTAATTGATTAGCCTCATTTTCTGAGGTGGGGGATACCTGCTGAAAAGGAGTGAGCATACACAAACCACACATTAAATAATATGGAGTGCCCAATCACTGGTTCTAGGCATGTTATTTAATCATGATTGAACTTCAGGAACAATGGTGTACCATTTTTTCGGCCTGTGGACTAACAACTTGAGTAAGAGCTGATTTGATCTCACAGTTTTTCTATTCTATGCACCCCAAGCTTTGGGGGTGATACACCACACTAAATTGCTATTTAATGTCTCTATTTTTGCCCACTGTGGCACAGCAGCTGAGGTGAAAGGAGACCATTGATCAGAATGCAAGGTCTGGTGAATTGAATGTGCAATGACTGGATTCAAAGCTTTTAATCTGGTTCCAGCTGTTTGGTCTCTAACTGGAAACAGCCATGTATAAAATGAATAATCATCTTCTACCACAGGGACAGGCTTGTAGCCATGTGAAGGTGGTAAAGGACCTATGTGGTCTAGAAATAGTCTTTCCCCTGGCAATTTTCCTGGTTGCCTTTTGAATAGTGGCATTTCTGTGGGTTTGAAGGACTAGTCATGGCATGCATTGTGGAATATATCTACGGGTAAAGGTTTCCTCTTTGACAAGGTCGTCATGTTGTGTCCAACTGTAAGGCGTGGTACTTAACTCCATTATTAAGCCAAAGATCTAGCACTGTCAGACAACTCTGTGATCATGTATCCAGTATAACACTGTTACCTTTCCCACCAAAGTGGTGTCTATTTGTCTGCTTGCACCTTTACATGCTTTCAAACTGCTAGGTTGTCAAAAGCTGGAATTAGTGACAGAAGCTCACTCTGTCCTGTGGCATTTGAGTCAGCATCTTAACTGCTGAGCCACCACATCCCTCATGTCCCTAGCCACATTTTTTCTTATTTGGCCCCCAGTATTCACTCTGTGAATGTATCAGTGTACCTTCTCTTCCAGGATTCACTTCTCTCAAAGAATCATGGGCATCTCACATTAATATAGCTCTTGACATTACAGGTGGGAGAATTCATTCAATACCATTAGGTTTCTTACCCATACATATACTGTTTTCAAGCCAATATTAATTTCTTAGTGAATAAACCAACCAAATTGTTCTTGGTTTGTGTGTGTGTTTGCACTGTTCTAGTACTGAATCGCTTGTAAGTTTTAGATGTTGTTGCCTTTGTTTTAGTTAACATTTGCACTGATGCTGCATTTGAAATTGATTGTGCCAATGCATTCCCAAGGGCATTGCCTTTACTATTCAGGGATGTAGATTTTATATCCTGAGGCCCTGGTTCATATACAGCTTCTATTAATGGACTGGTCTGCTCAATCTTCGCAATAGATTTCAATTTACTTAACATGCTTCAGTGGTTTATTTTTATTAGTCAAGAACCCAATGGACTCCCATATGGGGAGTGCTATATAGGCATAGCCTAAATATTTAGACTCAGTCATGATTAAAGGGTGTTGCTTCTCTTTAGCTGCTTCGTTCAATGCTATTTCCAAGATGATTAGTTCAGTATACTGTGCTGAATGATTTCCAGTGGGAAGTTTCCATTCTTCCAGGACTTGCATGTGACCATGGATCCATTTAGTTTTAATACACACTGCTGCTGCAGACTTGCTATCTTGGATAGTACTTGGATTTGACTGAAGAGCCATCTGTATAGAAGATAATATATGCCTCATTAGGATGTTTCTGGAGCAAGAAACTTGGCCAGAGCATTAAAATCAGGTAAATCTTCCTTCCTTCCTTCCTTGTCTATATTTTGATTTTATTAACATAAATAAAAATATACGCTTAACATTTAAAACATTAAAAACAAGAAGAAACAATAGTCATGAGACAAAAATCATGAGGCGAAGCACATGGCTGATAAAGAGTGGCTTCCGGCCACAATCATGCTGGGACCATGGCAGCTGCACAGCCTGCTTTGAAAGCAGGCCATCACCGCGGTCCCAAGCCAGCTACTACTAGGAGCTGCATTATTCTGGGTTCTTTTTGATTTGATCCAAAGGACTTGATCGTGGTGTCGGAGTGGCTTCTGACCACTTTGGGGGCATGTGTCATTTGAACGTCATGCCCCCACAGTGACCAGAAGTTGCCATGTGTTTTAGGCCATAGAAACCAACATAAAAAACAAGCTTAAAAAGCTCCTTTTTCTGCAGTGTTAGTCTTTGTTTTCTATTTTGCTTGCTATCTTATCCTTCAAAACCAGTATAATTGCATTCCTTTACCTCAAATTCTTTTTGATTTAAAAGTTCTTAAGAGGGACATTTGTTATGTCCAAAGTTATCTTATTAATGTGGATCAATTGAATAACAAGTTTCTAAGAAAGATAGATAAAAACATTCAACTTAAAAATCATTCTCATATCAATATTTTAGACTTTGAACCTCACAAATATACCAATTTCTTTCCCCAAATCTTTAATACACATTTGCAATAATTTCTATATTGATTCGGTGGTTTTTTTTCAAATAGTAAGATAATTAATCTGTCCATTTCATACATGTCGTATAGTTTGTACAGCTCATCATCTTGAGATGGAATCTCCTGTATTTTCCAATTTTTTGCATAACATATTCTTGCTGAGATTATAATGTAAAGTAAAACTTTTGAATATCTTTTCTCAATGTTTGCATCAGGCAAATGTAACATATTCAATAAGTACATCTCTGGAAACATAGGGAAATTAGTATTCAGTATTGTAGCAATCAAGTTATGAACTTGTTTCTAGAATTTGGCTGCCTTTGTACATTTCCAACACATGTGGGAAAATGTACCTCTGGGTTCCTTACATTTTCAATGGCTGTCTTGTTATTTCT
Organism: Urosaurus nigricauda; assembly: GCA_034509955.1. NCBI lineage: Eukaryota > Metazoa > Chordata > Lepidosauria > Squamata > Phrynosomatidae > Urosaurus > Urosaurus nigricauda. The sequence continues at coordinate 140,188,030 of JAOEGL010000005.1, forward strand.
TAGGATTATTTGTTATTTTTTCCCCAGTGTGTGATATCACCTGAAAAACATTTTGAACTAATTTTCTTTTAAACTTTTAATTTGTGTAAATTTTAAATTTTGGTTCCATGTTTTTTCTCTCATTGTTGTATTTAAGGGATGGCCTATATTCTGAGCCCGTACAATCATATTATCTTTAATTGTTTCTTGTTCTAATTTTAATAATATCTTATAATATTTAGCTATACTACTTTTTTAAGAGATTGCATTTTTTATCTTCTATGGAAAGTCTCATGAGTGATACCCATAAAGGTGTCTTTGGGCATAGTTGGCGTTTATACGTTAACCAGACGTATAACAATGAATGTCTGAAAAAATTATGGTAAAATTCTTTATTTATACCCATTTTATCATGCCATACCTAGGCATGTCATCCAAAGTGTATGTTAAAGCCTTGAAATGTTCTTTTGTCAACATAATCCAAACAAATATCCAGGAAAGCAGTTTACACTGATGTAGTTCAAGACTGGGAAAACCCAATCCCCCTTTTTCTTTGGTGCCCTGCAACAATTTCCTTCTTGTCCTGGGTTTCTTTCCTCACCATACAGATTCTAATACACTCATGTTCCATTGCTTGAAAGGACTTTTATTTGTATTCATTGGTACATTTTGGAATAGGAGCTGTGTGTTCTCCAGCACTAAAAGCCAATTTAACCATCATTTACTTACTGCTCTCCATTCGGCAACTGCGGATATCTGTAATCTTGTTGGTGTTCCTAGCTAACTTTGGTCTGTCGGTTGATCCTAGTCTATATCATTGAAAATCAATGAAGCCAAATGAATTTATTTATTTATTTATTTATTGCCAATATCAGTTTTTGTAATGTTGTATATTTCAGACTTAATCACATATGAGTAAAAAGCTAAAGGTTGCATTGTTCTCATTGTACAGTATAGCTTATAAAATACTATTTGGAGGAAGGCTCTACCTTTACTACGAGTCAAGTTTCTGGATCCCTCATTTCCAATGAAACATCATCTACCATAGTCTGCATAAGCCCCCTCAAGTCTATTTCCTCTTGCTGGCTCGATAGAGGTCCTACATTCCTCTATGCTCTCACTGAAGCATAGAGGTTTGACTTGTGCTACATAATCTGTAACAAACATGCAAAGTTGAGAATACCCAATATGCTCTCTAGTTGTTTAACCATAGTTCTTGCCTTCAAATTTTCTAATTTGACTCAGAATCTATCTATCTATACCCTGTCCTTCATTGGATGGTGAAGTCCAAAAAATTCACACAGCTTCTTGCCAGCTGAGATTTCCATAACTTTTCCATATTTGTAATAATAATAATAATAATAATAATAATAATAATAATTTTATTTCTAGCCCGCCCCTCTGTCCAAGCAATTGGGGTGGGGTACAACAAGGTTAAAACCATCACAGTTAAAACAATTCCTACAGCCCAATCCCTAACCTCCTACTCCTTAAAACAGAATTAAATTAATCATAAATTAAAACAAGCCAAACAGAAGGAGCATGTTAAAACAATGATCCTTTAGGCAGCCTAGGTGGCGACATTGGGGTCCATAGTACCGGGAACTAGCTGGAGAACTCTAGGATTTAACTTTGGAGCCTGAAAAGCTTAAACCGGTTCTGGGAAGGCCTCCTGGAAGAGATGCGTCTTTACAGCTTTTTTGAAACAAACAAGAGATGTAATAAGGCGGATCTCGTCCGGCAGGCCACTCCATAGCCTGGGAGCGGTAGCAGAGAAGGCCTTCTGGGAAGTCTGCGACAGCCTGTTCTTCATAGGCTGAAGCAGATTTCTCCCAAAGGACCGGAGCGTGTGTGTGGGGGGGGGGGGAATCATATGGGAAGAGGTGGTCTCTAAGATAAGATGGACCCAAGCCATGTAGGGCTTTAAAGGTCAAAACAAACACCTTGTACTGCGCCCGGAAACTAATCGGCAGCCAGTGGAGAGACTTAAGCACAGGTGTTATATGGTCTCTTCTAGATGTTTCAGTAACTAACTTGGCTGCCATATTTTGAACTAGTTAGAGTTTCCGGGTTAAGCACATGGGTAGCCCCATGTAGAGCGCATTACAGTAATCTAAACATGAGGTTACCAAAGCGTGTACCACAGATTCCAGATCCTTCATGTCCAAGAACTGGTGCAGCTGGAGTATCAGCTGAAGCTGATAACAAGCACTCCTGACCGTCGCATTCACCTGACTGTTCATGTGAAGCGACGAATCTAGAAGTACCTCCTGACTGCAAACAGGGTCCTTCGAGGAGAGAGTGACTCCATCTAGGACTGGGAGTTGTATTCCCAAACCTGGTTTCGGGCCTGTAACTGTCAGTACCTCCATTTTGTTTGGATTTAGTTTCAATCTGTTTTTCCTCATCCAATCCATTACCACTTCAAGACAGTCATTGAAAGGAGAGACGCCATCTGTAGTCTGAGCCGATGATCTGGTCATGGAGAAGTATATCTGAGTGTCATCAGCATACTGATGACACTGCGCTCCATGCCTCCGAATGATCTCACCCAGTGGCTTCATATAGATATTAAACAGCATCGGGGACAGGATGGCACCCTGAGGAACGCCACAGTTAAGCTTGATTTTAGAAGAGCAACTGTGCTCAAGCCTCACCCTTTGGGATCTGCCAGAGAGGAAGGATTGGAACCACCTCAACGCAGTGCCCCCAATTCCCAACTCTCTCAACCGGTCCAAAAGGATAGAGTGATCTATTGTGTCAAAAGCCGCTGATAGATCCAAGAGCATGAGCAGGGTCACACTACCCCTGTCAATGCTCAAGGAGAGGTCATCGGCCAGAGCATCCATGGCAGTCTCAACTCCATATCCTGTCCTGAAGCCAGTTTGAAATGGATCAAGATAATCAGTTTCATCCAAGACAGCTTGGAGTTGGGAGGCGACTGCCCTCTCGATCAGCTTGCTTAGAAAAGGTAGCAAGAAGACTGGTCTATAGTTTTTCCTGTCCAGGGGGTCAAGGGAAGGTTTTTTTCAGGAGGGGCTTCATAGCCGCCTCCTTCAGACAAGATGGTAGAGTACCTTCCCTGAGTGATGCATTGATTGTATCCCGAAGGAATACCCTCAATGTGTCCCCCCCGGACAAGGATCGAGAGGGAAAGTCGTCTTCCTCACACTTCCAAGGAGCTTGTCCACATCGTCGGTACTCACAGATTGAAACCCATCCAGCAAAGGGACAGCAACAGAGTTGCTGGAAGCCTCACCTATGGATTCTGATGAAACATTGGCATCCATGTAGGCTCTTATTTTAACACCATTTTATCTGCAAAGTAGTGTTAAACGCGTCACAGCAGGCCGTAGTTGGGTCAAGTAGAGGATTCGGCACAGGAGGAGCCTGCTTCAACTCCCCCACCACCCTAAACAACTCTGCTGGACGGGATTATGCAGACGCAATGCATGCAGAGCAGAACGATTTCCGTGCTGCACGCAAAGCCTCCCGATAGGCGCAAAGATGCTTCCTATGGTGAGTTGTGTCAGATGAGAGGCGAGTCTTCCACCACTTGCGCTCTAGTCGTTGTCCAGTCTGCTTCATCCTCCTGAGTTCCTCTGTAAACCAGGGCTTGCAGTTGGAAGCGGGCTGGAAAGGACGCTCAGGAGCGATTGTGTGGATAGCCTTGGTAAGATCGGTGTTCCAAGTATTCACCAAGGCTTCAACAGGATCACCAGTGTGTTCAGTCATTAAACCTTCTAAGGCTAAACCCTCTAAGGAAATGTGTAGGCACATTTTAGTTTCCAGTTTAGAGATCCAGAAGTGAAGAAAGTGAAATAAAAGAAAATCAACTTATTTGAGATGTGGTGCTGGAGAAGAGTGCTGAGGACACTGTGTATAGCCAAATAGACAAATGGGTCTTTGAAAAAAATCAAGCCTGAAATATCCCTAGAAGCAAAAATGATCAAATTGAGGCTGTTGTACTTTGGCCCCATCATAAGATAGCATGACTCATTAGAAAAGACAATAATGCTATGGAAGATAAAGAGTAGTTGAAAGAGGGGAAGACTGCAAGCCAGACTGCAAGCCATGGTTAGACTAATAAGGTAGGGCACAGGCCTGAATCTATAAGACTTAAACAGAGCAGTGGAAAACAGGATGTCTTGGAGATGCCTCATCCACAGGGTTACCATAAATTGAGGTTGACTCAAGGGCAGTTGCCAATAAGAGTAACCTTTACTACAGGGAATAGGGCTGAATTCATTCATGATAAGGGCATCCTGTTTCTGTACATTGTTTATTATTTTTGTAAGCTGGGCACTGCCTTCCTATTCACTCCATATTGCTTCTGTTTCACAAGAGTTTGTTCCAAGATCTGTCTTATGACAGAGATCTTTGTGACAGTCCACTTGATTGGTCCATTTTTGCAAGTATTGATGTTTCTTTTCCAGGAATTCAAACAGGATTTCCTTTTGTTCTTCTGGTAAATTGCTTTTCTCTCTCTGCATCTTTAACATTGCAGGAAGGTTTATTGGATCTGACAACTGAAAGGCTTCCTTTGGTCAGCTCTGTAGAGGCATATCTATATAGGCCAATAAAAATTCTGTATTATGTATCTTGTCTACAAGGGCTATATGAATATCCAATTCCACATCAATGAATATAACAGTCACTTGTGTCACTGGCACTTCTTTTGAGCCTAGTGGACTTTCTAGTAATATGGTTCCATGGATGCCTTTTTCATCAAGGGGCAATGTGGTACAGAAAAATTCTGCTCTGGTGTCTACCATTCCTTGGTAAGGGCTCTGGTGTGTACCATTCCTTGGTTTTCAGAGCATATGTTTGGGTTTTGAGGCAAACAGAATCTAAAAAGCAGCCAATCCTGTTACAACTTTCTGCCACCATTTCTTTCAGAACTTGCTTTCTGCCTTCTGTTTCTGGAGGCCTCCTCTTCCTGGAGGACTTAGCATACTGAAAGCTCTATTCCTTGCAAAACATGGAAATGCAATAGCAGGTTTGTTTCTTGCAAAACAATTGAGGAGAATAGTTATTGCTTATTTTGCCTCATATCTAGGCTTGCTCTGTGAGAGTATAAAACTATATACTGTAAGTTAACATGAAATAAACATGGTATAATAAACTAATATGCCATAAGATGGCATGGCTAGAATCCAGATAAAACACAGGCAATGTGGCAACTATTGTTAGTCTTGACCATAGCAGATGTATTGCATCAATTGATGTGTTGACTCACCATTAAACAACTGATTAAATGCTTCCATTCTAGTAGGATTCAGGCTTTTGCCTTCCACTAGCTGAACAATTAATTACCACGCAGCTAGACTCATCTGTTGGAGATGTCCAGAATTTAGTTGGTTCTGCAGAAAGCATCAATGGTATATGTCTGGTTTTTGGAGATAGTGTTAAACTATAAATGTGAATAGATTTGGGACATGCTTTCAACACCTGTGCAAGCAGACTTTTTTTTTCATGATCTGGAAGGTTATAGTATTATGGACACTGTTGGCCAATAAATGTAATTGCTCTGTGTTAAATGACTTAATGATACATACTTACAATGAAACTTTCCCTCCCATGTGTATTCTTCTGATACCAAGCTTCAGAAACCAACCAGAATATAAATAAATAAATCTTAGTCAAAATTGTACGCATCAAGATTAGTTGATATTATGAGAGAGTGAAGAAGATATTAGGAGACTAGCTTCATTATACTAATAGAATTATAAAAGTAGGAGGAGACCTTCTTGACTATCTACCTGATTTTTTCAACTGGAGATACCAGGGATTGAAATGAGGACTATCACAGCATGCAAAGTGTGTACTTTACAACTGAGTTTTGTCGCTGTCCCTCTTGCACCAATTTTCAGAGCTATCACAATGTAAGGCTTTTGAAGTGAGACATCAGCAACATCTGGCTTGTTCAATATGGTCCAAAACACACTACTGAAATAATCTAGTTTGAAACTGCTTTAACTGTAGTTTACTGTGGCACAGAGATGGCTAAAGGTCTCACAAAACTACAGGTCCCAGAATTCCCTAGCACCAAACCAGGACAGTTAAAGTGGTCTTAAACTAGATTATTTCTGCAGTGTTTTTTGGACCTAAATCAAAGCATCATATTTTAGCAAGAAAACAAATATTTTTAATAGCCTAAGATATTTATTAAATTTAACTTTCTTCTTGGGATAAAACCCTTTTATGGAAATTGGTTATCAACTTTACACCTAACTACTTTGCAGCCGTGCAAGTTACCTGCTTGAAATATTATCAGTCCTTTTCCAGTTATATTGCCACATAGTGGTAAAGAACTGCATTGCAGAAATACCAAGAGTAACATCATCTGTTGTTGCATCAACTGAAACACAGACAAATAACATGCAACTTTATATGAGAGAGTAAATGAAAAGTGCATCATGACTTGAACCATCAAGTTGACTTTATTCAGAGATTACCATTCAAAGATCTTGCTACGCAGCATACATTATCTCACTTCTCGTTACTTCTACAAAGCAGGCTCCATGTTTGAAGATGAGATTAAATTACTTTGGGGTCAGCTCTCAAAGTCCCCTCTCAACTCATGCACTGTCAAAAAAGGGGGGAAGGGGGGCAAGCTTCACTCAGAAGCCACCCATGGAGACCCACTTGCTACCCAACCCCTGGAATAATGAGACCAGACACAAGATGTATGGGGTAAAACAGGGCCATTTATTGACCTATTTATTAAATTCTTAATGGAAATGCAACTAAGTTCCATTAACAATGACCAAGTGTCGGAGAAGCTGCATCCGGCGTCTTACCGCAGACCACCTCTGTAGCTTACAAGGACGATAACACCTGAGTCCTCAATGACAGTCCAAAAGTTGGGTTGCTCGTTGGGCCGCTCGCATAAGGAAGTCCAACAAGAAGTTCCCCTTCCTAATCTGCAAAGCTTATAGTCGGAGCATTCCTTCAAACCAGACTCAAGGTCCTTTTCTTTCTGCCACCCCCCAAGTCACAAGGCCCATAGAGGTGTTTCCAGAAATGTTCCTTACACCCAGGACAGTGTCCAAGGTGCTCGCCGAGATCAAATCCAAAATCCATACCAAAAGTAATATTAATCAATCCAATTACAATTAAACTTCTTTTAAGACAAATCAATATTATTTAGACACCACTAAAGCCAATTTTCCTTAATGCTGCTGGTAACAGTATGGGGTAGGCAAAAAAAAAAAAAAAATACGAAAAAGGCAGATAATTCCTACCCAGCCCACAGGCAACCAAGTAAACTTCACACTGTTCCAGAGGCGGGTGGGTGGGTCACTGAATTGCTTCAGAATGGAGCTGCTTGGGGGCAACGTGTCAATCTTGCCCCAAACTATGCCCCCAGCAGCCAATATGCCATGGCATGTTTTAAATCACTGGTCTCAACCAGTGGAAGGGCAGCAAAAGGTCCATCCCATCTTTACAGCCTCCAGCATGGAGGGGGTGGGATGGCCAAAATTGCTAAACTGACCAAAGCCGATCAAATTAGAATCAGGAAGGCACTTCTGATTCAGTTTTGTTTCCTCTGCAGTTGATTTGGGGTGAGTATGCTTCACTGGAGCAAGCATGAATGCAAACATATAACCTCATCCCACCTATAGTTGCCTGCTCCTTAACTATATTGTTGAGCCTGACCCCAATATCTTGCAGCATCCCTCCTCCCCAGCCTTTGTACATCCCTCCTCCCCAGCCTCATATATGTACATTTCCCCAGAGCTGAGAATACCAGTTCCTAGTTCTGTAATGCCTAGATGTATCAGCTTCACTTTTGCAGGTGTACATGTCTGTTCAGGATTTTCACAGCTTTGCTGGAAATAATAGACTAAACAGAACATCTGCATACTGGTGACACTTCAGCTCCGAATTTTGGATTAGTTTTTCCAGCAGTTTCATGCACATGCTGACTAACACAGGCAACTAGATAGAGCCTTGAGGCATCCCAAAACCCAGGCTAGTTTGAGAATTTTAATAACTTTAATAATTTCCTTATAAAAATATCTTACAGTCATTTTTCTATTTCCTTTCAGTCTCTTTTCCTTTAGTTCTCATCTCACTTTCCAAATATGCTTAACTGTCATGAACTGAAGGATAGGTCATCTAGAAAATCATCTAATAAGAAATATTTTGTGTGAAAGTGAACCTATATAAAAAATAAGCTTTCACCTCTTAACAAGAAAAAAAAAGCAGAAGCAAAAGACAAAAATGACTTCTGACAAAAAGCTAATCTAGAAGATAGGTGAGGTTTTTAGACCTCATATCTGATGAATCAGTTTTTTTCAAAGAGGTTGCTATTTTTCATGTAGGGATTGTTTTGCACAAACTATTGTCCTTGTAAGCACTGAGGTAGCACAGTTCCAAAATAGAGACTGTATGTTTGCATAGCCCTCAGTTTTATGCAACTCTGCAGGCATTGGTCGGATTCAGCAATTCAAGCAGAGTACTGTGGTTTAATGAGGTACGAGTGGCAGTAGGTCATTTTTGTAGTGGCGACTTCCACATCACAGAGGACTCTTTCAAACGGGAGGAATTTCTCCCAACTCCGAATGGAGCCAATGTGGATTCATGTAAATTCGCTTGTTTAGCGAATTTACATGAACCCCTGCTCCGTTCGGAAGAACCCCTGCTCCATTCGGAATTACTTCCCATTACCCGAAAATAACCCCCTCCTGCCCGAATTTGCATGCGAAGCTTTAATTCGCAATAACGTGAAACCCATGATTGCATTCGAATTGGCTTCCCTCTTGCCCGAATTTGCGTGCGAAGAGTTAATTTGCAATAACGTAAAACCCATGATTGCATTCGAATTGACCTTAAATTATACTTCCAATTTAGCCTCGTATGAAAGAGTCCTGGGTTGCTGAATCCACTCCTGCCCTATTTTGGTCTCAGCAAACAACTAGACTGTCAGAAAGGAATGCAGGAAAATATAGAGCTGAGGGAGAAGTGTGGCTCACCAGTAAGTGAAGTACATTCAGTCCACGTCATACACAGTTCACCAAATAAATACAGGCAAGAGACCAAAGGGTGATTCCAAGAGCATAGTCAACAAACAGAGCAAGGTCTAAAGCAGGAGCAGGAATACAAGGCATGAATGTTGCTTCCACCCAAGAAGTCAGTTGCCAGCAAGAAATTCTTGAGGGAGTTGCTGGGGTGTTTATGGTCTGGAAGCCTCCTGCAAAATGAGTGCTGAGCATTTTAGATATAAATGCTCAGAGCGCCTGCATCTCTCTTTCTCTCAACAATGCTTGGCTGGGCCCAACACTACTTGGTCTGTCTTTCTGTTTGTGTCTAGGTCAGTCTGTGGCTGCTGGGAGGTTTTCACCATCTGTATCTATGTCAGGTTGTGGCTGCTGAGGGAGTCTCACAATCAGTTTCTGACACTGGACACTGTCTCTCCGTCTGAGTATTCAATGCCAGTGTCAGAGTCTGCACCAGGATCTTGGAGGCAGGGCATGACAATTCTGGATTTTATGCCACCTCTCATGGCATAAAAAGATGGTCGGTCCTATGACCTCAGAGTAGGCAGCATATAAAAAACAAGGAAATATGGGGAAATTGTGCATGTTTAAAGATGGTTGCAATTGCACATGAACTAGATGCCAGTGTTACAACACAAGAGGGGGAAGTCAGTTGTGTGAAATGAATGTATAAATCAGGACTACTTTGTATGAAGTGTGTGTGTAATATTTATTTAATTTTAATATTTTTGGATCCACCAACTGCTAAATGAGTACTTGAGGTGTACAAATGACAAGAATAAAATACATCTACTGTAAAAAGCTAAAGGCATGTTTGTGCAATAATGTCAGGGACTAATAATAAATACAGAATGACATTAACCGTTCAAGGCCTGGCAGAACAGTGTTGCCTTCACCAGCCATCTAAATGACAATAAAGAAAGAAAAAACTAGTCTAACCACCCTGGGGAGAGAGTTCCATGACCAGGGTGCTATTATAGAAAAATCGATGTGTCTGGGTTTTCAGAAATCTTGTGTATAGATTGTTATAGTTTTACAGATGAGAACTTTGGCTCAGAAACAAATTGGAAATCAGCACAAGACCTATATTATATGATTTGTAAATAATATCTAGTCACATTTTGCTGAAGTTTTTGAACAGCCTTCAAGGGTTGTTCCATGCAGAGAAAGTTATCATCTAAATGGAAGATGAGAAGCATTGATTTATCAGTTTGAGTCAATATTATGTTCATGTTCCAGTTGTTGGCCATTATATAATTAAGTCTGTAGCAGAGATCAGTATAATTAAAGGTGAAGGAAAGAGTAAACTATAACAATGGAATCAAGCCATACATGTCAACAGGCCAAAGGAGTACACTGCAATTAGTCAGAGATCAAAGCAGATTTACTTATCAAAAGATTGATCCAGGGAGCTCTGGGAATTAAAGGATGGAATTAAGGACATAAAATAGGTATGGGAAATTGGTACATAGTCACAGAACAGGAATAATAACTTAACCTGTAGATGGGTTGCGGAGGGAAGGGGACTGCAAGAATAGCAACTCTAGAACATGGCTTTCTCTGCTAATAGTAGCTGTAGCACCTGACATATTGTAGGTTATTGCTGATTGATTCATCATGAATACATGCATAAACACTAATGGCTTTTAACAAGCTATTCCCCAAATCTCCCTACTCAAAGACAAAATAGGAGTGATGATTTAACAGGACAGTGTATTAGAGAATAGGGGCTGTCCCTGGTAACCAGAGACTGTTAATGGATATGCCGCTCGGATATATAGTTTACAGACTTCCAGGTGCACATTAGAACTTGCACGATATACTTTCATGATATGAACTACATAATATACCTTCAACCAATTCTCTAAGCCTGACACAACATTGCAGCTAAAAGTACTGTTTCAGGCTATATTAAACGTGTAGAGACAAAACTGTCCCATGACTGTTACCTCTTTATATGTTGTTTGTTAAGAGAGTAACATAAGCAAAAAAGACAGATCTATACCCCCAAGGAGGTTTATACAATTTAAAATTTGACAGTGTGTGAGTTAACAAAGAGAGGAAATAGAAAGCAGAAGCAAAGGTAACAAGCACTGGGAGCCAAAGTACTTAACATCCCACATCCACAACAGCTTCACTTCTGTTGGGGATTAGTTTGACAATTACCATGATTCCTCGTTCGCATTCATATGCAAGCATGCATGTGTACTCTTGTCAAGACAAATGCAGGAACAAAGAAACCTTTTCCAGCAGTGTGTTGTGCATGTAACAGATTTATTCAATGTTTTCTAACAAAGTGAGAAATAGCTATTCTAAAGTGGAGGGAAATAGCTACTATAAAGTAAGTGTGTGTGTGTGCCCGCAATATGCTAAACCATTAAAGTCAAAGAGTAGGAATTTGTATTTTAATGTGCACACATTACAAAAGAAAAGAAAAAAAACCCAGCTCAGTTGCTAACTATATGGAACAATGTAAAAAGACCCAACAAGATAGCAAAAGATGGAGACTGGGAAAGTTAATGTTTACCATATTAAAAAATGGAAGGAAGCACTGTGGAAATTGCAAGGCATGCTTGCACATGCTTTGCACATCAAAGAGCTTGAGTACTGGTGAAAATGACAGACCTCATGGGTAAAAATGAAAGCTTCAGATGAAGAAAGAAAGAGGAACACAAAGGACCTTGTTCTTGATTTACTATGAAAATTGGGAAAATGTTGTGGGTTAGGCTACAAATACAAGTTGAAGTAATCACTTCTAAGGTTGCACATTATCTATAAACAACTGAAGAAAAGGCAATGATTGACTAAGAGATACGTACATACCATACCGTCCCACCTTTCACAGATGAAAACAGGGACATGTGTCACCAAGCGACATCAGAATGTGCAAAGGTTGGGGAAACCTTTCAATGGCAAAAGTAATTAATAAAAAAGAACATACAAGCTAGGAGAGGCTGCAGCAATTTGCTATTGCTTGTGTCTACTGGGAAGGGCAAAATTCCTTACCTTCCTCTCCTCCTGAGTTGAGTGAAAATAAGTTTTGCACTTTGAACTCAGTTTTCTGGAGACGAATAAGATGAGCACCAAGAGAGAGTCTTTGGAGCAGAAAGAAATTGGGTCATTTTTAAAGCAGTTGATGAGGTGAGATGATAAGATTAACCAGGAATGTCCTTGCCAAATCAGGATAGTTGGGAGATATGGGAGATTGAAAGAAAACTAAAGTATTATGAGGGGATCTTGGAGTTAATATAGCTTGGTTCCAAACCAGTTAAAATGGAGCATCTTTAAATAGAACTGATCCTTAAAAGGAAACAACACCAAAGAAAATAGCAAATAGAAAGAAATAACGGAACTGAGAAAGAAAACCTGGGAGGGGAGCAAGCTTTAAAATCACCCAATAAGTGTAGCTTAACATTTATGCTTAACGTGAGAAATTTTATAGCAGCTTTCACAATTCTTGCATTCCCTGCTTGATCACAACCATTGGATTTAGAAATTACAGATCCCCACATTATGTATGGAACCAACAGGCAGTTTGTTGGGTTTCTTGAAGTTACAAGGCAATGGAGATATGTCTAGGCAAGTGTAAACAAGAGAAGGGAAAGAAGAATGCTGGCCAACATGGGCAGAAATCCTTTGATCAGGGACAGTGTTTGGAAGGGGCCATGAGAAATCATCTTAGATGCTAACCCAACCCCAGGCCTTACTAAATCTCCAAATGAAAAATACTACATACTTGAACTCAAGGGTCATTATTGTAGACTTAAGAACAAAGTGCAAAGGATCCAATTGCTCTGAAACTGGATGCTAAATTGAGCTTTTCTGTAACAAGATTATGGTCAGAAATGTAACTCCCTTGTCAAGTTAGCTACCATGGTGATATGCAGAGTGGGGAACTGATACCAAATCTTAGTCTTGTTGTACATGACACCAGTGGTATCACTAGGGTTGGTGTCACTTGGTGCAGTAACTCATGATGACACCCCCTTCCCTTCACCTCCTCCTATTTCATACCATACAGAATCCTTAGTAATGCTTTTTTCTTAAATATTACTCACTAATCGTAATTCCTATATACCACTGAATGTAATGCTAATAGTTGTGACATAAACAACTAGCAATATTAAAATTATACCTTCAGAATTACAATTTCATACACACAACCTAAATGTATTTACATAAACACAGTGAAGAGTTGGTTACAATGTGAAAAGAAAATGTAAAAAGATTTTTTTAAAAAAAAAAATTAAAAATTCAATTAAAAAAATTAAAATTAAAATTTTGACATTTGAAATTTTAATTTAATAATTTCTGGGGCCTCTTCTTTCTCTTCCCATGGATCTTCACCCCACTCTGATAATCTCTTAAAGCATTTTAAAAGAAAGCAGATGAATGCCGCCCACAGCCTGTTTCTGCCAAAAGGTAGGAATTTGAAGAACAGTGGTGTCACTTTCCCTTAGGTTGTCACCTGGTGTGTTCTGCACCCCCCCCCCCATACTCCTACTGATGCCACCACATGACATAAACTATCTACAGTATTCCATAAAAGATGGTTATATATATATAGAACAGTCTAATCCACAGAGGTCTAGATGCATCACAGCAGAATCCTTTCTCACCCTTCCCCATCCATCCATTGCAGGTGCAGCACTAAAACTTCAAGGGTTCTGTTTCCAAGAACCCCATATCCCTATCTTGCCCTCCCCCTCTGTGTGGTGGTTGTACTTGGAAGAAAGAGGAACAAGTGTATGAACTGTTCAAAGCACGAGTTACAACAGTATATGCAGACAAGTCAGAGCTGAACTCTTCACCCTAAATCTAACTTTCTAGAGAGGAGTTCCCAGCAAAAAGTGTGTGGCCCTAACAGAACTGTTCAAACTGCCTTCCTTGCCCCCTTTTCCCAGGCTGTAAAAGAAGAGAGGGGGTATTTTACTGTGGCTGCTATCATCAGCTTGGCTGTATCAAGCTGGTTTACACCCAGAGCAAGGAAAGAAACATGGGGCATCGAACAGGACAGGATGTATGTATGTAATTCTGTTCATGCCTTAGCAGTTCTCATAATAGGTAGGTTGGTATGATAGTATTTATCTGCTGTAATCTATCATATACATACATACAATAATCATAATTACTAAATAAAACCTTCTTTTACACTAAAGACTTGTTTTAACCATGGCTATTTGTGAATAGCTCTGATTAGAGTCCTTAATGCACCTGGCCTCAGACCAAGATAGTTTCTCCTAGATGCAAAATCGCTAAGGGTTAGAGAGCCAAAGGACTGCAGGGGAATATTGAAAGCATAGACTGTTGATAGATTGTGCATTTCTCCTAGAGAATGTAGGTGTCCTTGTTCACACACTTGAGTATGCACTCAGAAACAGGATTCCCTTGAGTCTAGAGGAATCCGCTATGTATATGTGCTGCACTTCTAATGGACTGGATTAGGCCCTCATTTACTTTGTACTATATTTCCACTGCAGGCTTAACTATCTAGGCATTACCATGCATTATAGTGCCTGAATAATAAATGTTCAAAATTTCTTTTCATAGCATTATGCAGAATATTTTAAGGTGCACTAGATTTAATTTTTCTTGAATAGGAATGGCTTTTTAATCTGCTGCTGCTTCTGAACATTGCTTAGAATGATAGCGTTTACACTAAATATAGCTTTCAGTTTGCACCATTTATTTGACAAATATAATTATTTTCAGGAAAAACTTGTCAAAAACAGTTAATATTCCCACTGGATAATCCCCTAGGTAATAGATTCCAAAGCAATAGCTGTATCCCAACAGTTTATATTTTGTTATTGTTTTCATTAGAGAAAACCTTTAATAATATTTAGTGGTGTTTTTCTCCTATGCAAAACAGCTTCCAGATTGTTGCTAATTAAAACCTTTATATCTTGTAGACAGTAAGAGTGGCTTTACAAACCTGTAACTATTGTGTAACTTACTTTATTAGGGGTTTCATTTGTAAAGCCATACAAACCTGTGATTTAATAACTGACACTCACTGACTACATTTGCCCCATTTAGAGCAGTTTGCAAACATTAATTAACTAATTAATCCTTGAATGACTCTTATAATTTAGGTAAGTAAGTACATCCTCACACATTTCCTTGTAATTTAGGCTAATAACCATTGTCACATGAACTTTGTAGATAGAACAATTTAATAGGCAGAAGAAACAAGAGAGAGTGTGTGCAAGCAAGCCATCGCTTGTGGTAAGAAATTGAATCAAGTTGTGGTAATCGTCTTTGCTAGTCCAATAACTTGCCTGGATCTTTGTATTTCTAAATCTATTCGATGTAATATTTATATTTCTAAATCTATATAGCTGTTACAAGGATTTAATAGAAATTGTTCAGATGGCCAAAACTGGACTTTTTATAATTAGTAGACATGGCAACATTTTTCTCTAAATTAAAAACAAAAAAGCAAATTTGCCTTCTGAATAGAAAAGACAATACTTCTAGAAAAGGTGGAGGAGATTTACAGCACATGTGTACATCAAGATAAGTAAACATGGGTCAATGTACATTTTAATTACCCATTCATATAACTAAAATAGGAAAGGTAATTTATCCCTACTTCTTTTGGGTGTCTGTTGTTGATTTATGAGCATGGAGTTGAAGATGAAAGCTGGTCAGCCTTAATTTATCAGGAATAAACAAAACTGTACGTCATCACTGCTGCTTCCCTCTAGCCTTGCTTCTGCTCTTTACCTATTTTGTCACTATAGGGAACACTGAGTGGATAAGTATATTACAAATTCCTCACCTCTATCACCCAGTCTATATCACTCTAGTTGGAACAACACTGAAGAGTGTTGTACTACTCATGTATCACCAACTGGCTTGCTCATGTCAGCAAAGCAAGAAGGTGTAAAGGATAGAATATTTATTTATATCTTTATTTTTTACTTGTGTTATTCCATTACATGTACCAGACAGTATGCCACTGCTTCCTGTGATTCCCTTTTCTTTTTGGGTATGTGGTGCTAACCCCGTCTCCCCTGAAATACTTTCTATCACTTAAAAATTTACAGCCTTTGAAGAGGGTTATGTTCTATAGTTTGCACACTTTTATTGTGTCACTGTCATGCCTGCCATGTCCTTGCAATGCTTTACCACCAATGCAGCCAGCAAAAATGCATCTATGTGGAAAATACTACCATAACTTTATTAGTAAAAGATAAATCTAAAGGTAGTTTCCTTGACATGAATATCTAGTCATAACCAACTGTAGGGGGTAGTTCTCATTTCTGTTTCTAAGCTGAAGAGCCAGCAGCATAGTCTTTCCTGTTGAAATTGTCCAAGTGTTTATGGATTTCAATGGCTTCCCTGTGAATTCTGACATGGTAGTTGTTGGAAAGGTCCAGAATTTCTGTGTTTTCAAAGAGGAAACCCTGAGGGTAAACAAGGCTTGGCTACCAGTGCTGAAGAACAGCAAGGTTAAGACTCAACCAATACAAATGAGAAACAGCCTGGGGTCAGGGGATTCTCAGCAGGCAATGAGCACCAATTCACAGTCATTAATCCTCTTTTGCATATCCTCCCACTCTAAGGACTGCCATTAGCAACAGAACAATACATTTGCAAATCACTCCTCCCTTCCCAGGGTCACACCAATATATATCTAATCCTTTTCCAGGCAAACATTCTCTGAAGATGCCAGCCACAGATGCTGGCGAAATGCCAGAAAGGAATTCTTCTAGTACATGGCCACATAGCCCGAAAGCCCCACAAAAAACTATGGATGCCAGCCATGAAAGCCTTTGACTCCACAACAGGAAATACCTTTACCTTTAAGTGTAATACCTTGCATTTCTCCTTGCTGAAATTCATTCAAGATGTTGAATAGCAGTGGGCCCAGGATGGAACCCTGTGTCATCCCTACTAATCACTTCTCTCCAGTATCTATGATACTTACAACATTCCAAGCACTCCCTCCTTCCTCCTAAGAAACCACTTATGATAAACTACCTAAAATACTTACACAAACAGGTGTACAACATTCATTATAGAGATTATAGTTTACCAAAATAATACTTATACAGATTACAGAACATTACAGACAGAGTCATTGGACTACCAATTTTTCTTCCTAGTTAACCATTTTATTCATGTGTTTCTTACCTATGCTTGCTAAAGTGATTCTTGTATCAGCACAAAATAATAAGAGCAGTATGAGTTCTTTCCTTTACATGTGGTGTGTGTAATTGACAGTCAATGGAGGGACAGCAAATGTGAGCAAATCTAAGGTCCTACCTTGTCTTGAGTATGTTTACATTCAGAATTGAGTAATGGCAACACATTATGGCCCACAGCATGATTGTATTTGGCTATTACAACATAAAAGTTTCCTTGTTATGCATTCCCTTGTTCTTTCAGCAGCTAAAGTTTCAGGTATGAAGGTTTGAAAAGACTGTTTACAAATCCATGGCTGTGACATATCTGTGATACCAAGGATACATCAGGTGTCCTGCACTGATGAAAATCATTAAGTCATGAATACTTGGTTGGAAAAGATATTAAGAGATAATCAAGCCCACCTCCCAGTCCCATAATAGTCCTTTTGGCAACTGTATTTTGCAATGAGGTGTGTATTGGAAACAATCTCTAATTAGCTGAAGAGTCCGTAATCTGACTCTCAAAGTGCAAACTTATTTGTATCTGTAAATGTGTAAGGAATGGCCTTTGAGAGGACTCATTCTATAATAGCACTTGTGTGAATTACCAAATATGTTTGGTGAATGTCTGAGTTGCACCTCTGATCAGCCTGAACTGAGAAACTGCAGAAATTTTACTGTTCTTGCAGTTTGTAGAATATTGGTTAAACTCTGGATGGAAATTGGCTCTTGAGGAAGATCTCCTGAAATGGTCCAAAGTGACTGGCAAACAATCAAGCCCTTTATTTTTTCATAGTATATATCGACTTTCTTTGATCAGCCTTTACATTTTTCTGCTTATTACGTTTTTGCATATATTACATGTTAGCCTTATTTAAAATTTATATAATAAGTATTTTTCATTTTTTATCTCTGGTATCTCTGGAACAACGGATAGCAGAAACAGAGCAGAAGAGTAACAAATCTGTAGCCCTGTCCAGAGCTCCATATGTGCTCTTAATGCACACATGGAGCTTCTGGCAAATACAAGCCATCAATTCACTACTGTGTCCAGATCTGTCCACATAAATGGAGCTGTCCTTGACATTGCAATGAAGCAAGAACTCTTTGAGCAGGTGGAAGCTCTGTGTGCACATTAGAGATTCAACATTCTCAAGAATATAATAATATAGATTTGAAACATCAAATGACATCAGTGGTTCTGAGATTTAGAAAGAAATAATACTTGCTGATTAGTAATAAGCACGAAAATCTGTGATTTCCTTTGTGCCATCAGAACCAGACTCTGAGACCAATGGGAAACAAAATAGTGCTTCATGATTTTGCATCTTGCCTTCCAAATTCAATTTCTCTGTAGACCTGAGCAGATTTTTTTTGTAATTTGTTCCTTTATTGTATTTATAATTAGCCTTCTACAAGAATGAGTACTCTTTTTGCTTCTGCAGTGATGCATTGACTCTTTCATTACAGCAAAAATCCATGACCCCCAGTGTTCCACTGTAAACAATGATAGTTACTGGCCTCATTAGGCAACTAGCAGATGGCTTATGAAGTTCTCACTGGAGCTTTTATCCATTTGTGGCTTGCCATGTGCAAATGTTTGCCTTTTCTACAGAACAATCCCATGCCAAATGGGACCCTGTTTTCTGTTTTTATTAGTGTTAATAGTGTAGATGCAAAAGAATTTTATTTTTTGAGTTACATAGTCAAGCTGCTCCTGTGCCATCCAGGTGAATTGGTAATTTGTCCCAGAACGAATATCAGATCAACAGTTAGAAAGATGTAGATAAAATAAGTAATAGGGTTGGACTCATTAACACATCTAGTATTTAGCTGACATCATTTTAATCTCCAGAAACATCCTTCATACCTCAAGCCTATTTAGATTCTATCACATTTCTAGTGTTGCTCTATATCAAGGCTAGCTGTGCTATCAAGTGAATTGAAGCAGCCATCTAAGGCATGAGATGCTGGCTGGCAGTGGCTGGGAAGTGGCAGCACCACTGGAATACATAGGTTGCCAGATATCTAGGCCCTTCCCAAATTCTCTGGGAATTGAGCCCAATTTGTGGGCCACGGGTGAGATCAGGAATCTCTTGCAGAAGAGCAAACAAAAAGGGGGGAGATCCTAACATTTTAATTAGACCTACCCCTATCAAACTAGCAATTGCAGAGCCTGGTTGGCTGTCTCAGACTGTCTGAAGTAGTGGAGGTTGGGGAGAGCTTACATAAGGACATCACCAGGGTTGCCCCAAATAGATGAGGGCCTGTGATGCTTCTGATCTGGCAACCCTACAAATATGGACCAAATGGCCTGCCTCGTACTGGTCAAGCGAGCCAGTGTCTTGAGGACAGTGAGTGTACCATCATCAATTCAAAATAAAATACAACTATTGTGTGATTCTTTTCTGTACATGGAATGGAGGGCACTATCTTGCCCTTTGCTTCAGGCAGTAGATATGTTTGGTTGACCCTACTCTCCATGCAGGCATATTGTATATCTTATGTCATCAAGCCACTGATCTCTGCCAGATATTGGCCTAAATCCTGTTGTTATTCCTCACCAAAGTAGACCTATCAAACCAATGGGATTTACCTATGCATAGGCTCTCCATTCTACAATTGGTTGAATGGATCTACTTTAGTTAATTAACCATTAGGATGCCAGCCTTCATGTGCCGTTCGTTTTACTGGTATGTGATTCATAGAATGTTTACATTACCTTGAGATTATTCTCAGGGTTGGTCATCAGAGGATCCACTCTGGGGATGCACAGGCCAAATAAAATGTCCTCCCCTGGTCCTCTTGGTGTGAAATCCCGATGATGGTTGGCCCAATCCCCAGTTCTGGTGCAAACTGTCCAGACAATGTCCTGCCAGTCCAGCACCAAAGCTGCCATATACCACCCTTAAAACATTTTTTTAAAATCACATTTTGAGGAAGATTGGGAGTCCTCCATCCCAACACCGAGCAGCTGTTTACAATGCATTCTGCTGTGGCAGCATCAAGTTGCTCTCTCAGAACAAGACACTTAACCACGTGACTGAAGTTGGATATCTTCTTCTGATCTTAGAGTGAGTGATTTGCTGTGGCTGCAAAGGGGCTGGGCACCACAGTGGTGGTGCTAAAAGCTGCCCAGTTTTGTAACAGAGGGCCCCAGGTAACGGGGGATCGTAAGGGTAGCTTTCAGGCTAGAATACTTTGGGCTGCTCCCAGGATATTCTGGCCTGTGTAAACCCAGTCTCTATAAGATGCTGCAGGCCTAGGCATCATTGGTAGTTATGGGAGCCCAGCATACAGGTAGGATAGAGCTACCATAGTGTAGAGATTTGAGTGTTGGACTACAACTCTGGAGACCAGGGTTCATTTCCCAGCTCTGCCATAAAACCCAATGGGTGACCTTGGGCAAGTTACATGCTTTCAGCCTAAGGGGAAGGCAACAGCAAACTTCCTCTGAACAAACCTTGCCAAGAAAACCCTGTGATAGGTTTGTCTTAGGGTCAACCATAAGCCAGAAACAACAACAACAACATAAGGTAGGATTCACACAACAATAACATACAGGTAGGATTAAGCAAGTACCCCAACAGGTCTCCCATATTTCAATGTGCTGTGTGCTTAGATCTAGCAGATGACATTTTGATTTCCCTTTATGTTTTAGCTAGAATAATGCCACACTGGGAAAATGTAAAACAGCCACTCCCAGATGTGTATTGGCAGCTGGCTGGTATTCATTGGGATTCTACCACTGCTATGGTTGCCAGAGAAGCCTTCCCTTTTATTACAGGTCCCGTCCAGTCTGAAATCAGGCCTGCAATGAAGAACCTAGAACAGTAGGGATAAAAGCAAAGCCAGAGCTTCTGCACTACTTCTTTTCTAATTGTGATAATAGAATCCAAACATGTGGCTGTGGTAGTCTGGAAAATCAGTATACAAAGGGATCTTATAGCACCTTTCAGACTAATCGTGCAAAAGAAGTTGTAGCATGTGCTTCCATAGACTTGAGCCTACTTCCTCAAATGCATCTGAGGAACTAGGCTGAAGTCTACAAAAGCTCGTTCAACTAACTTCTTTCTTTCAGTGAGTTTAAAAGGTGCTACAGTATTCCTTTGCATGCTAATTTTCTAATTATGGTTTGTTTTGCTTACTTTCTGCCTTTTTCATCGACCTTGTGGCAATACGCCTAGGATTCACATTCAGGCACTGACCTTAAGGAGCTGCATTGTTGCATGCCTTCAGGCTACAATGAAGCCCAAGCTGTAGTCTAACTGGTCATCTCATATGACTCCATCAATACAGGAGCCAGATATCAGGCCTGGAAACCTAGGCTGAGGAAGAATTTATTTACATATGGGGCTTGAAAAAATTGCCTTTTGAGACAACAACTCTCAGAATCTCCCATCCAGCATAGCCACTGGGCTTGCTGGCAGGTGAATACTGCGAGTAGCAGTCCAAAAGAAGTAATGTTTCCAAGCTCTGTATGACACATTAAAAATGGCTCCAAAGCTTGGAAAGTTACATGTAAGAAGAATCACTATAATGACATGCTGGAAGCTACCCATTATTGAATTTTGAGAGAATGAAAGTCAGTTACAGATGGCTTCAGTATTCAGCCATTACAGTCATTCTTCTTACATCTGTTCTAAGTAGCAGCCATATACATGCATAAAAACATAGACAGCTTTCCGTGAGCCACCTGGAAACATTATTGTTGATGCTGTGATATGTAATAGGGAGGTTGAGAGGGTGGTGTTTGTGTTATTTGCTGCAGCAAAGACAAGTGTCTGGTGGCAATCTTAAAGACTAAGGAGTTTAAAATTTCATAGACTCCAGCCCACTTCAAAAGATGTATCTGACAGAATTGGGTGGAGTTTACTGAAGCTGATGCTAAATAAAACTTGTAAGGCTTGAAGACTTTGTGGAATATAAATGTAATATCTTTTTAAAAAAATATTTATATCCGCCATTCCTCTAAGAATGTCAAGATGATGTACATGATGCTTTCCCTATCCATTTATGCTTACAACCCCCCTGTGATGTAGGTTGAGCAGACAGACAAGCTTGGGTTAATTCAGTGAGCTTTATGGGAGAGCAGAGAATTCAAATCTGCATCTTCCAAATCTTCATCCAATAGCTTGTGACGGATTACTATCACAGTCTGCATTATTATCACCAGAGGATTGTGTATTATAGATTAGAAAAGTTTGGCAGCCTGGAATACACTTCAATATATTTCTCCCACGTCTTTAAAGCTAATTCTCTATAGAGAATATATTTTATTGAGTGAACATCTGCATAGGTTTTAAGCTTCATGGAGCTCTTTGGATTCTCCTTTTGTGGTTTTTGTAAATAAAAAATGCTCTCACCAATGGGAGTTGGCCAAATAAAAAAACATCATCTTACCAACTTCATTTCTCCCTAGAGTATCACGTGTCTTTTCTCTTTATATTATGTTTTAATGTTTTATTTTCTGTTTTAAATTCTAGCACTCTAAATTGTGTTTGCTCTCGTGAAATACCATTGCCTCTTTAAAAAAAGAAGATTGTTATTACTTTCTGTAGCATGCATTTTCTGTTTTTATCTTCACCCGCTTTTATTAGGAGATTTGCATTCAAAAAGATCTTTGTTTCTTAAGATCACATCTGTTCCTTCTTATTACTCACCTGAAAATATAAAAAATTCTGTGTGTGACAAGTTCAGCAGCAGATGAGCTCCTAAGAAACAAGGCTCCTGTTTTCATGTAAATGTCCTACTAATTAAAAATGAAGGGGAGGGGAGAAAACCCATAAAATGCATATCAGCAAAATGTTAATCTTGAAGTACAAACCTATCCCTGATTTATCACCAGATCCTAATGGCTGGAGAAGTTATTGGCAAAGCACAGTCCTATACCAGCAGAAAATTACACGTGTGTAAAATCTGAGGAACTAAAGATCCTCTATGATCCTGACAGCTAAGCAGGATCAGACCTGATTAGTACTTGAATGGGAGACTTCCAAGGAATATCAGGTGCTGTAGGGTATATTGCAGATGAAGGAACTGCCAAAACCACCTGTTAAGTTTTCCTTACGTACAATTAATGCCTTGTGCCGGCATGATATTGCCAGCAGTGGAAAAAAACGGTACCTTAGCTTTAACCGCCCTGTACTAGGAGTAAACCTCCCCCACACAGTGTGAGTTGTGGGATATTTTCTGAGTTCAATTAGAAAGTCAGAGTGTTGTGAGTCTAAATATAACTCATGCCCAAGGGCTTTCTGCATGTGCTGAATCAAATGTATCCCACTCGAACATAAAGCGCAAGAAACCAGAACATGGAATAAAAATAAACATCAGATTTTTAAAAAGTGAACATAGACTACTTGGACTATTAATACATACTATTTCCAGATTCAGATGAAATACCAGTGACACTGCCTCACCCCCAGAAGAAACCTGTTTCCCCTGATTGCAACCAATTTGCTAACAACTAGAGCATTATTTCTACTTCACTTTATTATGGTTCACAAAAAACAGTACAGAACATTCCAAACTCCCCCCCCCCATACATTCCATTTGCTGGGACATACAATTAAAACAGTGGCAAATCAATCAATCAATTAATTAATTGAAATAATAATTTAAAAAATCAATAGCTATAAAGGGATCCTACCTGATAACCTTTCTTCCCTCCGCTTCCCCTCATTTGTTTCTCTTTCTTTTTTTGTTTCGAAACAAAACAAAACAAAAATTACATGGCAAATGCTTAAGGAACCTTGCAAACTGCTTACGGAGTGGACTGTTGTGCAAGCAGTTCGGTGGTCTCACCCCTTGTGAAGGAAGTCACCCAAGATCACCCCATACAAGTGGAAGAGTGGGGCTGGTGACAAATGGTGGCAATTGGTTTTGGCCAACGTGTAACAACGTGCAACGTGTAATTGCTTGGGAAGGAGGTGGCTACCCAGCCCACAGTTTCTGTGAGAAACTAGCTTTATTGTTGAGAGCGGCCTATTCCAATAATGCCTGGCTTTGAGGGATCTTAGGCAGGCAAAGTAGATTTCCCAGGCCAACCCTTGCATTGTGCTTTAGTTCTGAAGATACCAGACAGTTCAGGGACCTGATCACATGTGGGTTTTGAACAGCAATGTTAGCATAGAATGTCACCTCCAATCTGTTGTTGCTGTGCATCTGAAGTGTTGTTAGAAGGCATCTTTCATTGATGGGAAAACCCATTAATAAGTGGCCAGTTGTGCTGCCACTCCATTACTCCACTGGTGTGATAGTGACAGCCTGTGGCAATTCCAATATTGGGCAGTCATGTGGTTTCAGTCTCCTCCTTAACCCCTTAACCCCTTGCTAGTCCCAGGCAGCCTGTTTTCTCCCCCACACTCTTCTCACTGTCCAGATTTGCTTTACAAATGCAAGTGCTAAAAAAGGCATGCTGGGTAAGACATAGGGCAAGGAGGCATGGTTAAAAGGGAATAGGGAGGACAGTACACAGGGACCACCAATGGCACAAAAAGCCCCCATCGCACTAGTGAAGAGATGTGTTATAATAAAAGCTCCAAACCCTGTATGTTTTCATTCTCTTTAATAATGCAATTGCAGCAAGAGTGATGCTTGTGTGATAAAGTCCCTAGCTACAGCCAGCACAAGATGTATGGCGAGCAATCCAGTATAACAGCACCAGCAGGGCATTCAATTCCAGCCATTGTTTACAACTCTGCAGGTGACAATATCACAGAATGCCTACACTGTAGTTCCAGTTTTGTATGCATTCTGAAAACAAAACAAAACAAAACAAAAATCCACCTCAATTATCACACATGGGGCAATTCCAGAACCATCTCACAATCATCCCATTATTGGCAATGAATAGCCCATTATTGGCAATGGGATAATTGTGAGATGATTGTGGGATGGTTCTGGAATTGACCCTAGTGTGATAATCAATGTTGACTTAAAACACTTTCATTTAACTGGTCAAGAAACAGTCCCTCCATCCTTGTTCCTTCCACCTTTGTTCACCAAAACAACCATACTGAATAATATAATTCTGATTAATTCTTCATCCAATCCTGGTGCAGCAGCAGGCATATCTTTACCGCATCCAAGTCCTAACCAGACTTTATCACACAGGGAAAATTGGGCAAAATTAGGAGTTTAAACAGAGATTATCCCAAGCAAAATGCAAATTCGCAATTAAGACTTTCAGATGACGTTGCTCTTAAAGAGGTAATAAAGAGTCAATGAACAGCAACAAATCATTCACAGGGCAATTCCAAAAGTGATTTCTTGCTGTTTATTGTCTCTTTATTACCTCTTTAAGAGCAATGTCATCTGAAAGTCTTAATTATTTGCTTAATTATTAAGTATGTTTATTGCCTCTTTATTGTCTTTGTTTTTATTGAATTGTGTGAAAATGTTAATTGTGAATTCATGTTTTGCCTGGGATAATCGCTGTTTAAATCTCCAACTCCTTCCCAATTTCCCCTGTGTAATAAAGTCTTAAGGCCCTGCAAGGGAAGGCAGGAGATATCATGTATCAAGACATAGTATGATATCTGCTCCCATACCATTAAAGGTGAGAGCACACAAGTGACAACTTTGATGCAAAAGAGCATTGCACAATCACCAAATATCAAATATCCTAGGAATGGTGTATTCCTGTGTGTGGTTCCTGGTGTATTCCTGTGTGTGATTAATTTCAAAGTCTTTAGCAATGTCCATTGTATGGGCAAAGCTCTGCGTTATCTCCACTAGTATTACTAAGGAGTGCAAGGCATGTGGTCTACACTGGATGACACCTCAGTCATTCATGAAGAGGGAGGAACGGGGCAGGCCCCCCCCCCCCGCTCTCTCATCTTCTCCTCATGGGATCCTACTTCACAACCTTTCTTCTCTCTACTTCCCAAGAGTCTATACTAGCAGAGGCACTAGTTCCCCCTGAGCTTCATGAGGAAAGGGATGGGGTGGCCAGACTACGCTGGACCTGGAAACCCCATCCCTGGCGCCGTCCCTCCGGAGCCCTGCCCCTTGCACTGAATGGCACCATGGGCAGGGATGCACTGGGTATCTCTTCTGCATATCTTTAGAAAATTACTTGCTAAGAGTTCAAGTCCTATGTGCCTCAGCTAGTATGGACACTCAGGGATTCTGAGAGCTGTAAAAAAGTAACATTTTCAGTCTCCACAATGGATATATTGTGGGCCCTCGTTCTCTGCTGGGATTTGGTTCCAGGAGCCTCCATGGATAACAAAATCAGTGGATACTCAAGTCCTATTAAAGGCAGTGGCATAGCAAAATGGTATCCCTTATGTAAAATGGAAAATCAAAGTTTGCTATTTGGAATTTATAATTTTTTTTGAGGGGGGGGGATATTTCCGATAAGAGGGCCCTCACCTCTGGGGTCCCTCAAGGAGCCATTCTGTCCCCCATGCTCTTTAACATTTACATGAAACCGCTGGGAGAGATCATCCGGAGACATGGGGCGCGGTGTTATCAGTACGCTGATGACACCCAAATAGTCTTCTCTATGTCTCCGACTGATGCAGTGACCAGGGATGGCGTCGCTCCTCTCGTGGCCTGCCTGGAATCGGTAATGGACTGGATGAGGGAAAACAGACTCAGCCTGAATCCAGAGAAAACGGAAGTACTCGTGATAGGTTCCCCTGGCCCAGGGATGGAGGTGGTTCCACCAGTCCTGAACGGGGTCACGCTCCCCGTGAAGGACACAATACGCAGTCTGGGGGTGCTCCTTGACTCGTCGCTCCATCGTACTTCTCAGGTGGACGCAACGGTCAGGAGCGCCTGTTATCAGCTTCGGCTGATTCGCCAGCTGCGTCCCTACCTGGACCGGAGGGACCTTGAAACAGTAGTACATGCTCTAGTAACCTCTCGGTTGGATTTCTGCAACGCGCTCTACATGGGGCAGCCTTTCTATCACACCCGGAAGCTACAACTAGTGCAAAATATGGCAGCACGGGTGGTCACCGGCGCTTCCAGGACCGCCCACATAACACCAATACTGGAAGATCTTCATTGGCTGCCTATTCGCTTCCGGGCTCAGTACAAAGTGCTGGTTATCACCTATAAAGCCCTATATGGCCTGGGCCCAGAACACCTGAAGGACCGTCTCTCCTCACACAATCCACCCCGCACACTCCGATCTACTGGCCAACAACTTTTAAGAGTCCCAGAGGCTAGACTATCGTCAACAGCAAAAAGGGCGTTTTCCGTTTCAGCCCCTAGCCTCTGGAACTCCCTCCCCATGGAGCTTCGCTTAGCCGCCTCCCTGAACGTGTTTAAAAAAGGGCTAAAAACATTTCTCTTCAAGCAAGCCTATCGATGATTTTTTCTTTTTACCCCATCATTCCCTCATTATAACTGGACTTGTTGTTCCCATTGTACCCTGGCTGATATTATAATTTTAAACTGTGATTGATCAATTGAATGTTTTAATTTTTGTATGTTTTTAACTGTTTACTTGTACACCGCCCTGATCCTTGGAAGGGCGGTATAAAAATAAAATTTATTATTATTATTTTCAAACTGTGGATGCTTGGATCTGTGAATAAAAAAATTCATGGATAAGGAGGGCTGACTGTAATTTCTTTTCCAAAGCTTGTTGACTCTTAGTGACGGTGCCCTGGGGTTTGTGTGGGTGTGTTTGCTCATCATTTTAGATTTTTAATTTATCCTTTTATGCAAATCTTATTAATAAATATTTTGCTTGAGCCTTTATTCATTACAGCACAAATATGGGCTGTAACACTGAAGTTATGCTGGAAATCCTGTGTTTGGAAATAGCCATCTTGATTGTGTGTGTGTGTGTGTTTTTTTCTTTTTTTGGCAGAAGGTAGGGCATAAACGTGCCTTCACACTGAACAACCTGGAATAATATAACATTTCAGGCATGTCAAGATACGTGGAAAACACTTATTTGCAAGGGGTTGTTTTGTATTATTTTTTACATTTGTCCTAATTTAGTCAAAGAGGAAATGTAGTACAAAAGATAAGACATTCTCCCAAACTTCCTGTGCAGAGCTTTTATCTTTGTAATTATATTTTAAATGTATTTCAAACTGCTTTAACTTTGTGTTTTTAATAGAATTGTTGTTGGACTGATTTTTTTTTAATCGTACCAATAGAGGTTTTTTTAAAAGCACTACTTTGCTTCAATTTGTTGTAAGCCATGAGTCCTGTGCTGGGGAAAGGACCAAGAAAGAAAGAAAGAAAGAAAGAAAGAAAGAAAGAAAGAAAGGCATATTTAAACAAATGAATACTTAAATTAAAAAAATCCAGTATTCTGGCCCACCATGACAGCAAAACAGGTGGTTTATACCCTCTGAAGAGAAAACAGTATTCTAAGGCTTCTGGGAGAGGCAAAAAGAAGGCAAGGTAGGTGTGGGGCATAGAGAGAAGGAGGAGGAAAAAGAATTAATAGATTTGGCAGCAGAAATTGGAGGGGACATAAGGCTGTTTCCAGAGCTGAGCTGCAATATTAAAAATGGGTAGCTGGACCAATAGGAACTCCTGTCCTCAGTTCAATATACTAATGGACTGGGCTCGGAGTCTTGTGTGCATGCCTAGGTAACCACTATGGTTTCCACAGCCACAGCAGCCCTACGTTGACTCAAAGTACATTTTGTTCTCTTGCCAAGCTCTTTCAGAAAACCTTGGCAAGAAGCAAAAGACACAAGGTACTTGCTCATGACAGAACAATCTCTTTCTCTCTCGCCTTTTAAAAAAGGTGTCTGCAGTCAATTGCTCTACCACTGAGCTACACCTCCCTATCTACCCAAGGTACCCATTCTACAAATTTCAGAAAGATAAAATTCAGATAAAGATAAGGGAGGATTTGATCTGGAAAAAAGTAAATCGGGGAAAAAATATGTTAAAGGGGAGAAACCATCTGATTGGTAACTGTTACAAAATGTTGATGGAATTTAATTTAGAGGCAAAATAGATTATATGGTGAAATGGACCAAAGATATAGGCCATAACATAGATTTGGAGAATTGGGAAAACCAATACCATTATTACATTAAAGTGTTATTATCTAACAGATTTTATTTCTTTATTTATTTATTGGAAAATTATACACAAGCAGTATCTTCCCCAGATAGACTTGCAAAGATCTATAAGGATACAAGCAATTTATGTTGGAAATGTGGTGAGGAGACCGGAACTGTCCACCATATGTGGTGGAATGTAGAAATTCTGGTTGATGATACAAGGCATATTTCAAATAATACTGCAGAAGAAAATTAATACGTATCTATAATTTTTCTTACTAGGTTTACTAAATTTCAAAGCAAATATGTAGAAAGAAATTGGTAGGCATTGTTGAGATATGCTAAATGCAGCCAGAATACCTCTGGCAAAGTATTGGAAAACAAATACAGTGCACCCACACTGTACGCGGCTTCAAGCTTACACTGAAACTGCACGACAATAAAACATATGGCCGTGATAACACACTCCCATTGTTTTCAATGGGGCACAAGCATACATGGAATTCCCCTTATGTGGGGGGATCTGGAACATACTAACCACACAACAATGAATTAACTAAGAGCCTCAATTGACCAGCATCAAAGGCCAGCATCGGGACAGAGTGGGGGCATGCCATCCGCATGACGCACGCCCCAACTGTGGCATCATGGTGCTCCTCTGGCACTGCGTCCAGATGACACAGCACCAAAGGAGCACGGAAAAGCTGTGGTGCCAGTGGCTATGGTGCCAGCTACACTCTGCAGCCCGGATCTGGCCTTTCTGTGGCAAAAAAGGCTCCTTTTTGCAACACAGAAAGGGCACCACAATGACCATACTATTGACTTTAAAGACATAGCTACATTAGTCTGTTAGTCTGGGAAAAAAAAGTATGCAAAGGGGTCGTGTAGCACCTTTGACACTAACTGAAAGAAAGAAACAAACTGGTAGCACGAACTTTCATAGACTTGAGTCTACTTCCCCAGATGCAACTGATGACTGTTACGAATGGGAGAGAAGAGAGCTTTCCTTTTGACAGAAGGGGACCAAAGGAAGCAGTCTTTGGTATATACCAGTGCAGGGAAAGATTTGAAGAGTGCTACTTAAGGATTTACAACACTTTAATATTTGAGTGTTTGAACAAGCAGCCATTGTTTCAAAGTTTGATAAAACAGAAACAGCAGGAAGATGAGGCATGTTAAACATTTTCACCCTGGCAACACAATGGGATGATTTGATTTGCAATTTTGCCTTAGGTCTCTAACAACAGATGCCTAAGGCAGCTCTACCAAATCCTGATCTTTCTTATTACAATATATCATTATAGCCAACTGAAACAGCATGTATTTTTATATGCAATTTGTTTGTTAATGGTTGATTGCTTTTCAAGATTATTGATTTGCCCCATTCAGAAAAACAAAAATATCATCAGATGTTGTTTTAAATTGTATTCATTTTTATGATAAGACATCACAGCTGAAACTTGTAAAAAATATGGTTTTAGGGCATGAAGCAGACTAATTGTAGAATTAGCAAACATACAAAAGTACTCTCAGAACTTAACAAATGGCAACTTCTCTTAAAGACAAACCAATAGATGTATAAAATCTGATATTCTAACTAGCCATTTCTCACACTGGGCCTTATCCTTATTCAGTGACAGAGATGATGAGAAAATGATACAATTTATGGGAAAGCCCCATGATGCTGACTTCCAGTGAATCATTGTTGGAATACATGGTAGTATATGCATATGTTACATAGTCTATGATGTCAGAGTCCAGACAAGTGGGCTGCCTGGAGTAGTGGTGGAGGTATAATAATACGTTTTATTTCTAGCCCGCCCCTCTGAATGAGCAATTGGGGCGGGGTACAAAAGAGAATAACAATTAACAAAGTAAAAATACAAAGCAGTTATAGCAACAACAAAAATACATAGTAATTATAACAAAAAATAAAATTAACCAAGCAAAATACATAACAATTAACATATCAAAACAAGTAAAAAGAAAATCTCCATTCTCAACCCCCATCCCAATCCTGAAACAATGTGAACTATACACAATCTAAAAAGAAAAGAAAAAAAATGGGGGGGGGGGAGACAAGACTCCTCCTTAAGTCCAGGAGCCAAGGCATGGGAAGAGCCCAGGTGGAGGTAGGGCAAACAAACACTCTCTCAGCCGGGTCCTCTTCACTGGCAGATGTTGGGGAGGAGGGGAAAAGGCCCATTTCTCCTCCTTAGTTCCAGGAGCCAAGGCATGGGAAGAGCCCAGGTGGAGGTAGGGCAAACAAACACTCTCTCAGCCAAGTCCTCTTCACTGGCAGATGTAGGGGAGGAGGGAAATTTAAATGGAATCTGGACAACCAACAGTTAGGGATACCATAGCTTCCTCCATCCTGCTTTCAAGAAACTTAGCCAGGGTTTGACCCTGATGACCATCATTATCTTTTGGAACTTTTTTTGATTCTAAGATTTTACATGACCGACTATTAGCAATCCAATTTACAGTTTAGACATGGTACAAAGCAATACCTTTCACTCACATGGTGGCCTTGGATCAATACTTAATATAAAGTTTTGTTGTTGTTGTTATAGACTGAATTCCATAATAATTATAAATGACCTGATGGATAAAATAATGCTCTGATGATTTTAAACTAAGAACTTGATTAGATAACATACTCAACATCACTCTGTAGATCAGGAATGTGCAATATGTCACCCCAAGATGTTGCTGGATTGCAGTTCTCATCATTCCTCACTGTGGGCTGTCCTGGCAACGGGGACTCCAATCCATCCATACTAGGAAGGGGGGATATACCCCATGCACAGATATGTTTGTATGTCAAGCCACTTTTCCAGGCTTATACAGATCTATTTGTCTTTTTCAGAATTACTCTGCTTGTTCCACATGACAAAGCTTTACAGTCTTTTCAGTCTTCCCTTAGTATGTTTGTATGGGCCTGCTTTTAAAATGATCATCCTACTTTGCCAGATACTGGGCATGCTAGCTTTCTATCTAGGCACTTTAATGTGGGGAAACATTAAAGTATATAATATCCCACCAGCAGTTTGAAATGGAAAGGCTCTTCCACATGGAAGAACCAAATTACAGATTCGGAATCTGTGTTACACTACTATGGGACATTGTACAAATAGATTTTAAATGCATGCATTCTCCCCAAATCCTGTTTCTATTATAGGTTCCAGGTCTTCAGTGTTCTTAATCTTTCTTCACAGAGACCAGATGTTTTAGCTTTATAATACCCAACAAACCTGTTCACCTTGGTGTATAGCTTGGCTATTAGCTATGGTGATGAAAATGGATTACATGGTTTTACAGAACTCCCACAATAGTACTCTTCAGCTCTAATCTCAGTGATTAATGTAGATGACTTGAATGCATGTCAGAATGCCATGATACTTTACTGGAACTCTGTATCTGTTCATTCTTATCCATGTTCTCCACTGGTCACACAAGATAATAGCATCTCTTGGCAGTTCTGCATTTGTTGAGCTCCATTCCTCTCTGGCATTAATGATTAAGGTATTTTTTTTGTCAAAAAAGAATAGACACAGTTTTTAGTGCTTATATCTTCACTAAGAAGCTAATCCTGACCGTAGCAACAAGAGCTGCTACTTCATACCTCTACTGGGAAATGAAAAATTCCCTACAATGCAAATATACAGAGAACGTTTAAAACACTTGCTATTCCACATTGTCATTAGCCAGATTTGAGCTCTTAAAACTGCTGCCAGTGTCTCCAAAGTCATGTATTTTCTATTTACATATTTAATATTAAGTTGTATTTTATTTCTCATGTTGTGCTACACATTTTCTTTTAGTTACCTTTAAAAATTCTGATGAGAAAAACTCATTTTAGAAAAAAAATACAAGGCTCTCATCAAATACTTTTCTCTTTGCCCATTCGTTTCAGCTTGTAGCAGCACATCCATCTTCTTTCTCTTTTTTGTTGTAGATCATTATTGCTAGGGAATTTTCAAAAGAAAGGAGGAAGAAAATATTTTTAAAGGATTACGGTTGGTGCCAGCTGGCAATAGAACATGACATCCATCAAAAATCATCTTACATTAGCAGATCTTTTTTTATTGGACAATTAGCAAAAAGACATATGGCTTTATTAATATTCTTTTCAGCTTCAGGCTTCAAGGCTAAAAGCATGAGCTCACATGAGCCATAGTCGTTCTCATATAATCCGTATCTCGTTTCCAGATATATAATCTTTCATCGTCAGGTCAGAAACTGACAAGCTGCAAAAGCTGATACTTTCTTGGTAAATTGCCTCAGCCAATATCACAGGTTGAAACTTAAAATGCATGTTTCACATTCTTTTGAAGATGTATTGGGGGTGGGGGAAGGGCA
This sequence comes from Urosaurus nigricauda, assembly GCA_034509955.1. Lineage (NCBI taxonomy): Eukaryota > Metazoa > Chordata > Lepidosauria > Squamata > Phrynosomatidae > Urosaurus > Urosaurus nigricauda. The sequence goes on from JAOEGL010000005.1 coordinate 140,221,504, forward strand.
AGTTTGCTATACTAGGGAATATCACAATCGGTGCCATTACACCAGTGCATCAAACTCATCCAGAGTACTGTGTCATCTTACCAGAATTAGAAGTATGTAGCAGTTTGATCATGTCAGTGGCTCTTTCCTCTTTCTTTATTATCTTTCAGATAATAAAGCATATACATCTGGTTATAATCTTTGGAGATTTGTACATATTCTAGCTGCTCCCATTGACAAAAAAAGAATGGCAATTTTGGAACAATATTCTTCACAGATTGAATTATGGCACATCCTCCCCAAGCCTGCCATAATCCCAGCATTTCATTTGTCATTTCTGTCTTTCAGTGGGACTTCTCTTAAAAAGAAAAACACTACATTTTATTAATAACACAAACAATTCAACATTCATCACAAGAGGACACAATACATTGATGTAATTAGACAATCCAAGCTTAGAAAGAACTTTCCCAGAGGGATTCTAGTTCTTTTAATACTAAAACAGCACTTACTAACCTAAAGTATCATTCTGCAGCAGTCCATGAGGTTCTCAGCCCGAGACAACTTTTATCTTTTGTTAATGAATTAAAACATTGTTTTTCTTGAAGATCATTTGGTCCTCTATGTCAGCTTTGCTCAAAGTACAATATTCCAGAGTTGCTGGACATCCAAAATAAGTGGCTTTCCAGAGTCTAGCTCTGGTCTAGCAGCAACAATGAGAAACGTATTTATTCTTTGTGAAGTAAATCTTTTATTATAAATTATTATGGTCACAATATGCCCTTGTTCATTACTGATCTCATTTGATTTTGAAAGCTAAACAGTTCATCCTAGTTAGTTCTTGGATGGAAGAACACCGGGGAGTAAAATAAATCTCCTGGTAGGGGAAAAATCTACCAAAAACATGGCTACATCTCCACTGCAGAAATAATCCAGTTTCACAGCACTTTAACTGCCATGGCTCAATGGTGTGGAATTGTGGGAATTGTAGCTTGCTGTGGCATAAGACCTCTCTGAAAGAGAAGGCTAAACATTTCACAAAACTCCAGTTCCCATAATTCCATAGCACAGAGCCACAGCAGTTAAAGTGATGTCAAACAGGATTATTTCTACAGTGCGGATAAAACCTTACCTGATTCCTGTCACATTTTACCATAGTGGGTGAGATAGATTGATAGTCTGACTCTGTATAAGACATCTTCCTATATTTCTATTAATGTTGACAAAGACTGAGAGTAGTGGTACCTGGGGAGTTATGTCTGACTACTTTTCTTTAATGCTGCTCAGCACCCACTTTTGCTTCATAGGACTGACTAGTTTTCTTACATTGAATATACATTTTAACTTGTCCATCTGCCCATATGCATGGTGTAGACTAGAAAGACATCCAGCTGAAATCCCTAGAGCCTGTCTAAGAAGATATATAACATAAGCTCTTCTTCCCTGACTTGTAATTTGTTTAAGTATAAAACAAACCATAATCAAACAGTGTAAGACAGACAATATAAAAGCATCAGTCTAGTAGTTACCCATTGCCATGCTCTTTAATCACCAGCTCACTGAGTGATATGTAACAGGCAAATGATAGTTTTTCCTCCCCGTCTCCACCCTGGTTTCGCAGCCACTTTGTTTTAATTTGAGCATAATGGATAAGCATACAATAGTGATTAAAAGAAAGAAAACAGTGAACAGTTAAAAAAGAATAATACAGTAAAAATAATAACATGTGATGTAACCTTGGTAATGTTGCAGGTGTCAAATAGTTGGATACCTTAATTCTTTTTGTATGATGCAAATGGACAAGGAAATCCTTGGGGAAGCACAAGAGACACAGCTTGTTTCTGGAGACACAGCTTCTGTTTTGTTTTTCTGGTCCAAACAACCTCATGAACTAGTCATGACTACCCAACAGTCATGTGCGGGTAGAGAAAATGTAAATATCTACTCCAGCTGCTTGTCTTTGTATCTTGTCCATCCAGGGGACATGATGACTAAAATAAAGTAAAAGAAATAAAGCCTCCAATGGTACCATGATGGCTGGTCAGTTGGTTGGTCATTCAATTGATTTCTCTCTCTCTCTCAATCTCTTTGCTTTCTGTTGGAGTAGGAGTAAACCTGTGAAAACAAGCGGCATGGAGAGGGTGCGTTGAACTTTCTGTTCCCAACACAAATCAGAGAAGCAAGCATTTACTTGTATGGACATATTGTGAGATGACATGACTCACTGGAAAATACAATAATGCTGGGGGAAATGAACAGCAGTAGGAAAAGAGGAAGACCTACATCACAGATGAATTGATTCAATGAAGAAAGTCATAACCCTATGGTTTGCAAGACCTGAATAGGTGTTGATGACTGGAGCTCTTGAAAAGCTGACATTCATAGGGTTGCAATAAGTCAAAAATGATTTCAGGGCAAATAATAACAAAAAGGTGGGCTTAAGTTTGTTAACTAGCTCCACGAGATCCCACCTTGAAACAACTACTTTTTTTAAAGGCATAGCATCTTTGTTCATCATTCCCGGACCTCTTGCCTCCCTCTAACATGGGTACATTTTTTCCCCTTATTTTAGACCAATGGTTCCCAATGTTTGATTGTCAATGGTTTTGGACCTTACTTCCCAGATTCATTTATGATTAGCCAAGCTGACTGAGGCTTCAGAGAGCTGAAATCCAAAACATCTTGAAGAGCAAATTGACTGCCGTAGGCTATGGTTTCAGTTTCTTTTTCTGTGACCAGAATGCACCTTGCTGCATACCATGTCTTAGGCTTAGAGATTTGTCATTCTCTAATTTTAGTTACTACTTTTTATAAAAACAGGAAGGGAAGCAATCAGTTTAGTCTAGCATCTTTTATCAGTAACTCTCCATGAGAGTGGCATCTCTTTTTGAATAAAACATCCCTCTCCTTAGCCTTCTCCACAATCCATTATTTATCATCACCAAATAAAATTAAATTCCACAAGGATTACTCATCAAGTATCCTGACATGGAACAAAACATGAAACAAAATTCTTAGGAATTATTATGGAAGCACTGGGGCTCTTCTAGTCTTGCTTTAAATCTTGAGATTCATTTGGCTCTATATTCCTATTTTGGTGCCAGTTTTATGTATCACTGTCCACTAGAGAGCAGGCTGAGATCAACAATTCTATTTCATTTATGTTCTAAACCATGCTTGAACCCAGGTGTCTCAGAAAATGGTTAGTACATTAAAGTACCTGAGCCTCCAGCTCCTTTTGTTAGCTTATAAATTGCTATCAAAGTTGATGGATATAGCATGTGAAGCTTAGTGACCTACAGTGATGATAATAAAGTATTCTGGAACCTAGATAACATTTTATTCTGTCACTATGGTTTTCTTGCTCTAGTGACATCAACTAATTTGTACTGCTTTACAGAGAATTTCTATATCCTGGTCTTTAGCTAGGATCTCAGTTCCCTTACATTGCTCTTACTCCTTTCTGTCAGGCTAAATTTCTTTCAAAGAGAAATATTGCCTGATATTGATTCTAGTGCACTAGATAATTTCAGGTTCTCACGCTGTTTTTCAGGTTTAACAACATTTAAGTTTGTGAAGATGACTTCTAAAGGTGCCATGTTGTAGATATAGAAGCAGGGAAGTTAAAATCCATATAAAAGATTCTTAAAATCCAATTAAATTTCTTCCCACCCTAGAACAACCCATTCTAATCATAATTATATCAAGTTTTAGGAAGCAATACCAGCCAATCCAGTATATTTTCAACACATTTCCTTGGACACTGTTGTTGAAAGCAGTGATATATTTTTAATGGAAAAACACATTAAAGAATATAAGCTTTGTATTCTTTATCCATTTTAAGACAATATATCCCATAGCAAAGATCAAACCTGACTGTTGGGAGTGAAATAAATTGTAATAGCAATGGTCTGGTGAGCATAAGACATCACACTAGGGGGCAAACTGGATTTAAATGAAAGTTAAACGAGAGTTAAACAGGAAATGTCCTATGATAAACATAGGGCATTTCCTGTTTAACTCTCGTTTAAATCCTGTTTGCCCCCTAGTGTGATAAATCAGGGTTCGATTTTCTGCTTGGCCATGGAAACTCACTGGGTTTCCACTTGGTGATCTTGAGCGAGTCACACACACTCAGCCCCAGAAAATCCTGTGATAGGTTCACTTTAGGATCACCATAAATTGGAAATGATTTGAAGGCACACAAAAACACCATATTTTATAATATATAGCTGCTACAGTAGTTTGAGCATTGGACTAGGATGGATTAGGGTTTCAATCCCCACTCAGCCATGGAAACCCATAACCTTGACAAAGTCATACTCCTGATATCTCAGAGGAAGACAAAGGCAAACCCCTGAACTTGCCAACAAATCTGTCTGTGAAAAACCCAGGACAGGTTCGCCTTAGGGTTGCCATAAATTGAAATGACTTGAAGGTACACAACAACATAACTGGTACTTGATTTTTTATTTATTTTTTTTGTTAAATTCCCAAAGATTTCTAGTGACTCAAACAGTGCAGGGTAGAGATTAGATGTAATGAAAAAATATTTGCATTTCTTCTTTAAAATACATTTTCATTAAGCTATGTATTAGCAAACTGGAAACAAATCTTTCTTTGTATTTGGAAGGCACAGTAAGGGCCCATTCCCACTTGTGGAAAAATCCGCATTGGAACTGGGCTGTGCTCCGCTTAGGAAAGCGATTCCAAAATGCCCCTTGTTCACACTATGAAAAGGGACCTTGTTTGGAACCCCTTTCTTAGCCAGGAACGCTTGTCGTTCCCACTGGAGCTGCCAGGGAAGGTGACAGCCCTTTACCTCCCCAACCCCTTACCACAGGGGAATCTTTTTGGGGGGGGGGGAGAGGTATTGATCGCGAAATCAATTTTTTGCAAAAGCAACACACACACACTCTTGGTCGTGGGAGGTCCTTGGGGGTCTGCCTGCATGCCTTCCTTCCCCCTTTCCTTCCTTCCTTCCTTCCCTCCCTCCCTCCCTCCCTCCCTCCCTTCTTGCTGCCGTCTCCGGTGCTGCTCCAGACTGGAGGGCTCTTAGTCCCAGGGTCAGGCAACCTGGAACTGGAGGGGCTGACGGCCTTCCTGCAGTGCTGCTCGCTGTCTTTGCCACTGCTCCCAGGATTCAGGGGCCTTCCGACAGGGAAGGGAAGGCCCCTCCAATTCAGGAGCAGTGGCAGTGGCATAGTGAAAAAGGCTGCTGCCACTGCCTCCACCTGGCCGTGCTGCTCCCAGCCGTGGAGGACCGGCCTTCCAGTGGGGCTGCTGCTGCCAGGCCCGTCAGCCCCGGGAGCAGCCCAGGGCCCGTCAGCTTAGTCAAGTGTCGCTTGGCCAGTGCCGGCCTGCTGGCGCTGCTGCTGCTCCTGAATCAGAGGGGCCTTCCCTTTCCTGTTGGAAGGCCCCTGAGTCCCGGGATTAGTGGCAAAGGCAGTGAGTAGCATGGCAGAAAGGCCGCCAGCCCTGCCAGCCCCAGGTTGCCTGGCCCTGGGACTAAGAGCCCTCCAGTCTGGAGCAGCAGTGGAGGCAGCGGCAAGAAGGGAGGGAGGGAAGTAAGGAAGGCAGGCAGGCATGCATGCAGGCCCCCCAAGGTTGCTTTTGCAAATAGTTGCTTTTGCAAAAGATTGATTTTTGCGATCAATACCCCCCCCCCAAAAAAAACACGATTCTGACCAGTGTTCCCACTTACTGGAAACACTTGAGAATTGTGTTTTCCAAAAAAACACCACTTTAAGACTAGTGTCAGGAAAGCCCGGGCTATTTGCTTTTAACTCGGTCCTTTCCTCCACTAATCGATCCAATGTGGATCATAAGTCGATTCAAGTGTGAACCAGGGTGGTATAGCCTGCGTCACACTTCGAATCAAAATGTAGTGGGAATGGGGCCTTAATTGACAGTGTCCTGTCACCTCTTCCAAGTTCTCATCAGAGCTTGAAAAGTTCCTTTTGGGGGTCACAACTCCCAGTGACTACAGCTGAGATATTCTAGCACCTATAGATTTTTTAAAAACTTTTTTTAATATGTGGAAAAGACAAATTTAACATAACTATAACTACTACAAGGCACCATAAACTAAATATGCAGGCATATCTTACAATCAGAATGTACACAAACAGTGAAATTGTTATCAGAGTCCAGTGCTTCCCCCCCCCCCAAAAAAAACCTTTTCAAATTCAGACAGTTGACATCTATAGTTAATTTTTTAAAAAGTAATGTTTCCAAGCACTAGTTTCTATTATGTATAATAATACATGAAGTGCAGGTCATAAGAGTTCTGTTATTTCTGTTGCTTTGCAATGATGTAACATCTGCATTATTACTCTAAACTATAAAAAGATAATAAAGAAACAATTCTAGCTCAAAGAGAAAAAGACTTTAAAGCTTTGATGCATTCTGACTTATTTTTTTCAACATGTACAAAATAAGTTCCATCAGAGGAAGATGCCTTCAAGTTTATTCAAGTGGACAACACAGTTTTTACTGTTGCAATAGGGAACGTCCCAGTTAGACTTTCAGTAAATAAATAATGTATTATTTCAGATTATCTATGTTCCTTCTCTCAAACTCTCTCTTCCTTTTACGTTAACATTTTATACTGCTACTTTGATTCCTTTGTTTCTCCGGCTGGTTCTAACTGTCCACAGAAATGAGGGTAATATCTAGTGATATCTAGAAATTCTACAGACTACTGCTTCACCTTATCTATGGTATTCTGAAAGATAAAAACCAAGAATGTGTGGGTCATGGCTTCCACATTTTTCTCTGCAGTGATATAGACCAATCTATTTGCTTCATGGACTCAGATGAATAGTTTAATGTAGTGAGTGGCATGATGAATCTTCTACTGAGTTATTTTTCGTGAGAGGGTGAATCCTAACTTTCCTGCTTGATAATCCTATCACCATCACAATTAGTATTACTATTACATATATAGCTTGCTTTTCCCCAAGCTAGGATTCAAGGCAATGTACAAATCAAAATACAAAATAGTTAAAACATACAAAATATTAACATCAAAAGTGAATTAAACAATGTACCATATTTAAAATACTGTAGTTAAAACATACAGTAGTAAGATTTCTAAATACACTTCCCTAAATGTACAGTTAAAAACTGTAAAAATACCAGTTTAAAAAGTATAGTTAAAGTAATAAAACAGTCCAGGATTCTCTTTAAAACCCATTCTTTTTGAGCCTTCTTAAAAGCCTGTTGGAATAATAATTAAAAACATATTTGCAGTGTTAGTCTGGAGCAGTATGCAAAAAAGATCTAGTAACACCTTTGATACTATCCGAGGAAGAAGTTGGTAGCATAAGCTTTCATAAAGTCCATGGATCTAATGAAGTAAACTTAAATCTTTGAAAACTTATGCTACCGATTTCTTTCTCTCAGTCTAACAGGTGCGCTACAAAATCCCTTTGCATGGGAAGGGAGATCTAGCACTTACAGCAGAAGGCCCCATCTGATGTCCTCCCATTCTTGCCTATGAAGGTGATAAGACTAAGGATTTTATCATGCCAAGCTATAAATGGATAAAAATGTCTTTGGCTGGTACTTGTCACACAACATTGTATTCATCTTGCTGCTGCCTTGTATGCCATCTGTTATTGTAGTGCACTTTTTCATTGATGGGCAAAACCCATTAATATACTCTCAGTTTCACTGCTATTCCATAACTGATTTCATATAATAGGTCCTTTCCACTGCAGTTCCTTTTTTATGAAACCATGTGATGGGAGTAGCATGATTATCCCCCTCTCATCTTCTCTCCCCTTTCACTTGTAGTGATCGCAGCTCACCCTCCCAGTGCTGGCTGTTGTGTGCACATTCACACAGCAGCCAATTTTTGCAAGACGGTTGTCAGCCATGATCTCCTGTCCTGCACCGAAGGCAGTGTTTAGTAGTATGGAAAACAGATCATATGACTATGGATCATCAAACCATTACTGTGGGAGAAAGTATGATAATTAATGATGTCAAACTGGTACGCTTTCAATCTTAAAGTAGTGTAACTGTGCTGGGCAACAGGCTGGTGTGATAGTCCTAAGAGAAGATAGTCCTAAGAGAAGAGCCTCATTTGAGGATTTTACTGAGGACACAGGCAATCTCACATGTGTCAGATAGCCTGGACCTAAGCCATATATGGCATTTTAGATTATAATTAGCACTTTGAATTGTGCCTGGGAACAGACCACCAGTCAGTGAACCTACGACTGGAAACAGACCAGCATTCAGTGAAACTTTTGAAACAAGGGATTTGTATGGTCCCTTCGACCAGCCCTAGTTAACACTTTGGCTTCAGCTTTTTGTACCAGCTGAAGTTTCTGAAAGTTTCTGAACACTCTTCAAAGGCAGCCCCATGTTACTGTACTGTATAGAGAATTTAACTAAGGCATATGTCACTGTAGCCACATCAGGCATCTGCAGAAATGAGTGCAATTGGCACACTAGCTTTAAGTGTGAACAAGCAGTCCTGGCCACCACCAGGCATCCAGACTCATGGCTGAGTCCAGGAGTATACCCAAACAGTGAGCCTGCATTTTCAGGGTCCATGTAATCCCATTTGACACAGGATGAATCCCTATCTAAATAGCATTGGGGAAAGAACAGAGTCGTAAGGGACTCCAAATTCTAGGGCTCAGGGGTTGAACAGGAATCCTCCAGCATCATTTTCTAGGCTTGTTCCTCTAGGAAGGAATAGAAAGTGGCATTACTGGAGGGTTGCGGGGGGTTCGGACTGCCTCAGGTAACAGTCTAAGGAGGGGTGATATCACTGTTCCTCAAATATCTGCTTTTTTGCAGAGATTGGCTGTGGCCTGTGTCCCTTTAAAACACTGAAGATATAGTTTGAGTGGGCTCAGTGTGAGGAGAAAGGAGGTGCCCCAAGTTTTTTTAAACATCTTTAATTTTAATTTTTTATTATTATTATTCTTTTAAAATTTTATTTAAAACCAACACATTTACCAATTTAACCACATGAAACTATTTATATGTAAATACATTTTGGCTGTGTGCATGATATTGTAATATAATAATAATAATAATAATAATAATAATAATAATAATTTATTTCTAGCCCGCCCCTCTGAACAGGCAATCGGGGCGGGTTACAACAAAAAAGTTAAAACAATATCAGTTAAAATGTCCCATCCCCTCCCTCACCGCCCCCCCTTAAAAAGAGAATTAAACCACTATAAAATTAAAAATATAAAATAAAACAAATTACAAAAGTAAAGAGCAGCAACAGGGAAGCGGGCCTGAAAACCTAGGCTGTAAAGGGGTGGAAAAAACACTGGAGAAGGACAGCTGGATGGAATGAGACGCATCTCATCCGACAGGTCATTCCACAGCCTGGGGGCGACTGCCGAAAAGGCCCTCTGGGAGGTCTGCGCCAACCTGGTATTCAAAGGCTGTAGCAGGTTCCTCCCAGAGGACTGGAGTGTGCGGGGGGGGGGGTCATACGGGAAGGGGCGGTCCCTAAGATAAAAAAAATTAAAGGTTTTGCTAGTTGTTTAGGTTACAGTTGTGACCATGACATTCATGATATATGGGAATTTCAATTTATGAGTACAAAAAACATTACTAAGAATTCTGTATGGTGTGATATGGGAGAAGGTCAATGGAAGGGGTGACACCAACCCGTGACAGCACTCAAACTATTATGCCACCTAAATACCCTTTCCTAAAATGGCAAATCCTTGAATGGAACCATGGCAGTTAAAATGGAATCATAGCCCTATAATTGTACAGTGTGTATGGGTCCCCAACTGAAATGGATCAAGATACTGTAAATAGTTTCATCCAGGAATCTCTGGAGGTGGGAGGCCACTGCATGTTTTAATATCTAATACTTTTCATTTCATTTGTGACAGTGAGATTCTTTCCACTCTGCCACAATGATCCTTCCAGATCCATATGATGTATAGCACAGACTCATTATGACACTCTTCTGAGGTGTGGGTGCTGAGAGAAGACAGACTCCTTAATATGCTAAGACTCCACATCTCCTTCCCTGGCAGTCCTCTTCTCCAACAAAAGTATTTCATGCCTGGCTAACATGGCATTCTCCCCCCCCCCCTTTTAAATTATGGATGACAGCCTCAGCAAGTCTGAATATGAAAATATTAAATGAGAATATTTTCTGAAAGAAGTGCTTTGGTACAGCTAGGAGTTAATGTGACAGTAGCACTGACTATAACAAAGCCATTGACTGCATAGATCATGACAGGCTATGGAATGCCCTTAAAGACATGGGAGTGCCAACACATCTGATAGTCCTGATGAAGAATCTGTACATAGGACAAGATGCTAGTGTTAGAAAAGAACACCGAGAAACAGAATGGTTTCCAACTGGCAAAGGGGTCAGACAAAGCTGTATCCTTGCACTCTAGCTTGTAGGCAGAATATATTATACAAAAAACAGGCTTCAACACAGAAGGAGAAGGAGTGAAAATAGGAGAGAGGAATATTAACAATCTAAGGTATGCAGACAACACAATACTAATAGGAGAAAACATCACAGACCTAGAGCAACTACTCAGGAAGATCAAGGAAGAAAGTGTAAGGCAGGCTTACTGTTGAACATAAAGAAAATAAAGGAGTTTATCGCTTAGCGTTTTAAATCAGCTCCAGTCTCCCAGGCTGCAGCTGGGATGCGGGATGGATGCAGGGAATATCACACATTAAATCACCACTGAATCACCAGCTGTCATTAGCCCGGGTCAAAGCTGCACTCTGCCAGCACTTTTTAGAAGTCAGGAAGCTTTGTGACTTCTAAAAAGTGCTGGTGGAGCACGGCTTGAACCTGGCTGGGTCCTGGGCTAATGCCAGCTGGTGATTTGGTGGCGATTTAGTGTGTGATAATCCCTGTCTCCATCCCACATCTTGGCTGAAGCCAATTTAAAACGCCAAGCAATAAGCTCCAAAGATAACGACCACAGAGAATTTACACAAATTCAACCTAGACAATGAGGGAATAGGAATAGTGAAAGAGTTCTCATACCTTGGATCAAATATTGATCAAGGTGGGACTACAGTCACGAAATCATAAAAAGATTAAGACTAGGGAGGGCAGCTATGAAAGAGTAAAACAGTGCCAGGCAGGAAGATGGAGTGCACTGGGCTTTCTTCCTCTCTCGGTGCTTTACTTGTGACTAAAAAGTCAAACAAATGGGTGCTAGAACAAATCCAACCAGAAATCTCTCTGGCGGCCAAGATGACTAGACTAAAGCTGTTGTACTTCAACAACATCATAAGAAGGCACGACTCACTGGAAAAAAAAATGATACTATTGGGAAAGGTAAAGGGAAGCAGAAAGAGAAGAAGGCTGCATGCTAGATGGATGGACTCTATAATAGACTCCACGGGTATGAATTTGTAGGAACTGAGCAGAGCAGTAAAGGACAGGGAATCTTGGAGACGTCTCATCTGCAGGGCCAACATGGGTCGAGATTGACTCAAGGGTGGATAACAACAACAAAGTGCTGGTTAATTCATTGACTTTATTCTTAGCAAGCAGAGATCATTCAGCAAAGACAAAGCTGTAGCACGTCATCTAGTCTATCTTGTAGCTGCAGCAGGAACACAGCATAGAAAACCACTGTGATGCACATTATTTTCCTTTCTCACAGTGATGGTAAAATGTTATTTATTGAACACATTTGTGTAACCCTCCATCTAAGCACTTTAGTGGGGCATACATTGGCTATCCCTTTTTATATTCTTGCCACTGTCTGAGTGAAAGAGTAGCATGCCCAACACTGCCTAGTAAGTTTCATACCTGAATAGTGATTTGAAGTGGAAAGTCAATTATAATTTGTGTTAGTTGTGTCAATTTTGTTTGTGCTTATTGTGTTAATTGTTATAGTATTACACAGTGGGAAGGAATTTGAGGGATTAGAGGGTGTTAGTGAGTAATTAAATTTTATTGCATCGCTTGTAAAACCGGCTTACTGCTAGCCAGTTTAAATCTTAAATTGGGCTGCATCCTGATTTTATCAGATGGATTTGGCTGCCCAATTTGCTGCCTGGGTGCATCCTGGGTCCATCCCTGTTTCTAGGAGGGCTCCATCAGCCATTTTCTAAAATCTGAAAACTCTCAGATCAAAAAAGAGCCAGGAGGAGCCCTCCAAGCGGGGATGGACCCATGATGCACCCAGGTGGCAGACTGGGCGACCAAGTCTATTTGATAACATCAGGATGCTACCCGATTTAAGATTTAAACTGGCTGGAGGTAAGCCAGTTTTACAAGTGATGCAATAATTAAACTAGTCTATAGACTAGTGTAGGATTATTTTTGTATGCTATATGTGTGATTTAGTGTTTTTATTTTGTATGCTTTATGTTTCAAAATACTGTATAATAAAAAGATTTTTTTAAAAAAAACAGCTTTACACACTGCATAGCAGTTTGGGCTCTATTCTATGAACTACAAGAGTTTGTGATTTGGTAAAGTATTTAGAATTCTCTTCTAGAAAGCTTCTAGTTCACACCTTTAAGCTTCCATACTAGAGCAATGATACAAAATACTGCACCAGATCAGAAATCCTATGATTCCACAGAATGGCATCTGGACAGTTAAAGTGAAATCAATCTACTTTAACTTTGCTGTGTAGATTCACACATCTCCTTAACTGAAGTTAGCCTGTACAATATATCACATGGATTGGGAAGGATCACTGTGTCTGGTAGGAATGGAAAGAATCTGACTAATAGAAGAAAAATTAGTCCTTAGTTTTCTGCTAATGGAAAAGATTCAGCCACAAAAGCACATTGAGTTACATTATTTGTTCTCATCCTGATAGCAGTGGAGTATACTGGGCCCTGGTTGGTTCTAGGACTCCTCATGGATGCTGTAGTCCCATTATATACAATGGGCAAGTAAAATTGTGTCTCATGTATAAGATGATAAAATCAAGGTTTGCTTTTTAAAATTTATATATTTTAAAAAATATTTTCAAGCTGTGGATGGTTGAATCTGAGGATAAGGTGAGCCAACTGTACTTTATAAAGAGTAATAATGATAATATACTGCTGAACGGCATATGATCTGCATATGCCCCAAAGAGATATTTGGTAATAAAATTCCTTAAGTTCACCCGCCTTTTTGATTGTTTATCACTCATGTTCGCCTATATGGCTACTGGTGACACTGCAAGGCTAAAAGAGGATAAGAGATAATTTAAAAACCAGATTGGTGAGGTAGAAAATTGGATTTAAACTGGGGAGATTTCAGATCAAATGCCCACTCAGCCATAATCCTGGGCTAACTACATATGTCATCTTAAACTACCTCGAAGGGCCAGTGTGAGGATGAAAGAACAGGAGATCCACAGAACAGGAGTGGGACATTTGACACATAAATAAAAACTGTGAGCCATCAGGTGAATAGACCTCATTATCTCTGAACTCTTCAGCAAAGAGCGAAAATGCAACCAGAAATCACACTGGGTTAAATTCTTAACGTGTTGTCGTGAGTGATTTGCCTTCCTTTCCATGTTCTGTTATGAAATATTGGTGAACACAAGTAAATCTTATATGAAAAGGGAATAATGGATTCAGCCTAGAATCCTCAGGGCCTGAAACTAGGCAGTATTGAACTGAGCTATACATGGAGTATGACCCCTGCAAACTCTCAGTTGCTACCTTTTAACATTAATTGGGTTTTCATCCAATTGTGTGTCTATCTTACGACAGTTCTTTCTAGTTGACATGTATCAATCTTTCTTTGAAAGATCGCATGTGAAACTAGATCAAAAGTAAAACTATAGCATTTTATTGTATTTCCCTTTTCTACCAAGCCAGTTACTTTATCAAAGGAAGCTAAGTTAGTTCAGTATGCTTTCTTCTTCAATTCATGTCAGCCATCTGTCATTCTGACACGCAGACTCCCCTGCCGCCTTCTTGTCAGCACGGGGAGTTTTCCCACCCTGGTTTATTTTTTTTGTAATGTTTATGTGCCTTCATCAGTTTGACCTTCACACCATCTGGCAGTGTGCTTACTCCATTGTCTATAATACGGAGTATTAGTTAACATGGAATCCAGTCTCTGGTTCTTTAAACAATATATCCTATAAAAGGAGAGTGGGCAAAATGTAATCTGCATGTACCCCATGGCTCCCCCCCCCCTATTTTGTCACCTATAGGCTTGTGTAACAGGATTGCTAATGTTGATGGGGAGCATGGAAGGAAGCATAAGGACAGATGGACCTTTAAGTGCCTAGGTCCTAAGCTATTTAGGGTTTCTGAGGCAAGGTTTAATACCTTGAATGAAACCTAGAAATAAAAAGATAGCTAATGCAAATACAATAATTCTCATTATGTGCTCAGTATGATCCCTTAGAAGCAGGAATCATGTGCATACCTGCCAACATTTCAGCATTAGAAACTGGAACACACATGGCCATCAGAGTATGGTCAAGATGGCAAAGATTATTAATGAGGAAGGACAGGCATGTTAGCAACAGCTGCAGTACTTTGCTTTTGCCTGAATCTGCTGGGAAGGACAAGATTTTGCCTCCCCTCTCCTCCCTGCTGAGTTAAGTGGGTGCAAACAACTTTTTCACTTTGAACTCATTCTGCAGCAACTTAAGAAAGCTAAGGACAAAGTGGCAGAAGAGCAGAGAGAAACTGGAACATTTTAAAAGCAGCAGAAAAAGTGGGACACCAGAGAATTAATTGGGGCTGTCCCTGCCAAACTGGGAGATTTAGAGGTATAAATCATGTCACCCTTCAGACATTGTTTGACTGCAATTCCCAGCAGTTATATCCCCCATAATTCAAAGTTTTGCCAGGAGCAAATACCTCTTTTGGATATGGAGATCATGAAGACAGTGATGGAAGGTTCAATAGCTTTATTAACATATGAGGGGGTATCCAAAAGTTTTAGTGATCACCTTTTTAAAAAATTGTCAGAAAGTTTGTTTTGATTTGTAGTTGTTAAATTATCTCTATGTACTCACTATCCAGGGACTTTATCGCATGCACTTGTGAAACCGTTTTGGGGACAGGAACAGGACTCGCGGGGGCGAGCATGGACGCATTTTTACCTCAAACACAAGCATCCACAAAGAGGCCCCGTTCTGGCACCTGTACCCAAGCCATCCCTGTTCAGTGCCAGCGGGTGCCATTTTGGCCAGACGGAAGTCTTCCAAGCAGAAGATTTAACGCTTCTCGGCACAGGATAGGGACGGGTGCCGGAACGGGGCCTCTTTGTGGACGCTTGTGTGTGCGGTAAAATGCGTTCAATTGCGCCCCTGAAAGTCCCGTTCCTGTCCCCAAAACGGTTTTACAAGTGCATGTGATAAAGTCCTAGATTTCCACATTTTCCCTAGAGTATCTTGACCCTCTGAATACCTGATATTGTAGAAGTCTGCAGATTGCGCCTTATGAGGGGGTATCGTAAAGTAATAATTATCACCTGGAAGTTATTATGGCATATTGATGAAATTTTGCCAGTGTCATCATTGGTCCCTAAGTGCACGTTGCTGAGAAAATCAACTCATTGCATCTTTTATTTTTGTGACTGGCTTTGCCAGAAGTGACTAAAGTGTAAAATCCTTGTCAGGTGCAATCTGCAGGCTTCTACAATAATGGTATTTGGAAGGTCAAGAAACGCTGGGGAAAATGTGTAAATCTGGATGGTGACTACATAGCTACAAATCAAAACAAACCTTCTGTCAATTTTTTTAAAAGGTGATAATTAAAACTTTTGGATAACCCCTCGTAGGAGGCAAGAGCTTTAAATGTTAGGAAAGCAGTTCCAAAACTGTTAGAAAAGTGTGCACACTACCATCCCTCTGGTCTGCACTAAAAGAAGTCCACTAAACCCCCCCCCCCCTTTTATCCACAACACCTGCACTTACTTGGATGCATGCCTCCAATTACCCACACCTGCACCTATTTGATAAATTGGAACAAGATAATTAACAGTAGCTATTCTAATTAGTAACTTTCTATGTTTACAGTTAACTGGATTCGGATGAATCACAGCAAATAACTGATACTGATACCTTCCTTTCCTTCAAGGTTTTGTACCACTTACACTAAAGATGAACATAGGTAAAAGCCAACATTACACCAGTGACTGTTAGCTAAAGCCAATGCTACATAGGCTTCTGAGAGAGAATAGCCAAAGTGGTCAGCATAATGGAACAATAGATACATGCCACCTGGCCATGTCTGCACTAATGGGAAAACCTGGCTTGACATTGAGGCTTCGAGACCCATGGGGAAGACGAGCTGTCCATGCACGCAGCACCCACCATGAACCAATAACAGCAGCATTGTCCACACATTCATGAGGAGTCCCCTCTTCCTCTTTTCTCATGGCTTCTTACTAAGCAGCAGTGCACTGTATGGATAGTATTGTTGGGTTAATGTCCTCTTATGTGATCAACTTCAGGTTGAATCAGCCTTCCATCCTTTTGTAGGTTAGTAAAATGTGTACTCAGCTTGTTGGGGGCAATTGGCTAACACATTGTAAACCGCCGGAGAGTGTTTAGTTCACTGAAGCAAGAGTATAGAAATGTAAAATGCTATAGCTATTGTGCCAGATCCAAACTTGAATGTGAAAGTGCTGTGGGAGGGAGTTGCAAGTTCTGAATGGGAAGAGATTAGTGGCTTGCCTAACCACTGAAACTCCTTCCCCATCCCCACACTGGTGTTCAGTTTGCATGCCCAGGGGATTCTTCGGAGTTTCCACCCTGATCCAGAGTGAAGGGGGACACTTTTTACTTTGGAGATTTGCCCTGGAGTGTGGCTTGATCTTATGTTTCACCTATTTTGGCCCCGTGTGTCATCTGAACAGGTTGGTGTAAGAATGTGGCAGGAGCTTTTCTTTTCCTTTGTGTGGACACCATTCTAATCCTCCTTGTACAATATTCTTCTAGTGTTATCACCACCATAGTTTATGGTGAGGAATACTAGGAGCTGCAGTCCAGCAACCTTTGGAGCGCCTTGTGGTTCACCTCTTAGATGTATGCCTCCAAATACTCACATCTGCACTTATTTGATAAATTCTTATTGGAGGTATACAGTACTTTAAGATTCTAGACTTGAATAATATAAAACGATGTCCCCAGATTTCTGTCACTTACTATTTATAGTTCTATTTCTTTTATGTGCATCCTCTAGCCATTTGTGCTATGTAAGAAAAATATTACTGCTAGTTTGAGATTGTTCTTGTAATTGCATTAATATTAGTTAGCTGTATGTTATAGGTGTGTTATAGAGAATGTCATACATAACTTTATGATCAAGGTACAGGGCTTATCATGAGAAGCATTGTACCTGTACCTTGATCATGTCAAGAAGACAACTGAAAGGTAAATCAGTACATAAAATTAGGTTTACTAAATTCAGGTTTACTAATGTTGATTGGATGTGATGGAGACAAAACTGGCTGGGTGATAAATATTCTTGGCCAGCCCATGTGAAATTGCACCTCTTATTTAAGTACAAAAATATTTCTTTCGAGTGTTCACAAATCCAGCCACAGACATATAGGCTGTGTTCACACTGGAGAAATAAACCGGTTTAAGTGCCATGGCTCAATGCTGTGAAATTCTGGGAATTGTAGTTTGTTGTGGGGCCCAGAGCGGAGCTTTGCTCCGCTCTGGGCCCACAACAAACTACAATTCCCAGAATTTCACAGCATTGAGCCATGGCACTTAAACCGGTTTATTTCTCCAGTGTGAACACAGCCTAGCTTTCCACTCTGGGAGGGACTATAGTCCATGATAAAGCCCATGCTTTGCATGCAGAAGGTCTGAGGTTCACTCCTCAGCAATTCCAGGTGGACTAGAAAAATATCCTCTCTGAATCACTGGAGAGCTACTGTCAGTGACTGTCCCAAAACCCAAGTAATGACCCAGCTAGATCATCCAGCATTCTATGATTTTGTTCTTTCAGTCCTTCTATGACATGTCTACTCAGAAGTAATTCCCATTCATTTCAATTAGATGTACTCCCAGGGAACTATAAATAGGATTGCAGCCAAATAATTCTGCCTTGCCTTGTAGCAAAAAAACAGCGGTCTGGTTCGAAAGACTTTAGCTTGTGAAAGAGAAAGAAATCTGAATGTTTGTTACTTTTTGTTAAGAAATCATTAAAGGAAGGAGTACTATTAGATCTAGCCACAGTATTGCTTCTGTACAAACGTGCCAATGTGCCACCTCCTCATCTTGTACATTTTAAAATAAATATTGCAAATTGTGCAAAAACTTCCTCGTAGTCTCTTATTCTCACAACAAAACAGTTTAAACTCTCCAACTCAGATGTTTCCTTCACACTCAGAAAAAACTGCAAGTGTGAAATAATAGCATCATGAATAAAACGACCAGTTTAGAAAGAAAAGAAAGAAAAAAAAACTTTCAGCAGACTGTTAGACTTTTCACTTTATGTAAAATGTTTTCCCCCAAAATATCCAGTTCTTTTTCAGTTACCTTTTATTTTTCTTGAAAAACAGAGAAATCAAATGATAAAAGAGCTACAAAGAGAAAAGCAAAGAAGAGAGTAAAACCCACCAGCTATTGTGGTAGGATGCCCTTGGATGATTACTTTCCGTTATTCCTAGCATGATGAATTCATTTCCAAACTGTCATATTTTGTTTGTTGCTATTCTTCATTGTTCTGTCAATTGTTTTATTTTTCATTTTGTTAATTGTTTTATTTTTATAAACTGAACTGCAACACATTTTTAAAGGCAAGAAAAGGTCAAAGCATTTATTTGCGAGTTGCTTACTTTAAAGGTGACTTTAAAGAGACAAGTTCTAGTGAAAATTGTCACATTCCTGGTAAGAAATGAACATCCCCAGTTTCTCTCTTGTGCATCCATGCCGTGAAGATTAAGGGCAAAATCCTGCTTCTGCAGAGGGTGAACTTTGCTTAATGGAAGAGAGCAAGTGCAGTTAATGGTACCTAGAGATTAGCTGCCCTTTTAAATGGTAGAAATTCCATAAAAAGTGGTGAGATAATGCCAGCATTACATTGGGACTTGCTGTTCTGCTGTAACAGGCAGTCCATTGTTTCATTCAGTTTATTACGTATATGATAGTAAAGGAGCTTTACACCATCCATCTGCACCGCCTTCTTGCATTTTTTACTGTTTCAGAGACATGGGTGCCAGCCAGGCAATATGGTTTCAGCCAGACAAAACCCTTCCTTCCATGGCGAGTTCCACATGTCTTAAGTGTTTCCCTGCCTTCTTGACATGCTCAGGTTACAGGGCTCATCATGGGAAACATTAATGGGAAGCATAATAGAGAATGTCATACGTGTAAGTGATATGAATACAATTACAAAACCAATTTCAAAATAGTTCTAACCGTCTTGGGATTTTGCCTACATATAGATTATTATAGAACTTTAGGGGGTGGGGATGTAGGGAATCTTTTTGACTGCAACTTTAACATCACTTTCTATGTATCTCCTCTCGCCATTGGTGCTATGTAAGGAAAATATTGAGCCAGTGTGATGTGGTGGTTTTAGTGTTGGACAATGACTCTGGAGAGCAGTGTTCAGATCCCCACTTGGCCATGAAAACCCGCTGGGTGACCTTGGGCAAGTCACGCTCTCTCAGCCACAATGGTAACCCCCTCTGAGGAAACTTGCCAAGAAAGCCCTGTGATAGGGTTGCCATAAGTTGGAAACAACTTGACGGCAAAGAACAACGCACAAAGAAAGATATTACTGCAGCATTTTGTTAGAAGTCAGTACAAGTTAGCTAGGTCACTTCTATAGGATCCCCGAACTTCTGTAAAACAGTCCTGCTCAGAATTGTGGTCCTTGGACTGATGCCAGTTTGTGAGCCATCAACTAGGGAGAGTTTCCAAAAAAGAAAGACATAGCTGTGGCCAATGGCCACAAATATGGTACCAGTCCTTGGCACATTAGGGGGGGAAATACCAGTTCCACACATCAGATACCTTGAGAAGCACTGGTGTAGAAGGTAATATCTGGCACCTCATGCAGACAAGGGGTAAAGCCTATCAATAAAGGGGACAGGATGCAAAGGCACTTTTAATATAAACCATTCCATCTAGTTGAGCAAGAGAGAGACTGATAGATAGATGTTCACCCAAACATAATTCAGCCTCCAACTGTGTCATAATCATAAACCAAAAACCAGAAATGCATATCAAAAAGGGCTCTTAGACATAGACAATACTGTTAAATTAGATTGTATTTGGCTCTCAGAGAAAAATGCAAAACTTAGTATCAATGAATTAATTTCATGCCATCGTAAACCAATTTATGAGCTTAGAGTCAGGGAGATGGGAGAAGACTAAGTCGTTTTAAAACTGCAGTCAAAATAATTAAATGTTGTTCAAGTTCCTGAAAGATTCTAAATGTATTTTTATAGGTCGTAGACATTTCATAAATATCTTGGCACCTGATAAGAAAAAAATAAAAATAAAAATGACATCTCCCTCTCTGCATAACTTTCAAGCATTTTCAAATAAAATAATATCAGGCTATTAGAAGAAAGACAAAAGAGTAATGCAGATGTCTAGAAAATGTGTGGCACCAAATGATAGATTGATTCACACATCACTGTGTCTGAAATTTGATGGTTACATTAAATAATAATTCAAATATATGAAGGCCCATCATGGATCTGGAAGTAACACCAACTTTCCAGAAACCCCAGGATTTGAAATAGCCACACTTACCAAATTCAGCAGTCACACATATGAAGCCACAAGCCACAAAATTCACATTTACTACCTATTTGGGGCAAAAATTCTTATTTCAGAAAATATATGTCAATAGCAGCTGCACCTCCCAAATTCAAAGTAACTAGATAAAAGTGATGCCACAAGCAAAAACAAAGCTAAGTAGCAACAACGAAACAAAAAACCCACTGCCCTCCAGCAGAAACCACATTCTAGTACCTGTTTGGATAATCCAGAAAACATTCAGGGTAGCTGTGTTAGCTATATAGCAAATTTATTAAGATCAAAAATCGACCAAACAGTGAGACCTTTATTAGACCGACCAAAATGCACAATATACATGTTGCAAGCTTTCAAACTTCCACTGGCTTCTTCATAAGACAAGGTGTGAAAAACCATACAGGAGGGGAAAATGGAAGATGTTAGTCATAGGCCTGCATTTTGTTGTTTTTGTTCTTAATTCATGTTATATGGTATATATTGTGCATTTTGGTTGGCCCCATAAAGGTATCAATATTTGGTGGATTTTTGATATTATTGGATTTACTATAGGGCCAACACGGCTACCCCGGATGTGTTGAAGTCATATGTATCCACTGGAACAGGCACAAGAACATGGTTATACATGTATTTATTTTTAAAGACTTGTGGCATCACTTTCATCCAAACATGTACGACTGTTGGATTTGGTAAACGTATCTGCCCAGAATACAGAGGTTTTGCCCAGAATGGGTACCTGATTCAATGGCATTATTAGGGTTGGCGTCACCCGATGCGGTAACTGATGGTGCCATCCCCCCATTGACCTCCTCCCATTTCATACTATACAGAATCCTTAATAATGCTTTTTTTTTTTTTTTTGCACTAATGTTACTCTTAAATCGTAATTCCCATATACCATGGAATGGAATGCTAATTGTTGTGACATAAGCAACTAGCAAAATTAAAATTATACCTTCCAATTACAATATGATGCGCACAACATCTGAAATGTTACTGATGTAAAATCGTGTTTTCAAGCGTGCCCAAAACATCCTAGTACGTTCGGGATTTCTTTTGCAAAGAGATAAGTCCCTCACAAATTGGGAAAGTTGGAGAACATGCAATATTTTTTTTTATTTTAAAGTGTGGTGTAGTTGCCAATCCCAGCTATAAAAATATTGACCGAGAGTGCATCTACACTGTAGAAATAATGCAGTTTGACACCACTTTAACTGCCATGGCTCCATCTTACAGAATCCTGGCATTTTGTTGTTTTGTGAGGCACAAGCAGAGAAGATGAAAGACCTTGTAAAACTAGGAATCCCAGGATTCCAGAAGATACAGCTATAGCACTTAAGGTGGTGTCACACTGAATTATTGCTTCAGAGTAGTTGCACCTTAACATTTGCTCTTTGTGTGTGTGAAAAAGCAACACCGTATTCACTCTGTTGTTGTCGTTGTTGATGTTGTTTGTTTTACGTGAAATTTACGTGAAATCTGATTGCGTTCAGAATGCATTTCAGAATGCGTTCCCATTTCCCGGAAATGACCCCCCCACCATTGTCCGAAATTGCGTGAGATATTCTAATATGCAATTACGTGAAACCCCATCATTGCGTTCGGAATGACTTCCCTTTTGCCCAAAATTGTGTGAGATACACTCATTCGCAATAACTTGAAACCCTATGATTGCGTTCGGATTGCCATTGCATTATACCCCCACATTCCGTCGTATGATAAACTCCATGGAGCCATTGCAGTTAAAACGGTGTCAAACTGGATTAAGTCTGCAGTGTAAACAGCATGATTAGAATGAGAATAATGGTAGGCCACTGGAGAAATCAAGGGGTATTGGATCTCCATTCCCAGCAAAGTGATGTGAGTGAGGGAGAAAAAGAAGCTTTCCCTTTGTTTTTTGAGAGCCAAGGGATGTATGGAAAGAAGAGGCAAAAGAAAGGAAGGAGAAAGAGGCTGAGAGAATGTGACTTTATTATTTATTATTATTATTATTAATGTTTATATAGCACCATAAATTGGCATGGTGCCTTGCAGGCATCATCAAAACAGTATATAAAACCTGCCAATGATTTTAGATTGTACGTCGCCGGTAGGTTCTTATTTATTTTTATTTGTACTTGGATATTCATGATGTACACCACTATGCAAATTTACAGCACTATAGAAATAAACTTTAATAATAATAGTAATAGTAATAATAATAATAATAATAAACAGGTTCTCATTTGTTTTTATTTGTACTTGCATATTCATGATGTACAACTGTGGCGATTTACAGCACTATAAAAATAAATTTTAATAATAACAACAGGTTCTTATTTTTTTAAATTGTACTTGGACATTCATTATGTTCATCGCTGTGCAAATTTACAGTGCTATAGAAATAAACTTTTAATAATACTATTACTACTACTAATAATAGTAAGTTTCTTATTTGCTAGGATATTCATAATGTACAGCACTGTGCAAAATTTACAGCGTTAAGAAATAAATTTTAACAACAACAATAATACGTTATTTGTTTTTATTTGCACTTGGATATTCATGATGTACAGCGCTGCACAAATTTACAGTGCTATAGAAATAAACTTTTAGTAATACTGTTACTAATACTAATAATAGTAAGTTTATTATTTGCTAGGATATTCATAATGTACAGTGCTGTGCAAAATTTACAGCATTAAAAATAAATTTTAACAATAATAATCATGCGTTCTTATTTGTTTTTATTTGCACTTGGATATTCATGTACAGCGCTGTACAAATTTACAGCGCTATACAATAAACTTTAACAACAACAACAGGTTCTAATTTGTTTTTATTTGTACTTGGATATTCGAGATGTGCATTGCTGTGCAAATTCATTAAATTTGTAAATTATTATTAGTAGTAATAGTATTATTAAAAG
This sequence comes from Urosaurus nigricauda, assembly GCA_034509955.1. NCBI lineage: Eukaryota > Metazoa > Chordata > Lepidosauria > Squamata > Phrynosomatidae > Urosaurus > Urosaurus nigricauda. The sequence goes on from JAOEGL010000005.1 coordinate 140,245,081, forward strand.
TTTAATTCTATAGTTCTGAAATTTGCCCAGCGCTGTATATAATGAATGTCCAAGTACAAATAAAAACAAATAAGAACCTGTTGTTATTAAAATTTATTAATTTATTAGAAAATTTATTAGAAATAAACGTTAATAATAATAATAATAATAATAGATTCTTGTTTTTATTTGTACTTGGATATTTATTATCTACAGCACTGTGCAAATTTACAGAGCTTTAGAAATAAACTTTAATGACAATAACAACAAGGGCAAGCAATCTAAAAGTCATGAAAAACATAAACTGTACAAAATTAAGCAACTGGTGTGGCTAAAATGCAAACTGTAATAAAACAACTGATATGTATAATCAAATATAAAATTATAAAACAATATTAAAATGCAGTGCCAAATGCTTTGGAGGACAAGAAAGGCTTTAATTTGGGTTTAAAACTAGCAAGAGAAGAGAGTGGGTCCCTGTTGGAAGAACCCAGTTCATTCAATCTGCTGCTTGCAGACTACATCCCCCAGCATGCCTTGTTACCAATCCTCCTCTTTGGCCCAGCCTCCTTAGAGCAATGCATCATGGGGGATGTAGTTCAAAGCAGCCAAAGTAAGGACTTTTTGGAGGCACCTCCTCCTCCCCATTTTGCAATTTCCAGGAGTTTTTTGGCGCCAAATTGCAAATTGCACCAAAAGAGGGACTCTTTCTTTCTTTCTTTCTTTCTTTCCAGACTTAGGGCTGCAAAGAGAAGATGAGTGGCAGCCAGGGACCACAGACCAGCAGCCCCAATGGGTGAGTGCATTTATTGTTGTTGTTGTATGTCTATTGCCTTCCCCTGAGGCTGAGAGAGTGTGACTTCTTTGCCCAAGGTCACCTCAATGGGGTCTCCTCCAGAGCCATCTCCTCCAAGGCTCAAAACCACTCTGCTGCTGCACATGGCACTTTGCAAACAGAACCAAACATTTTATTATTGCAACTGGTTTCAAGAAGAAGAAGATAACTGCCATCATGGCTCCAAAGGAGGCTGAAATTTCATGGCAAGGAACCAGGGCAGTTAAAGCAGGGTCAAACTGGATTATTTCTGCAGTCTGGATGCAGCTTGGGAGGCATTGCCTTTTCTAAATTGTAATAAGGGAGGAGAAGAAGAAAAAGAGTTACCCTGCAATGTTGTGTTTTTGCAACAGAGTTATTAAAAATCCATATATTCCTGAAGGGAAGTATTATTATTATTATTATTATTATTATTTATAATCCCAGGACTCACAGTGTTTTAAAAAACAGTACAATTAAAAGCATACCAAAAATAGTACATTAAAATAGAATTAAAATTATTGCAATATTAAAACAAGTTACACGTTTAAAGAATAAAATGGAATTAAAAAGATTAAAATGTTAACAAGTACAAGCAAGCATCTTGATCCTGTTCATAAAAGCTGTAGAATTAATGCAGTTTGACACCATTTTAACTATTCTGGCTCCCATATGGAACAATGGGATTTGTAGTTTGTTGAGGGGCAGCAGAGCTCTCTGGCAAGAGAAGGCTAAATATCTTCCAAAATTATGGAATCCTTTAAAAATGCCAATATTCCTGAAGGGAAGAAGTAAACATCTTGTCCAACGCTGATAAAGGCTGAAGCCACACTGCAGAATTAATGCAGTCTGACATCTCTTTAACTGCCATGGCTCCATGCTATGAAATCATGGGATTTGTAGTTTGTTGTGGCACCAGAGCTCTCTGGCAGAGAAGGCGGAATATCCCATACAACTACAAATCCTGGGATTCAATGGCAGTTAAAGTGATGTCAACTGCCATGGCAGTTAAAGTGATGTCAAACTGGATTAAGTCTGCAGTGTAGACTATGGACGTTATCATACGATGGAATTTGGGAATCCAATGGCAATCTGAATGCAATCATGGGGTTTCACGTTATTGCGTACGAGTGTATCTTACGCAATTTTGAGCAAAAGGGAAGTCATTCCGAATGCAATCATGGGGTTTCACGTTATTGCGTATTAGAGATTCTCATGCAATTTCAGGCAATGGGGGGTCATTTTCGCTCAGTGGAAAGTCATTCTGAACACATTCCGAATGCAATTAGAATTCACGTAAATTCGCTAAACTAGCGAAATTACATGCATTCAAATTGGCTCCATTCGAAATAGAGAGAAATTCCTCCCATCTGATAATGTGTGGGCTCCAAGACTAGGAGATCAGGATTCAAATTCATGCATGGCCATGAGTGACCTTGGGTAACTCACATTCTCAGCCTTAGAGGAAGGCAACAACAAATAGATACTCTCTCCTCAAATATCCCAGAGGGGCACAGAAGAAGCCTTCAAACTCAAATTACCATGCCTTTCCCCACATCGCATTTCTCCATCATCCTGCGGATCAAATTCCCACTCTCCCTTCCATTGGTTTTGTTGAAGTGGGTGATTGTGTGGAAAACATGTGGGCCGATGCCAAGCACAGTAAGAGGGCAATATTCTTAACAAGGATTCTGTGTATGTTGCTAGTGATAGGAGCTAGGTGGGAGGCACTGGAGATTATCACATGGATTAAGAAATGGGAGAAAAACTGAATGCTGTCATCATGATTGCACGGTTGGCGAAGATTTTCACTTGACGTTGTGCTCACCCAGTATTCCCCTGTCAATAACTTGGAAAGCTCCTGTAACTTCTTATTAACGGGGAAATCCTATGAATGATACGCCGATGGTGTTTCATTTGTGCTGATAGTGTTTCATTTGCGCACAAAAGTGTGGAAGCCAATAACGTTTCATTTGCCGAGCAATCCAAGATCTTTTCCCAGACTGCATTTTGGCACAGGTACTTCGTTCTCATTGCTACGATTGTTTTTGGAGTGGATTTCTGTCTTATTTCAAAGGGTAGGGCATGGTTTTGTTTAAACTGGATAAAAATAATGTTGTGAAATATATAAATTTTATTTTGTTGTGTTCAGGATGGAACCATGATTTTCAGACATGTGCAATATTGCTGTGCCCCCATTACCTTCTAATAGTGTGATTGTTGTAGAATTGGCCCTAGTGTGATAATCTCCAGAGAAAGGTGAATGCACCTTTTTGTTGAGGGCCTTCACATTTTCCTCATTGGCAATGTTGAAGTTTCAGCAGATCTTGGAAGTGGTAAATTTGCTGAACCTCAAAGAATCCACAGGGGCAACAATGTCACATTCTAAAAAATAAACACACAAGTCGAGTAAAGGCAGAACGTATTTATTTGCACTGTCTCCCTCCCAGAATGGACTCCAAGGTACAGGAAGAAATACAGGGGATAGAATGGAGTGTTCTGGAGAAAGCATAGTTGGCTGTGTGCAAGAAATGGTCGACATTGCAGCCCCCATCCAACTCCATCATCCTCTAATTCTGACAGACAGACATTGAGTCCTTGGTATCTGCTGGGATTTGGTTCCAGGACCCATGTGGATACCAAAATCAGGCAGTGGCATAGTAAAATGGTGTCCCTTATATAAAACAGCAAAATAAAAGTTTGCTTTTGGGGAATTTGTTGGTTTTTTTTTTTTACATATTTTCAAACTGTGGATTGTTGGATCTGTGGATGCAGAGGACCAATTGTAATGTTTTAAAAAGCTGATGGTTAGCTTCTGATATGTACTTGGTGGACTAAATTAAACTGTCACTAAGAAAGTCCTGGATAGGCTTACTGTCTATACTCATGTATAAATCTATTTAGGTTAAAAAATTGACCCAAAAAAACCTGAGTCAGTTTATCCATGGCTCAATTTAAATACCGTCAACCCTCCTAACTTGCAGATCTTGGATCCGCACCTTTGAAAATCTGTGGAGAGGTGACCTTCACTATTGTTAATTGGCGGTCACCCTTGTGTGTGCCCTGAGCCTGCGCATGTGCCCCATTCAAGCCTGTGGGGCTTGAATACTTGTGAGCCTCTTTTTTTGGGAGGGGGGTCCGGAACAGATCCCTCGTGAAAACGGGAGGGCCAACTGTATTGTACTTTAACTTGTGTATGTATGTGTGTATATAATACACACACACATACACACACATCACCCAGTGAAAGCCAAGAGTTTAAACTGCCCAGGAAGCATTGGACTCCTTCTGCTCTTCTTATCCATCCAGCCTTTACTATGAGTACAAATAGTCATGACTGTTGTGATTTTGTAAATTGTTTGGCATTGTTTTCCTTTGCTTCATGCTTTACACCTTTCATTACATGCCCCTAGGTTTTACCCTCAACTTATCCATAGGTCATATCAAAATCCATAATTTTGGCCCCTAAACATGCCCTCGACTTATATATGAGATTGACTTATAGTTGAGTGTATATACGGTATTTTTATTGTAGCAGAGAGGCAGGGTGAGGAAGAAAAGTGTGTGTTGGCCTGGCTGTTGTTGACAGCTGAATAGTGGCAGCACCACGGCTGAGTAGCTGACAGTAGTAGGACAAGTGTCAAAAATTTTTATTTGGCTCTTCACCATTCATGATTACAATATATGTTGGCAGCTTTGTAAGCACTACAAGCTGACTATCATGGGCAGTGGGAATGATATCTCAAAGGCAAAGATCCCATGAGCTGACGCTGAAGACAGAGGAAAAGCAAACAAAAACTCTGGAGACCAACGGGATTTAGAAATGATGTGGGGTGAGTTCGAATTTATGCACAGCCATGGAAACTCACTGGGTGACTTTGGACAAGTCACACTTTCTCAGCCTCTGAGGAAGAAAATGGCAAACCTCCTCTGAATGAATCTTACCAAGAAAACCCCTTGGGGTGGCCATAAGGTGGAAATGACTTGAAGGAACACAGCAACAACAAAGGAGATCTGAGTTTTTAATAGGTTGAGAAAGTGACACGGTTTGTCGCTGTACATCCCACTTTTTAAAAAAAGATCTAAAGGATATTTTGCCAGTGTTGCAATGTTTCTGGTTGTTCTCTCTCCTGTAACACGATGAGAACCATCAAGAAACAACATTTGGTGGGGCAATATAAATTGTCACTGATCACCATTTATATCATGTTTTGCAAATGTCTTGCTCTCCAGTTGCAACTACCATGGGTCCTAGCCAGCATATCCAGTAGTGAGGAACGATAGGAGTTGCAATCAAGAGTACCACACTTTCGTTATTTCTGCTTTACTGGACTGTATGCCTCACATTACTTTTACTTTACATTAAAGCTGCAAGTTTCAAGGGCTGCTAATACCAGGGCTCATTTCAAAAATACATCATTTAGATATTCCCCCAAATAGCTTTTTAAAAGCTTGCTTTCCTATGGCGTTTTTCCAAACAGAGACACAGGCATAATAAAGCAGACAAAAATAATTAAATGCACAGCAGTGTTGTGAATGCAGACCTCTTTGTATATTGGGGGGTGGGGAGACTCCATGCTGGTGATATTCAAGAGGGACTGATTATAGCCCAAAATCTAGAAATCCATAAAACTAAACAATATTATGTTCTGTAAAGATTTTGATTACAGTCAATATTCAAAGCAGGGGGTAGTATTCAATTTAAAGGAAAAACCAACCCAACAACTATTTAGATAAAAAGCCTTTTCTATGGAAGTATTTCATCTTGATTAGGAAGTGAAAAAGGAGACAAATCTAAAGAAAAGGAAGCAGTTGATGCCCTTGAATAGCAAGCAAGGAAGGTTAATGTCCAAAGAAATTTAGCCAAGGTGATGAATGCAGTCTTTCATAGGTGGCGAATTGCCAAAGCTTTAATATATCTCTATCCCTGAGCTGAATAATATGATAAAATACCACTGAGAATCAGTTATTAATATTTAGCCTGTTTATGAGTATAAAATGACTAAATTCAAAGCACAATTTGTAACATATTCTGGACAGGTAGAGAATGAGATTCAGAATGCATACAAGTTTTATTAACACGGCAGTCTTTATGTGAGCAGCCTTTTATGAGTAAAAACCAGTCTATTTCTATGGAACCTAAAAGATCAGCTGTTCTTCGTGGTTGGGGCAGAGAGGGGAGAGGCTCTTTCTGAACAGACTGAGGTGTTTAGGAATTAAAGATATGATTGGATTTTTACCTTTGCAGATTGTCCGGAGAACTTTGCTAAAGGCTGGTACATGTATATTGTAAATAATGTACATTACATTTAAGTCATTACATTTAAAGCATTTAAAACTGCTAAATTATAATAATGCTTTTCCCAATTATTGCCAAGCTCCTCTTATCCAGGATAGCCTACCAACTTATTTCCTGTTTTTACCCAACTGAATTTAAATTTGGTGTAAAGAGACCTCTTGGAAAAAGCAATTCAGATTTTCGACAGGTTGAGATGTCTCAGATGATCCAAAACTCCCACTAATGAAAAGCCTTCATACATTGCTGGTGGTATGATGTATCCTTACTTGTGCTCTTGGCATTTTCTTAAATATCATACATAGATTGGTACAAAGGTAAAAACATGGTGCTTTGTTCTTCACAAATCAAGGAACTTCTTTTGCAGTAGACAGTTCAGGAAACCACATTCTCTCATCTGCATTGCTTAGTATTCCCTGTTTTGCAGAACTTATTCTCTAGAAGATTTGTGTGTTACTGTTCATTGAGGGCAGGGAACCATCTAACTAAAAGATTATATGTTCAGCACTGTGTAAATTTACAGCGCTATATAAATAAAGGTTAATGATAATATAGTAATATATCTTAAAGCTAGATATGTCACAAAATATCTTTCCTTCATCTTCAGTCACAGAGTTTGAAATATGTTTATTGTCACCCTCTTTTAGTTACCATTCTACTCTAATGGTGACTATGTTACAAAATTTTAAATGTCGTTTGAGCCGGACAGTCATTGCAATTTCCACATTTTCCATTTGAAATATGTTATGCTATGTATTAGTTGCAGAACCACATTCCACTTATACAATCACTTTTTTCTTTGTTTTTTTTTTCTGTTTCTCATCCCTTACATGGGTACTACATTCCCTGCCACCCAGATTGTTTAAGCATTTGAAGGAGCACCCTGAGCAGTAAAGCTTTGCAGAACAGATAGAGAATAGAAAAATAAGTTGTACAAGCCTGCCTTCTGTTTGTGCCCCAACTGGAAGCAATCCAACGGTTATAGATTTCTAATTTCTTCATTTTTATTTCTTTTTATTTCTGAAAGACTATTTCTGTGTTTTTAGTAATGCAATCACATCCTTCTCTTCAGATGAAACAAACTTGATGGCATTGCACTATATATTCAAATTAGGAGGTATTGGTAGGAAAATTGGTGGCCTTGGAAATTATTACAAATTGAATGTGGTCCTATGAAGAAGTCTTGCAAAGATGAGAGTACTTAGTATCTGCTGGAATTCATGTTCTCGGTAGGAAATAAATTATCTGAATCTATCCATAGTGTTTTGTTTCCTTAAAAAAAAGTTCTGTCTTTCCTATTGCAACCTGTTTTTTTTTTTCCCCCAACAAGGGCTGAAATCTTTTAATTTCAGGCCTAGGCTCACTTGAGCCATTAAATTGACCGTCTATCATGATGTAATGAACAAATTGCTTGATCTTGACTGGTGTCTTAGAGAAATTGAGTTTGTATACCTCTTACATCTTCGTTTAGACTGAAGTAGTGATTGTTCTTCAAGTGAGTTCCCTTAGGAATTAAAAAAAAATGGGAAAGAGTAAGTTTTTTTATACGAATTGTCTTGTATTTTTCTCTTGAAGTCTCCATGGACACCAGAAGAAATAGCACAATGGAATACATTGTGTAATACCAGGAAAATTGAATTTTGGATGTGTAGAAATGTACATAACTTATCATATCAGTGAGTCCACCGTGGTTTCACAGCTTTTCAGCATACTTAAATGCCAAATACCAAACCAGGATACAAAAATATTTAATAAATACAAATAAAATAATAAATAAAAATCCAATCTGGTTCATGGGGCATGATTCCTTTTATCAGAAGAAGTTTGGTTTGGACATTTTTTTTTTTTTTGGCTACTGTATATACTCGATTATAAGTCGACCTCATGTATAAATCGAGTATAGGTTTTGGGGCCAAAATTATGGATTTTGATCTGACCCGTGGATAAGTCAAAGGTAAAACCCGTGGATAAGTCAAAGGCACATAACAAAGGATATAAAAGATGAAGCTAAGGAAAATTATGCCAAAGAATTTACCAAATTCCGGCAGGCATAACTGTTTATGCTTTTCCAACTCAAGAATTCAAAAAGGTCAGAAGTGGAGCCATGGTGGACAGAGCAGAAGGGGTTCCGTCCTTTAGGTGCTCTTGGAATGGACAAAGCTCTTGCCTTTGACCACTCCACTCAGATACAGAGTGGTTCCTTTTTTTGACCTGTGGATAAGTCAACTCAGTTTTTTAGGGTCAGTTTTTTCCCCCTAAAATTTCTAGTTATACATGAGTATATGCAGCATATATCATGTATGTTAAAAACACCCTGTATTTTCAGAGTAGTGTTTTGAGAATGAAGAACAGTGTTTGGGGGAGGGAATGTTTCAAGACTTTTTAAACCATGCCAAACAAATGTTCAGTAGGCATAAGTAAATAAATAGGATGGCAAAAACTGAAGGAAAAGTGAAGAGCAAATTGCTTTTTAATTCAGAGGTTGTATGTGTATGTGCAAAATCAAGGGTAAAACATCTCTCACAGTGCAGTAGAAAAATTCACAGTTACATCATGGGCAGTTGGCCCTCTGTATCCATGGATTCTTTATCCATGGATCTTTTTTAAAAATAATTTATTAATAACATTCTAAAACAGAACAACAGACAACAAGCAGTATACCAAAACAACAATGAGTAAAAGACATTAACCCAGCTAATGTCCTGAAGATTATAAACAAGAGGTGTATTCAGGGATCTTGAAAGACATCTTTCCATAAAAATTTAGCTAATATTGGAGGGTGTCTAGAGAGTAAATCCTGTTGGATATATTCAATAAGTGGGTGCCACATCTTATGAAAATTCAATCCAGAGTGTAAACCTCTTGCTCTATTGTTATTATCTGCAATTTTCTCCATTGACCACAAGTCCCAGAGTCTAGTCCACCTTCAATATTCAACTCTCCAGTTTTCCAGTTCTTAGCTATCTCAAGCCTGGCGACAGCCAAAAGGAAACTGATGAGTTCTTTATTCTGCAGGACTTTATTTTCATCCATAAAAATGAAAAACAGGAGAAGGAGTGGTGATAATTGTATACTTTGTTTAGTGATCTTGGAGACCAGTTGTAAAATTTCTATCCAGTATTTATGCACCAAGGGACAGTCCAGCCACATGTGTACAAAAGTTCCCCTACCTTCACATCCCCTCCAACATTTTGGATTAGCATTGGTAGAGATACGAGCCAGTTTAACTGCGGTAAGGTACCATTGATGGACCAACTTGAGGGTATTTTCTTTAATGGCAATAGACCTAGTTTTAAATGGTAAATGAGTCCATATTTTTTCCCAGCTCTTACTATCAATTGAAAGGGAAAGTTCTGCTTCCCATCCTGTTTTATGGAGTGCTGAGTTCCCAAATGTTTTATCTAAAATACAATTATATATGCATGCAGTTTGGCCTTTGGAATATATACCCGGAGGGACACACATGTTTTCAAAAAAGTACGTGGGCGAGGGTATTGCTGTTTCTGAAGCAGTTTCTTTAAGAATAACTGTATCTGTATTATTTGATACCATTTCTCATGAATAGGGCCCAGAGTGTTGGTTAGTTGCTCTGTTGTGACAGTTGTCCCATTATGAAACAGGTCCTTAACTGTGTACAGACCATGTACCTCCCAATCTCGAAACTGCATATTTTTCTGGGGTCTGGTAAGAAAAGGCCGCAGAGGGGAGGGGATCTTGAAAATTTTAAAAACCTTAATTTTGCCATTTCATTTAAGGGACGCCATTTTACTATGTCACTGTATTAAATGGAACTCAGCATCCACAATGTAGGTATCCACAGGGGTCCTGAAACCAAACCCCAACGGATACCAAGGACTTATTGGGGATAGACAAGGGATGTATATTAGATCCCTAACACTGAAGCCGGCTGTTAGTGGGTCTGTGGTCTTCTAGGTTTGTGGTTAATATTTCACTGCAGAACTGTGGCAGGAAATATAAATAAAAATTATTACTATTATTATTAAGTAAAGAGTTAAGTAAAGAGATAGTACAGGAATACTTGGTTAATCTAAATGAATACAAGTCTCCAGGACCAGATGAACTACATCCAAGGGTATTAAAAGACGTGGCAAATGTAATATCGGAACCATTGGCAACAATCTTTGAGAACTCCTGGAGAACAGGAGAAGTCCCAGCAGACTGGAGGAGGGCAGTCCCCATCTTCAAAAAGGGAAAAAAAGAGGATCCCAACAATTATCGTCCGGTTAGTCTGACATCATTTCCAGGAAAGATTCTGGAACAGATCATTAAACAGAGAGTCTGTGAATATCTAGAAGATAATTCCATAATCACAAAAAGCCAGCATGAGTTTCAGAGAAACAAGTCATGCCAGACAAACCTGATCTCTTTTTTGATAAAATTACCAGCTTGGTAGATGAAGGGAATGCTATGGATATAGTATATCTTGATTTCAGTAAGGCCTTTGACAAGGTTCCCCATGACATTCTTGCAAGCAAGCTTGCAAAATGTGGATTAGACAAGGTAACCATTACATGGATTTGTAACTGGTTGACTGACCGAACTCAAAGGCTCCTTTTCATCCTGGAGAGAAGTGACCAGTGGGGTCCCACAGGGCTCTGTCCTGGGCCCAGTGCTATTCAACATCTTTATTAATGACTCAGATGACAGTATTGAGGGCCTAGTTATCAAATTTGCAGATGACACCAAATTAGGAGGAGTAGCTAATGCCCCAGAGGACAGGATCAAAATTCAAAATGACCTGAATAGACTAGAAAGCTGGGCCAAAGCTAACAAAATGAAATTCAACACAGAGAAATGTAAGGTTCTGCACTGAAGGCGGAAAAATGAAATACACAGATATAGGATGGGTGATACCTGGCTGATGAGACCACATGAGAAAGTGATCTAGGAGTCCAAGTAGACCATAAGCTGAACATGAGTCAACAGTGCGATGCAGCAGCTAAAAAGGCCAATGCGATTCTAGGCTGCATCAATAGAAGTATAGTGTCTAGATCAAGGGAAGTAATAGTACCACTCTATTCTGCTTTGGTCAGGCCCCACCTGGAATACTGTGTCCAGTTCTGGGCACCACAATTCAAAAAGGATGTAGAGAAACTTGAGTGTGTCCAAAGGAGAGCGACTAAAATGGTGAAGGGTCTGGAAACTGTGCCCTGTGAGGAACGCCTTAGGGAGCTGGGAATGTTTAGCCTGGAGAAGAGAAGGTTAAGAGGTGATATGATAGCCCTGTTTAAATACTTGAAGGGACGTCACATTGAGGAGGGAGCAAGCTTGTTTTCTGCTGCTCCAGAGACTAGGACCTGGAACAATGAATGCAAGCAGCCGAAAAAGAGATTCCACCTCAACATTAAGAGGAACTTCCTGACAGTAAGGGCTGTTCGACAGTGGAACACACTCCCTCGGAGTGTGGTGGAGTCTCCTTCCTTGGAGGTCTTTAAGCAGAGGCTGGATGGCCATCTGTCGGGGATGCTTTGATTAGGAGTTCCTGCATGGCAGGGGGTTGGACTGGATGGCCCTTGTGGTCTCTTCCAACTCTGTGATTCTATGTACTTTTTCAGACTGTTGAGGGCAGGTTGTAGCAGGGATGGCCAACTGTATTAGTAACATATGAAATGAATGTCTACAGGAATAGGATCCAAAGCTTCTGTTTTTTATGTGTGCATGAAATGAGAAGCAAAACCTCTCAGGCCACAACCAACTTGTGGATCTCTTAAAAGTATTGTCCCTGTGTATTCTGTTTACCTTCAGAGACTAAAGAATTAAACTGGAGCACATGTAAATTGTACCCTCTCAGATCATATGTTTGTTGAGTCAAGTGTTTATTTGAAATGTTTTTGTTATGGTTCATTGTTTCATCTGCCTATTTGTGTTTGCTGAAGTGCAGAATTTAAAAAAAGGGGGGCCATTACAAACTGTAGCCTGTTGTACAAAGAGATTCAAAGATGGAGCACTTGAGTACTGACATGAGAATCTATGTCAGCAACACTTCTTATGAGTGGTGTAATTGAAAACCATTTTTAGTAGAGAATAACGCCAAAAGAAGTGTTCAGCACACAATGTTTCTTATTCTTTTTTTCAGCTTTAGCTGTAACAAATGAAACTGCACTAGATGTTGGCAATCAGAATAGCTGCTCCAAGATACGTCTTTGCTTTAGCAGCTTAATGTTGGTAATACTGGAGCAAAGAACATAACCTTTTCAATATTTCTCCAAAGAAGGTAATATTGAAGAATAGATAATAGTTACCCCACACTGTTTAAAGTTTGCAAATTGCAGCTTTAAATGAGATAATTCAGTCTCCTTTTGGCCTTTTTGGTTTGAAAAGTAGTGTTGTTTGTAAGGCACTGGGCAGATATGAAACACTGATATTCTCCACCATTAAATTCTTGATTTGAATCTGTAACCTTCAGGGTCAAATGATGCTCTGTTATTTGTACTAATTAAACTCTGGTGCCACTCTGGAATTCTACATCACAGTAATTGACTTATTTCCAGAGACTCAAACACTGGGGTCAAAGTACACTTAATAGAGCATTTAAAAAAAAAACAAAACAGTTCATGCAAATCACAACTGTTACTGTCATTTTATTTGATTTCTGTAGGTATAGCTGTGAGATGACCTGTAAAAAACGTGATGACTATTTAGAATGGCCTGAATATTTTATGGCTGTTGCTTTCCTCTCAGCACAAAGAAGCAAGGATCCACATTCTCAGGTAAGAATATGGCACACAGGTAGGCTCACTGAAATATCTATTGCAAAACCACAAGGAAGTCAGGCAAAGCAACCTCATCATTAGGCCAAGTTACAACAAAAGAAACTGTGCTTTGGATCTTTTTGGATTTTTGTGTGTATGTATGTGTACCAAAAATATTTTTTCCTTGGGAAGCAGTTCTTGTTTGGCATTGGACAAACAAGAAGTATTTAACAAAACTTCCCACCAGTCAACAGAAGTTTTCCCACAGGTTGAGTTTCTCTTATGTGAAATGCTTGGGACCAGAAGTGTTTTGGATTTAGGTTTTTTTGGATTTTGAAATACCTACGGACATAATGAGATATCTTGGAGATGGGACACAAGTATTAATACACCATTCATTTGTTCCATATACATTGCCTGAAGATAGTTTTATACAATTTTTTTAAAAATAATTTTGTGCCTGTAATAAAGTTTGTGTACACTGAACCATCAGAAAGCAAAGGTGTCACTGTCTCAGCCACCCATGAAAAAAGTTTTGGTTTTTGGAGTAGTTTGGATTTTGGAGTACAGCGGTCCCCTGGGTTACGAATCCCCCGGGGAACGAAAGAGCCGGGGCCGCAAAAACGGCCCCGGAATCCGAAAGAAACCCCGGGATCCGAAACGGAAAAACTGTAGGAAGCTTTTAAAAAATATCTCTCTCTTGACTTATTTCTAGATGTTAAGAAACAGAAACAGATTAGTTTTATCTACAAAGTGCAGTACAAAAAAATGAGGGGTTAATATGTGTTTCTGTTTTATACTGGTTTGTAATACTGGACACTTCTGTAATACTGGAGCCTTCACCAGTATTTGTAGATTTTTGCCATAGATGGTGAAGCCTGCCAGACAAAGCTGAAACAGATTTAGTTTAGTACAATTTACCTGCAGCAGACTTGTAAGGCTGAACAACTAGATAAGGGCCTAAATTTTCTTTGAGTCTTTACTAGAGTAGGCTCATTGACTCCATTAGATTTATCTACTTGTTGACTCATTCACCATTCAGCAGTTGATTGAATAAGTCTGTCCTAGTTGGGACAGGATGCCAGCCAAAATGTTTGAATTGTTTGAAGGCTGCTGAGTAATTATCAACACATTTTAATCCTGCTTCTCGCCTGTTTGTGTTTGAATTCTTTTTAAAATGTGCTAAATGAAAGATCATTCTTAAACTGAGCTTAAATTGATTTTTTTCCTGTTTTTCAAAATGTACTAGAATATCACATGTTTTGTTAATATGTTTATATTCAACTAAAAATCTGCAAGGCGGTTTACAATAAATAATAAAATAACAATAAACCCATGAACAACAATAAAGGGCTTAAATAAGGATTTAAAAGATTATGAATCTGGGAAAATAAAACAGTCTTCATTTGGCACTAAAAGAGGTTACAGTAGGTACATGACAAACCTCCTGGTAGGAGAATTTCAGAACTGGGAAAGACCTCTCCTCAGTTGTCACTCAACTCATCTCAAATGGTGGGGTGCTCCAAGAAGGATCTTATCAGAAGATCTTGCCACGGATAGTCATTTGGTCTTTAAAGAGTAGCACTCACACTCTGACTTTGTACTAGCAGGCCACAGAGTTTTTCAGATACTGGTAAAATTATGGATAATTTGAAGGGTGAACAGGGAGGGCAATTCATCCAACCATACTGCTGTGTCCCCCCCACTATGAGACACCACTGCTTGAACTGTGTGCTTAATTTCAAGTCCCAGTAAGTAGCTTAGTGGCTTGCCATGGTTTGATTTAGCTTTACTTTCTGGGCAGACTTCAAAGGCTGTTCTGTGTACAACACATTGCAGTAGTCTAATTGCCAAAACATGGATAACTGTGTAAAGACTACCTCTTTCCAAGCAGGATTCCAGCTGGACTGCGAGCTTTACCTAGTGTGACTGAGATCACTTAGGCTTCTAGGGACAGAAATGGGTAAGAGAATACCCTCCAGACTATTACTCTTCTGCTGTAGGTGAAGTGCAGTCTAGGACAGAAAGAACACCACCTTCTAGTGCAGTATTAATTGACAAAATAAACTGCTTTATTTACAGTAAAAATGTATTGCTCTGTTTTAGGTTGGTGCTTGCATTGTGAATTCAGAAAACAAGATTGTTGGGATTGGTTACAATGGCATGCCTAACGGATGCAGCGATGACTTGCTACCTTGGACAAGAACAGGCGACAGTAAACTTGACACTAAATATCCCTACGGTAAAGACTTTTAGATTCCTTGTTTTATGCCTTTTAAAAAATAATAAACATTGCAGGTATATCGCAGTTAATGAAGTAGATCTGTTTCTTGGCATGACTTCTTTAACAGAAAATTTGTTACCAGGGCAGAAGCAACATGTATAGATCAGGGTTGGGTTCCTACACCACAAAAAAGAAGAGTAGTTTAACATGTTTACACAAAACTAACTGAAATAGAAAAAACAACAGGTCAGTTAAACCTTGCATAAATAAATGAAAACAGCTTGAACTTTCTAAAGTCCACTTGCATCCATGGATGACTTTTGCTTTCATCAGCCTCCACTTTTCTTCTGGTTTCCATTTTGTTGGCCACATGTCTACACTTTTTAACATGTTGGGGAGAACTGGTGAAGCAAGCTTATCTACTCTCCCATTTTCCCTCTACTTGGCTGTTCCCTCTACTTTGGTGATTTCCCCACTTTTTCATTTCTTTTCCATTTCTTCTTGAGACATCTCCCATTTTCTTCCTCATTGGAACTGTTTGAAATTGTGCCTTCAGTATCTCCTTTTTAAGAAACTCCCATCCATCTTGAACTCCCTTCTCTTTTAGTATTCCTGACCATGGGATCGCCCCCAGTATTTCTCTAAGTTTGTTGAAATCAGCCCTCCTAAAGTTTAGAGTGCGTGTCTGACTATGCCTAGCTTCTCCCTTCCACGTATAACAAACTCCAGGAGAACATGGTCACTCCCACCTAAGGATCCCACCACTTTCACCCCATCAACTAGGTCTTCTCTGTTGGTTAAGATCAGATCCAAAATAGCTGATCCCCTTGTTGCCTCTTCCACCTTTTGGACAATGAAATTGTCTTCCAGGCAAGTGAGGAATTTGCTAGACCTTGAGAATTTGGCTGAGTTTGACTTCCAGCAAATATCTGGATAGTTAAAGTCCCCCATCACTACTACTTCTCTCTTTTCTAAGTGTGTGGTCATCTGTTTTAGAAAAACATCATCCAATTCCTCCGTCTGACTTGGGGGTTGTAGTAGACTCCCACAGTAACATCCCTGTTGCTTCCCTCTAATTTAATTTTTATCCATATGCTCTCCACTTGGCTTCCAGTATTGATGTCTTGGATTTCTTCACTGGTGAAGAGGTCCCTGACATATAATGCTGTTCCTCCTCCTTTCCTATTTGGCCTGTTTCTCTTAAAAAGGTTATACCCCTTTATTTCTATATTCCAATCATGAGACTCATCCCACCAGGTTTCACTGATGCCTATTATGTCATATTTCCCTTGTTGTGCTAGGAGTTCAAGTTCGTTTTGCTTATTTCCCATACTTAGTGCATTAGTGTAGAGACATCGAAGACCATGTGTCCCCTTTTGTCTTTTACCAGGTGATGATTTCATATTATGATTTAAAGTACAGTATTTACGTTGACCCGTGGAAAAGTTGAATCAGGTTTTTTGGGTCAATTTTTTAAACCTAAATTTCTAGACTTATACATGAGTATATACAGTAGACTAAGGTATGCTAAACAAAATTTAACTAAGTCTAACTATTTTAGGTATGGTGGTAAATGCAATTGTTATTTAAAAATCAGAAACTGTTATTACTGTGTTTTCCCGTCATCGTTTAAATTTATTTATTCCTAGTACATGCTTTTCAAAAGTGTTACTGCTAATGTGGAGTTGAAGGTTTTCATGGCCGGCATCCATAGTTTTTTGTGGAGCTTTCGGGCTATGTGGCCATGTTCTAGAAGAGTTCCTTTCTGATGTTTCTACAGCATCTGTGGCTGGCATCTTCAGAGAACATGGCTGAAGATGCCAGCCACAGATGCTGGCGAAACGTCAGAAAGGAACTCTTCTAGAACATGGCCACATAGCCCGAAAGCTCCACAAAAAACGATTACTGCTACTGTTTATTTGCTAAATCATCCATATACTGTAGATACTTGACTATAAGTGAAGAAATTTATGCTCCAAATTGACCCTAAAGTACTGGGTCGATTTATATACAGGTCAGTACACTAATACTGGTTAAAAGGGACCTGAAACAAGCACCTCCCTGATGCCCCATTCTTCCCTACTCTTCATGCCGGGAAGAAAGAGTTTTTGTATATGTGTGTGTGAATGAGAGAGAGTTTCCCAATCTGATTTTAAAGTCTTCTCTTCCCATCAAAGAAACACCCCATTTAACTCCACTTTGTTCCCGTCCTACCCCAATTTTAAAGTCTTCTCTTCTCATTAAAGAAACACTCCAATTAACTGCACTTCTTTCCCTTCCTAGTCTGATTTTAAAGCCTTCTCTTCCCATCAAAGAAACACAACATTTAACTCCACTTCCTTTCCTCCCCAATCCAGTTTTCAAACTTCTCTTCCAGCACCTGAGAAGGGGTGTAAAATGGTCAGGAGTGGTCCAGAGAAGGAGAAGGAGGGACGGAAGTGGTGTTTTCTCCTTTTCATCTTTTGTTATAGTCCCCTTAGTTTTAACCTTGGCCATATCAAAAGCCATGATTTTGACCTTGAAACCTTCCCTCAACTTATACGTGAGGTCAACTTGTGCATGAGTCTATATGTTAAGTCACTGAATTTGATTTGTTCTGCCATCCTGTATCTCTGTCTTAAATATCTTGTATGCAATATTTTAGCTCTTGAGAAAAATCTTTTAATTTTTTTTTTAACGTACAGGCCATGGTCCAAAAACTATACAAGTAGTCTGGTGCATCTAAGAAGCTATAAAATTATTTCTGCACAGCAGATCTCAGTGTACAGCTCCCATAAAACAAACTCTTTTTAAAATTAAAGATATTTCCAGAATGATTACAGTATGATAATGGAATTTGCTGTTGGCTCCCTCACTCTCTTTTGTTCTCTCTCACTTTCTCTAATTCAACAGGGGAAACACTTTATGCCTTTGGTTATCCTGGCTTTTGCATCTTGGGCAGACACTGGAACATGCAGTCTGCATCCCAAACATACCTGTCAAAAGTAGATAAATCAGTGCTAACTCATTCAACAAATGTACAACAAAAAAGATAGATTTCCACCCTTTTAAACAAAGTCACTCAAAAGATCCAAGTGTTACTTCTAGGACTAAATAAAACTTAAAAGAAACCTATCTTCAGATGGTTCCAAGCTGACCTTGCAACTATCAAAAGTTTATCCTAGTAGACATATCAAAAGTCTTTCTTACTAGGCACTAGTAAATAATGGTAGCAGTGCAGAATGCTTCTCTAAATTGAATTCATAATGCTAGCTGCTTTTTTTACAAGCTTGCTTGTCAGTTCTCATACCTGGAAGGAAAAATGGCTTGTTCTTTCTTCATAACTTCTTCCTCTCTTAAGACCAGAAAGTGCACTAGCCTAATCAAATGAACATTCCTATTCATGCATGTAAACACATAAATGAACTCCTTTATATTGGCAATTAGATGCTCTCTGAGAGCGCTGGTGCTGTGAGATATTGCCACATTTAGGGTGGCTGAAACTACTTGGCCTTCAGCCTATGGCTTTGTTTTGTCCTGTAGGTGTTCATAAACGGCCGTGTTAATGTGCTTAATGATTTCATTACTCACTGCAAGCCTGGCCAGATCACTTGACCTTCATTGATCTTGGTATCTCTGGATTATTTTCCCTCCTTTTCCCCCTCTAAATTTCTCTCTTGTGTGACAAATTAT
Source organism: Urosaurus nigricauda (assembly GCA_034509955.1). NCBI lineage: Eukaryota > Metazoa > Chordata > Lepidosauria > Squamata > Phrynosomatidae > Urosaurus > Urosaurus nigricauda. Next base: position 140,263,779 of record JAOEGL010000005.1, read on the forward strand.
GCTGGCTGTTTGCCTCTGGAAGGACACAGGCATTTGCAGCTTACCACTTTGTTAAGTTTTAGATTGATGACTCACTTTAATGAACGTACATATGAGTATTTGTTGTGTTCTTTTTATCTTTAATCAGTGTGTCATGCTGAACTGAATGCCATAATGAACAAGAACTCGGCTGATGTGAAAGGCTGCAGCATGTATGTTGCCTTGTTTCCTTGTAATGAATGTGCAAAGCTCATCATCCAGGCAGGTAAGGAAAGGTGCCAGCTGGAAATGTCAGTAATGCTGCACTACCTATTTGTGGGTATCTCAGCACAGATGTATTTGGTTTTCAAATTGCGGCTGTTTAGATCTAAATTAATTGCACTATCAACCTTTAAGACACTCCTTGTGTTTTCTGTACTTGACTAGTGCCAGGTTTTCCAGTACTAATTGCATCCTCTGTGATTCTTAGCTTGTTTTTAATTTAAGTTTGCAACTTCTTAGACCAAGAACTGCCAAGGAACTGTGCAAGCATTGCATATAATTACTGTCAATTTACAGTGTTCTGACACATTGTGAAGAGAGTATGGGGGTGGGCTGTAGGAGAGTATATATGTTCTCCTGGGAGTATATATGTAACATTTTAATTTGAACATCAAACATAGTACGCCCTTGAAGATTTTATGTATTTGGTCATAAACGTCAGAAGAGTTCTTGGATCTTTGTTATAATTATGCCTTTCATTACAATAGTTATAAATCCTTGTCATTGCAGCAGGTGTACTAATCTGATGGTTGGGCCCCTTTTGTTAGATTATTAGATGCTAGTAAAATATCTGTCATTATGACAAGGTTTCAAGAAGACTATGATTTTCAGAGACCCCTGGCTTGTGGAGATGCATAAAATTATACTGAATCACCATTGGAGAGGATCTGGTCACATACTGTCAGTGTTGGTGGACATGCCTTGCCTTCAGTGCTCTGTTTTTACAGAATGTACTACTCCATTCTTCGAAGGTCCATAACTCAGTGATAGAGTTCCTGTTCTGCATGCAAAAGATCTCAGGTTCAGTTCCTGGCATCTCTAGGGGAAGTCCACTATCTGAAATCTTGAAGATCTGCTTTTAGTTAATATTTCTAGTTCAGGCATTTTGGTTCAATGGTTTGATTCAAGCATAATAAGTCAGCTTTCTATGCTTTTTCTCCCTGTTGGAGTAAATAGCAACCCTTCCCTTGGTGAAAAGAAAGAAAGGTATCATTAGGCTGGGTGGCAAAAAGAAAGGAATGTTTAATTGAGTTGTTATTATAGGTGCATTCCTTTTTGGGAATGTTTCTTGGTCACACTTAAGAGTGGTGAAATATTGGGAGAATAAAACAGCACTTTGGAAATTGGCTTTTTATTCAGATACTATTGTCTTGCAGTCCACAGTGATATCTCCCACAAATGAAAGATCCTTATTTAAGATAAAGTGCCTTGTAGAAGTAATCACACACTCCTTTAGACTTTTCCACGATTTGTTGTGTAACAATCTGCAAGTGGAATAGATTTAATTGGTATTACCACTTGATATACCTAACAGTCTAAAGTTGCCAAACATTTTCAAAAATTAAGTAAACAAAAACAAACTGGTACTTGGTTGGTGGTAAGAACTCAAGTTAAATCCATTTCATTGGCAAATTGTATCACGACAAAACATGGGAAATATGGAATGGAATACTTCACCAAGGCATGGTATAAATTAGCCATTTGAGTGGAAATTTAATATTTCATTAACAGTTTGAGGTGGGTCATATTTTAGTAAACTGCAGATGAAAAGGCTTCCAGATTTATTCCCATCTAGATGTTAAAGGCTGATCAGCACTGAAATGCAAGTTTCAGGGGGAAGAAGATGCACTTAATACACATTATATGAAAGAACAGTTATAGCTATTAATGGTGTCAAAAAAAGATTCTTTAGCTCACAGCTATGACAGAATTAGTTAACACATGGTAAAGGGCAATGGTGAAATAAAAGCGCCAAAATATACTATAAATGTAAAATAAGAATCCGCAAGTGAAATAAAACGTGTAAGGTTCATAAATGTAAGTAGTATCTAATAATAATTGCTGCCTTAGTAATAAAGACTACTGAAGGTTAATTTTGTAGAATACATACATTTTATGAGGAATGAAACCTTAGAAATCCTTAAGTCTTTGTACTCATTCCATAATGACAAATAAGATTTTATGTAATAGTGGGGTTTGATTTCCGAAATGTCCCCAGCCAATTATGCATAATAAATTAATTTGCTGTTATGTGAATTGTTTTATAAAAAGTTATGGAACAGGTAAGTGCCTAAATCAATAACCAGTCTCCTTTACATCATACAAGTCTATCGCTAGCCTTATCTCTTGGATTTTCCTCTGTGACTTGTTTGCATGTTCAGAATGTCGTCTTATTATGACATGCTGATAGTGTGAGATATGAGTAGGACTGAGCTTGGTACAGCAGTCAGTGAATGCAGTAAGTGGTAATGGGTTGGATAAAAGAAACATGGAGGCAGAAGGAAAAAATGCAAGAGATACAAGTGCTTAGAAATTACCCAGAATCTCCTGTAATTACATGGGATAATACATAGATTTTGAAAGTCATGTTTTATTCACAGCATTATTCCCCTGAAAAAAAGAGGCCTCCTGTTTTTATTGTAAATAACCGCATACATTGATGGGCAGTAATAATTTCACATTCCTTAAACATAAATGTTAGCAAAAATAGGGTATCCCCCTACATTTTGCTGGACTGCAGCTCACATCAACTGTCACAATTGGTAGTACTGTCTACAGGTAATGGCAGTTTTCAATCTCTAAAACCTGTCAACATCCTCTGGCTCTGTAGTCAAATGCATTTGCATTTTTACACCCAGTTCATTGGTGGTTTGACTTGATCATTAAAAACACAAGATCTACTACTACCTATAGCAAATCTGTGTCACCAAAAGAGCAGCTTACACTATTTTCTTTGAAAAATGTTCTTATAAATAGAACCTTCTTTTGGGCTACATAAATCTAAACTAATCTGTCCTAAAAGGTATCTAAACCTACTTGCTTTGATTTATGATGTCTTCTTGCTGTCTTCTAGGTATCAAAGAAGTTATTTTTATGTCTGATAAATACCATGATACTCCAGAGATGACAGCTGCACGGCGCTTGTTTGATTTAGCTGGAATTATATACAGGTGATGCTATGCAGAGAGGCATTATAACACTTTTCCCTCCCTCTTCCTTTCATGTGCTTCTGTAATCTTGTATGGTGCTGTTTTGGAGCCCCATGACCATTAATAATATCTGGAGATTATTCAGTACAAAATTTTCTTCCTTTTGTATGGACCTGTATATACTGTTAATGTTGAGGTATACGTTGACCTCATGTATACGTTGAGGGCAGGGTTTGAAGGCCAAAATTGATATGACTTGCGGATAAGTCAAGATTCAAACTGAGAGGCATGTAACAAATTTAAAGGATGAAGCAAAGGAAAATGATGTCAAAGAACTTACAAAATTCTGGCAAGCATAACTGTGCTCAGTGTAAAGGCTGAACGGATATGGAGGGAAATATGTTAAATGGTTACTGTGTGATGTTGGGGCATGTGATGTGTTATGCATGCACACATGAAAAAAATATGTAAAGGCAGGAATTAAGGTACAGCTTTCACTCTTATATAAAAAGGAACCATTCCCTTCTCTGAGTAGAGTGGCAAAAAGTTAAACTTGTTCCATCCCAGGAAAATGTAACAGAAGCACACACACACACACAGAGCTCTACTCTCTCTCGCTCCTTTGAGGGAAAGTGCCAAAGACCTGCTGCCGCCTCTACTTTCATACCCAAATATTCAAAAAGCCAAGAAGCGGCGCTGCAGTGGCGAGAATTGGTGGCTTAGTGCTTTTAGGTTCTCCTAGGATAGGCATAGCTCTCGATTTTCACTATTACTCAGAGAAAAAGATAGTTCCTGTTTTGATAAAAGTTAAGGTACAGTACTTACATTGGCCCATGGATAAGTTGACCCAGGGTTTTTTGGGTCCATTTTTGACTAAAAATTGTCTAAAATTTCCAGACTTATACATGAGTATACACAGTAAGTAGGCAAAGTAAGGCCATTAAACACTTACAGGAGGTGAGGCCAAATAAAGGGAAGACATTGATTCTGACAAATTCTTTCTGTAGCCCATTCTATTTGTGTCTCGGATGCCATATTCTATGCAAGCAAGGATGGGAATGGCATGGTAGCCAGCATGTATGACATAATTATCGCAGCATCCAAACATTTGGTAGAAACCACTCCATATCATCTTTTTGCATGCATAAAGGGTGAAAAGGTTGCTGTCAAATATGTTTGAAATCCTTGTAAATTATATCGGGTCTGGCTGTCAACCCATTTGATGAAATGTTCTTAATTGGCTCAGGGCCATAGACACATAGTTGAAAGGATCTTAGAGATCATCCTGTTCAACCTAGTGCTCAGCTATGGACCTGAAAAGCAGGTGCAACTGCAGCATCTCTCACAGAAGGTTATCTAGCATCTGCTTAAATATCTCCTGTGGAAAAGTTTCCACAACTTCCTGAGGCAATCTTTTCCATCCTTGAGCACCTTTTTATTAGTAGAGATTTCTCTCAGTGTTTAGTCAGAATCTCCTTCCCTGGATTTTGCATCCATTAGTTCTAGTTTTGCCTGAGGCAGTAGAGAACAAGTCAAGATGTAAGGAGCACTTCACTCTCAGTAGGTTGGTTTTATTATTTTCATCCCAAGCCTATGCATCCTTGCTCGGAAACAAGTATCATTGAATTTTTTAGGGTTTACGTTATGTCCAGGTGTCTTAAAGAAAGGAACTGGCAAAAGCACCCAAAAACCCCTATGAAATTCATGAGATTGTCATAGGTTGACAGGCAACTTGAAAGCACAACATGCACACACACACACACACACTATGTGCTTAAGTATCCTTATCTTATATATAAAATTATAACTTTGGAAGCAATCCACTTAATTGGGAGTAAGCCTTATCAAATTCAGTGGGATTTATTTCTGGTAGATGTGCATGGACTGCATGGTTTCTAATTATGACATGGTGACTTTAAACAATAAGTTATATATAAAGAATATTATAAAAAAATAATTTGAGGGGAAATTCAGAATATAATTTTATTTTATTTTATAATTTAATAAGTAGTAGTATTTAAGATTATCTGTTGTATTGTAACGACATGTTTCCAGATAAATATTCAAAGCAGTTTTACTCTAGATATAAGAGTTTAAAATTAGAAACCAGACCCAAACAGAACACATAGAGTTCTACATTGGTAGCATTTTGTTTTCTAGAGTTTACCTGTCCTCAAGGACACTTCAAATAAATGTCTTACATTGTCCTAAAATATGGATGATTTTTAGATCTGTGATACCCCTGATGTGCTATCAAATTAATAATTCTTCAAAACATGAAGATGCTTTATAATATTAATGCAGAACTTTATTAAATGTCATATATATAACAACAGTTCTAACAATTACAACTTTAGGCTGGCTCCTATCTGGTGGGTCAAAATAGAAATCATGAACCAGTGAAGTCCTACTCTGTGGTTTTTCAGTGAATTATATGTCTACCATAGGCAGTTGGTGGAGTGGATGTGTAATGTGTAACTTCCTCCACACACCCCTCCGCCCCCATGTTAGACAACCTCCAGCATTTCCTGCTGTTGGGCTGGATAATGCTTGTATGCAACCCCAAATGTATTTATCATAGTGTTGACTGTTTTTGCTGTTTGTATTGATTTGTGAGGATATGGGTGTGCTTAATGAATCTCGAGAACTGAATTGTCAAGCTTAATGAGACACTAAATCCACACTATTTGCATAATCCTCTGTTTACTGGTAGATTGTAAAATATATCCACAGTCCCCAAATACCTTTCTTGCTAATTGCTGCAACAGATGCTCTAATGATGTAAAAGGATGAGCTTTGTTGCTAATATTAATTTTACAATTCTAAAGTTGCAACTTTTAAAATTATTTCAGCTTCACTAGCTTATATTTTCTCAGCCTTGCATAATGCAGTGTGTTGTCCCCTTTGCTCTAAGACTGCAAAAGCAAACTTTGGAAGTTTTGTATGAAAAATTGCCATGGGAAAAAATACCAAATGTTACAGAAAAACTGGTTACATGATGCCACCTCCTGCAGCTAAGTTGTTAGAAATTCTTTGACTCCTGGCTAATTTATGAACTCCAATAGCTGAAGAACATACAGACTAAGCAACCCCATGTGTCTTTTTGTCTTAGTCTTTCTTGTCCGGGTTTCTCTCAGTATGGTGCACTATAATTGGCTCCTATAGAGATAAAACACAGAGTGAATCCAAGAATATTTTTCCCTTCTTAAAATTTAGTTGGGAGCCAAAGCAAACAAAATGTTTAACTACTTCACTAGCTAATATCCATCTCTCTCCCTCTCTTTTTCTCCCCCCTCCCTTTCTTTTAGGAAATTCAAACCAAAGTGCAACAAGATAGTCATTGATTTTGATTCAATTAACAGCAGACCAAGTCAAAAGCCTCTGTGAGTTTCATCTAATTAAATCTCTAGAAGATTATTATTTTTCTTTTTTTAGAAGCTGCTAATGCCTTTCATCTTGAAGTTAGCCATAACTTTTTAATAGCCACTACAGTTTAAACAGACATCTAAAGACTGTATCAGGCCTAGCTTCTCGGCCATACCTTCAAGCTCTGACTTCTGTAACTTGCTAACCTTTTCTAAATAGAACCTGTAGGTGAGGCCTAGACTTGTCTGTGTACAGAACAAAGACTGACCAGTGATAATACCGGAATTGATCAAAACAGAGTAACAAAAACCACAACTCATAACCTATGAATATTGACCCTACCAGGACAACTTCATTAACCTAACAGTGTTAGTTAGCAGGTCTGCATAAAGGCCAAACTATTCAAAATCTTGCCTTTCAAGCAGTATGGCTAGACATCTATACAACAGACAAAATACTGTGTTGTGTGAAATCCATCCTGCTATATTGCACCTTGATATTTTACCAGATGTTCATCTCTTTAATTGCTTCTCCTGTTGCAATGTGGTATATGAGCATGTGTTCAATCGTATTTGAAAAGTATTGTATTTGGATGTACTGTTAAAATAGCTTTAATTACTATCCCCCAAGATATCTTCCATTTAGTAGAAAATAAGTGAATAAATCATTAGGCTTTCACCTTCGGGACCCTGGTTGGAGCTGATTTTAATTTCTAAGAGGAAACTCGTTTATTGGTCTAAATCTGTGCTAGCCAATCCAGCATTTTATAGTTCTGGAACCAGCCTCTAAGGTAATGTAATCACTTCTTTTCCTTTAAGGGAAAAGGGGGAGCATCATTCTGTGCTGAGGTTGTTCATGCCAAATGTCATAATTAGGGTTTTAGCTTGCTTTTAGTTATTAAAAAATGGACCTGTGCCATACATTTCAGGAACAGTGGCTAAAACATCAGCAGCCTTTTCTCCTCTTCAATCTGAATTTGAGAGTAAAAAGGTTAAATGTTATTATGTACCTTATTGTGTGTGTTCAGAAAATATTTCTGATCCTAGATGTATTTGTGTTTATTTTAAATATTGTGATCCTTCTGTGAACTCTTATTTTCTGTGTTGAAATCATTTTGTATATTAAGATGTTATGTGATTTGGCTTGCTACCAGCATTCTGAAAGTGTTATTAAAATTCTACTTTGTTGAAGGAGAGTCATTTTTTTATATTACATTGTGTAGTTGGCTCTAGAGGGCTGCCTTTTGTGCAACCATATGTAAAGTTTTATATTTGTAATATAATTACATAACATATATAATTATCACAAATTCCTTTGCTGTTGAAGCATCAAGTTATGATGGTAGTAACGTATCCCATTATAAAATGTATTTTCTGCTATTTTGACACTTGAAACTGGCCTCCAACTTTAACACATTTTCTTCCAAAATTTCATTTCAGTATTTTTGGAAAGTTTTCATAATTCATTGATAAGCCTAGCTAATATCACACAGAAACCCTTTTTACATTTGTTTATGATTGTGTGCCTTTTTATTTTAAGGAGAAAACCATAAGAAACAAAAATTTTATTGAGTTGAAAGCCTCAACTGATTCTGTTAGTGTTGCCTGGAGTAGAAAAAGAAGGCATATTTATAGAAGAAGATATCCACTGATTCTTTATCCATACAATCAAGTATCCATGGTTTGAAACGATTTTAAAATATAAATTCCAAAAATCAAACCTAGATTTTGCCATTTTATATATGTTAGAATCCGTGGGCATGGTTCTGTCACGATTGGTGTGGCTGATTGGAAAGGATGTGTGTATCGAATACTGAAGTAAATTGAGTAATGAATTATATGCATGAATCATGTATGGGCCCTGCGGATGGGAAGTAGCAGAGTGGGCAAATGGCAGTGGGGCAAATGGCAAGCAAAGTGAAGGGGTTTATGGTTTTATGACTTTGTCCTTCCTGCAGTAATTCTGGGATGCAGAGGAAGAAAGGGCTCTTGGAATTTACTTTGATTGGGATCAAAGCCTGGGCACAGCCAGCCAGAAAGGAGGGCTGAATAGGATCAGAATGGGATATTTGCTAACAATAGCAGCACATGTTAACTGAGCATAAGAAAGTCCATGTGCCACTTTTTGTATTTTCCCCCACATTGGCTTGAATGTAGGAAGTGAATTGTTAATAGGTATATATCTCTTTCTCAGTGGTAGTAATGCAGTGGTAGACCTTGAAAGGGAACCCACATTGAGTTTTAAATCTTTGAACATGGGTGGACTTTTGCAGTAAGGAATCTTTTCAAGTTGACCAAATGTTCAAAAGATTACCTTTTAAAAAAAAATAGGTTAACATTTCATTATTATGCATTTTTGATTTACAGAGTTAATTCTTCCCAAATTCACTTTTTATGTCTTTAACTTTATATTTTATTTAACTTAATAGATTTTCTTAGTTCAACATTCCAATATTTCTTCCCTCCCAGTTAATTAACTTTGCTCCATTAAAAATTAATTCTTCATAGATTAAGTCATCACTATCATTAACATTTTCAGAAAAAGTGTGGATTAATTTTTAGTTAATTTTTAACAACTTCACTTGAGTTTTAAATTGTACACTGTGTAATCCAGCAGCAAATGAATTAATCTGTTCCAGAAGAGTCTATGGCATGGGACCATAGACACTTGAAATACTCTATCAAGAATGTTTTAAAGGAAGTTAACTACAGAGGGGTGATATTTATGGCATAAGATACAGAGGATAGGAAGAGGATTGAGTTTAACAATAGTGGTTTTGATCCCACCTCAAACAAAAACAAGCTAGAAGAGGCTAAGAATCTGTGAAATTTCTTTGCAGAGCCCCTAAGTAGTGACAAAGGTCCTTGTCCAGGGAAAAGGAGACACGTGGAAGGGGGTAATGCATTCGGGATATAGCTTTTGCCCACCCTTGTCTTAGAGCCTGGTGATCTTTCAGCCTAAGTCATAAGGAAGTCCAAATGACACCGAAGTAGAGGCTTCTGTTAGTTTTCCTTCAATATTTATCCAAAATACAGTGGGGCAAAAAAGTATTTAGCCAGCCACCAATTGTGCAAGTTCTCCCACTTAAAAAGATGAGAGAGGCCTGTAATTGACTTCATAGGTAGACCTCAACTATGAGAGACAAAATGAGAAAACAAATCCAGACAATAACATTGTCTGATTTGGAAAGAATTTATTTGCAAATTATTATGGAAAATGAGTGTTTGGTCACTGGCAAACAGGCAAGATTTCTGGCTCTCACAGACCTATAACTTCTTCTTTAAGAGGCTTCTCGATTCTCTATTCATTACCTGTATTAATGGCACCTGTTTGAACTTGTTATCAGTAGTTTCAATTCAATTTTTATTATTAATGCTTGAGCCAAAGGCCATTCACATGCTTAATATTTAAAACCAATAAAAACCAATTAAAACCAATTAAAAAAACAAACAAACCAGTAAATATAAAATGTTCCATCAAATAATTAACATTCAAATTTTATTCATTGGCCATGATACAATCCCAGGCAGTTAACTAAAACAACACTAGAACCAATTTCATAAATTAGATAAGATCATCCTCATGGCAATCAACTGCAATGTCCTCTATAACTCTAGCCCAGATTTTGATTGCTGCTGAGGGAAACAGTGAAACCTTGTATGTCACCATGGTATCAATATCAGACAACAGATAAAAAATATTTTCAGAAATAGTATTGGACTGTAAATTAGACAGAATAGATCCCAAAAATTTGATTCTTGGGTCAGTATAAAGTGAACCAAAAAGTAGGTAGTGAGGCAGGTCCTCAATTTCTGGTGCTCCACAAACACATAAACAAGAGTATTTAAGTGTATGTGAATATCTGCCATCAATCATGGCTGAGGGCATTGTTTGAAAGCGGAGAGCTGTAAAAGCCTGCCTGAGCTTTGGGAATGTGAGCTTCCCTAGATAGGCAGCCATCTGGTGGTCCAGTTTGTATAATCTAAACCATTCAGAAAATTTTGAATTGTTAATAGCCAGTCTATCCAGATACCCACCATGATTAAAAATATGTTCACAAAGCTTCTCTCTTGAATTCCAGATAGAAGGGTTTTCAATTAGAGCAGGATATGATTAAAGCAACCTATGATATCTTAATCTCCAGACTTTGCAGCTTGGTAAATGTTGGAAACATAACTTAGGAAAGGCCTTAACTGGAGAATCTTTTACAGATCTCCAGTAATTAAATAAAATAAAATGAATACGAGCTCTGATGGAGGGTAAGCCAACTTCTGCCCGGACCAAAGTTGCAGGCATGCCAGGTGGGAGTATAAGCAATTTCTTAAGAAATGTATTCTGGAGGGCTGCCATTTTGACCAATTCCCATCCCCACACAGCAGCGCCCCAGAGAATCTGGGCTATAACTTTGCTGTTATCAGTAGTTGAGGTCTACCTATGATGTCAATTACAGGCTTTTCTCATCTTTTAAGTGGGAGAACTTGCACAATTGGTGGCTTACTAAATACTTTTTTTGCCCCACTGTATGACTTGAAAGGATGATGTAGGATACAAAATATACCATGATACCATTCATACAAGGGATATCATAACTCCCCATCATGATATCCAGAGTACAAGACAGAAATACTCAACAGATCTGAAAACAATAGGAAAACAGCTAATACTTTCCCCCAACTCCCTTTTTGCCATTCCTAGACTATCTTCATTTGTGTAGTTTTCCTTTGTGTAAGCACAAAATCCATTCCCAAGATAAAAATAAACAATATTGTGAAAAAGAAAATATAGACTAAGATTTATTGGATATAGGGGGACCGTTTTGGAGACAAGTCTGATGAGAAACTCCATAGATAGTGGAGGTTGTGTCTTTATTGCATTCCAGTTTCAGAACACTAGATTATATTTTATCTGGTCCATTGATTCATAAAGAATTATCAGTTTCTTATCAATGGCACATTTACAAAACTAACCCAGGAAATCTCAGTTAGATTTTATAAATTATTTTCCAAAATAATCAAGACATCTTTTTCAGAATGATTCATACAGATTATTAGAAAGGGCACTTTCATACTACACAGTTATAGCACCATGATTCCACCTTGGCTGCCATGGCTCCATACTATAGAATCCTGGGATTTGCAGTTTTAAGGTGATTTTAAATTCTCGGCCAGAGAGCTCTAGTGATTCTCCAAACTTCCCAGGATGCTACAGTGTTATATCTGTGTCGTGTAAAAGGACCCTAGGAATGTTGAATCAAAATAATTTTATTCAAAACTTTTATCCATTCATCATTTTAATTAACAGCTTTAAAATGACTAGAAGCCCAAACTGTCTGGAAAGATCTGATAAATTAGCCAGAGTTAAAGCACTGTGTAAACAGTGTACTGGCACCACTAACTAAACAATTTTGCAAGAAAGGTTTTATCAAGGAATGGAAACATACATATAAGTGAATATTGTGCTGTTCTCCAGGTAAAAAATACAAATTGTATTTCTTAAAAGTAGTTTCAGTAAAGTAGTCTGCGTCTTTAACCATGATGAGATACATATGGGAACATGCTCTTAGGGGGGGGAGCTCTCTCTTTTCAAGCTCCAAATAAAGTAATCTACACCTGAGTCACAGATTCAGCTTGCAAGTGGTAGGAAATGGTTAGTGGTTGTTTCATTACCGTTTAAAAAAAAAACCATATCTGTGCATAGCTGCCCTGTCAGAGAGAACAATTCTTGTTTTGCTTACTAAGTTGAGGGAGCATGGGAACAAAATTTAGTGTGATTGTTTAGTTATGCTGCTGTTATGTGTTTCAACTTGATTTTTTACTTATGGCAACTCTCTGAATGAAAAGCCTCCAAGAAATCTTTGTGATTAACAGCTCTGCGTAGGTCCTGCAAATTCAAAGCCATGGCTTCCTTAAATTGAGTTAATCAATTGACTGTAATGCAGTCCTCTTTTCTTGCTGCTGTTCATCTTACTGTGCATTTTCAGATGCACACTTATATTTAAACCAAACACTTTGGGTAATAGCTCTGCTAATAGATACAGGTTTTTTGAACCATGTTAATGGATTGTGTCAGAGAGGACTGCTGTCTGTCCAGACTTGCAGCCAATGACTACTTTATTAACTACTGGTAGAAGCTTTAATAAAAGCATATGGTTAATAAAAACATGTAGACATTAAATGTCTGATTGCAACAGCTTTTGTTTCCATAATGTTGCATATCTGGAGGATAAGTGGAATTGTGCTGTCTGGATACATTTTTAACATGTCCCTGTTCTTGTTAATAAGAGTGTGGTTTAAATTGGTTGTCTGTGGAGTGAAATATTTCAGACAGACAGAGTAATGCTATAAGGCATTACTTGATAATTGAGGCATAATGGCCTAAATCTAAGGGGAGTGTTGCTGGCTGTCATGACCAATAAGTAACATGAAGGGCCAAACTACCGAGTAGAATTGGTGTGTTGAAAGGAGAGACATATGAAGAAATAAGAAATTGAATTGTACACTGACTACTCTGTCACTTCTGGTTGATCTTCAAGGACATGAAGGTGTAAATAGAGAGATAGAAAAATGGAATCCTTATAGGCCTAAGACAGTACAATCATAGGTATTTTTATGCTCCTCCCCAAAGGTAAGTGATCAAAATTAGAACATAACACAGAAATTAGGGGGAACTGAATGTCAGAAGGACAGAGTATGTATAACAGAATTGATTCAACTAAATAGTGGTGTCCTCTTTTCATTGTCCTTTTGCTAGTGCCTTGTTTTTTAATTACTATCTATTGTAAAATTTCAGAGTTGCCCCATAACCAAAAGAAATAGAATATAATCAAACCACCAGTTAGTACTCTGGAATTTTATTTCACAGCATATTTCAACTAGCTGCAGACTCTAAAAGGCTCAGCTGTAGTTCCATTTAGTTTTTACTTTATTGTGATTTTTAGCAGAAGATCACTGGATAAAAAAATACATATTATAATAATTGTTTAGGCCTGTAGTCAATAATAGTTAACACATACTATAATATTCTCTGAATAGGAATAATCTCTGAAGTGCTACTTTTGCACCTACTTAATTTGTTAGAGCAATAGTTCCCTCTCACTTACTTAGTGTTAATGGCAGTCGTGGGAACTGTTGGACAATGTGAGGGGCAAAGCATTCCTTTTAAATATTTCTATCTCTGGGAAACATTTCTTGCATGGTGACGGAAATCCTGAGCTTCTATCATTGTTCTCCTGTCCATCTTGGAGGACTTGGGACACATTTTAGGATGTTCATTTGGTCATACCAGGACATATACCAGTTGAATATATTAAACTGACGCTGAATGGTACAGCAGAAAATTAGTAGTGATGGGCAGGATATTTAAGGGTTTTGTAGGCAGGGGATCTATTCATTTAGTCATGTATGAGAATCATACTATTCCAGATGTTTTGAACTGTAGGTCTCAGCAGTCGTTGGCCTATATCTTATTTAAGTATCAGTAGAGCAGGGGTATTTCCATTGGATTTCTGTTGCCATTGGCTGCCCAATCCCATTTTGAAGGGTGCACCTCCACAGCCAATGAGTGGACAGCGAGCTGCCAAGCACCATTTGATTGTAGAGACGACATCATCATCATCATCATCATCATCATCATCATCATCATCATCAATTTTATTTCTAAATCACCACTCTGCATAGCAATCGGGGCGGTGAACAACAGAATTAAAAACAGACAGCAGTTAAAACATTCCAAAAACCCAATCCCTAACCTCCCTCCCCTTAAAATTAAATTAAACTAATACAAAATTAAAAGCAATCTTATCAGCAAGATACAATAAAACCAATTTTACATAAGCAGCATAGGCAGTGGCAACATGGGTCCATTAAGCCGGGGGGGGGAGGTTGGCCGGAGGTTTTTTGGAGCCAGGAGGTTATTCTGGGAAGGCCTGCCGGAAGAGATATGTCTTTAGAGCTTTTTTATAGCTGTCAAGGGTGGTAGTAAGACAAATATCCTCTGGCAGGCCATTCCATAGCTTGGGACTGGTCACAGAGAAGGCCCTCTGAGAGGTCTGTGACAGCCTAGTCTTCAAGGGCTGTAGCAGATTCCTCCCAGAGGACCAAAGTATGTGTGTGTGTGGGGGGGGGGGATCTCCATTAACAATAATTCTCCATTAACAACAATTTTGACAAAAGCTCCTTTTTACAAAGTCTTTTTATAGGAAACCAGGCAAGCCCTGCCCCATATTCTCTTGTCTACTTGTAAGTTTTTCTGTAGTATTGGCATTGGGAGGATAGTGAAGGAGAGCTGGAGAAGGACATACTTTCAGGTAAAGCAGACTAGCACAATACGCTAGCTTGGGGGTGGTGTGGGGCATGGGGTTTAGACGACGCACATCCCAATGCCACCCCCAAGCTGCCTTCATGGCGGGTAGTGTTGCAGCACTCCGGAAGTGCAGCGTTTAAACGTTGCATGCCACAATAGTGCCGAAAACCTGCCACTACCAAGAAAAAGACGGCTTTTTGCTGGCTCAAAAAGGAGTGGCTTTCTGCCCCAAATAGTTGGATCGGGGCCACAGCACGCGGGTGCTGTGGCCCCAATGTGGCATGCAAAGGGACGGTGTCAAGCTGCCCCTTTGAGCCTGTCTGTGTCAGCCCTTTCATTGTTGGGTTGCAGCAACATGTCTGCAGTTAACAATACGATAAAGCTTGACCTGGGGAAAGAATCGAGGCAATCCTACTTTAGCTGTGTGCTTATGTGCAACAAGTAAGGCAAACAGATGTCTCCAGAATCACTTGCTGACATGTTGAAAAAGCATAGATCTATAAGTGTCACCACCAAAATGGTAGTCATTAAAAAGTAGAGGCTGTTGAAAGAAAATAGTAATAATCCAGGTATTCATTTTGAAAGAAACTTTTTACTGGGTCTCTAGAAGATTCAAAATATTTTTGTTTACTTTTGCAAGGCTTACCTCACCAGATTGTTTCATTTCATACATGCATATGTTAGCTTTGAATAAAAGATTTGCTGGAACTGAAACATGTTTAACTGCTCCTCTTTTTTGTGGCATAGGAGCCTCTCTCTGTTCTTTCAGTGTTATTTCTACCTCTGCTGCCAAAGTTTCTGTTAATGAAGAAAAACCCAGGAATTCATCAGCTTCGTTGCCTAAAGTAGATCTGTAGTCCAGCAAATTGCTGAAAGTCTGGGCAGATGACTGCTGTTCCTTTTTGCTGGTTTTCACGACTGCATCTAGCCTAGACAGTACCTGGCTTTAGTGATACACCTCAGCACCTTCAAACTGGGTATATATGCATTTGGGAGCAGGTATCATGGCATAAGGAGATAGTGAATATTTCCTCACAGAATGACCACAAAAAAGAAAGAAAGAAAAGAAAGAAAGAAAGAGAAAGTTGATCGACAAGGATTACTTAGAAAACATTTTGAAAACTCATATGCTGGATTATTCTTGATGGAGTGACCCTTCTTCAGTGCTATTCACCGCATTAGCCAAGCATTTTTTACTTGTGGATAGTGTTTTCAGTTCCTTGGAAGAACTATAAAAAATTCACAGAAATCTTTACAGGAATGGTTCAGGGTTAACTGAAGTATATGCCCTTTAAAATTAAGAATGGTTTTGCTGTTTTAAGCCATTGTGTTTGGAGATTATTATATTTATACTGCTTTTACTGTATTGGCCATTTGCCAATGCCAGAATGCAAGTACGACAAAGATAGAGAGTTTTCTATTATAAATCCAATAACAGTTTATGGTTTTCTTCTTCTGGGGTCTTAAATCACATCTGGCTGATATCCTGATATGATTCTTTTAACTTTAATTTTTGATTGGTTATAAAAATCTGTCTTTGCAATAAAAGAACATTAGTGTGTGCCGAATTTGCCTTGTATTCTTGGAATGCAGAACAATTTCCCACCACTACCATAAAACAGAGGTGAGATCCTTGTACTTGTGGGAACTACACTGTTGTCCACAGAGCTCGTGTGTGTGGATGCATTTGACTTCCCTTGAAGAATTGGTTCCATGCATGCATCCCAATTTGACATGCAGACTCTGTATTTCTGTTTCTGGAATGCACCATCCCACTTACCCTTATCTGTCCAGTAACTATTTTCTTCATTTTTGTAGCATATAAATAACAAACAATGTCAGAAGAACCTGTGTATCACTGTAAAATGCATTTTGTTTAGAATCATTTTGGCTTGGTACTATACCCTAGAGAAGATTTCACCATGATATATCTTGCATAATGAAGATCAAGAAGCACAAAGAAATAAACCCAGCTAAAAGCAATATATATGTGTGTGTATTCACCCAGGATGATGCATTTGTCACTTTGCTTCTGTAGATCAGCAGCATTAGCTTAACAGCAGGTAGAATAATAAAGACCACACTAAAATATACACTTGCAAGTTAAATGCCTGCTTAAAAATACAAGTTTTAATAGTCTGTCAGAACAGGCTCGGCTGTTAAAGAAGATATAAAACTGGATATTATCAGCACACTTAACAACAACCCTATCGTGCTTTTTCAAGCATGTTTGTATATTTGTTAATAAGCACAGGCAACAAATAATATGTAAATGATGACAACTTCCATTGATAAAAATAACAGCTTCTCACCCACCCCTTCTGGAATTCTTGCTGTAGTCGAAGCAGACCCATGCTGCTACTTGCTGTTTGTATAATCAATCTAGAAGGCTATTGAAATTATTTCAAGGGACACTAGAAAGTGAAGGAGAATCAATAATGTCATGATCTCTGAAAAAAATCAGGTGACCAAAACACTCTCAGTTCTAAAAACAGCTTGAACCCACAATGAAACGCATCTGGGCAATTTACAGTATTAGTTCGTGTACCCTCAGAGCTGCTGAGGTACAATCTTCCCAAGCCACATTTGCCAAAAGCAGGAGATCAAAACTTAACCTATAGTTCCCAGCTACCTGGGACCAACTATTACAAAACAAAACAAGCATCTCTTTACTGGCTCTTTCATAGCAGTTAGATAAACGAACTGTCATAATCCACAAAGGATATTACAAAGAAGCCAGCAATCTCTTCAAGATCAGCCAAGATGAAGATGAGTCAAGCAGACTTGTTCTAAGGAAAATCAAGTATTGTGAATGTCATCTGTCAGAAATTGAAGCCTGTCCATTTACTGGAGAGACCTGTATGCTTGTGCAGCTGACTCTGAAACAGTGATGGTCTCCTGGCTGTAGCAGTTCATTTTCATTAACTTTCATTAATAACAAAATTATTCTGTGTCTTCACATTGTTGACAGTCTTGTGATCACGATGTGGCAACAATGCCAATTAAATGCATTTCCTTTCTAGATTGTAACAAAACAAAATGTGGAAAAGTCCAAGTGTGTATGCATGTGAGTATATATCTGCAAGGAAATGTAACATTAAGAGAATCCTTGTGGTTTGTGGCAACACTACCTCTAAATTCATTTTTTGAAGACTTGAGCAATAGAGGCCCACCCAAACCAGCCAGCCAAGTCTTTGGTATGCACACCAAATCAGCCAGATGTTCTGGAATTAAATCTAAATCTAAATAAATGGTTTTCTGAGAATTGACTTGGCCTTCAAAGAGGATAAGCTTTGTAAGCAGCCATTGTTATTCTGAAAAGAGGACTGGAACAGCTCCCAATTCCTATTCTAAATCCATTCCACAGGAATAGCCTATCAATCTCACTTCGTAATACCTCTCCAATCTTGTATAACACCAGAGAAAGGACCAGTGCCAGGCCAATTCTTGGAATTGTTTAAAATATCCTTGGACAAAGACCCATGTCTTTAAAACAGACTGAATGTATAGCAAAACAACTATTCAAGACATATATTAAAATAGCAATTTAAGTTAAAAACACTACAAAAAACTTTGCTTCTTCACTGTACCATATGTTTTCACAAGGGTGAATTTATTCTCATCAAGGTCAAAATCATATGTCCTTTCCAATTTTCATATTAATAATAATGTGGGCTAATGTTGTTTTGTGTTTAAAAAGAACAATATTTCAGATCATCATCCTTTGAAATTTTATTGTGGCTTGTCTGCTTCATTAATGAGGTTTGCCCATATTAGAATGAAAGTTGTAATCTCAGTGTCTTTTGTAGAAAAAAGATTCAGTCCCAAAGATTCAGACTTAGTTTTTCTTCCTTTAAAAACATTTTTAAAAATCAGCATAGTTTCACATTATATTTTATAGCTGAGGATGCTCATAGACATGACAGCTTGATATGTTCAATGTGTAAGATACAGGAAGAAAATGTTCACCAAAGAACTGCACAATGGCATTAACAAACAGAAAATCGATAGATCAAATATATTAACATTTCAAAACCTCATAGCAATGAATGCTATTTTACATTTTGTTTCTTATTAAGTCTAAAAACATGCATGTGCTATACAAGTATAATGAGCACTCCCTCCTTTAATGGAACAGAAGGGGAAGTTATAGTCTATGGCTTGTTGAAGTACGAAAATTCTGTTTAGTAGACATGAAAGGCTGACTTTAATTTTCTTTTTAAAAAATTACAAAGTGCACTCAGTAAATAGAAACAATATCATAACCACTTTTATTTTAGGGATATGGGCCAGTTCCAGAAGATTTACCTTTCTTATTTCCAGAGTTGTTAAAATATCTGACCAGATGAAATTGAGGTAATCTCACAATTTGCAGTGTATAATTTTTGTATGGCAACATTGTATGGAGCATTGTATGAGCCAGGATGGGGTAGTGGTTTGAGGGTTGGACTAGGAATCTGGAGGCCAGGGTATGAATCTCGGGTCATCCAGATAAACCTACTGGTTGACCTTGGGAGTCACACTCTCTCAGCCTCAGAGCATGGCAGTGGCAACCCTCTCTGAAGAAACTCCCACAAAAACCCTACGATATGTTCACCTTAGGGTCGCCACAAGTCAGAAATGACTTGAAGGTATACAACAACAACAACAACATTGTATGCAGGAACTTCATTTTTTCTTACAGTTTTTAAAGATCATAATTGATCTACATTGTAAGCACCTTCCTTAACGTGTAACCCCAAGCTTTTCTATCATTTGTTCTATTATCAAAAATGTAGATGGATTCAGAAGAAGAAAGGGAGAGCAGGGGTGCAAGGCTGGGCATTTCTTTGTGCTAGTTGTTATGTTCAGGCTCATTGGCAATGCACTTTTTTTAAAAAAAAATCAAAGTCAGATCATTTTAGAAATGCAGTTTATATTTCTCACTTTTGAAAGGAACAGCAGCCTTGTTTATGAGGCCTTTCTTGAGTTATCATCACTGTCTCCAGAGAAATGGGCTTTGTCTACCCTGCATTCTTGTAGACATGTCAGTCTGACACCTTATTTTTCTTCATTCACTGGCTGTCCCAGCAAGGACTACAGACATCTCAGCTGGGCATGTTGAGGTGTGAGTAGTAAGCATTGCAAAACCATGTCTACCTCTATGGGTTGTCTGTTTTGATTTGGAAAAAAACCTCTTGATAGCTGCAGTCTAGAAGACAGACAGGCTATGAAGAGAGAGCTGGGATGCCTTTCTATGAAAAGAAGCCAGGAGCTGTGCTCAGAAAAGAAAGACTGATTTTTCCAGTATCTGAAAAGGAGGCTTGATCAGAAGGTTCTCAGGTAACATAGGGAATAATATTTACATTTGCTTGAAAGATAGTTTTAGGGTCGTGAAGAAAAGGAGGCAAATAGAGATCAGTGTGCCCATGTGATTATACTCTGAGCTGATTAATATATAAGAAACTGGAAAATAATTACATAACAAACACAGTAATTGCAGATTAATTATAAGCTTGGTTACATCTGTATATAATTTCTGCAATTACAGTGGTCCCCCGGGTTGCGAAAGTAATCCGTTCCAGGATTACTTTCGTAACCTGGAAGTGTTTTGCAACCCGGGGGACCGCATTTTCGGATGCACAGCGCGCCGGAGCGCGCTGTTTTAAAGGGCCCGGGTTGCTTTTTTTTCCCCGCAACCCGGGGATTTTTTCGTAGGCTGGGGCCGTTTTTCCGGCCCCGGCCATTTCGGGTCCCGGGGATTTCGTATCCTAAGGGATTCGTATCCCGGGGGACCACTGTATGTATTTGAAGATAGACTGACATGAGCAGTTATGACCTTTCCAGCCACAATTTCTCTAACTTTTCAGTCACTTGAAAAAGTGCCTTTTGAGTTCTTCTGAGTTCTTTAGATCAAGCTGCTTCTAAGAGTATGAGTAAAGAGATTATCACACACAGATGGAATAGGGATGGGATTGCTCCCCCATCCTCAACCCATCATTAACTTGTCTGTGACTGCAATAGCGTGAAAGGCTTTCAAATCATAGTGCCAATCCCGCCATTAACCCGTCATTAAAGTGACGTTGCAATAATGCAAATTTCTGTTAATGCAAAATGCCAGCTGATGTCAATTTAATGATGGGATCTGTGCAACAGCATCTGAAAGAATTTTGCACAATCACGAGCTTCCCAGATGGGTTAATGACAGGATCTGAAAATCTTTCCTGCAGTTGAGCGGGAAGAACAGGACAAGGACAGGATAATCCCTGTGTGATAATCCCCTTAGTCTAGCCAGTTTTTAACTGGTCATTTCCCATCTTTATTTATGTACTACTACAAGTTACTGGCTTTTCACAGGCTGACTTAATAGTTAGTTCAATACCCTCTAACAGTGGTGTCCCTGCCTAGAGTGTCACCAGGTTTGGGGGGTGCGGTTCTTGAGGTGGGTCTTCTGGGGATGGGCAACCCCCCATTCTGCCGTGGTGCCATTCTACTAGTGAGGTAGAATGGTGCAGTGCGGCAAGGTGGAGGGGTGCACTTGGCAGCTTAAGACAGTTACACTCCTTCCAGGCCTGCCGAGTTTCATGTGGCAGTTGCCACGCAGGACTTGGAAGGCCTTGTGGGGCTGCCTTCTGAAATGATTCAACGCCCTCATCTCGCTGCACTGTTCTACTCATGCCACCACCACCACCACCACCCCCCCCGAGGCCTTCTGAGTTCTGCATTGTAGTTGCCATGTAGGACTTGGAAGGCAGCCTCCCCTCCATGGGTGTACCACCCCACTGAGTGACACCCCCCTGTGGAGTGTCACCCAGTGTCATCTGCACCTTCCTAGTGATGCCACTTGCCCCCTAAGCTTTCCAGCAAAGATATTCCATTTTCAATGTGCTTACCTCATCTGAGTGAAGTCACAAGTGCTTGCAGCACCCTCCCCCCCCCCCAAAATCCTGGTGCACCCTGCTTCCCTACTCCAAACCTGTGAGAGATCTGCCCCACAGGAGTGGGGAGGGGGCAATGCTATAACCTATAGAACACTCCCACATGTCTATATCAGTTTATGTGTTGGCAAAAAGAATTTTCCACGTAGTGACTGAAACTGGTACTTGAAACAAAACATTCAAACCAATTCCGGTGTTAAAGAAAAAGAAATATCCTAGGCCTCTTTTAGTATGCATGCCAAGTTTCAAAAGTTTGGATTAAATGGTACTGGAGCTATCAATCTGACAACCAGAAAGACACTCATCTCTTGCATGTTGTTGTTTTTATTTCCCATTGTACCATCCTGGATACATGAAATCCTGTTTAATTACAGAAGCTAAGCAAGTTTGACCCTATTTAGTTCTTGGATGGGAGACCATCAAGGAAGAGCAGATACCTCCAGTTGGAATGAATTGTACATGAAACCCTGGAGAAGCATCGCTAGTCAGAATTGATACTACTGGGCTAGGTGGACTGATGGTTTGATTCAGTATAAGATGGCTTCCTGAGTTCCTAGACAGAGATAGAAGTTCTGGCCTTTTCATCCATTGATGTGCAAGGCCTATTATGGCCTTCCATAGGCATTTCATAACACCCATTTGCACATTACCCAAAAACAAAGGAAAAGTTTTGTTTCAGTATCAGGCTATTCTCGACACAGTTGACCAGACACAGTAATGCAGGAAGGAGAATCTTAGCCTGATAAGTGTACATCTCAGTCCATTCCAGGTCCAAGACATAGAGCACTCTTTCAAAACTTTATTCCTAACCTATGTGCTGCACAAATAATTGAAGACTGTATGTTTCATACTTCCTCCGGGAAATAATCTTTCTTCCACACAAGATGGTCAGAATAAAGTTAAGTGGTTAAAGTGGCCACAATCCAGCACATATTTAGCCCAGTGAGTAGCATGAGCTCATGGTGTTGACTTGAGGCCATAATGGCAGCAGTCATATTGCCTGCAATGGGATTGATTCATGTGAAACAAACTTCAGATTGCAGCCAGCATGGAATATTTTTAAATAAATTAAACAGCTGTTTAAGTTCTTAAATTAAGACTAATGGGCCAGTCTTCAAAAGCATCTGCATAATAGTCATAAAGTAGCCTTTTCTTTTCTTTTCTTTTTTTAAAAAGAGAACATTTATTTATGCATGATAAATGAATGCACCTGGTGAGAAAAAAACAACAACAACTATTCATGAGGAATGTGTGCCAAGCTGTTAGAGACAGTTTAAAAATAAGAACATTAACACAAAAGTAGTCTGACTATAATACGGAATATTATTATGTTCAAAGGCTAATAAATTAAAATTATATTTTACATTTTTAAATATACTGTATATATTATTAACTTGTAAAACATACATAACTTGACTGCACTTAATTACACACATAGGACAACCTTAACCTAAACTAAAAACATCCCCGAGGTCCTGTTAGTCTACCTTACTTTCCCACCCTGATTTTCCCCAATACCACACCTATAAAATCATAACAATTCACATATAACCACAACTGCCTAAACATATCTAACACAAACTATAGTTGACTTCCCACTTCCCAAGCCTGAAAATACTAACTCTAAGTATACATGATTTCTCAGTAATGCTATCTTATTTTGTTCTTATCACAACCCTAAATTATTACACAAAATCATTGTAAGACACAGTATCCACATCCATAATCTTCCCTTCTCTCTTCTTCATATAAAGCAAAACAAGGTTCCCAGCCTTTTTTTTTTTTTGAAGTTGTCTAGTGATTTTTCTTTAATCACTGTTACCAGTCCATCTTAACCAACTCAAAAACTTTAATCACCCATCTTCTGAAGGTACACTGTCCATTTTCCAGTTCTGGGCAAAGAATAGCCTTGCTGCTGTAATCATATAATGCATCACTTTTATGATTTATATATTTAAATTTCTATTTTGATATGCCCAACAAGAGCAGCTCTAGCCTTAACACAATTCTACATTTAAAAAAGGTTTGTATCTGTGCCCAATGATTTCTTGCTTTGTCACAAGACCACCACATATGATAAAATGTCCCTTGATGTATGCCACATTTTAAAGTCCTTTATAAATTGTAGATAATCTCGCTAGTATCACGTATCATTGATACATAATCTTATACAAGTGTACTCTCATATTATAGGATTATAATTCTTTCAGCCCTGTCGTCCACATTTTCTCCCAATATCCCATCTCAATATTATAACCACAGTTCTTGGCCTGTGTTACCATATAATCTTTCACCTGTTCATCTTCCATTTGTATTTTCAGTAACATCTTACTTTCCCTATCAAATACACATCGTCAGTATATAAATCCAATTCAAACTGTTTTTTCTTTATGGAACCCCATTTTTTAAATCTAGTTTAAATATTTTCAGTAAGCTGGCTCTTTGTATCCATGGAGGTTTTGTTCTGCCCCACCTTCACTCCCATGGATAGCAAAATAGTGGGACCTAAAATCCCATTGCTCCCAATGGTGGTGTGATGTGCGCACTGCCATGTGCATACACTGCCATTGGGAAAACAGGGATGGGGCCATCTGTGGCTGTTCTAGTTTGTGGATGGCAAGCCTTCCAGATATGACAAACAAACAAAACAAAACAAACAGCTTCATTTATATACCCTTAAGGAGTGTCTAAGCGGTTTACAATTGTAAACTATTTGCCCCCCAACAATCTGGGTACTCATTTTAGCGACCTCTGAAGGATGCAAGCCTGAGTCGAGCTTCAGCCCTTTGCTGGTCTTGAACTCGCCACCTTATGGTTTCGAGTGAGTGGCTGCAGTACAGGCATTTAACCACTGCGCCACCAGGCCTGACAGTGCTGGCAAACATTATTTGACTGGGATATATAGGATTCTATAACATGCAGCCATGACAATTAGTGGCAACAAAACCCAATAATTCTGTTGTATGGATACATCCCATGACAAGAAGGCATTATATTCTGTGTCAAAAGAAATAAATACAAAGGGAAACACTAAAGATGAGAATGTGGAGTAACCAGGGAGGTAAGGGGTACCTAATCATATTTGCAATTAAATAACCAGTTATTGGAGAGTTGTTAGAAGAACAGAATGGCTCCATTCACACTACACAGTAATAGCACTGTCATTCCACTTTAACTGTCAAGGATACATTCTGTGGAGTCTTGGGACTTGCAGTTCAGGGAGGGGCATTTAATATTCTCACTGCCCTAAAATCCCCCCCCCCCCCCGGAAAGCTATATGGTCACTCCCAGTGTTACCAGAAGTAATATCATGCCATTTTCACGAGTTGCAAAAATATGCCCAAACACAGTGAATCTTTGGGGGTTATTGGGGAGAAAGCACCTCCATGTTGCCATGTTTTGTGTGGTTCCTAGTCAGAGATACAGTTTCCTGCCCTATAATTCATGGATGTACAATGAAAGACTGTGGAAGAGACCACACTGCCTAGTACTCTCTACACTGCAATATTTTGTTGAAGACCTAAGTCTTGTAAGTCTAATCATTACAAGAGTCAATACTTGACACTAAGTCATTGGGTTATACTAGTGGTTAACAAATAATGATGTGTCAGTAGCTTTCTGAATCTTCTTCAGTACCTCCTAGACCAGATGTGGGTTCCAGGGCCAGCAACGATGAGACATGGGAACTCATTACCTACCAGGAAAGAGGGGGAAAAGCCTGCAGCAAAATATTTGAATGGACTAAAAGATTTAGCTCCCTATGCTGGTGCTACAGCAAGTGAAGCTACTGCCCATGTGAGGTGTTTACTTCTTAGTAACTGAATTGCTATGGGCAGCCACAACACTTGTTTCCTGACCTGCTGCCAGCATATTTTAATGTTTAAAGCATTGCTTCCTGCCGAAAAATATTTCAACTTATATCCGCTCAGACAAGAGCTGGAAGATTTGTTTTCCCAGATGTGTTCTCTGTCCAGTTTATCTGTCTCTTGCCCCTCCTTTTGCTGTTGATTGCTAACAACATAGCACACCACCGAAGCACTGATTGTTACAGCTTTTGTTTTCAGATGACAAATTCCTACTCTGTTGCCACAATAGCAGAATCCTTGCTATCTAAATGTTCCTTGCGGGATGACTCTAGGGCAAACAGTTGCAGCACCGAGGCCTACAATCATAACCAATGATAAAACCTAGTATCCATTGGCAAACACGAGAAAGAAAAGAAATCTGAACCTACCAGTGCAGGAAATAGCAGTAAAACTGGAATAGTAGCAATGTTACAGTGTAGTGTGGTAGAAAATATGGCACTGAGTCTTTCAGACCAAGAACTGTAAGACATGAGGAAGTAATACAGTCAGTACTGAATTATGTAAGTGTTTAATTCTTCAGGATATGTGTTCTTGATGCATAACCAAACAAGACATTTGTGACCTGCATCTCCTGTAAAGATTTACGGAAGTGCTTGTACACGTTGCTTGCTCTCGTGTCTGCTGCTTACATGTTATAATGTGAGAAACAGATAATCCTACAATGCCTGCATTTTTTCTTTCACACTTATATTTTCAGACACAAGGACTTATTGTAGAAGACATAAATGCAGACGTTTACTGCTTGTTCATAGTTTTTAAGCATATTCACTAACTGCTTTGCTGTGCTAAATGCACTCCAAATACAGAATTATTTACTTTTTATTTCTAATATTTAATATCCTGCTGTCTAATCCAGAGGGTTCTCACAGTGGCTTACAAATGGAACAAAATTAAAATACACATAAACAAATAAAAGCAGCAGTCATAAAACACTAAAGAAATATGAATACAAATCAACCAGAAGTCAATAAATTCTGACTCAGATTTAGCAGCCCCAAACTTTCCCAGATAAAATAGATCCCCCCTCCTCACCTGCCCCAGTCATTATTATTTGATGCTCAATCCCAGGCTCATGAATCTCTGTTTTTAAAAACACAGGCATTGTTCAGACTGTTAAATATTGTACTGGGAATAATGCTAGTGCTTGCAATAAAATAAATAAATTGTACTGTAATTACTTTCCTGACATGGTGCTGCAGAGTCATGGTGAGAAAATGCAGCATCATGATGTGCAGCTGCAAAGCATCACAGCTGGGGTTGAATCTTAGCAGAGCTTGTTAGTGTTTTGTAAGCAATTAAAATAACAGTGAGCAGTCTAAATAAATTGGTTATCTCCAATGTGCCGTTCACATTGCTTTAGAGGATTTTGCCATTCATATTTGGCAACAGCTTTAGCATTAAAGTTCAGTTTGCATCATATCTCTGCCATACAGCATTGTTTCTTGGGATGGGTAGTATTAAATGGGGATCAAAAAGCCTGTCGATACATGACAACAATAAAGCTGATGATGATGATACTTAGCGTTTTTATATTTGCCTTTAGCCAGTGGCAGCTTGGGGACAAAATAGGGAGTGTAACTACCCCTGAAATGGTGGGAGAAGAGCTCCCCTCCTGCCCAGGTTAGTCCACAAGCTGCCAGTACCTATAGCACACTCACAACCTGTTCAAAGAGCATCACAGATAATTTGTAGTGGATGTTAAAATGATTAATTTGAAAGTATATTTTAATATAACATATCCAGAACCTAGTACTGTATGCCAACAGGTGCATCACTGTACCTGTGAATTAGTATGTTTTCATGGATTAGTACCAGTCTGGTAAAGGTGTTTGGCACAGTAATTTTGCTGCTGTGCCATACACATTTAACATTTGCCTAAGAGAAAGAAACAAAATATTGTATAATACTCTTGTCTCCAGGCTACTCTAAGCCAGCAGGCCTCATGAAATCTACAGAGGCTCTGAGTCACCCTGCAATGACTTGGTGAGAGAACAGTTTCTTCTCCCTCTTCCCTAGTGATGTCTTCCTTTCTCACCCACTCTTAGGTATCAGATTCAGTGTGGGACTCAGTCACCTTTTGCAAGCACTATTTCTCCACAGGGAAGAGGGAGTAGTGAACATGGCTTTGACGAAGGTTCAGATGTTGTCAAAGCGAGTAGCCACATCCGCTATCATCATCTATTCTCTGAAGAGCTATAAAAGGTGAGGCTGGATCCAGCACCTTAGCCCAACATTCCCAACATCTGCTATAAGGTGCGAGGGACTTTGAACTGGCTAGTTTTTACTTCCAACTGACATAAGCTGACATTTCATTCCATCCTATTTTATATTTTACAAATGACTCTCAGCATTTCCCAGCTCAGTATTCTATGGATAGTGAACATTCTCAGTCTTCATTTTTCTGTTTTTTGGGAGGAAGGTTGTTTGCTTCCCCCCCCCCCCCATTTAATATTTTGTCCATCATTCTAGACAATGGACAATTTGATACCTCAGAGGAAATCGGTATTCTAGAAGAAACAATTGAGCTTTATCTAGAACTCCAAAGAAAAATGTGCTGTATTGCTTATATAGCTGCGATAATAATTCCCATAAGATTGGAAAGAGAAATTGATAGCCTATAGTTTCCATTCCTTTTAGAAAAAAGTCAGTTCTCTACAGTCTACATATATAGCAGCTAAGAACAAACATCAACAGAGAATTTCCATAGAAACCCAAAGGCAAGAGAATACAATTATGTTTTTTTATATAATGTATTTAGTCTGAAACTATAATGATACAAAAAGAGGCAAGTATTTGAAAGGAATACTGGGTGGGAGGGATGAAACAAGACTTTGTGTGAGAAGAAAACTCGATAGCAAGATCAAACTAAAATGGCCTGAATGACGGATGGGAAGGACCTCATTAACTCATTTGTCTTAGGCCTCTCTGAAAAAGAAAAGAACCCACTTTCTGAAGTTCGCGCTGGAACTGCTGCTCATTTTCAAATAGTCACTTATGTAACGAAAGCAAGAAGATACACACTTCATTATCTCCTTGCTGATTTGGATCAGCAGGTGGCTTAGGCCTGCCGCGGAGTAGCAATTTTTATATTGCTCCTCAGCAAATAACTTGGCATTAAGAGTTTTATGCTGTACCAAGGAGTAACATTAGCATTAGCATTAATGAATGCTAATAGAGCACTTTGCCCTGAGAAAACTGCCTATTTGCATTCATGTAGCCAAGGACAAGGTCAATGCACATAACATCCAGGATTGTGACAGAAACTAGTAAATTAAACACTGAACCAGAAACAGTTCCACACTCGTCTTTAAGTGCACTGCAGTGGTGCAAAGTCAGAGAGAGAAGGAAGCAGCCAATATGACTTGAGGGCACAATATATATCTCTTCCCTTCTTGTCTTCTGGGGTCACAGTCCTAGCATATTGTAACATTTTGAGGTGGATTTCCAAGCTCTCCAGATGGAATTGAAATATTAGCTACTCCCATTTTTAGAAGTATGTGAGATACCAAATCATCTGCCCAGATCATTCAATTTCTCCCAAGACACAGAATACAGCCCAAGCTGCAATATCCATCAGGTATATGCACTCACCTGTGATTAACCTTACTTGGCCATAAAATGTCACAAATCTTGAGTACACGTGAAGCTGAGAGAATATACATTTGTCAGTAAAAAGGGTGACTGAATAAAAGATGTGGGATGACATTTTTCATGGGGGTGGGAGCTGCATCTTGACTGTGAGGGGAAATTGCTTTTTCTGCAAATCTTGGGCCTAACTGAATAAAACACACATTTCTTTCCAGTTGGGAAGCCATTCTCATCGACATAATGAAGGCATTGTAAGTTGTGACTTCTTGCAAACTCTGAGAAAAACCAATCTGCAATCTTGACAGATATGATCTTTTCCAGGATATGCTCTTCATCTACAGCAGCAGACCTCAATTAATTTATGAGAGGGACAGCAGACAGTGAACTCTCTAGCTCAGTCTAGGTGGCAGTGTCCCTGTCTGAATTTATGTGCTTTATTTTTTTTTAAAGAGAGTTGTGTTAAGCCTTTCTTTCATTACAACAGTACATTAACATTCTAATGGAAGCCATTTGTATGCATTTTTGGATTGAGTGCTATTTATTATCCAGCCCCAAAAGAGGGGGTGAAGGGAAAAGAATATAAAAAAGGGGGTGAAAAAAAATGTCCCACCACTTTCCAAACAGTGACGTTTTTAAGATGGAACAAATACAAAAGGTGCAGGGGACAAAAGGAAGAACCTTGAGAAAGAATCTAGCGGAGAAATATTTGCTACAACTCGCTGAAATAGTCGTCATGCTGTGAGTAATATGCTGGAAGTGGTTTCCCCAGAGCCCAAGCAACAGTAGCCAATATCACTTTAGGCAACTACTTTCAGAGTGACCTCCGTTTTACAGAAAAGTGGTCAAAAATTGCTGAGGCTAGAGGCTGCTTTTATTTATTTATTTTTAGCATTTTCAAGATGCAGGCCTTTTGATATGGCATGTTTAATAAACAATGCAACAACACAGTAAAAATGAACTAAAACAGAATTTACAAGGTTTCAAACATACTGCAGTTGTTGTGTAGTACTAGTATCATATGAGCCAGTCCTCACTAGTCTGTGCCAGGAGAAGTTTCTGAACTGCTTTTAGAGGCCCATGTATTTTGTGAGTTCTCATGTGAGTGTTGATCACTGAATGGGTACAATTTTGTGGGAGGAACACTATATGCAATTAGTGATCACAACCCATTTAACACCACACATTTATTTATTGCATGTATACCTTGCCTTTAAGTCAGCTGAGTAACTAAACCATGCAAATATATAGGTTTGCCAGAGTGAAAACAGGTGACAGTTCCTGTCTCTTTAATGGTTGCGTAGAAGAGAAAATTTCAGCAGATGTTGCTTGTTACCTGAGTGCATGACAAGCAACACCTGCTGAAATTTCTTCTATAGAATCATTAGAAGCACAGGCACTGTCCTCAGTTTTCAATCTGGTAATACTAGATATACAACAGAGATGGGTAACAATTGTGTGCTAAGAGCTGAACAAAAGGAAGGATGTACTGCTTGTTGCATGCAAGTGGGGATTTTTTTTTATGTCCCCAAATGCTTCCAAACAATCTCAAGGTGTCATGAGAGTATTTTGCCACATTGCTAGTCCCCTATGCCAATTTTTGGCCCAGAAGGGGCCTCAAAAACCTCAAATTTTTGATACCTGAGTGGTCTTGGGGATGTGTGACCATGGGTTGCACTTTGCCCACCCATGATATATAGGAATGCCTAGTAGTTTTTTATTTGAGCACTGCACTTGCCTTAATTTGCTCATCTTCAGAAAGCTGGTCAGGTGTCTTAGCTTTCGACTGCTGAGCCAGAGTACAAAAGGTACTTTCCTGTCATTGTCATCATCCCACTTTTAAATTAAGTCTTCAGGTTGAGTGATAAAATTATGATAAGTTATATAAACATAAGCAAAACCAATTTCTATAAAGACAAGGGATACATGCTTCACAATTCCCCAAAGGATTTCTACCAAAGGCACTTGTTTCCCTTTGAAATAGCTGCACTGCAGCAACAAGAACTGCATTTACTCTCCTTCCTTCATTATCTCTATTTCCCAAACAATTTTCATCTGCAGTTTTAAAGGTATACTTCTGGAAAACTGGGATGTTTTAATTGAATTCAGTCTTAGGAGTTTTATGGCACGATCATATATTACAGAGTATGCCCTGATGAATCCAGAAACAGAAAATATGCACTGTTAAGCACGTATTTTACATTGAACCAGTGGGACAATGGGTGCATCCACACTGCAGAATTAAAGCAGTTTATTACCACTTTAACTGATATAACTCTGTCCTATAGAATCTTGGGATTTTTAGTTTGGTGAGGCACCAGAGCTCTCACAGACTAGGCTGAGTATCTCACCAAACTACAGATTCCAGGTGTCAATGGTGTCAAATAGCATTGACTGCACAACACTGCACAACCAAATGCATAGTAGGCGATAATGCACAATGCACAACAAAGTCCAATGCCACTTTTGATGGATCTTCTCTCCAAATTTACCCCACAGTTCCAGCCTTTGGGCTAATATCACTCACCTTCTACCCTCAAGAGGCCTCACATTGCAAGGAGACCTGGACAAGTGGCTATTTTTATCAGCGGATTCAATGTGGTAAAAGCCTGAAGATACAGAAAATAAACAGTAAAGATTTATTATATTAAAAACAAAACAGACATTTTGTCTTACGCCAGTTCCATACACAGAGCACACAGTAACACTTCCTTTTCAAGCAAGTAACACTTCTCCCTGAATACTCCTTATGTGCCCTATGAGGAGTGGCTTAGGTAGCTGGGTATGTTTAGCCTGGAGAAGAGAAAGTTAAGAGGTGACACGATAGCTATGTTTAAATATTTCAGAGAATGTCATATTGAGGATGGAGCAAGCTTGTTTTCTGCTGCTCCAGAAATTAGGACATAGAGCAATGGATTGATATTACAGGAAAAGAGATTCCACCTCAACATTAGGAAAAACTTGCTGATGGTAAGAACTCCTTTGGAATTTTTTAAACAGAGTTTGGATAACCATATGTCAAGAGTGCTTTGATTGTGTTTTCCTGCATGGTACGGGGTTGGACTTGATGGCTCTTGTGGTCCCTTTCAACTCTATGATTCTATTATTCTTCTGTGATTCTCAGGTTTCCCCAAACTCACTTCATAACACAATTTTTTCCTCCTAACTAGCCTACACACCATTTCTGACTTTCTATTTTTTCCACCCTCTTCCCATCTTTCCCTTTAAGAGACAAGCCTCTAAGTTATATCCTTCCCTCCTTGCCCAGATCCCACTTCATAGTGTTATGAAGTCTGTGATGAAGTGGCTCTAATCCAGTTTACCAAGCTTCTTGCTTCCCAAAGCTTTTTGCTTGTGTTCCACTCTGAGAGAAAGGTGGCATATAAATACTGTAAGCCCTTGGTATCTGCTGGACTTTGGTTCCAGGATCCCTGTGGATACCAAAATCTGTGAATGCTCAAGTACCATTACACTCATCCCTCCACATTTGTAGTTTTGACTAGAAATTTATAGTCAAATTTGATTCCACATTTGTAGCTTTGACCATTCAAGGGTTCCAGAAAACCAAGATGGGTCAGAAATCCAAGAAGCAAGGGTTCAGGAGCTAGAGACAGAGTCTTTCTTCAAGAAGGTCAGGTAATCACTGGCAACTAGACACACATGCTCCAACTGCCTTAATAGGCAGGAATCAGGCATTCAGGTGTGTCTGATTAGCAGCTAGTTTCTGATAAAGCCTCTGCGACCTTTAAAGGCCCTCTTTTTCAGCTCTACACTCCCTGAAGGTAGGCACACTTTCCTGATCTTCCTCTATGTCCACAGTCTTGGCCACAGGCAGACTTGGCTGCTGAAGCTCTGGAGAGGCCCCAGACTCTGTTATAGAAGAGCTAGGGCCCGGCTCAGGTCCCAGAGGCTCTGGATCATTCTCTGAGTCCTCCAAGTCAACCTCCAGGCTGGGCATGACATACTTTTCCTCCTCCTCCTCCTCTTCTCCCCCTAGCCACCGTGGCTGTTCTTCTTTTCTCCTCCTCTTCCTCCTTCTCCTCCTCTTTGCCCCTGGCCATGGCAGTGGCTATTCTTCCTTCCTCCTTCTTTTCCTCTATTTCCCCACCACCGCTACAGCCATTTCTCCTTCCCTCTCCTCTTCCTTCCTTCTCCTCTTCTGCCCCCCCCCCCAACTTGCCACCTAGAGATGCTTAAATCCGCAGATGGCAAGTCCACAGATACAGAAGGCCCACTGTGTCTCATTTTAGAACATGTATAGAAATGGTATATCTCAAATATCAAATACTTGGGGGGGGGGGAGAAAGAGAGAGAAGCCACCACCTTCATGACCTCCTTTTGCAGTACCCAGAGACATCTGGATGCCTAGTACTGCCTGTGTGATTTTCTTTTGAGCTTTGTGGAAACTTTCATCTGGCAACAAAATATCCAAGCTGCTCCTTGATAACTCTTAAGATATTATTGCAAGTAATGGGATTTTAGTTTTCTGAGCCTGTGGGGACTCTGCTGTACAGTGTTCATGAGATTTCTGACCTTGTGTCTGTGTCAATTTTTTCTTGATTAGCTAGTTCAGCATCTCTGACCCAGAAGAGTGTGGGCTAAGCTTCAATGGCAAACATTTGTGTAATAATATACCAGTAGGACACTGTGGGAATGGCGTGATCAAAACAGGATCTGTTTTAAGAAAGGTTCAGGTTTCTTCTCTATCCAACCTTACCAGTACTGTTGTGACAAAAATGTGCCATTGACAAGAACAACAGCAAGTTATTAATGCCCTATTCTTCAGCCAAAAGGCTATTGGAGTGCCTTAATACAGAAGACCTGCATGTGAAATAAAGAGGAGAGGCCACAGGGTTTGGATTTCTAAATGAGGACAAGTAAAAATCTCAGTGATCATGCTTGAAGGAGATCTCTGTCCACCCCACTTCCAGTGTGTTATTTTTAGGCATGGTCAATATGAGTGGGTTGGATAGTTGTTTCTTCCTTTGATGTCAATAAAAAGTATATATACATTATAATTACTTGGCATTGGCCAAGCCATTTTGATATCCGAAGGTGGTTCTTGGTGAGATTTTCAACTTGAGCCTTCAAGTTGTTTCTGACTTATGGCAACCCCAAGGCAAACCTATAATGGGACTTTCTGGAGCTGAGAGTATATGAGTCACCCAAGATCACACAGTGGATTTCCAGGGCCAAATAGGGAACTGACCCTGGTTTCTAGAGAAATAGTCTAACGCTCAAACCACTACACCATGCTGGCTCTTGGTGTGATTTTACATATATAATAATGAATACCAAATTTGTCCATCTGAGGTATTTCAAAAGTATCTCAAAATCAGCTGCCTATAGCAGATTTATATGCATCTGAGGAAGTAGACTGATGTCTACGAAAGCTCATACTGCCGTCTTGATTTCAGTTAGTCTCGAAGGTGCTACAAGATCTCTCTACTTAGGGTCAACTAATGATACATTCTAGCTTGTGAGTTCATGGACATGATCCATTTTGTCTTAAAATTCTGGGCAAGTCTTATTCAGAGGCAAAAAGCTGAGTTGTTTCTTTGTGGAAGGACTGTAAATAAGTTGAGGAACAATGCTTTTCATACAGAAAACCTGGAAAGTAACTTTTTACAATTACATAATTCATTATCTAACTTGTTACAAAGCCCCCCCCCCCCCCCAGTAACTTACTACCATTACCAAAAAATACAGTTCCTTTCTAAACCAGTTGTTATATTCCTCCTTACTATTTTTTTGGTTCCTTTTTAAAGAAAAGTCTTAAAAAGAAATTGCCTAATGTAGGTTGGAATAAATCCCTTCAAAATGTTCCAGGAAGCATGTTTTGCCTGGCCTCCAAAAGAAGGAAATGTATTCAATATTTGGGAAAAGTAGCAATATTACTAGTCATTATATTACAATACCATGTTACAGGTAACATGTTTACAGGTAATATTGCTACTTGTACTATTTAGTTTCCAGGTTTTGAGTTCACAACTTGCATAGCAAGGGAGGGTTAGAAAAACATCTCCTTTCTGAAATCAGTGCATCTCAAACCTCCATGATGTGGAAGATGCAATTTACCCCCACACAGTCAGAGACTAGTGCCATATTTGTGCCCATTGGCTGCAATTGTATCTTTCTTTGCTATAAACTTGTCAGACCCCAGGACTATGAGTAGCAACTGGCGTAGGATATTGAGTTCAAGGAATTAATCATTTGATTTGGTATAAAGCAACATCCAATGTTCTTATGAATCTTTAATGAAGTAATACCACAGACCTAAGATCTTTCTCTCACAGGTATCCAATGAGAACAAAAACAACAGACTAAGGAAAATGTAGTGTCACCAATTAAAACAATTAGGCAGGTGGGTGGTTGTATTGAAAATTATCCTGAATGATCAATTTGCGTCCTTAACATTTATGGATTTTTTCAAGCATGCACGTTACTGCATTTGCCACCTGCATCCAAATCACACACAGAGAAAAATTCATTATGTTTCAGAACAATCCGCCCTCTTCAAATGTGCAGGCCCTTGCTTTCCGGAATGGCTGTTGACAAACACCTCAGTAATAGGATGGTTGATTTTATGAAACAGAAGAGTCAGAAAATTGAGATACTTGAGTGGAAGTGGAAGCAGAAACATGAGTGAGAGAGTATTTCTTGAGGCATGAATAGGAATAATTTTCAGGGAGGAAAAGATGGGAACTGCTTTATTCATTGCTGCAATAGATATAAAATATTTGAATTAAGCTCTTACTAATTGTTACAGGTCTGCCAGCCTACCATCTACTTGTCAGTAATTTTACATTTTAATTGTCCGTCAGTGGCTCTTTTCATTTGCTCATGGAGTGTTAGTGAATCTGGCTCTGATAACATGGTACCTTATCTATCTATCTGAATCTTTTATGAAACCTGTACATAAAACCATGGGGAGTGCTTAAATGTGTAGCTACTACTTAGATTAAAACTGTGTCCTTTGGCTTTCTTGTACCAATTTAAATCAAGCGAAAAGCCATGTGTGAAATCAGAATCAATCCTCAGGTCCAGCATGGGGAAACTAGACTTTAGGTTGTTGTTGTTGTGTGCCTTCAAGTCACTTATTGTGATGGTAAGGCAAACCTATCATTAAATTTTCTGAAGCTGAGAGTATGTGACTTGCTTGGGGTCATCCAGTGGGTTTCCATGGGTTAGTAGGGATTCAGACCTGGTCTTCAGAGTCATAGGCCAGTGCTCAAACCACTACTACACTCTACACATTTGGTACTTAGGAAAAAGACAAAACACATAGGAAAGAGTTACAGTAAGATTGTTTAAGAAACAGCATGCTGGCAGTATGCTTGGCAGGATTTATTTGCAAAATTTGGGTGCAAAGCACAGGAGAGTTGTTTATTTGTTTGCCCTTGCTTATTTGCAGATCTTAATATATACTTCTGTGCAAGAAAAACTAGCTAGGAATAATACTAGGTAAAGAGATTGCCCTTCAAGACTTTTCAAAGCAAATTATGAAGAATGGAAAGGTCTCAAATGTTTAATGACAGAAGAGAGAAAGTTACAGGTTAATGTTAAGCTAGCAGATTAATTCAGCTGTATTTATACTGAAAAGGGGCTTTTAAAACAAATAATTTTAAATTGTCTTTTAAATTTTTCAAATTACTACACTAAAAGTCTTGTTAACTGCCATCAAATCAACTTCAAATTACGAATGAGAGACCATCAAGTTAACCTATCATTAACAGCTAGTGAGACCAGAATGGCCCTTTTTCCTGTTATCCTTCCGCCAGTAGGTTAAAACCTTCTTATGCAGACAGGCTTTTAATACAGAATGTTTTTAAAGGACAGGCCTGGGGTATTATATTGTTTTAAGTGTTTTAGGCAGTTTTATCTTTTTAGATGTATTTCATTCTTTTAATGAGCAATCTATTTTAACGTAACAATTTAATTCTGTTTTAATGTACCACTTTTCTATGTTTTTAATTGTATTGTTCTTTTAATATTGTGAGCCACTCAGGTCTTGCAAGCTCAAGGATGCTTTCTTCATCGAGTCTAACCAACTGGAATGTGGTCTTCCTACTATCTTCTAATTTACCAAGCATTATTGTACAGACTATACATCAGGGCAATGAAATATTGTGGTACACCCATTTCTTTAAGGCTGATTCACAGTTTTCAACAGAACCAAAGGCTTTGTTATCATTTATAAAGAACATTATCCAGGGTGTGTTTGCAATATGATCCCTAGTGCCTGTTCCTTTCCTGAACCCAGCTTGTACATCTGGCATTTCTCACTCCATATGTGATAAATGTCTTCGTTGTAGAGTTTTGGCCACCACTTTGTTTGCATTGGAAATTAATGCAACTGCTCTGTAGTTACTGCAATCACTGGTGTCCCCTCTGTTGAGGACTGGAATGTATGTTGAGCATTTGTAATCTAAACTTTTTTATTTTTGTTTTCCATATTTGTTGACAGATTTTAGTTAGCACTGAAGTAGATCCTACCTTCGTAGTTTCGGGTAGCTTCAGGTAGCTCTATTGGTATGCCATCTGTTCTGGGGAGTGATTTCTCCCAAGAGCCCTGAGTGCAGCTTCTACATCACTTTCTAAAATTCTAGATTTGTCTTCAGATGGTCCTTTCTTGAATGAATCCATTACCTTTTCGTCTCTTTTATATGGTTCTACAGTGTCTTGCTTCCATCTTTTTATTTCTGCTTAGTCATGTAATGTGTTTACCTGCTGATTATAGAGCAATCCCCATTTTTTATTTAAATTTCCCTTTGATTTCTTTGATTTTGTAGAAGTGGTTTCTTGTTCTTCCTTTTTTGTTGTAACCTTTTATTTCTCTGCATTGATTATTATAGTATTTCTCCTTGTCCCTGTGCACAGGTCATTGAACAGGTGTTTTCAAGGTTCTGACACTATCACCTTTTACTCTGTCCTTTTCATCCTTCTTGTCTGTCCTCAATTGCTTTAAGAATTTTGTGTGTCATCCACTGAGACTTCTCTTTCTTTTTGGCTGCACACATTGGCTTTTCGTATTCCTCCCAGACAGTGTTCCTGGCTTCACTCAAAAGTTTTTTCTGGCTCCAAGCCAACTATACCGGATATTGCAAACATATTTTAAAATTAACTTTATATTCTATGAGAATGTCCTTCAGGTTGTATTTTGGCATGATGGCTGATTTAATCTTCTTTAATTTTAGTCTTATTTTTTGATATTAGCAGTTCATGGTCTGTGCCACAGTCTGTTCCTGGTCTTGTTTTTGCAGGAGGGATAGAGTTTCTCTATCTTCTGCTTCCAATTATGTAGTCTATTTTATTTCTAAATTGGACATTGGATGATGTCCATGTATACAGTTGCCTCTTTGGTTGCTTGAAGAATGTGTTATAGTGAACAAACTTTGGCAATGTAAAATTCAATCTTACTCAGTGACTGCTTCATTTCTTGATCTTAAGCCAAATTTTTCTATCATTTTTTTATTCTGCTCTGTTTCTGACTTTTACATTTCAGTTGCACATGATTAAGAACAAGTCCTGTCTTGATATGTTATCAATGCCCTCCTGGACTCCACCATAGAATCTTTCAATTTCTTCTTCTTGTTAGATCAGACTTTGCATTATATCTGTTGACTTATTTTGCTACATCTCCTCACCCTTCTTAGATTTTCATTTTTTGCAGTAAAACACTGTGTCTCATTCCTATCCACTTTCACTTATTCACACTAAATATTGCAATGTTTATACATTCCATTTCTGGTTTTACTATTTCTAGCTTTCCTTGATTCATGCTTCTCACATCCCATGTTCTATTATTACATGTTGTGCAGTTTGGGACTATCTTTTCACCCCTGAGCATGTCAACAGCTGAATGTCCTTTCGGTTTGAGACCAGTTGTGTCATTAGCCTCAGCACTATCCTAGTTGTCTTCTACTGTAACTTGTTGAGTGTCTTCCGAACTGTAAGTCCCATCTTCTGGCACTTGTTTCCATTTGAATTGTGCCACAAAAGGTTTTTTGTGGTAAGACATTCAAAAGGGTCCTTCCATGCAGTACTAACAAATGTTAGCTATGATGCCACTGCCACTGTCGCTGAGAGATCTTCACCAGTATCACCCCACTACTTCTGCCCAGTTGCTATTTGACACATTTGCTCTGGTTCCTCAGCAACAGCTTGTCTGACATGGGAGACCCTACTAGAAGCTCTGTTACTATTAGCATAGCATCTATGAAGAGCCATGAAGAGAAGGAACCAGCTGCTTTAATTTTTGAAAAAACAACATTTCACACTCATCCTACCAAATACTCTTTCCTTGATTTTTCTTTCTCTCTGTTTTATAATCTCATTATCCTTCCGCTCAGCTTACTGATTTCCACCTGGGTCTGAACCTAGGATTGAACAGCTTAAAAATGTAGGGACAGATGAGGAATCTGTATGAAACATCTGGCATAGAATGTAGGGCAATCTGGATGCAAACTTTTCCTTCTAAGTTTGCCTTACTGCCTGTGATCTAAACCTTGCAGCTTCCCAACCCTGCGAAACTAAAAAAAATAATTGCAACAATTGAAATGAACTGAGATGTGGGTAAATAACTGACCGGGCAATGTAAATTTTGCCAGAGCTTTAGCACTGAATCATTTAATTAATTAATCACTTAATTAATAATGTAATCTTAGAGGAAAAATTAATGAAATCCCATCTTCATTCAATTATATTTGTTTTTATAAAAATGTAAAAATATTGCCCCTTTTTCTTGGCAAAGTTTTCAAATTAATTAATAACACAACTGCTTTAATTTTCTGTGATTGTAACTGTTTAATGGCTATGGTGATTCAGGCTCCTTTTTGGTTTCTTTAATGTCTCAGATGCTGTTTCATTCAAATGAGCTGTTTGATTGTGCCTTAATTTCCCTCTGCATATCATATTTTCTGTATGCACCAAGGGCAAATGGTGAGGAGACCGGTTAGTTGAGATCTGGAACTTGTATTACAGGACAGGGACAGGTCAGTTTTCAAAATCACATGGAATGCAGTGCAGCAGCTGTGATGCAAAAGTCATTTATTTAGTCAGTGGTTGGTGTTACAGAGTATGCCCAGAATCCTATATCAAAATTACATTTCCATTGTGGTGTAGTCATTTGAGCATTGGACTATGACCCTGGAGACCAGGGTTCGAACCCCAGCTCAGTCATGGAAATGCACTGGGTGACCTTGGGCATGTCACAGTCTCTCAGCCTCAGAGGATGACAATCATAAACACCCTCTGAAGAAAGTTGCCAAGAAAAACCCATGATAGGTTAAGCCTTAGGGTCACCATAAATCAGAAACAACTGCAAGGCACACAACAACAATAACAAGAAGTGAGTTTATATATGGTGGGGTTAGAACTGGGCAATTTTGTAATGTTAGTACTCAGAATAGGGCTGTCATTCATAAAGTTACATTAAGCAACAAATGATAGAGGATTCTGGCAAATTATCTTTTATGAATACTGTTGCCTGCCTTCAAGATGGGGCTGTAAGTCTAAGACTGAAATCATCTATCCGCTTGTGAGTAGCTTAATGATCTTCTCCCACTTCAGTTAATACACATTCCAACTGTTCACAGGTTACGCTTCTTTCTCCTGTCACCACAACACTCTATTCCTGCCCACATTTTCAACCTCTAGATGCTGGCCCATAGTGCCCTGTGACTAATTTCAGATACACTTCCATTGTGACTTGGTTACATTGACACTGACCCCACTGCTTCCCCACTGACCACACTGGCTGATAGCTGGAGTATGTTTGCCCTTTTGAAGGAAAAAAAATTAAAGAAGCTTTTAATGTTGGGGGGAGTATTTTTGCCCCTTTGAAAAGATGCCCCATCCATATCATAGGCCCAAACAGACAGGCCAAATAGAATAGCAAGGGACCACACTAGTGCCATTTGTGCCAGGACTGCAGCAGCTGCATGTGCCCACTCCCAATCTGGGCTGCTGCCATGGTCCTAAACTGTAATGCATGCTACATGGGACTGCTTTTGAAGAGTGTT
Source organism: Urosaurus nigricauda (assembly GCA_034509955.1). Classification (NCBI taxonomy): domain Eukaryota; kingdom Metazoa; phylum Chordata; class Lepidosauria; order Squamata; family Phrynosomatidae; genus Urosaurus; species Urosaurus nigricauda. Next base: position 140,305,007 of record JAOEGL010000005.1, read on the forward strand.
TAGAAACTTCAACAGGTTCAAAGAGCAGCAGTCAGATTGTTAAGTGGGGATGGCTACATGGAGCATCCAACTCCCTTATTGCAACAGATCCATTTCTGGGCACAATTCATAATGCTGGTCATGACCTTTAAAGCCCTACATGGCTCAGGCCCATTCTTTCATATGAACTGTGTTCCAAATCTTCTGCAGAAGACCTTTTTGTTTCCCTGGGCCTTTGTTAGTTATGGGAACAGGAACTGTATAATGTGTTGAATAGTCTATTTTTTCTATTTTTAAAAATGATTTATAGTTATTACTTGGTTTTATTGTTTTGATAGTTTAGCTACTTTTTAATTTTTTATACTGTGAATTTTGAAACAATTCTTTTTAAAACTGTACAATTCAGAGGCATAGCTGTGTCATTCTGGCATGACAATATGCAAAGAGGTCTTGTACCACCTCTAAGACTAGCTTGTGAAAATAGTTGTAGCATAAGTTTTCACAAACGTGGTCAGTTTCTTCACATGTACGGAGTGAGTGCCCAGGAAGGACCTTTTCTAATCAGACTGTATAGCCATAGAAATGCAAAACATGTGGGTATGGTGATGTGATGGTAAGGAAGGAGGAAAGATGGTGCTTATGGCCAGGATGGGCAGATGATCATATGAATGATGGAAGGGAGTTTGGAATGGGATTTGTGCAGGTTGGGAACGAGAAAGGAGATGTGATAAACTGGCCAAATGCACCCACATGAGGCTGGAGTGTTAACCAGTGTTACAATGTGTATAGTGTGCCAGGAAGCCATTGTGTTTGTTCAACCCACTGTTGATAGAATGTAATTTGTGGATATATTCCAATCCAGCTGGTTTTCTTTCCAATCTTCCTTTGTAGGGTTTTTGTTGTTGTTGTTCTACTGTCCTGAGGTCAAAGATGGAAGGCTCAGGAAGACTTAAGTGTTCTGCAATGGGTATTTGTGCATTCCCATTCCTAATATTTTATTTTTGTCTGTTTATCTTCTGTCACAGGGACTGGCCTATTTGCCCAATACAGAGTGCTGAAGGGCACTGCACATAGCATATATCACATTATAGGATGAGCAAGAGAAAGTGACTCTAATACTGTGAGTTCTGCCCAACACAGGTGCTTTAAAAACATTAGAGGGCGTGGAGCCAAAATAATCAGGGTGGTGGTGCTACCAAGGCTTTTGAGGGGTAGTTGGAGATCCAAAGGACCACACTAGGTGCTCCAATGGGCTGCTTGTGGTCCTCTGGCCACATGACTCCCACTTCACTTTGTGGACAGGGCTTCATATATTTTGGTATGACCTACCAACTAACTGTTATGTCTGGTGATGACTATCAGTTCACTGTCCGTCTCACGTGGAATTTGGGAGATAAGAAGCTTCTTATCTCATTTATGTGTGGAGAAATTTAAAAGAAATGAGCACCTGATGTTTCTTACATGTTCAAAGATGTAAGTTTAATGAGACCTCCCAGGTGGGGATCTATGTGATGCCAGAACCCTGGCTTGGCAAGCTGGTGTGTGGGATTCAAGATGCCTCATCATGAAACATAGGAAATGTAGGACTGCAGAAAGCTGCTTTATGACGAGTCTGACCCTTAGTCCCTTACACACAGTGGCAGTGATTTTCCAGGAATTTGGATAGGAATTTTTTTCAGTCCTATCTGGACTAAATCATAGTCCGTCTGCATGCCAAGCAAGTGCACTACCACTTGTTCATTACACAGAAACCAATGTATCATGCATATGTTTACCATGCAGTGTCTAATCCGAGCAATGGAAAGATCCATAGAATCAAAGGCTCCTATAGTGGGGAGGGTCCCCAAGGCCTATCTATAAATCATGCAGGAATGCACCACTAAAACATTCCTGAAAGATGTCCAACAATCTCTGTTTAAACAAGGCCCAGACCTGTTTAGCTGTAGCCAGGTTACTTCTGCATCATAGACCCGCAGACCCTGACCTGGGATTCCTGTCTGTACCATATGGTGATGGTAAAGGAAAATGGTTCAGACAAGGGAATTGCACCCGTTTATAGTGTTTAAAGAAGATAGACAAGAAGGGACATGATCTCTGCGCCTTTAAATGCTGTGTAGAAAATGTAATTTCAGCAAGTTTATGATGTTTGCTTTCTATATAACTAAAAGTTACAGGGACTTTTTGCTGTCTTGTACCTGACAGCACTGAGACTGTACCATCAAGATATTACGTGACAAGCATTTTCACACAATGAGAGATTAAAAGGCATGTGTGCATGTTTGAAAAAGAAATTATTCCAAAATCTTTACCACTGTGAGTGTAAAACTAAAAAGGTACTTCTGCTGGAACATCTGTTCACAGGTGATATGAAAAAGAAAGGAAAGTTCAAGTGTAGTTGAAAATTCTCCTTCATACCTGGTACAGTAAATTTAAAAATTATTTTAAACTGTATTTCTGTATTTCATACATGTAAACAACTAAACAACTAAAGAGAATCTTTGAGTCAAGGTCCTGGATCGAAAGCCTTTCCTCTATGAAGTGACATTTTTGTTGTTGTTGTGTGCCTTCAAATTACAGCGACCCTAAGGTGAACCTATTGTGGGGTTTTGTTTTTTTTAGCAAGTTTGTTCAGAGAGAGTTTGCTTATTGCCATCGTCTGAGGCTGAAAGAATGTGACGTGCCCAGGGTCACCCAGTGGGTTTACATGGTCAAGCTGGGATTTGAACCCTGGTTTCCAGAGTCATTGCCCAATGCTCAAACCACTACACAACGCTGGAATATTAACTAACCAAAAAAAGTAAATGGAGACTGAGAAAAAGGTGGGAAAAGTCAGAGCTAAAAGCATTTGAAGAATGTGATAATTCTTTCTTTCTTTCTTTTACATATCATGCTATACAGTAAGTGGGAGCTTAATTAAAATTGTTGATTTGTATTTGTGTTGATCCTGGTTTTTGTTAAGTGGACATGTCCTACACCTTTCCCCATCCAAGGGCCTCTGTAATTATCCCCTTTCACCTCCACTGCTGTTGATTTTTTAAAAATACAAATCACTTGTGAACATAGCCTTGTCTTTCTTGAACTGGAAGAAAAACCTTGAACTGTGGGAAAGCAGTAGTTGTAAGAGGTGAAAAACACCCTTTTTTTAAAAAAAAAAAAACCTTGATTGTTAATTCTGTTTCAGAAAGAGGGTGAATCAGTCATGGTCGCCTTTATATTTTCACTGTAGGCTTTCACTCTACGGAGGCCTTTCTTTGCTAATGTGAATTATGCTTTCTGAGGGCCTTTCTTACTGGGAAGTGTTTCCCACAGAGTAGTGCACATAATGCTGAGCGCTTTGTTTTAATTATTAAAATGCAATACTGCAAAATAATCATTACTGTATTGCTACAGAAACACTTACCAAAGAAATGGGCCTGGCAAAGTAAGTACCACTCATTCGCTCTAATGGATCATTGCTTTAGCAACAGTGGAGGAGGAGAGGAGCCCTCTGGAGCTGAGCTTTTGGAGGGAAGGCAAAATATTGATTTGACTATTGATTGGGCACAGAGCATTTTTGCTTTTTATTTCTGAAAACAAAATTCCCACCTTCCTCTTGACAGATCAGATGTCACTTTATTTTCCTTTGCTTGAGATAATACCAAATGCAGGTTGCTGACAGCTTTTGTCCAGTCAGCACTTATGAGGAAGAACGGCACAGACATGAGCAAAAGTCAAATGGTCTCCCAGGAGCTCCAACCCATTAAAGCAATTGCTGGGAGAGAAAATGAATGCTGGAAACATCTGCAACTTCCCCACAGCTTCAGCTGAAAGGCTGCCCCTAGCAAGTTTGTTTTGGACCTCTAAGCCAGGTGTGGGCAACTTTGGCAGGTCTGGGGGCCAATTCTTTGGTCCCAGGAGCTTCAAGGAGCCAAATGGAAAAACAAACAAGCAAACAAGACTAAAAATCTGGTTTTTAAAAAGTTAAAGGCTATGAGACCTATCTAAAAGGTAAATTCTCATTTCCCAAGACTTCCAGGAGTGATAACACTTTTTTTTTTCAGAAGAAGCTGACCTGGGTGGGGCTGAAGAGATTATGGCCACAAAACCAGTAGCATTTGGAAGTTACATGTGGTTCCAAACATGCTAGTTGTCCACCCTCATGCTGAGCAGTTTGGAAATGTTCCTGACTAGGCAGGTTTGAACATTTCTCCTTAATTTGACCAAGGAAGCATACATCTTGTGTTCAAAAAGTGATTAATGCATTCAGCTTTTAAAAACAAAACAAAACAGTACGGTTCTATTTTTATTTATTTAATAAATATCTATACCCCACCTCCTATCTAGATATCTTAGGGTGGTATAAATTAAAGCCTGACAAATCTGAAAGGTTAGCAACACATGCAACAATTTAACAATTTAATTTAACTCGTGCTGGTCAATGACCGAATAAAAATGTAATATAAAAACCAGTTGTAATCTATCCTTTTAACTTGTCAAAGTAGTTGAAACCTACTGAAGACCAACTAGGTTCCGAAAGTTTTACTGAGCTGCCATGTTTTCACTTGATGCCAGCAACATTGGCACTCAATGAGTTTCGAAAAGAGAGAACTCCATAACTAGATGCCACAGCAGAAGAGGCTACATGCCCTACCAAGTTTTGCTGGGCAATATAGAATTTGCTGGCTCAGGATGGGCTTTATCACATGAGGCCCTTCTACTAAAATAGTGTTGTAGCTTTAAAAAAAACCCTATCAATTGGGATTGCTTTCTTTTATTTTTCACCTTTGGGAACCATTCCAGGATTGCAGCCCTCATTTGCGCTAAAAGCTTATCACACAAAGGATTTGGGATTTCTTCCTCAGTTCCTCCTATCCCCTCTCCTTTTGCTAATATGGCTTCATTTCCTTGAAGATCACCTTCATATCCCCCTTCCTGATTAGAATAATGTTGATATAAGTCATGGAAACTCACTCTCACTCTCTCTCTCTCTCTCTCTCTCTCTCACACACACACACACTTTTGTTGTTGTCTGCCTTCAAATCCATCCTGACTCATAGCAACCCAGTGGATGAGACATCTCCAAGACTCACTGTCCTCCACTGCTCTGCTTAGGTCTTGCAAATTCATACCCACGACCTTTCTAATAGAGTCTATTCATCTGTCATGTGGTTTTCCTCAGTTTCTACTTCCATCCACCTTTCCTAGCATTATTTTCTTTTCTAATGAGTCATGCCTTCTCATAATGTGGTCAAAGTACAACAACCTCAGTTTGATCTCTTGGCTTCCAGGTAGATTTCAGGCTTGATCTGTTCAAAGACCCATCTGTTCAAACACCCTTTTTGGCCATCCACGGTATCCTCAGCACTTCTATCCAGCACCACATCTCAAATGAATTGATTTTCTTCTTATCCACTTTCTTCACTGTCCAGTCCCATTCATTGTAACAGGGAATGCAATGGATTCGGACTTTAGTGCTCAGTTGTATATCTTTATGCTTTAGGATCTTTTCTAGTTTTTTACTCATCCTTTACACACAAAAATGAAAACAGTATTAGGGTCAGCCTTCCATATCCATGGATTCTATATCCCCAATTCAGCCATCCATGGCTTGTGTGTGTGTGTGTGTACTTTATTTCCTAAAGGCAAACCTTGAGTATACCATTGTATTAATGAGACTCAAACTTCAACGGATTTATGCATCCATGGGCAGAGGGGTCCTGGAACCAAAATCCTACTGTACATTTTAAAAGGCATTTTTCATCACTACAGAAGAATAATAACTTCCCAGCCTTCTGCATTTTTTTCTTTGTATGGAAGGAGTATCCTGAACAGATTGAACTAGCTGTTGGCTTTTATCTGCCAATGATTAATTAAGTCTGAAGCTCTAACCAACAAAAACGAGCAGAACAGGGCTAAAGGAAATACTGTATATACTCATGTATAAGTCTAGAAATTTTAGTCAAAAAATTGACCCAAAAAACCTGAGTCGACTTATCCACAGGTCAATATAGGTACTGTATATATGTAGAATTTTGTAAGTTCTTTGGCATTGTTTTCCTTTGTATCATTCTTTAAATCCTTTATTACATGTCCCTAGATTTTACCCTCCACTTATCCACAGGTCATATCAAAATCCATAATTTTGATCCCAAAACTTGCCCTCCACTTATACATGAGATCAACTTATAGTCAAGTATATACGATACATGCTTTTTAAACTGGAAGACTTTTTTCTCTTTTCCGTTTATTTCCAGGTGTATGTAAGTGTAAATGAGACCGAAAGAAAGACTCTGGAGCAGGGTTACTCTGACAGAAAAGGAGGAGGGATGGGGGAGGTGGTGAGCAAAATATTTCCTTCTCTGCTTCTTTGACAAGCCCCAGTTGAGAGGCAGAACCACAATTATTTGCCAATTATTTTTTTCTATAGAGGAAAAAAAAGTTTAAAAGTTCCTCAGTTTTTTTGACAATTGAAAGGAAATCACATTGAAATTTCTATTTCTTCACCTCCCCTGATTACTAGATCACGTACTCCACACCCAAAGCATGCCCATTGCCCACTCCCTGAACACCCAAAATTGGCATTATAGTGGAATTGAACTATTTCACTGGATAATATAGCAGAACAGTAGTGTAAAAGGAGATCATTAATGCTTTCTAAATGGTCTCCCACTGCAACAATAACAGAAGAGGAATGGTATCATTTGATAAGCCCCAACTGAAGATCCTATTATCCTGATGTGATTGCAGTTTACCTGCCTTGTGTGATGAAATCCTATATCTCCTATGCTTGGGATTTTGAGTGTGATCATCAGGCTCTTAGAAATTCAATGTGCCTCCGTGGTGTAGGTCTGAGGCACTGACTTCCATAACAACAAACTTGTGGTCTGTATTTCTCCACTCCGCAACGGTGGGGTAAAAACTCAAAGTATGATGTGATAATTCAAGGTGAGAGCTATCAAGGCATGGGGAATAGGGAACAAATAACTGTGTGCCATCGTAAGAGAATGGGAAATGCAGAGGGCAAGAGGGTGGGTGGCTCAAGAGTATGGTTGCCATGGCCATGACACAGAAATGGTTACCATGACACAGACATTTTCTTAAACTATTGTGGTTCTTTTCATTTATTGCCGCACATCTTTGAAATTTGTTCTGTCAGTAAAAATGCTATATAAAACAAATAAAAACAGAAAAGTAGAAACATAACTTACAAGTCGTACTTCTCTTCAAGCAGCAAACCAAAATAAAATATTTTAGCTAACAGGCCTGACAGTAAAGATCTGCTGTCAAACAATGGCTGAGATCCTGTGTTGTGGAGACATAGCGTAACTATATGCTTGTTAAATGACGGTTTCATTTTGCTACTTTGTCCGAGAATTGCACAAATGTGCAACTAAATGTGCATTGCAAACCACTATGAAATATGTTACCATGTGCAATGGCACCAGGGGCATAATTCCACTTTTGCCATGTTGAATTGAGTACCTTTGTGAAATAGTACAAAAGTATGATGCTGAACATAAAGAAAACCAAAATAATGATCTACATACATTCAACCTAGACAATGAAGAAATGAAAATAGCTAAAAAAAATCCCATACCTAAGATCAAACATTGAACAGAATGGAGGCTGCAGTCAAGAAATCAGAAGACTAGGAATGGGAAGGGCAGCTATAAAAGAACTAGAAAATATTGTTAAGAGTAAAGATATTCTACTGAGCACCAAAGTTAGAATTGTCCAAACCATAGTATTCCTCATTACCATGTACAGATGTGAAAGCTGGAAGTGATTGATTCTCTGAAGATGCCAGCCACAGATGTTGGCAAAACATCAGGAATAAACTCTTCTAGAACATGGCCATATGGATGCCAGTCATGAAAGCCTTTGATTTCACACTAGAAGTGATTGATTATATGTAGAGCACTGTGTAAATTAACAGCACTTTATAAAGCATAATAATAATAATAATAATAATAATAATAATGAAGAAATCTGATAAGAAGAAAGTTAACTCATTTAATATGTGGTGTTGGAGTAAAGTGCTGATGATACCGTGGACAACCAACAGACAAAAAATGAGCCCTTGAACAGATCAAGCAAGAAATTTCCTTGGAAGCCAAGATGATCAAACTGAAGCTGTCGTACTTTAGTCACATCATGAGAAGACACAATTCTTTAGAAATGGCAATTATGTTAGGAAAGGTAGAGGGTAGTTGGAGAGAGAGACCAATTTTTCTGCCAAATTGATAGGCTCAATCAGGGTGATCATGGGCCTGAATTTGCAGGACCTAAGCAGAGCAGTGGATAGGTGGACTTGGAAATGTCTCATCTACAGGATCGGATGAGTCAAGATCGACTCATGGGCAGTTAGCAAGAACAAAGACCAAAAGTTCAACCCCTTCCCAGCATTATGGAACTTATCCTGCATAGGTCTGCAGCAGAATGCCAGGTAATATGTAATGTAAGCTGTAACCATGCCATTAATTTTGGCTTATCAGTTCCAGAGGTGTTCGAGAGGCTCCATGATCTCACTCCCCCTCCTATTCTCCATTGAGTTCCACTTACTGATAATTTCTTCTACTCATGCGATAAATATTTAAGTATTTATTTAAGTATTAAGTACGGTGACTGTATTTTCTGGTACAATTGTTGTGTGGATTCTAGGTGATCATTTTTAGAACCCTTGTGAACACCTTGGGAAGATGTTGAACATTTGTGAGTAACAAACAAAGGATACTGAATCATGTATTGTGTTGTACTGAGTTATCATAACACAATGATATGGAAGTAGTTCTTATGAATTTTATAATCTATCTTATCACATTCAGTTATCATACCATAGTACTACGGAAAACTTTGTATGAATTTATCACTGTTTGGGCACTTTTTGAAGGGGTCAGCTTGTTTGAAAATAAATGTTAAACCATTGAGATGTGTTTATTATTATTTTTCTTTTTGCATATTTATTCCTTCAAATGTGGCCTAACAGCTCACATGATACAGCCAGTTTGAGGAAATCAAGGAAGTCTTGGTCTGGTCTGTGGGACACGATATGGAAATCCTGATGTAGGCGTCCTTGAGACCCATGCTGGAAGAAATGTAGGGTATACATTTTCCAATGATTCAATGAATATACACCTTCCCTTTGAGTTCTCTGAATTGTGCAGTGTGTTGACAGCATAATTAGCAGCTCAGAAACTTGTTTATATTTAAGGTTTAGAATATTGTCTTTGTTAGCTGACATCACATGCGATTTTTGAATAATTGAATAATCCGTTTCCAGATAAAATGTATTTTAGAAGATATGCTTGAGCAGTTACTTATTAATGTAAAATAGAATCTGTGCTGTGTACTGTATTTTTCTGTTGCCATGCTTCTAAATGAGCAGAGAAGTCATCTCTTTAACATAACAACAGGCTGAAGTGAGTAGAAGTTAAACATGGAGATGGTGTGATGGGGAAAGGTTTGTCTACTGAATTTTGTACAACTGTCACAGCCATGGAGCAGAAGCCTTTGCCTATTCAAAAGAACAGAAAAAATGCCATCCTCCTCCTATTTCATAAGACAATTATCACAGTCTCTGAACAGCAAAAAGTTTTGTCTCTCAAAACTTCTTCCACATGTTTTGTTTAGGGTTCCTGAGTCTTTGCTGTACAGGTGCTGTTTACAAGTAAGCAAATCAAAATCAAACTTGCAAACATCTGCACTGCAGAAATAATGCAACTTTGACACCATTTTAACTGCCATGGCTCAATGTTATGAAATTCAGGGAATTGTAGTTTCATGAGACATTTAGCCTTCTCTGTCTGAGAGCTCTGGTGCCACAAGAAACTACAGTTCCTAGAATTCCATAGCACTGAGCCATGGCAGTTAAAGTGGTGCGTCCAGCTTTATTATTTCTGCAGTACAAAAGCAAGGAAGGATGGAAAGCAGGAGGGTATACAACTCCTAAGCTGGGGTATTATATTTAAAAAAAAAATGGAAAAGAATACTCCCTTCTCTCCTGAGCAAAGATTTAAATAAACCAGTAAAGGTGATCAATACAGCACTGTATAGTGTAGATTTCATATATCAGCCTTATGCCTTTGCCCTCGAAAAGGAAATTGAAGGAGTATACTATGGCTTAAGGTTGTCTGAAGTGTATGTGGACCAATCTACCAGACATGATGTATTTAATGTGTAACCAGTGGCTGTATTTCAGGCCTATAAGAAGTCTGTGCTTCAGAAAAGCAAATAACAAAACAAAAAATTAATACATAAGAGGTTAGAGAAAATCAAAGTGGCACTGAGAATCGATCTTGTTTTATAAAGTACTGTACTGCAAGATAATCCAGACTTCACTTTCTTCCAATTTAAGTTGTTTAGTGGGCTGGTGAATCTGACCATGCCATTATACGGCTGCTATGAGGTTTCACTGTGGCCTGTTTTCATTTCATAACATGTGATATATGTCTTTGCCAAAGCTGAAAAGACTTTGAATAGATGCCATAAATGGACAGACCATCCAGTCATAGGAAAAGGTGGTTGGGAGTGATAAGACAGCAGTTGAATGTCTCTTTTCACCAATCATATTTCCTCTTTTCCCACGGAGAACACTCTGCTGGTGCTTTGCTTTAAAGAACGGGAAACTGCAACCCTACATATGTCTGCTTAGAAGCAAGTTCCATCGTATACATTGACGCATAATGTGCACAGGATGGTAGCCTCAATTTACTATGTATTCATATTAAAAACATGCCCTAAGAGATTGTAACCAATGAGGAACTTTAGTACCGAACAAAGATAAATCAAGTGCCACAATCTGAGTTGATATCATGAATTCATGTTTCCTACTTAAGTGATCTTACTATCCCTTATCCTCAAGGGTCTTATTGGGAGAGGATTAAAGGAGAAAAAGGTTGGCCTTTGTTCTGAGTTTCTGCAGTTTTGTTCTCTTGTACCGTTCCCCTATTCTGATTCTGCTTGATGTGGAAGTTGAATACTGAAATGTAATTAAGCTAATCCATATAAAAGAGCTCTGTCCCCTTAGGTTCAAATAAATAGGTTGTTAAAAGGCAGCTTTAGCCTCAAGTGTTCCTTCTTTCACTTGTAGACCACCAACACTTTTCAGGCATACACTGCATTTGTTTCAGACAGAAGTAGATCTCAGAATAGTTATTTTATTGTACAGCAACTCCTAAAGTATTTCAAACCATTGACTAGGCCAAGGGATTCTGGGACTTGTCGCACAAGAAAGGAAAGCCGTTTTGCTTTCCATAAAGAAGAGCAACTGTTTCAGAATAAATGATGATTCTCAGACAGCATGGTGTAGTGGTTTATGCATTAGACTCTGGAGACCATGGTTCAAATCTCTGGTCAGCCACGAAGCCCACTGTGTGACTTTGGGAAAGTTACACTCTCTCAGCCTCTGAAGGAGGAGGAAAAGGCAATCCCACCCCTGAAAAAATCATGCCAAGTAAACCCTGTGATAGGTTTGCCTTAGGTTTGTTATATGTAAGGATAACTACTCAAATTTTGGGGAATATTAATCAGCTCATACACCAATCTTGCGCTCCTCACAATGACCTCTATTTGGGACCTTGAATCCCGTAGTGTTTACGGAGGTGGCCAGAGATCCCTGAACTGACACAAAGGCAAAGTCTTTGGATTTTAAGCTAGTTTATTGATGTATAGTGGTCCCCCGGGATCCGAATCCCCCGGGGAACGAAATCCCCGGGGTGTGAAACCGGCGGGACCGCTAAAATTCCCCTGGGATCCAAAGGATCCCCCGGGGAACGAAACAGAAAAACCGCGCGGCCCCTTTAATTCGGCCGCGTGGTCCGTCGGAAGTAGCGGTCCCCCGGGATGCGATCATTTCTGGGTTACGAAAGGTAATCCGGAACGGATTACCTTCGTAACCCGGGGGACCAATGTACAAGGAGATACACTCTCACACACACATTCACACATGCAATCACACAAGGCTAAAAGAAAGAAAGGAAGAAATATGGAAAATAAAAGAACAGGCCTTCTAATGGTGAAATACTTGCCTGGGATAGCTCTTCAGAATCCAAGTCGGTGCAGCAATATCACAAAGAGAATAGGGAGAGGGTGTGTGTGGGACTTAGGCGAGGGGGAAGAGGAAGGGAGAGGGGTTGGAACTGCATTGGGCAAACCCCAAACAAACAAGAGGTCCACTGAGATTCGTCCAAGGCAGAACAGCTAACAAAGAAATAGCAAGGATTTAAATAGGCTTCTGTTCACGTCCTCAGCAGAGGCTATTGCCCTACATCAAAGCAAACCAAATTTATACATCACTTGATCTGTAGGAGGCCTCATCCATGGGGAAAACACTGATACTGGAATAGCTGGTATCTGTTAAGTGTCACAAAGTCATAAATCTGTCCCAGGTGTGAAGCATCTTTCCTGTTTGCAACTCGCAGCTGGGCTATGCTGCGGACGTGGTCTCCTCGCCTTTTAGGGCATGGCAATTAAGGAGACATGTCCCATAGTGCCTTTCCATTAAGGTCATAAGGAAACATGCCTTCACCTTACGGATGCAGCTTCTCTTTAGAGGTTTCTATGATCAAGCAATGCAAAAGGGGAAACATCCAATTACCTCTGCAGATGCATTTTGGGATAGGGGTTTAAGGAATGTTTTTGTAACATTGCAGTCTTTCTAACACAAGTCAGAAATGATTTGAAGGCACACAACATCATCATCATCATCAACAACAGGATGATACATATTTGAGAAGGCTTTAAAAGACCTGATTTAGGAGTTTATCACATGGTAAAATCAGAAACGGGATTTTAAAATCCGGGTGTTATTTGTCAGGTGCACTGGCTTGAAAGAGAAATAACACGAAAATAATCCAAATGGAAAGCTCCTTTGCACTTTCAGAATTTAGCGAAAGTAAAAAGGAGCTGGTTTTCATGGCTTTGCATTCAAGTTATTTTTGCATTATTTCTCTTTCACACAAATGTCATCTGAAAAACATCCCACAAATGCTGTTTTTTTTTCCCAAGCTTTCTGTTTGGGTTAACCTCAAACACTGTCTGAAAAACAACCCACAAATGTGGGTTGGTTTCAGTTTAAATTTAGTTTCTGCATGGGATTCATCCCATGTGATAATTCCTGAGACACAATGCATGAATGAGCAGCCTTTTCCTGGAAACAGAAAAGAAACGGTCACACTGGTAAAAAAAAAAAAGGATCTGATACCATCTCTCAGGGACCTGAGAGACAGCATGGTGTAGTGGTGTAGTGGACAGAAAATAAATAGGACCAGAAGAAGAATGTATACAGCCACAACCCAGAGTAAGAGACTGAGGGGAAATGTTCTTTTCCCCAGAAAAGCAGAGCATAGAACATTCAAGGGCCATTTGTGTTAAACTGTATTGATTGCTTTTTAAATGAGAATACAGTAGATGCCAGCATTTTTCCCCTCCTTTCTTCAGACAAGCTGGATCTGGAGTGTTCCCATGACAGTCATGGTTTGTGTTTTTATTAGTTTGATTTACCCAATAAATAAATGGAAGAATAAAACAAGATGATTATCTGGGAGTGAATAGCTCTAACACTGGTAGACACTGGTAATAAGCAACCTTTAGTTTAAGTGACCACTTAAATGTAACATTGATGATATTTCCAGAACAATTTTGCTTGACCTTTGCTTAGACCCTTCTCCACTGTAAACAATGGACCACAAAAATTGCCTGTACATATTATACTGTATTGGCTGCCCTGGAATATGCACCTCCTTACAGTGGTATTGCTGTAGTTAGTAATCTCTCTGTTTCTTAAAACCTATTTGTGACCTGCTGCTTTTTCATAGGTAGTTAATTCAAAAATCCAGGCGTTTGCAATTTCCCACTTAATTTTAGTTTTGAAGTATGTCATATAACTTGACATTTTTGGATCAAAGGTGCTGTAAAATCTATCTCTTAATGATGCAAAATTGATCCAGAAATGGAATTGGTATCTGCTTGCCTTGTCTATTTGCAACCAGGCAACAGGGCATGACGATTTAAAGTTCTTCCTGTGTGGCAGAAGGATACCACATGGATGTCTAAAGCTAAAGGAAAACAATCTGGATCCAATCCTATTTTGACAGAGTGAATAAGATGGGCTTCTACATGACTGTTACTGGAAAATGTGAATCTAAACATCAGCCATCTGACTCTAAGGGACCTTTCACACTATACAATCATAGCAGTATGATTCTGCTTCAACTGCCATAGTTATGGAAGGCTTATAGTTTGGCGACACACAGAGCGTTCTGGCCAAGAATTCTGTGTTCCCCTCCCTAAACTGCAGATCCCAGGATTCCATAGGAGGTTGCCATATCACTTAAAATGGAATCATAATGCTATAATTGTGCAGTATGAAAGGGCTGCAAGATAAGTTCTTACCTCCCTGCAGAAACAGCAAAGAGTAATAGAGAGTACCCAGTGGAAGGACATTTTGATGTTGCACTGAGTGTGGCTCTAAAAACACAAGACAGGTAAAAAGTTTTCTCTGTCTTGAATGTTCACACCAGAACTTGGGACTGTACACCAAGATTTTCAAGAGACACCATTCCATTTTTCCCGTTTCCTGATTAGTGTAACCTTGTAATTTTTAACGCTGTTGGAATCCCGCCTCGATCCGAAGGGAGAGGCAGGAAATACAAATAAATATTATTATTATTATTATTATTATTATTAGTGGCTGGCAAATGGGGTAAAAGGAACTTCTCAGTGATAGAAAATTCTCCACAAAGAGCATTGTCCAGCATTTAGCTGCTGGGTCAACCTCACGCCCCACCTTTTTTTAAGTGGAAAAAAACCTAACTTTTTAATCTCTTGACCATGCTTCTGATACTTTGGTGTGTATTTTTAAAAAAATCTTTCTGGTGATTTGGACATTGCTCAACTAAATTGTGTCATTTTTAATGCTTTCATTTTGAATTGGTTTCTTGTTACAATTTCTTAAATCCTTTTATTTCCTAGAAAGCTACCCAGTGAATTAAACTGAATCCTGATAATTAATACATCTGTTTTAAAAGCATGTGCTTTGCTTATTTTTATGAGAAGCAAAATCAGCAAAGTTTAAAATCTAAATTAACAACAACTGTGGCTGAGGTCCAGTTATCAGGCTGGCGAAGCATACCTGTGCCAGCATATGTCACCAGTGGGGTTCTAGCTGATCATAACAGTTTGCAAGAACTGCAGTGGCTAAAACACTGTAACCAGCAACACTCAGAGTGTTTAAAATTTACTTTTTAAACTACAGTACAACTCATAGAATCCCCACGCAGTGATGCCAGCCTGGGGGATTTGGGGAGCTATAGTAGTAAAAGGTAGCTTTTCCAACTTCTACTCACAAGTGATTATAACTTTATTTTAACTTCATATTGCAGACTTATTTTTAATGAGCCAGGATTTTACATACTGAACCACCTAAAATAGACTCATGCCAGGGGCAAAAAAAAAATCTATGTTGGATACAATCACAGAGAATATGCTAGAGTAGTCCTCCCCAAGCTGATAACATATTGGGAGAATTCCCCGCATCCCCAACCACCATGGCTATTGGCTTGGTAGAATGGAGAGTGGAGTTTGACACATCTGGCGGGCATCTGGTTGGGGAAAAGCTGCTCTAAACCTTGTAACTCCCCCCTCTTAGCTTCATGAAGGCAAGGAACCTCAAACAATACCCAGATGACAACAAACATGCACTGTGGCTGCCTTCTGCTACACACAATCTCCTGCTCTCTTTTCCCGGATGGGAACATGAGGAAGCCCAGCTGTTGAGCCTTTCTCCAAAATTGGTACCAACAGTGTGGTATAGTGGGGTGAGAGTCTGTAGACCAGGGTTTGATTCCCAGCCCAGTCATGAAACCGACTGGGTGCCCTTGTGCAAATCACACTCTCTCAGCCTTAAGAGGAAGGCAGTAGCAAACCTCCTCTGAACAAATCTTGCCAAGAAACCCCCATGATAAGTTCACCTTAGGATTCCACAAGTTGGAAATGATTTGAAGGCACACAACGACAATTGGGTATCTCACATCCCAATGGCCTGTTTTCTCCCTTGTAAAGAAGGAAGAAATGTCCCTTATCTAATCCAGACTACATCTGGTTGTACATCCAGGAGCCGCCAGTGAAACTGACTGGCAATGGTCAAAGAACTAAGAGGAGTGCTATGTCACTAAGGGCCTGTATCCAACATATCCAGTTGGCATCTCCTTCAGTTGTATGGACAAGGAATCTGCAGAGATTGAACACTGCCAAAGTAGAATACAGCACTTAAGGATATGCTCCAAGCAACCCCCTCCCTGCTTATGTGCTCTTGTGCTTCAGGTTTGCATTTCTGTCAATGGTCAGAGGAGGGAGCACATGTGATGAGAATGCTTTAAATTCCTAGGAGAGCAAGGCTGCATCCTCTGTCCTAGGTGTACCTTTTGGGGTGGCCTTTAGCCTCTGTGTGTGTTTTTTCAGACAGGGCCAAAGAGCTTATTAAAACTCAATGAAAGACTAGAGGACAGAGTCAGAGTAACTAATTGGATTTCCTGCACTTATTTCAATTGCATTTTGTGTTTCAAATCAGCTGCTATTAAAAAAATCTCTTAGACTTTCATCATTCTGCTGATCAACTTGGTGGAAAAAGAACAAGAAATCCTTCCTTTGAGTTTTCTGCACGCTTCTAATCAGATGGGCCACGTGAAATGCACCCAGTTGTGTTTGAGCAGCAAGCTAAAGCTGCACTTTAATCAGTGGCGGATGCTGTTTTCCCCTTTGAAGATTGGCTTTTTCTCCCACTCTAGAGAAACGCAACAAAAATCAGAGGCTTCACAGACTAGTCTACCGAATGGCAAGAAGTCAGGCAATGGCAACCTGGAAACTCAGAATTAAGGGATAGGCCTTTGTCCAAATGCCATTAGCCAAAAAGGAAAAAAAAATAACACAAAATCAGGAAGCACTGGAGCTCTTGATTCTAACTGCAAGGTACTGTTCTATGCTTTTACGTTTAGATTCAACTTAGTTTCTGGTCTGGGTTTCCATACCTTTAAAAACCTCTGTGGTGGTGCTGGAGGAAGAAATGATATAATTTCCCTTTCTGCCTTCAGCTGATCCCTTGTGATTCCTCCAAGTCTTGGATGCAACAAGAGCCAGCAGATGTCCGAGAAGAAAGATGGGAGGGGAATGAAGCAGACATTCTGAGGAAGGCACCCTAAAATTATGTCAAAATGTATCAGACTATTCCCTCTCAGTACTTGAAAGTTTAGGTATAAGAACCCAAGCTTATGGGGTGGTAAGTCTACCCTTCACCTTGTAAGTTTTCTTGCTTCTTAATCTTGCAGTTTACAACATATTTGCAAGTCCAATAAGCATTGCCAGAAAAGAATGGTTCCTGAGCTTGACAAAACCAAAGGCAAATGTGAGCAATTTCTTCTATGTGTTAGGAAAAATGTGAACTGCAAGGGCCCTGAGATGCTGACAAAATGAAGAGAATGCCTGAAGAGAAAGTCGAAGGCTTTCATGGCTGTCATCCATAGTTTTTTGTGGGTTTTTCGAGCTATGTTGCCATGTTCTAGAAGGGTTTATTCCTGACGTTTTGCCAGCATCTGTGGCTGGCATCCTCAGAGAAAGATGCCAGCCACAGAAGATGCCAGCCACAGATGTTGGTGAAACGTCAGGAATAAACTCTTCTAGAACATGGCCACATAGTCCGAAAAACCCACAAAAAAACTTTTATTTATGTTTTAACTATGGTTTGTTTTTATCTTTTTAGTTGTTTATAATCATGTTTTTAACAAAGATGATGCTTCCTTTTTAACTTTTGTAAATTTATGTTTTGTAAATTAGGGACGCGGTGACTTACCGTTAAGCCCCCTGACTCTGATGATTACAAGATCGGCAGGTTGGCAGTTTGAGGCCCAAGCGCCATGTGATGGAGTGAGCTCCTGTCCCAGCTTCTACCAACCTAGCAGTTTGAAGGCATGTAAAAATGCAAATAGATGAATAGGTACTGCTTTGGTGAGAAGGTAACAGCACTCCATGCAGCCATGCTGGCCACATGATCACAGAATTATTTTTGACAACACTGGTTCTTTAGCTTAGTAACAGAGATGAGCACTGCCCCCTTTAGTTGTCCTTTAGGGCCACTCTTCTACCATTGATCTGAACTTGGCACTAGTTCTTTTTTCCAAGAAAACTGTAGGATTTATCTACATCCAGTTCTGGTAAAGTAATTTCTTAAGGTTCCACATCCCTCCTTGTAATGATGGTCTAATCTGCACTGCAGATATAATGCAGCTTGGCAATGTTTTAACTGCCATGGCTCAATGTTGTAGAATTCTGGGATTTGTAGTTTTGTGAGATATTTAACCTGCTTTGTCAGAAAGCTTTAGTACCACAACAAACTACAAATCCCAGAAATCCACAGCACTGAGTCAGGGCAGATAAAGTCTTATCATAATGCAGTGCAGATGCAGCCAATGTTCTTCCCATTGCAAAATGCATTATTCCCCCTGATAGTGATAATCAATCATTTAATAATTCATTAAGTGCAATTCATTTATTTATTTCTCTAAAAAAGACGTGGTGCCTTGCAAGTACAAGTCACACTTCTAGTCAATCTGCACTGTGACCTTTGCCCAAAGCTGCTTCAGCCCCAGTCCATTTCACTCTTCAAAAAAGACCTTCCCCGAAAGAGTGAAAGTGGATCAGTAAACCCAATGTTACCAAATGGCATAGGGTGAAAGCTGTCATGAGTAGACCCCTTACCCTATGCCAGGCTGAGACTTTCTAGGAAATTTTCTTTTTGCGTGTATAAATTCTGAAAGCCAGCATGGTGTAGTGGTTTGAGCATTAGTGTACAGCTCTGGAAAGCAGAGTTTGAATCTCTATCATGGAAACTGACTGGTTAACCTTGGGGAAGTCATACTCTCTCAGCTTCAAAGGAAGGCAACGGCAAATCTTGCCAAGAAAACCCCATGATAGGTTTGCCTTAGGTGCACTGCAGGTCAGAAATAACTTGAAGGAACACAACAACAGTGTATAAACCCCCACATGGGCAAAAACATAACAAGACTTTAGAATACAGAGAAAGAAATAACTGGCTGGAATACCATCCAGATTAGGAATGTTTTTTTTATCTGTTCCACTCCTAAAATGAAGTTGGGGAGTAAAGTAGGATTAATGTGAGAGATTTATGATGAGTATCTCCAGCAATTTAGTTAAAAACACTTGCAGTGACGGAGAGGGGAAAGAAATTAGCTTGGTGCTGAGAGGCAGGATACCTGAAATTCCTGTCACCATGGAGAAAATAGCAGCTTTGATGAGCTGATTTCATTCAACAAAACAGCATGTAAGAAAGTATTCAACTTGCTTCCTGATGCAGAATGGTTGCTTTGAAGTTTTAAAACCAAGAACAGCCAGCCAGACGTTTTCCAGATCACCATGTCCGTTTGCTGTTTCACCATGAAAGCTAATTTCAAAGGTTTGCATTGTGAGGTGTTTTCCCCTTCTCGTTTTGTAGTACATGCTGTTCTTGCAGCATGTTGATGAGCATGTCAAGTAGTTAAAAATTATGTCCTATTATTGTTAAAATAGTAGTTTTCACATCTGTGCTGAAAAATGTAAATCTGTGTGTTGGACAAAAGTTATGAAAAAGGCTGACACAAGGAGAAACCAGTTACCAGCTACCAGCATTTTCTCCTATATTTCTCATGGTCCAACCTAACTGGCCTCTCTGCTTTAGGACTTGTTGTTGTTGCATGCCTTCCAGTCAGTCCCAGTTTATGGCGATCCTAAAAGGCAACCTTATCATTGGGTTTTCTTGGCAAGATTTGTTCAGAGAAGGTTTGTCTTTGTATTCCCCTGAGGCTGAGAGTATGCGATTCTTATTCCCAATTATTTCACAATAACAATGACAATCCCTCCCCCCGTTTGGGGGGAATGAGAAAGCATTTGTCCTGAAATCTAGTGTCTATTTTAATTAAAACACTTAAGAGGTATGCCTAAAGGCTAGTCTATGCATAAGTATACTTGACCTTGTGTGCATTTTCACATGTTGACATTGGTGATTAATTGTCTTCACTTTCCTGTGCATATTTACATCTAGGTGAATCTGTTCTCCCTCTCTCTGCTGAAAATGCATTGCCACCTGAATGCATGTGAAGCAGGCCACACATGCGATAATGCACATTATTTGCGTGGAGTTTAGAGGGTTTGTTTTGGGCCTCACCCTACAAAAAGCCCAAACTCCTGCAAATCGCATGTGGATGGATCACATTCTCTTCAGCTGGAATGAGGAGTATTTTAAATTTTCTCAACCTGAATCCATCCAGGTGTGCGGCACTACAATATCCATAATCTACAACCAGCATGGTGAATTTGGATGGGAATTATAGTCCAATACCTTCGGAGGGCTCCAAATGTGGGTACACTACACAAGTTTATCACTGGGCTATCTTCTGTGCTTCTAGTGATTCACAGATGTGTAGTGTGTCTAGCAAAAGTAAGTCAGCTGTCCTAACAAAACCATTGTCAGTCTCCAGGTTACTCATGGTTTTCTACATAACAGATAAACTTCTATGTTCAGATCTAACGATTTAGTGCAAACTATCAGAAACTTTTCTAGAGGGGAGTGACACAAGTTTGAGAGGAGCTAAAGGTTAACTGGTGCAAATGTTACTTGGTGAAAAGGTCAGAGTATTGGATTTTAGTCTAGGAGACCAGGGTTCAAGTCCTCACTCATCCATGGAAACCTACCTGGTGATCATGGGCAAGTCATACTCTCTCAGCCTCAGTGGGAAAGGCAAGGGCAAACCTCTTTGGTGTACATCTTGTCGAGAATCGTAAGGTTCTATGATAAGGTTGCTATAAATTAAAGTCAACTTGAACGCAGTTGTACTAAAAGGGCTGTGTGATTCCAAACTTGTTTGTACCAAACTCCTAATTTTCCAGAGAGGCATGACAAAGTCAAGTGGGGATGACTTGAATTTAATTATATGGCACCAAGCAGGTTAGCCTAAATGAGCTGTGTGCTGTAGCGTGGGAGCCTTTTGAATGTTTAATAAAACAAATTAAGAAACCTCAGCAGCAGCTCATTCTTCCTATTGTTGGTTGTTTTGCTTTGGCTAGCTAGGGGGCTGGGGGCATGTGCGGGTGTGGGGTGTGTGCTGTTTTGCTTTTATATCAGGTAGCAGGTATTTTAACGCCATCCCTGTTGCTAATTATTGCTTCAGTAAACAACAGCTGTTCCGATGCAGCGCAGCTTCTTTTTCCGCTTTTAAAAAGATTTGACAATGCTCAAACTATAGACGAGTATTGCTGAAAGGGGAAAAAATGTTATAATCATTTCACACCCCTACTGCTAGCGATTTTTATGGGCCTTGTTATGGCAAGCATATTAATTGCCAGTGAGCTGATATAAAGCAAATTAAACGGCTTTAGTGTGGCATATGTATATGGACACTTGGTTGGAGGTAGTTTATCAGCCCGCTTCTGGAAGGGAGGGGATTCCAGAACTGTTTAGACTTTAAATTGTTTTCCACATTAAGGTGTCAGCTGCAGAACAATAGTGATAATATGCTGTTAGTCATATTTCAGGATGACAGAAGTCAAAGGTGAAACCTTTCCCCAACCACAGGCGATAGTATAGCACATGTAATGAATGACCCACCTTCTGTCCTGTTGCTTATGGACAGAGCTGGGAAAGCTACTGAATGCTCACTGGCTCCATCCGCACTGCAGAAATAATGCAGTTTGAGGCTACTTTAACTGCTATGGCTCAATGCTCTGAAATCCTGGGATTTGTAATTTGTTGTGGCACCAGAATTCTCTGACAGAGCAGGCTAAATATCTCACAAAACTACAAATCCCAGAAGTCCATAGCATGGAGCCATGGCAGTTAAGGAGATCTCAAACTGCATTATTTTGGCAGTGCAGATGTAGCCACTGTCTTCCCTTGTGCCTGTTTGGCTCTAGTTTGGCTTGTGGCTTGGCTTTAGTTTGGGTGGCTAGATAAAGATGCCAACATGTTGTGCAAGATGTTCTAGGCTACATTGCCCTGTATAGCAGACACCATGGGCAAGCCTGTGCCCGGCTATGCATTTGAGAAAGCTACTTTTCCTCTGTAAGACAGGTTGTGCCAGTTAGTTAGTTAGTTAATTTATTAGTTAGTTAATTGTAGATAATAACCACAGCAGTTGAAACCCGCTCATGTCTTGAGATCTTCTGGGAAGACCTTTCTCTCTGTCCCATCACCCTCACAGGTACATGGGAAGGAACATGGGAGAAAGCCTTTTTGGTGGCTGCTCTCAGGCTCTCAGGCTCTGAATTTCCCTTCCCAGAGATGGTAGACTTAAACCTTACGTACTATTTTACAAGCAAGTGAGATCTTTTTGTTTCAACTTCAGGGAATGGATTGGGTTTTGACTAAAAAGACATGCTGGATTTTCTACTCTCTCCCCACCCCCACCCCCCAATTTTTTCTTTTAAATGTTATAAGATGCTTTGAGTCTTGAACTGTGGAAAAGCAGGAAGAGGGGGAAAAGTCATTTTGGGGGATTAAAATTCCCAGATTCCCCTCTCCAGCTTGGCAAATTGCTCTGTTTAAAACATGTACATACTTTCCTTCCGATTTCAGTGTAATTTCAAATTATTTAACAATACTACATTAAACTTTAAAATCCTTGAAGAAAACGGAAAGCAACATCAGACCAAAGCACCTGGAAAGAAATGATGTTTTCATTTGGCATCAGAAAGGATATAACAGAAGTCCCAAACTGGCTTCTTTAGGATGGCTATTCCATAATTAGGGTGCCACAGGATTGGGATCTCTGCAAAAACAAGACCAGGAGCAGATTGTGGCATAGACCATGAACTACTAATATCAAAAATTAGAGTAAAAATAAAGAGGAACACTGAAGTACCATCAGTCTGAAATATTACCCATAGAACATCCCCATAGTATTTAAAGATAATGTGAAAAATAGATTTGCATTACTAATTCTAATTGATTGGTAGACAGAGGAACTCTGGACTGAAGCTGGAAACATTGTCAGAGAAGAATATAAGAGACAGACCTCATTACTGCACTGCACTATTCCACTTATATTGCTCTGTTGCATTCTGAGGTTTGTAGTTCAGAGAGGCCTAAGAGCTCTATGGCTGAGAATTTTAAATTCTCCTTCTTAAACTGCGAATCCCAGAATGCAACAGGAAGCAGCCAGTGCAGTTAAAGTGGAATAGCAGCACTATAAGAGTGTAGTGCGGTAATCTAGACTATCTGTAGCCAGGAGGAGGAGATTAAACTCTTCAAGTAGTTAAGGACAGATGAGAAGCAAAAGGAAAAGGTGACACAAATAGAGGTAAAACTGTTAAATGACTTATGCATTATGGCCAAGAAGAACTACAAGAAGACAAATAGAAGGTAACAGCAAAGAAGGAAGACCAAGAGACCACTCCATGAGATCAAAGAAAAAATTTAAAGAGTAAAGATGCTCTACAACCAGCACTGGAACACATTGCTTGACTAAATAAAAATAATGGAAACAATATACTAAAGAATTATGTAAAAGAGATGAAAAGAAGTTAGATTCACTCAATGAAGAACCGTATGAAGATGAACCTCCAATTTTAGAAAGGAGGAGGAGCAAGCTGTACTGAGAGAATCCGGGAGGAATAGATCACAAGGAAGAGATGACATACCAATAGAGCTGTTTCAAACAACAGAGACAGAAACTACTCTAGTTCCAACTAAAATCTGTCAACAAATATGGAAAACCAAGCAATGGCCCACAAATTGGAAATTCTCCATATACATCCTAATTCCCACCAGGGATTGCAGTAATTACAAGACCATTGCATTCATTTCCAATGCAAGCAAAATGATGCTCAGAATTAAATAATAAAGCCTTTTACCATACATGGAGTAAGAAAATGATGATGATGATGATGATGATGATAATAATAATAATAATAATAATAATAATAATTTCTATTCTGCCTTTTCCAGGTGGGGAATCAAAGCAGATTATAGCAATTATTAAAACAGAATACTATAAAATCACAGTCAACTTAAAATGCCAGACATACACGCTGGGTTAGGTGAGGAGGAGGTACTACAGGTCATATTGCAGACATATGTTGGTTGATGGAACACACTGAAGAATTTCAAAAGAAAACCAGCCAATTGGAGAATCGGACTCTATGCTCAAACCACTACCCCACTTTTGCTCCCTTACTGCCTTGCACTGTTCTAAACATTTTCCAGATCTTCCTCCTCCCAGTAAAACCTGCTAAGGAGGTTTCATTTCAGCCTTGGTTTTTTTTTAATGGTTTTACTTACTTATTGTTTATCTTTATTATTTTAGTCTCTAAGGGCCTGAACACATGGGCTGAAAAATCCGGCTTCTATGCAGCTTCAGGTCATGGCCATTAGATGACTCATGCCCCTATGGTGCCTGGAAGCTGTGCTGAAGCTGCGCCAGGGCTGTGAAAATCTGGCCCAAAAAGGAGCGGGTTTTTTTACTCCTATTTGGGACTGTGGGGGAGGGCACCTTCAGGACTGTGTGTGCTTGCTGCTCTCCCATGGTGTCTTGGTTGGGGGCGGCTTCAAGTCACCCCTTTGTGGCTGTCTGTTTTGGCCTTAAATTGCCTGATGCCCAGTCTTGGGGTATGACTAAAGTGATTGATTGATTGATTGATTGATTGAGAGAATAGCTGCAGAACACAATATGAATGACACAGTTGGGTTGGTAATGCCAGCTGCCCTCCACTCATAGGAGCTGAGAGTTGTGCGACTTAGCTTTTACCAGAGACATCCAAACAGGCATGAGCTATCAATCTTCGTGGACAAATGAGATTCCTCTTCTTCAGAGTCTGAATTTCAAAGGTGACGAGGCCAGAGATGTTGGTCATGGCCCTCATTTCTCACCAGGGCGATTCTGGCAAGGTGAGCCAGTACCACCACCTCCCATTCACACACACACGCACAAACACCCTTTGAGCCTTGTTTGGTTGTTGTTCCCTTTTCCGTCTTCTTGTGGCCTCTTCGCTGCCTGATGGGCTGAACTCCGAGCCTCTCAATAGAAGCAATGGTGCAGCTAGCTAAGCATTGAAGAGGTGTTGGTGCCGGGGCCTGCCACACTCAACTGACCAGAAAACAATTCTTGGCAGCAAGTTCCATTTTGATCTGCCAGGCGAGAGGAACGTTGTTTGACAAAGCTTCTGCTTGAGGTGAAAAGAAATCTTAAGGGAGTGATTTTTTCCCCCTGCAAGGCCCAGGCATCAGTGAGCTGAAGCATGAAGCAGCAGTAATAGCCTTTATTTGTGAAACTCTGTGGGCAGTGCTAAGCTGTTAAAATGCAGGATAATTAGAATTCTTCAAACAATAGGAAAAGAAATGCAGACTCTGCGCAAATGGTACCAAGCAGCCTTTGCCTCCCCTTCCCCCAACCACTTTCAGAGTCTCTTCCAAACTTTTCTCCTCCACTAGGGGATGCCGTTGCCACATTTGTGGTAGAACCAATGGAGGAACGGAATGACGATTGACTTTTTATGGGGCAAAGCCTTGTTTATGATTTGAGCCGAGAGCATACTAATAGTCTCTGCATGTGTTGTTTCTCTTCAAGTCATTTCTGACTTATGGCAATCCTAAGGCGACCCTTATCATGGGGTTTTCTTGGCACGTTTCTTCAGAAGGGGTTGCCATTGCCACCCTGTAGAGGACACATTGAAACAGTCTTCTCTTAATGGCCTACCAGTACTCAAATTGTTGGTATTGTGAAAATGATTTAGGTGAAAAGCCCTCATCATGTTTTCAGGGGTGCTCCATGTGCTTAATGTCTTTGACTGGAGCATGTTGGACTGGTTGCGCTTGTTGAGAGGTTGGCTACAGGCTGCTCCCCAGCCTTTTACAAGCTATTCCCTCTCAAGCTTGCTGGCCCCAAAAGAAAAGAAGTGGGAAAAATGCCAGAGAGAATTTGCGTTTTCAGGAAGCCCTTTAAGGCCTCAGCTCCTGTTAAGAGTTCTGCCTTTTAAAGCTGGAATTTAGGTTTTCAAGGACCCTTTTAAAATCAACCTCTCTGAAGTCCTGTAATCAAAATCCAGAGGAAATTGCTTTTCAAATCTTTTCTTTAAAAAAATTTTTTTTATATATATAAAGCTCTCTACTTACAAAGTGCATTTGTAATGGACTTAGCAATCCTTATGGTGCTCCTGGGCCCATAAACTGGGTTTAAATGACAGCAATGAAGAATGAATAGCCTTGGTTGATGTGGGAAGTCATAGAGCTGCTGCTGTGGATGGCTGGCTGACAATTTCAAGTTTCAGAACAGGCAAAAGTGCTGTGGCTGGCAGACAGATTCTCTCTAAAAACGAATGCTGGTTGGCACCCTAATAATAAACAAATGGATTAGGAAGCTACTGTACTTGCTTCCAAGGCTAGCCTGCTTGAAAAATTATTTTTTCCTAGTTGCATGTAAAAGGAATTTAAAATTGTTTTTCTTCCCTCTTCCTGCCATCCACCTTTCTGTATGGAACTGAGGCCACACTTGGGTTGCATCCTATCATTGTCAAGTCCATCAAGTATGAAAAAAGGAGGAACATAGTGTCAATTCAGTCAATGTTTTGGGGACCACTTTGAAGAACTTCTATTGGATTTCTCAATGGCAGAATGAACAGGATGTATGCAGTCTAATTTCATTGAGACATAAGAGCCTACGCACAACAAATTGCCTGCATATGGAGACCACTTTAAATTGTTTCTCACGGAGGCTGTTGTTACACAAGTGAGCCGTCCATACTAGACTGGCTTGTTTTATGGCTTGCCCCCATATTGTCATAGATACGATGGCAATTTGGCATGGAAAGGATAGCACTTATGACAACAAGGAGCTGTTTCATCCACATAATATGAGTTTGGAGTGTGCTCTGAACATTTTTGTAATCACCATTGTATCAATCATCTTGCATGGCAGGGGGTTGGACTGGATGGCCCTTGTGGTCTCTTCCAACTCTATGATGTGATGCGTCAATGAGCCGGTGGGGGGGGGGAGAGATCCTCTTTTGGTTACAAAATGCAACAGATAATTCAGTATCTGCAGTAGAATTTTCTGTAGTGGTTTGAAAACAAGCAACCCAGGGGAAGGCTCCCATTTTCTATTAAACCTGATAGGTTTTAGAGTAATTCCTGTGGAAAACCTATTGCTTTCATTGCCGGCTAAATTGTATGGGGACAATTTCAATGAGAGATGGAAACAACATATTCCCAGCGGGTCAAGTGTGAGTTTTCTATTCCTAAGTGTTTCAGATTAATTAGATTCTTTAATTTCACCTCCTGGATCATTGTTCCAGTGCTCTGGTATATGAACTATTCAGTAGCAATGCTGAAGTAAAAGGGTGCTAGCGTTTGGCTATATTTTGCTGCTTTTCTTTTTTCAGTATGTGAAATTACAAGGGCGGATTCTATTTATCTACAATTAAGGGGCTGATGAGAAAACCAAATTAGCTTCTCCTTTTCTGGTAGCCTCAGTTGTAACCTCAAGAATATTTTCGGTATCTTGGTCCCCAAAAGATGGATTCTTTTGCCTTACGGATGCCTATGTGAGTAACTGTCTACATTCACATTCACACAGTGTCTGTGTGTGTTTGTGTGTTTCACTAATGCCTTTTCCACCAAAAGGAATGAGCTCTTTCCAGAGGAGTCACCATGAAATCCCCACAGCTGCAAAAGGTTGGTGGGCTGGAGATTTGCATAACAGTCAAGTGTAAAAAGCATCTATATAATTTTAGCCCTGGATTTTAGTGCAATTAAAGGTTTCTGAATTCAGCCAGCATATTTTGTGTGCTCCCAAGTGGTTTTTTATTTAAAGACCCAGTTTTCACCGACATCCCTTTCAGTGCTTCTTTAAGTGGAAGTCCTTGATGTTTGTTAATTACTAATAACTTTTTGGAAACAATAAGGAAGCCCGTTCTTTTTGTGATTAATGTAATTGAATTCTGGAAATGTCTGTGTAGGGTATTTTTTTCCAAGTTGTTGATATAATTCTTGTCAGCAAGAATTGGGGGTTGTGTGCCTGCCTATCGCTAAATTCATGTTTAAAGGTGTGTTCTTTTAAGGCACAAGTATAATTGCACATTGACATGCTATCAAGACTTTCCCTGGAGCTGATGGAACGTTAGGAAATAGGCAACCCCAGAATTTGGGACAGTTACGTTTTGGAATACATCTCCTTAGAATAGCCTAACATGGATAGCCAATGACAATGCTTACTGGGGGATTCTGGGAATTCCATTCCCCAAAATAACTTTTTAAAAACCTGGTCTATCCAGAACAATGGAGCCTCTATCTCCCTAGGAACAGTTAGATTTCATTTAAAAAAGCTTCTTTTAGGTTCTGCAGACAATAACTCTGCGGAGAATCTGGGGCAGTATCGTAGGACAAAGCTGTAATTTTTGTGCACCCCACCAAAGTGTTTTCACTAATGTCCTGTTCACACAGTACAATTATAGTGCTGAGATTCCACTTTAACTGTCATGGTTCCAGCCAATGGATTCCTGAGATTTGTAATTTAGGTAAGTTTATTTAGCATTCTCAGCCAGAAAAAAACAAAAACAAAAAAACCTACAAACTCTAGGACTGCATAGGATGTTGCCATGACAATTAAGTAGAATCACAACTATAATACTAACTGCTGTAATTGTGTAATGGAAAGGGCCTAAACTTTTTCTGGCACCTGGTTGTTCCTAGGAAAAATTAAAAAGAGAAGCCAGGTGGTACATCTGTATTTAGCTGCTCTACACACCTGTTGGGGTACTTGCAATAACAACTGGTGGTAATGTAACAGTCCTTACTTGTGCCTGGAACAATTTAACCTCCCTGTTGCTATCTTCTTAACGTATGGAAAAGAAAGTATGCAGACATGCTATGCAAGGCTGCCCATACCTACACTGAAATATTTAAATATTTGAAGGGATGTCATAGTGAGGGTGGCTCCAGAAAATATGTGGCTCCAGAAAATAGGGCACGGAGCAATGGATTCAGGCTACTGGAAAAGAGATTCCACCTCAACATTAGGAAGAACTTCCCAACAGTAAGAAATTTTTGACATGGAATGCGCTCCCTCAGAATGTGGTGGAGTCTCCTTCTTTGGAGATCTTTAAACAGAGGCTGGATGGCCATCTGTTGGGGGTGCTTTGATTCTGTGTTCCTGCATGGTAGGGGGTTGGAATGGATGGCCCTTGTGGCCTCTACTAACTCTATGCTATCATTTAAAGGATATATATTTTTAAACCAACCAACTAAGCAGTTGTTTTATCACAGGATTACAGAGTTGGAAGAGACCACAAGGGCCATCCAGTCCAAACCCTGCCATGCAGGATCAAAGCATCCCCAACAGATGGCCATCCAGCCTCTGTTTAAAGATCTCCAAGGAAGGAGACTCCACTACACTCCGAGGGAGTGTGTTCCACTGTCGAACAGCCCTTACTGTCAGGAAATTCCTCCTAATGTTGAGGTGGAATCTCTTTTCCTGGTGCTTGCGTCCATTGTTCCGGGTCCTGTTCTCTGGAGCAGCAGAAAACAAGCTTGCTCCCTCCTCTATGTGACATCCCTTCAAGTATGAATGTTGTGTTCTTCCATCCTTCCTTTCAGCAGGTCCTTCTTTCCATGCTTGCAAGACATGTGCAAGTTTCCCATAATGGTGTAATTGTCTTTCTTCCCAGAGCCAAAGAGCTCTCGTGATATGATCCATTTTCATAACTTTGTTGACTTTCTTGAGTCTTGGGCAGGTGAGGGCAACTATGGGAGGCCAGGCGAACACACCACCACCACTGGATCCCCCCCCCCCCGGTACAAAAACATTTTGCCCCCAAAGCCTCAAATACTCTGTACAGGGTGTGGGTCATTTACCACGTTTTTTTTTTACCACCGAGACCATTTCCTCTTTTAGTCCCTGAGGCTTAAAATATGATGAAAATGCCCTCAAGCTATCTAGTGTGCTGTTGGGTGCAATGTTTTGACCCTGGGGGGCTACAAAAACAGCCCAGTTTTCTCACCTTTTGTTTAGGGTAAGGTATTGAAATTAAGACGGAGGACTTTTCTTTCTGTGTCCACCTCCATTTCTTATTTCCAGGTCAAACACTATACTGTTGATGCAACAGTAGCAAGAGAGGAAAACCCACTGATACTAGTTTACAGAGCTGTTGGCTATCGATAGCCCAAGAGTTTGGTCTCTGGTGTCTTTGAGTTTAATTTATGAGGTTTTGTGCAGCTGCCACAAGTGCCTGCTATTTATCCTCCCTTGCAGGGTATAGCAATATGAACAGGAGAACTGAAGGAATGGGCAAGATCACACAGTGGCCTCATGTCCTATGCTCTGGTTTTTTAATATTAGTAGTCCAGTTCTCCCAGTTGCCATGCGGCTTCCCAATGCCTGGAAATAGTTGGTAGCCTTTTGATTTACTGTGTGAGAGATATATGTATACGTTTGCTTCAGTTCAAGTGATATGGAAGTACCTGCACTAGAATGGAATCCATCTGTCTGGCACCAAGATTAAAAGCAGTTGTAATATCTGGCAATGATTTATATAGTCATTCTGCATTTAAAAAAAATACCTGTAATATAAATGCTGTAAAAAATAGGCACGTTTATACTTCCATAACTGCAAATACTATTGTACATAAAGTTAATGTGGATTTTACCCAGTTAGTTTTCTGCTTCTGAAATACTTGCAGTACTATGTGCCAAATGTTTCAAAGTCAGAAGATGGGTCTGCAGTAATAAAGACCACCTTGAAAGCCATAGGCTCCTTTCCCTACCGAAAAAAAGTCAAGATTTAACTGGCCTTACAGTTTTTGAGCCCTGCAGGGTACACAAGAGATATAATTTTAAAAGTTTCCTTCTGTTGGCTAGACATTTAAACACCATGTTTATTTGTCACGATGCCAGTGCATTGGACTTTTAAGATATAATAGAGAATTTGAATGCTGTGATCAAATTGCAATAATTTACAATACCAAAATAACTAACACAGTTTAGGGCCTGTTATAATACTGGTGGTCTCTGCAGCTTATAGAGATGTAAAATGAGACCATGCCATTGCCTTGGAAGCAAAATATAGCTTGGAGTGTTTATTTTTCCAATTTTTAACCCAGAGCAAATCTTGAGTGTTATGACCCGAGTCCCTTAGCTGGAGGTATTTGTCAAATGAAAGAGCTTGGTACACAAGTCTGCTTTTAGTCCATTGTGCCACTTTAGTGAAACAAATGGACCACGTTTTGCCAATAAAAATGACAGGTTGACCTCATCTGGATTGGGATCACAACAGGATCAAAGGATTTAATTTCCCTGGTCTTCCATGCTGAGGGATCTGGACTGCGTACTCTGTAACTGCGACTCTTCTGTAAATTTTTTGTAACTTGAGATTGAGCAAAGTACAGTCCACCAGATATCATTGGGACTGCAACTCCCATCAACCCTAGTCTGTATAGCTGCAGGTGAATGTTACTGGGAGCTTTAGCCTATTGATATCTGGAGGGTCTGCTCCCTGGCCTAGTCTGACTCTTAATAACTTAAAAATAGTTTTAGATTGACACACACACACATGCTTGTTCAGAACTGTCCTTTTCTTAACACAAACAGCCTCAGGGCTGTTGAGCTAAATCAGACCTGCAGCATTGCAGCTTAAAAGGAAGAATTGTTTCACTTGTACTCATTTCTTCATGACATTCACCCGGAAAGGTGGTATTTGCTGCAAACAGAATAGTTTAGGGCATGATTTTCAAATGGGGAAATGTAAGCCTATACCTAAGTGATAAGGTCTCTTATTACAGTCCTGATCCAGATTGTCTGGGAAAAGGCTGCACCACTTCCTAAGCTTACAACTAAATCCACTTTTAAAACACAAGTTTGTCAGTACTGTGGTAAACAGGGGTGGCTCTCATGTCAGTGGGGCTGTAAATTCAGTTTTTGTTCAAATAGCCAAATATTAAAGGAACTAGCCAGTGTGCAGGTCCTATTAGATTGGACAGCTCCTTTAAAATTCAGAATAAATGATGGAGAGGAGTTACCGTAAGAAATGTTAGTTGACTGGTAAGCTTGGCTTCTTGCACAACAATCATATAATGTGTCTCCACATATCAAGTGATGTCTGGCTCTGGATACACTCATTATATTCTGGTCTGATCCACACTCTAGTAATGGTCCACTGTTGGGGTATAAAAACCATACTAGGTTTTAACTTGTTTTGATTTTGATGGTCACCCCTATTTAGTAGTTTCTTCACTGCAGTGCATTGCCAGCTACTAAAGCTCTCCTATTAGTGATTGTCCTGTGTTTGCAAAACCAAATGTATGTACTCTCCTATAGCTGGATCTGGGTTTCAGCACAAGGATGCACTATACCTTAATGCCAGGAGCAGGAATCTTAGCCATTTCCCTCTGGCCCCATCTTAGCCCTAAGATGAATTGGGCAAAAATAAGTAGCATAAAGATGTTCAGATCTGGAAGACTGGTCAGCTCATTAAACAGCTTATTGCAACTGCTCATTTGTATTACATAGATTTGGTGATTAATAGGTCTCAATGTACAACTCATGAACAAATCCTAAATAGATACTTTGAGTAGCATTTTTTTAAAAAAGGAAGCTCTGCTATTAGCTGCACTGAGGAACACACTGAAGTATATAAAAGGAAAATAAACCTGTTTTATGCATCAGCTGACAGCTGGTGTTCTACTGTGGTTGAGATTACTACAGATCAGAAAGGTCCTGGGTCAAATCTTGTTTGTGCCATGGATTCCTGAGGTAGCCCTAGGCAAGTCAAACACTCTCTTTCTCAACCACAGTCTTCTCATCTGCAGTGTGGGAACCTACCTTACAGCTTTATTGC
The DNA here is from genome assembly GCA_034509955.1 of Urosaurus nigricauda. Classification (NCBI taxonomy): domain Eukaryota; kingdom Metazoa; phylum Chordata; class Lepidosauria; order Squamata; family Phrynosomatidae; genus Urosaurus; species Urosaurus nigricauda. Next base: position 140,337,827 of record JAOEGL010000005.1, read on the forward strand.
AAGGATTACAAGATAATGCACGCGAACCACCTTCAGCACTCAATAGAAATCTGAAGTATTATCAAAGTGTTGATTCATAAGAAAGCTATGCATAGTTACAGGAGTGACAGGTTGCTTCCTGTTAAAATGGAGGATAATTTCTCTCCCCAATGAAGTGTGAAAATACCCAGGCCTGTAACCAGCAAATAATTTTTAAAAAATAGGTCACACTTAGCTACATACAGTGACCTGATTTGTGCTGGATCAACATGTTATCAAGTTGCAGTTGTCACTATAAAGCAAGCGTGATGAAGTCTGCCTGCTCTAACTAACATCAAAACGTGCTGTTGTCATCCCTATACACTCACAAAGTGTTTTGAAGACAGTACTTTCCAGTGAGACAGGATAGATGTGGTTAGAAAGATCTCCAGGATTTGAAAAACTATCAGGGCCACACTGATGATTTGTAATCATCTGCTTTAATAAAATCCTGTTACTTTTACTACAGCAGGGAACAAGCCTTAATTTTCTTCTTCTCTTAACTTTGTGATGCTTAACTATATGAGGGATAGTTAAATGTTTCTGTAAAGCAGGCCACTAGAGAGTCCAAGGAGTAATTTGATGTGCTGAGCCAGCAGTCTGGGCCATTGGGTAGAAGGGGTAGGAAACAACTCCCAAAAGTGTAGCAAATGAATCAATACAAGCACAACCAGATTGCTTTGCCTCTACAAGTAGAAACAGAAAAGCAATAACAGAGTTATAATGTCTGACACACATAGTTAAGAAAACAAATCTAAACACAGACACATTGGCTTGGCTTTTATTGGAAAGCCTAAATGCAATCTATAGTCATCAAGTTGTGGAAAAATTCGGAACACATATAAAGTTAGGAAGGCAAATTAAAAGAACAATACAAATCAGACAAAATTTACATTTCAAAATAGCATGAAAGCATTTTGACTGGCTCTGCCTAAAATACTTTGAATCGCCTTATTTTTGTAGGCTGATTATTTTAATACTTTTTTTTCATTTTTTTTCTTTAAAAAAGGTCTTTTGTTTTACATATTCCCCACAGTCACTGTCATGTAGGAGCATGCCTATATCAGAAAGGGTTTTTATTTTATTATGAAAAGGGCTTATTACACCTACTGACAAGGCTGTTATTTGGATTGCCTCCAAATTTAGCATCATGAGATACAAAAGTTGGTGGGTTATTGGTGTCAAAATCAGGGATAAAGAACAAGGACACATCAGGTAGAAGTGTCAGTTGCATCCTCACATTATACATGGAATATTTTTGTAGTATGCCAAAGAATTGATAACACTCTACAACATTTTTTGCACGAGCCTAATTCCATCAATAGCACTTACAGAGCTGTGATACAGTGCTGCTGCACCTACCCACCAGAACCACAAACATCTTGCATTTCCCAGACTGAAAAAAAGACGGCAGAAATGGCACACATCAGTAGTTTTCATGGATCCTAGTTTCTAAATCTGGGTTCCTTGTTGGTTGGGAAAAAACAAACAAACCCTTTATTTGCACTTTAAATGTAATAAAATAACAGCTTTTGTTCTAAATGTCAGCAGTTCCATAGGTTCTACTCAAGGGGGACACAGATAGTAATAGCACTGATAATGCAGCTTCAGAAACTTGCTTGACCTACTCACAGCCTGTTTGACAAGACTCCTACTGTGCAGTTGAGAGCACACATAATACCATAGAATCTCAGGGCAGAAAGCAGTTAGAAAACTATTTTTATTCTATCCACAGAACTTCCTCCATATGATTAAGACACATTCACCTGCCGTTTATTACCATTCTGAATACTTACAGCACAATGAAAATTACCCCCCCCCCCCCAAAAAAAATACCCCAATATTTCAAAACACTCTGCAGCTGAAAACAGCACAAAGGTACAGCAAAGGTGATAGGTGTGGGAATGGCCCTGAAACGATGCTGTCTCTCTTTTGTCTTTTCTCTCCCATTGCAAATGATGCATTAAAAAGAGAACTGAATGCAATGTCTAATCATGCATTCCTACTGAAAATGGTCATCTTTAAAAGCTGTTGTATTTGTAAAAATTAACAAGAGGCAAATAAGAAATTCAGACTTCCTGGCACATGAGGCTGTAGGAGGCAACACATGTGTATATGTGTGTTTGTGTGTGTTATTTTTTTTTAAAATAAAAGTTATCGTATCTAAAGTTTTTTTTTAAACTTGGAAGCTGAATCTCAATATTTTGGAAGAGTGAGTAAATTCTGTACTATTGAAATAGGAAGAATGAACATGGTGTTGTATGATCAGTGTCCCTCTGAATGCAGTTATCAGGCCATGAAAGATCCATGACACACATTTACCTCTTAGTGACCAGTTTGCTTGTCTTTTTAAAAAAAGAGGTGCTGGTGGCAGGAACCCAAAAAGTTTGCCACGGGGCAAAGATAGCCATCTACTGTCCCAGGTTCCTATGCTTGGAACTGTCCCAGGTTGCTATGCTCTGTCTGTCCCCCCTCCAAGCATAGGAACCTGGGACAGTAGATGGGTCCAATGTGATAGAAGATTTCAGAACTGAGCAATGCAAGAGAAGATTCAGAATCAGTTTAGAGACATCCCTCTTTATTATTACTGCACAAGTTCCACAGCAAAGGCTTGGTTCCAAAGGGAAGAGCTATGGCCCAAACTGAGCTCTAAGGTCTGAATGCAATGGACAGACTATCTTTATGGGCAGCATTGCTAAATTGTATCATGGCTTCCTGATAAGGATTAGGCACTAAGATGAATCTCTCCTCTTCCTGTTTCCCTTGTTAAGTTCCCAGCGACTCTTTTGGCAGACAAGAGGTTTAAAGGCTAGGGTGTTTCTTTAGTTCACTCTTCTATCTATCCAGATTACCACTGGGACTAGTTTTCCTTATTCTTTCACAGACAGGATAAAGGTGGATGACTTGCCCCTCATAAATTAGAAATGTGGAGTAAGAGATGCACCATCTTACCATTCATATGCATTTGCTAAACATCCAAAGCTGCAATCCTAAATGTGCTTACTAGAAAGTCAGCCCCACTGAACACGTTGGGATTTACTTCTGTGTAAACATTCATAGGATTGTATATTTTCATCACATATCACAGTTTCATACCCCACATTTTTAAAATGTGTAGCATCAAGCTGCAAGATGAATAAATGCCCCTTCAAGACTGGGAGAGGGCAAGGCAAGCCCAGCCTAAAAAAAGTCTGCTGTCCTACGGGAGAGTCTTACTGAATTACTATTCATCGAGGAGCCAAGCAAAGGTAGAGGAAAAAGAAAGAGGCCGTTGCTCATTTACCTACAAATTTAGGACCACTTCATTCTTTCATGATCAAAAGGGAAAGATGCACCATTTTTAAAGCTAATATAAAAATATTAACACTTCTGTCCATTAGTCATACACAGTTATATCTCTACAATATAACTCTTTATACTGTACAGCTATAACATAACAAAAGGTGCAATTCCTTTAAAAAAATTCACACACTGCACATTTTTATCATTTTATTTTAAGTATAAACCTTTTTTAAACACTTTACATAAATTAACTCCTCTGAGACTAATATTTGATGTACAGTAAATTGTAATTCATATAAAAATCCATAAACAACTTGTCTCACATAATTTACAAAAAAAATCAAGGTTTCCTTTGCTTCTCTGTGACAAGGATTCTACTTGCCATTTCCCCCCAAGGCAAACCCCACTATCATTGTAAAATCCATTATTAACTCCCATTGTAGCATAAATTGCTTGTGCCAATGTCCTTTTAGAAAGCAGCACAGTTTAAAGCCATTGGGGTTTCAATAAAGAAGAGGTTTTGCCCCGTATTTTAAAACGAACAGAGATATATACCACATCTTATGTAGAGAGAGGGACAGAGTGAGACCGGGGGGGGGGGGAGGAGGAGGGATAGAAAGACTATTTCTTGTAAGCAAAGGTCAACAATTTAGTAATATTTGGAAACACCGTATGGATCTGTTTCTTATTTAAACACAGTGCCTCAAAGGAATAGGCAGCCTGTTGCAAACCCTTTAGGTCTCTTTTTCAATATTTTCAGTCCAACTTGAGTGCAGCGATATGCATATGTAAACATATTCTTTAAAGCAGATCACCTTTAAGGTCATTCAGGAAAAAAACCCAGTTTTTCTTTTAGTAATATCATTCTTCTGGAAGGCTCTCTTTTTGTTGCAGAGTCTGTTCAGATTGTGCTACAGAAAAATCTGAGCAAAGGTGTACATTTAGGCTCAAGTAGTAATGCAGCAAAACAAATTTGGTCTCCTTCTTAGAAGACACTGGCACAGAGTCAGTCTCTTTGGCAGCCCCGGTTCAACCAGTGTGTTACCTCTTTCCAATCTCACTTTGCCTAAGGAACTGTATATTGTTAGCACTGTCTGCTAATTCGGGGTATTGCTCCACGGAGAGTACATAGTACCCATCATATCCTTGGACTTTCCCAGCACTCAGCAGTTGCCTCTTTTCCCCTTCTGTCCACAGCCTGGCACCTTCCTCTCCATCCCTTACTCTTTGCTGTTCTCTGGCCCAGGCATTGGAAAGAGCCCTTTGCCTAGCCTGCTCTAATATCCGTGCCTTCTCCTCATCAAGAGTCATACCGTAGCGGACATGAAGAGCCAGTGCACCATACTGCATTTCGACGTCGGCAAACCTACGAGTCCTGCCATTCACCACTGTGGTGGACTGGGAAACGGTGACATTGATTCCATTTTCGAGGGCTTTTCGGCCACTCGTCAGTCTCAGTGTGCCCAGGTCGCTCTCTGGTGAGGTTGTCTTTATGAAATAGTGTGTGTCCTTCCCTTCAACAGTGAAATGCAAGTTTTCCAGGTAGTATGCATTGTTCAGAACAGCTGCCACTTTGATACAATCCTCATTGGCAATGTTGAGCACATTAGTTTGCACTTTGCCTTGATTGACTGCAAGCATAACTCCTTTCCCAATCAGAGACTTCACAGTTGCAAACCACAACCATGATTTCTCGCTTCCAGGCCTGCACTTGCTGATCTGGACTTCTGCCATCTTTCCTAGGGACAGGAAAGCCTTTGCTTGCCTTGCCACTTGTTGTTGCACTCCGGAAATTGGCTGAAAACAAGAAGAGACAGAAGTTTTACAAACCATCTGTGGTCCCTAGATTCCAACAGTCGTGCAATTCTTGGCATAATGCCTGGAGCTGACAATAGGATATGCCACAATTGACACTGCCAAAGAGTTAATTGAATCCACATACTGCCCTATTTTCTTTGATAATGTTCAGTGCTTTTTCTCTTTTTATTTTTGGTCTTGATGAGGTTACAAAAAAAAGGAAATGGAGTAAAATGCTTGTACTGAGTCAATTTGAAACATACATAAAGACCATCCTATTAATTGGAATGTGCACAGGTATATTTTACAAATTAATTACTACATCATAAAACAGCTGCACAAAGAAAAAGTAAAAATGTTTTGTAAATGGGGCCGTGGAAGTAATGAGTGTAACTGACTTGTTAAAGGGCACAGAATTAGATGAGGTCTTACATTTTGTTTTGAACTTCCTACAACTCACAGGGCCAAACTTTCCCCAGAGTCATAAAAAACAATTCAAGACAATTACCATACCATCCAGCATTTTCCTTCCACACCATCCCTTTTAGAGAAAGACCTAATACAAAGGCTTGCTCCACTTATGTAAAACTGCATTGAAACTGTTATTATTGATCTTCTCTCAAGGACAGCAATGCCGAGATTCTAACTGACTGACACTCACAGAGTGTAAAACTCCACTGGTATCCTTACAGTGGAAGCATGAGAAGGTGAAGGCTGATCCATCCTTGCAACCAATATGCAGCTGTTCAGATGATGCTGGGATGAAACTGCACCAAAGTGACATCATATTGCCATTGCAGAACCATAGAAAAACCACCGCACAAGGAGGTACATGTTGCATAGTATCTGAAAAAAGTACTTATGCTGGTGTAACCCCTAATTATGCCAGTGTAAGACACTAGGAAGATTTTGATCATGTATTATCTAACATTATCAAGTTTTGGACCCCGGTTGGGAGATGATTAGCCTACCATAAGTTTGATGTTATTGAGCAGCATCCTAAACATAACGATGAGCCTAGGGCCAAGTTACACATGTGATCATTTGTAGAGGTGGTTATAAAGAGATGTTCACTTGATAACACATCTTCATTGATATCCAGTACCTAGCCTTTATTCTTAACAGCTAATTTAGATCCTGAATCATATCATAAGTCCCAAATGGAATTGGCCCACTGAATCAATTGTTGAATGTTGAATCTACCAACAGGATTCAGCCTATTTTAATAGCTATGAAGCTTTCACTGGGCAGCTCAAAATTGTAACTTTTCAAGCTGTCATTTTTTAAACATAGTATATAATGGAGCATTAAGTTTGTTCTAAAAAGACATGGATGCACAATGTTCTTTGTCTGCTGTCTATACAACACCTCTCCAAATATCTAGTCCAGACATTGATGGTAGTATTGGTGGGGTGAAATCTATCTTGATACTTTGTGACTGCGTGCCTTCAAATTGTTTCCAAAGTATGATGACCCTAAGGCCCGAAATTTTCTTGCAAAGATTTCTTCAGAGGAGGTTTGCTACTGCCTTCCTCTGAGGCTAGGAGTATGTGACTTGCTTAAAGTCACCCAGTTAGATTCAATGGACAAATGGGGATTTGAACCCTGGTCACCTAGAATTCTAGTTCAGCACTACACCATGCTAATTACTATCTTGATAATTTAACCATTTCTAAATGCTGTATAACTTTTGCTAACATGTGATTTAATGTCTTTCTTTCTGCTATGCTGGATGGCTCCTCCTAGCGAATTCCTTATAAAAATGATATTTGCTCTTGTAGAGACAGATCAGCAAAGTCTTTATCCAACATACCTTTATTTTATTTTAATAAAGAAGAGTGAATAAGATGTATTATACCGCTTTTAACTCAATTCATTGGGAGATCTTCTGATTGGTATATGATTTATTTTTTAGTGGATGCCAATAAACATGTAACAGAAACTGTGTATTTTTCTCTGATACTAAATTCCTGAAATTATCCTTCAGACATATACATAATATTTATTATGTTTCAAGATTTTAAATAATAGCTGTGTTGTCTGTGACCACATAAAAAATTAGATAACAGACTAAAAACATGTCTGTGTGTCCCTTCATCTCCCAACGGTATTTAGGTTAAATGGAAAGACTGTAATCCTCCAGTCCAAACACAATCTACAGTAGCTCTTTGGCTGACTGATCCACCTAAGTGGCCAGGGAAGCCAGGGAAGAGAAACTCATGCTGATAGATTGGTTTCTCTGTGAGAACTCACTTTACGAAGCTGATACAAATGGTGGCTTCATGATGAACGTAACATTTGAAATCATCCTTCTCTTTTTCGCAGTCAGATAAGTTAGAGCAACCTTTTAGGACAAACATTATGGGCTAGCAACTGTTCAAAGTTTCTTATTCCTTGCTGGTAACTGAAAACTTGATGGCACATGGCCTTTTGATCTCTGAACAGTTAAGATTTATAATCACTATTTTCCTAAATAGCAGGTATTACTTTTCTACTTTACATTCCATTCATTTTTGTCTGTCATTTAAACCAGCTACAAATTTCTGCTCTGCAGTAGGTTTTTCCTTACCAAGAAATTTCATAAGCACCTAGAGTTTTGGCTCTATGTAATGTAATGGGTTTTACCTAAGGTAATTTCACATTCAATATTTTATCTTCACATATAAAACATGGTTAATATTAAAGAGAAGTAAAATTGTACTGGTGCTTGGTATGCATAATTTATATCACCTGTTCTTCTGTTTATTTCACAGTCTATTTTTTATTACAGTGTTCACTTTCTGCCTTGAGGCATGGTACTGCTATAAATCCAATCTCCATAGTTTCAACAGGGAAAGTTACAATTCTAAAAGAGGATTTCAAAGTACTATTATTTATTGATTACTTCTCCCCTTGCCCCTCCATTTGTAGTCTGCATTATGGCAAGCTAACTAGAATACTATAAAATTCAGATAAAATCCTTAGTAAATGCACAAAAAAGAGTAAAATTATAATAAATTTAAATTAGCATCTGTACTATGGATATTGTTCAGAAAAAATATCTAGCAAGAACATATTTACAATGGACATTTAATTTCCCCCCTTAAATATCATGTAAGCCTTTGAAGATTATAGTGCTCAAATGGAACAGTGTTCTCATTCAATTCTGATACAGTTTCATTTTAATTCTATTTTTCCTTACCGGTACATCATCCCACTGTTGACTCTTCACAAGTTCATAAGAGGGCTCTGTTAAATCAAATTTGGGCACAGGGAATCCTGGGATGGCATTGTGCAGGTGGAAACCAAATGTTACCAGCCAGCTATTAACATCTACAAAAGAAGTATATAAAAAAAGAGAAAAACATTATACTCCTTCCTTGTATTTTTCTGAATCTATGGCTACAGAGGTTTTATTCATAACTGCAGAAGTGGGTAGTACTTTGAGCTGTAATTAAAAATATTTAATAGCAAAAATTAAACAAAACACATTAGGGCTTACAGAATATACCATCTGTGAGTGTCTGTTATTGTCCTCATCTGCATTTGCTCTTTTTGGATTGGAAGCTGAATCACAGAATTATTGAATCTTACAGTTGAAAGGCCCTCCAAGGACCATCTAGTCCAACCACCTGCCATGCAGGAATCTACAACAAAAGTACTCCTGGTGAATGTTCCTACAACCCTTGTTTAAAGACCTACAAAGAAGAAAGAGTCCCCCCTCCCCTCCCCTCCCCAGGCAGTCTATTCCATTGTCAAACAAATCTTAGGATAAAAAAATAAATCAGAATCCTATTGGGCAACTATGAATATGTAACAAAGGGGCAAAACAGATGGGCAGGAAAAAGTGGCTTGAAGCTGCCTTTTCTAAAGCCACACTGAAACCCCACCAACCACACCACTGGCTCCCAAGGCAGCTGGAGTGCTCATGTCAGGACCACATGACATGGCTTCAAGCTAGGAAGAAGCGGAAAAAAAGCTGCTTCTTTTTGAAATGGCATAAGCACCTAGAGGGCACTTTCCTGCTGGCTTCAAGGTATGTGTCATCTAAATGCCACACCTTCAAGCCAGCCTGAAAGCACATCTTTTTGCCTGTCTGTTTAGCCTCATAGTTACATATCAGAAAATGCTACACAATTACAATCCCTATGCAGCCCTTACTTTAGGGCTAGATAGGGACTGTGAAAGTTCCATAAACCCCACTTACCAGTAAGCAGCCACAGTGATCAACAAGGGCTCATTCCCCTGTTGATCTGGAAATAGTTGCTTGACTTTCTCACCCCTCCTTGTGTGAGTGATCTCTGGAGTGAGGGGGATATACAACAGGAGTCCTTTTCCTGCTGGTTGTACTGGATATCACTGGGAGGGGAGGGAATATCAGGCACCTGCTTCTCAATAGGCAGAGGAATGGATCTCCACTGATCCCAACAGCTGTAAGGTTTGGGGGAGAATTATGCTGGAATTTACTACATAGCAACATTGTTATGATGCTATGCAGTATGCAGTGGTTATATAGGATTCCGGCAAAAGTTCTTCCTAAGGTTTAGGTGGAATTTCTTTTCCTGTAAATTGAATCCACTGGCCTGGTCTTTAAGCAGCATGTGTAACAACTGCTTGCAGGATCTCTGCAACTTGATTTAGATTTGCGTTACTGGATTAGGAACATATATCCACAGTAGGGGTGGAAATAGTATTTGAAAATATTTGAAAAAATAATGAAACCAGAAATCTCGATGAGAAGACTCATAGAAAAATCTTTGCCATCTAAGCCTTATTCTGTGGGAAATGTGCACTTGTCCCCCCCCCCCCACCAATGCAACCCTTTTATCTCTAATGTTAGTCTAGAATGAAATATTTTATTTGTTTAAAATATGTATATCCCATCCTATACTGGATGATCTCAGAATTTACAGTAACCTTTCCAAGATGTATAGTTAACTAGTTAACAAGTGAGATCCTGCATTGGGAAACTATCTGTATGATGTAGCTAAAATGTGTCTCCTGGTGCAACCTCCTCTGTATGAGTTTGCCCCCTCAAAATAACAGTTTTCGTGTTGGTGGAGATTTGGGGGCGTGGAAGAGATGCATCCACCTGTTTTCATCTAGCAGGATGCACAGTGACAGGCATCCTTAGGGCCCTTGAGATGTCCCTTACAAAGATGTTAGAGCTGTCAATCCATCTAAACTAAAAGAGCAATGGCAAACAAGAACAGAACAAGAATAAAACTGTACAAAAGGTGGTGTTTTTTTTTTTTTTTTGGTCAATAGCACATTTTGTACACCAAATGGTTTAATTTTTGGAATTAGGCATTAAAGTGCATTTTGGCCAAAACACAAAGCAAACATGTTAGTTCCTCCAGAGGATGATACTTTGGGTCTGAGTGCTCTCTTTTAAGGTACCAGAAAATATGGGAGAAGCATCAGAATGAGGAAATATCATTTTTGTTTAATGCACAGATGCACACACAACCATAAACAGCTAGTGGGAGTGAAAACACAGTATTTTTCATATTGGTAGAGATGAGTTTGGAAAACTCTCTTTTACAGAGATAATCAACTAGAAAGTGCTACATGCAAGAAAGGAGCTCTAGAAAAAGTTGCCATCTGGCATAATACCATCCATAATAGTCAATATATTTACAGGTTTATAAACTGTTTCCATGGTAACTGTCTAGTCAGGCACAGAAACATCAAAATTATATTTTCCTTTCTGTAATTCTTTTATTCAGTATCCCTTGAGCTATAAAATTCTCCAGAGACAAAGGACAGGGCCCAGTCTGAAGACGTCTGATTATTTTTAGCCTAATGTCTATTAATGATATAGGAGATAATGTCACTTGGTACTTTGAAATCACTGATGGAAAACTGTGCAGATTTATCTCCTTTGTCTATCATCCTTACCGAAATGACAGTCCTGAATTTTCATTAACAGCTATAGAACTATACGTAATTTAAGGTGGTGCAAAACAACCCTGCTTATTTTGCACCATCCTGTTTTTTCCTTCTCATATAGTGGAACAAACTAGAATATGCATGACAACCTTTAATTTGCTTTACTGGCATATATTCTCAGTTTATGCAGCATATACTGCTATTAAATAGCTATTTTGATTCCAAAGTGATGTGTACAATGCAATTTGCTAAAAAAGTGGTTTATAAGCAAATGGAACATTCTGTTAACTATGCATAATTTAAAATATGTATATTTACCTGTAATATAATCTTTTACATCATGTATTCTGCTGGCTGGATTGTTATTTCTGAACATGTATAGATTAAAAGGAGCTGGATCCTTCCCTATTTTTTTCCAGATTTCAATGTCAGGTGTAGTCCAACGGCCTGCCAGTATGTCATAATCTCTTTGGCCAAAATGAATTAGCTTGGTTAGAGGGTCATAAAGTCCTCCATGGAAGCCTATCACCAACTGGAAGTCAAGATTGGAGTCAAAATAGATTTCACCATATGCAGTGTACTGAATCTGCTTAAGCATTAGACCATTGCTGCTAAAAACAGCCAGTGGTGTGCCAGTGTTGTCTGAGGCGATGTAGAATTCATCTCCACTGCTGATCTCCATAGCAAATAGATGTCCTTGCAAGTCATAATACAGAGATGTAATTTCAGAACTTGAATGGTTATATACATGAGTTATCCTTGTTGGATATGTGAGGTCTGCATAAAAAAACTGGAGGTGCTGTCCCAAACTAGTTTTACTGGAAACTCGTCTTCCAAGTCCATCATAACGGTATATCACTGTCCATCCACTACCTTTGCTATAAACTCTAGTAAGAAGGCCCTTTGAACTATATTCAAAGATCTCTGTTCCCCTCTGCCGCAAGAATCCATCTTCATCTAACCGGTACTGAACATCACCTAGTCGAGTTATTCTGTCTCTCAGATCATACCGAAGGGGTGTTAAGCGGGCACTATTACTTGGATTGAGCAAGTGGAGATTCCCATTTAAGTCATAGTTGTATCGCCACATTATTTTCTCATTTAGGTAAACTGTCTGTAACTGGCCATCAACATCATATTCATAAGCATACTTGGTGGTGTTAGCAAATGGGCCTATTTTTATTTCTCTTTTAGTTACTCGTCCCATGTTATCATACTGAATCGTAATCCAGTACATAAGCGATCTGAATATTTCATACTGAATCTCCTTTATGCGGCCATGGGCATCAAAATGTTTCGTGTATGTCATGACAGCTGTTGAAATTATCTGGTTAATATCATAATATATAACCCCAAATTTTCCAAACTGCTCGACTTTTCCAGAGATGTCATCGAACTGGTAAAGATCAATAGGCAATGGTGTTTCATTGATAACACCTTGCATGCTAGTCACTCTGAAACTATTGTCATAGCTGTAGTCAAATCGGGCATTTACCATTCCATCCTCACTAAAGCGGAAAATCTGCCTGTCAATCAGTGGACCAATTTGCCTGTATCTAATGGTGCAGATAAAACCATCACTCTGGAGGTTCACTGTTTTCAAAACTCCTGCTGTCTCATCATAAGTAAAACTGACTCTTGTACTATCATATAAAATTTCAGAAAGCCTGGTCTGTCTTCTGTATTTGAACAGAACTCTTCGACTGGTACCCAAGAAAGCAGTTTGTAGCAGCTGTCCTTCCTCATTGTAGTCCATGATGACAGAGGCATTGCTTTCGGGGGGATTGTAGATATTCCGATAGTAGCCAATGGAACGGATCGTCTGCATAGTATGCCGAGCAACACTGGGCATGGTTATTGCCGAAAGCCGATCAAGTAAATCGTATTCAAAGATGTACTGCCGTTGGCTATGCAATAAGAGGACCATAGACTGAAAAGGGAAAAAAAAAGTTTTAGTCAAGTGCCAAAATCACTGTATGATAGCAGTGTTCTATCTGAGTAAATTATCATCATTTAAATCGAATTATCCTTGACCTTACATATTGGTAATTATTCTCTGCCTAATTTATTTGGATACTTAATTGTAAGAGGTTCATTTGGATACTTAATTGTAAGAGGTTCTGTAATTAGTAGCTCCAGATTCCTAATGTGCTACTTGTTGTGACTGAGTCATTCTTTTATCAAGCACTCACAGCCAAACAGCAGATTGTCAATGGATTTGGATAAGTCATGTTTAATACCGGCAAAAGTGAAGCTGTCTTAAAGCCAATAACTCAAGAAGGGAACAACATATGGAAGAGACAATTTTACTCCTGTAATTAGAGATAATTTAGCGAGAAGTTTACTAGCCTGAAGATTCCTGAACCTCCTCTTCTACATCTATTTGTCAGCTGGGCAAAGCAATTGGGTTGTTATTTAACACCAAACTTTGCAGAGTTAATCAGCCACCAAATGACTTCTTTTGCAGAGCTTTAGATCTGTGTCTTACTGTTAATTTACATTACTGACATCAGGCTCTGTGAGTCACTAGCTGTTCTCACCTCAGGCATATCCTGCCTCTGTCCCCATCCTGGAAAGATGTTGATGAGGTGATGTTTCATCACTGGGCAAAACTTGCTATAGGATTGAACTTATGACATTTCTCACAATTTTAAGACTTAAGACATGCCCTACTTAGTGATGTGCTAGATAAGTAAAGCACAAGAGTGAGTTACCAGGGCTGCTATAAGGGGGTACCTAACCCCTTTTTTGGTACAGGAAAACTGACTCTGTGCAAAGCAGCAGAAGTTAAACTTAAACAGGAATGCTGGGGAGAGAAAAACCCATACAACATTCATAGCTAGTTCTATGTGTATTGGAGGGGGAATGAACATTTACAGCAAGTCTATTACAGCTTATCTTGCCAATCATAGCATGCACTAGAGCTACAGAATTTAAAGTCTGGATAAGATCAGGCAGCCAGAGTTTTAGAGAAAGGAAGACAGATAGTTATTTGTATGTGAAGAGTGCCAGCTTTGGAATTCATTTGTTAGCAGGTTTTATTTGGTGCCAAGTGCTGTCTATTCTCCAAGGATATTGTTGTGCCCTGATTATTCACTGACATAGATGCTAAATTTTATTGTTTCCATCTGTACTGGAAAATATTCTGACATAAATTTTAGTTTTTAAAGATGAGATACAAAGCACAAGGTAACAAATATATAACACTGGGGGCAAATTTGAGAAAAAGAAGTGTGCTTACATTTCACTGAATTCACTGGAATGAAATTGCTCTAATGACCTTTATTTTCAGTGATTTCAAAGGCATCATTAACTCTCCCTGGATTTTATATATAGGCAGCAAACCAATAAGTCAAAGACAACATATATTTCAGATTGCAAAAAACCATGTGTGCCTTTCCAAATATGACTCTTTGTAGCTTCACAGCCACAAATGGCAAATTTTCAAGGCAATCCATGTTTTTGATCATTTACAAGCAATAGCAGTTCACAAATTTAATTGCAACATGAAGACACCCATTCCCAATTTTGTACTTTACCTTTTCAAGATATGTGTAACTCCATGTTTTGCCATCAGCAAAAACTCTAGAAACAATCCTTCCCTGCCCATCGTAATCTACTTTTTCACTAGTGGTGCCTCGCTGGATGCTGCCGATTTGACCTGTAGATGAATATGTAACATTGACAGCCATAAGCTTGCTGCTCGGAAACCAGAGAGTTGGATGTCCTGATGTGTCGTAGGCAATCCTCAACAGAAATTTACGGTGGTCATCATAGATCTTTTCTGTTTTCGTAGTCCGATCAAAATCAACTGAAAGGAGGTTTCTACCATTAACCTTTTATGGAACAAACAAAACAACAAAATATATAAATGACCATGAGATGTTCATTACAATCTCCTAGTATCATCAACTGTTTGAAAAACATTGTTTAAACACCATATACAATGATTAATTTCCTTTGTTAGTAAATTAATTTAGCAATTTCTTGGTATGAGTGCCAGGGATTAGATTAATCACCATTTTAAAATGTTTCATTAAATAAAGATGTCCTGGCATTTATTCAAAACCTTTTCAATTAAGTCTTCTGGAATTTAGTTAAATGTTAATATAACATAACAATACATAGATTGATAATTTGTATAGTAATCAGCAAGATTCATGGAGGATAGTAGAGGGACATAGTACAGGTATCAAAAGAAGATGGAAGGCTAGCAAATACTGATGAGATGTAACTAATTTAATTTGAAGTTCATCATTAGGCCTATATAATACCATTTTACAAACAAAGAGTATATGTTTTCTATTAAAGCATCTTGAGTATATATTTTCTATTAAAGCATCTACAGTAACTGTTTATATAAATGATGATATCATAAGACATGTGGTGGCAAATTACACAGCACTGTAAATAGTACCCAGTATTATGAAAAAATGAAAAGTTTGATCTGATTATTTCTAGTATTTCAGGGTTCTTTGGCTTGCATCCAGAAGAAATGTGTTAAACAATCTCCTCCTCCTCTTCTTCAAGTGAACTAATCACTCTTAACATAGATGTTAACTACCATTAACACACAGCTATCTGAAAACATTCATGTCTGGCTGAATTTCTTAGATGAGTATCAGCTTGTCACTATGACCAAAAATTTTCTGAAGAGACTAACATATGTTTTAAGCAAAAAGTTTTCATTGAAGCTACACCCACCAGAGCAAAGGAATTCATACCACAGATTTCTCTTCCTCATGTTAATTCAAAAAATCCAGGATATTAACTGATTTTAACACTTACCTCAAGTA
The DNA here is from genome assembly GCA_034509955.1 of Urosaurus nigricauda. NCBI lineage: Eukaryota > Metazoa > Chordata > Lepidosauria > Squamata > Phrynosomatidae > Urosaurus > Urosaurus nigricauda. The sequence goes on from JAOEGL010000005.1 coordinate 140,353,591, forward strand.
AACACTACAGCATAATCCAACTAACTACCCTAGTCTCTATGTCATTACTGGTGTGGAAGAGCTTAAATAAAACAAAACCATCAGATTTATACAGTAGTGTTCTTCTAACTCCATTTGCACTATCTTTACTAGTCCAATTCATCTGATCTGTATCTAAGGACTTTTTCACACGGGGACCTATGTGCCTCCATCCCAAACGCGGTTAAAGTGTTGGCATCCCGGTAAAGCAAGCAAATTTGCTAATGCTTATCACATACAGAGCACAACAACAGGTTAAAAGCACATTACTTAGGCAAGAAAGTGAGTTGAATGCGACTTTGGGTTTCAGACAGATGAGGACAAATTCCCTTGATAGCTTGGAAGTAACATTTTTGTGCATGCTCCAAACTGTCATTTCCAGAAGTGTATACACATACATGCTCCAGAGAGGGAAGGGAAATGGGGAGGAAAATACTCTTTGCCCCAGAAGCTGTTCCAGAGGAAGGAAAGCTGAGGTTTCCTTTTGCAAACTCCCATAAAACCACACACAAACACACACACACACACTTGAGAGAAAGAAGACGGGACTGATCCAAAAACCTGCCTGATTTCAGCAAGGGCTGAAACTTCCACATGCTCTCATTTCCCAGGACATAGCCTCCATTTCTTCCAAATTCCAAAACGTCCTCTCTCTTGCTCTCCCACCAGCTGTTCCCTTTCAGAGACTTCAGGAGGAAGGAGACCAGCCGTGCAAGGGAAAGTGGTGTGTGTATTTGTCCCTTTAAAAATAAGCCTGCCTTCCTCTCTCTGGCAGAGTGAGGAACCATAGGAAATCTGGGAACAGGGAGAATCTGGGACATGGTTTTCAGACAGCTGCTATTACGTGAAGAGAGCAAATTAGAAAATGGACTTGAAAAAATAATATTTTTGTGAAAATGCTTATTCCTGGATTCACCTCATTTTCTGTCTGGAGTCCGACTGGTTTGCACACAACGTTGTCTGAAAAGCAACTGCAAAATTGTTCCTAATGCTCTGGATGACCCTGCATTGTGACCAGTTTAACCTTCCAAATTTCCCCGTGTGATAAAGTGCTAAGAGAAGGCAGTCTTGTTTAAGGAGCTTAGTCCCAGGTAAGCCAGATACTGTATATTGGATTCCACTTGTAAATATGGTCTAAATATGCAGATAGAAGTGTATATTGAGATATGCCTGTTTCTAACTGTAAATCGTTTTCGTTTTCATTAAGTCTTTCTCTGGTACAGGAAATTCACATTCAACAAGGCTAATGAAATTTATGCTAAATATTGTACTAGTCTGTGCTTAAACACTGCACTCTGGAAGGTAAATAATTACACTTCCGTTGGTTGTGAAATAATGGAAGTTATTTGACATCAAATTGCAGGGGTTCACAGTATCAGAGACTGAGGATATAGTTCTTGGAGTATAAGTTCAAGAAGGAACATGAGGCCTGACTGTGCTTACTTGTGGGTATGTGACTCTGGTCTGAATTTCTTTGATGTTTCAGAAAATATCTCCACAAGCCTTTAAAACTGACTTCTTCTCTTTACAGATGCAAAAGGGGTGAATGTTTAACTGGTTTGTAGTTAAGATGCAGGAAGTGTCCATCAATGCGCCCCTGTATTCAGGGTGTAGTTGATTTGTGGTGTCAATTTCCTTGCTTTGGGGGTTAAAGCTCCATAACCTTTGGTTTTACACCACAATTTTCTTTTTAGAGAATGTTCCTTTTCAAACACATCCAGACACACACACACACACAATTATTTATTTTACATGGATGTTGTTGTTAATTGCCCTCGAGTCGGTCCTGATTCATGGGGACCCGTGGATTAGACATCTCCAAGCCCCCTATCCTCCACTGCTCTACTTAAAACCTGTAGATCCATCTGGTGTGTGCTTTCTACTGCACCCCACCTTCCCAAGCATTAATGTATTTTTGAATGAGTCATGCCTTCTCATGATGTGGTCCAAGTATGATAGCCTCAGTTTTGTCATCTTGGCTTCCGGGGGAGTTTTGATTTGAGCTGTTCAAGGACCAATTTGTTTGTCTTTTTGGCTGTCCACTGTATCCTTAGCACTCTTCTCCAGCATCACGCCACAAATTAGTTTATTTTTTCCTATATGCTTTTTTCACTGTCCTGTTCTCACATCTGTACATGGTGATGGGGAATACTGTGTGTTGGATGATTCTTACTTTAGTGCTCACTTGTATGTCTTTACTCTTTAGGATCTTATCTAGTTCATTCATAGCTACCCTTCCCCTTCCAGGTCTTCTTCTTATTTACATGGGTAGAACCATGTAAAGTAAACAGTCAGGAAGAACACAATAGCTTAAGCTGACTGTAAAATGCTCAGCTCAGTTTCTGCAAAATAGTTGAATCTCTAAGAAAATCACAACCACCTACACAAAGGAGAGGGATTTGTTGTTGCCAAGTAAGTTGACTTTTCAAGAGACCCTGCATCCTACAACATATTACTCATAAATATGACCTCACTCCCATGAGGAGTTAGCAGTTGCTCAGAATTTCCCCCAGGAAACAGGATCACAATTGTTGTTTCAAAAGCTAGTCTCACCTAAAGATGGGAGCAGGAGAGATAAACCAAGAACTATCACCTCATAATCTGCGCTCTGCACTGTCCACTTGGGCAAAAGGCAGATATAATAAGTTCAAGTTTTCAGAAAGTGACAAAATTCAAAGAAAGAACTGTGATATTATGCATAATAGCAGTAAATAAAAGAGGTGCCAAGATAAACAACAGCACAATATCATCATTCTTTTCTATGAGACAAAAGATAGAAATGTCTCATCAATCATAACTGTACAGTGGCCAGAATAATCATATATATTTATAGCCAGGATCTAAAGAATTGTCTAGTTAATTCTACAAGCCAATAGGATTTTGTATTTGTCTTTCTTGAAGATTAAAAAAAACCCTTATAACTGTTAAATGCTATTTTAATAGTGTTTATTTCCAAATAAATATATTTTAAATCACAGATCTATGTCAGTTTCTGTCATGCCTTGTAGCACTATAGATAAGCTCCTACACCTGGGATGAGTAACTAGATGTTCTTGAAGTGGAACTCCCATAATTTCTGACAATTTGCTGTATCAGTTGGAGTTGACATTTGCTGGGAGTCCAGCATCATCTTGTGGGTCAGTGGTTATGCACCCTTTTCCTACATCCTAAAATGTAGTATCATTGAACTGATTTCACACTCTTTAAAAAGTTTAATTGAGTACCCCCACATTTTAACTGTGAGCAGCAGGACTGAGTAAAAACAAATCAAGTAGTTCATTTGTGCTATGAGATGGCTACAGCACTAAAATGATTTAACAGAAAGCTATCCATGACTATTATGCATGGCTTATATATGCTACTTAAATTTTAGAGGAACTATCCTTTTGAATACCTGTTGCTGGGGAACAACAGGAGGAAAGGCTGTTGTGTTCAGACACTACTTAGGGGCTTTGCAAAGGCAACTCACTGCCTATTATGGGAAGCAGGATGCTGGACTACTAGGTAGTCCACTGGCCTGAACTATTTTGGTATGAATGACGGACCCTGAAGATAACAGGCATTAATATAATTTTCTCTACTAGAACAGCAGACGATTAATCTTACACTCCTCTTCCAAGATTAGATTGCTTCTTTGGAAAAATATCAGTAGTGTTCTCTTTCATCAGTTCTTGAAGGTATTAGAAGAATTTACAGCCTTTAAGGCACAAGATATACACTGCTAGATAATCAAAGAAACGTACAGCAGGAACGGTCTATAAATAAAATATTATATTATTTGTAAATGGATTGTGTTAAACAGCACAGAATAATCAAAGAGTTCAGTGTCTTTTAGATGTTCACATAACGTTTAACAGGGAAGATATAGATACAGTGGATGTTCATTAGCTAGTTGCTTGAGCGCCAACAGGTAATTTCATTTTAACATTTTATTCCCCTCAATAACAGTATGCTTCTAGAATCCTTTGGTCCAAGCACAATTTGTTTCCAGTGCTTCAAAGAAAGGTAAAAACAATAACATGTAATAGAGCCTCACTGCTTAGACTAATCGCTTATACTCAACTACGAATTAATCCCACTGAATTTACAAGAGACTTACTCTGAGCAGGCACATACAACATTGCATTGTTGTAGCCAATGCATTGTTAGAGCAGTCAGTTTTTCACCACTATTCTGCTCCTTTGCAAAGTTGCAGAGTACTTGTATGCCTCAGAAATATATGGTACTGTAAACATGGCTTTACTCTATGAATTACTACAGGCTTCTCTGCTCCCAATCCCACGCACACATGAGACACTAAAAACATGCATTACAGGAACACACTATATCCTTTAGCCTGAAATGAGCACTACAGTTCTTTATTTTATAAGGTGGGGGGAGGTTTAGGATTAGAATTCATGGCAATAATGTTTAACAAATCACATGTAAAATACTGGTACAATATAAAAATAGCAGCAAACAGCATGGGACTGCATGGGAAAGAAGTCTTTCCTGTACATTATGTTATTACTTGTCATTAAAATTAGTTGGGGACTATAAGAACCATATTTGGTTTCTGTTTTTTTAAATACATAGATCAACATGCAATTGTGAAATTGAAATCAGAAGCTATCAACATGCTATCTTAGCTCTGAAATCTGTTTTAAATACCAAGGGTCATCCCATTTCTGAATAATTTCAAAAATTAGCCAAAGGAAAATAATTATGTTTCAAGCACTGCAGGCTCATGCAGTATTTTCTCTAGTCCTTCTTCAAATAAAAATAAATTAAAAGTATTACTCACTCTGAGCTTCCGGCCAAACACATTGACTTTGCCTTGGGCTTGTTCTTTTCGGAACCTCCATTCCACTAAATTCTGTCCATTTTCTCCAGGGAGAGTCATATTTCTTTTGGCTACAGTTGGATTGGCTGTGCCAGCTAAAACATGTGGCTCTGTTTGGTAATGTGTGTCAAGGCCACTGGCATAGATAATTCTGAGGGACCCATCATATCCAATTTGGTAGCTATTTCTTAATTGATCTGAAATGGAACAAAGGAGCAGTATACATTGTGCACTTTGGCTTTTCATACAGATGGAATCATAATGGAAATCAGGTTAGTGCTCTGTTGCTTTTTACACCCTGTTAAGCATTCTAATAGTTTTTCAGTTTTTATCTAGCCTCTCAGCATTACTATCTAGCCGATATATTTGCTTGATCCACATCCTTGTGCACTCTGAAGTAAGAACAGTTATTACTGGAATATTTGCCTATTTCTACAAACACTGCAGTGGAGATAATTCCTGCATGGATAGAAGCTTGATGCAAAGGGTTTTTTTTGTCAAAGTGTCTGAATAAATATAATACTTCATTTGCAGCTGCTTGCAGATACCAATGAAAACATTTGGTCCAGTTACTTAAGTATGGTAAAGTTAATTACACATCCTAAACCTGTTTTCCTAAACTTGCTTAATAGAAAGATATGATATTTTCCACCTGCTGATATTCCAGGCTAATCCTTAAGAGATTGGATACCATCAAATATAGATTATAACTGGCTTTTGTTCATTTTCTTCTCCTCAGAAAATATGCTTTTTCATTCCATCTGGTTACTGTACCTTGGACCATAGTGTAGAAAGAATCAATTGATGATAAGTTTGAAGTGATGCTGACATCTTCTTCTCTGCTAGATGATTCAATGTCAACTGTAATAGCCCTTTCCATCTCCCCATGCAGGTTGGTAACCACTCCAGTTGGAAATGTGACATTGGTTAGTCGCCCCTCACTGTCGTAGCTAGAACAAGTAAGAAGAAAATAAAACAATAAGAAGGAAGAGCAAATTGTTTTTCCTCACACATTAAAAAAGAAAATATCAGATGCTAATATTGTTAAGAAATCCTTGGTTTTGTGCTTGAGTTATGCACAATGAGGACTTCAAACAAGCTTTGAAGTTATCGAAAGCCTGTTTAACATACAGGAGCCTCAGTGGAAGAGAAAACAGATGGATCTCCAGTTCTGCATATTATTCTTTGAAGTGTGACCAAATCCTGCTGCACATCTAATTTGCCGTTTCAAAGGGAACAAGTTTGGTAGGGATAAATTGCTTCACATTCTGAACTCGCACCCCATAATCAGGCTAGATTTAGTTCACTCTTATACGAAAGTTATCTCAGGGACTCTTGAGACTTTTTTTTAAAACATGGGCCATATCTTTTTATGAAGAAAGCAGACCTCCTCCACTTATGCTCCTGACTGCACCACATACTCAGTGTTACAAGGATAAGCTTTATTGGAAGCACTGTTTTGCTGCCATTACCCTATCCCTGACACCTACACTGGGAACAGAAAGTCACACAAGGCAAGGTGAAATTATTAATATAAAAGGAGTAAGTGGAACCTGTAACAAAATGTTGTTGTGTGGAGTGTTCTTTTCATGGTTGCAGTCATTTGACTGTGGGATTCACCACCATACTCCACTCCATTCTCCCACTCACCTAGTTCTATTTCATCACCAAGGTCCATGGTTGTCCCTATCATTAGGCTGTTTTGGGAATTTGCTCTTCTCCTATCATAGGCCCTAAACAGATGGATGCAAAAGGGCACTCTGATCATATGCTAGGGTTGCCTTGGGGCAGAGTGTATACACACCTCGCAACCCTAGCACATGATCGGCTCGTCGTTGCTACTTAGCGCCATTTAAACAGTGTACATAGCAACACCATTGAGTTGTGCAGTGTTGATACAGCACTGTGCAGTTGCGACATGCCAAAGGCACCGCCTGCGCTTTTTGTGTCGCAACTGCAATGCAAAAAGGAGCAGGCGTTTGGTGCTTCGTTTTCTTCTGCGCACCTTCACCACACCATCTAGTTGCTACGGTGACGGTGCACAGCAGAAAAAGAAGGCTTCAGACTGCCCTTTTCCAATGCATGTACTTGGACAAACGCTGGGGATTCTGCAAACTTGGTATCATTCCCTTTCTTGTGTATGGATGCTGATATCCTGGTTACAGTAACATAAGCAACATAAATCTCTCTGAACATAAGAAACAGAGGAAGTTGTATAAAGTTGCAGTGACAGTAACACTTCTTTGTTTTTTATTGTTGTTTCTTTAGAATTACAGCAATCTAGCTATGTATAATTTTACCTACCTATACTTCTAAAATGTCTTGGTCAAGGGAAGAATGGTCATTTCATATTCATAGAATCATAGATTTGGAAGAGACTATAAGGGCCATCCGGTCCAATCCCCTTTCATGCAGGAACTTATAATCAAAGCATCCTCGACAGATGATCATCCAGCCTCTGTTTAAACATTTCCAAAGAACCTCCACCACTCTCTGGGGGACTGTGTTCCACTGTTGAACAGCTCTTACTGTCAGGAAGTTACTCCTAATGCTTGGGTGGAATCTCTTTTCCTGTAGCTTACATCCATTGTTCCTTGTCCTAGTCTCTGGAGCAGCAGAAAACAAACTTGCTCCATCCTCAATATGACAGCCCTTTGAATACTTAATTAGGGATATCATATCATCTCTTAACCATCTCTTCTCCAGGCTAAACATATGCAGCTCCTTAAGTCTTTACTCATAGGGCATGGTTTCCAGATCCTTTCCCATTTTGGTTACCTCCTCTGGACACACTCCAACTTGTCAACATCCTTTTTGAATTGTGGTGCCCAGAATTGGACACAGTATTCTAGGTGAGGCCTGATCAAAGCAGAATATAGTGGCACTATTACTTCCTTTGACCTAGACACTAGTTCAGGAAACTGCCAGTTTCCAGCCAACTTTGAGTTAGTCTATGTGTCTCAGCTTTCATGCCATCATAGAGCTTCACTGCAAAAGCTTAATGGAAAAGTAAAAGTTAATGATGTAACTTAATACTTAAATTGCTACAGAACAAGCTGATATGAAATTGCTCTGAAAAATGAAAAGTTTTATGAGTTCTAGAAATGTCAGCAGAAAAACAGCCCTATTAAAATAAGTAAAATATTTGTTTTGGTTTTCTTAAGTAAACCAGTGGTAAGGTGCTATCTTTACCATGCTTACTTTGTGACAACCAAGAAATTACATACCAGTAGTGTTTAGTAGGTCCTACTACTAAGTTACACCAGAGCTAGTATTGATCACTGGCATTAACAGATGATCTGAGTTTATTGTGTGGTCATTGGTTTAATTCCATACCATCTTTACTGAGTGATGCAAAAATGAAACTCTTGTATTTACATATCATTTCCACAAACAGTGATTTGTAGAAATCTGAAATCAATGTGGAGCATTTCATAAAAGATGTTAATTTAAAAAAAATAATTCCAATTCTTTACATGTATCAGACAAGATTCAGAACATATTACAGTTGCTGTTCATTTTACTTGTATTCATTGTTATACTTCAACTCTAATTTTTCTCTATACCTTTCATCTATCTGAATCAATGTCTGATCACAGGCAGGAAGAAGTAAAAAAAAAAATATTTTTTTTTTGCGCTCTTCTAAAAAACCTGTCCTGCTTGCCATCTACAAGACTTTGTACAAGGCCAGACTCTCTGTGATAATGATCATTACCTCAGATAGTTGACCTTCTGCTCCTTTACCAGCTGGAATTCTCTTTTCCGATACCCACCCTCTTTCAGCACACCCCAGTTGGCTTATTATTTATCCTAGCCTGTACCCTATCTTTTACAATTGTTCTTTAATATTTTTAAGAAACTCCTAGTTCCAAAGAAGAAATATATTCAATTCTAATTTGACAACTATGAAATAAATGTCTGATTTTATGTATCACATTTTATGCTCTGGCCTTCCTTAACTAGTTACCCTATAAGACAGGAATCAGAAGACTGGCTCTTAATCATCATTATCAAATCTGGTGAGAGCAAATGCTTTGTATGCCTATTATTATTCTAGGATGTAACTATAAAAGAATGGCCAAGTGCTGGAGGAGAGGGCCTTTGCGTTTCCTGGCTACAATTGCCATATGATGACTAAGGAGGAGCGAGGGCACTGTTCATGCCATGCATACACTTTGCAATGTGTATGACAACCTCACACATCCTACACAAAGCTGCCACAGATTGCAGAGAGCATATTTCTGCTCCTGACCATATTCCTAATGTCCATAGTTCTTCTGATTCCTGGTCAATTAGAATTAATAGTGCAGATCTATTTTCACATCTTTAAATTCAGAAAAGCATTACATCCTTCACCTAGTTTTTAGTCAAAACACACACACACACTACAGAAGATGTAAGGACAACTTCACCACATTTTGGACCCCATATGTTTCAGACCCAGAAGAGGTCTTAATTTAACAAGCTTCACTACTTCTTTAAACATTGTTCTGTCCTAAAATAGCCACAAGAGGTATCAAAAAATTACTTCCCCATAACCTTAGGGGGGTGTACATGTGCTTTGAAATCTGCAGGTTATAGAGGGTTATAGGGCGCTATAGAAAAAGAGGCAAGACACAGTGGAGGTGCATGCCCAACCCCAAACTCTGGCAGCAGCTCTGGCTTAATCTAGGACAGAGGAGGCTATTGACCAATTGTTCCTTCTGCTGGTCTTATTTTGGATGGTTGGTTTAGTGTTTTTCTTAGCGCATTTTTCTACCATAGTTCAGTTTCACTTTTTGTAAAACAACAGCAACTACAACAAACCAGGGCTTTCAGGAGAGGTCCAGAACATTGCAGCATTACATCACCACAGCAGAAGTTACACAAGAAAGCAGCACAGGGATAGATGATGGTTACCTTACAGAATTACAGCCAGAACCCAATATATGTACTGGAAGTAAGTGCTGCTGCTGTCAATGTAATCTATTAATTAAACACCTAATTGAATTGAGCTAGTTTAAAAAATCTCATTCCAGGAAACAATTAATTAAGGCTAAGATCAGGTAGGGAAAATAACTAGTGTTGCAGTATATGAAACCTGAAATGTGTAGCAAGCTATAAAAACACAGTCGCAGAAACCCTTTTCAGCCTGGGGGCTGAACTGCAGGTGGGGTGACAAAATAAAGTGGGGCTAATAAGAGTATGTGGGGCCAAAAGCAAAATGTGCAGTGACAGATGGCCACACAGGAGTAAGCTGCTGTGCAACAGCTTTTTCAGTTACAGAAAATACAGCTCAGTTCTATGCAACAGGTTTCAGACATGCAAAGTAAATCATACAAAGAAAAAGAGAAAGGGAGGGGGGAATCCGAATACAACATTCCCTTTTCCCAGGGACACCTTCTCCCACTGTGCCACAGTCACACTTTCTTCCACAAAGACAGCAAGCAGTACTATCGTGCTCTTCTCCTCCTTAGTGGATTTTCTGCAGCAAGGAAAAATGTGCTGCAGTGGGAAAAGGGGAAAGATTGAAATTGGCTTGCAACAGCATGTTGCCTCTGCCTCTCAAATTATATGACTGTCTTGTCTGGAGGTGCTGTCTTTTGCCTCCATTTCTTTCCTGTCCAAAGCTGCTCGCCATGTCACTGTCTATTGTGTCTTCATACTATGTCTGTAAAAGAGACTGTGTGACATATCTCAGATCTTCCTGCTTCAGTTACTCATCTTTTCCTGGCCCTACAACTTCCATACTTTTCTGTCTTGAGTTTCTGTCCTATTCAGCTAAAATGCTATTCCACTTCTGATTAGTTTTTATTCATTTGCATCTCAATTTCAGAAATGTTTAAATTAAGTGGGAAGTTTAATGTGTTCAACTCTACCCAAGTCAGGACTGTCTCATAATTCTAGGGCTTTCCGTGAACGTTGAGAATTGGACTGGCTGAAATATGTCTGTTTCTACCATGTATCTACTGAATTCTTTGTAATGTTGGTTACAAAGCCAAGATCAACTACCCAGGAAGTTACATAATAAACTAAGTTCCAATGCATTTATATACTTGTCATGAATAATAGCAGTGTTTGAAACAGGAAATCTGATAAACGAGGAATGGATATTTTCCTATAGTAATGGCATATAAATCTGACAGCAGAATGAACGATGCTATTTATGTAGGCATCCTTCTGTTGCCTAGATAGATAATGTGTCAAACCTTTCTAGGCAAGTTCTGTGTTGTACAGAAAACAATGGCATAAAAGGGGAAATTATACCTCACTTTTGTACAGCACTGCTTGTGCTTTTGCTCCACGTTGGCATGTTCTGAAAATCTATCATTATGTGGCAATTAAAGTTTTTCATCACGCTTGTTAGAGCCATTAAATGGAAATTTGCATATATATATCAATTAGCATGTTTAATGGAGGAAAAGAAAACACTGGTTAAAATATTTCCCTAGAGTTGGTAAGCCTAAAAATATGTTGTTTTAATTATTGTTGACTTGGAAGAAAAATGAAGAATGAATTTCAGCTCCCCATCCCCAAACTGATTGATTTTTTGACATTAATCAACTGTCCTGTAACAAACTAATGGTAGCTTATAACACAGTCAGTCAGTAAGTACATAGACCTACCAATATTGTGAATAGATAATGGATCCAGTAGTGGCACTTGGCAAGCACAATGGTAGGATCTAGTAGAATGGGGATTGCTTGTTTTTCTATTTCGTGAGGTTGCATGTTTGTGACCAAAATGGTAGGCAAGAGTTATTAATTTTTATTATTATTATTATTATTATTATTATTATATAGCACTATAAATTTACACAGTGCTGTACATACAATCTTATAATTAGACAGATCCCTGCCCTCAGGCTTACAGTCTAAAACACTGATGGGCTGGGACTAGAGATACAAAGGAGATGAAAACAGCTGGCCTGTAAAGAAACTATTTTTTATCTGAATACATGTAACAATTGCACTTTCAGATGAAATTTCACCTCATCCACTCTCACTGTGAAAGAACCGAGGAAGGCATTTGGTTACAGAGTAGGTCATATGTATTTTTTCTGCTTATGGAATTGCTATCATAAAAACTTCAAAGAAGACTCAGACCGTTAATAATTCTTGCTTGCTGCACTGACATAGCTTTTTTGTTTCTTGTAAAACTTCTTCTTCTGTAGGGGAATAATTGTATAGAATAATGAATGGAAAGTAGCTAAGAGGATGCCATTAAAAGTGAAAATAGAAATTCTCCTAATGATTGCTAGAATTCTGTATTGCAGTTGCAGATTTATAACCTAGTTAAGAATCTGTAACTGCTCTGTTTTCAGTAATACTATGTAAAGGGAAAGGTAGTCTCTTGACATGAATGTCTAGTTGTAACTGACTGTAAGGGGTAGTGCTCATCTCCATTTCTAAGCCAAAGAGCCAGTGCAAGGACTGCTCTGGTGGTCATGTGCCCAGCATGACTGCACCAAATGCTGATACCTTCCCACTGAGAAGTGGTAGCTATCTATCTACTTGCATTTGCATGCTCTCAAACTGCTAGGTTGGCAGAAACTGTGACTAGTGATAGGAGCTCAACCCATTGTGCTGCACTTGGGCCTCAAACTGCCAACCTTCCGATATTCAGATCATCAGAACTGGCATCTTAACCAATAAGCCACTGCATACTATGTAGCCTACTGTAAATACTCTCCAGCCCATCTTAAAACTAGTAGCATTGAGTGATGGACGTCTGTTCAGCTGTCGATTGGGGTACAAGGCAGAGGATGTTCCCAGGTCACTCTTTCCAACAAGTGTGGCTGTGACAGTCAGAAGCAGGATCTCTGTTGCAATTTCTCATCACAGCTTCAGGCACTGGTGGGAAAGGCCTGCAAACATCCTCCTCCTTGCACCCCAATCAGCAGTTGAACAAACTTCTTTCACCTGATGTGGGGGCTGGCTGTTAACGTAGGATGGGGGTGGGGGTGGGGATGGGCCAGGAAATGTAACTTAGGTTGCATCTACACTGTAGAAACTTGACACCTCTTTAAGTGCTGTAGCTCCATCCTATGGAATCCTGGGACTTGTAATTTTACAAGATTTTTAGCCTTCGTTGTCAAACAGTGCTGGTACCTCAGAAAACTACAAATCCCAGGACTCTGTAGGATGGAGTCATGACAGTTAGTTGTGTCAAACTGCATTATATCTATGGTGCAGATGCACCCTTAGTTTAGCATATATAATTAAGTAGCAGATATAGAATATTAGTGAATAATAATAATAATAATAATAATATCTTCTGTTCAGCTAGATTGTCTTCTGCACACATTACTACGTTTTACACTCATCATCACTGAATTTTGAAACTCATTACCCCACTCATTTCCCCAAGATCTTTTCATATTCGCTTATTTTGGTGCTACCTTGTAGCCATATCTTTTATAGTTTTTTTTCATTGGGGGTGTAAAAAAAGAGTTCTAAAAGTACCATGGTAACAGCTATCAAGATTAAAATTTATAATGACCCAAGGAAAACCATACACTGGTCCCTTAGTATCTGCTGGGGTTTGATTCCAGGATCGCCCATGGCTACCAAAATCCATAGATGGACAAGTCCCATTAAGTACATCAGCATAGTAAAATGGTTCCCTTTTATATAAAATGACAAAATCAAAGTTTGCTTCTTGGAATTTATATTTTTTTGAATATTTTTAAACCGTGGATGATTGATTCTGTGCATAAAGAATCCATGGATACAGAGGGTTGACTGTGTTTTCTTTTTTAAAATTTCAGGTTCAGAGTTGATGCCTACAGTAATTCTAATATATTTCCTTTAAAGATGTTTGCTTTGCTTTCTTCAGTAGCCATAATACAAATGCAATAGATTTCATTATGAAAATAAATCTACATGCATTATAATGTTTTGTTGCTGTTTGGCTTCAAGTCATTTCTGACTTATGGTGGCCTTAAGGCAAACCTATCATTTTTAATTTTTTTTGCAGAGGAGTAGCTATTTTTTTGAGGCTGAGAGAGTGTAATGTGACCAAGGTAATCCTTTGGGCTGAGTAGGGATTTGAACACTGGTCATCTGAAGCCCTAGTCTAGCCCTCATACTGACCACACTATATGGAACTATACTAAACTACATCTATGCTAAAATAACCTACTGTGTCCTGTTTAGTACTTTGCTTTTATCACAACTGTGATTCGGACAACGTGGGACCACCTCATTCGTGGGCTAGCAATCTGCAGCCTCTCACTTTGAATTTCATAACAGTGAAGAAATGGCTTGATCTCAGGAAACAATTAAAAATATTAATTGTAACACAACATGACTTAAATAGCTAAGCAATATTTTTTACTTTGCATTTAATATGGTAAGGCCTTTGCAAATGAAATGGAAATAACACTGATATGCCAAGGTAAAGTGATACAGTGTCAACAGTAATTTGCTAATTTATTTAATGTTTGTCATAACCTTGCTGGCAAGAGATTACCAAAACAGAAAAAGAGAAAATACAAATATAAATGGAGCATGAGGCAGAAGAGAAATGCAAGCTGGGGAATAACCAAGGACTACAAGGGAAAAGCATACAACACATATATGGAAAAGCTAGCTGTAATGGGCAAGACCCTACACGTTTAAGTGTAATGTAAGAGTTCCACAAGCAGAACTCTGCTACAGCTCTCCATTCACCAGTGTCAGAACTCATGATTTTGCCTTACAGTGTCCGTCGTGTGGCTGGTGGAAAGCAGGAAAAGGGATTGTAGAATGGTTTGTCTAGACCTTATAGCCAGATGCAGACTGATGACATCTACTGCTGAGATCTGCTGGTGTTGCTGTGGATAATGTCACTGGTGTCCATCTGGGTATGAGGCATACCCACATGCTTTCTGGTCTCTCACTCTCCACCAGCCACAGAATAGCAGTTCGGGAGGCTATCACAGGCCAAATATGTGTTTGCGGGGAGAACTTTGGTCAATGCAACTGAAAGAGAATACCAAATTTTACAAAAAGAAAGAAAGAACAAATGAATAAAAGAAAGAAAGATACACAAGTGTGATGGAACCCTATTCAAGCTGGCCCCACAGTTTCTACTCTTTGGATCCTATCACTCATATTATCCTTTTACTTTTAGGATCCTTTCCTTGATCAGTACTTGGGTCTCAAGGTGATCTCTATACTTAAATGGAAACAAGGGTGCAAATACAAAAGTTGGACCCCCCCCACCCGGTGATATAAATGTATTATATAATAATAGAGTTAAACATGAACTTCTTGTTTGCTACCTGGTTCTATGAGAAGAATCACCGGCTGAAATTCCCTTTCTACACAACCATTCAAGGTAAAGGAGGCATGTCTAGATTTCAAACTGGCAACCCTAATGCTGATCTAATTGTGCCAGGGACAGAGAACCTACTGGAAATCACTCCAGCAGGGAGTGCAGAAAAGAATAAAAGAAAAAGGCAACAAATCCTTCCCATTCTTCTAGGGATGGGACAACACACTTGATGAAAGGCCTGTCTCCTTCCATTTGCTCTTAGTCCAGTACCAAACATGCTTCCACCAAGAATGTAAAAGACTAGACTGTACCAATGCAGGTAGGAATATATGTTTCAAAGCTACTCCATTAAAAAAAAACTGCATGCAGAAAGACATGTTGGGGGAGAGGTTTAGACATTACTCATTTTCTTTCATTCTCACTTTTTACACTCAAGGACATTTTTGGGACTTGAAAGAATTTTAAGAATATGGATAAAAAACCTATGGGCCATCCCCTGTTTTGAATGGGTCAGACTAATTGTGTGGAAAAAAAAGGGCCATTTCCCTTTTTTGTCTTTTCTCCAACCTTTACAATCTTATGTAACAGTCTCAAAGAAATACAGCCAAATGAACTTCATTATGGCGTATAACATAAAACAGACTGGAAATAAAAAGCAGATGTGAAGGCTTTAGGGATGTAGCAACAGGGGATGCGAAATGGGTGCACTCACCCCAAATTAGAATTCTGTCCCTCCCAAATAAAATTTTGCTTCAGTCCTTATATTTGTAGAATTGCTGTACCTTGAAACTTTAAGCATTTAGAAATGTAGTTTAGACCTCTAAAGAAAAGGGGCAGGCAAAAGGTGCAAATACACAAACTGGATACGATGGGCCAAACCCATTGTATTCTGCTTGTGGATCCAGACCATTCCTGCCTCTGGCACTTACCTGGTCTGGCGTGGCAATGGGCAGGTGTTCAGATGCCCTGCCTGTTGCTGTGCTATGCAACCACTGCTGCCACTTCCACCTTGCTTGTTGCCACTGTTCTCTGTGCAGGCCCCTGCTCCAGCCTGTAAAGATGCAAATGGGTGCCTGGCTTCACCCAAGTGGCTAGGAGCTCCTTTCCAACATCACAGGCTGTGACTGGGGCCTGCAAGAAGAATGGCAACCATGGTGGCAGGTAAAATGGCACACAGCTGTCTGCACTGTTAGGTGTCACTGTAGAATTTCTTGGAAACTCCACTGAAAACAGCCAGTTGTTTTAAACTTGGCTAAGGATTGGTTGCTAAGGATGTGGTGGCTTATTCTGACAATTGGAAGTTAGGAAGGTTGGCAATTTGAAGCTCAAGTGCTGCATGATGGGGTGAGCTCCTGTCAGTAATCCCAGCTTCTGCCAACCTAGCAGTTCGAAAGCATGCAAATGCAAGTAGATAAATAGATTCTGCTGCTCCAGAGACTAGAATGTGGAACTATGGATGCAAGTTCCAGGAAAAGAGATTCCACCTCAACATTAGGAGGAACTTCCTGACAGTGAGAACTCTTTGACAGTGGAACACACTCCCTTGGAGTGTGATGGAATCTCCTTCCTTGGAGATCTTTAAGCAAAGGCTGGATGGCCATCTGTCAGGGATTCTTTGATGGAGAGTTCCTGCATGGCAACTCTACAATTCTATAGTTCTATGATACCACTTTGGTGGGAAGGTAACAATGTCCAGTGTGGTCATACTGGCCACATGACCACTGCAGTAGTCCTAAAACAAAGCTGGCTCTTCAGCTTAGTAACAGAGATAAGCAACACCCCCTACAGTTGGTTATGACTAGACATTCATGTCAAGGGACTACCTTTATCTTTAAGGATTGGTTGGGCTGGGGTCAGTCTGGACCCATGAAAATGGCACCCAGTGTACCTGTTCCCAGCCTGGGACTGTTGGCATGCACCATCTCAACAGGATGACATCAAGCCAGGAGGAAATTGGGCCTCTTGGTTTATGTGTAAAGCTTCTTAGTTACTAATGGAATGCGAACACAGTAAATATAAGATTTCTAAGGATGAATGATTTTCAGTGTCTTACTCTCTACAAGGCTGGAAATTTGGGGAATGAAGGAAAAAATTCATTGGGGGTAGAATTTTCATGGGTGAGTGTGTTAATGTTCTTATTTTGCCCCCACCCACAGCTTGACTGCATAATCATATATCCCAAACAGTGATCTCTGCCTTTCCTTCAGATTTTGATTTGTTTATGTGGTCAAAATGTGAAATATTATTGCACGCCACTCTTCTTTAAGAGAGAAAAGGCATGACACGATGAATCAGACATACATACAAAGAGTTCTTTGACACGTTAGACTTTCACACCTTTGTACTTAAGAGAAGAATTTAACATCCTGTGGAGTCTATTTTTATTTTCCTCTTATGCTATAATTACCATAACCAGCCATAAGGGGTTTTTTTTTGCAGAGGTAGGGTGCTTGCAGATGTGGGTCTTTGCCACCTCCTAAGCATGAAAAAATACCCAGAGAGACAGCACCTGGATAGTGAGTTATCTAAGCTGCCTCTGATGTCGCAGTCATTTAACTTGCCCTTCTGCTCCTTTGCCTATGTAACAAGCCGAGCCAGTTCTGCCCCACAGCATGTGTGAGAAGTAGATAGATGAAGTGGCTGCTGCAGTCCAGGATTAAGCAGCACTTTTCATGCTTTCTTTGCCCTAGAGATGTTGAACCAAAATGGGTTTCTTCATACCTAGTGAAGGCAACTGTGTTTGTTGTCCATCTGCTGAAGATTACCAGTTAAATGCAAACCTCACCTAGTCTATTCCTATGACTAATCAAGAAGACTAAGGGCAGAAAGGGTCCTTCTGCATTTTCTCTAACATCCCTGAACTGTGAAGTTCGAACAAACTATTCAAAATGTGCCCTCGGTCATGGGAGGAGGGATCACAATATTTCAGACTGGAGGCAAAAGTGTATTTCAAAGCCCAGAGGCCCTTTCAGCTGAATTCTCCCTGGTACATTCCTCTGATATATTGAAAGGGACGATTCTGTTGATCATACCCTTGGCAGTGTTACTACTCTGGCATGATGACACCCTGGAGATTTTTGCATGCCAGAAAAATACCCAACTCCTCTGCATTTATAACAGTGGCTTTATAATTGTGCTTGGATCCTTTCAAGAGGAGCCAAGTGTTAAAAGTTTGCGGATGAAAGTTATACTGATTTTTTTCTAAAGCAACTACTAAGTTTTCAAGATGTCCGACAGTTCAAGAGACTATATTGTATTTCAGCACACTGTATTACAGCAAAACTTCATGGAGCAGTTACAACAGTGTCAGTGACTAGTTTTAACCCTTTATCTTGAAAGTTAAACCATAAACCTATGTCATAACTTATGGCCAAGAAGAACACATTTAGTTTTAACCTATGGTCAACAGGGAGTCTTTGGGTTACTCTCAATTGCCTGCCAAGAAATTCCTTATCAGAGAATACAATAAAGTCATAAAACTTGCGCAGTACAGCATAGTTGGGGAAGTATTGGTCTTCTGGATGTTGACCCCCCCACTCAGTTGACATGCTTACTGGGGTTGGTGGGATTTAGAGTCCAACAACCTCTGGAGGGCTGTAGCTCTCCCGTCTGTGTATTGCAGGAAATACAGTACTTTTGCAATTCTGTTGACCAGTCCTAAGGCCTCTTTAATCATTACTTATAGAGACAGGAGTGATGTGTTCTGACAAAATTCAGTTTGTTAAGCAGCGCATTTACAGAAGTGAGTGATGTGTTCAGAGAAAACTCAGTTTGTTAAATGGCTCAGTTGCACAGACACACTCTTCTATCTGTCCCACTGTGGACAGAAAGTAACTTGTCTAGTATATTTTCTTCTGGCATCTTCTTGATGCTGTAACAGAAATCACCAGTCGGAATTCAGTAAGGCAGTTAACAAACACACAATCATTACAGTTACATAGCTATGTAGTGTCTCTTGGCCCCAACCCCACCTCTCATCCTCACTTACTGGGCAGCAGCCACTGTGAGTGATAGGGGGTCTCTTATCCTGTTGATTGGGAAGCAGTTGATCGATGTTTTCACCCCCTCCTATGAGTACTACAGCTAGAAGCACAGTCCCTGTCCTAATTCCCATTGCACCAGAGATCACTCATGTGAGGGATGGGTGGGAATGTCATCAGCTGCAGGGGAACACACACCTGTCACTTGCAGTGGTTATGGCCAGGTAAAGGAGGATTGGGGAGAGCTGGGTTAGGAGACACTAGGTAGCTATGTGACTGTTGCCTGGTAAATGAGGACTGGGGGACTTTTACAGTCCCCTTGTATTCCCTGAAATAGCAAATACTTAAAAGATATCCGGGGTAGCTGTATTGGACATATAGCAAAATCCACAAAACAGTGATACCTTTTTGAGCCAATCAAAATGCACATTATACATGTTGCAAACATTTGAAGCTCTGCTGGCTTCTTCATCAGGGAAAGGTATTAAAAATCATACAGGAGAAAGAAAGAAAAAAGAAAGAAAGAAAAAGAAAGGGCCTCAGTCATAGCCCTGCATTTGGTCAAGATGTTGTGATTGCTGCCTTCAGTTCAGGTGGTATGGATTCAAAGCTTTTTTTCTTGCTAATGGAATTTAAAGTTTATTTTCTGGACAAAATCTCTCTGAACCTACATGGTCAGAAGGATACCTTTCAATATCATCTGAACTGAGGACAACAACCACAGCCTCTTGACCAAATGCAGGTCTATGACTAACTTCATTATTTTTCTTCTTTCTCCTGTATGATTTTTACACCTTTGCCTGATGAAGCCAATGGAGCTTCAAAAGTTTGCAACATGTATAATGTGCATTTTAGTTGGCCCAGTAAAGGAATCACTGTTCTGTGGATTTTGAATTATAATGAATACATTGTCTCAAAGGTGCTGTAAGATCTCTTTGCATACTGAATACACAGGGATTGTGAATATGAACCAGTCACAAATGCCTAATTCTATGTTACACATTTGTGTTAGTATTTGCCTTAGTATTATGTCCATCATTTTTGTTATCATAAGAACAGCATGGTTTAATAAGATACTACATTCACATAAAGATGACCAAGCCTGTTAGACATGGGTTTGGGCATGCAGGATCCTACTGCTTTTACTGGATAGAAATTCACAATTAAGACTCAACATTTTTCTAATGATCAGCAAACTCTTGCACAGTAGCATAGATAGCAAGTGGAATTTGTGTTTAGGATGTTTAGCCTAAGTGATGTGTACTTACATTTAGTACAGGGTTATATTATTAGCATGCTATATGGTTTTGGATACCTTGGGGAAGAAAACTATAGTCCCAGAATTCAGCTATATAATCAGCACATGAGTGCTTTTTGCTCATTTCTATACAGCATGATGACCAAATCACTCCTGATCTGATGCCATTGGCTCTTCAAATACATCAGAACATAAGATGAGCCATGCTGGATCAGTCCAAATGTCTTTCTAGCCTGGTATTCTTTCCCACAATAGACCACCACTACTTCTACTACCACATCTTCGTCTTGCTTTATACAGCTACCTTTGCCTATAGAAACCCTATGGGAACCCTGCCAGCACAACTGCAGCCTATCTCTCATGTTTCCCAACAACTGCTATGCAGAAGCATATTGCCTTCCATAATGGAAGAGACAAATAGCCAAGTTGACTAGCAGCCACTCATGGCCTGAAGCTCCACAAATATATTTCTTTGCTTTTTAAAGCCATCTAAGTTGGCAGCCACCACTACATCTTGTGCTAATAATGCAATTTAACCATGTGCTTCCTTTTTTATCTGTCATCTATCTTCTCATCTGTACACATGTCATTTTTTTAAAACACAAACTTCATCCTTCTGGTGAGGAAAAAAGTTGTACAGGTGAAGTGCAATGCAAATGCTTAGTTTGCTGTTAAATCAGAAGCAGCCATGTCTGTGACATGCTACAATCAAAGCTGAGCTGGGTAGTCTTTGCAGCAAAGCGTACATCATTTTCGGGGCTCTCTTTTTTCATGCTCTTTCCACATTTTCAGTGTGTGATGCTGCAGAACACAACTGATTGAACTAAACTGATTCATGTCCTTTGTTCAAGGCTAACTAGCTACCCAGCTAGGTGGAATGAAGAGAAACTGTCTGTGATGAGCCAAAGCTGGATGAACACACCTGATCACAGCCAGAGATGTATTTTTTAAAAAACCAAAAACACAACCCTAAATAAAAAATTGGAATGGGGTACAGAGAGAGCGAGAAAGGGACAGAGCTCAATAAGAAATTAAAAGCAAACTAAGAGAACAGTAAATATGGGTGAAAACAAAGCCACCATTGGATGATTAGCAATTTTATCAGGCCACATTGAACTTTAATACCATTTTTAAAAACAGTATCTCAAGGCTGCAATCCTGAAATGCACATACTAGGGAGTGCAGTGTTGTGTTTTGGAAGTGGCCAACAACCTCTGAAAACAGGCTACTGATTTTACAAAATCCTTCATGGTTTTAATGTTTACCGATTTGTAGCAAATGTTTTAGAAAACACAACTATTTTTGTTTTCAGTTGGCTGTCTCCTAAAAATCTTATCTTAGATTAAACTGAATTTTGTTGTAGTGTCAAACAAATGTTTAGCTTGCATTTTATTTACATTTTGGGAAGCAGGTATTAGCCTTCCAAGCAAGCATTTTGATATAGCTCTGACTTTGTGCAGCTGCTGGGAGAACCCATCCAACAACTAGGAATGAGCTTTCAACCACTGAGTTCTACATTTCATTTATATATGAAACAGGTGCTTAATTGGATGCATTTTTAGTATTCTTGTGCCATGCTGCTTCCAAGACAGCCTGATGCCACCAAGCACACACCCCATGTCTGATTTGTGGCCACAGAGACAGACATATTTCTGTCACCTCCATCCTTCACCACATGCAGTCCTTGAAATGTGTCTCTTGAGACTTGGGGGTCTTTCTGAAAACATGTGAAATGTTTGTTAAGGGGCACTGCTCAGGAAAGGGGAAACCCCCCAATTTTTTCTCCCATCTTAAAATACATGAACTTAAAATAAATTCATGGAAAAACAGTTTCTAAGGATGTGTCCACACTGAAGAATTAGAGTAGCCTGACACAACTTTAATTGCCATGGCTCTATTCTACAGAATCCTAGGATTTGTAATTTGGTGAGGGATTAGGCCTGATCTCTCAGAGAGCTCTCATATCTTACCAAACTACAAATCCCAGGATTCTGAAGGATAGAGTCATGGCACTTGATGTGGTGTCAAACTGAATTAATTCTGCAATATGGCTATACCCTAGTTCACCCTCCTTTCTGCACCCCAATCTGTGTTGTTCAGGAAGGCCCCTGACCCTTCAAAGAAGCTTTTGGAGAGAGGTTGCAAGTGACTGCAGAGGGGAAGAGAAGATGGGAAACTTTCCTTCCTTATTAGAGGATCTGAGCCATAGCACATACAGAATTATGACTGGCCCTTGGTCACTGGCAGCATGTATAAACAACACAAAACAGTAAAAAGAATAAAATAGGAGAAAGGCATTTGTACCAGAGAAGTCCCCGTGGCTAGAAATTCTGTGCTGAGGTGTAATTTAAGATATGGAGACAATACACTAATAAGAAGAAGGTTCATTTTCAGACCACATTATTCAGGGTTCTTTGCACTAATTTAAAAACTACAGAGGGAACTGGAATTGAGCTCTCTGTCCCATGAAGATTATGATTACCAATACTAAGACTACCAACACTAAGAATGATGCAAAACACATTGCAGAAATCATCCAGTTTGATACTGTTTTAACTGCCCTGCCTCAATGCTAGGGAAGTCTGGGAACTGTAGTTTTGTGAGACATTTAGCCTTCTCTGTCAGAGCACTCTGGTGCTACAATAAACTACAACATCCAGGATTTCCTAGCACTGAGCCAGGGCAAGTTCAAGCAGTCTCACACTGGATTATTTCTCCAGTGTGTCTTGGACTAATGTAATTTTCTCACTGATGAAGAGCAACAACAACACATTAAAGTTGGGTAGAAAAAACAACCTCAATATTATTAAAAAGCAACAAGCAAACCACAACATTATTCTTGAATGTATTTGCTGTTGTTGTTAACCACACTTGATAGTGATTCATGGTGACCCTGTGGAATGAGACATCTCCAAGATTCGCTATCCTTCACTATACTCCCAAATTCTTGCAGATTGATACGTGTGACCTCTTTAATTGAGCATCCATCTAGCATGAGGTCTTCTTTTCTTTCTACTTCCCTCCACCCTTCCTAACATTATTGTCTTTTCTAATGTTTCATGCCTTCTCATGATGTAGCCAAAGTATGACAGCCTCAACTTAGTCATCTTTGCCTTCAGGGAAACTTCTGGCTTGATCTGTTCTAGGACCCATTTATTTGTTCTTTTTGCTGTCCACTTTTTTGTCCTCAATATGAAACAAACAAACAGCTTCATTTATATACCGCTTCAGACCACCTAAGGAGTGTTTAAGCGGTTTACAACTGTAAGCTACTTGCCCCCAACAATCTGGGCACTCACTTTAGCGACCTCAGAAGGATGCAAGGCTGAGTCAAACTTGAGCCCTTTTGCTGGTCTTGAACTCCCAACCCTATGGTTTTGAGTGAGTGGCTGCAGTACAGGCATTTAACCACTGAGCCACCAGGGCTCCTTTTGTCTGCTATGTTGTTTAAGGGGATTCTCTGGACTTTAATCCCACTCCTTCTTTGGTACTTTCTTGCTCATCATCTCTGTAAATCCAAAATGCAATGTCCATTCCCCTTTCTCCCATGTTGCTTCCTAACACATTTAATATTTAAATATATCTGGCTTCTTCTACTGATTACAGTTGTTAACAATTACAAATTACTTGATCTTTCCTTAATTGGCACTCTATCTTTACTATTTCCCTTCCTTTGCCGTATATTTTTTTGTGTGAATTTTAAGCCTAAGGGCAGGGCCTGTGCTTCTCACTTGGCTCAATGCACACAGTGCCCAATTTATACATCTGGCCTAGGAACAAGATCATTATTATGATGAAGAACAGGTCTTTTAGTAGCTGCTGCACATTAGATGTAAGCCTCAGAATAGTAATCTGTGTGAGAAATGCAGCGGAGGTTACAGCTGCCTTCATGATCTGGTTGGGGCATCCAGAAGGCAACTAGTTGGCTACAGTTGAGAAAGGAATGCCAGACTGGATGGGCTTTCATTCTGACCTCATAAAGTTCACCTGGGGCATGACCTGCTTTTCCTAATTAAATATAAGGGCATGACCATTGAGAAAAGAACGAGAATTAGATTCTTTTTAAGGCAGGAATTTAAACACTTGCACTTCTCAGCCAACAGAAGACAAATACAAGCACCACTACAAGAAGCAGGTGTAAGATTATGGACAGTTTCTTAACAAATCACAGGACAAAACAGGGTCATCTTCATGCCATCCGCCCCAGCAGAGTTTAAGGCAGAAGTGCCAAATGTGAACAAGGACTGCCTAGCTAACTGCTATTCTCTGTCTGCCCAATGTGCTGGGATGAACCCACTTGGCTATGACGCATCGCACCGGACCTCTCATTAGGCAGCTGGAGATTCTCCTCACACAGACCACAGGCTCTATATTTAACAAAGCTGGGCAACTGAAATGGTTGTTCAACCAGAAAGCAATTATTCAGTTCATGAAGCACACTGCTGTAAATCCTCCCTAAGATGCAGAAAGGAAGACATATAAACCACTTGATACTGCATAAAATCTTTTTTTAAGGGCACATAGAAGCCATTAAAGAACAGGCAGATATCCACAGCTATTTCCCTAATGGGATTACAATAGTCATAGAATAGGCACAAGGAACACAGGAAGAAATTGCTCCTAGAAATAAAACACTGGGGTCTCTACTATCCAAAATGTATGCCAGTGTGCTAGAGATGCCAGCTGTCCTCAGCAGACCCATTTGTTCTAGAAATGCATTTCCCATCTCTTTCATCCCCCACCTGCTCCAACTCACAAGCTGGAAGGCAGGATTACTGGCTACATAAATACACTGAAATCTTATTTACTGAATAACAGTAAAGCAAGCACACCAGACTTAAATCATTTAAGCAGACAAACCTCAAGCTAAAGAAAAAGTATCCTCTAATTTGAGCTGTGTTTAACATTGATGGTCTTTCTAATGATCCCTTCAGACTTATACAGCAAATACTGAAAACTCTGTACATCCTCAAATTGGCCATATTTTATCAATTTGCCAAGCGCTATCTTGGCATTGTTAAGACCAATGGAGTCAGACTTTGTCAACTTCAAATCCCACATGAACTCATATGGCTATAATTTGTTGTTGTCTGAAAAACACACAGTTAAACTAAGATGTCTCCTGGAAAACTGATAAAATCTTTTATAAGCTTAACTTATGTCCAAGAGCTATATAATTTATTCCCACCAGAGCAACTCCCACTTGCTATTAACTAGGCAGCTTAGTATTCTAGCAATATTAAGGACATTTACAACGCATGGGGAATAAGAAGTGCATTCAATGCCCCTGGCCAAATGGTCTCTTATAATACCATTTCTGTGTGCTTTGGGGAGTTCCTCAAAAAAGCAGCTATGCAATAATGTACAGTGCACAGAAGTGAACTGATGTTGGAAGTACACCTACCATCAGAATTCTCATACTTGTTAATCAATATAAAATATCTTTTACAAGCCAGCAGTTTAATGTAAGATTGCACAGCTTTTCATGTCAGTATTTTTAGTTCTTCCAGACTATAATATCTCTTTAAGGCACTTTTGCAACTCTGCTCTTGTGCCTTTGAGAAACATATGCAAAAACTGGGGAATGGGCAGAAGTGGTCAGAATAACTGATGTTATATAGTTGTGTTGGAAAGATGGTGGGCACTGTCCATAAACTTATACAGAATTGGAAATCTAAATAATGTAGAGAGGATAAAGCTGAAGATGCCATAATTAGGTGGGGGTGGGGTGGAGCTTGAAGAAAAGCTGAATTAAAGAAAGGCTTTGAGAAAACTGGGTTTTGAAGAGACACTGAAAAGAGGGAAAGCATTTTGACATGATGGTATATAAAACTATTGTGTATTCTGATTGTTTAGTGCACACATTTTGGTGTCATAGTATCAATTACAAGATAAATCTATCACTCAATGATAGTATCACAGATAGAAAACAGTATACATTTTTATGTTACTTACTCAAAAAAAGTTGTCCATCCAGTCTCATCACTTTTAGTTGCCAGGAGTCCACTGTTGCCATGATATGTAAATAATACTAGCTCCTGTCCTTGGGCTGTCATACTTTTCAAACATCCATTAGTTCCTATAGTTAACCAGATGACTTGGTTGTCAGGAGATACCACTCTTACTGGCATGCGGTTAGGATCTCTTCTAATACGAAGGGTATTTCCATTGCTGTCAGTTACTGCAGTGATATCGTTGTCATTACTATAGCTAAAATTGTACAAATAGTCTCCTGTAACTAAACTCATGGTGTACTGATGAGTGCCATTGACATCAAAGATATAGAGTTCCTGGTCAGTTGGAGAAGCCACTTCATAAAAATTCATTGAATTCAGTAAGGGTTTGTTTTTTGACACAGCCCGTATCCGAATATTTCCAAGATCTGCAATGTATAATGTTCCATCAGGTGATACAGCCAAGGAAGATGGGGCGTTAAGTTTGGCATCTTTAGCATAACCATCACCATTCTGATAGCAGTCACAGTTAACATCATTTTTACAGTCACACTCAGAAGGTATTCCAGCAACTAATGAGATCTCTCCATCAGTTGTGACCTGCCTTATTCTGTTAATCTTTTTCTCATCAGTTTCTGTGATGTATAGCACCCCATTGTAAGATACAGCAATGGCTGTGGCAGATTCTAAAGTGGTCTGTACTGCATGTTTTCCCACAGTATACTCCACTCCAGGGACTTGACAATGCATTGGCCTCCCAGCAGCAATACGCACTTGTCGATTTTCAGTAATCTGAAGAACTACATTGTTATCCAGCACATATATGGAATTATCCATTGGATTGATAGCTAAATCTGTTGGCCATTCCAGGCGGACCTTAACAAAGAAAAAGTGTTTTATTAGACAATTAATGAATTAGGCTCCAGTCATTTGTTTCACTTGAATAATATTTCTAGCTATTGCTTGTGGACTAGTTTTTTTTAAATATACAGAATGCTATAAATAAAACAAATGAAGCATTTTAAATGAATGAACCTAAAGTGAACACAACCAGGCTTGCTTGTTTAGAAATACCGTGATTTGATCCTTAAGACATTTGATTTATATTTCACTGAATCAAATGATCCTGACCCATAATGGCAGCCAGATCAGATACTCAACCTTGCCCTGATCAGTGGCATTTCCCTATACTATTTGTTCCAAAAGAAGGGAAATGTCAATGCCATCCTGCAACTGATTGTAGGCAAAGAGTACCATCTCAGGGCCTCATGCAGGAATGAAAGGGTCTTGAATCCAGCAGTTCCAAGGCTCACTGCTCTGTTCTGTGTTCTCCATTTTGATGCTTTGTGGTTTCTTTCACTAATGGGAACACAGCTGGTGACAGATCTCATCCTGTGTTTTCTGTACGTATAAAAGGGACATGGCAGAGAACTCTCTTCCTAACTGTGAGGAACTGCTCAATCTTAGATGGTCAACTGAAACTTTAGGATTACAGTTTGGAACAATAATTTTACAACAACAACAATTATTATTATTGTTTATTTATATGCTGCCTTTCTCACAAAACTGGGATTCAAGGTGGTTTGCAATATTAAAAACCCCCCAATACAATTAAGACATTCCAAAAGTGAACTTTAAAATAGGATTAAACTATCCAAATTATTTAAAACTACACTTAAAAAGATAAAATACAATCAAAGAGATAAACCCTTTTAAAACAATTCAGTCTAAAACAGTACAGTATACACAGCCTATTCTTTATTTTCATTTTTATTTTTTTCATTTTAAAAGCCTGTCAGCCATGAGTTCCCTACCCTTGCCATAGAAGGGCCAAATCACTTTGGACCATGCCATTAAGTTGAATGCTGATTGGGGAAATTGGATTTATTTCAGGATATGGAATCTCCAGGTGCATAACAAATTTTTATTATATAATAACTTGCCATGGGCTTTTAAAGAACATCTTGCAGAAGGAAACTGGTGATATAGTTTCAAAAACCTTTCAAGAAAGCCCTACCGTGTTCCCCCCAAAACAAGACAGTGTCTTATATTAATTTTTGCTCCCAAAGATGTGCTAGGTCGTACTTTCAGGAGAAGTCATATTTTTCCATGAAGAAGAATTCACACTTATTGTTGAACAAAAAAAATATATGAACGTTTATTATATACTGTACATGTATATATTTCTATATATCCAAAAACTTTGCTAGGTCTTACTTTCGGGGGAGGCCTTATACTAAGCAATGCAGCAAAGCCTCTACTAGGTCTTATTTTCTGCTGATATCTTATTTTTGGGGAAACAGGATATAAAGTATGGAACCAGAATATCTGAAGGACAGCCTCTTCCTTGTATGAATTTGCCCACCTACAGCAGGCTTTCTTGGATGCCCTTATTTCTGTTTCATTGCCAGTGGAAGTGGCTGATGGTAACATGAATCAGAGGCCCAAAACACACAGGTCAAAAGCACCGGATTTAGGCTGATCCAGGGGCATGACAGATGATGCATGCCACTGGGTTGGCCTGAAGCCATAATGTTGCTGCCTATGGAGGCTCAGGGTCTCTGACAAAAGGAACCCCCCTCCCCAAAAGCATCCCTTGCTGGTGGCCCGTTTAGGACTGCTGCCATGGCAAGCCTCAGGACTGTGGCATCTGGTTGCCTCAGTCCTGCCCCAAACAAGGAGTGACTGGGATTGGAGCGGTCAGTGGCATAGTGCAGCATCATGAAGCTGCCATGGAGCCTCATTGGGGCAGCAAAGCCGGCATTTCCCTGGCCAAAAAAGGAGTGGCTCTTATCTGCTCCTTTTTTTGGCTAGGTTCAAGGCAAACTGGGGCAGTGGTATGTGTTTGCTGCAGCCCCAATCCATCTTCAGAAGGGGCAGCTTTGTTAAAAGTAGTCCATTAATATTAGTCATTATTTGGCAAATGAAGCATCATGAACACATTGCTTTTGATTTGTTTCTTAGAAAACATTTCAAACAGCCAGTTGCACAAAGGAACATATTTCAAACAGCCACCTAGCATTAGAACGGTGGTCCCTGGATTTTCCAGGAAAATCCAGAACCAACAGAGAGATTTCATTTTAAGAGAGATATACCCCAGGTTTGGTTCTGAATGGGACAGACATAATCTGGACTATTCACATCAGACTGGGGCCCTGCATCATCTGGACTCCTCGCTGAAGATGGGGGGAGCCTTTTTTTTTGGCCCATGCAAACAGAGCCCTAGTCATGATTAACTTTAATTCTCTGTGACACTGAGCATTTAGAAATGCATGAGCTGGATATAAAATGTGGGAGATTCAAATAATGGAGAATAACAGACCTTATTTCAACACGATACAGTAACTTCTCATACAACTACATGCTATTTTTCTTTTGCCAGAACAATAGCAATTGTCCCTACTGCTAAGGAAAAATCCCAAGAAATCAATAAGGGCAAAAAAGTCTTCTGACACTTGAATGCACGGATCATTGCATTCAGAAGAGTACAGCAGAAATATTAGCAGAATTTCACATTTAGAACATAAGAATGTCAATATTTTTCTAATATCTTGGCTTCTCCACTTGTATTATATTACTTTACTTCTTTCTGTAGATAATTATGTCTGTTTTGAACTGTTCCCCAAATATGTAGACACAAAAGTACAGTACATATTAGGTATATAATATGTATTCTTACCTTCTTGGAATAAAGTTCTTATCATGAAGATATACTGTAGTTTTATCCAGTTCACTAAGAATCTAGAGCTATCAACCTTCACTGAGAGGTAAATGCCACTGATTTTGACACAATGTATAAATATGCTTAAGAGTGTTTGCTTTGAAGTAACAAAGGTTGTTGATATGCCTATCAACTTGCCAATAAAATTCCTGCCCTAATTTTCGCACATTCAGAATTCATATCTATAAGGAGGAGCATAACATTTCATTATTATTATTTTTAAACGTAGCCCATTAACATTACAATATCTGGGAAACAAAGGGGTAATTCCATGCCAGGAAAAGTCTAAGGGGCTCTGTGCCGCCCCTTTCCTTGCAGGATCAGGGCTGTGGCAAGCGTACCCCGTGGCTCTGATCTGGTCTTTTTGCAGCACAAAAAGAAGCTGCAAAAAGCAGCTCCTTTTTGCACCATGGCGGCAGCTTTTTGCCGCTTCTTTGGCACAGCATATGTAAGCACTGCACTGAAGATATGGTGTGATGCCACCCGCCCTCTGGTCAGGCAGGCGGCGTAGGGATGGAGTCGGGGTGGCTAGTGTGTGGTTGCCACACCCCCACGCTGGTGAATAATGCAGGTCTGTTGATCCACTAAAAGATCTTCTACCACACTGTTCCACTGGCAGCAACACTAGCTGGCTAAGTGAAATAGAAGGATGGGCCTGTAGATGTTTTCTGCCTATGGATTGTCTGACAATTTTGTCAATTGCACTGGTTGCTCTGGGAGGCACAGGGGGAGATTATGTAACAATGAAGAGATCTGCTTCCAAAATACCTGGCTGATATGCATGCTGGTGTCACATGTTAGAGGTCGTGCTGAAGTGAGATCATTTGATCCAAGCAATGTTGATATGATCCCATTCTGGTCTACTTTCCTGATCATGGTCCCATCAACAAAGTAGATTAATCCATTCTTATCTATTGCAATGCCTTTAAGAAAAAAAAAAGTTTTTTAAAAAAATTATGTATAATAATTCATTCTCCTGTTCTACTTGTCCTCTGGACTTTTCTAGTTTTCTACAAAACCACATGGAATGGATCTCAAAGTCTGAACTGAAACTACTTTTAAAAGATTAAGATTATATTTAACCAGATGAACCACAGCTAAAATTTATGGATAAAAACTAAAATTTATGGTACAAATTTAGGGTGTTTTAGCAGATATAGCTAGTGCATTGTAACTAAATAATTTTTTAAAAAACAGATTATTCTATGTGGCTGTAATCTGTCAAGCACCATGCCTAAACAATTCCTTTCCATTATGCTTCTGAAATGGACCCTTCTGTAATTTCCTCACTACAGAATCTTAATGTCATGTAAAGAATATTTGTAATAAATGGCAAATAGTGAGAAAAAAAGTAAAAAAAAATATTTTTATGTGATTTTGGTCTTAGGTGGCTTTTCCATTCAGAAACCAATAATAAGCTATCTGAATCACAGGAATAAAAAAACTACCCAGCACTAAACACTGTTTTGTGTGGTGACTGAACTGTGCTTTTCTGTTCATAAAACTGACAAGTTTTCTCCACCTTTGGGGCTCATGAGAGTTGCTTCTACAGCCTTGCCACCATCGCCACATCTTGCTTCATCAAATGGAAGACACTGTTCTCCAGTCCCTGCTACCACATCCGCATTTTTCGTCAGGTCCTTTGTCCCGGTGAGTGACTTTGGACGATAAATTCTTCGTGTGTTTGTGTCAGAAACATACAATTCTCCTGTGACAGGGTCAGTTGCAAGGTAGTATCTATGAGCTGGGTTACTGCTGTAAAAAGGAAAGTGACACACTTGAGCCAAGGGCAGTATGGTTTTTAAAACATTTTACAACACAATTTATATGTTTGAAGAGGACAGGAAAATAGTAAAAACAAACAACTCCTCTACTGTTTAAAATTAGGGTGAAGAGAGACAGACATCTTGAATTGCAGTCAATGTGATTTGAGAATACTTTCCTGTGTATTCCTGAAGATGAGTAACTCTGAATGCATCCAGAAACCAATTTCACCACATAGTACTGTACCTGTGTATATATGCCAGTCATATAGGTCTAAAAAAGGCCAAATATAAAAACATGGTATCCTTGTTCTTTGTTTACTACAAACTAGTGCATGGGTGGGACGGTAAAGGAGCTGATGAGAGTCTTCCAACAGGGCAATGGAATAAACATGATTTGGGTTTTGTCCAAGTCTACAGTTTTATGACCATTCAGAGCTATCTGTTGCTTCAGATTAGCACTTTGAGATTTGATCAACCTACAAACTCCCACTTAAAAAAACCTGCTTCTATGCCAGAATCTCTTTATTATAAGTAATCCAAGATCCCCTGAAAACATGATTCACAATATTACTAAATTGGTAACAGATTGTTCATATTGCTAAGACATTCTTCATATTTATGGACACAATTTGATACACTAGAGGGCATATTTGCAAAGTGAAGTGTTTCTTCTCTGAAATTGGCAGAAACTTTCAAGATTTCTGAATGTGCTGGCACATTCTTCTAGGAAATAAAGCTATTTTTTCAAAGAACATAGAACATGCACCTCCATACGCCTTGCACAATTAAAGCATATCTCTCATATGGAAAAACTGGCTTTCAGGAATGTATTTGTTGTGCATAGATATGATTCAGAAGCTTAACTAGCTGCATCTTTGACAGGAGATCTGAGTAACAGTATTAAGAATGGAAATGAATATATGGCTGGCGATGCTACAGTGTTAATGCATGGAGCTCAAATTCCAAGGCAGTCAATTCCCCTTCTGATATGTTTGCAAATGCACTACTAAAATGTATCAACTAGTCTGGGTAGTATCTGAGCATCTGTTCACAAAATGTAGTGCTTCGTATTTCATAAATATAATACAGTACTAATGCAGTACATGACATATACTGTTTGCAAAAGGCATCAGAGGCCAATTTAAGTTGTGAATGAGTGGCATCTTAAAGAAAAGACACTTTCTGAGCATGGTCTTGTACAAACATATAAAGCAACACCATATCTACAGTTTGCTTCTAAGTAACAGATAATTTACATTTCAGAGGTCACAGGCAATTAGGATTCTTTGCCTAGCCTATAGCATATTCTGCAATTCTAAAGATATTCCAGCAGTTTTTACCATGTATCTCAGGCTACGTTTGCACTGAAGAAATAATGCAGTTTGACAGCACATGGTTCAGTGCTATGGAATCCTGGAAACTGTAGTTTGTTGTGTCATCAGAGTCCTCTGACAGAGAAGGTTAAATGTCACACAAAACTACAATCCCAGAATTCCATAGCATTACGTTATGACAGTTAAAACGGTGTCAACTTGGATGATTTCTGCAGAGCAGATGCAGCGTCAGATGCTTTCTTTCTAGCCAAGTCACTGAAAAAAACAAACAAACACATTACCAATTTCTCCAAGTGCAAACAGGAATGCTTTAGCAGAGACTTTTTCATTAACCATTGATCTGGTGACTGTTATGTGGGGCCTGATATGAGGCAAATGAGAGCTAATAGAATTGAATTAGGAATTAGCATTGCCAAAGCCTCCATTGCTACTCATATTGGGGAAGGTCTCTATTTCCTATGTGCCAGCCTGTGCATGAATGAACCAAACATCCCTGTTCCCCCATTCTTTCAGGGGAAGGCTACTGTGGAGGGCTATGGGGCCATATTACCATTTCTGGCAACCTTTGAGGACCTCAATCCCTATTGCACCTCCTCCTGCTAAAGGTAATTAATTTTTGCACCTCTATGGGACATGGGGCATTTTAACCATGTTTTCCGGCATTCTTGGGCCATTTTGGGGCAAAAAAATTAACATTTAACCCCCCGCTCAGTGTCCCTTAGTCCTCCAAACATGATAGAAATGCCCTCCTACTCCATAGAGGCCATTTTTGACCCCTGGGGGCTGCCAATGCCTGCTTTAGCCCATTCTCAGTTCTGAATGTGGCTCTTGTTATATAAATGAGATACCAATAAGGGCAGTGGAGAAATACCATCATTTGTGTACTACTGACACAGTCCAGTAGAAGCATATTTAGAACTTGTTCAGACACAGGTCACTCTGTTCTCATCACTGGAAGGGACAGATCGTAGTGTAAATAAAGCTGTACTATTCTGCTAACAATGCAATCCAAATTTAAGAACAATGCAAAGCTGTCATTCAGTTCAGGGTACTTGCAGAGAAGCAAGCATCTCTGGAAAACATAATGAGCTCATTCTGTATTGTCTTGTCTGAAAAGTAACAGAGATATGAACATTTCTATTGGCACAGACAAAATACTGATGTCTGATTATTTTGTGTTTCACTTGACTAGTCTGGTTTCCAGTGGGGATATGCCAGCGTAATACTTGAACAATCAAATCTTTGGGCCATTAAACATAGCTTTTATTATTGCAATGGGTTCACAATAATGTGCAATCAACCAGTACTGTCAAACTAAACATTTAAGAATGGTGAGCCATGGATCCCCACAATGAGGAGATTGGCTTAAAATAATAGGACAGTTTATTTTCCGCTTCCTCTTTTGAATACAAAGAAGAAATTTCATATACCATTTTTCCGCTTCCTCTTTTGAATACAAAGAAGAAATTTCATATACCATTTTTCTATGTCTGATCAGTTTTCACTTAACTAAAAAAAGAGGTTTGTTTGCAAGCTTCAACCTAAAACAATAGCAGTAGCAACAATTAAGAAGTATGTATATGCCTTTTTGTGTATGTAGATTTAATTTCTTTCTTTGTTAACGTGCTTGTCCTTTGTAGACTATTCATATACTATTCCTTTCTCTAAACAATGTCAGGTGCATGGATAGTGCTTTAATCATGATGATCATTACACACAAAAAAATCAAGCTTTGCATATTTTTTTCTGCTCTTGGTTTCACTATGGAACAAAGAATCAAGTGAAATCACAGAACATATCATTTGCATAAAAACTATTTTTGATTAATTTGTTCCCCATATCACAAACTTGAAAAAAAAGAGAGCATGCAGAAATCCCCAAATAGTTATTTGTATCATGAAAGATATCAGCCAAATGAAGGGAATATATTATTAGAAAAGCTAAATGAGATCTCAGTAGGTTTTCAGGATGGAGAAATTAGACCTGGGATTCTAAAAACAAAGTATAGGTTGAGCCACTGTAGACTGCCATTTTCTTTTTCTTAAACAGAAATGCAGCACACAGAAAACTAGATGTCAGGGCTATACAGAAGGCTTTCCCCTAACATACCTCTATCCCACACATGGATTGTTTGTATGGGAAAACATTTGGTCATGTAGGATCCCACCTGAATACTCACATGGTACAATTAAAATGCCAGGTAGAAGTTCTGTAACAGACTATTATGTTTTTGCAACACTTCAATTTTTATTTTTTGCTGACAGATCCTTATAGAGGCCACCATACAAATATGATTTTTTTTTTGCTAAAATAGCCAATAGTTCTATAGTTTTACCTAGTTTTTCACCAGTGGCGTTGTTTAATCAATTAAAATTTGTGCAGTGACTCTAGTGGAGTCCTCCTGGGATGAAGATTTTTTTAAAGTTTAAAATTTCCACCCCAAAATACTGGTTTTGGATATGATACTGCTTATGTTATTGCCTGCCCCATGCAAGATAAATGAATCTCTAAAGAATAATCATTGGCATGTTTCATGAGAACCCACATCCCTCCAAATTACTTCTACTCATGGAACTTCAAAGGCTTGCCACAATCTCTGGACTCTGGAGATCCACAATAATAATCTTGGCTGACTGTTAAAAGACTGTTTTGACTAATGGAATACATTTCTTGCTTTATTGTGAAATAAGACCTTGTAGGCATTACAAGGGTATACCTGGGATAGTGAAAACCAGAATAAGATTTCATCTTTGCTAGTTCAGTTGCTTCTGAAGCTGTTTGCACGCCTTTGGGGAATTCCTGAAGTGGTACATGTAATACCAAAGACACTGAGCACAAAATAAAAGTAATATTGCCTTTCTCTCTCGGGAAGCTATTTTTTTATGAGAGAAAAACACCAGTCAGTCCAGAAAGTGGACCTCATACAAAACTGAGCTATCATTAACTTTGGTTGTAGCCCTCCATGAGCAAAAAGCAGGGGTGGGGAACCTGTTGCTTTCTAGAAGTTGATATAGTCAATGGTCAAGGATGCTGGGGACAGTCATACAACACTTGGAGAGCCACAAGTTTCACTACTGCCAAGCTAAAGCTTGCATGACTAAAAATAACAAGATACATTCAGAATAAAGATTTATGGTTTGAAAAACATAGATCAACTTTTTCTACTTTATTTGTAACAGAAGAATTCTGAGACTATGACAGAGCACAACACAGACAGAAAATATGTCTTGACTTGCTTTCTTAATTCCACACTATGTTTAGCAATGCATAAACAACAGGACTTGTGGAAACGTAAATGAATTTTGCACTCAGTATCATATTTACTTCAAATTGTGTACTGAAAATACATTCTCTGCAAGAACTGGTTTAAGGTTTAATGAGAAGAGGGCACTGCAGTTTAAAATAACCAAGAAACACAGCAGCAGACCATCAAGAGTATGTAATATGAAAATAGCTGATTACACCAATTATAAATTGAAATAAGTATGAATGTTATATTTAGCCACTGGAAAAATGTCACTTGCTGATACTACACAAAGCAACATATGTCAAACATTAATTTTTAAAAATAAATGTTTTCTAATTAAGCAAAAGTATAACCAGAAGTTGAGTGAATTTCAACAGAAAACAGAAACAATGGACAAAATCTCTAAGGATTTCTAAAGATCTGTGTATAATGAAAAGACAGAGGCAGAGAGACGGACAGTAAAGATGAAGTGAGCACACATGAAAACTCGAAAAACTTCTGAATGTCACCTTGAATTTCTTGTGACACATTCTGCAATTGTGCCACACATCAGTGATGTAATGCTTTGGCCTGGCAAAGGATTCCATATTAAGTTTCTGCTGTGGTGGTGTGGAGGGTTCCCTTTTACCCTAAGCATTGGCAACTTGATAACCACAGAATAGCAGCAAAGTGCTGTGCATCCTCTTTCCTCCATTGATCAATCTGCCTAGCCAGAATTCAGTAAGAGCCATCTATAACTTGCTCTTCAAGAAGATGCTTTGACAATGAGCCAGAATTTTGGTCCCTCTAGCTCAGTGTTGTCATCTAGCTCATAACTATCTATGCTGAAGAGTAGCATATCTTCAGAGTTTAAACCCTTTCCAGCTGCATCTGAAGCCCTTTCATAATACACAATTTCACAATCTGAAGCCCTTTCACAATCATACCAGTATGATTCCCCCATGGCAAAATCCTGTAGAATTCTGGGATCTGAAGTTTAGGGAGGGGCATTTATATTTCTCTAGTGCCTCACCAAACTGCAGGATTTTACAGGAGGCAGCCATGGAAGTTAGTGGAATAATGGTCTATAATGGTCTAGTGTGAAAGGCCTTAGACGTGGGGACCTTTGCATGCAATACATGTGCTATCACTGAGTTGCAACAACAAAAGCTCCTCTTCTGTGCTGCTGTGAGATACAGGCATGTTACTTACATGAATGTCCATTATTTGAATCTGTATCTAAGGCTATGAAGTGATAAACAACTGAATGTGAATAGACTTCCCTGACACAAATGCCATTAGTCTTCATGTGATATGAATCAATATGAAATCTGATGTTTCTTATGCTCAGGATTATAAAGAGGGAATGAGGATGGCAGTTTTCATTACACTGTTAGCATATTCATGAAACAAAAATGGGACAATGCTTTAAAGACTGACTGGGAAGAGAAAACAATAAGCAGAGACAGCTACTGTAGACATTTATATTCCTGCTTGATGCAGCTTAAAATAACTATAACTAGATAAGAGGAAAGGAATTTAGCTTATACTGAATATTTAGCACTTTGGAAACTATCACCTACTATGATTTATCACAAAAATAGTTATTTTTATGGAGCACTCAGTTCTTATAATTATTTTTACAGTAATTCCATCCATTTGATTTATTTGTTCATTCTCTTTAAAGACAAGAACACTTTGAACAAAAAGTATGAACATGCTTAAAATGCTTACCTATGTCTAAAATCTTTATTTCTTGGTGGGAAGGCAAGGAAAGGAAGAGTAAAAAGAACAGGATTAGATTTAAAAAGTTAAAGGAAACATTTAAAGAGGAACTGGAAATAGATAATGAAGCTGATAAGGTTGATTGTGATTCTGCTCAATCTTTTTAATTATTTGAATGACTGAGATTTTGAAAGTTATCTGCATGAGTAGATGCTTGAAAATGTCCCATTTTTTCTTCAGCTTCATTTTAAAATGTTATTTTTCAAAGCATTTTCATTTTTATTCCATTGTTCAGATGCCTAAAGAGACAAGGGTATCATAAAACATGATTCATCAGAACCCTATCTGGAAGCCAAGTGATTAAAGCAGGAAATGCTATACCTTAGTTCAAGAACACTTGTTACATTTCCAGATGGGAATATCCGTCGGACATAGTTGAAATCCCCTACATACAAGCTTCCATCAATGCCGCAAGCTAGGGCAACTGGAGCCAAAAGCTTATTGCCATCTGCTTGACCATTACAACTTGGGCAAGAAATGCTACGTCGTCGACCATTACCCATTATACTACTAACAACTGGTGGCTGCTGAGAGATGAACTGATTTTCTCCATTGCCTTTGTAGAGTATTCCTGAAGAAAACACAAATAATGATTTCCAAGATTAATGCAAATTATTCAGAATGACAAGTTCTGAACAGAAAATATCTGCTAAATAAATGTAACCTTCCATAATATGGTTATTTTTCCCAAGTGCTGAAATACAAAAAGTGCATGTAAGCACACCATGATCAACATTCTTGCTGTTCCTCTGACATTCAGGAACAACTTTCAGATAAAATATAGGTACTGATACCAGGAAGTAGGCCTTCAGAAGTATATTTACATATTTCATGCATGTCCATTCCAGTCCCAGGCCTGGGGGTAAATTCTTATGAGGAGATATCAAAATATAGTCTGACCAAAAATTCATGATTTTCAAACTGCTATCCAAATTTCTTTGATTCATACATATGAAAAAGAAAATAAGTCAATATTAATATGGACTATTAATGCCATATATAGTGGACCCTGTCCAATGAGGGATAATGCAGGTTTTGTGTATCATTTTTTAGAGTTGAAAATCCAACCAAAGAAATCAGAACAACTTCTGTTGGACAGGCTTTGGGAACTGAGTCTAGTTCTTTTCTTCCCTCCCACATAACTTGTATCATTCAAGATCTCTTAAATTGACCATGTGCAGCCCTGTCAGCCAGGTTGGACTGGGAAACTTATGAGCAACATGTATCTGCATATATATCTTCTTCTCCTAGACTGGATGAATGCTGAACAGAGGCACTGATATTCTTTCTTTTGTTAAAATAAACTGCAAATAGACTTGCTGTTAAGTATCACAAAACCACAATCTTATAACAGAAAACTATTATGGTAAAAAAGATTTCTGACAACCTCAATTTCACATTGCAAAGCAGTCTTATTGAATGTACAATAATAATTTACTTTTGGTAGCACAGCTTGGCTTTATACTGTATCTGTAGTTCTATACTCGTATGTCAAACACGACAAAAATGTTTTGGCAGGCCACCTGCCCTTTAAACCTAGTTCTGCTTCAAGGCATCAATGAT
The DNA here is from genome assembly GCA_034509955.1 of Urosaurus nigricauda. Taxonomy (NCBI): domain Eukaryota; kingdom Metazoa; phylum Chordata; class Lepidosauria; order Squamata; family Phrynosomatidae; genus Urosaurus; species Urosaurus nigricauda. Next base: position 140,393,257 of record JAOEGL010000005.1, read on the forward strand.
CATTGAGAAAAGACAAAGTACTATGCCAGCATCATTTTTACGGCCTTCACAGGAAATGTGGGAAAGCAATATAGGTGCCTAAAGTTAGGCTTTCACAGTTAGAAGTATATTCTGTTAGACATGGCCACTATCCACATTATTAGCCAGATCAATGACTCAATCAAGGTCTGCTGCAAGAACTGCCAGCTGTTATTGTTACTCTCATTCCACAGTAAATCTCAGTGTGGTAGAATCCACACAAACCGCATGTCACTGTTTACTGTATAGCAGTATTTGTTTTATTGACTGAGTATACAACATTTCAAAGACTGTACTAAGGCTAATGGCGCTTCCCCCCTGGAATAAATGTTAAAATACATTTAGGAAGTTTTTTCTACACCATGGTTACCCTTAAGATGTCTTTAAATGAGTAAATATTTTCCAGAAGCATACCACTTTCTTTGGGCAGTGGCAATTACTTTTTCAGTGCCATGACATCTCAAAGAGGTAACTATCAAAACAGATGTATTATATGAAATAAGGGGAAAGGAAAATGGCTTGGGAAAACGTACAAGGGAAGCCACATAAATAAGACTGCATCATAAGTGTACATGGAATACATTTTCCTGTGAATACTGAGAACAAGAATGCACTAACAGAACCTGAAATCCCCCTCCTACGATTACATCATTTATGACAATCAGGAAACCATAATTTTGCTGAAATAGCCGAGCTCTATAATTTTCATCAGAGGTATCATACAAGTCAGCACATAGCACTGTGGCACCTGATTTATTTTGTCATTACTTTGAAAAATTGCCCCTTCACATCTCTCTTCTATTACTACAGAGGGGAAAGATGAACATTAGAATATTTATGGCAGTGATTCAGGGTGTTCGTATAAACGCCTATCACTGCCTTTGCTCCCTTGTGAATAAATTGCCCCACCTCATCCACACTGACATTACAACTAGCCATTTCATTTATTCAATTAGACAGGCATCACTTTGAAAAGTCATTACTTGTCAAACCAACTCCTGGGCATAAATTTAAGCACTATAGCTGAGTCACCATTTCAAAAGAACTATTCAACACCAGAATTGTGTGTGTTTTTTAAAATACACGCACGTATCTTAAACTGCTTAATGTCAGTTCCAATGATAAGGCAAGAAGATAATTCTCAATTACATGACGTTTACTTCTTAACCGTTTTCCTGCCAATGACATGTACTGCATTCATATGATAAAATCTCTCCAATGCAAACTAAGCCTCTGATAGCTATAACTCTACTCCACATGATTGTATGAATCAGCTTTTAGTCAGTGTTTAGCTGCCCTTAGCCTTATGTACATTTCTGGAACTGACCTTTCTCTTTCTTTTCTATAATTGATTATGCACACAAAGGATGACATCTCTTAGGGAAGGCAGAATACTTGATGTTTCTGCCTGTCTTAAATATGAGATAATGTCTTCTAGCTGTCCTAACTTCCATTACATAATATCTAATGGGTATTAGCATAATTCATTTTCTTTGCTAAACTAATTTCAAGTACTTTCCCCCCTAGATGTCATAGCTTCTTGCAGTTAAATAGCCACCATATTTCATTCTGAAAACTGGCAGTGTTCCAGTGATAGAGTTATTACTTCCATATAATTTGCAATGTATCACTGATTTTTTTTTGAAGATGGAAGAAAATATATATATATTATCATTATTGTGCAATTATAACTGAAATAGTGGCTGAAGCCATATTGCTAAGGAAGTTCTCAATGTATTTTAGCAACTTTAGTCCTGAGGCTTCAACCAAACTGCAAATAGCAAAATGCTCCCTGACACCTCAGATATGTTTATTTGGACACCTGTCCCACAGATTTTAAAGGATGTATGCCCATAAAAGCCTATATAAAATCACTGCTCAGCAAAATGACTGTAAAGTTTTGCACTAAGAAATAAAAATAGTGTAAATCTATTAAATGAAGAGAAGGTGGTAAACAACACTTACATAAATTTAATAAGGCTACTCTAGTTAGGACTAGTAACTGGATTTAGATCAAAATCCCCCCCAATATGACAGAAGTATTTTTGCTATCTACTTTCTGCATTGTACCAAGATTAGAGGAGAGGCATTTGGAAACTGTTTCTGTTTTATTTTGGGGGTGAAGATGGTGAAACATTCTGTTGCTCATTTCACATCGGCTCAAAGTAGGTTTACTCCCTCCCGCATGAAAAAAGTATACTTTTTGGTATATATTTTAAAAACAATGGCCCCATAGAGATTGGCAAAAAGTGCTGGTCTGTGGGCGGAGTCACAGTGTAGCATCTGCAGGCTTGGTGCCATGACCCTGCTGCCAGGGTGCCATTTTGGCACATGCCTTTACATGGCGCACACCATGACAACCCTAGGGTGCAGTGTGGAAGGGGCGTCATCATGGTGCGCAATGATGCCCCTTCCAGGGAGCCACTTGGGCTGGCTTCTTTTTGCTCCCTCCAGAGAGCGGATCAGTGCCACTGCATGCATGGTGAAAAGGGGCAGCTGCATGCCGCTCATCTATATAGCTCCTACATGCCTTTTTGGAAGCATGCTCCCACTGACTAAAACATGTTCACATACAGTTTGAAAATAAGCAGATTCTAATCCCAAATGCAGTGATAAGCAGCATCTATAGAAAATGCATTCAGGTAGGGCTCAACTAGAAATCCTGAAAGTGCAAAGAAAAAAAATGCAGAGATTAGGAGAAAAAAGGAGGAAGAAAGAAGGCTGATGCAATAAGAGAAGAAAATTAAGACAAGTAAAGAAAAATAGCCCAGCACTTTGCCATGAATAGAAAAACATTTATTTCTTCAGCCCCTCCAGATGTTGCTGACTGCAAGTTCCAGCAGCCCTAACCAGCTTAGTAAATGGAAAAGAATGCTGGGAGTTGCAGGCCAGCAATATCTACATATTACCACCTCAGCCTGAAATTTTGCTTGCAACTTTATCTTCAGTCATTGGTGAAATTCTTGGAGATGCATGAATATGAACATGCCTTTTTATGTCTAAGATGGTAAATTAACCAAATTACTGAAGGAAAGTATAATAGCCAATACTATTATTTATTATGAAAGCAGCAATATTAAGACTATGTATATCCTATATACATTCATTTGGGATTTACTTTTGAGGAGGACTGTACTACAGGACTCGGAAAACTTACCATTTTGAACATCTAATACATGATGTTTATCCAGTGTCCAGCCACCCATATTGGAAGCATCCAGTTCATATCCTTGCAAAATTGCTGTCCGTTTTTCCCACAATGTTAGATCCAAACAAGATTCATATTCATAGCCTACTGACACTGGAATTAAGAAAAAAGAATTGTTTTTCCAAGTTCACATGGATTTAATTTTTATATTAATTAATATGTTACTATTTCCATTTTATTAATATGGACTACAAAGGGCAATGAAGTATTTCCAGATTAACTGTTATTTTTGTCAATACAAATTACAAAATCTTAAAAAGCTATATTTTAAAAAGGTAATTTATAGGCCAGGATTTGGGAACAAACTTTGACTGGACCTCACTGCTTCCATCAGAATTGGCAGGCCCACCAACTTCTTTCTCCCCATTAAAATAGAAGGTTGGAATGGCTTATTGAACAGAATTTTGACACAGTGGGTCACTGGAGGGGGAAAGAAACAAAGTCCTGGTCCCTCTAGAGTTGGATACCAAAGTACATACAGTATATTCAAAGTGTTGGATGTTAGTCACAGTTCTATAACCACTAACCATTCATTCAATGGAAATTTAAAAAAACCACTCTTACAATTAGTTTGTCACATTGGAATATTCATCAAATTATCTGCAATTAATATGGTTTTAAAATGAAAACCAATGAAGAACCTTATGACACCTTGAAAATTGACAAAATTTATTATGTCACACCCTATTGAGGATTAGTGTCTACTGTATTAAATGCATAAAATGCTCCCCTGCATCATGACTCTGATAGATTGGAATCTAGTCCACAAAACTTGTACCAAAATAAGCCTGCTAGTCTTTAAAATGTGACAAGACTATTGTTTGTATTAATGTAGCCTAATATTACTACTCCTTTGGAAAGAGTTCTAAAACTAAGTCTAAAACTAAAACTAAGCAAATTCAAGCATCACTGTATAGTTGAAAATATTTTTTTGTTAAAAGAAAGTATGTCATAGGGGTTCTACAGACCACCCTGAAGGGGGGGGGGGGGCTACAGCCTCCCCTTTTTGCTCCAGATCGGAGTTGCAGAAACTTCATGCCACGGCCCCAATCTGGCCTTTCAAGGGCGCAAAAAGGAGCTGCAAAAAGTGGCTCCTTTTTGTGCTCTCGAAAGGGCACCATAGCCATGCCAGCGTAGCTGTATGGTGCCCCTTCAGCACTGCTTCATCTGCACACAGTGCTGGAGGCATGCCATGACATTGTGCACTGTCTGAGCCATATTCAGCATTTTTGCTTCATGAACAGAACCCTCCACAGAAAACAGTTGTACTGACAGAAAGACCTGTGCCCCTAGTAATGAAGCACAGGTCCCCAGAGGGAGGAAAGGAACAAAAGAAGTAAGACATTCTTTGCTGGGCTGATAAAAGCTATGACTTTGTTGGTTACAGCGTCAGTGCAATTTTTTCATATTGCATGGGAACAGGAGCACAATGCCCAACCCAGTCTGCTTGCTGGAAAAACCATGGGAATGGCTTTTGGATCCCACTACTGAACAGCTGGGTAGTGCCCTTCCTACATATGAGGGAGTGAGTGTCTCTAGTTCTGGCCCCCAAGATTTCCTAAGAGAACCCACTCCAGTGGGGTGAGTAAACCCATCCCAAGATCTGGATCAAGACCCATGCCCAACAAAATAATCTTTCTAATAAAGTTGTGACAATATGAATATAATGCATCCAGTACCATGAAGGAGTCAATGCCCAGTGGAACATGAGCCAATTCTCCTCCAGGTAAAATTCTTTTTCATACTCATCAAGTGGTAGCTGCCATTGCCCAAGGCATCACTTGCTAAATTTCATTTTATGCAGGAAAGGAAAATAAAAACAATGGATTACAGTTGTCCCTCCATATTCACGGCTTTAGCTCCTGCAGTTTTGATCATTTGCGAGGTCAAGGCCTCCACATGCAAGAGGAAAGAGGCAAGCATGCTTTCTCCTCTTCAAACCCTCCCTGGTGCTCTGTAACTGGGGTGAGGGGTTATTTGCAAAATTTCCGCATTTGCGAGGGTCCTTTGCCCCAACCTCTGCAAATATGGAAGGACGACTGTATCCTAGGGATGCACTGCTCTCTGCTTTATACCCAGTTAGTGGTTTTGACTGTAGGCCGCTCAGCGCCATGTATCCCTGCCCCCCGAACCAGCCAAGCTACATGATTGGCTTGTTTGAATGCCTGTGCTGCACTGCAGTTGCCCAGAGGACATTGCTGCTAGACACTACATAGCCCATTGCTGCCTCCTATACTTCAGAGTCAACGGAATATCTCCGTTAAGCAGGGACTTTGGCAACTCTACTTCTGTTTATGAAGTAAAATAGATGGATACAACCCATACTGATACATATTTCATTGAACACAGTGTATTTAAACTGCATGCGTTTCCTGCAGTTGGAAGGATATCAGAATACTTCTGCTTTAGATGCAAACAGGAAAAGGAATCCATGTTCCAGCTTCTGCAAAGCCTGTGTAGGTCTACCTGTGTGGCTTGTATAGTATTAGGAACATCAACATTCACACACCACAGACTTTGCTTGTTTTCCCCTCTGACAGTTAATTAAGGAGCAGATTTTAATCCCTGACTGAAGGTTCAGTTAATTAATTGCACTTGATGATTAAAGCTCAAAGCTATATATGTGTATGATGCATAGATGCTCCATAAAATAATTTAAAGGCCTTGTGTTGTTGAAAAGCATCAGATGCTGAATAGCAATTTAAAGCAATTAATTTATTTTTTAAAGAACCATAGGCAGAGTAAGATTCTTCCTGCAAAAGAACTCACAGTGAAAGTAGTTTTTTTTCATGTTTTATTGCCTCAGATCTGACAATTCATACAATCCGTTATAGTCAGTTACTTGCAGATATTAGTTTGGTCAGGTGTAACAATTGCAAAAGAAAGAGAATTCTTTTGTAATCTTTCCTTTCCAAAATGCATTGTCTATAAGAAATTTTTTTTATCAGTGTTATTCAACGTACTACAAATGCTGAACTTCGGGGCTGTACAACAGTCCTGAAGGGACAGCCTCCAGCTGCCCCTTCTTCAGCCAGATTGGGGCCATGGTAATTGCACATTGCAGTCCCGATCTGGTCTTTCCAAGGTGTGAAAAGGAGCCACAACAAGTGACTCCTTTTTGCACCCTGGAAAGGGTGCGATAGCCACAGCTATATGGCGCTCCTTCAGCGCTGCGTCATATGGACACAGCGCCAGAGGAGCGCCGTGACACCACATGGCATGGCACCCTGGGGGTGGAGCAGGGGCAAGCGTTGTGGAGATGCTATGCCCTGACTCCACCGCCAGCCAGCCCAAAGTCTATAACCTTCATCTATAACACCATTATATTTTTAAAAATCATTGACAGTTATCAATGCAACTAAGTTTTCTAGATAACACAAGCAAGCAAGAAAACCCAACAAGAAATAAAACCTACCAACAGCTTCAGATAAACCATAGACCTTTTGGTTATATGCATCAGTTTTATCCCATATGAATGTATAAGCCAAATTTGGGGATGCAGGGAACCATTTTTGGAAAAGTCGTCCCACCACGGCCACCATGAGATGAACTTTCATTAAATTAAATGGTATCACCGACTGTGTCATGGTGATCTTAAGAACAGATTTGTACCCTGCAGCTCTGGAACTTAAGTATGACAGTTTCAAATCAGTTCCTGGGATTGTGGTTTCCTCATGCAAGACCTAAAACGTGGGGAAAAATGGACAGAACAGCATGAATTTGCCATTGCTTTATTGTATTTAAGTTTAGAAAATCAAACAAAACTATATTATCTTCAAGAATGTACAAATGTTTAAGCAAACTCTTATTACTTGGGCTCTTATTAGCAAAACTTTTAAAGCATAATCTACAAATACAGTTCCTATAGCAATGCTAGGAAATAATGATTGTTCCTCATGACTCCCTACAGATTATTGTGATCTTAGTTCTTCTAAAGGCAACAGGTTGGTTCCTAAACAGTGGATTCAGAACCCAGGAAAGGCTTCTCCATCTCACCGGCATTTAGCTATGTGTACAAGCTCAATATCATGTTTCTGGTTGGTTTAAATTGGAGTGTATCAGCCACAATCTTTTACCAAAATTTTACCAGAATTTATTCGGATTTAAGATTGTAGTTAGTACATCAAACTCAATGAAAGTTCTCAGGTTGTCTGTCATATGAAGGAAAACAAGGGCATACAAAGACTATGGAAGTACATTGCTCATTCCAGGCCTCTTAAACCACGGTTTATTGGTCAGCATTATTACATGTGAAACAGCTCAAAACTTCTGAAACAAAAGAATAATTTTGGAGAATCTAGGGTAAAGATGCCTCTACCATTTATAACGTAAGAAAAACTATGCACTGACTAATTTATTAAAATTAGCCCAAGTACTAAACTTTAAATAAAAACAGCTCAATTGGGAAGCAAACTTTGTGGTAAATATTCCACACTCTATATTTAGCAGAAAAATAGCAAAGCATTAATTAGTTCTGTGAAGTGCATGCACCCTGAAAGGCTGTGTTCTGCATTACAATAACAATTCTAGAATACAAGCATGTAACCAGAAATCTAAAACCCCAAGGCCTCATCTTCAAGAGACAGCAAACCAATATGATTGGAAAAATAGTAAATGCTGCTCACTATTTCCTTTCATTTTCTCCTTTTCTTTTTAGCATTTTTTTTAAAAAAAGAACCCTGATATTTAAAATAAAAAGAAAGCAATTCAAACTATATTAACATCATAATTCAGAACTGAATGGTCGGGGGAGAAGCTTTAAATGAATATCACAAAAAGTCAAACAATTGAAGAAGAAGTATAAACATTTATATTAAATTACATTTCCTCCTCAGAAGTACACACATACGAGTACACATGTATACCTGGTTCTGCTGCAGGGTGCTCTGGAACAGATATTATAAAATTTCAAGAGGGTCCACCTGGTTCTCTTGTTGTCTCCATTCCTCCCCTCCCCCCCCCCCCAAACATCACTAAGGAATGTCCCTAGGTCTCAAGTTTTGGCCTTGAAATCTCAGGATCTTCAGGCCATTAAGGTGATTTTAAGAAATGGGTTGTCCTGAATCAATGGACGTGTAAGACATTTAAGAGGGGAAAAAAATGATTCCATTACAGGATCTGCTTCTGTTTCTCTCAAGACTCACATTTTTTCTGTATCCTTGCATAGGAGCAGCAATGTTTGCTTTAGCTGCAATGAGTCATGATTTGTGGTAACGTTACACAGACCCAGATGCCTCCCGCACCTGTGAAATCTCCTGATATAGTGATGATTTATATATTTTTTTGGCCATTTTTGCCTTTAATGTTAAAACTATTGGACACCTTTTGTCAATTTGTGATATACCCTGGGAGGATGATTGAGAATACATGGAATAAAAATGTTAGCTTTGGCATTTGCTTAATTTTTACAGCTGCAGTTATGTCTAAGCCATGAAAGATCCAGTTTTTAAGGTCATGTTTTATTATTTTTTAAAACAAATCCAGCTTCAATTGTTTAACCTTTCTTTCTTTAATCTATCAGTGTTCCAAGAAAAATATGTTCCAAGGTGCTTATAACTAATCTTGGGCCCTTTTTCAAACTGTAATCTATGAAATGTTTTCTATCACCTGTCTCCATCCCAGTTCTCAAATCCTTAGATTCTGTGTAATTAAACTGTTACCTCAGTTTTCTACACATTCTTAATTCTTACATGACTTCTGCTACTTCTGAATGAGAAAATATGGTACTGCCATTAGCAAGCAAGTTAATCTTGTGTTTTGTTTTCCTGAGGTAAACTTCTATATTGCTAGAATTATTTCTAATATGTCCTGCTAAGAATTCCAATGCAATAAGAGGCAACTAATAGGGGCAGCTTTTTTGGTGTCTCCGTTTCAGACACATTCTTTGGTGTCGAGGAAGTAAACTTTAACCAAAACTTTAAAATCTTTGTAGTCTATGAATTAATCAAGTTAATTCTTCTCATACTTGTCATATTTAGCAGCTGACACAGAAGATCCCATTCTAGATGGGCACCACAATTCAAAAAGGATGTGGAGAAACTGGAGTGGGTCCAAAGGAGGGCGACTAAAATGGTGAAGGGTCTGGAAACCATGCCCTATGAGGAACGACTTAGGGAGCTGGGAATGTTTAGCCTGGAGAAGAGAAGGTTAAGAGGTGATATGATAGCCCTGTTTAAATATTTGAAGGGATGTCACATTGAGGAGGGAGCAAGCTTGTTTTCTGCTGCTCCAGAGAACAGGACTTGGAACAATGGATGCAAACTGCAGGAAAAGAGATTCCACCTCAACATTAGGAGAAACTTCCTGACAGTAAGGGCTGTTCGACAGTGGAACACACTCCCTCGGAGAGTGGTGGAGTTGCCTTCCTTGGAGGTTTTTAAGCAGAGGCTGGATGGCCATCTGTCAGGGATGCTTTGATTGGGAGTTCCTGCATGGCAGGGGGTTGGACTGGATGGCCCTTGTGGTCTCCTCCAACTCTATGATTCTATGATTCTATGAAAAGCAGGGATGACAAGTTGTGGTGGAATTTCTGGAAACCAATATATTACTACCTGACTACATTCTCTTTCCTCATTAGTTCCATGATTCTATAGGCCCCCAGATACCAATATCTGCTGCAGTTTTCTAAGCCCTCAGTTTTGATTTCATCTCATCTGATGTTAACAGGTTGCTAATTTTCTTCTGAAATCTTCTTTTCATCCAAAGCCTTTGCAAAATCTGTTAATATTGCTTTTGTGAAGAAATAGAACTTTCTGGAGCCTTAAGAGAAACTGGCTATTCTTGTGTTAGTGTCTGGTTACACTTTGGAAATGGTGTGATCATATGTGATATTAATTCAGGAAACTCCAGTTTCCTCTTCTTTGTTGTCCTGTCTTGTGTAGTTATCATTGCTGGACTTTTCTATTAATCTGGCAATTCTGTGTTCGTTAGTTCATTTTGAGTTGAAAAGTCAACTGTGAGGTCTTCCTCTATGAACTTCTGGTTAGAGAGTGCATTATTCAGAGTCTTTCAAAAATTGTTTGCCAAGGTCCCTCTCCCCAAAATAATTAATTGTGGTTTTCAGGAGAAGAGCTCTTCTTTCAGGAGACCATTTTCAGTGACTATTGGCTCCACCGAAACTCTGGACAGACTTGTGAGATCTGGATATATAGCTGTGATGCTATAATCAAGAAATAGCTTAACTTAAAGGTAGCAGAAAATTGCTTGCCAATTGTGAGATCTGGATCCATTAGCTCTATTATTCAAAATTACATTATTTTTGTCCATTTTGATGAAACAATAACAGAGCTCCAACTTTTCTGTCTTGGTCAAGCTAATCTCACATAGTTGAACTCATCAATCATGGCTGAAGTAAGCACAGTGAAGAAACTGTATAATAATAATAATAATAATACTAATAAAAATACAGATACAATTTACACATTTCAATGTTCCATGTCAAACACATGTTAATTAAATTGTCACATCTGGATGTCACAATGAGCCATGGGAACAGAAACCTTAGTTTATTTAGGGTGATCAACATACTAGCACATGCTGTGCAATCATTGCTTCTTGCAGTAGAAATGGCTAAACACATAAAGACCTTCACATTGATTGTTTTTCTCTCAAGAAAGCTGCCACATTATTTAGCCCGGGTATTTTATTTTTCACGTTTATTGTGGATTAAAACAAGCTAAAATGTCACCTCCTGTGGGTTTGGGCATCACAGTAACAAACCCGTCATGTGGCATTTGGGCCTCAAACTGTCCCTCTGCCAATCTTGCAATCATCAGAGTCAGCATCTTAACAGCTGAGCCACCATGTCCCATTTAATATGAATGTATTAATTAAAAAACAATACAAGCAGAAGCTGTTTTATAGAGGCTTATAAATGTTTGTGCTTAGTATGTCTTTATTTTTGCTTATTTCAACCTCCCATCAAATATTTTCTCCTTGTTCATGTATTTTATCTTCTTGGTTCTGATTTGTGTTCTCTTCTATAACAAGGCTATCTAGCAGACAGTACAATGAAGTAGAAATGAAACTTTAACCTCATTCATGTGCTGGCAACCATACACATGAGAAGTGTGCTGGCTGGCCCACTCCACTGTCACTTCCTCACGTGATCAAGGTTCTAGTTCACATGGGAAGCTTCCAAGGATATAATAGGCTCTTCTCTTTGGATGTCACATTTGATGAAGAAAGCAATGGTGAGGTGGGGGTTAATGGGCGCTACCACATTCTCCTCCTTGTGTGTAGAGTACCCATGCTTAACAAACACCTGGATAGGTCTTTTCAATGTACAACCATTGCTGCATACTTGTATCTCATGACAATGGGGTAGCATGCTACAGTAAAATTACTGACTCTAGGAGTAGAAAACCAAAAGGAATTACACTCTGAAAAAATCCTGCTTTCACATGTGTATGTGTTGCTTGATAATTTCTTTAAAGATGAAGAATTTGGATGTCTAATACAGATAAAGTAAGTGGTCTGAGAGTGTATTGTTTTATCAAGAGTAGGGAATCTACTGAGATATGAGGGACTTATATATAATGCACCATACTTGATGTTTCTGAAAAAGGCTTACCCGATATACATATCAACATATGTACTACTATGCCTACATGCCAAAATCTTGCAGCTAAATTAGTGTCAATGTGTGGAAATTACCTTTCCCTAAAAGCAATATTTTCTTTCAAAGCCTTTTATTATGAACCCAGTAAATTATTAATCTTAATTGTTTATAAATATGAATTTAACGCACTTCATCAGCTACCACCATAACTCTAAGCTATGTTGCCATGGGTAGTATTTTGAAACCAACTTTGATCTCATCTGCAGTACCCAAAGGCAGAAGAACAACAAAGACAGATAAAACTGGCTCCTGCTTAAATATTCTGTGTTTTTCTTCAGGCTTTTAGTCTACATCGATGGATTATTATGTTTCACCCTTTTCCACCGCATCATGTTAATAGAGTAAAGGCATTATTAGTCTAAAATAATAATTTTAAAGAATAACATTTTGAGATGCTGAAAGAACAGCTTTATATAATCAATCACTTTAGGAACCCTTTCACACTGCACAGTTATAGCACTATGGTTCCACCTAAACTGCCATGGATGCATCCTATGGAATCCTAAGGTTTGTAATCTGGTGATGCTGAAAATTCTGAATTCCCCACCACAGGATGGAAACTGAGGCAGTTCAAGTGGAAACATAGGGGTGAAACAGATCGTCCTGAAGGGAAAGCTTTAAGCCACCCCTTCTGAAGCAGAGGCCATGGCTACTGCACGCTGCAGTCACAATCTGCCTTTTTGCTGGCCCAAAAAAGAACAGCAAATATCTGCCCCTTTTTGGGCCAGCAAAAAGACAGCTTTTCCGCCTCATCATGGCTGGCTTTAAGGTACTCTGATGATGTGTGGCGTATAAACGCTGCACCCCCAGACAGCCTGGAAGCTGGCTCCCATGTAAATGGTCGGGCAGCTTCTGGGCAGCTTGGGAGTGTGCAGTGTGGCACAAGGTGGCGTAAAAAGGCTGTCTGTTTTGGCCCACAGTATTTTAACCATGTAGTGTGAAAGAATTCTAGATTTTCCAGTATACTGTAGAACACATGTTTTAGTATACTGAAAAGTACCTTGCATTCCTAGATCCTTAATATCACCAATTTCAAATTAATGTCCTGTTATTACAGATGTAGCCTAAGCAGAATTACATTTTCTAAACTGCATATTTAGCTCTATGGCAAACACTACAAAATATTATTATGAAAGAGCTGGGTCCTATCACACAGAAATTGTCACCAAATCACCATCTGGGTTTGTCCTGGATGCAGCCCAGGCCCTGTAAACCACTCCAGCAACCTTTTTCAAAAAGGGTTTCTGTCTTCTAAAAATGGCCACTGAAGCAGCTTACAGGACCTGGGCCGCATCTAGGACTGATCTGGGCAGCAATTCGGCATCAATTTTTGCGTGATAGGTCCCAGCTGCTTCCCGAATTAGCACTGAATTCAGGAAAGGTAAGCTAGGGTTTTAACCCCATGCGATAGGGTCCTTCATTTGGAATATCACTATGCAAAAGAATCTTGTAGCACCTTTGAGACAATGGTGTGAAAGAGGTTGCAGCATAAGCTTTCGTATGCTTGGTCTATTTCTTCAGATGCATAGAGGAGTAGATCAAGTCTAGAAATGCTTACTGTATATACTCATGTATAAGTCTAGAAATTTTAGTCGAAAAATTGACCCCAAAAAGCTAGGTTGACTTATCCACAGGTCAATGTAAATAGTATGCTTTTACTCTTTTTTAAAAGAGAACCATCCCCTGGTGAAAGGCAAGAGTGTAATCTGTCCTGGAAGCACCGATCTCCCCCGCTCTCTCTTCCATCCAGACTTAAGAGTGAGCACAAAAAGTTGTGTCTGTAATAATTTTGTAGGTTCTTTGGCACTGTTTTCCTTTGCTTCATCATTTAGATCCTTTGTTGCAAGTCCCTAAATTTTACTCTCGACTTATCCAAGGGTCATATCAAAATCCAAAATTTTGCCTCCAAAACTTGCCCTCGACTTATATATGGGGTCGACTTATAGTCAAGTATATATGATATGCTACAACTGCTTTCACACAGGTGCTACAAGATCTCTTTGCATACTGATATTCACAAGTGAATAATAATAATAATAATAATAATAATAATTTTTATTTCTAGCCCGCTCCTCTGAGCAAGCAATCGGGGCGGGTTACAACAGAGGGGATTATACACACAATAACAATATTCATGAATTTAAAAAAAAACATGTGAGGAGGGAGAGACAGAGAGAGGGAAAATATGTATCTATACAATGAAGAAATGCTTCCTAAATGCTTAATTTCTTATTCACATAAAATGTATACAGTAGCCCCTTCAAGTCTATGGACTTGAAATCCGTGGAGGGGTGACTGCCATTAAGCCCAATGGGGCACCTGCCCATGGTGCGCCCCCTGCATGCATACACCCCATTCAAGCTTGAAAATGCTTGAGTTTTGGAACTCATGCGGGGGGTGGGTGGGTCCAGAACAGATCCCCCATGAGTTCCAAGGGGCGGCTGTATGTGGCAATGTGTGTAACAATGCACCAGTTAAATTAAAGCACTCCAACATATCCCAAGAACTGGTAGGTCCTGCCTTTACAGCATGATGAAAAGGAGCAAGGGTGCATGTAATGTTTTGCTTTTGTTCTTGGGATTACTGAAAAAAAAAATCTTTCCCACTGTGAATATGGTTAAGCAGCATGGGGTGTGTGTTTAACTTCCAGTCAGTTCAGGGTTGAAAACGGCCCCTGGAGCTTAAACAGATTCGAAGCTATGCAGTACTGTTGCTCCCAAACCCCACAGAAACTACAAAGGAGTTTTATAATTTTGAAAAAAATTAATGGGGGAAGGTCTGCAGAGCACTAGGGAGGTCTGGAAGGAGTGAGTGTGCCCTCTGGACCACTGGAAATTTCCACGTATGGTCTAAATGTTCCTTAATATTGAGATGTATCAAGGCCTGGGAGGATTTCCATCTCTCTCCCACTCTAGTGTTGTTGTTGTTGTTGTTGTTGTTGTAGTAATAATAATAATAATAATAATAATAATAATAATAATGTGTATCCCACTCTTTCCCAGAACTGGCACCCAGAGCAGCTCACAATATTAAGAGAACAGTACAATTAAAAACACTGAAAAGTTATACATTAAAATACAATTAAATTATTGCATTATTAAAATAGTTTGCTTGTTCAAAGAATAAAATACAGTTAAAAAAGCAAACCACTTAAAAAAAATACAACACCTCAGCCTGTTCCTTAAAAACTTTTAAGTTTTAAATGCCTGTCTGAACAGGAATGTCAGCCTGTCGGCGAAAGGACAAAAAGGAGGGGGCCATTCTGGGAAGGGAGTTCCACAGTCTAGGGACAGCCACCGAGAAGGCTCTTTCTCGTGTCCTCATCAACAGTGCTAGTGATGGGGGTGGGACAGAGAAAAGGGCCTCTCCTGAGGATCTCAGGACCTGGGCTGACTCATACAGGCAGATATGCTCTGCCAAATAGTCTGGACCTGAGCCACATAGATTTTGGAAAGGTGAGGAGTGAGGACCTCTCTGCCTCTAACCTGAGATAGCCTTTCCAGTCTAGTATGTGACTTTGATATTTCTTTGTTTTATTATTTTAAATGGTGATACTGGCAATTAGTTTGATACAGTTTCACAGTACTTGCTCACTGCTTAGAAATAAAAAGGTATGTTTTAAACCAACA
Organism: Urosaurus nigricauda; assembly: GCA_034509955.1. Taxonomy (NCBI): domain Eukaryota; kingdom Metazoa; phylum Chordata; class Lepidosauria; order Squamata; family Phrynosomatidae; genus Urosaurus; species Urosaurus nigricauda. The sequence goes on from JAOEGL010000005.1 coordinate 140,408,732, forward strand.
TACCAACAAACAAATGCACATCCCTTAAATATGATCCAGTTTAAGGTTTCTGTGCCCTTTAATCCAATGTTACTCTTCATGTAGCTTCCTCAGACAGCATTTGTAGATCTGATACATGTATCACAAGAGATGATTGATCTAGACATGCCAGCAGTTTACCAATTTGTAACATACCTTCTAATCCCATTCTTCCATATAATTATAGAGATATAAATTAAAGAGGTATAATTTAGGAGATATTCTGTGAAGAAGTCATCCCTATCTAACAATTTGTCTAAAGTTTGGGAATATTGTCTATGTGTGTATTCAAAGTCCTTTTTGGTAAACCATAATTATAATTACTGGCACTGGCATGACATACCGGTACAATTAAAAAGGACAGAAAAGTAACAAATCAGGAACTGTTTAGGGGGGTACCATACCTTTGACATTGCAATTAGGCCAATTATGTGGTCAGAATAAAAAACGTAGGAAGATGAAGGTAATGAAAGCTTAACTGACAATTAATAATAATAATAATAATAATAATAATAAATTTATTTATATACCGCCTTTCCAAAAAGATCAAAGCACTTTTAAGGACAAGCGTTAGGAATAAATTTGCTTACAAGAAGATCTACTACAACAAATTGAGTTTCTATCCCTGTAAAATCTATTACAATTATTTTGAAAGTGATGGAATTGTACCTGTGTTTCAGGAATAATAGGACTGTCCTCAGGAGAAATCCTGAACAAAGTAGATAAAGGTGATGATACAATAACAGGATTTGGCCTCACAAATCCACTCAGATCACAGCTGGGTATGTCATTCTCCTCCTTCTTCATGACTAGAGTATCCATAACATAAAAGACATTCCATGGAATCCAGACCGTGTGGTACTGAGTGAGGAATGGTGATCGTTCAAACACCAGGGTTAAAGATGCACCACCGTTTGCCACCAAGTCAAACCTAATTAAACCAATTTGTTATTAAGACATATTGAATTTATATTCTGTCCATAAACAGACACATTTTATATTTAATCCCTTCTTGCATCTATACCCATAATTCAGTTAAATTCCAAATAACCACAGTGCCTAAAAATTTGTGCATTTTTCTTTACACAAACATGCTTTTGATATAACATGATATTCTTTTCAAAGCTGTCATATGTTTAGCATTACAGTTTAAAGTGGTGGAAATCAACATTTTCTCTTCATATAAATATTAGTACTTCACCAAACCACTTTTGTTCTCCTTCCTACAATTAATATTTTCCATACTACAATCTTAGACTGAATGGCAATAAACTTACATTCCATCTTGACGAGTGATTGTGTACCCATAGTCTGGATAGTGTAAGAAGGAAACATTAACTCCAATTAATGGTGTTCCATCTGCTGTTAATACCTGGCCCCTTATGACAGATGCAAGACTGCAGATAAAGATACAATATTAGAACATTTGATTAGAATGTTTTCTCAAATTAGCATCTGCGCACCATAGTACTGAATCATGTACACCTGCTGGTTTTAAAGTGAACATGCAATTATGCAAAGTCTGAATGTGGCCAAAATGAATAGTGTTTCATACAAATACAGCAACAGCTATGGTTTTTTGCTGAATGTACACTCAGTGGCAATTCTAGGTTTACCTATAAGTGACATGTGCAATTTTTTTCTGGCTATTTTCAGTGCAACATAAAATCTGTTTATTCAGAATTCTCAATGACTTCAATGAGGCTTTTGCTTGCATTATTGCCCTCTAGCTCCCAATTATTACATTTTATTTGCTAGGTTTGCAACCACAACCACAATCACTGGTGGTAAGCTTCACAAGAATAAAGATAAATTACTTCTAAGCTGTTGACCAAGTTCTAGGAAATGTAAGGAGCATCTCCAATGCGCAGCAAAATTTTTATTCTATTTCCCAAACAGCAGCACTGAATCATGCAGTATGAATAATTTTAAATCCCATCATTTTTGAAAGCAGTTTATGATTTGCCTTAAGAGGAGAGGATGTTGCATGGATAGTATCCACAACGATGGAAAATCCTGATAGGAAATAAAGAAGCTTTCTGAATTGCAACCAAAGCATTTTGGATCAGTATTCAAAATTAATAAATTAGCAATGACGTTTTAAAATTATAAACTCAAGGCTCTTCATCTAAATCTTCTCTTTTTTGCACTCCCCTAAAGGAAAGTATTTTGCCAATTAATTTTTAGGCAATCTATAAACCTGCAGGGGCTGCAAAATACAGAATTTAAAGGAGTAATAAGGAACATTTGTGCAACAACTTTTAATCAACTGCTGTGCCCAACTACATTAATACAGCCAAATTACTGCAGACACAGGAGATCCAGCGTAAATCATCTACTTTCACTCAGTAAGGCACAGGACACCTGCTTTCAGTTACTAGCTTATTTCCAGGTATATAACTGCTCTACAAAGTACCAGGCAAACAGCTTATGCAATCATACTGTCATGCAGTTAACAGTTCTATTACATTAATTCATAATTTATATTATTTACTGAGCTGAGCTTTAAAAGTACATCACTGCCTTCCCTTCTGAGGTATTTTCATCACTTTGATACACTTCCAACTGTGCTAACCCAAATCAGCTGGGTCAATGAAGATTTATATAATCCTTAATGGAATGCCCTGTTAGTATGTAGACATCATACAATGTAAAAGCTAGGTAAAGCTTTTACATACCAGACAATACCATTGTCTGAAATTTTGTAGGGAAGAGACACATAATAATTAAATTAGACCAAGTCTCAAATGTTGCCATTTCCCAATGATTCTGGAAACAGAATCTAGAGGTAGGCATGATAATAAGACTTTTGATGTATTACTTTATACTTCATACAGCAATGATGCAGTCACCTTTTATTGAAGGGGCTTTCCCCAGGAATGACATGGGTGCTGTCCGGTCCTATAAGAAAACTGATCCGATCATAAAAAGATTTAGCAGCTTGCTGAGATGGTGATTGCTGGTTTTGGCTAATGATGTCTTGTGGGTCGGGCAATCCACGACAGTAGGGTTGAGTTTGACAGGAACTCTGCAAACAGCAGTCAGGATCCATGCAGTCAATTAATCCATCTACAGACAAAAAAAGTCAGAAGAAAAGGAGCAATATTTCTTCCTATTCCTTCCCTCTTAATGAATAATTAAGGACAATTGTCACATTCAGCAATTTTTACAGTGCAAGTAATAATTAAAAAAAATCAGAAGTTAAAGCTTTTTAAAGAAGTTTATTTCAGGCCCTCTGCAATAGTCTGATGGTAATGTGGAACTGGATCCATGTTGCAAATTAAAATTCCATAATTTAATTTTAAAATTCCAAATAAAACTTTTAATTGCTAAACAAAGTAAACGCAGAATGGGGCAAACACACACACACACACACATAAAAACCACAAATGTGTACACAGAATTACATTCATTCTAAAATATAATCTCAAAATATTCCCAATGTGTAACAAGTAAGAGAAGGCCTGGAAATTAGTTTATTTTCCAAGGTACACATCAACCAACAAAAACAAACATCTTTTTTCAGTTACATTTATGAGTCTGGGACTGAAAACTGAAAGTGAATGGATTGGCTAGGACTGATTGAAATTCTCCCTGTCTGCAGTAGAAAACGGGAAAGAAACCATCCACAGGGCAACAGCAAAATTGAAAAGGGACATCCAATCCTCACTTCTGACTATTTAGCAACTGTTGTCAGGCATCTCAGTTATGACTACTTGCACCAGGAAAAACAGAGTCTGCATCTTCTGGTTCCAGTCATGAATGACTGGCCCCATAGCCATCCATGTGTTATAAGGTCTATTCCAAGGAAATCTGCTCTACACAAGTAGACTCATTTGATTTAGATCTTCTGGAATGGACAGGTGGAACCAGAAGATGTGGCTCCAGTCAACCCTTTATATGGCTGAAATTGTTTGAGAGGCTGGATGTTTCTTGCATAAACAACTGCAGAATGAGAACACACTTGGAATAGAGAAGAGCAGCACTAACTCATATATCACCAGCAAATAGATCAGTGATCCTCAAACCCTGGCATTCCAGTTGTTTTGCACTATGGCTCCCAGAATCCCAGATGGCCAAGATGGCCTAGGCTTTTGGGAGCTGAAAACATCAGAAGGACCAGAGTTTGGGAATCACTGGTACAGCTTATCCCAGTACTGTACTGCCTCACATGTTAATGATTTATAAGGTCTTTTCATCACCCTTTCATCACCTGCTTTCCATGTGTTTATTCATTTTCCATAGAGAATGCACCTACTGCAAATGGTAGCTATTCTCTCATTCTGTCCTCCATATATTGCTGCACAAACCAAGATTCAGCTGTGAGAGTGGATGATTTTAAGGGGTCTAATGTTAGACATCCATGGTCCTTAGGACCATTTATCACACTTCATGGATGAGAAGAAAGTACACAAAATTTTTCAGGTATACCATATATACTTGTGCACAAGTCGACCTCACGTATTAAGTTGAGGGCAGGTTTTGGGAACAAAATTTTGGATTTTGAGATGACCCATGGATAGGTCAGGGGTATAACTTAGGGACATGTAAGAGAGGATGTAAATGGCAAAGCCCATGCACTCTTTCAATTTGCAAAGCAAGTACAGGTTGCTTACCTGTAACTGTGTTTCTTCGAGTGGTCATCTGTGCCCTCACACAATAGGGTTTGCGCCTGCGCAGAAGCTCCATTCGGAATGCTGAAAAGCTGAGCAGATTGGCGGGAGCCCCGCCCCTCCCATTCCCTGAGCATGCCCAATCCCGCCAATCTAGCTCCTCCTTCAGTTCAAGTCCGCCGCAAATAGGCAGGGACCTGACCGAGGGGAGGTAGGGCGGGATTTGTGTGAGGGCACAGATGACCACTTGAAGAAACACAGTTACAGGTAAGCAACCTGTACTTCTTCTTCGTGGTCTCTGTGCCTCACACAATAGGGTGACTGAAAAGCTTACCTATGGAGGTGGGAAGGTCACTGCAAGATCGAAGAAAGAACAGCACGACCAAAACTGGCATCCCTCCGGGACCTGCAGTCCAGCCGGTAATGCTTCACAAACGTGGATGGTTGAGACCACGTGGCTGCCTTGCAAACCTCTGGCAGGGGAACACCTCTGAGGAAGGCAGCAGATGAAGCCGTAGCCCTGGTGGAATGGGCACGAACACCAACCGGGAGAGGGCGTTTAGCCAGTTCGTAAGCCAAAGAAATGGTTTGAGCAATCCACTTTGCAAACCGTTGTGAAGAAACTGGGTTGCCTTTCCTGGCACCACCATAACAAATAAACAATTTATTGGATAATCTGAACTCTTGAGAACGCTGAACATAAAAGGCCAAAGCACGGCGAACATCCAGGGTGTGCATAGTCTTTTCCAGAGACGAAGAAGGATCTGGATAAAAATTAGGAAGCACAATCTCCTGGGAGAGGTGAAACTGAGAAACCACTTTAGGGAGGAAGGAAATGTCCGGTCTAAGGACCACCTTATCCCTATGAAAGGTCAAGTAAGGCTCATCTGAGCGCAGGGCCGTCAGTTCAGAAGCACGTCTGGCTGAAGTTATGGCCACAAGAAAGGACACTTTGAGTGTCAGCAGTCTCAAGGAAGCAGAGCCCAAGGGCTCAAATGGAGGTCTCGTAAGTTGTGTAAGTACCAGAGAGAGAGACCAGGCCGGAGCCAGGGGTGGCAATGGTGGATAAAGGTGATGTAGTCCCTTGAAGAACCTCTTTAACGTGGGTGACGTGAAGAGGCGAGCTGACCGTGAGCCGGGTGGCTGATTGGCTACAATAGCCGACAAGTAGACCTTGAGGGAAGAGAAGGCCAGGCCTTGATCCCTGAGGTGCAGCAGAAAATGCAAAACAGTACTAAGGCTCACAGGTGAGGAAGGTTCAGACCTAGCCTCCGCGAAGGCACAGAAGCGCTTCCACTTATATGCATAGGATCTCTTGGTGGAGTCCTTTCTCGAGGCAGACAGGACCCTGAGCAAGTCAGGAGACTCTATGGCTGGATCCTCCACGCCGTCATCCGTAGATTGACCAAGTCCGGGTGCAGGACCGCTCCATTGGAATGGGACAACAGGTCTGGCCACTTCGGCAGGTGGAAGTATTGGCCCCTGGCCAAATGAAGAAGAGGAGTGAACCAGGGTTGTCTGGGCCAGAACGGAGTCAACAGTATGGCGTTGGACTGGTCCCTGGCCATCTTGGCCACCGTCCTGGAGATCAGAGGAAAGGGGGGAAACGCATACAGGAGATCTCGCCCCCAACTGCAAAGGAAGGCGTCCCCCATGGATCCTCGTCCTTTGCCCGCTCTGGTGTAGAATGCCTGGCATTGGGCGTTCTCTGGAGTGGTAAACAGGTCCACTGAGGGAATTCCCCAACGAGACGTCAGGAGATTGAAGGCCGAACTCGACAGAGTCCATTCGTGCTGCAGCACCTTGTCCCTGCTGAGGGAGTCTGCCAGCACATTGTCCTTTCCTGCCAGGTGAATGGCCACTGGATGAATGGAACGGTGGTGGCACCACGTCCACAGCTGCTGGGAGAGACGCAAGAGGACTGGAGAGTGAGTTCCTCCTTGCTTGTTGATGTACCAGACAGTGGTTGTGTTGTCTGATACTACCTGCACAACTCTGTGGAGGAGATGATTTTCGAATGCCCTGAAGGCTTTGATGACTGCCAACAGTTCCAAGGCATTTATGTGCAATACTGCCTCCTGAGCAGACCACTGTCCCTGCACACACAAGCCGTTGAGATGTGCGCCCCATCCTGACATGGACGCGTCTGTAGTGACCATCCTGGACGGTTCCGGCGTTTGGAAGGGCATCCCCTTGAGGATATTGGAGGGAGACATCCACCACCTGAGAGAGTCTCTGACATGAGGTGGCAACAAGAGTCTCTTGGACGGATTGTCCCTCAAGTGATCGAAGGCAGCCAGGAACCAAGCTTGGAGAGGCCTGAGCCTGAGACGAGCCAGGTAGGTCACCGCTGTAGTTGAGGCCAGGTGGCCTAGCAGTCTCTGAATGTCCTTTGCCGACGGACGGTGAGAGTGAAGGACAGACCGCAGCTGTTCCCAGAGGGCCTCTGCCCGTCTGGTGGGAAGGTAGGCTCGATCCATCACAGAGTCCAGGGACGTGCCTATATAGTCTATCACCCTCACAGGGTGGAGAATGGATTTTGGCAGATTGACTTTGAGTCCCAAGTCTGCTAGCAGATCCAGAGTGTACTGGACATCTTTGTACAGTTGTGTCTTGGAGGACGACACCAGAAGCCAGTCGTCGAGGTAAGGGAATATCTTTATTCCTTGAAGACGAAGGTGAGAGATGACCACCGCCATGCACTTTGTGAACACTCGGGGAGCGGTAGAGAGGCCAAAAGGAAGAACGGTATATTGATAGAGATCTCCATCTATGGCGAAATGGAGATACTTCCAATGTTGAGGCCTGATGCTGATGTGGAAGTAAGCATCCTTTAGGTCTATGGATGCAAACCAGTCCCCTTGGTGCAGGAACGGCAAGATGGATTGGAGAGTCACCATCTTGAACTTGCGGATCGTGATGTATGAGTTGACGCCTCTCAGGTCCAAGATGGGGCGTAGGCCTCCTCCTCTCTTCGGAACTGTGAAGTACCTGGAGTAGAAGCCTTGGTGTTTGTAGCACGGTGGAACACGTTGTATGGCTCCTTTGTCGAGAAGGGAGGAAATCTCCTCCAGAAGAGGAGGAGAGGAGGGAGTGGAACAGAAAACGCCATTTGGTGGAATATTTGAGAACTCTATGGCGTAGCCCAGGCGGATGATGGTAAGCACCCAGGAGTCCGTGGTGATCTTGGACCAGTTCTCGTAGAAATGGCGAAGTCTGGGGACTGAGGAAAAGGAGACTGGCAAACAAAAATGGGGTGTCGCCTCCAAGAGCCCGTCAAAAGTGCGACTTGGAGGAAGGTTTTATGGAAGGCTGTTGCTGCTGACGTTGCTGGCCTTGCCTTTGTTGTTGCTGCTGTTGCTGCTGTTGTTGAGGTTGTCTGTAAGGCCTCCTATTGTAAGGCTGGGTCCTATAAGTGGAGGACGGAGCCGAGCGAGAACGGGTGAAGCCAGGGTCGTAGGGCCTTTGGCGCCAGACACGACTGGATGAGGGCTTGTTAGGTGTCAGCCCAAGTCTCTTTCCGTTCAGACGAGCCTTGGCCATGGTGTCAAGGGATTCGTCAGTCTTAGCGGCGAATAGACCTTCACCATCGAAAGGAAGATCTTCAATTTTGGACTTAGCTTCCTCGGACAGAGAAGTAGACCTCAACCAGGCGAAACGGCGGAGTGCCACTGCACCGGCCATCACTTTCGCAGAACAGTCCACGACATGTCTAGCTGAGTGCACTTCCTGAGCAATGAGGGAGAGTGCCTCGGCGTAGAATTCCTGAGCTGCCTCTTGTTGTGCCTGAGGCAGATAAGGAATGAAAGCAGCCACACGGTCCCACAAAAACTTCTGATAGCCGGCCATGCAACCTTGCATATTGGCGACCTTTGCTGCCAGCACCGCAGATGAGTAGAAACGTCGGCCACAGATGTCCATCCTTCTGCCGTCTTTGTCCACGGGGGCAGAATGGGACTTGCCTGTAGACTTACAAGTAGATTCCACTACCAGAGAGTTGGGAGCTGGGTGAGTGAACAAGAATGGCGCCGTATCCGACTGCACCCTATACAACGAGTCAAGCTTCTTAGAAGCGGGTGGTGTCGAGGCCGGCTTGGTCCAAGAGGCCACCATAATGTCCGAGAAAGAAGGCAAGAATGGAATGACCGCTGGTTGCTGGGGACGTACCACGAGGCCATCGATGGGGTCCCTAGGGGGCTGGGCCGTCTGCGCCGTCTGGAGGCCTACTGCCCTAGCCATCCTGTCGACAATTCCAGTAAAGAGATGGAGGTCTTCGACAGGCGAGCCCGGTGTTTGGTCCTCAACTTCCTCATTGGGAGAGGAAATGGCAGGCTGTGGGGAGTCAGGACGGTTGTCCGTCTCTCCCGTAGACTCCTCCGTAGACTGGGAGGCTGGCAACTGCGGATCCACATAGGGCTGTGTCGGCGTCGTACGGAAGGTCGACGTCGAGGCGTCCGCGTAGCTGATCGGAGCGGAGACTATCGACGTCGAAGTAGTAGCGGTAGCTGAGGCCGAGACGGTCATAATGGCGCTCGATTCCGGAGGTTTCGACACCGTAGCTGTCGAGGCCGGCGGAGGTGATATGGCCCTGTAATCGGTCTGGGACCGAAAGGGAGAGCGAGATCGAGATCGAGATCGTGAGAAGTCTCCGACATGGAGGTCACGGACATGGTACCGATCCCGGTACGAAGGAGAGTAAGAGCGGTAGGATGGATGACGCTCTCTCCAATATGATTCAGCCCGATGTCGCGCCAGAAAGGAGGCCGACGAATGGGGCGAGTCGAAGTAGTGCTCCTCGAAAGGTTCCGGAGACTTCCGGGGTGGAGGAGATGGGAACCGCAGCCTGTAAATACGCTCCGAAGAGGCTAGGATTTCCTTCGGTGGAACAGAGGTCGGAGCCGAAATAGGCGAAACAGTAGAGACCGAGGTCGAGACCGTCCCCGTAGGGGCGAGGACCTGGTTAGATGCAGGCTGAAATGCGGGTTCCAGAGTCTCCGGCGCCGAGTCTAGTACAGTGACCGGGGCCGGGACTGAGAGGTCAATGGCCGAAGGCTGTCTAAGGAAAGACATGGCCAGGTCTGCCTGGGCAGCTGCCGAGGCAACCGAAGTGAGGACCTCCTTATGCTTATGCTTTTTTGCTTTCGGCTTCTCCAGCTCGGTGGATGAAGGCCGCTTCTTGTGCTCCCTGTGTTGCCCTTCAGGGCGAGACATAGTAGTCGTGGCCGAGGCCGACGCCGAGGAGGTTTCCGTCGGTGTCGAGGTCGACGTCGAGGTCGGTCTTTTGATTTTCGGGATCCTCGGGAACTTAGAGATTGGAAGACGTCCTAAGGGGTCCGTGGACGGATCTGAGGAGTGGGAGACTGAGAGGGCCTTCTCCCACAAGTGGGCCTTGAGCCGGTCTGCTCGTTGGCGGAGCGTGGCGGGATTAAAAGCCTTGCAATGTTTGCATTTCTCCGGGATGTGGGAACTGCCTAAGCAGAAAATGCACTTCGAGTGTCCATCCACAACCGGGATTTTACCGCCACAGTCGGAACATTTCTTGAACGGGGCGGCCATAAGAGGTCGCGAGGGGCCCGTCTGGGTCAAAACCCTCAAGTTCCGACAAAAAGGGGCAGCTCAAGGAAAAAACGGGAGAAGAACGGAAAAAGGAACAAAAATAAAGTAAAATAAAGAAATAAAAGAAATTAGACAGAGTCTTTAGCTACTCAGCTTTCGTCGTGATGAAGAGCACTCCGAAGGAGATGTTACTCTTGCGGCGGACGAAAGAGAACTGAAGGAGGAGCTAGATTGGCGGGATTGGGCATGCTCAGGGAATGGGAGGGGCGGGGCTCCCGCCAATCTGCTCAGCTTTTCAGCATTCCGAATGGAGCTTCTGCGCAGGCGCAAACCCTATTGTGTGAGGCACAGAGATCACGAAGAAGAACCAGCTCTTTCCCTGCTCCCTTGGAAAGAGGGACACTTACAAACTGTTCTTGGCTGAGCAGCAGCTGCCGAGATAAGAGGAATGGGGTGTTGGGCGGCACTTCTTTCTGAGCAGTATTACTGTACGTAAGTTGAGTTTTTTGTCATAACCGTTTTGACTTATTGATGAATATATATGGTAGGTAAGTCAAGTACTTCCCACATCCTTGATATAAATCATTATGTGGATGAAGTGACTATCTGTGGAAATACAGTACTGAAATGTTGGTTTAAAGCTATAGGAGACTGTTATTTTAAGCGTGTTACTAGAAACAAGCACTTTTTGCACAAATATTTGTATGTATTTTGGGGAAAATGTTCAGCACAGTAATGTTCAGCACAGGAGAGGCATGTGTCTAACTTCACTTGAGTCTGTCTCACAATACTAGAAATAAGATTTCCTACAGAGATATGCTACAACTATGTCAACAGGAATGCTACAATAATAGCAACAGTACCTCTGATTTTCCCAAGAGGAAATATTTGATTCCTGATTTAGTGGGAGACCTATGGGCATATTAAGCATCTAGGAAGCATGTGCTGCCCTATCCACTGCATATTATTGTACCATTTCTCTCTTAAAGGTTGATGCTATGAAGGGCATATGCATAGGACTCAAATATGGTGGCAACACTATGTTCAAGCCTAGCAGGGTCTGAGCAGTTGTGGATGTGAACCACTTGGAAATGGTATGTTATGTTACTCTGCAATGCACCAAAGAAGAAAGATGAAAAATATATGCTATAAATAAATATCTGAATGAGTCAGCATTTTGCTCTCCAAGTTATATTTCACTATATGAAGAGAAGAATTTTTCTATCTAAATAGGGGGGAGAGGTTTTGTTAAGCCAAGTAACACAGACCTGGACAGAGACAAGCTAAAAAACAAGACTGTCTGAAAGGAAACAATGTTTGAAGGGAAGCAGCAGTATACAGAGGGCTCAGGTAGAGAATATTGTGCTACATTTAGGTTTGGAAACAATTGCACTGACATAATTAGCACACACTAATATAAACTGGAAGCAAAATGATAACTTCAAATAATTCCATGTGAATTCCATTACAGTGAGGTTCTGCGGATGCAAGTCCTGTTGTTTTTAATGGACACATGTGCACGAGGCCCTGTGCGTGTCGCACTGCCACAAGAAACAATGGGACTTGAGGTCCCACATTTTTTGTTATCTGTGGAAGGGTCTGGAAGGATTGTACTTTAAGAATTATTTCACAATACTCAGTGAGTCAGTAACAAAAAAAAATGATTATGACTTGAAGAATATTATTTCTTTTTCAAAGTTCTAATCAGTGTCAGAGAAAAAAAACACAGTCCTTTGTATGTAATGAGGGACAACTGTTGGTGAAGGAAAAGTAATTTCAGTAGGGTCCAATTGAAAAACTAAGTCCAATGTAAAACCTACATGAATAGCAGTTTCAAAATTTAGGAACACGCATTGTCTACTTGGAATGGCAATGGCTCTCTAGAGCCTCAGACAAGTGATACTACCTACTTAGAGACGTTGGAGACTGAGTGAGCCCAAGACTTTCTGCATTCAAAGCCTGGATTCTATTACTGAAATACAGCCCTTCCCCCAATATGTCAGTGCTAAATATAACAAATTTGCACTACTCAGGTAAACTTCTCACTCTAAGTTTTTCCAACTTTTCAGAATTAAAAAAAAAATGTGTCAACACATTGCAATAACAGTTATTCTAGTTATTAAGAATACTAGATACATTTTCTAGTCGGTACGTAATACTTATTATTAATGTACTCTTTCCCAGTACAGTTTAGGTGTACTGTTTTTAATAATAATATTACTGTAGTAAACTTTTTTTGTTTAAATGTTTGATGTAAGCTGTGTTGGATGCTTGTATACTGAAGTGGAACAATGGATTATGAATCTTTTAAACAACCAGAAAAATGACGAAAATTGGCTAAGATGTATAAAGGTCTTAATAATAAATGTTGGAAATGTGGTTCATGTAAAAGTACATTTTACCTCATGTGGTGGTTATGTGATAAAATGAAAAGTTACTGGAGACAAATACAAATGTTTATGAAAAATGGATTTAAATGTAGAATTGAGTTGATCAGAACTGTTTCTGTAGGGAATATCAAAGGAGAAATTTAAAGATATAAATTATAAATTGATGCATTATAAGAATATAGCAGCTAGATGCTCAAAATTTGAAAACTGGCTATCTTCCCACAGAAGATGATTGGACTGTTAAAGTTTTTGAGCTGGTTGAGCTGGACATATCGGGGATGTTGATGAAAGAAAATCATTTGATAATTTCTTAAAAGAATGGAGATGATTCCTGTTTTATCTGAAGAAAGAAGGAAATACTATTGTTGCCAGATTGGAGACTTGAAGCAGCCTTATTTATTCTTTAGGTTAGGTGAAATAAAAATAAGTTAGTATAGAGAATATATAAATTTGTTAGGTTTGGGAAGTGGGAAGTCAATTATAGTCTCTATTTACTTGTGTTAATTGGGTTTGTGTTCATTGTCTATTGTGTTAACTTTTTTAGATTTACATGCAGGAATATGTTGGGGGTTAGGGGATGATTTAGTTTAGTTTGGGTTATATTTGTAGATTAGTGTGGGGCTATATTTTTAAATTTGTTTCTATGATTTGTATGGGATTTTTGTAATGAGTGTTTTTCTGGTTTGCATGGGATTTTTTATTTTAAAAGTTAATTAAAAATACCAAATTAAAAAACCAAAACTCAACAAGAACAACAACATGGCTTTCTGCCATTCACATATATACTTTAGTACAGCTCTAGGCCATGTTGGATGGTATTTTTCCTTCAGCATAATACAGTAAAAGATCTTCAAGTGTATGTAATAAATAAGAGCACAGATGAAGACAAGGAATCCCCCAGATTGTTGAAATACAATCAGCAGCGGATGAAATTCACATTTTACCACAAAGCGTGCATTTTGTAGGCAAAACCTAGCCTTCATTCTACAGAACTTTTTTTTCTATAGAATGAAGTTCCAAAAACCACAATGAATATGAGATTTATTTCAGATGCTGACACACTAACAAAGTGCCCACAAATTTTGTGGATTGATGTGAGTGCTGCTGCAAATTGACATGTTCAAAATGTACCAGATTTCCAACTGCTGCAAAATTTCATTTCAGTGCCAGCCAAGATATAACTAGAACACATATGGTTGATTTATAAATATTAAATAATTTCCAAGGGGGGGTTAAAGTAGCTTTTATGTGAGGTTATTTAGTTTTCTAGTAAAGAGAATCAGGTAACTCCAGCTTGGCTGCCTCTTCAAGGCTATTCAAAGCATTTCAACTGCAAGGAAGGTTTAAATATTTAAGAACATTTATGGAGACAGATTCTTTTTTCTTTAGAAGAAGGCTATGTTGCTACAGGCATAGGTAATGGCACCCACTTTCCCCCAGGAAAATAAATATCTGGGAAAACAATCTCCATTCAGCAAACTGTATCTTGATGCAGATCAAGAAGTGATAAAAGCTAGTTGACATAAACATACTGGCTGAAACCCTACAGTAGTCCATTACACATGCAGTTTGACTTTCCAAGCACTCACACACAGAGGTAGCAATGGTGGGGGAATGAGGGTGTGGGCCCCCCCTGTGCTGTTGTTTCCTGAATCACTGGCCTTTTGGGGGTGGGTAAGTGGGTTTCCAGGAAGCTTTTGAGGGTGTGTGACTATGAGACAGGTAATTGTAGAAGCCACATGCTTCCATACTATCTTGGCTCCGTGGACTGTTGAAAGTGAGTCAATACTGTGATGCGGGAGCTGAAAAGGCCAATGTGATTGTAGGCTGCATCAATAGAAGTATAGTGTCTAGATCAAGGGAAGTAATAGTGCCACTCTATTCTGCTTTAGTCAGACCTCACTTGGAATACTGTGTCCAGTTCTGAGCACCACAATTCAAAAATGAGATTGAGAAACTGGAGCATGTCCAAAGGAGGGTGACTAAAATGGTGAAGGATCTTGAAACCATGCCCTATGAGGAATGCCTAAGGCATCTGTGGATGTTTAGTCTGGAGAAGAAAAGGTTAAGAGGTGATATGATAGCCTTATTTAAATACTTGAAGGGATGTCATATTGAGGAGGAGGCAAGCTTGTTTTCTGCTGCTCCAGAGACTAGAACATGGAATAATGGATGCAAACTGCACAAACTTAACATGAGGAGGAACTTCCTGACAGTAAGGGCGGTTCGACAACAGAACACACTCCCTTGGAGAGTGGTGGAGTATCTTTCCTTGTAGGTCTTTAAACAGAGGCTGGATGGCCATCTGTCGGGGATGCTTTGATGGAGAGTTCCTGCATGGCAGGGGGTTGGACTGGATGGCCCTTGTGGTCTCTTCCAATTCTATGATTCTATGACACCCCCCACCAAGCAAGCATTAGGAAACAGCAGGCCTGAACCACCTTATCCTTCTGTCACAATTGGTGCCCTTTCCTTCTTTTCTTGCAATTGCTACTCCCCTCCCAAACAGTCACTTTCACCTCTGCCAGCATGGTTATACCACTTGGTGAAGTTATCAGGATCCCAGCCATTGTGTGCCCATTGCACATGTACTGCATATATGAATGCAGCGTATTAAAACATGATGTGATTTAAAAGCCATAAGCTCTCAAATGCATGAACTGGTAAATAATAATTCTTACTTAGAAAGGATACCTGGTAATTATCTGGCAATTTGATTTAGAAAAAGGTCTGCATAATGTTTTCTAAGATAGAACTTTACTTATCTACTCAATACTGATTCCTTCTTTCCTAGCTGCAAACCACCCTAAGAAAAATTTCTGTCTGTCCTACATTTAAGATTTCATACATAATCCATATGGATAGAGGAGTTACATATTTATCTTATTGTTTCTGAAGGTTTCCTCTCTCCAAATTATATCACATGGCCTAAACTGAATGTTATGTCGACACTGCAACACAGGGGAATTCCTTCCATGCCTCTGTGCCCTGCAGTCTTTGCAGCATACTTAAAATTGGGTCTAGTAAGATTCTGAGGACTCTAGAGTAGATTTTTGGTGAGCACAAAGGAAAGGAACCTGCATAAGGGAGCAGGGAAGTTCAGGTGCCTCCCAACTGCAGCAAATTCTAGTCTCCTGCAAGCAGAAATCCAGCATCAGACCATGACCTATGAAAGTACATTACAGACTCAAATTTATTTGTGAGAGAGTATCTCTTTAATCATGTAATAAATAATATGCTGAAACCACTTTTGAACAAGCCATTTCCATTCAGTAATATGATTTCCACATTACTGTGATTAATATTTCACACTAGAGTCCTCAGACCAGCTGTAAGGAGGTGAAAGGAATATCCAATGGAATGAACTGCCTTTCAAAAGCCCTAAAGCTTATCTGTGTTATATCTTCAGTCCCATCCTCATTTTCCTCCATTCTTTTCTACCACTGCACTCTAATTTTCAACTTCTAATTATGTGTTTGTTTGTTTTTTGGTTAAAATTTCACATTTAGTATCACCTAAACCATAATTAAAAGCAGTTTCTTTCCCAATACACTGGACAAAGAAAACAACATGTGGAACTGACCTGACATCTCTAAGAGACAATCTTATTCCACCTATTTGTTCTATGCTTTTCACATGTTTGTTTCTACCTATTTAGTAGATTTGGGGGACTAGTGCAGATCTCAGCTTTTTTCCTCTCTCTTCATTTCTTCATAGCAATTGAATGAAATAGGGTTCTGAAAAGAGCCTTCCAATGATGATGATGATGATGATGATGATGTTTTATTTCTATTTCCGGCCTCTCCCTTCAGATCCTCAGACTCCCAAACTTCCATAGCAAGAGCAATAAAGTAGCCAGGGCTGCCTACTCAACTCCAAGGACCAAGTTAATGAAATCTTATTAAAAGGTTTTAAAATTAAAATTAAAAGCAAGGCAGATCAAATAGAAGGTGCCTTTAACTTCCTTTCTGTTAGCAGAAAAACAAATGGAGCTAAAATTGTTTTGCCATACTCTTAAACCACAATTAAATCAATGTTTCTTGAAATAACAAGCAAACTAAGAACAGTTTAGGAACAATTTTAAAACAAATGGGAGGAAGAAAGTACAACAGCCTACTGTTTGCGGTAACTTTGACCCTTGGCCACTTTCCCACTGTAGTGTCAATATCTTTGTCTACATATCAAATATTTTGGGGAAAATTTTATTTACCACATCAGGGTTACAATAACCTCTCTGTTTTTAGAATTCTGAGCCATCGCTAATTTAAAAGGCCATTTAATTAGTTTGCTCTTAAGAGATTTTATACCAGGGCTGAAATCCCAGGAGTATATGTGTGCAAGAACAACCTACACCTACTTGTTTTCTTTCATTTTCTTTTCACTAGCTCCTTAAACTAAGAGCAAATTACTTTTCATCTCCCATTTTTAAAGAGTCATTTGGGACACTAATTATAATGGTAAGTGCATTCAATAAAAATTAATGGAAAAACCATAGGGCGCATGTTGATTTGAAAGACATATTCCTCTGTATCCTTCCTGGAATGCTGAAAGATCAAGTAGTTCTTACACATGTTTAAAATAGAATTAATTATTTTTAAAATATTTATATACCAATTTTCAGTATCAACATTTCTAAGCAACAAACAAAATTTGCTACCACAATTAAAATACAATATATAATCCACATTAACTCCCCCTGTCAAAGTATTAAAAAGGAAGACTAATTAAGCATTTGCAAATTGTCACCTTGTGTGTGTGTATGCCCTTCCTTAGCGTTCAGCAATTCAATCTCCATCTTCCCAAGTTTGTTCAGAAACAATTTTTGAAAGGTATTTGTTATGTCTACCAGGACATACATTTTTAAAATGACAAATGAACCTGTAATATAAATAGTGTGACATAGACAGTTCTCAGCTTATCTTGAAGTCCCCAGTTTGTGCCCCCATGCAGGCACAGAACTGAGGAGGATAGATTTCCCCCATTTCTTGATGGCACAGCATGGGATGTGCGGTCTTGGGGAAATCTTTGGCTTGGCAAGGAAGTGGGGCTGCGCTTCCAAATCTGAGCAAAGATAATCTATCCCTGGTCTAGGTGGGGAACAAAAACTGTTCCCTGGTTGTGCCACTCTGTCACAGATACTGTTGTCCATTCTCTCACCCTTTAAGTCCACTTCTGTTTTGTCATTTAGCCATCTAGTGGGAAAATTCATAGCCATCTGTCAATACTAGGGATTTCCTTAAAGTGGGGATGGTCACAGTATGGCTCTAAACTTCATGCACTCACTCCAGGGTCTTTTTGAACACCATAATTCCCCAGAGCTCAGCACCTATCAGACTTCCCAACTACCCCTTTCCTGGCAAAATAGAATGAATTGTTTTTTTCAGAAGCCTTGAGACCTGGAAATTTAACATAAAATAGGTTGCAGATATGCACACTACACAAAAATTGTCTGTTTATAGCCACTTGTACTTTGTTAATTCTTCTGTTGGAAGTCTGTCTGGTTCCCAAAAGGGCTGCGGGCTCCCTGGACCCATTGTACTCTTTCCTGCCTTAAGGACTCTTCAGGGTAAAGGTTTAGGGCAACATGTTCCAATTGGAGACCATGGAATCTTTTAAAACCCTCAGGTGGCTTATGCCCGAAGTGCCTTTATCTTGTGATCTCATTGAGTGTCTCCAGCAGATAGACAAGGGTTGAGCAGGTTCTTTGACTGACAATTTATCCAGTGTTTGGATTCCTTCTCTATGCTACTGTTCAGCAATAACCAATCAAAATTGTGACTATTTCTATTCAGGTGTGTCTCTTGGATACTTTATCCTCCTTCCTTGCATCTGCTTACTTTTACTACTAACAGTTGCAAACAAGCCCATTCAAGAAAAACATGCATGAACTCCAAAAAATGGAAGCATTTTTAGTTGCACTGCCAGCATCCATCTCCTTTGCTAAGAAAATAAATTCATCTACTACTTCAATAAATAAATTCATAAAATTTTAGATAATATGCACAATGATTCATACATACTAAGATCCAGGTGTAATTATCACCTGCACCTTAAATGCAATTTGAGAAATGCTTTCCCAATTCAAAATATCTCCTAGTTTTATAAAAGTTAAACTATTCATCTCATTTGTTTTGTCTGTTACTAGAAGTATAACTGTCTATTTTTAAAGCTGTTCCTTTCATTTGCTTTGTCTGTTACTAGAAGTATAATTGTCTATTTTTAAACACCTTTGCTCTTTAAAAAAAATGGAAGATCTGTCATTAGATAAGACATCTGCCATTCTGGTTTCAGCCAAGTTTCTAAAGTATCAAAATTTGGCTTCAAGTATCTACCATGCTAAGTGTTTAAAGATGTACTTTGGAAAAGACAATGGAGAAGAGGTTGCCTTCTTTGTTTTTACACGCTTATGTTGTTGTGCGGGCAACAGGTATTGCCAAGGCGGAATGCTCAGATTTAGTCATTCATCTTTGTTACTTTATAAAAAGCAAATGTACATCTGGCATGTAGACTGCAGGTCATAAAACTGTGTGAGATTGGCATCTTCTGAACTAATCAGCTGGAAATGCATTTTTACAAGCCTCTCCACTCACATCAATCAGTGAAAGAATCTCATTTTCACCAGTCAAGAAACAGGGACACACTGTTTGTTACGAAGTTTATCAGCTACTTGCCCAAGCAAGTGACGGATTGTTATGAATCTGGTTCCTACCAGCTTACGAAAACATTTTTCATTGTTTCCCTGCATTTGTACAGCTAGCACCTTCTATAAAGTATTCTGTACCACATGTGTAAAATAGCAAAGGTGAGATTACTCCAGAAGATCACCAGTCTTTTGTATTTTAGACCAAACCTGTACCTTTTTTTAGATGGCTTAACAACTATTTTTGACCCAGTGAAGAAAAAACATTCAAAGGAGATCATGAAATGTACAAATCAACTGATCTTTCGTGATCAGTGACACTCTTGTATTTGGAATAGCATATCCCACAGTCTAAGGTTTAACAGCCTGTCAACAAAAATGTCAACTATGAGTTGTTGTTGTTGTTAGCTTTAGTTTTTACAAGAATTATCATTACAGTAAATTATCCCCGTATAAACAGGGGCATCCCTGTAGATCTTTTGATCTTCTCATTTTGAAGAAGATATAACTATGAAGTATTCAAAGTAAGTGTACAAAATAATGAGAGGGTATATGAAACTTTTCAAGTAAGAAAAAAGTTAAAAAATAGTTTTAAAATTAAAGCAGTTAAAGGACACGGCATTCAGATTTCTTGCAGTAATACACAACACACACACTTAAAAAAAGATTAGCTTTTGCCTGACTCAAACAATTGAGCAGAGATGTACACAATAGATACATGCATCCTATTCACACCTTCTTTTGTGGAAATACTCAAAATAAGAAGTCTTGAATCTACCCCAGTTTGCCTTTTGGGTTAATTGGAAAAGTATGCTTAGTAGTTGTGGAACAAGCAAATACAGTACTATATCTTAAACCATCTTCAAGTTGCAATTTAGTATCTTGCCTGGTAGTTAAGAACTTTCTAGTTTGATTGATCAGGGTTGAATGGAGGCAGGAAGACACTTTATGTACATAAAAAACCCCTTATGATTCTCTTAGCTTAGTAAGTCAAGATACAAGAGTGCATCTACACTACATTGTTATAGTAGTTTGATCCCACTTCAACTGGCACGGCTGTATTCCAGATCCTGGAATTTGTAGTTTTGCAAGGAGTTTCTTGAAATCTCTGCTTGAGAGCTCTAGTAATGTAATTCAGAAAAGTGCACACAATCTGTAACAGAAAATTCTATCTCTCACCAAAATATAAATGCCAGGATTCCTTAGGATGGAACCATGGCAGTTACAGTACTATCAAATTCCTGTTACTGTGCAGTGTTGATGCACTCTAAATATTGTCAACCAGTAGCTACTCAATGATGAAAACTCCAACTTAAAAAAACAAAAACAAATCAGTTATCTGCATCTACCTGGGTCTTCCAGTCCAAATTGGTGTCCCCACCCTGTCCAGGTCCTGATTGTTTTATGAAGCATATGGGCCATATTATGTTTTTAGATAATTCTTCCCATGCCTGTTTGTTGTGGATAGGATAGTTTAAACAGTGGGAAGAGGCCATCTTCTAGCTCTCTTTACAATGTGGATCAAAACGATGGAAGTTTCTATGTGAAATGACATGAGAATTCTAGTTTTTTAGGGGGGGGGATATGGAACTGTACCACAAGAAACAAGAAGTAAACATTAGTTTATTACCACTGTGTAATTTGCACCCATAGGCATGCTACATAATCTTTTGCTTTGGAAGCAGATGCTTGGTGGGGATAAAACAGACTAGCTGATGCAGTCAAAAGGAAGGTATAAGCACATTCTACAAGCACACTATATCCGCACAGTTCCACTGTGCAACAGAAAAGATATGTGTGGGTTAATCAGTTCAGCTGTCCAGCTTCATCATCTATATATACACACAGCTTTGGTCCAGACTTTTTGAGGGACCGAATTTCCCCATACAAACCTGCTAGAGCACTAAGATCTTCAGGAGATGACTTTCTCTCAGCCCTGCCACCATCCCAGGCTAGGTTAGTGAGGACACGGGAGACAGCCTTCTTGGTGGCTGCTCCCACCCTCTGCAATTCCCATCCTCATGAGGCTAGGCTGGCCCCCTCCCTCCTGGCCTTTCCCCGGCAAATGAAAATGTTTTTATGCAGGCAGGCATTTAGTATATAATGCATAGCAGGTTGGTTTTTATGGAGCAGGTGAGATTTTAGTTATGTTTTTAACTTTTGTATATTTTATGTGATTTTATATTTTGTATAGATGTTTTTAATTGTTTTGAATTTTACTGAGATTTTAAATGTTTTGTCTGTGAAATCCCTTGGCTCCCTCTGGGGATAAATATGGCATATAAATGAAATAAAATGAATCAATCAATCAATTAATAAATAAAAGGTGGTGTGAGCACCTTTTTGAAGGGAGTGGAGAGACAATATCTTAGAAATTCACACATATATAAATAATGGAGCAACCCAGTCCCCAACCTGACACTGCCAAAATGCTGTTTCTTGGTGTTTCTTACAAATCCATAAAATCATATTATTTTCAAAAACTCCTTTGACATTTTAAATTATTAGACAGAACCATCAATTGCAATGGTGCTAGGAAACTATACGTTTGACTATTAGCACTACACCCAAAGCCATTTGTAGTACCACTCTTAACACTACTGTAACAAAGGAGGTTACCATTTCAGAGTTTTCCTCCTCTTTACTGCCAGCTCTACCTCTCTACCACCTTGATCTCTTTCGCAGTGCACAATTATAGTACTTTAATACCACTTTAGCGCTAGTGTCGCAATAAACTGCAGATCCCAGGATTGCATAGGATGTAGCCATGGCAGTTAAAGTGACATCCAATGATTGTGTAGTATTTTTCAGGTCTGAAGGGACTGCCATGGGGAAGCTGGGTCACCGGAACCTTCTTCTATCACATCTAAATCAGAGGTGTCTAAATCAGAATCCACCTCATGGCCCTTTTACATTCCACAATTATAGCACTGTGATTCCCCTTTAACTGACATAGCTGCATTCTATGTAATGCTGGGGCAATTTCGTGAGATGCTAGAGTTCTTTGGGTCACAAAATCTGAATACTCTACAAATTCCAGCATTTCACAGGATAGGATCATGGCAGTTAAAGGTGCTACAACAGTGTGGTGTGAAAAGGTCCTCAGTGTCTGAAGAGTGATTTCAGGAGTTCTGCAGCCTTAATTAAATTAGCCTCTGCTGGGTAAGCTAAAAAGGTTTTAAGGTTAACTCCCTGGTTATTAGAACAAAGAAATGTGTTTTTTAAAAATCCTTCTTAGAAACAAACCTGTTGAATTTCAGGGGCTTCATCCAATGAAAACTGTGTAACTGCCCATGGAATCAATTTTAAAACTGTTTTAGTCTCCAAATGTTGTGGCTTTCTCATTCCAGCTTGGCCATCCCCTGCCATCTTGCTTAGTAACTAGCCTTACGAAGAGTTCTAGAAAACTTAAAAACTTATCCCCATTTGGGACAATCTTTCTCCATTAGATGGAAAATACTGTAAATGTCAGTATGTTGCTTTATAGCCATACATATTCAGAATTTGCAATTGTAATAAATATAGTCAGCTACTGTTTCATATGTATAATGCTTAACCTCAAAGGTCCTATTTCCCTCATGTTCCTTTCATTAACACACAAAAGCAGCATTATGTGTTCAGAAAGATGCTTCTTTATATTAAGTTCAGCAATTTCAACCGGATCATTTTTAACACAGGAAGATAAATTTTAAACGCTCAGTAGTGTATAAATGTTTCTAAGTATAAATGTCTTTCAAAGAAATCATACTTATCAATCCCATAAACCTGTAAACAAATAAATATGAGAAACTTTTTAAAAACGTTATTCTGGATGTCAAAATCTCCACGTTATACAATTGCATCTATAATCTGTTCAATTTCTAACTTAAGGTATAAAGTAACAGAAAACCCATACATTTGTATAATGTGTAGTTCTTTTAACTTAAGATTTACATGAAACTGTACTTTTACAAAGAATGAGTATGACATCCTGAATCTAACGATAGGTAAGCCATCTCTAAGTAAGCAGTAGTAGATGGGACCTAAAGCATCATTTGTAATGGTACTCATTGACTTTAACACGTCACAATATTCATTCTTATTTGAAGTAACTTTCTAAGTTCTGAGTTTAAGCACTCAAGAGTTTATTCGGTATGACTTTCATTTTCTGTTCCTTTACTTTGGTATGTCTCGAATCTATCATACTTTGCCATTTCACTCAGTGAGCCTAATATTCATTTTTTTTTGCCATTAGACACTTTTAATGCTTATAAAGTGTTCATCTGTTTTATATTTTTACTTATATTTAAACTCTGTCTGGAGCATAGGAGAGTCTAGTTACATTTTATGTCTCATAGTTTTCCATCTGCTTGTTGCTGAATGTTTAGATAGCCTAGAGCTTAAATAACTCTTCTAAAATCCACCAATATTCAACATTTTCCACAAAAAGAGGATTGTTTTATGGGGAAGTGTGTAAGCATTATTCCAGGCCTGAGCAAGGTCACTCTTGCATTCTAAAGTCTTGAACAAATGCATAACCTGTACAAATCATTGTTAACTAGAAAAGTTAATGTTAAAAATATGAGGCCATTATATGCTACTGTAATAATACTGTAACAATTAAGCATGGATGTACAGGTAAAAAAATATAGAGGTGGGAGGGAAGAAGCATTGCTGTCAGTACTAAATAAGTATGAGGTTGTGGAGAGGTAGGGAATAAAGACTTCCACTCCAATTAAACTGACATCAATTCAGAAAGAGATATAAACAATTATTTATAATATTGGGAAGTGTGATTTGTTTAGGATAGCTGTATACGTTCTTCCTCGCAAATGTTAAGAGCACTGAACACAATTATTTTCTTCATGTTCTATATTTATGAAACCCCAGGAACAGATTAAACTGAGAGACAGTGACTTGCCCAAGGTTATCAGTGAGCTTCAGATGTAGCCAGAGTTTGTCTTGTTAAAATGCCACCTTGACTGATCTCCATTAATCCATATAATTCTGGAAAACACAGCTGAATACAAGAGCAGAGGAAACTGCTCTACCCCAAGTCAGAGAAGTGCTCCATCTCAGTATCATCTCAGTGATTGGCAGCTGCTCTCCAGGGTTTCAGGCAGGGTTTTTTACTAGCCTTATCTGGAGACGCTAGGGACTGAAACTGAGACATCCTGCATGCAAATATGTGATCCTCCACTGAACTACACTATAACAATCAGAAGAGGAGTTTGTCTAGAGTGGGAAAATTGGTGGGATAAGTAGCTGGGGAGTAAATAGGTAGGAAGAACAGGGAACTTACTAGAAATAGTCAAATACAAGCAAAAATATTAAGAGGAGAAACTGGAGTGCGATGTATCATTGAAATGTGTTGAAAAGTGGAAATTGAGAAAAACATAAGAAAGGCTTCTGTGGAGTGGATTAAGCCAAAATCTGAAGATAGTTATGAAAGCAGACAGCAGAGAAGACACACTATCAACAGAAACATGACCAAAGCATTTAAAGGAGCAGTGGGAGCCACGTGGATCTCCAGATATTGGGCTGCAACTTCCAGCATTTCTTACCATTAGCTTGAGCTACTGGGATTTGTAGTTCAAGAACAAAGGGAATCAGAAAAATGGTAACAGAATCTAAAGTGGTTTGAGAACGGTAAATTTGTAGTTCAAGAAGAAAGGAAATCAGAAAAATGGTAACAGAACGTAAAGTGGTATGAGAAGGTTTTTGGAAATCTAAATGTAATTGAAAGGAGAAGAGAAGACATCAGAGGCTACAGTAAGCATTGTGCATGAGCAAACTAAACACAACCCATAAGCTTTACACAGTTGCTGTAGCCAACTCTTGGAAGACAAAGTTCTGATGGCTAGGTGGAGTAAAGAGGGGAGTGCCCTGGGAATTGAAAGGTGGAATTTGCTGTGTCCAGATACCACCCAGGAGTACCAGGTAAGGCATCAAGTGGATTCACAGATGTAACATATTGGGACCCCCCCCCCCCCCCAATACATCCATACATGGTTTCAGGCAACAAGAATTAATTAAAAACCTATAACAAGCAGAAACCAACTGTTTCAGAACCAAAAAGCATAAGTGAGTTTAGTTGCAGCAGCAGATATCACATGTCACATGTATGAAGCATATTATTAAAGAATTAATCAGTCTGGATATATTCTAGAGTGATTCTCACCCAGTGTGGTGTGGTCTCACAGAGGGACATATCAGGAGAGGTGTGTGTAATAAGAAAAAAAAAAACTATATTCAATATAATAATTGTAATTAATTACTGAATACTGAATTTGAAGATGATTTTGAAGATCTCAATAGACATTGCCTCTGAATTTATAAACACTTTGATTTATTTTTAGTCACAATATTTCAAATTTAAAATATGCTGATTAGAGAAAATAGGTTTGGCAAAAGGAATTAGATTTTTGTGCTTCTCAAAAAGGGGCATGTAAATGAAAAGTTTAGGAAAGTTTGAGAAATATTGTTTCTAAATAACAGAAAAGAAGTGAGACTATTTTAGAGACTCCAGAACCATCCGAAATGGGCCTGACAGCAAAATCAAGTGTATCTATTGTATATTATTCACAATATATATGATGATTCATTTTTGCTTATATAAGAGAACACTAGCCAGAGACATAAAGTCACAACATTTTAAAAAAAGGCTAAGGGGAGAAACAGACTGGCATAAAAAAGCTGGCTTCTGGGGGTCTTGAGGGCATGGCATACAGACAATGCAAGACCCCAACATGACCGGAAGCCAATTTCAAGCCTGGCAGTTGCCTAAACATGGGTTGGTTTACATGCTGCTAGAACACCTTAAAGCTAGCTTCCTAGCATGGTGGGGCAGAAAAGTCAGCTTTTTGCCAGCACGGTGCAAAAAAGGGAGTGGCTGTTTGCTGCTCCTTTTTGGCCAGCAAAAAGGCAGTGGGACCATGGCATGCAGTTGCTGTGGCCCCAATCTGGCTTTCTCAGGGGCAGCCTGTTTCACCCCTATGTATCTAGGAAATACTTTCCCACTGTATTCCAGTCAACCAGTAGAGACATATTTTGTCCTGTACACTCTCACAGAGCAGGAAGCTTCTACCCAAGCCTTCATTCTGGCAGCAGCTATCTATTGCTCCAGTTCGCTAGACAATACTTTACCACTGTTGCTGGCTAAACATTTCATGTCAAGGCTTCAGAGAAAGACTGATCATGGCAGCAGAATGTAAACCCCTTCTATGTTATGTGTATGTTTGCAGGCATGAATTTTTTTTAAAAATGAATGGAAAACCACCATTCTTCCACCATTTCTCCCCTTACCTAGAAACAGAAATGGGAGCAACTACATATTCCTAAACTGGTTGCATTATGAGTTTTCTAGCTGGTTGGCAATTGTATATATTTGTATTACCCTCATCTGCACGATGCATCTGAGTACACATTTTAAAATATATTTAAATTTCATCTTATAGAGGGGCAGGATATAAATAAATTTTATAATTTATAATTTATTATTTCTTTTTTATTATTATTATTAATTATTATTCTTAAAATACATGTTTGAAAATACTAAAGCTGTGGGACAACCAAGTACAGTTCCACCATGCCTAGGACCAGAAGCAGATTAAAGGCCCTCCCTCCATTTCAACTCCCACTGCCCTGGACACACAAACAGAGAAGAGGCAGGCAAAGCTCCGAGAGACTTTATGGCCGAAGAGAGGGGTATAAATACTCAAAATAAATAAATAAATACCAAATAGGTCAAAATACATGGACATGGGCTGTATGCAACAAGATGGGCCACAGATGGATGGATGGATGAATGAATGAATGAATGAATAGGTTGAAAAAAAGACTTTCAATGAGACGAAATAGAGAGATGGGAAAATTGTTTAGAAACAGAATGAGGGTTGGAAGAAAAGGCAGAAAAAGTAGAAGACCATGATGAAATGAGAGTAAGAGCATGGTCATGGTAGTATTGTCACAAACATTCTTGAAGATCTTAAGCAGTGCAAGCCACATGTCAAAGCTGGCTTTAGCCAATGAGAAGTTATGCTAGGAACAAACACAGTGGGATGAGACTGTGTCTGACAATGCATCTTTGGAAAACGTGAAGTTTCTATTGAATTGTTTCTCAACATACATCTTGAAGGTTTTACCTAAATGTGAACTTTACAACCAGTCTTTGTTTGTATGCAGCTTTATTTTAAAACTCAGCAAATTACTCTATTATTTTTGTCCTTAGATAAAATACTACCACTTGGGCCCTAATGCTCACTAATGGATTTCGATGCACACATTTTACCTGCTGTAACCACATCTTAAGGAGCTGATAGCATACTAAATGAAGGTAATAAATGTTGTAGTACAATCTTGCGTGTATCTCATCACAGGTAGTAAAAGCTCCATATCATTCTCACAGCAGTATTTTTTTTCACCTGATTGGGAAGCCGATAATTTTACAATTCTTTTTAGCAGTGCAGGAATTTCACTCTGCATCTCCTACCTCCTTCATTGTCCTTGCTATCGGTACATAAAGTTTCCATGGCGACATCACATCCTGCTCCTCTCCATCCAGGCTGACAAACACAATGCCAGCCATTTTGGTCCAGAGTACATCTTCCATTGCTGTTACACAGGCCAGGGCATCCCTCTGTTGGAACAGGTAAAAAAATGCACAGACTGTAATTTAAATTTAACAAAAACTTTATGTCAAATCAAAATACAGACAGGGGACACTTACTGGGAACAGGCCTTCAGAACAGCACAAATACTGTAATTGCACACGGAGAGTAACAGCAACATTAGCTGAGATTGTAATTCTTAACTAAGTGGCATCTTTGATTGGTCTGACACTTGAGACACCACTTACCTGTGCAGGCAGAAAATATATCCAAGAAACCACTAAAATACCTGCAGGCCAGACAAAATTATGTTTTCATTTTCTTTGGCAGAGCAGCAGGGAATGTAATCATAGCACACAGCACCGCCTCTAGGTAAAACAATATACATTTTGCACTTATAGAGCAAATAATTATTTGACATATATGCATTGTTGGCCACTTGATGGTACAGATTTCATTAAGGTCCTTGTAATTTTAAATAAATCATTTGAGATTCCAATGTAGTAGTACTCCTCTGCACTCAATAAAAGAGAACATTAATTTTATCTGGTCTCAGAGTTGCCGTGTATTCATGTGAAATTACAGTGGATTAAAAATTGCACAAAGTATAGGTCAGTTTCAATTACTATACTTTATGCCAAAAGTACATTCCTTTTCACAGAATAAGCAAAGCCCAGGAAATAGTGAAGCAGCTTAGCATCTATTCTAACAAACATTGGGATTCAGGCTGCATACGGATGGGACAGGACCAACAGGATTTCCAACTAAATGTAATAGCTGTGCGTATTTGATTACTTAGGACGGACAAAATGAAATACCATAAGGACCACAATAAAACATTGATAGACTGAACAAAAACACGGTAGTGACGTGCTTCAAGACAGATAGCAGAGAGTGTTTTTTTTTTCAGTGACAATCTCCCTAAGGCTTTTGTGCTGTTACCTTTATATCCTATCTTGTCTGCTTTTATGGGCAAGGAGGGAAAATTTGGGAAACAATTAAAATTATTTAGTATATCCAAGACCTATTTTTTTCATCTAACAGTACATAAAAAACAGTTATCTGTCACTTCCTACTGATGAAAACCTGGCATGCAGCCAACATGACCTATATGAGGATGATGACAGTTAAAATATAGATAGAAATGTAGAATTCTGGTATTCCTTGTCTAGGACTGTGGCAAGACATTCACATAAGCATGTACAGAAGCAGAATTAAAACCAGTGGCTACAAATCAGATATTTTAAAGGACAAATTAGATATCTTTAACTTTACACAACATGAAATATAAAGTGCGCCACCACCGTTGAAAGTTTCATCTGTCTACTGTCTCTGGGGAGTAGTAGCCCTATTGTTGTTGGTGAACAACATGGTTGAAAGAAACTGTTCTTTTGGCTACTAATGCTTAAATTATTATTAACATACTCCTTTCTCCACCTATGCAGCAGGAATGAAACAATTATTTATACAGGCATCATGGCCTCTAGTAAGATTAGTACTTACAGATGGAAAAGTGAATCAGAGTAGCATCTCATGACAAGGTATAATGACATTATAGTTATGGATATCATGTCATTATGCCAGGCTAAGATTACATTTTGTTGCCCATTTTGCTGTGGCATGTTTTGCCGTCTGCACATTCTCATTTTATGTACAGATGTATGTAGCTTTTATGTCTGAAATACTTTTATTCCATTTGGTTATCCAGGACACACAGCTTTATCTGTTTTTCTGGCAAATAAATGTAATCAAAAGCAATTATATGAAGCCTGGATATTGCCATGAATAATGCCATACTCTAATGAAAAAGCACAAATAAGGAATAGAAGAAAGGCAATTGGGGAAGGGAAAGCTGGTGATAATTGGGGAAATAAAACACACTTCTTTGCCAAACTTCTATCACAACTGAAGATACAGGAATGTTTGCTGTTTAGTGGTTTGTTCTACTATCTCATAAGCCATTAGCTGAATGTGTTTTCCATCCAATACTACTCCCACTTATAAAGCCTAATTATTTGATTGCACACAGATTTCTTAGAAAATTGAGATAAAATCTTTGAATAAGCACTCATTGAAGCCATTCATTATTTTCACGTATTTAGTGAGCTTCCGTAAATTTAAACAGCTTGTTGTCAGCTGAAGTGGTCAGGCTTTTAAAATACTACATGTGATGTTCTGCTGGAGCACCACAATCTTTCAGTTTCCTCTTCTAGAGGCAGTCCCTTTCATCTCTCATAAAGCCCAGCATCAAAGGTCCTTATGGATAGGTACTCCATGAGAAATGAAGACTGCAGCTGGAAGGAAATCTCAGGATCCCTGTATGGAAATGCTCTCCATCCATGCATGACAGGGTGTGGCTGGATCTTGACCAACAGCACCAATAGTTTGAAATTTTATATATATAATATTATATATATATATATATATATGCTTATCTCAATATATTCTTCAGGTTATGAGACCTGATTTCTCTCTTATTTTTATAAATATGCTGACTAAGAGATTCCTTCCAGCAGCAAACACCAGGACTCTTAAAAACCACAAACAGCAAATGCACAACTATCTTCAGTTTTTGATACCATCAAAGCTAATCCAGTTATACAAGATACGTTGAAACTTATACATTGCTTAGTTAAAATGTTAACAGGTAACAAAAACATTAGAACTCTTTATCTCTTTAATTGAAGGCACACGGAAAGTAACATAAATGAAATTTATAATTCATGGAATACATGTAAGAAAATGTTGCATTTGCCAAGTCTAATGGAATGATTGCTATAATATACAGAGATACGTGTAAATCATTTCAAGAAAGAGCGAGTATACAGTACCTTTAACTATTTTATCCAAATAGTGAGCTTGAGAATTAAAAAGAAAAAGGATAGACATTTCAGACAGGTCATGCAAGACAAGAATTCAGAAATAAGACACAGGAGAAGCACTGACTGTTGAAAAGAGAGACCTTAAATTTACAGAATAAGCATATTTACCATTTTTCACAGAGTACAAGTTCTTCTCTCCAGTAAACATACAGTTATGACACAATATGACTGGGTCACATCTCCACATTCAGAACCCCGACCCATTTCAAAGTCTAATTGCTTCTTTTGTAGCTGTTTTTGTTGTTCAAACCTCCATTATTAATTCTCACTCTCATTGCCTTGGTGACTGTCCAAATTACAATATAAAGTCAACTGCGGAGAGACAGCCTAAATATGCTAAAGGCACCAGATCCAGTTTGATCTTGGAAGCTAAGCAAGGTCAGCTTTGATTACTATTTGGATGGGAGACTGCCAAGGAATACTAGGTGTTGTAGGCTGTGTTTCAGAGGAAAGAACTGGTAAAACCACCTTTGAGTGTTCCTTGCCAAAGGAAACCCTATGGAATTCACGAGGTCACCACAAGTCAACAGACGATTTAGAAAACACACACAAAGTGCAAGGTATTTGTCTATCTTGTGTCACTAAACTCTTTGGGTGACTTTGGGCATGTAAACTCTTAAATCTATTTAGAGCAATCAGAAGCAGTGGCATTATTAGAGTTGGTGTCACCCAATGTGGGCGGAGGAACCATCTTGCCCTTCCCTCACCCAGCCAGACTGCTGCACCCCCCCCCCCCCGGAGGTTGGACTCAGAAGGTAATAACCTCCACACAGGATTTCCGGGTGAAGGCAGCAACGCTGCCCTATAAGGGCTCATCTAAAAGCCAGGCTTGGCAAAGGTAGTGTCACTGTGGGGAGGGGGGGTGGCATTCCAAAGGGGGCTGACATCTGGTGGAGTGGTACATAGGGGGAAGTCGTTGCCTCTAGGGTGTCACCCAGTGTGTTCTGCATGCACCCTCTAGTGACGCCACTGACCAGTAGTCTGAATTTAGTCCAAAAGGCAGGCGATGCAGCACTACTGAAAAAGTCTGATGTATTACTTTCAGGAAAGTTGCAGCATCCTGTTGAAGCTACTGTATGACATATTGTATTGTGCAGAGTGCATTATTTAATCTATTCTTCAGTTTGAAAATGCTGGTGTCAATCCTGAGATAAAAGGATATAGCCTGTTTCATAATTAATAATAGTTCATGTTTCAAGGTCACAATACCTGTGGAAACTAGAAGGTACACATGTGTAGGAGTCACACTGACTGGTGGACATACAGGAGACCTAGCTAAAACTAAGACAATGAAATACAGTAGGTTTGTTGATCAGCTCTTATCCCTCACCCCAGGCTCTTTGCATTTGCTCTTGCAACGAAAGCAAAAGAAGCAATTGGTAAGTCAATCGGTAACAAGACCCTTTACTTTACCTTCTGATGATGTTCCTGCATCCACCCTCTTGCCTCATCAAAGGATTGTCTGAGTCTAATCAGTGCATTGAGACCCTGATGTTAAAGCTATCAAGCTGTTCTGGATGTTTTTGCCAGTCTCCAGGAAAAGCCATCAAAGTCACCCTCAAGACTCTCAAATTCACTCCAGTCCTAGTTACGTTGTCACTGACCAGGATCTCTCTGTGTAACCCTCAGATATTGTCTGGGCCACTTTAAACTGCGCTGGATGCATCACTACTTTTTCCACAGACCTCTCTTCAGAATTGGAAATTATCATCTTTTGTAACCCTCAGCTTCTCTCTACCCATTCTTCCATATGAGTCTTTCTGATAGCCTCATATGATTCTGATTATTGTTCCAATTCTTGTACGATTGCATGCATGGTTGCACATTTGTAAAGAAAACACTTTACTTATGGAAACTGGAGCATTCTCTGCAATTAGTTCTGGTATAGATAGGTGAAATATTTCCACAGTTATGCTTCTCTCACAAGCCGCTTTTGAGCTATAATTTCCCCAATTGTCAAGCAGACCTTGGCACTGCTGGTGGGGTCCCCCAAGATCCACCAACTTTAGGGTAATAGGGGTCAGATGAGTCTGGTATGACCATTATGTCAGTTAAATAACAAGCAACAAATGTATAAACAGTATCCTAAGAGTGGAAGCCTGAAGATAAAAATTGAACCTTCACAATTATGTAATTCCTAATTCCAATAAGATAGGAATTCTAGAAGAGAAAAGCATCTCATGGGAAGTTTGATGGGGAGGTGAGAAGCAGCAGGCATAGATGGTATTAAGAAACTTCTTCACTTCATATCTCACCTCTGAGAATAGAATCACATTTCAATATCAAAATTTTAGGGGTCTTTGAGTCAAACCAGACAAAATGTTTAGCAGATGCTTAGAAGAGGTGCTTATTCATGTGGTAAAACTTTCCATAACTAATCTAGCATGTAACTTTCCATAACTGCAAATCTTACATCTACCATGCTTTGTTTTTTGGGACAGATCTTTGGAATGTAAACATGGGCTTAATTTGCAAGTCAGATGCTGAAGCATGAATCTGTGAGGAAATCCTGCTGTGAGAGGAAAAAGTGTTAATTGTAGTGAATACACATTTCTCTTAATGTGCAGTGTGACTGTCATTTTTGCTAGAAAAAAGTAAGTATGTTCTTTTACACTACAAGTCTGGGTTGAACCAGGTCAAACCTGGCTGAGACTGATGAGAACAAGTCTCATTTTTATTGATGTGTTGGCACATTTTTAGTAAGAATGTTGAAGAGGATCCTAGGATTAAATGATGGGAGGTATCTTGGATTCACCTAAGATTACATAAAAGTTTTCTAATAACTTTGGCAACTAATTAACATTTTTTAAAAATCATTGTGATGTCCCCTGCAGCAAATTGTTAAAGCGAGCAGGACATTTCTCATTTACTAGCATGTTTTTAACAACAGGTCTTAATGAAGGCTTTCTAAAATGCAAAGCTTTTCATTAGTCTTCCATCAGAAATGTAAGTAGGTATCCTCCTTAGATTATTCATATGCTTGCTCATGTAGATATGGCAGAATAGCTACAGTCTGCAAAGAAGTATCTATTAAATCCATTATTCCAATCATCTCCTCTTTAAATCAGCATGAACAGCATGCCCAGTGATTTGATGTTCCTTAATTGGTACTCACTGCACTGTTTTATTACTGATTATCCTGTCATAAAGGATTATAGCAGTGACACAATTTCCAATGCAGTATAACAAATTCATATTCATATTAGTTTATTCACATCCTTTATGAGATATTTTACTTACCATGATCTTTCCTGTCTAGGACTACAATAAAAAAGAAAAACACTAACTATCCTATTTCTTTTTAAGATGACTGTCAGAGCAAATGTCAGGTGAGGGTTGCAATAATTGACCATTTATTAAAAACTCCTGCTGGCTATTTAGTGGAATATAAATATGGTTCCCTGGCAAACCTGTAATACAAAATCCAATGGCCAATTCCATGTAACACAAGGTGGTCATATAACTGTTGAAGACAGGGAACAACAACTGTCATGTAGAGGAAAATGAAAACCAACACAAGGTGCTCTGCTGACAGAACTGGGTTGGTTGCTGGTACTCTTTCAGAAGAAGTCACCCTCATCCCATAGCTGAATATCATACAGAATTGGATGGATGAAAGAAAAAATTCTCAGATAGTTTAACCTTTCCAGAGCCATTTATACCAGTGCCATCCAATATGCCATGTTTGATTGCAACTACCTCTAAGTAGTTGTTACAAGTGAGTAGCACTGAAGTAGTATGCACTTTCTCCACTTTCAGAACACATAATGCTGATACAGCTTGTCAGCCCAGGCTATTCAATGTATAATTTCTGTATTTTCTTATACATATCTGAGGAACTAGAAAATCCATGTCTTCCATGCACTTGCTGCATTAATATTAACATAAAATAGTCCTTGAATAGCTTCAGATTATTATATAGGCTTTAATGTTGTTGTATAGTTGGGAAAACAAATTAATGAACATGGACATTACATATGTAAAATGATGGAAAATTTAGTTTAAAAAAAGAAGGAAAATAAATTTAATTGGTTAAAAAAATTAAAATGACTAAAATGCATAAGGATTACTCTGACTAGCTTTTGTTGCTAACTAGGATGTGGATAGGATGACACATACTTACAGTACTTGCTAAATGATGCTAGATTGCTGTAGCAAGGGTATTACTGTGGTTTTATAAGAAGATAATCCAGCATAACCATTTAGGGCTAGAGTGTTAGTTTTCTGATCATTCATTTAATCACTCATTATGCAAAATTAATGACTTAGATACTTTGCTTGTAGTATCCTTATAATAAGTGTGGTTTGAGACATCACCAGGAGGAATGGAGAGAGGATACAAGAAGACTCACTAAAGCATCTCCCTTGTGAAACTCCTGACTAATGTACAAAGCCACTGTAATATAAAAACAGACTAGAGCTTGTAAAAGTTACTTCTTAGACTGTAATTCTCAGAATTCCCCAGCCAACATGTTATGTTGGATGGATGATCTGAGGACCTGAAGTCCAAAAGAGCAACTTTTCCAAGCAATGCATGATACCAGACATAGCTTAGAATAATAAAATCAGATAGGAAGAAAAAGCAGAACACCAAACATGGGCACTTTGTGCACAAAGATAGTGAATACATCTTTCCAGAACAATCAGAATGAATGCTAAATCATTTACAAGACTAGAAAGTCAATGACATACTATAATGCACAGTCGGTTGTAGAAAAATGTGTGAGTCTGTAACAGCAGTTTAATTAGACTATCTTATTATGGAAACTCATTTGTTTCAATTAATTGTGGTTAATGTCACATTGCTATGAATAGAGTCATGTAAAGTCATCTGTTTGTCAAACCTGAAAATATTAGGTATTGTATGAAAATCTTCTTTTTAAAACATCAAAATACTTGTCTTTTTCTGAACTGTTCAAAGTTCTATGCTGACAGAGTCCTTTAGTTTTCTTACAAAGACAGCTTACACTTCACTTTCTAATTCTGCAGCAGTAAGAATTATTCTGAATTTGAACCTATGATTGTAATAGATTGCACTTTTTCTTGCATAGTTTGTAGAGTGCCAGACCAGCTGTATTCTTCGAACATGCTGTCCTCTCATATATCTATCAATTTCCTGTGCAATAGCTGCTGCTAACTCCAATGCATTCACAGCAAATCTGCAATTTTAAATCTTGAGAACTACTTTTTTATTACTTGTGTAAAGTTCTATGTTCTCATTTTGTGTCTGGGTAAAATATTTTTGTTACAGTTGCATCTTTTAAAATGGAATTAGACTGTATTAGTATTCTAATAAATAGTTTTACATTTATGCTACTAAAGGTTTTATAGGCCGTCAGAAACCAAATTGTATCGTGCCACATAGAATATTGTCTGTGTGAATGATAGGATGTGTTGTATTGTAGGATGTACTATGTGGATTGTTTGTCTGTTTGTGTGTTCAACTTCTTTTTTAAAATTAATAAAGGAAAAAAAAAAAGAAAAAAAAGAAGAAAAAAAAAGTATTCTAATAAATAGTAACCAAAACCGGATGATGGTTTCATTTATTAATTGTTACTTATCAGCATAAAGGAGGCAAGCTACATACTATTTGAGTATCTTGTGAGAATTATATGAAGCAATGCATGTATGTGATTTCATAATTTATAGTTATCCAGATGTTATTATGATGTAATGCCCAACAGCCTTTACCAGCACAGCCAGTGGTGAGAGATGATAGGAGTTGTCATCCAACAACATCTAGATGGCCACAGCATGCCCACTTCTGTTTTATATTAACTTGCTGGGGAATGTAACTTTTTAAAGGACTTGGATGAAACTGATTTTCTTGATCCATTTCAAACCGGCTTCCGGGCACGATATGGAGTTGAGACTGCCATGGTTGCTCTGACAGATGACCTCCGCTTGAGCATTGACAGGGATAGTGTGACCCTGCTGGTGCTCTTGGACCTCTCAGCGGCCTTTGACACTATAGACCATTCCATCCTTTTGGATCAGCTGGGAGAGTTGGGTATCAGAGGCACTGCTTTGCAGCGGTTCCATTCCTTCCTCTCTGGCAGGACCCAAAGGATGAGGCTCGGGGAAAGTTGCTCCTCCAAAACCGAGCTAAATTGTGGTGTCCCTCAGGGCGCCATTCTGTCCCTGATGCTATTTAACATCTATATGAAACCACTGGGTGAGCTCATTCAGAGGCATGAAGCACAGTGTCATCAATACACTTATGACACTCAGATAGATTCTCCATGACAATATCATCTGCTCAGACCTCAGGTGGCGTCTCCTCTCTCAATGACTGTCTTGCAGCGGTAATGGATTGGATAAGGGAAAACAGATTGAGGCTAAATCCAGACAAAACGGAGGTACTGACAGTTACCGGCCCGGAACCAGGTTTGGGAATACAACTCCCGGTCCTAGATGGAGTCACACTCTCCTCGAAGGACCCTGTTCGCAGCCTGGGGGTACTTCTAGACTTGTTGCTCCACATGACTAGTCAGGTGAATGTGACGGTCAGGAGTGCCTGTTATCAGCTTCGGCTGATATGCCAGCTGCACCCTTTCCTGGAGATGAGGGACCTGGAAACTGGTACATGCTCTGGTCACCTCACATTTAGATTACTGCAATGCGCTCTACATGGGGCTGCCCTTGTGCTTAACTCGGAAACCTCAACTGGTTCAAAATATGGCAGCCAGATTAGTTACTAGGGCATCTAGGAGAGAGCACATAACACCAGTGCTTAAATCTCTCCACTGGTTGCCGATTAGTTTCCAGGCACAGTACAAGGTGCTGGTTTTGACCTTTAAAGCCCTTCATGGCTCAGGTCCATCCTACCTTAGGGACCGCCTCTCCCCATATGAGCCCCGTCGCACACTCCGGTCTTCTTGGAGGAACTTACTACAACCTAAGAAAACTAGGTTGGTACAGACCTCCCGGAGGGCCTTTTCTGCTGTTGCTCCCAGGCTATGGAATAGCCTGCCAGATGAGTTGCGCCTTATTACAACATTGGATGGCTTTAAGAGAGCCGCTAAGATGCATCTCTTCCAGCAGGCCTTCCCAGACAATGATTAATTTCTCTGTCAACTATTGTCTCTCCAGTCTCACTCACTGAGAAATTTGATACTCTCGAGGCTGCCCATTTATCTAATTTTAATTAGAACCATTTGAAGGTTTTAATGTTTTAATATCCCAGTGTTTTAAATCTTATCTTAGTTCAATCTAATTTTAAGGGGCGGGAGAGGTGACTGAATTGTTATATTTTAATTGTATGTGTTTTTAAATGCTGTACTCCACCCCAATTGCTTCCTCAGAGGGGCAGAATATAAATAAATATTTATCATTATTATTATAAGGACAAGTGCTCTTAAGACTCTGACACTTTATTTTGCAGCTAATTTTGTTGATTCAGGAAGATGCTGCATGTTCCTCTTCACCAGTATTCAGGCAGCAATTGCTTGAAATCCAGAATTTATTGATTAATAATAATTACATACAGTGGTGTGTGTGTGTGTGATGTTGTGTATAATTTTCACTATCATACAGTCTGGGTAACTGCATTACTTCAAGTGGTCCTGCTTGAAGGCATAATCCTCAGGAAATCCCTCTAGTAATCTAGCCCTGTCATCTTCCCCTACACATTCAACACAGCTTCTCTATATTACCCTGCTAGGGCATCTTACCTTCCCCCTAAAGTGAGAGATGCACAAGCAAAATGATTCAGGAATTTCAGATTACACTACCACAAGATGTTTCCACTCATGTTGCACCTAGACCTACAAAACCAACGGTCAATTCATTCTAACCTGCTTAAACTTTTTATTGGAACAAAAGAACTCAGGCAAGGGCTAGATCGGTGCTGTGCATGTGTCTTAAGATGACCTTGTCATACAGTGAGAAAGATGGAGCTAATGATCGGCTGATTGTTCACTGCCATTTGAGCTAGTTTCCAAAATACATATTTTCTAGTCAGGTAAAAACAGCACGAATGCCTAATCCATCTCTTCTCTGACTGCTTAATGACAATGACACCACTTACATTTAACCACATGCATATGTATATAAATATTAATTCTGGACAGAATGATAATTGTTTCCACACTATAACAATTAAACAGCTGTAACGCCTTTCATGGCTTCAGTGATCATGCTGCAGGCAAGTTCTATAAACAGATGGTCCTACCCACCCATACTTAATGCTGCACATTTCCTTTAAAAGGGGTGTTGACAAATCAGAATGCAGCAGTATTCTAATGCAATTTTTCTAATCTGCAATGTAAATTACCCCAACAATAATCTTGTGTATGAAAAGAAAAATTATGAAGCTTTTAAAACTGAGACACTAATACAACAGTTGCATATAATGCACTCCCCATCAACATAATTTGCTAATTCTGTTCAGCTAAAAACATTTACTGGGAAAGCAGCTGGTGAAGCATTCATTTTTATAGGGTTTCTATCAGTGTTATTTAATTTAACCACGTTATATGTCAGCTAAATTGCAAAAAATGATAGCACAACACAAAGAATCACTCAATAGCACATAGCTGGGCAGTCAGTTATAAGGTGAAAAGCCCCACACACCTAAAGTTGATCATACAATTACATATTCACTTCTACTGATTTCAGTGAAACTTCAGCACAATTTAGATTGCACCCTATGGTCATTTTAGACAGAGGACATAATTTAGTTTATTCTAGAACAGTATAGAAGAACACTCCAAAGATAGAAATCCCAGTAAACTGGCCAAATCCAATAAAAGCTGAGATAGAGGCCTTGCAATAAACAGACTAAGAATATATGCAAATATACACTCCACTTCAGTAGAGTTATTTCATCTATATGCATTTAGTGAAATATAAACTCCAATTGAGCCCCTCTGCTGAAATGAACACAAACATTACAGTTGGACTTCCTTATCCAAAGATTCCTTATCCATGGACTCAACCATCAATGGCTTGAAAATATTTTTTAAAATATAAATTCTAAATAGCAAACCATTTTACTCCTCCATTGTATTTAACAAGACTTGATCATTCACGGATTTTGATATCCACAGAGGGGTGGGGGGGTGGAGTGGGGTCCTGGAACCAAACCCCAGTGGCTACCAAGCGCTCACTGTACCTGGCATTACAGCATTTAGGAGAAATGGAGGCAGTCCAGATGTTCTGTTGTCTTATGCAAAGGACAAGATAGTGATCCATCCCCAACTCCATGTATAAAAATGAACTAGAAGCTGCATTTTACAGGACAATGGTACAGAACCAGTGAGCAGCAGACCAATGTAAAAGTTGTAGCACTATCTTGCAACAGACAGTGTTCCTCCAGTGGCCCCCTGCCTCCAAAAAGTACCCACTGTTTGCAGTAGTTCCTGGACTTGGCATAATGGGAAGGTGAGTGCTTATCAGAAAGCTTTGTTCAGATAGTTTTAGCATCTAGACCTCAGCTCAACATGGAGAAGAAAGTGAACAGAAAGGAGGAAGCGAGCGACAGAAGGAGGAAGGCACCATCACCATCTTGCCTCATAGGCCTCAGTGTCCTCCTCTGGTGGCGTGCGCGGCGGCGGAACAGTGGGAGCGGGTAGGCCGGACCATCTTGGGCCTATAAAGGCCCGATCTTCGCCACCCCCTCCCCCTCAGCAACAGTCCGTGCGAGCGGGAGAAGGAGGAGGGCGTTATCATCATTTGGCCTTGAAGACCCCAGTGTCCTCCATCTTGCAGCGGCGGTGCAGCGAAGGGGAGAACAACAACGGCAATACCATCTGGACCTCTGTAGGCCCCTAGCCACCCCTCCTCCTGCGGGAACATTCTTTACTCCCCGATATTGCTGGAGAGGGGCAACCATGAATATTATTACTAGAACTATTATACTAATGGCAATATACGTAGGCTCTCTAGTTTGATGGTACAATGTCTTTTATGGGAGAACTAGACAGGAGCACAGACAATACCTGTTTATTGTCTGTTTGATGTTGAATATCTACTCTGAAACAGGAATATTAGCTGGATTGCTCGCTTCTATTAGCAGATAATGGAGCTGGGAACAATGTGGGGGCGGCTATTGAGGTTGTGTGGGGGCGGGGAAGGTATGTGGTAACAGAGTGAACACATGTTACAAAAGAAGAAGGGATCGATGTTTAGTATCTATCCCTCCTTCAGTTCACTCTGATTGCCCAGGATAACTTGGAGAGCATACCAACCATTCCACAATCCCTTAATCTGCTCCTTTGCAATGTCAGGTCAGCCAAAGGCAAGACCCATATCATCCACGATCTCCTCGTGGATGAACGAGCCGACCTGGCTTGCTTTACCGAGACTTGGCTGGGAGATGCCAGCTCTGCCACGTGAGCACAGACTCTCCCGGCCGATTATACGGTTAGCGAGCAGATAAGGGAAAGTGGACGAGGGGGCGGTGTGGCTATAGTTCATAGAACCAATCTGACCTTGATCAGGAAACCTGTCCGGAAAACAGCCCACATCGAGTGCATGTACCTAACCCTGAAGACCAAGGATAGTCTGGGGATTCTGTTAGTATACAGGCCACCCCGTTGTCTAACAGACTCCCTAGCCGAGCTGACTCAGCTGGTCTCTGAGCTATTGTTGGAGTCTCCCAGACTTCTTGTCTTGGGCGACTTCAACATTCCTCTCGAGACCAGCTCTTCTGACCTATCTGGAGCAGCTCGGGAGTTCATGGAATCCATGACAGCCATGAACCTATCCCAATTAGTCAATGGGCCTACTCATTGTGTGGGTCATACACTCGATGGGGTTTTTAGTACGGAACAGGAGTATCCGTGGGCGGAGGTAATAAAAACCTCCGCACTGTCATGGACGGATCATTTCCTGATCAAGATGGAACTAAAAGCCACTTTCCGTCCCCCCGGGGGTGGTGGACCCATTCAAATGGTCCGCCCTCGAAGGCTAATGGAACCTGTTGGTTTCCAGAAGGCCCTAGAGGGTTTGTTGGTTGGGAATGCCGGTGATTCTGCTGAGGCCCTTGTCGACACTTGGAACACCGATGTTGCCAGGGCCATCA
The DNA here is from genome assembly GCA_034509955.1 of Urosaurus nigricauda. Classification (NCBI taxonomy): domain Eukaryota; kingdom Metazoa; phylum Chordata; class Lepidosauria; order Squamata; family Phrynosomatidae; genus Urosaurus; species Urosaurus nigricauda. The sequence continues at coordinate 140,450,445 of JAOEGL010000005.1, forward strand.
ACACGATCGCTCCCGAGCGTCCTTTCCAGCCCGCTCCTAACCGGAAACCCTGGTACACGGAGGAGCTCAGGGAGATGAAGCGGGCTGGACAACGACTAGAGTGCAAATGGCGAAGGACTCACCTCTTATCCGACAGAGCTCTCTATAGACTGCATCTTCGCAACTATGGAGAGGCTTTGTGTGCAGCGCGGAGATCTCACTGCTCTGCACGCATTGCGTCTGCAGAGTCCCGCCCGGCAGAGCTGTTTAGAGTGGTGGGGGAGCTGACGCAGGTTCCCCCTGCGCCAAATCCCTTGCTAGAGCCTACAGCAGCCTGTTGTGAGGCATTTAACATCCACTTTGCAGATAAAATCTCTCGGATAAGAGCCGACTTGGACGCCAACCTTTGTCCAGTGTCCATGAGTGAGGTATCCAGCAACTCCGTTGCTGTCAGTTTACTGGATGAGTTTCAATCGGTGAGTACCAATGACGTGGACAAGCTGCTTGGATGTGTGAGGAAGACGACTTGCTCTCTCGATCCAGGACCATCTTGGCTGGTCGTCCAGGGAGGGGACGCATTGAGAACATTCCTTAGGGATGTGATCAATGCGTCCCTCAGGGAAGGCAATGTCCCATCATGTCTGAAGGAGGCGGCCGTGAAGCCCCTCCTGAAGAAGCCTTCCCTTGATCCCCTGGACAGAAACAACTATAGACCAGTTTCCTTGCTGCCTTTTCTCAGCAAGGTGATCGAGAGAGCTGTTGCCTCCCAACTCCAAGCTGTCTTGGAGGAAACCGATTATCTCGATCCTTTCCAGACCGGCTTCAGGGCAGGGTACGGAGTCAGGACTGCCATGGTTGCTCTGACAGACGACCTCCGCCTGAGCATCGACAGGGGTAGTGTGACCCTGTTGGTGCTCTTGGATCTCTCCGCGGCCTTTGACACTATTGATCACTCCATCCTTTTGGATCGGCTGAGAGAGTTGGGGATCGGAGGCACCGCACTCCGGTGTTCCGATCCTTCCTCTCTGGCAGATCTCAAAGGGTGAGACTCGGGGACAGCTGCTCTTCTAAAATTGAGCTTAGCTGTGGCGTCCCTCAGGGCGCCACTCTGTCCCCGATGTTATTCAATATTTATATGAAGCCGCTGGGTGAGATCATTCGGAGGCACGGAGCTCAGTGTCATCAGTACGCTGATGACACTCAGATCTACTTCTCCGTGACCAGATCGTCTGCACAGACCTCTGATGGCATCTCCCCTCTCAATGACTGCCTTGCGGCAGTAATGGATTGGATGAGGAAAAACGGATTGAAGCTTAATCCAGACAAAACAGAGGTGCTCACAGTCACAGGCCCGAAACCAGGTTTGGGAATACAACTTCCAGTCCTAGATGCAGTCACACTCTCCTCTAAGGACTGTGTTCGCAGCTTGGGGGTCCTCCTTGATTTGTCGCTTCACATGACTAGTCAGGTGAATGCGACGGTCAGGAGTGCCTGTTATCAGCTTCGGCTGATACGCCAGCTGCGCCCTTTCCTGGAGAAGAGGGACCTGGAAACTGTGATACACGCGCTGGTAACCTCATGTTTGGACTACTGTAACACGCTCTACATGGGGCTACCCTTGTGCTTAACCCGGAAACTTCAACTGGTCCAAAATATGGCAGCCAGGCTTCTTGCTGGTACATCTAGGAGAGAGCACATTACTCCAGTGCTAAAAGCTCTCCACTGGCTACCGACCAGTTTCCGGGCTCAGTACAAGGTGTTGGTTTTAACTTTTAAAGCCCTACATGGCTTGGGTCCATCTTATCTAAGGGACCGTCTCCTTCCATATGAACCTCCCCGCACACTTCGGTCCTCTGGGAGGAACCTGCTACAGCCCATGAAGACAAGGTTGGTGCAGACCTCCCAGAGGGCTTTTTCAGCTGTCGCCCCCAAGTTGTGGAACAACCTGCCGAATGAGATGCGTCTCATTTCATCCCTAGAAGGCTTCAAAAAAGCCCTGAAGACGCACCTCTTCCGGCAGGCCTTCCCAGAGAATGTGACTATCACCCAGCTCCAATCCTGAGCCTAACCTTAGGCCCTAGAATCGTCTTTTTTTTCCAGCTTTCCTTCCCTTGTACCTTATTCCTAGATGACCTAGGCCTTAGGTCCGTTTTCCCTGCTGCTGTTTTTTATTGCCTATTTTAGCTATTCTATGTTTTAACTGTATTGTGATTTAATTCTTTTTTAAGGGGGGTGGTAAGGGAAAGGATGGGATATTTTAACTGTAACTGTTTTTAACTCTTGTTGTAATCCGCCCCGATTGCTTGTTCAGAGGGGCGGACTAGAAATAAATTATTATTATTATTATTATTATTATTATTATTATTATTATACAGTAATTCCCTCACGTGGCCTAATGGGAAGGTTGAACCTGATCAGAAAGCTTTGTTCAGATAGTTTTAGCATCTGATCCTCAGCTCAACATGGAGAAGAAAGCAAACAGAAGTTGTTGTGTTTATAAATGTAAAACTGAAAATACAAATTTATTCATTGTTCCTATATAGGAGAATGTTAACGTTCATCTCATATGCAGAATCTTTTTTTTTTTCTTTAGAGAAAAATAATGTATTATACTTTTAAAATCTCTTTACAGAAATAGTTCATGGTTGAAAACACATATTAAAAGTTACGGCCTTGGTTTCTTTTCTTCTGTAGTGTATCCTTGGTTAGATTTTTTTTTATAAAAAGAAAACAAAGTACTACCAAGTAGCATCTATAGTAGTGTTACTCACACTGGTGGTCCATGGACTGATGCCAGTTCACAAATAATCAACTTCTGGTCTTTGGAGAGTTTCCAGGAAACAAAGAAACTACTGTAGTCAATGGCCACAAATATGGTAACAGGCCCACTAAAGAAAAAGGTTCCCCATATGAGATAGTTTGAAAAGTAATGATCTAAAGCCTCTTTTCTGTCAAATGGTTGTATGTGTAATGGACAAGTGTATACCTCACACACATTCTATGGCATCTAATGTAGGGTATAAATAGTCACATCTTGCTGATATTAGATATCAAATGATGCTCTCCCACTGTAGTTTCTAAATGTTAAGATAGAACATAGAATAGAAAAAAAGTAATTGTACACAGGCTTAACAGATATAGGAATAAAATGGATTTTATTTCAGACAAATGCAGTGGTAGATTCTAAAACCATAAATGTGACTTAAACTGTGCATTTTGCCGCAGCACCACGAGAAAAGCTGGCATTTTGTCCACTCAAAAAGGAGCAGCATTTTGCGTCCTCTTTTTGGGCTGGCAAAACGCTGGATTGGGGCCACAGTGTGAAGTTGCTGTGGCCTCAATCTGGCTTTCTCAGGGGTGGCTTGAAGTCGTCCCTTCAGGGCTGTCTGTTTTGGCCCATAGTCTCCGAAGTGACTTGGGATGTTATCTACTGAACTTTCTGCTCAATGAAGGACCTGCAATACAGCATGCAAGAACAGGTGGCTATCTAGGTTCTAACTAAACACCTCAGTCAAAAGAGAAACCCATCATCTCCCAATGCAGACTAGCTCCAATGCCAGACAACCTTCTCCTTTGGTATGTTTCCCTTAAGCCTCTTTAACTCTTGGCTAAACCCACTTCTCTGCAATCTTAACCCACTATGTTTTGTCCTACCCTCTTAGGTAACTACATCTGAACACATGGAGGGTTAAATGGATGGTTGAAAATGTGCATGCACATACCAGTATGTCCCATTCCCAGAACCCCTAGTGGCATCAGAGACCTTCACATGCTCAGCACAAAAGCTGGTATGCATTCAGTCTGTGATCTGGAATCCTAAAAAAAGGAGAATGGGAACTCTATAACTGTTGCTAGCTAAATGAGATGATAAAGCTCCCTTCATGCTCAATATGTGAAAGTCTCTGATGCTACAGGGAACATAGGGACATGTGTATGTCCTTATCTCCATCACACACTCAACCCTCTATACATTCAGAATGCCTGAGCAGAGCTCAAGTCTGCTCTTCATTCTGCAAAATGGTCAGTGTCATTATTTGAAGATTCATGAGGAAATGGGTTTGAGTAGTGCAGAAGTTAAAGAAAGGGTTAGACATAAAGAGCAGACATTAGCTTATTAAGGGCATCAGTCTAACAACATTACTATCACTTGTCCCATAGTTTTTTAAACTGATGTGTCTAACTGAGCTGAAGGCAGGTGAACATAGTGGTGTTCCACTGTTTTCTTCCTAACATATGGTTACTAAGTTTCCTTTCCTATGCACAAAGGTCTCCACTTGTAGAAATCTTAAAAGCCTGCAGTGCTCTTGATATGTAACCTTGAATAATAGACAAAATTGTTCTCAATACTGGAAAGGAATGACGACTAAAGCAAAGAGTCTATGCTTATCATATCATGAGCTATGAAGCTCTAATATCTAAGCTGTCAGTAAGGGTAGGTGGCCACACCGCATACCATTTGATTCAATTGGACTGCAAACTGCCATTTCAGTTTCCGGTGAGAACTTATGTTAGTTTTTGAATGGTTAAATTTCTTTTCTACCATATGTTCAATTAGCCTCTCTATTTATATTCAGGATGAAATATATTAAGAAGTACCTCATAAATCCCATCACACCAATTTAAAGAAAGGTGGTCCTTTGAGGTATTTTCTGCTAATAGTGCTTTAAACACCAAGTTGTTTATTGAGCCATATTCCTTCTTAGGTATAGGTAGGGAGTTTTAATAGAAATCTGTCCTAGGGGAAATTCTAATTCTTTAAACTATGAAAGACTTGCTATTTGTTTTCATTCCAGTCCTTCATTACATTGGAAAGCAATAATGTGAATAATCACAAAGATATTCTTTGTTGCAAGGTGGGAAATATAAGCATATTGGCCAGCAGTTGGCACATCTTTGTTAAACACTATGGATGCTTTGGGTTTGTTGAGGAGGGAAATTGAAAATGAAACAGTAACATCTAGAGAATTAGCTGTTAAACACTATGGAAAAGATAGAAACATTTAGAATCCAGACAGAATTTCAGTCTGCCACCTTTTATCTTGCTTTGTCAGACACCATGATTGTCCTGCTGTAAGTGTTGCAGTCTAAATTCTATTGGTACATGTATTCCTCCACTGTCTTATTTCATTTGCAGGTGTCACTAATTGTACTCTGTTTTCTTTTGAGTTGTGTAACATATATATAGAAGTTCTCATTAATGTTACTAACACAATGTAGTCTAGGGAACTGTTGCAGATTCCTCTATATTCCTACTGGACAGTGTTTGCAGACTTACTGGGAATGCTTTAACAGCTATGTGTCTTCAGCTCTGTTTTACTAACATAATATTTTGCACAAATTTTATCTTTCCCTTATCTTAGTCTATACTGATAAAGACCTGCATAGAAAAGACTACATCTATTAGAGAAAGTTCCAGATGACTAATTCTTTGTTGTTATGTGTCTTCAATTTGTTTCTGGCTTCTGGTGACCCTAAGGTACTATCATGGAGTTTTCTTGGAAAGATTTGTTCCGAGGCGGTTTGTCATGGCCTTCCTCTCAGGCTTAGAGTGTGACTTGCCCAAGGCTACCCAGTGAATTTCCATGATCAAGGGGGGATTCTAATCCTGGTCTCTAGAGTTGTAGTCCAATGCTCAAAATACTATGCCACTCTTACTGATTCTACCTATTCTTTTTTTTTTTTTGTAATCTCTCCTGTTTCCCATATTATTGTCTTCAGTATACAGTATAGGGCTATTTCCAGCTAGAGTAAATCCACTTAAATCCATGGGATTTATTTAAGTGGTGACTAACAGATTCTGTTCATATAGATGGGTCTACTCCTCTAGGAACTAATTTGGATTTATCTCAAAGACTCCAACACAGGTGGAAAACTCATACTAAGTCAGGATGTCTGGATGATTATATTGAATAATGGATAATTGGAATTTCATAAGTATCATAAAAAAAATACATGCTGGCATTATTGTGATTCCAGGAGGGTTATCTGGCAGAATGTATCATTTTTAATTCAACACAGCATAAAGATTCATAGTTGCATGTGACAAAGCCTTTAAAAAAGTCAAGAAGTATGTTCGCCTTAGTGTTGGCATAAGTCGGAAGCAACCTGAAGGCACGCAATAACAAACCTGGACACTACAGAAAAGTCTTCAAACTGAGACACCCTCTGAACACAAATGGAAGCCTCACTCAAACCACCATTGTATTAAAAAAGTGAAGAGAATTTAAATCCATTCAAATCAATGAAGCTATTTTTACTTAAGTATTGCCACCAATACATTGAAAATAAATGATCTGGTAATATAAATGTGAAAAATCAAAGGCCTCTCATGTCAGTACTGTGACAACCTGTTTTTATTTAATGCACTGGAAAAATATGCATCATCACATGTTACCATAGCCCCTACAGAACTGCAAAGATCAGTGTGGCCAACAGCAGAGTGATCTGAAAGGTAAAGCTTACTATGAATAGGCTTTGACTTCCACATTCATTTTGCTCTAAATATTTTTCAATTGGAAACAGGAAGAAAAAAGTGAAGAATCTTTGATAGAGTTCTTACTTGATTTCTGTTTGTGATATGTAATGACTGTTTGTGATATGTAATGACTATTTATGATCTAGCTTGTCAGTGAACAAAGTTTACTTAGTCATGGACCAAATTCTGGAAGGAACACAGGACAATTCTGTAGGAAAGATAATTATCCTTTTTGTTATTATTGTCATTTAGCAGGTAGAGGTCCTATCATTTGTCAATAGTGAAATAGAAGCTGTCTGGCAATCTTTAGTCTAAAACACTGCATTTGCTAACAAGTCTCAAAAAATGATTTCAGGCTGGTGAATTTCTTGGTACATACATTTCAGTTTTCATGTTCACATACAAAGTACTTTTGGTTTCCTTTTTGCTAATAAAGTTAAAATGAGATGTACTATTACCAGCTAAAAATAGAAAAGCCTGTAGAAATGAAGAGATTTATCTATGGATTATGAACACTACAAAAATAGTATCCTCTTCTACTGAAGTCAGAGAAGGTATCCACAGAGAAAACTACTGAAAATGCAAAAGGGAATTTTTGTCCCTCCTATCTAGGGCAAGCTATCCATAAAGGATTGCCAACCCATTATATAATAATTTCCTTTTTAAAAATATCAATTCCTTTGCACAAGCTGACAAGTGAAAATATTCCGTTTGAAGAAGGAAGCTTCAAAGTGCTAGATTTCTAATTCAGACAAGGCCACTAGCTCTGACTTTTTCAGTTCAGTCTTGAAAAAGGATATTAAAGCACAGTTAACTTACCAATCGTGCAGTGCTCGCCATTCCAGCCTTGGCTGCATTCACACTTTCCATCTTTACATGTTCCATGTTCAGCACACCGAGGGTGACATGCTCTCTGACTGCAAGATGGGCCAGTCCAGCCTTCTTCACAACGACATGTCCCTCCCATGCAGACACCATGGGTCCCACAGTCAACAGAACAGATTTCTGTATTAGAAATAAACAAGAGCTAGGTGAATAGGGGTGGCATATTAATCAGCTTAATTCCAAATTTAAGCTCTATATAGAGAAAAAGGATTTTTCTCAAAATTAAATGAAATATGTATTTTTGGGCCCAGAAAACTTAGTGATCTCCACCTGTTTACAGATTTTCCTCAGTTAGCTCTGATTAATCTGAAATTACATTTTTCATATTCATACTTCTCTTGATAAAATTCTGTTACTATGTATGTTTATAAACATGAGAATCAACAGAATATTCTTAAAGAACTAGAGGGGAAATGGCAGGAACAGAAGTTGTTCAACACCGTGGAGGAAAACACACTACAATTTCTTTTTAATATTTTACTTTCCCCAGTATAAAACTGGATGCCTCTCATCAAAAGAATCATATTAAATAGACCTTTTATCTGTTTCAGTTCTATGATCTCCAGCATGTTTTATATAGAAAAAAAATCAATGATATATTTTATGTATCTACTTTTCTACATAACTCTCACTATCATTCAAAGAAAGGGTACTGATGAACACTCAAAAGCTTTTGCTCCACTTTCCCACTTATCATAATATAATGTATCTGCAATCTCAAGACCACAAGTAAGTAAATGTCTTACAATAACTTATGGAAAGGAACTTTTATGCTGGGAGAGCACACTAATCTTTTCCTTTCAGTGAAAGGGTATTAGAAATCTACTAGCCCTTAGGATCTTGTGAATTAATATTACTAATTTCACTTATGAGGGCTTTATCATATTGGGATCTTCTTCTGCTAAAATCACATGCTTTTCAAAAATGCTAAGCAATAGCAAGTACATTTCTATACCACTTGTCAATGAACTGCACTCCTTGAGCAGTTTACAATGTGTAAGCCAATTGCCCCCAGCAAGCTGGGTACTCATTTTACCGACCTACCAAAGGATGAAAGGCTCAATGGACCTTGGTGCCCTCCTCTAGGATCAAACTTACAACATTGTGGCTGCAGTCCTGCCATTTAACCACTGCACCACCAGAGTAATCAGAACTACTATTTTTTAATCACATCTTTTTGATCTTTCTGGCATAACAGCCTTTATTTGCACTAATACCTTATTGCACACAGCATTCGGCAATGCCCACTCAGTACTGCCCAAGGTATATTTGGTGCATGCACACCTCAAAGAAATATAAATTAAAAGGAGAGCTACCTTTTAAAAGGCCCTTTTTTCCTGGGAGTGGGGGATTGGAAGACTTCCTGATTCAGTGTAGATTAATTGCTGGCAAAAGAAAGTGATTAATATGCCAACGATTAAAATAATTTGATCAAGTCAGGAACCCTAATCACTGGCTAACGAAAGTCAAGCAACACCTAAAGCCTGCCCACTGACAACTCAAAGTCAAGATTAAAGCAGAATGGATATGTTGTTGTTGTTGTTGTTGTTATATGAGTTGATCCTTGAGTTGATCTTGATTTATGGCAGTCCTATGGATGAGACATCTCCAAGATTAAACACATGTAGATTTTTCTTTTGGAATTCTCTGGCATGCTCCATTATGCATTGTATGTTTGCAATGTGATTCCTAGTGACTCTTCTTTTCCTGAATGCTTGCATCTTCAGGATTTCTTGCTGCATATATGGTAGGAGTGTTTGCTGCAGAATTTTGACCATGATTACAAATGCCAGCACCACAGAAATGGGGAAGGTAATTCACTGATGTTTCGCTTGAATGAAAAGAAATGCCTACCAAATTATCTTCCACCACCATCAGTGGCTTGAAAATATTCCAAATAAATAAATAACTTAAAAGCAAACCTTGATTTTGTCATTTTTAAAATAAGGGACATTATTTTACTGCACCACTGTATATAATGGGACTGGAGCATCCATAGATTTTGGTACCTACAGGAGGATCCTGGAACCAAAGCCCAGTGGATACCAAGAGCCCACTGTACTTGCAAATGTGGTGATTCAGTTAATTTGGTTTCTGACAGAACACACAATTGTCAAAAGCAAATGTACGATTTCAGCTTTGCCCTGGAACTTTTCCAACATTGTGCAAGTTGTAATACTGACAGTCATTAACCCAAATCCTCATTTCCTTTTTCCATTAGAAACTATTACCCAGAAGTCAGAACTACCATATTATATTTGTACAGAGAGTTGCTCTATCTCCACATCACTAGGGGGCATTGTCTTACTTGCCTGGTATTGATCAGCATGTTAAACAGTAAGTGTCAAACTGCATTGGGATTATGATATGCTGTGTTCAACATTCTGCACATTTGGTATTCTGTTTTAAGAAAGACAGTATTCCTGGGACCATATCACACTGCACAGTTATAGTGCTATGACTCCACCAGTTGCTACTGCAACATCTTATGGAATCCTGTGATTTGCAGTTTAGGGAGAGATATTCAGAATTCTCAGCCAGAGAGCTCTAGTGCCTCACCTAATTGTTCACCCCTATATTTTATAGACTGTTGCCATGGCAGTTGAAGTGGAACAATAGCACCATAGTTGTGCAATAAAAATTGGATCCAGACCTTGAATCTGGCTTTTCCAGTGACACCTGCCCTGATTCTGGTTGAATATTACCATGATGAAAAAAAGACTGTGGGAAGTTGACATAGAGGTCAGATATTTGCCCTGTACAAGTGAGGGGAGTCCCCAGACCATGAAGTACCCACAGTTTATCACCTCTTTAATTCAGCTTTTCCATATGTAGAAGTTTCTATAGTCAAGTAAGATATATTTCCCAAGATATATAACAGTAAAGTGATGTTGCTTGGTACCATCTCTAATTAAACTAATGTTCTTGATGTTGTCAGCATTAATTTATACACAACAGTACACTGTTGATATACTGACAAATTGTTAAATACAAGGGGTGGTTCTTTCCCCCTTTTTGCAGGTTTGTAGAAAAACAGCAATGAGTAATCTGGTTTACATAATAAAAACTGTATTAGTCAACCAGTGAAGTACAGTCTTCAGATTCCTCTGAGTCTTACTCTGAAAATACAGTGTAAGTGATAATGAAGGGTTTTCTAGGCTACACAATAGATTTCATTTTCAAAAGGAATACAAGGTATGAAATAATATTCCAGTCCATTTACACTCCTCTTTCCTCCTTTTTAAAAAAGAGAATATAGTTTCTTGTGAAGCAAATATCAGGAGGAAAATATCATGTTAACATAGCCTAAGGGATAGAGTTTAAGTCTCCAGGAACAAAGCTAGTACAGCCAGACACTGGTTTATAAGCATATTATACAACTTCCAGTTTTCTTATAAAATAGAGGCGCAACCCTGAAAACACAGATCAAAAATTTTTTGTAGCAGATACTGAAAAGCAAGTTCAACAAAACAGGCTGAAAGAGATCCTTTTCCCACCATGACACTGCTCTATTTTAAACTGTTCAGGAACATTAAAGATACAAAAGAATGATGACACCTTATGTGCCAGAATGTGCATTTGCCAAGAGAGCTCTTTTCAAATAATGTTTTCTATTTTTAATTAGTTTTTCTTTTAGTATGGATGGATTGATTAACTTCAGAATTTCAGAACAGCAACCCCTGTACTGGGAGGCCCACCTTTTTCCTTCAATCTAATCAATTTTTCATTAGCATGAAAGTGTTTATCAGCTTTTCACACACTTGCTTCAAGCAAGGTGCACCAGTCTTTGTAATGAACTTATTAATTAGAGTTAATTTAACTGAAGTGGAATTGGAGGACTAATTAATGGACAAACCACTGATGAAGATAGAACTAATTTTTAAACCATAAATCTTCTGATAGAACAAAAACAATTCATTACTTTTCCTTTTAGGAGCTTCCTTTTCAAGATGGTCCTTTTAGAATGGCATTTTTTTATTTACTATACCAAAATGAGAGTATAATCAGAAAACTAATTTATTAAATTCCCCCTTCTTTTGATTTTGAAGTAGTCACCCCAGACTGCTTAGTAAAGAATGGCCTATTGAATCTGTTGCATACCCATGGAAGCTTCACAAATCCTGAAGCCCTATTTGGGTATGCAAAATGTAGAATACCTTAATACATGTGTATGGGTCTGATCTGTGCAACATACCCCCAACAGCAATCTCATGGTCATTACATTGTTCAATGCCCTTGCTTCTTTACATTCAGCACAAAAGAGGTGAACATCTGAGGCCTTTTTGCACACTGCTATAGGTACAACTTTGGTGATAAAGGTTCAATTCCCTGCTCAAACATAAAAACCCACTGGGTGACTTTGGGCAGGTCACACTCATTCAGCTTCAGAGGATGGCAATGGCAAACCCCCTCTGAAGAAACTTGCCAAGAAAACCCTATATAGGCTTGCCTTAGGGTCGCCATAAGTAAAAATGACTTGGAGGCACACAACCACAACAAATAGGTACTAAGACCTCCTCTGTTAAGAACTCAGAATGTATAGATGAGGGCTATTTGAAGTGTACAGCACTCTGGGCAGGGTTGTGCAGGGTGATGTGCCAATTACACAATTACAGCAATTGTGATATCACAAGGTATTAATGCTAATGATATTACAAAAGAGATTTGTTGTGGTGAGCTGCCCTTGAGTTGGTTCTGACTCATGGTGACCCTGTGAATGAGAAATCTCCGAAAATCACTATCCTCCATTGCCTTACCCAGATCCTGCAATCCCTTGCCCATAAACCCCCTGATTGAGTCCATCCATCTGGTTTGTGGTCTTCCTGTCTTCCTTCTACCCTGTACCTTTCCTAGCATTATTGTTTTTTTTAGTGATCCATGCCTCCTCATGATGTGGCCACATTACAACAGCCTCAACTTGCTCATCTTTGAATCCAAGGAGAGCCCTGATCTCACCTGTTCCCCATTTGTCTGAATTCTTGGCTGTCTATGATATACTAAGTACTTTTCTCCAGCACCACATTTCAAATAAGTTTTCTTCTGTTTGCTTCCTTCACTGTCCAGCTCTCACATCCATACTTGATAACTGGGAATATCTTTGCTCTTCAATATCTTTTCCAGTCTTCTTCTTATTTCTTGACTGCAGTCAGTATTTGATCTTAGATATGGGAATTCTTTAACTATTTTAATTTCCTGGTTGTCTAGACTGAACTTGTGTATTTCTTCTGTGGTCATTATTTTTGTTTTCTTTATGTTCAGCATCAGATCTGCCTTTGCATTTTCAACTTTGACCCTCCTTATTAACTGTTTCAATTCCTCAATGTCTTATGTTAATATTATGATGTCATTTGCATATCTTAGGTTGTTAATGTTGCTTCCTCCTATCTTAACTCCTCCCTTTTCTGATTCTAATCCTGCTTTCCTTATGATGTTTTCCATATATAAGTTAAACAAATAAGATGATAAAATGCAGTCTTGCCTGTAGAATGCAGTCTTGCCTGGCTCTGTTTACCCAAATTCTGTTCTGACGGTGCCCTCTTGTCCTTGGTACAGATTCCTAATTAGGACTATCAGTGTAGTATTATCACTCCCATATCTTTTAGTGCCTTCCATAGTTTTTTTGTGATCTATACAATCAAATGCTTTGCTGTAGTCTATGAAACACATGCTGATTCTTTTTTGGAATTCTTTGGTGTGCTCCATTAGCCATCGTATGTTTGCAATGTGGTCCCTAGTGCCCCTTCCTTTTCTGAATCCTGCTTGCACCTCTGGAATTTTTCTCTCCATGTATGGTTGGAGTCTTTGCTGCAGAAGTTTGAGCATCATTTTGCTTGCATGTGAGATTAGTGTTATTGTCCTATAGTTGATGCAGTCTTTTGTATCTCCTCTCTTGTGGATTGGTGTGTATATTGAGCATTTCTAGTCTATTGGCTACTGCTTTATTTTCCATATTTGTTGGCATATTTCAGTTAGCATTGAAGTTGCATTTGTCTTTAGGCATTGTAGCAGTTCAACTGGGATATCATCTGTTCCTGGTTATTTATTTTTTTCCCATTTCCTGTATTGCAGATTCCATTTCACTTCTTAGAATTCAGGGTTCGGCTTCATATGGCTCCTCATTCCAAATATCATTCATTCCCTCATTTATTTTGTATAACTCTTCTGTGTATCGCCTCCAGTGTCTTTTTATTTCTTCTTGTTTCTGTATTATGGGTTTTTTCTCCATAGAGCATCCCTGCCCTCGGTAAAGATGCACTACCAAAATATGAGTTCAAGCCTCATTTGTATTTTTAAAGGACAATGTTTTAATGAGTTTGCTAAAGTCTGCTTGATAAAAAAAAAAACTTCAACTATCTGTAGTATAAGACAAACCTTTCTTTACCCATGCATAATGAGACATGAATGACTTGAAGTGGGCTTTACCTCTGTCATTCACTAAATTGTGCTGCAGTGTCAACTGAAATTATGTATTTTTGTAAATTTTGTTTAAACTGGCTGTAGGCTTGGGCTATACTAGGACTTATAGACTGTTAAATAGAACATGACATAATATTGTAAAGTTGCCCTGTATTAACATGGAACTGTTTTAAGATAAAGCAAGAAGATTTGCTGAAGTTAAAATGAAAAGATTTTTTTAAAAAGAAAAAGACTCTTACCATTGGAGCAGTCAGGGCCTGTCCAGTTAGGGTCACAAGTACATGTGCCACTTTCTTGAAGGTATGTACCATGTCCAGAGCACTGGTCTGGACACATAGTCTTCAATATTTCACAGTTATTACCACCCCATCCTGGATTACAGTGACATTCTCCATGGATACACACACCATGATTTGAACAGGCTGGATCTAAACAATCAGCTGAAATAGGAAGATAGTTTTGCATCATCATTAGCCATGAATTTATACAATATATTGTGCATGAGTAGAGAATCATTATGAATCTATACTATAAGTTGGACCCAAATAGATGAGCACTAAGATTTGTCATAATGATTTCATTAAGCCCTGAAATAAAAACAACCCTAAAATCGCAGGTCAACTTATTTATGGGTCACTATGGCAATGTGATAGCAGCTCTTTCAGATTTTCCCATGCAGTGCGGAGAGGAGTTTATTTCCTTCTGGAACCAAGCTGAAAGAGTCCTGGATGACTGATTGATATTGCTGTTTGTTGAAGAGTTCCTCTCCCACCCACGTGTTTGGCTGAAACGATGAAGCAAAAAGCCTCAGTGAGACTCTCTCTTGCCATATGCACACATACACACACTGAAGGAGCCTCCAATTTTCACCCTTGACTTATCCATGGGTCAGTCTGAGGAAGAATGACTGGGTCATGGACTGGTCTTGGAGGGTTCTGGAAATTTAATTTTTTTTTAAAAAAATTTTTTTTAGCATGGAACAATAGAAAACATGTGAAAAATAAGTCTTCTTACTACTATGACCCAGAGATAGAGAGCTATCTCCGTGTTTATATTATTTATAATATTGGATGATGAGCTTGATATTTGGAAAAGTATATGAACTAAATGTCTGAATTATTACAGAAGACAACTTTCTTAAGTGTCTGAAAACTTCCAAAGCTAACTAAATTGAAGTAAACACAATTTGCTTCAGATGATTTACTACCCAAACACTATTTATCTGGATCATCCTGCAAAAGTTTCTTTGTCGCCTGTTCTACAGATCTATTTCCTGTTCTTATGACAGCTGTGTAATACTTTTACCCTATTTAGGAAACAAATGAGTTGCATACTCTTTTTCTTAATTCACTTTCATGTGCCTTGGATGACAGGATTTAATTTAGCAATTAGATTCAATAAAATGTTACACTTGTAGGGTCAATCTTTTGAAAATTTAATTTGAAAGACTTAATTGTACTACTTTGTACATTTAGATCAATAATTTGATTGAGAATGGAAACTGGTGCTTTTCTTCTTCATAAGAATATCCAACAAAAGTGACTATTTTCCAGTAGAGAGGAACAGCTACCATAAAGTGCAAAACACAAAAATGATATCCACTTGCCCCAAGTCAGCATTCTCAATAATGTAGTTTATGAAGGAGACTGCCAGCAAATGCAATGCAGGAACAATTTCTTCCATTGTATGAAACTGTACTGAATCATTCATCAAACATTTCATTTTTTTCTTCTAAACTTGTATCAGCTTGATGATATCAACAAGATCATACTGGTAGGCCAAGAGATTAAATTCTATTTACACATTCAATAGTCAGAATATCTAATGTTCGAGAAATGGTTTCCAAATCCTACATTTAGTATCCTTGAAAATTTCTGAATGAAAATGATATGCCTATTAAAGTCATCTTTCAACTAAAATGAAAGTGTGCTCGTGTCTGCAGTTATTTGGCATTAAACGTAGGGTCAGGAGCATAATGGTGTAGCAAAGCATTTGTGAAGATAAATCCTAAGTAAATGTTTACATATTTACCTTCTTCACAGTTTTCGCCTTTGTATCCTGAGTTGCAGGCACAAGAGCCCATGATGCAAATCCCACGACCCCCACATTGAGGGTCAATGCACTGGGTGGTAGGCACATCACATTCTGTACCTTTCCAGCCACTGTAGCACAGACAGCGGCCTTTGGAGTACTGCCCATTTCCACTGCACAATACTGGGCAGGCTGCTGTGAAATAAAACATGACATAAGACTTAACGCAATTCTTTTCAATCAAGCTTTAGAAGCAGAAGAACATCTAGACAACAAGCTGTACTTCAGTTTCTTTTGATTGCTGGTCTAGTAACTACTTCTGTTTCTGCTCCTTATTTGTATTGACTTCAGAAGAATTCAGTTTATATACCTCTTGAACAATCAGGGCCCAGAAATCCAGCAAAACAATGGCATGATCCTGATACACACTCTCCGTTTCCATGGCAATTGCGGGGGCACTCCACCACAGACTCTGAAAGAGACCGTAAGCAGAGAAATTCTAGCATGCCGAATCACAGCATTTAACAAAAAACCCAGCAGAGTGCTCTCCTTTAAGTTACTTCTAAATAGCAGCAAATTAAGATATTTCTAGAAGTGTGCCTTTCTAGTTTATTTACTGCTGTTGAGAAAGTAAATAGTGCTCAATTTATTTTAATTATACGGTTTAGAATGTTACTTCAGTAAGACAAAAAAACCCCTATATTTTAATAGAACAATTAAAAGTTTTTACTTTTGCAGTAGAACTTAGCATATAACAAGCATCTTCAATATCTTTCAAGTAAGCCATCTTTTGATCAACTGTGGATAATTATCTGTAAAAATACTTATTATATACACAGAGGGGGGAAAAACCTTTTGAAAAAGAAATCATAGCATTGTTCATGAACTGTATGAACAGTATACTTACCTATGACAATAGTATTAAAAGACACTTGTTCTGGATTCTTCCCATCATTGTAAAAAGCGAGATGCCAGATACCAGCATCCAAATACTGGATGAAACCTGCTTCATGAAGACTGACAGATCTTGCCTGTCTACCAGCTCGCTCCGATTCAAGAAGATTTCGCTGTTCCCTGGCAATCAATCGGCTCCCATCCAAAAGTTCCACAAAGTCATACTGTAGTGGGAAACAAAACATCATCCATTTATGTAGTGTTCTTTTGTTTGAAAACTAAGTTTTCATATTGTTGACTGAACACTTTAGATATTCCTAAATGAAAATCTGGATGCTTGATTTCCTTTTTCAGTTATTCTTTGAAGCACTATATACTCAGCCCTGTATCAACTGCTATAAAACTTCTGCTACCAACTTGATATGTACACTACTAAGAAAACACATTCTCTGCTGCATTCTCTTAGACAAATGGCAATTCTGTATAGCTTCCTGAACCAAAACCAACCAAGATCAACTTTGGGCCACATCTATTAACATAAAAATAGCCACATGGAATTATAAGTCACTGAAAATGTCAATTAATATCAAGGAAACAATCAGCCTACTGTTTGGTGGTTCATTATTATATTTCCTTTTTAACAGCACAATAAAAAGCTAGCTGATAATATAATACACTATATTACTTTAAGACATAATATAGCCATCAGAAGCATGTTTTTAATAGCTACAAATAAGGCATCAGATCTTAAGACATGACAGTTTAATTATGTCAGAATCAACCGAAAAATATTTGTAATGGTTAATACCATTGTGTGCATTACTATCATTTGCTCCATATTAACTAGATAAACTTCACATGATGCTAAATATGGGCACTGGGAAATCTTTCTTGTAGCCATCAGCTCACTAGATCGGCTGAAACAAGATATTATGTATCATAATAATCATCATAATATTTATATTTATATTCTGCTTAATCTCAAGGAATCCAAGCGAATTACAGCAGTAAGATTACAATTAATAGTGAAAATCCTATCACCACCACGCTCATCCTTCCACATTCGCTGAGGTAGAGGCACAGGACCCCCATGAATGTGGGAAAACTGCACCTAACAAAAGCATTATGTTTTTACCTGAGGGAACACCACTCTAAGAATCTCTAGGTCCTCCAGTGCAACTCTGTGGTTAATATCTGCCAGACATTGATCAAAGAATTGTGCTGGAGGAGCTGCAAATGCCCAGTGGAGTATTCTCTCAGTGTGACTTTGGGTTAAAGTTGACCATACAGTTGTGCTGGAGGACCTAGATATTCCTAAAGAGAACATATTCATAAAATCTGTGAATAATAAAATCTGCAAAACTCAAAACTGCAAATGTGGAGGGGCGAGTGTATTTGCAACATGTAGAATAATAGTTGAAATGTTTGTTAAAAAGGTGCTTCATGGACAAATGAGGTAATGTACTCAAATATTGGTAATAATAAATACAATAATTAATATTGCATCCCAATCTGATCAAGTTTCTGTCTATGAATCCATGTTAGCTTACAATGAATAGCTGTATCATCTGCCTTTTTCCAGTAATGGCAAATCCAAGTTCTGAGCACATGGCCACTCTGAAGTTGTTACTGTTATAGTAAAACAGAATTTGATCATCAAATTAATCCACAACTTGATTTCTATACTAAATGTTTATTGTCATGTACCTCAGCTACATATAAAAGCCAGTACTCTACCATAAGATGTTATAGATCAATCAATTGAAAATTCAACGAAGTTCTATGTAAACTAGAGTTTAAAACTATTAATGCATCCAAGTGAGCTACTGTTCTTCTGAGGGCTGGAACAGATGGCCATTTAAAGCTGCAATCCAGGCAATTTGGGAGAGCAGCATTTATACACTGCATGCTTCCATGCCACCTTGAAGCTGCTTGGAAATCAGGTGGCTGCCCATATGCGGGTGGTTTCAAGGCACTCTGATGACATAGCGTTTATATGCTGTACGCTGCCAGAACAGCTTGAAGCCTGCAAGACAGGAAAAGCCACCTTTTCCCCAGCCAAAAAAGGAGCGGATCTTTGCAGCTTTTTCAGCCGGCTTCAAGGCAGATTGGGACTGCGACGTGTGTTTGCCGCCCCTTCCGGTTGTCTGTTTTGCCCCGAGACTGTATCTACTGGCTTCTGATCCTCTGAGGAAATATCTGAATGGGACATCCAGTAATTTAAAGAACTTGCTTCAACTGGGGGGAAGAAATCTAATATGGCTAGAATGTTCTCTTACAATACATCTGTTCAATATTTTTTTTAAAAAAAGCTGTAGCATATAATCCTTTAGAATGGGTGGGCAGGGTGTAGCAAAACACTTTTTGCTGGGGGGCAGAAAAAGAAATGGGGAACAGAACGATTTGGGCTTTGGCCACTTTAAACCACTGTAAAAATATTTTCTAAAATAAGATCAATTAGAGAAATAGAAGTAATAGGTTTGATAGATTAAAGATTAAATTAATAATAAAATATAAATTACTGTTAAGGAAATTTAATTTACAGAAGAATGAGAAGGGAATTTGGAAAAAAAAACAGGAGTCTAAGAGGTAAACTAGAAGAATGTAAATTGAGTACCAGGATAGAAGTGTAGTTAGTAGTAAAGTAAATATGAAATAGAAGGTAGAGGATAGAGATGGGTAGAGTGGAATGATGAGAAAGAGGGTAGTATAACCATGAAAGAGAGAGAAAAAAGGAGAGAGGTGGAAAGAATGAGAAAGAAGGTCGTAGGAAGGTAAGATGAAGTGTGGTTTAAAGAATAGAGGAGGTAAGGAGGAGAAACATGAAGATAGAAGAAAAATATGGTAATAAGAAGAAAAGAATAAGAATAAGTGTGATGTATGTTTGAATTGTAATTTTAATAACTGTATAGTTGTTTATTATGAAAAATAAAAAGAATTTGTTTTCCAGTAAAATAAGCCCAATTACAGTTGGCCCTCCATATCCATAGATTCTGCACCCCCCCCCTCAAAAATCCCAAAATTTAATTTTGTTTTTATATAAGGGGCACTTTTTACAATGCCATTGTATATAATGGGATTTGATCATCCATGGATTTTGGTATCCATGGTGTGTGTGTGTATTTTAGAACCAAACTCCAGCAAACACAAAGAGGCCCTGTAATGTATTTGAATTAGTAAGTATATTGTGATGCTTCACCCTCCATACAAATCCTGTTCAGCATCTGCGAGGGAGAATACTTTGAAAACCATCCATAGCTGGTATCTGACACCTGTAACACTATCTAAAATGGTTAAAACACTCTCTCCGGATTGCTGGAGGGGTTGTAAATCTAGAGGCTCTTATATGCACATGTGGATTTAATGTCCTAAAGTGAGAAATTTCTGGGATACAGTTCTCTACCAAATTTCATGTATCACTGATCAAACTGTAAATTTCTGTTCAATTTTACTTTTGCTTTCTATATTTGTTAGAAGTAATTCTAACTTGAAAAATAAGAAATTGATATTTTTTTCTTATTACTGCTGCCAGATTAGAAGTAGCCAAATGTTGGAAGTCAGGTGACCTCTCCAATGAGAACTGGTGGTCTAGAATTTGGGGTATGTGGTTGATAGAGAAACTGTCTGCTACAATGAGGTTTTCCATTGGCCACACAAGGACTGACACATTTCAAAAAGACTGGATGATCTATATTGACTATGTTAATCATCACTTCCACTGGATCCAACCTCCAACTTCACAGATGGACCTTTGGACAGACACTCTACACCTTGATAAACCAGACTCTCTGGCTCTTGATGAGAACTAATTTTTTATTCTGCTGCAGAACAACTATTCATCAGATACATACTCTTGGCCCTTGCAGTTTGTTGTTGTTGTTTTTGTCATTGTTCTATATGTTTTATTGTAAAAACTCAATAAAAATTTAATTAGAAAAAAGTATCTTGTGAAGTTTACATTTTCCATTAGTGGAACACCTGATCATGCTAGACCTCCATCATCTTCAAAACCAAACACTTTAGCCAGTCTTTCATAGGAAGAAGTAAGTCAGTGACAGAAAGGAAACTGGAGATGGAGGACTGGGTGCTACAGATATTTTTAAAAATCAGTATGTGCGGAAATCTTATAAATATGTTTTAATTCTATGGATAAGTTCTCCTTATTTACTTGATATACATATGTAGCTTCTGTACTCTTCATTTTTTCTTTAAGCTACCAAAGTCATTTGTTACTTCATAAAGTCTCTTTAAATAAATATATTGATTGGCTGGTTGCAATGGAACTGACATTTTAAGGAAGTGTCACAAAGACTTGCAGACTACCATTGACTGTTTTTGAATGGACAGCCACTATCAATTATTTCTGGTTGATTTATTTATGATACCTAAGAAAACAGAGCACAGTGCAACCAAGATTATTCTGACATAGGCAGAGAGTACAATACATAATCATCCTGTCACACTGGGGAATAAAGTTACATAACAGGAAAAATATGCAAATTATAATTTCTAATGATACTGTAGAAAAAAGTATAGTAACAGCCATGTAAGCCTGCTTAGAAAACAAATAAATAATGTGATTTCCTTTTTTAAAATGCATATTGTGGAATAAAAAAATAAATCACAGAAGTTGTGTTAGACATATATTGTTAGTAAAAAGTGATGCTGATAATACTACCCCATGTATCATCATCATCATCATCATCATCATCATCACCACCACCACCACCACCACTTTTTAATAACAATATATGTCTGATACTACACTGTTCCTCATTACAACCTGCTTGTCAAAACAATATTTTCTCTCTTTGTATGTGAGATCTTCCCCCTTGAATATCTACTGACATGGGGTAGTTTTTTTATTATGAAATGAACCTAGAACTTTACAGCTGGAACACTTTGTAATAATCTATAAAATCTTATTTTTGAAGTTAAGAAATAGCTTAAATTCCTAATAACATAACTGTAAATAAAATACCCTCCTTTGCTTCTAAAGAAAGAAAATAGATATTTTGGGGACGGGAAAGAATCTATATATAATTTAAATAAAAACAAAATATGTGAGTGCCTATGTGTGTATACTCACATCCACAGAGAGAGAGAGAGAGAGAGAGAGAGAGAGAGAGAGACAGACAGACAGAGAGAGAGAGCTTCTATACTGCATATTCTGAAAAGTCATTCTATGGTATTTTTTGCTAACAATACTGTATAACACATGGCTGAATACCTGGTGTGTTGGATTTTATCAAAGAACTTGAAGAAAAAGGTTCTGTAACTACTGGGGCCTAAAAGAGCAACTGTGGAAGATAGGGCTAAGCGGACATTCCATGTTCCATCAAATTAATAATAATAATAGTTTATTTATAGCCCGCTCCTCTGTATATACACTCGGAGCGGGGTACAAGTAAAAAAACATGGATTAAAACAATCCCATGACCCGTTTCCAAACCTCCCGCCCCTTAAAAATAGATTAAACAGCAATGATTAAAACAGTTATTTAAAAACATATAGCTACATCCTAACCCTTCCTTATGTGGCCACGTCATAAGTGGGGATCAGAACATGGGAGTAGGCAGGAATCAAAGTCTGGAACCGAAGCCGGGGATAAGGAATTTCAGGGGAAGGCCTGCCGGAAGAGATGCGTCTTTAGGGCTTTTTTGAAGCAATCTAGAGATGTCATGAGACGCATCTCATCCGGCAGACCATTCCAGAGCTTGGGAGCGGTCGCAGAAAAGGTCCTCTGGGAGGTCTGTGCCAGCCTGGTCTTGATAGGCTGTAGTAAGTTCCTCCCAGAGGATCGAAGTGTGCGGGGAGGATCGTACGGGGAGAGGCGGTCCCTGAGATAAGATGGGCCCAAGCCATGTAGGGCTTTAAAGGTTAAAACCAGCACCTTGTACTGTGCCCGGAAACTAATTGGCAGTCAGTGGAGAGATTTAAGCACTGGAGTTATATGTTCTCTCCTAGATGTCCCAGTAACTAATCTGGCTGCCATGTTTTGGACCAATTGAAGTTTCCGGGTTAGGTACACAGGCAGCCCCATGTAGAGCGCGTTGCAGTAGTCTAATCGTGAGGTGACCAAAGCGTGTACCACAGTTTCCAAATCCCTCATCTCCAGGAAAGGGCGCAGCTGGCGTATCAGCCGAAGCTGATAACAGGCACTCCTGACCGTCGCATTCACCTGACTAGTCATGTGAAGTGACGAGTCTAGGAGTACCCCCAGACTGCGAACAGGGTCCTTCGAGGATAGTGTGATTCCATCTAGGACCGGGAGTTGTATTCCCAGACCTGGTTTCGGGCCGGTGACTGTCAGTACCTCCGTTTTGTCTGGATTCAGTCTCAATCTGTTTTCCCTCATCCAATCCATTACCGCTGCCAGGCAGTCATTGAGAGAGGAGACGCCATCTGAGGTCTGAGCAGATGATCTGGTCATGGAGAAATATATCTGAGTGTCATCAGCGTACTGATGACACTGAGCTCCATGCCTCCGAATGATCTCACCCAGCGGCTTCATGTAAATATTAAATAGCATCGGGGACAGAATGGCGCCTTGTGGGACGCCACAGCTTAGCTCAATTTTGGAGGAGCAGCTGTCCCCGAGCCTCACCCTTTGGGTCCTGCCGGAGAGAAAGGAACGGAACCACTGTAAGGCGGTGCCTCCGATCCCCATCCCTCTCAGCCGGTCCAAAAGGATGGCATGATCTATGGTGTCAAAGGCCGCTGAGAGATCCAAGAGCACCAGCAGGGTCACACTACCCCTATCAATGCTCAAGCGGAGGTCATCTGTCAGAGCAACCATGGCAGTCTCAACTCCATATCCTGCCCGGAAGCCGGTTTGAAATGGATCGAGATAATCGGTTTCATCCAAGACAGCTTGGAGTTGGGAGGCGACTCCTCTCTCGATCACCTTGCTTAAAAATGGCAGCAAGGAAACTGGTCTATAGTTGTTTCGGTCCAGGGGATCAAGGGAAGGTTTCTTCAGGAGGGGCTTTACGGCCGCCTCCTTCAGACAAGAAGGAACAGTGCCTTCCCTGAGGGACGCATTGATTACATCCCTAAGGAATGTTTTCAATGTGTCCCCTCCCTGGACGACCAGCCATGATGGACATGGATCGAGAGGGCAGGTTGTTTTCCTCACGCTTCCAAGGAGCTTGTCCACGTCATCAGTACTTACAGATTGAAACTCATCCAATAAAGTGACAGTAACGGAGTTGCTAGGTGCCTCATTTACAGATGCTGCTAGAACATTGGCGTCTGTCAGCCCTTATCCGAGAGATTTTGTCTGCAAAGTAGATGTTAAATGCGTCACAGCAGGCCACTGTAGGGTTAAGTAGGGGATTTGGCGCAGGGGGAACCTGAGTCAGCTCCCCAACCACCTTAAACAGCTCCGCTGGACGGGACTCTGCAGACGCAATGCGTGCAGAGTAGAAGGATCTCCGCGCTGCACGCAAAGCCTCCCGATAGGCGCGAAGATGCTGCCTATGGTGAGTTCTGTCGGACAAGAGCCGAGTCTTCCGCCATTTGCGCTCTAGTCGTCGTCCAGCCCGCTTCATCTCCCGGAGTTCCTGGGAGAACCAGGGCTTACGGTTGGGAGCGGGTTGGAGAGGACACTCAGGAGCGATAGTATCGAGGGCCTTGGGAAGGACGGTGTTCCAAGTATTCACCAAGGTCTCGGTAGAGTCGCCGTTGCTACCAACCATTAAACCCTCTAAGGCATTCTGGAAGCCTGTTGGTTCCATCACCCTTCGAGGGCGGACCATTCTAATGGGTCCGCCACCCCCGGGGGGGCGGAAAGTGGCCTTAAGTTCCATCTTGATCAGAAAGTGGTCCGTCCATGACAATGCGGAGGTTTTTGTTACCTCCGCCCACGGATACTCCTGTTCCGTACTAAAAATCCCATCGAGTGTGTGACCCGCACAATGAGTAGGCCCGTCAACCAATTGGGATAGGTTCATGCTTGTCATGGATTCCATGAACTCCCGAGCTGCTCCAGATAGATTGGATGGGCTGGTCTCTAGAGGGATGTTGAAGTCGCCCAAGACCAAAAGTCTGGGCGAATCCAACAACAACTCAGAGACCAGCTGAGTCAGCTCGGTTAGGGAGTCCGTTAGGCAACGGGGTGGCCGGTATACCAACAGAATCCCCAAGCTATCCCTGGTCTTCAGGCTAAGTTACACACACTCGATATGGGTTGTTTTCCGGACAGGCTTTCTGATCAAGGTCAGGTTGGTTTTATGGACTAAAGCCACACCGCCCCCTCGCCCACTTTCCCTTATCTGCTCACTGACCGTGTAACCGGCTGGGAGAGCTTGCGCCCAAGTTACAGCGCTGGCATCTCCCAGCCAGGTCTCAGTAAAGCATGCCAGGTCGGCCTGTTCATCTACGAGGAGGTCGTGGATGATGTGGGTTTTCCCCTTGGCCGACCTGACATTGCAGAGGAGCAGATTAAGGGATTGTGGAACGATTGGTGCACTCCCCACATTATCCTGGGAAACAGAGTGAACAGAAGAAGGGATAGATATCAAACATCGATCCCTTCTTCTTTTGTAACATTAAAAATAAATCTTATCCCTATAGCAAGTTTTCAAAAGGGGAAGGGGAAGGGGAAAAAAAAGGAGATCCATGCGATAGCTTAAGCCATTTGTTCAAAGAGTTGTGTAAAAAATGATACTGCTGCATATGACTTTTGGATATCTTAAAGCAGTCTTTGATATGTTTGGTAGGAAACGTCTCTCAGTAAACCCTGATACTTTTAAGGGCATAGGTTTCTCTCCAGTTGTAAACCTGAATCTAGATTTAACTTCAGACTGCTGGTTTGAGGTGAAGATTTTCCCCACCTGATAGCTCTTCTCAAATCAATCAATCAATCCATCAATCAACTCTTATCTAAAGTATGACAGGAAGATTAATTCTAGCTTCTCTATGATAGGCTTTGTTTACTATGCAGAAGATGTGGGTGTGCAGGAACATTCCAGGATACAGTCTTACAAACTAAGTATCATTGAACACAGTGGGACTGACTTCTGAATAAAAATGCATGAAGACTATGCTGCCACTAATATGAGCTTCCAACTGCAGTCTGATGTTCCATAGAATACACTTTACCTGAGCCACTGGTTCTTATTAAAATTCTGCACATAGGCATTGAGTTAAGAGTTAAAATGAAACAAAATTACAAGGGGTGTAGCCACACTGCAGAAATAAAGCAGTCTGACACCACTTTAACTGCAATGTGTCTATCATATAGAATCATAGGGTTTGTAGTTTGGTTAGACACTCGAGTTCTTTGACAGACCAGGCTGAATACTTCACCAAACTACAAATCCTAGGATTCCACAGGGTAGAGCCATGGCAGGTGAAGGGGTGTTAAACTGCTTTATTTCTGCAGTATGGATGCATCCTTGGGATGTATTTTATTTTATTTTGCTTATTTTACTCTTGTATGCAAGAAGAAAGATTTTCTCAAGGTTTCTCCTGATAGACAATCTTCCAATTCCTTTTTACATAATTTTTTGTGAAAAAACTGATGTGGCATGGACTAGTATCCTCACCAATCCCCAGTGCTATATTATTTTCTTTACATAGTTCTCTGAAAACCTGCCACAGACCAGCAGCCAATGGCTTGTGGACCAACACTTGTTTGCAGACCACCACTATGAGCAGCAGTCCTATAAGGTACATTTGGTAACATTACACTTGAGCACAATTAAAACAGACCTTCATATATGGGTGAAGAAAACAATCTTGTTACTCTTACTTCAAAAAACTTTGTAACAAAAATCACTGGAGAAATTATTTATGGTGCTGAAGCACAAGGCTTTTCTAATCTGAACATACCAGAGACAATTCAAACTCAAACTTTCTATTATTAGATTTACCATGTAGTAGAGCTGCAGCAAAGCTGAATGGAAGCAGAAGCATGAGTTTCTTTAATTAAGGCCTATGTTCAAACAATATTAATTGATTACAGAATCAAGTTGCAATAGGTGGGGCTATTAAAGAAATGTTAACTAGAAGAAAGGGGCAGAATTGGAGAAAGGGTGGCTCAAAAATTTTAGCCATTGATAAAAATCACCTGCCAGCAAATTGAAAAATTGAGGACAGGCAGTTGCATAGGGCAGTCACATTCATATTGTTTCATATGAATTCTGTAGTTCTTTCAGTGTTATCAATACCAAAGAGTTGATTATGGTCAGGATTTAAGAAGAAAGACCTACACTAACACTTGCATATGATAATTTTTATGCAAAGATGCAAATTTAGAAAGTTACTGCATTTTCATAGAAGCGTAGTGTTGAAAGGTACTACTAGGAATATTTAGTAGTATGTCCTGTCAATATAGAAATCTACATCTAAAGCTAAAGCAAAGATGTGCATTTAATTTCCACTTAAAAATCACAAGTAAAAGAGAGTTCTCCATTTTCTGAGGTAGTTCCATTGTTGAAAAACTTTTGTGGTTAGAAAGTTCTTCCTGTTATTTATCCTTATATTATCCTTACCTGATATTTAAAAGCTACTCTGGTTATGATAAATTGAAATATTGTAATTGGAAGGCCCATTATTAGGCAACTTATTTGCTTACTAATTTTGCCCTTCCATATTGGTGGGCATCCTCAAAGCCACTGCACTCTTTTCAAACTTAGTCCTTCAAACAGAGGACTGACTTCTATAAAGTTGGAAACATGGTCATACTAGTCAAGCTCCTCACCTGTACAATTTAGCATATTTGTTTGTGAAGAAGCCTTTTGAAGCCCCTTGCTTCCAAATGCATGTCATTCAGCCCATCTTCAGAGAAGGTCTTTAAAATTTCTGGGTGAAGAGAGTATGTGTTTGTATCATCAAAACCCAGTGAAGATATAACAGTGGCTGGGAGTGAGTTCCATAGATCTCAAGCTGTTATATGGACAAAATAAAGCTGTCTAAAATAATCTATGTTATTCTAAAAAGATTTTACAACAATTAACAGTATATTTAGGTTGTGCTACATCAAAGTTCTACAACCTAGTCAAATCAATGATTTCTTGGCACCCCAAACTTTGCTGAAAGCCCCTTCACGGAGAGTATATTCCACAACTGGGGTGGCATAGTATTCCCAGTGTGCCCCCTGGATTCCTGTTTCCCTGGACTGCTGTTGGTGTGCTGTATATCGTGTGTTCCTCAAAATCTTTGGATGTGCAACATGCTGATGACAGCATCCAGAGATGTATTAATTTATTTATATTCCTAAAATTGGGACACAAACCAGCTTACAAATTAAAAGAACAATACAATTTTTAAAATACAAAGTAAACATTAAAATAGAGGTAAACTAGTATAGTATTAAAACATATCACTCATTAAAATAATAAAATACAATTAAAAAGATAAAAGCGCTTAAAACAATACATTAAAAAATTAAAAATCCTAAAAATACTATCTTTTTTTTTTTAACTTGCCGTTAGAACGACAACAAGGATGGGACCATCCTGGCTTCTCTGGGGAGGTAGTTCCAAAGTCTGGGAGCAACCACTGAGAAAGCCCTCTCTCTTGTTCCCACCAAAAGCACCTGAGAAAGTGGTGGGATGGAGAAGAGGGCCTCTCTAGATTATCTTAAAACCCTAATGGACTCATATAGGAAGATACAGTTCTTCAAATAACCTGGACTGAAGCAGCATAGGGCTTTATAGGTCAAAACTTTGAATTGTGCCCAGAAATGGACTGGCAGTTAGTGCAGCTGTTACAACAAGTGAGATGTATCCTCCCTGTATCAAGTCCCAGTAAACGATCTGGATGCAGCTCATTGGGCCAGCTGATGTTTCTGAGCACTTTTCAAAGGCAGCCCGACATACAGCACATTGCAATAATCAAAACAGGATGCTCCCAAGGCATGGACCACGGCCGGACTCAACTTCTCCAGGAATGGGTGCAGTTGGCGCACTAGTTTTAACTCTGTAAAAGCACTCCTGCTCACCACTGAGATCCAGACCTGCATGTTGAGTGCTAAATCTAGGAGTACTTCCCAACTGCCGACCTATGTTTTCAGGGGGAGTGTAACCGCATTTAACATAGGCTGAATCTGTGTTCCTGGATCTGTTTTTTAACTGACCAGGAGCATCTATGGCCCAAAAAAGATGGGCCAAAGAAATGGCTTCTGGTCACATTGGGGATGTGATGTTCAGATAATGCACACCCCAAAGTGGCTTGAAAGTGTTCCGAGGCCACCAAAGGCAGCCTGAAGCTTCCAGAAAAAGGATTTAATCTGCTCCTGGCATTGCCCATTTGGGACAGCCATGATGGCTTGCTTTGAGAGGCTGTGAGGTCGATGTGATCCCAGGCTGACTGCTCCTTCCTGCCCATCTGCTTTGGGCCTATGTCTTGTCTGGATTAAATTTAAATTTGTTTGCCCTCATCCACTCCATTACAGTGTCCAGACACCAGTTTAGCACAGGAACAGCATCACTGGAATTAGGTGGAAAGGAGTAAAAGAGCTGGGTATCATTAGCATACAGATGACACCTGACCACAACACTCTAGACAACCTCTCCCAGAAATTTCATGTAGATGTTAAATAGCCTAGGGGATGGGATTGAACCCCAAGGGACTTCATGGGCCAATGCCCAGGGAACCAAACAGGATTTTCCTATCATGACCCTCTGAGAGCACCCCTCCAGGAAAGAATGGACCACTGTAGAACAGTGTCCCCACGTTCCATCCTGCAGAAACGACTCAGAAGGATGTCGTGGATGATAGTATCAGAAGCCACAGAGAAGTCCAGCAGAACAAACACTCCGCTTGTCCAGTTCCTGCACAGGTCTTCCACCAAGGCAACCAAAACTGTCTCTGATTTATAACCAGGTCTGAAAGGAGACTCCAATGGATCAAAATAATCTGCCTCATCCAGGAACCCCTGGAGCTGAGAAGCCATCACACACTCCAGTACCTTGCCCAAAAATGGGATCTTGGAGATCAGCCTATAGTTATCTAGTATTGTGGGATTCAGGGAAGTTTTTTTTCCCCTTCAAAAGAGGTCTTACCATAACTTCCTTTATCTGTGTGGGGAACCTGGATTATTGTAAAAAGACATTAATCACTTCTACCCACTCTTGAGAAATACGAAAATGTATATATCACCTATTTTCTTTCTCAAGAAAAAAACTGATAGGTAAAGGAAATGACAAAGAAGACTAACCAGGAAAGTCTGATACTTGTGAATACTTACTAAATGATAATGCAAAAACTTCTTAAACCATAAACTGCAAATGTTTACTACAATAACATTTCAGAATTAAACATGAATAATCTAAAAGAAGTATAAAGGCATTGGCAGATGAAGACCTCTTGAAACAGTTTTAAAAGATTCCGGAAATAACCCTTTCTTCAAGTTCCTTGTCATAGGATTCTAAGTCTAATGTTCTAAAATAATTATTTCCTAGATTCTTTCAAGCCATAGGATCTTCAGACTTTGGGTTCTGCAAATGTACATCATAAACTACTTTAACTCCTGCTAGCGGCCTGTTTGGAGCTGTGGCAGCGGCCCATTTTGGAAGTTGGCTGTGCAGTCACAATGGTCCTGCTACGACTGGAGCTGGAGTGGCTGTCTGCTTTAGTCCTTCTTTAAATGGACTTATAATTGAATTGTGAACATTACCTTATTCATTTCTGATTGTGCCCTTGATGATTTGTTAAGTTTTAGAGATGAGCTACCTTACATTTTTGTTACTTTTCAATATTGTTAGGGTATGATCATTTCCCAAATGGTTTAGTTTCGCTATTCCAATGGATGTTTACAACTGTATTATTGTAGTAAACACATGCAATGTATGGTTTAATAAGTTTTTGAATTATTGTTAAATAAGTATTCATAAGTACCAGATTTTCTTGGTTAGTCTATTTTGTCATTCAGGTAAAGAAAAGGATCCAGGGAAACCTAAGATGGCTTGATTTTAGAAGCAGTGTGCTCTTGATTTTAAACAAGTCAGACAGTTGCTTCCATATGGATCCTTCCACAGGCACTCCAGGTAAACTATCAGTCACTGAGTCACACCTGGAAAAGACATATTCTAGCACCTAATTTCTCCATGTTTTTTCCATCTTTCCACATAGCTTTCATTTTCAATACTTTTGTTTTAATTTCCTCATGTGTTCTTAATTTGCCTTTCACAGCCATCTTGCTTCAAAACACATATAAAGTGCTTCTGAAGGGGTAGTTTCATGATCAACAGATGATGACTCTTGGTTACTCAGTGGATGGCTTATCTCTAGTGTTACAGTTATGGTTTCAGATCTTGCAGTCAGAATATTTTAGTTAGAGAACCATGCATTTCGGTCAAATCTACTGATGGGAATTTTGCTTCAGGAATTACATTATTTATTATGAGAGCACAGAGATACAGGTGATGCCCCACATGTAGTATCTGCTAAGCTAAACTACAGTTTCCAAAACAGGCTAATGAAAGTAGTGTACAAGAAGGACAAGGGACTATCTTTATCTTCACATGTGACAAAGGTATGTGACAATCTGTAATGGTGATCAACAAAAACTTTTTGCATGCTTCAGAGATTAAATGTTTAAATTATATTTAGAAGTAATCTAACAATTACTAGTGCCATTATTATTTTGACACAATATATAAAACAGTGAAATGCAGAAAAATAACATATTTTCAAAGATGCAAGGCAATTGTTTTCAAATACTGATTTTTGCTTTCACTAAAAACCGGTCTTACTTGAGTATGCGAAGGTGGTAAGCCTTTTCGGCCATACACGCCAATCAATGCATCTTTTTGAAGAGAGATATTGAATTTTAGGAACTGTGGCTGATCAATGAAGACTTGTGACCTCCAGAAGATCCCAGGAGGAACCTCTTGTGTTGCTCGTCGGCCTATATCCAGTTCTCCAGAATCTATAGTACTGTTCTCTTGTGCAAATCCTCCTAATTTTCCTGAGAGATTAAAAAGAAAGATTTCTGATCTTTGCTATCAGTCATTTTTGAAATAAGCTGCCACAAATTTAGACTTGTTTCTCCTGAAATATTTAGAACTGTTCAGAGACTGTTAATGATTCCAGAGAATTCACTAAATAACATAAGAACAGCTTACATAAATATCTTCAAAGTCAAAATCCAATGACTCCCCTAAGGTATACAGTTAAGGCAAATGTTGCAGGACATAAATCTCATTCTGATCTCTCATAACCTAATTATTTTACAAACTCTGTATCTTGTAGGATTAACTCTAGTATTTATCATTCTGTCTAAACACACAGTATTCTTACTACTGCAGATTTAGATGAAATGTTGTATGTGTATCTATATAGCCTAGCAGAAACACTCTTACGTAAACAGGTATCAAAACAATCAGTGGAACTAGTAAGTGCAATTTTACACTCCATTAGTTAGCTCAGCATTGATTTACACATGAGGAATGCTCTATGAAATATTTTTCAAGATGTATTCATTTGTCTGAAGAAGAATTCAAACCCTGTCTATGCAAAGTAATCATAAAATGTGCAAGCTGGCACAGGCAGTCACAGAAGTCCCACAACTCAGAAAAGAGTTTTGTCCCTTTCTAAATCTTTGGTAGACTATGTTTTGAAGTAACATACGTTTTATGCACTAAAATACAATTACTATTAGGCTTCTTACCTTTCTGTTTGAACCACAAGACATCACAGTTTACATATAAGGTGTCATTCTTAATTGTTTTCTAATATATACTGTACATTCAATAAACTCCTTTGTAAACAGAGTGGCTTAAATCCAACTGCTAATTCAAATTAGATTAGACTTGCTGGGTCAATAGATCAATGCTCCAACTCACAGGATCAAATCCTATGTAAACACCATTGCCTTAATGGGTGCACTATAGTTAGGACTACCAATTCGATTTAGGCCATTTTCTGTACAGAAAGACAAAGCCTCCCATCTTTAAAGCCATACTTAAACTTTACTACGTATGCCACACTTTTCCAGACTCTGCTCCTCTACTTTCTGTAGGAGTTTGTGAAAATCTACAAGTGGTGACTTAAAATGCGTGCTTAGCATCACTTGTGAAATTCGTATTAATAACATGTATCTCTCAAAGGTTCATGAACATAACATTTTTTTTTAAAAAAGTGATTAAACAGGGGCATTTCCTTATATGATGAAATCAGAGAATATTGTAAAAACAAGCAAAAATAGTGAAAAGATAGTTTAATTATTGTTTATTTTTTTCTTAAGTTTAGAGTAGGTATGAATCTCTAATACAAGTGAGTGATTTGAAAGTTACTATAATAAAATCTTAGATTTCAAAGTCAGAAATCCCCACTCCTATTAACTGACTATTAAATGTTATATATATGGTGGTGGTGGTGGTGGTGGTGGTGGTGGAATCCAAATTGAAAATATCCATTTCACATGTTAATTTAAAACCTATTAAGCAAGTGCTGGAGGAAAGTTGGTATTAAGATCAGGGAGTCTCTTATAACATTATAATCAGAATATATATTTTGGTTTCTCTGTCAGAGAAACAAACTACAAATCCCAGGATTCCATAGCACTAAAACAAAGTACTTAAAGTGGTGTCAAACTGCATTAATCTGATCTTTCTTCCCTTACTCATCTGGAAAGTGTAGGAAGTAGAACTAGTGCAGCTAACTGGATTAACTATATTTCTAAAAGTAGTTTAAAAGCATTTTTCTCATATAGCTACATTTTTAATCCTTTTCCAGCCCAAATCCCTACCTTGGACAATTTCAGCTTCAACATTTTATTAAGACACGCAAATAATGTATACAGACATATCAAAGACTATAGTTAAATATGTACTGTTTCCAAGTATTTACCAAACAAAATAGTGAACTTCTTTGTTATAGTGGCACAAATTGAAGCAAAACTGTGGCAAAATTTATCTACTAAATGACGAAGTTACAGTTTAAACTAATCAATAAAAGTAATTATTAAATTTAATCTAATAACACAGAATCAATGTGGTATGATTTAACAAGACATTAAAAGATTAACAATGTCTGCTGCAGGGCACAGTTTGATATAATTTCAAGCTTTCAGTGATCATGAGAAGATTTAAAGGGGTATCAAGGAATAAGATTAGATTTATAGACAATCAATAGCACACCATCCAGTTGCATAGCATAACCTTGGATTGTTAACACCCCCACTGTGAGAAAACTAAGATGACATACATCCTTTAAAAAACTAATGTCATTTCCTAACACTATTGGTCAGAGTCATCAGAACTCAAGAGAATTTTTTTAAAAACCATCCTTTAAGAGGTACTTATACAAAATCAATAAACTATTGAATTAAGATACTATTTAATTAGAATGAAGCATTCTGAACAATATTAAAAAATGTTGGATGTTAACACCTAATCGTTTTAGCTTTACTTAATCTTTTGCTCTTCCTTGAGTTCTTATGTCCTGATGAATAAAACTTCTAGAAATTACCCTTGAACATGTCAAATGAAAAAAAATGGTCAGTATGAAAATGCTAATCGACATTCCATTATTTTTTATGTTGAAGAGTAATATAACCATCTAAAATACAAGCAGTTTGGTTATGCTTGTGGGTTTTTTAAAAACTGCAGTCAGTCAATATGTTCACTTAAAACACTGAAATTTAGTGTGATATTTCTTTGCAAATATTCATTGAAATTTCTTTAGTTTCCACGTAAACAGAGACAGTAAATGCAACATTAGTTAGCAGAGTTTGTGAGTTGGAGGAAGAAAACTCAATTGCACAGCACCTTGTTACGTGTATGGCATGTGTTTCACAGTATAATTATTCACATAAGAGAAGTCAGACATAATTAGGGAGGAATGTTCAGATAATGCATAAATCTTTTTACATGCAAAAATTCTGACATGCAGCATTTATTAAATAATTGCTGTTAAGGGACTAAAATACCACAAAGGCACCAGATCCTGCCTGATCACAGAAGCTAAGCAAGGTCAATTAATATTTGGATGGGACACCACCAATGACTACCAGGTGCTATAAGCCATATTTCAGAGGAAGGAAATGGCAAAACCACCTCTGAGTATTCTTTGCCTAAGAAAACCCTATGAAATTCATGGGGTTGCCAAAAGTCTATAGGAGACTTAAAGGCACATACACACACAATTAATTTCTAGATCAACCTGTCTTTATTTGATATAAACTTGAAAGCCTGTTTGCAAACATATGGGCCCATTTTAGATTGGCAAAAAGAGGTGTGATGAAGGCTGCATGAAAGCCCAGCCTTTAGATGAGAAAAAGGGAAAGTGTGCCATGAAAACGCTATTTTGGCGCTTTAAGGGAGAAGAAGCCCCTTTAAAAAGGTGCTTGATTTCCCCACTCCTTTTTTAAAAAGAGTGCGATAGCGCTAGTGCATCTAAACACTAAGGTGTAGTTGCGCAGTTAAATGGGGCTCTGTCTCTTTAAGGTGCTCATTTAAAGGCAGCGATAGAGATGCGGATCATAATGGATCGTGAGTTGGGAGCATGCGTGGTGTGGAGTTCACTTCTAATTAAAACGCTTAATGCCCTATAGGTGTAAAAGCTGGGGTTTAACCGCGCAGTTTTTTAAAGCTCCCAAACCCTAGCTCCAGCCCTAATCGGAACCCTAGACATGCGCAGTAGGGACTCTGGGATGCCGTTACTGTTATTCTACTGTGGATAACATGTCAATTCATTCACAAAATAAGGGGGTTCATTCATGATGCACCAGTGCAACAACACAGTTTAAAAAGGCAGAGAAACCGCAGTGATAAACCGCTGAACTTTTAAAAAAAATTTCCTTGCCGGCTGCGAATTGCGCAATTGCACAACTGTGTAGTTCCCAGCAAGCAAGGATAATGTTGCTGTATTGTGTACCTGCGTAATTGTGCAATTGCGCAATTCGCAGTCGGCAAGGAAATTTTTTTTTAAAGCGCAGCTAAAAGCCGCGTTCATTGCTGCCCATGTAGCTGCTCCGCCTGTGTTTGTAGCATCCTGACAGCTTCCCATGTAGCTGCTGAGCCACAGAAAAGACCTCAGATAAGTCGTTCCCAAACCCCTCAGTCTAGCAGCCCTGTACCTTTTAAATGCACACCTGGGGCTTGCAGTCTAGCTGCTGAGCATTAAGGAAAAGGCAACTTCATGTCACACTTTCCTGCCAATCTAAAAAGCCCCATGGTGTAAGATGTACGGAATGAATAGCTACAGACTCAACTGAATCATTGGATTGCAGATCTTGTGGAACAATGGCAGCAAGGGTACACTGTTCACTAGGCTCCAACTAGCCCCAGCCAGGCATTTCTGTTTGCTTCTTTACTTATAACCACACTATGGGGTAGTACTGGTTGTAACCTTTCACCTCAGTCAATCTTGCACACCTGCCTTTGTTGATCTCACTGGGCAAAGTTCCTTGTTGTAAAGACATAGGCCTGAAACAGATGGGCCAATGGGGGCAGATTTTGACCGCCCTGGGGGACCCAGAAAGAGTGGAAGACTTCTATTTGGGGTTGGGGAAAGAGGCGCCCTAGTGCCATGGCATGTGTTTGCCACAGCCCTGGGGTGATCGGACTCTAGCTTCTAGCTGCTCCTTCCTGCCCATCTGCTTTGCCCCACAGTGTGTTTTCCTTTAAAGGTTTCAAGAAGGTCTTTATGGGTGGGGGTCTGTCTGTTTAGCAAACAGAAGATGAGCATGGGGAGGTGGGGAAGGACTCAGAAGGGCAATAGGGGCTTCTATCAAATGGTGTGTAATTTAGTGTGCCGGTTCTTGAGTTGGATGGACTGCAAGGCTTTATTTTCTGTTTTTTTAGATGTCTGGGTAAGTCCTTCTCCTGGAGCACTTTCCTGATAAGGAGGGAAGAAATAACACATGCTTCGCCCTCTATACTGATTTCAGGGATGCTGAAATTGGTAGGAAAGCTGCCTTGACAGAAGAAGAGCTGTCTTGAGAAGGAACTTATCATTTTATTTCATTTACTGGGCAAAGAAGAAAAAGCACTTCACTGCTCTGTATAGAAATTGTTGCTTTACAGTTCAAAGATTTATTATCTTAATTGTGTATGGTAAACAGTCAACATGCATGGAAGTTGGAAGACAATATTTAATTTCTAAAAAGAGAAGTGCATGGAGCAGAGGTGAAAAAAAACCCTTGCCATCTGCTGGTGTGGATGTATTTATTGCAAATCTATTTTATCTATATCCCACTCTTCTGGCATGGGGCCCAAAGTGGTTTACAACAATGTGTGTGTGTGTGCAATCGAGAGTGAGAGCAAATGAAGAGAGAGAGAGAACATGAAGATGAAATAATGTCATGTTGCTCACTGTAAATTAATTCTAAGTTACAAAAAGTATCAGGTTTCCAGGACAAAGATCCAGTTACCAGGTCTGTGGTGCTGCTTGATTAATGTGCTCTAACACATGCATTAGTGTGTTTGATTTGAGTTCATCTTACAAGATTCAGTTTGCATAAATATCCTTAAGTATTCTCTTCTAACATGTAGCAGCTTTGGCTCTGGGTCTTTTTCCTTCCCAAGTAGAGCTGAACACCAGCTGCCATTGAAATCATGCTCCTCACACACTTTGTGTTAATGTGGAAGTTCTGGTTTCAAGGCAAAATACTAGCAGTAGCGGCAGTGCTTAGGAAATAGCCCCTGGAGACACCAGGAGGGACAAAAATTGGATCTCTTGGTGAGCCCCGTAAGCTGTGTATTGCCCTCCATGATAAACAGGATATTCAGTGGCTTCAGAGGTAATCAGTTCAGTTGAACACAAATCTTAGTCACTGCCTTTTTTGTTTTGTTTCTATAGAACATTCTAGCCCCTGAGGCTTATAACTATCATTGTTCCATTCCATCCACTCTTCATTTTATTTCAAAATGTAGACAGTTTTGTTTTCCTTTTTTTATAGTGATGAACATTTAGAGTGGAACTAAATCTTGCAAAGAACAAACAGAGCTCCTGCTGAAAACAGCAATCCCATTATTTGTTTATTATAAGTATTTTAACCTGCCTTTTATCACAGAACATCAGAATGGAGCACTAGAAGCATAAAAAAACAAAATAACAGGGGAAAATAATAAAATATCATTGGAACAAAAACAAACTGGAAGCATAAAAACATTTCAAACCGGTACAACACTTCAACACAATTGTCTCTATGTGAATGTGTAACCTGGGCCAAAATGACAGCATTGTTTGAACCAATCTGTGATCTGTGGTAGAGAAGGGGTGCCATCAGAGGTAATAGAGTCATACAATCATTGAGTTGGAAGGGGGCCTCATGGGCCATCAAGCCCAACTCATTGCTCAGTGCAGAATTTCTAGAAAAGGCATCCCCAACAGCTAGCTGTCCAGCCTCCTCTTGAAGCCATCCAGAGAAGGAAACACCACCACCCCTCTAGGAAACTGGTTCCATTGCCAAACTGTTCTTACTGTCAATAAATTCCTTCTAATCTCCCTTTTAACTATATAGCCTTCTTTGGCCAAAGAACTGGGAAAAAGAGCCTTCTAGGAAGCTATTAAGATATGGGCATATTGGTGTCGAGCTAAATGATGCTTCAGGCATTTGGGGACCAAGCTGTTATAATGAATATGATTTCCTGATTTTATAGTCTCCTAATTGAGACAATATAAGTAGTTTTAATCCCCTCCTCCAGACACATACTGAATGGATCTACCAATAACAACAGTGAAAACCATGTTTTATATAAAAATTGTGGTTAGTCATAACTGAAGAATGGGGTAGGCACAGCTGCTACTAGAATGTATCTAGTGTGCATGGGTGTGTGTGTGTGTGTATTCATTAATGCACAATAGATTTCCTTCTTGTTCTTCTCTATAAGTAGGAAGCCACCCACATAAGGACAGAGATAATGGATACTAAAATACAAAGGACATATCTGAAGCAAAAAAGAAATGAGGAGGTGGAAGAGAGCATTGTCTTAGACAGGATGTCTAAAAAATGGTACAGATTGGAAATTGAGTCATATCGTTTCTGTAATTTGGAACCTTGATGGACAGAAAAGTGAACAGAAAATGTTGCTATTTTCTTTTACAGTGACATAGGGCACAGCTGTAGACTGTGAATGGGAAAACAGATTTAAAGAAAATAGCACTGCAAATACAGCATTCATCAACCATTTAAATCTTGTTTTCTATTTTAAAACTATAGATTTATCAGTCAAAAGTGCATAGACTCACCAAGATTTAAAAAACCTTAAAGGGCAACATCAGAAAAGTTAATAAAAAAAATCTCCTTACATAGTCTGTGCTTTAAAAGCATCTTCAAATAAAATTAATTCATCACTTGAATTTTATTTGTCTGGAAAAAGACCACTCCATATAATATCCTTAATACCATCTTTAAGAGTCATACCATTTCAATATAACATAAGGATATATCAGACAAAGTGTGCAACCTCAATCAAACATAAGGGAAGCGCAAGCACTTAAAAAGGCCACAACTCCACAATTTAGTCACTATAGTTGCTTTTTCTTCTTACATAACAATTTTAAGGTAGGAGATGCCCAAGAAGAGATGCTTCCACTCAGTTCTATCACCACAAAAACAAACCACTATCTTAGCCTTAAAACAAGCTGCTATAATCCAAACTATATTCTCCGTAAAGGTTGTTGCCCTCTTATACACAGTTTGTCTGTTACCAACCTTTCTTCAGTTGCGAACTATTATCTGTCCACAAATCCAGTCTCATGTTGACTAAAGTGGCAAAAAGATCACCAGTAGCACAGTAGTGAGCTTGCTAAAGAAAGGAAGACAGAATTCTGTCTTATACCAGGAATGTACAAAGTGTAGTCCATGAACCACATGTGTTGCCTTGACCTTTTTTGTAGTCTATGTTCCCCAAATAGTGCTGCAAAAATGTTGCCAATTTTGGGGTGGGGAAGGTGTTTAAAACTAAATTTTCTTGCTTAGGGAAGTCTCCAGGAGCAGTACTTTTAAAAAGAAACCCATAAGTGGCTGCCTATAGTTTAATTTTTTTAAAAAAGAAAGCTTTTTTGTCATTTGTTGGCCTCGTGCAGCCTATAGCAGATGCTGAGACTGACAATTTGACTCTCAGTCTTGGTACAGGTGCCTAACCTGCCTTATACAAAGTCTGGACATTGATCCCATTTTTCTCAGAACTGTCTGCTTTAATTGGCAGTGCCCCTGAGGTTTTTCATTAGGTATCTTTCCCAGGCCAGGTGATTTCACTTGAGAGCATGTATGTGGAAAGCATGTATTCTATCATCGAACCATGTTTTTTTCACAAGTGTTGGCCATCTCTGGAAATATTCAGCAATAGATGCATTTGTAATAAAATGTGCCAGACTGCTATTTGCAATTTCTTTGGCTACCCAATCTGCCTGCCACTACTACAACTTTATGTCTGACATCACTGTTGAGAGGGATTCAACACATCAGATGTTGGTTAGTTGTGCAGCCCCCTTTCCACAATTAAAATAATTCCGGCTCAAGTTAGTCACTGCGCCCTTGGAAGCTCTACCTGTCGCTACATTTTCACTTCATCACAACTATTAAAGGCACATAGATTCAAATGACATGGATTTAAATAATATGACCTTTTCTTTTTAAAATTTGCCTTTGTATAGTATAATAAATAGTAAATAGATGGACAAAAAGTACTGACAATCATTAGATGAAAGAGGACTTTAAGAATGTTTATATACTGAAGAAAGAAACTTAATAAAAGTCTGATGCTCTCTTACCATTTTCACCAGGAGGTAATGATACAGTGTGTGTTGGAACAGTATCGGAATTCACTTTTCCATTTTCAAATGTGTCATTTTCAGTCTGTTGTAACTGCCAGTTGAGGCCAAACAGATGCATTGCTGATGGTCAAGAAAACATAATATGTAACAGTTCATGATTATGTTTGGGAGAGAAAATAAACAATTCACACAAAATAGTTCGTGAAATTTGCATTTATAAAGAATATTTTAATTTGATTTTAAAAGACAAAAATTGGAAATACTCCCCATACTAGTATATAATTTAAGAATATTTCTTGGTTTATGGAATACCATAACTGCAAAGACAGAAAGCAGTTTTTAGGAAACAATCACAAGACTAAAATGTCAAATGCCACTCCTTTCTATTGCATAACTGCCACACTGATAAAAGACAAAACTACTAACAAAAATACCCAACACTCTCTGTAGTATTTGCTTTATTCCTCCCAGAAGGAGTAGTAACTTCATCTGAAAACAAAAAGATTTCTTAAAGAAAATTTTACCTTTTATGCAGAAGGTAATAACAGTGTGCATTGGGACAGTATCAGAAGTGTTATAAGTATTCTAGCAACCAATAAAATGAAACAAATACGGTGAATAGCACATTAAAGGTGTTTAAATATTCCATGTCCTCAAATATTCATAAAATTGAATTTGAATAAACCTAGTTCTAATAGATATTGTTCCATAGTCTCTTATAATGTGGTGCCATTTAAAGTCAACTGTTAGAAAGCTAGAACATATGGAAGGACAAATTGCTTACCTGTACCTTGTTCTAGTAGTAATACGTGCCCTCGCAAATGGGTCTTGTGTCTGCACAGATCCGATATACAGAATGTTCCAGGGCTGAGTAGCTTTTGGCAGTAACCCTGCCCCTTTGGACATCAGCATAAATAGCATAAAGAACCACTCCCCTCAGTTCCAATGTCTATCATAAAGTCAGGCAAACCTGCAATAAAAGAGGGGAGGATGGTGGGTTTGTGTGAGGGCAAGGATGACCACTTGAAGAACTAGTTACAGATAGGTAACCTGTCCTTCTTCATGGTTTCTGTACCTCACACAAATAGGTGACTAGCTAGCTTACCAACGGAGGTAGGTCGGGTGAACTGAGGATCAAAGACAAGACCACACACAAATTCTGCATCTTCATACACTCTGCAGTCATTCTAGTAGTGCTAGATGAAAGTATTTGTGTGCAGAGCCCACGTATTTGCACTGCACACTTCTGGCAAGGAGATACTCCATAGTCAGATGTGAGAAGCAGAAACAGCACAAATCAAATGTGCTGAGACCCAAAGGAAGAGGTTTCCAGAGTTGATATGCTAGGTTGTTGAGATTGATCACCCATCTCAACACCAGCTGTATTGCCTCCGTGATAGATGAACAATCTAGGAACTTCCAGAAGGAAGCAGACATCTAGCAAAGCAAATCGTTCTCCAAGCTGGCATAAGGGATCCCTGTGGATGGCAGGCAGCACAATGTCATGTTTAAGGTAGAATGGGGAGACTACCTTTGGAAGGAATGCAGGATCAAAATGGAGGTCAATTTTATCTGTGTGGAAGACAAGCCAATTAAAAAGTAGAGCCCAGATCTCTCAAACAGAACTCTGGGTGATAGCCACTAAGACGACCATTTTCAGAATGAGGAGTCGTAGGTTGATGGTGGCCATGGGTTTGAATGTTTTTTTCATGAGCTGAGAAAGAACCACAGAAAGAGACTGTGATGGAACTCGGTCTCAGGCAGGCAGTAAAGATGTGAGAGGCCCTTGAGAAACTTCTTAATAATGGGGCTTTGAAACAGCAACACTGTTGAATAAGATGCAAGCTGGTGTGCCACTAAGGTGGTGAGATAAACACAACACGGATAGAGATAGGTCACCTTTGAGAGGTAAGAAAAAAGCTATAGCGGTCTGTCAGTACTGTAAGGAGATTCAAAGCTTGGGCAAAGTGACAGAACCTGTGCCACTTGAGTATATAGGAATGACACATTGAAGGTTTCTGAAAGGTAAGAAAGATTGAATATTAATCTAGTGCCTGCAGAGGCACCAGGCCATCTGGTGGAGAGTGCAATTGTCCAGGTGTCTGATGTGGCCATCCACCTGTGAAACAGGTTGGTGAGTATGGGAGTCAGATTCCATTGGGACAGCTGTAGAGTGTCACACATCAGGGATGCTTCATCCACCGCAGTGATATCAGAACTCAGTCTGCCAAGTCCTTTTGAACCTTCACCAATAGAAGTGAGACCAATAGGAATCATCCCTGCACTGGGACTGAGACAGGGGAGACCTGCCATAAGACTGAGATTGAATCTCAGGAGAGCACTCAGGTGATACAGATGGGTAAGACAGTCTTTCTCCCAGGATAAGGAGCATTGATGAGATGGTATGTGTGAATTGAGGTGATGCCTGGAATGCCCCACAAGGTGGCATGGTCAGTGGATGTGGCAAGAGAAGAGATTTTTGAGGCGACAATTAGCTATCATGGAAGGCCCACAGCAAGAGCTAACCCCATGAGATTGTTCTGTTGAGGGTGGGTCAAACTGTGTATTGCCACAATAGGCACTTCTTGAACTGACCAATCCTCAGTATGGGCCCATTCAAGAATGACTAATGCTGGAGATATAGTTGAGTCCAACTGTTTCCTGATGGCAGAACTAGTAGTGATGCATTGCACCTTGCTCTACTGGACCTTTTGTACCTTTTGTTAAGTACAGTACTCAGAGAAGTAGAGTCAGTCATGCTTCATTTATGACCCTGGCTGCCTTGACACAGATTGACATTGATTTTCCTAGGATTTGAGGGATGAGTATCATCTCAGAGCTGTCTTGAGACACAGAGGCTGGTGTGGATGGTTGGGCAGGCCTCAGATGCAGAGGAAGTGTCCATAGGTTGATGTGTCCTCTAAAACATAAAGAATGGAGGGTTGCTTGCAAATGAAGATAGTGATTGTGTGTAGGAGACAATTC
This sequence comes from Urosaurus nigricauda, assembly GCA_034509955.1. Lineage (NCBI taxonomy): Eukaryota > Metazoa > Chordata > Lepidosauria > Squamata > Phrynosomatidae > Urosaurus > Urosaurus nigricauda. The sequence continues at coordinate 140,493,790 of JAOEGL010000005.1, forward strand.
TTTGCAACCACCTCCACTGCCTTCAGGGGTTGCTCCCACAAATGTGTTCTCAGCCGAAAAACACAGTTCTTTAGGGCCTAGATCATGAAGCTGTGACAAACTGGCCATGGCTGTCTGAGCACAGGACTTCCCCTCTGCATAAAGTTAACTTTTTAAACAAGGACATGGACACCACTAAACAAGGACACCACTTAAAAACAAACAAACCACTGACCAGATCTGGGTTGAAGGGGAAGAGAAAAGGCAACAGAGCTTGCAGAAAGTCCAAAAGATTCTCTCTCTTATTTTTTGTCCATTGACCGAAGAAAGAGAATCAGGGTGAAAACATGCAGAAGAATAATAAAGAAGAGGAAGCTACTCAGTGTCTGAATATATGAAAGTGAATCGTACAACAGAGAAGAAGCAACTTAAGGAGTACCTGTTCATGCTATTTATGCTAGGGTGCAAAGGGTTGGGTTACTGCTAAAAACTACTGTGCTCTGGAATATTTCATGAGCTGAACCTGTGAAGATGCAAGACCCATTTGTCTGAGGCACAGAGACCACAAAGAAGAAAACTGTACACCAGTTTCTCAAGCAACTCAGTGACTGGTTTGTGCTTTACTTCCAGAAAACGACCATATCATCAGTAACCAAGTATCAGCACTCAAGACAATTTTTTCAGATCACAGAAAGCAAAATTTGATCTTTACTAATTTTTTTCTGTATACAACATCACCCTTTGTTTACAATCAGCAGTACTGAAACTTTCAGGGCAATGGAGGAGCTGGTAAGAGCCCAAATGCCCCTGAAACATCACAAAATATACCTTTTGGGGTGGGAGTTTATTCACTTGGAGAGAGAAGAAAGCATATTTCCAGAGCTCTGGTTATGTTTCAAAGTTCTCCATGCTCTCACACTGCACTTAGTCCTAGCCCAATACAGTAAGGCACGGAGTATGAATATTGCTAGAACGAGAAGCCTTCCCCAAACTAAAGGGCTGTAGAGGTTCTATAAAAGTTAACAATTTTAGGTTCTGCCCATTAGGGCTTATTGGCTTGTACTCATATGGCTACTTATGGCCATATGATGGCTTTGCTAATTTGGCAACAGGCATATTATACCAAGTATAGCAGTGCAATTTAACTCCAATAAAGCATAGTGAAACAGGTAATGATGGCCCTGATGCCACTCTTCTCATAAATACTTTTGCACCTTTTCAAGTCTTGGCCTCAAAATGGTTAAAAAGGGTTTTTGCCCTTGGAAAAAGGGTCTGGAATTCTGTTTGCCAATTTTAAATCCATTCAAATTATTCTAGTTAATTGAGACAATGATAACAATGCTTTAGGATTTTGCAACTGACAACACTATTAATTAAAAAAAATCTTTTGCATTTTTTATTATTACTTGCATAACCATATTGTTGAAATAATTCCATATCACACATACAAAAGTATTTGCTTCAGATCATTGATTCTCAAATCTCTTTCCTTTTGCATATCTTAATATTAATTCTTTCATATTCCCAAAATCAATCTCCTGTCTAAACATAATCACTTCTGGAATACTGCCAGAATTGGCTTATATTTTGAATGCACTTTACATGAAATCCCTTTTTATGACTTTCCTATTGCTCATGTTTTATTGTTGCCTTGGTTTACTATGGATATGTAAAATCCCGAAGGCCAAATCTACTGTCAGTTATGCTGTCTCACTATAATGGCTTCAATGCAGCAACTCAAAGAATGATTCCCACTTGGGGGGTTCTAAATATTCATTACTCAAAATGTTTCAACTAGTCTGTTTTATTACTTAGCAAGGGTTTAGTGTCTTTGTTACTGTGAATGTCAGAAACTGGAAAGTATTGATACAGTTATTAACATTCTTCCTGTAAATGTTGACAACCAATGAATATTAACAATCACCAGTGGAGAATTATCAATATTTGCTTAAGAAGGCCAACAATCACCAGTATCAGATATTCACAATAACAATTTCATCCTTTCCAATAGTCATAAAGTCCCAACTATTTTTAAAAGGATTTGTTGATTTACTTTCTTGGTAAAAATTAATTAAGCTACCTTACTTTATTTATTCACAGCTTGTGGCTGAGTCCTTATGTAAAATAGGAAGAGAAAAATAAAATGATAGCAAGCAGACTATCTTATACTAGAAGTGAAATGACTGTGTTTATATAACCACCACAATTTTAGTCCATTTTATTATACTGCTTTTGCTTATGAAAACTCATGCCATAATTATGTTGTTATTTAAGCCTCATGTTTATAAAAGCACATGCCCTAGTAAGCCAGTTAGCCACAGCTTAACAACCACCCTTCTGGAACTTCAATATAACATTATAATGTTGAATTACAGTACAAATACAAATAACAAATAAATAAATAAAAGTTAAAAAAGAGCTGAAGATTATGAGGTGTTCATTAGGTATAACTAATCAACATGTATTTTACATCTGTTCCATCTTTTGCAGGCAGAAATCTACATATTAGATATAGAGGACCATGACTGGCCTTCATGATCCAATGAACATTCTCCTAACCTATCTAATATTAGTTCTAGCAATGAAAGATTTAATCTTGATTGTAAATTCCCATTTTTGTAGAAATGTGTTCATAACAGTCTATTAAAAGACACGTCATAACAGGAAATTGCTTACTGAGAAATGTTGGAAGAGGAGATGTCAAGACGATCTCACAGATGAATGCTCCAATTTTTTTATTTGACAAGAAAAGGCTACTGAACATCCTAATACATACTCTACATTGTTCAAGGCACAAATCCACACAAATAGCTAATCAGTTTTTCTGCTTGCTTTTAGGCCACCAAAATATATACATAGCATGTAATATTCTAAGGTAACTAATTCCTGTGTTACATTTATTTGGTTAACTAAATATTCAAATGACATGTACTTCCAATTCAGTTTGAATTCAAGCTGAATTGCAGGAGGATTTATGGTGATAGATGGGGATTTCTTTTAAAGCCTTTCTCTCTATATGCTATAGTCAATTTAGTATGTTCCCAGTGCTTACTTTTAGAACTTTCACTCTTGATAACAGTGAAACATCTTCCATTATACTACCACTCTGGAGAAGGCTTGATTTCTTTTTTATTATTATTATGAAGGAAATAATTTGTCAGGTCAAAATAAGGCTACCATTTGGGTCTCTAAAGGCATGAATTGCTCCATTTACAATTTTCTTGCTTTTTGATGTTTAAATTGTCCTAACCTTACACTCGCACGCTTCACTTAACAGAACTTAAATATTCATTCTGCATATTTGGAAAGATGTGAGGTATCATTGCTAAATGCAGTACAGTATTTTGGAAAAGAATAGTTTTGCAAACAAAACTAGGGATCACTTCTGCTTGCCATTTGTGGAGATATTAAATTTGTCATGGGCAGAGGAACCAAGCCCCTGTGCTTACGACTACCTTTCTTGCATCCTGGCTGTTTTTAGGAAAATAACTGAAAGCTGGATCCAGAAAAAAATTAAATGGGTTAGAAGGGAGCTTTGTGTGACTGCCAGGGGCTAAGAAAAAGTGACTTTCCCAAGACAGACAGACACATGGGATTTTACATGCACAGTGAAATCTTCCTGCTTCTCCTCCCAAATATAAAGGTCACCTTTGGAATGGCATATGAAGTGGCCAGTGTTGCACAGAAGAGAAAGGGGGAGGAAAAAGTGACTTGTGTAAATAGTAATATTTGTCCCCTCAAACAGAGCAACTTTGGATCATAAAAACAAAAGAAAGGCAAGTTAGATCAGATCAAGGTTTCACCCATTATAGCATTTCATTCACATAGGACCTTGTGTAATCCAAGCCTTCTCTCAGAGGGAGTATGACTCTGTCAGAAAGACTGAGAGTTCTGTTATCAAAAGCTAGACTCTATCAAAAGTCTAGACTCCTAGTGGGATCATCCAAAGCAAAATGCCTTAAGTGAAGACACCAGTCTAAGATGCATCCCTTCTCTTCTGGGAGTAACAGCTCCATCAGAAAAAAAGATGTGATAGTTCCAATGATGGAGAAAATGGAATAGTTCCTGAAGAGAAGCTATTGGGAAGCAGCAGTAGAAGCTGATAACAGGGAAAAGATAATGTCAAGGATAATGGCAGTGGCTTTCAGCTAATTCTTGCATAGAAGGAGGCCCCTTCTGAATGTCATTTACCTTGAAAATTTTATGATGATACACTCTGAAATGGAGCAAAAAGTAGTACAGTACTGGCAGAGAACTAAGGAAAGCACAAATACAAATAGTGCTCTAATGACACAGATGGACCTGTCAAAACAAAAGTCAGCTAGTGACACACATAGATGTGAAAAAGGATATCCAAAGCTGCTCAACATCTGTAACAGGAATGCGGAATATGAGAAGTGTGAATTAGAGGAAGCTAAAAATGGTAAAACAAGAAATGACATGTATCAACATTGCAGTACTTTGAGCCAGTGAACTACAGTGGACAGGAATGGAACATTTTCAATTAGATAATTACAAAGTGTTTTATTATGGAAATGCCAATATGAGAAGAAATGGGGTAGCATTAATAGTGAAGTGAGATTTAACAAAAGCAGTAAGGAGATATATTTATAACTAAAAAGATGGACCCAACGGAGTGGCATCATGCTGCCCAAGAGAGCTGGATTGGGGCTGTAGTAACTGCACAGTGTGGCCCTAATCCAGCCAGCTTCTGCCTCAAATAGGAGCAGAAAAAGTCAGCTCTTATTTGGGGTGGAAAAAAAGCCCCACTTCTTGTGGCAGCGGCGGCAGCTTTTTGCTGCATTTTTGCAGCACATCACATGTAAATGCTTCACTGTCAAAACTCCATGAAGCCAGCACACATGTGGTCAGCCATGCTGATAGCTGGATAGCTTTAACATAATCTCCATTGCTAACAAATCTGTACTGTCTAGGTCAGAGGTTTTTCCCTTGACCTTAGTTTTACACCTCCCATTTTATTACAGACCATGTAGTCTATTGCTAAACAGTTTATTAATTTAATTGCTACAGCTACTGCTCTAGCTTTTGCTATACTCTCTCTCTATCCCGGTAATGTCAGGTGCTATCCTCCAGAGTTATTCCTTTCTCACTCATCTACAGAGTAGAGATGGCTGGTACCTACAAAGTGTCTTTGTCATCAAAGTTTACCAACAGTCTGTGCAACATACAGGTTAGCAGGCAAGCCTGTTTTTTCTACCACTGTGCATGTTTTCACCTGCAATGTCCTCAATTTGGCAGTCTACAGTGAATGATGGTATTTGTCCCAGTACAGAGACACCAAGCAAGTGTATCAAGCAAGTGTTGCAGGAATAGCTTGGCGTCAGAACATGAGCGATGGCACTAAAGCCCCCATGGCAGGAACAAGACAATCACAATCGTGCTGGTACTTAGTGCATAATGGTAGTGTCTCTAGATATAGAGGGAGCAAACAAATAACTGAATTTGATCCTCTAGTCCTGAAGGCCACCCACATGGATCAGATGATGGTAGTGACACTTGGTATGGACAGAGTGATGACTGATAGTGCCCCTAAGGTTATGGGGAACAACCTGGACAACAGATTTGAATGTCCACATTAAGTGAAGTTTAGCCGTCCTTGGTATAGAGAACAATTTAAGCCATCAAGGGTATCTGTACAATCCATATTATTGTCATGACCAGCCCAGTAGAGGATTTGGAGGATGAGGAGGTTGTGGCTACTCAGGTGCAGGAGAAATCTGAGGCCATGCCAGGTCCCAGTTCGGCCCTGCCAGATCCCAGCTCTGTTTCTCCAGCCCCAGTGATTGAGGATCAGCAAGACCTGAGCTCTATGGGGGCCTCTAGAGGCTCAGCAGCCTAGGTTGCTCCAGAGGAAGAACCAAGCATGTAGGTCCCTTCCTTCAGCCAAAGGAGGGCTGAAAAGGCTTGCTTAAGGAGAGCTAAGAGACTGGCAGACAAGCATGCTGCAGATAAGGAACAGCTGGGATAAGGGAGGGCTTCACTGATTTAAGGCACCTGGAGAACGCTGATTCTTTGCCAGAGTTTATTGCAGATCCATCATATTGGATGCTGTTGGAGCTGGAATCCTGTGCTCTTGGGTGTTTTGAACCTTTGTTGAACTTAAACCTACGACCCTGGAACGGACTTGACTACTCTAAACCTTCTGGCTCCCCTGACCTTGGCTTGTTCTGACCTCCGTGACTTCTGGTATTCTGACCCTGGCTTTCGTTTGTGGTTTGCTACTTTTGGACTCTGGAAAGGTCTGTAGACTGTTTGCTAGCTGCCTACTTGGGTTCCCTCGCTGAGCCATTCCTATCAGCGTTTGTTTGTGTGTGGGTGCTGGCAGCATTCCCGGACAATTATCATGTGAAGAGAGAGGAAAGCATGTCCTTATAAGAAAGTAAGATGCGAATGGTGGTGTCCTCCCTTGGGATGGAGGAAGTAGACCATCCTCCAAATCAGCTACATAAGGATAGTTATGATATTGAGTCTTGGCATGGAGGAAATATTAACGCAGCATATCTGGCCAATGATGATGCCAAACCCCTGTATCAAGGGAGCAACCTTAAACATGGCTTGGTTTCGAATTAAATGGGAGGAGACATGAAGAGTGCAATGGTAGACTTCCGTATAGAGGCAGTAACACAGCCTCGAATCCAGCTGAGCATGTGTCAGGCTAACCATGGCTTGGAGTCAAACAAGTGATTATGGGTAGCAGCTGGAGGGATGAATTGTAGGAGCCGCAATGGGCCTCGAAAAGAAGAGGACAATCATGACTCTGAATTTGGCAGAGCACTTGCAGGTAGTGGCCCTTGGTACAGAGGAAAACACTATGATCCCAAATCGGGGAGAGTGTGAGCCCATATTGCATCTTGATATAGGGGGAATAATTAGGGCTCCAAATCAACATAGTGCTTGCTGGTAGTTGACCATGGTACAGAGTGAGAAACTATGGCCTCAAAACCATACTGGCCCTTGAGAGGGGGTAATCGCGGCTTCGAAACTGACCAGGTGGGTGCGAGGAGAAATACCAATAACAGGTCTCAGAAACTTGCAGCTTGAGAATGGTACCAATGTTGGCCCCTTAATATTTATTCTTCCAAAGGAGGATTAGGATGGTATGTGGCCATAACATGATGCCAACCTGGCTACCACCCGATGCTTGGGGAAGGTGCCATATAAGACCGGCTGCGGGCCAACTGGTTTGACCCCGGAGAATCAGGGACCAATGAGGATCAGAGTACGGCTGCAACCCAATTGGTTTGACCCTGGAGTGGTCAGGGATCGAAGTAGGATCGAAGTTAGGCTGTGAGACGATCGGTTTGATCCTGGAAAGTCAAGGAGTGACAAGGATTGAAGTAGGGCTGTGAGCCAATCTGTTTGACCCTGGAGAGTCACAGACACATGAGGATCGAAGTAGGGTTGCGAGCCAATCGGTTTGACCTCAAAGAGTCAGGGACTGACAAAGATCGAAGTAGGGCTGTGAGCCAATTGGTTTGACCCCAGAGAGTCAGGGACTGATGAGGATCAAAGTAGGGCTGTGAGCCATCGGTTTGACCCTGGAGAGTCAGGAACTGACAAGGATCGTGATAGGGCTGAAAACGAGAAGCCAATGATCACTCCAAGTAAATCCTTTCCCAATCACTCACGAGCCTTAAATAGGCTGAGCTCAAACAATAGAGCTGTTAACCTCACTTCTGAAGTACGATGGGCCTTTAACAAGCATTATAGTGGGATGAGCAGTCATTTACTCGCTTTGACTTGAATGTGCGGTGGGACTTAGCCAAGCGTGACAGTGAGGTGAGCAGCCGTTCATATAACTCATCTCCAAGAGTATGAAGGCACTTAGCAAAGTGCGACATAGAGGCCAGTGGTCATATAATAACATCTCCTCAGAAGTACAATGGGCTGTAGCATGAGAACATGGTGAGCACCCATTTAACAGATTCTCTTCAGCAGTAAAGGCAGCCTTAGCCAAGTGCGGAAGCAAAGCGAGCGGCCATTTTATAACTTCTCAGAGTTGTGAGAGGCCTTTGTGAAGCGCGCCAGTGAGGCAACCATTTAAAAAAACATTTTTTCCTCAGAAGTACGATGGACCTTGCCAAGCACAATGACGGGCCAAGTGGCTGTTTAAAAAAAAAATCCTCAGAAGTTAAATTCACATGTAAGTATGTAATTTTTTCAGACATTACAGTGCTCCTTTTAAAATATGAGTGATGATGTGAAGAAATACCACCAAAATGCAGACTGATCCTGTCAAATGGAAATTTTAAAGTCTGACAGGAAAATGAATCTCTGAAGAGTTCCTCTAGATGTTGCTGCTGTGGCAGATAAAAGGAACTGAGGGTGGGAAGCCAGCCAATAAGGCAGCTGGGGAGTGAGAATTAGAGAAAAGCTAAAGAAGAACATTGGATCAACCTTAGTGCCAAAATACAATTGAAAGACTATCCAATAGAATTTAAAAACCATGCTAAGAACAAGTTTGCACTATTAACCCTGAATGAACCTAACCATTAAAAAAAAACTGTGGAAGAATGCAAAATGTAAAAATAAAAGCTGTTTTTGTTTACTTTCAGGTCATTTCTGACTAATGTCAAGGCAGAGACATACCTATTATGGCGTTTGCTTGGCAAGATTTAACAGAGGAAAGTCACCATTGCCTTCTTCTAAGGCTGGGAGACAGTGACATGCCCAAGGTACCCCAGTGGGTTTCCAAGGATTCACCATGCTGGCTCTTCAAATATTCACTTTGTTGTTGCTGTTGTGTCCCTGAAGTCGTTTCCGACTTATAGGAACCCTAAGGCAAACCAATCATGGGGTTTTCTTGGTAAGTTTCTTCAGAGGGGGTATGCCATTGCCATCCTCTGAAGCTGAGAGGGTGTGACTTGCCCAAGGTCACCCAGTAGTTTTACATAGTTTAGGTGGGATTCAAAGCCTGGGCTCCAGAGTCATAGACCAGTGCTCAAACCATTACACCAAATATTCACTATCTGCACCCAAAAAGAAAGAAAAGCCTCACTGGATTACTGATGAAACTCTTCAAATGGCTGGGAAAAGAAGAAAAACAGACTATTATGTGACAGAAATAGTCTGAATCCAGAACCAACTGTTCCGTAACTTGTACATGGTGGCAAAAAACTCAGAGGATGGGGGTATGAAAACTGAAAGATAATACTATAATTTAAGATATGATATGACATCATATTACTAGGAGAAAATAGCAAAGAACTGGAATGACTACTGATGAAAATTTAAGAAAGAAAGTCGAAAGGAGGGTTGCAACTGAATATTAAGAATACAAAAATAATGACCACTAGAGATTTATACAACTTTAAAGTGGGTGATGAAGTCATTGAACTAGTTAAAAGATTTTCTCTGCTGTAGCTCATTCATTAATCATAATGAAAACTGTAGGCAAGAAATCATAAGTATTGTCATTGGAAAAAACAAGAATGATCAGTAAAGCTGGAAATATTAGGAAAAGAGAAAGACAACATTACAGATGGATGGACTCAATCAAGGAAGCAGTGTCCCCGACCTAGGCAAGTGTGTTGATAATTTAGGTCTCCCATTCACAGCCATCTTGATGGCTCCTAACAACATCAGATGATCTAAGCAATCATACTTGAAATTCAGGTGTTGAAAATGCAAGAGATCATATAAATGGCACCATCAACATACCTAAAGCTACAAGGAGCTTTGTGATTTAAATATGTATTTCTAATGTGGAAAAATACTGTAAGCCAGTAGTTTTTTTCAGTTTGCCAGATTTAAACTGTACCTCAGTCAAAATGTAATGTAGTTAGACCTTAGTTATAGAGAAACAATTGGAAACAATTGAATACTCAGAGTGTGGTGGAATCTCCTTTGGAAGTTTTTAAGCAGAGGCTAAATGGCCATCTGTCAGAGTCCTATGATGTTTTTATTTGTTACAATTACATATTTGTAGCAAGTTACTTCTAATCTCTGCTGGGATAAGATTACTAGATTTCAGATCTGCACATAAATCACAGACTAACTGGAATAAAAGGAAAGGTGTCCAACTTGAAAAGCACAGAGATGGAAGAGAGATGGTCTAACAACAACAAGAACAAAGTACTGAGGTACCAGTAGCACAAAATGTGAAATGAAAGAATGGTGCTCAACAGACTCTGTTCTGATCTTCTTTCTCTTAGGAAATATTTCTATTATGTGAAATATATAGATAACAATTCATTTGTACACAGGATGATAAAGCATGAAAGCTTAGACTGCCTTAATTTTGTCTGAAACAACAACCATCACTGTGCAATTTATATAGACGTTTCCAAGGTTTGTGCAGTAACTTTCTCAAAATCTGGTTTTGCTGTGATTCTCTATTACTTTTTAAAGTTATCAAGAAGACAGTTTTGATTTTCCTGCATGGCTAAAACTCAGAATTTAAAAAGAAACCTTATGATAAATCTTTATTTTAAAGTTAGTCTCTTTTTAGGTGGATATAGATAGTGCTAATAAAATAATTATACTAGAATTCCTTGCTATCTTGTCATGTAGCTTTTAACCTTCTGACTGCCACATGTCTGTCTTCATGTTTTTGCATATGGGTTGTTTTTCCCACTGGACCTTCTCTTTTCAGAGTCACTGACAATAACAGCATATGACACTTGCAAAACCAATCAAATATTAATACTGTGCAGTGCTGAAATTGTAAATATTGTATTATGTTTTGTACTTTATAGGAAGTACACTCAGAATCTTCCCTCAATAACCCCAATGTCAACATATTACTGGTAGCAATTTGACAGCAGAAATAATTTCTCTATATTACTTAGATTAAAAAAAACATCCTTATGGATACTGAACTTTTTGAAAAGGTATATTCATAGTTCATATTAAAAATGAATTCCTAAAATTCTATGCTTGTCTGTTTAGAAGACTCCAGAGAAGAACAGAACTTATACTAATACAAGGACCCAAAGTTTCTTACATAAATTTTAATTTCTAAAGGGAGAGTGCTACATAATTTCATATATAGGTTAAACTAAAAGTTGTTTTAGATCCTCTAGAAGAATAAGTGAACGTTTGAGTGCTTCCAAATACTGTTCATAAGGAACTACTGAAATGTTTTTGTCCATGAGGAAAACATACTACATTTAGATGAGAGTATGAAGTGCTCTGAGAAATAAGAGTAATATTTTATTTTATTTTTTTATTTACTGTATTTATACTCCACTGTTCAGCCCTAAAGGCTCTCAGAGCGACTTACAGATAGTTATTCAGTTCCCTGCCCTCAGCTCTATGTTGTTGCTGTGTGCCTTCAAATCATTTCTGACCTTTAAGTCACTGGTGACCCTAATGTGAACTTATGGGGTTTTCTTGGCAAGATTTGTTCAAAGGTGGGCTGCTATTGCCTTTTCCTGAGGCTGAGAGCATGTGATTTGTGCAAGGTCATCCAGTGGGTTTCATGGCCAAGCAGGGAACTGAATCCTGAGCTCCAGAGTCGCGGTCCGACACTCAAACCACTATGCCATGCTGGCTTTCTGTGAACTATATAGGTGTACAGATTATAATTTGAGGCATCACAGATTTTCTGATATCAGGAAAAAGGCATGTGGGCCACATCCCTCCCCCCCAACTGCATATAAACTAATGGGCAATGTTCTAGTTTTTAATTTAAACAGAGTTCCTTCTGATATTAAGTTAGAATTCCCCAGATCACAAGGGAGACATAGGGTGTTTCACTCAGACACTATTTCACAGCTTCATAAAACCATTGTTTATTAAGTTCAAAAGATAATTTCACCTTGGCCATGAACTGCAATCATGAACACAATTACCTGGAAGCAATCCCCACTGACCTCACTGGAGCAAAAGAATGTATAGGGCTCAAACGTAGGTGGCTTTAGGAAAGCTACAATCTCTCTACTTGTAGTTTAGGGTAGAAATAATACTGATCGTCCATGCAGTGTTTGAAATGGTCATATATTAAGGGTATATATTCAAAGATTTTGAAGTATCTAAAAGCATTACATAGATGTTAACTATTAATATTTTATTTCAACACCATATTAATGTGTCTATCACATGTTAATGTGGCAATGTACCAAACCTAGAATCAAGAACAGATCATAAAGAAATTATGGGGTGAAACAGATGGGCAGGAAAAAGTGGCTTGAGGCTGCCTTTTTTTGAAGCCAAATTGAAACCCCACCAACCTCACCACTGGCTCCCAAGGCAGCTGGAGTGCTCATGACCATATGACATGGCTTCAAGCCAGGAAGAAGCAGAAAAAACTGCTTCTTTTTTGAAATGGCTTTTCTCTACATAAGGAGCCTAGAGGGCACTTTCCTGCTGGCTTCAAGGCATGTGCCATCTAAATGCCACACCTTCAAGCCAGCCTGAAAGCACCTCTTTTTGCCAGTCTGTTTAGCCCCTGTATCACTTATTTAATTAAGCACTTTTCAGTTATCACAAACCCTGTACAACACCATAGATTTAAGTTCTACAGGTATACATCTTACACACACGCACATGCACACCCCCCCCCCCTTTCTGTCTTAAAAGGCTTCCAGTTTATGTCAGTAAGGCAACAGGCCAAGTGGAGAAGACAGATGACATGATAAATGGTGGCAGGAAAAAAGCTGTACAAATAAATGGACAGGGCACATTAAGCAAAATGTAAATATGATTACAGTTTTATAAGGAAACAAATTTATACATAATGGTAAAACTATACACTACCACTAGTTTTCATTGATCATTTCAAAACTGTTAGAAAATTATATTAGGAAGAAATAAAAGAGGGATTTTCCTACACAGAATTTGTTTTGAGTTTTAAGTTAAAGAGTTGAAAATAACACACCACAGTAAGATGTGCCAAAGTTCATCATCTCATCCATACGCTGTCTCAGTACAGGGACTCTGTCATAGTTATATCATAGCAAAATAATCTTCAAACAGAGATTTAAATGTCACTGTATTAATATAATCCAATAAAATTACCATTTTGCTGTGACACATTTTGGTTGTGTCACTCTTCAAAACTGCTCTAGATGGAAGGATTTATTCAAGGGTTATGGAAGCAGTATTTAACCATGTTCTCATGCATCAATGAATTATTTAATCTAATCAAGAAAGATTTATGATTCTGAGAAAATAAAAAGTATAAATGGAAACTATACTTCATGTTACTACTGATATTTGTGTATATTTGTTTTACTATGGGGGAAATGTATGTCATATAATTTTCATTTAAACCTTAGTTGCAAATTTACAACTAATTCAGTAATAAATTTTAAGCTACATGGTTAATAAAATACAATGGAAAATACATCAAACACTCCAATATATAACACTGATATATAAATCTACTTAGCTATCATAATTAAGGCCACAGTCAAATATTACTATTTAACCTATGGTGCTCTATTTTTCTTTTTTCTGTTCATACAAGCAGAAATAAATATCCCCAAATTTTCAGTGACATTGGGAAGTGCCTAATATAGAAATATCTACAGCAACTATTATGCTTATATCTGTTGGAATTATGATGTTGTTAGAAGTATCACTGTAGATCAGTATCTGAGAATGTCTGGTTTACATTTAATATCCTCCCACCCAAATGGGCACTAGGCTGCACTGTAAAACTAGTGTTTAAGTTTTAGAACTACACATGGCAAGGTATATTCAAGTAATCAAGATTTTGGAATTAAATTAGTTTACTTCTTTAGAATATAAGAAGTCACATATTTGTAGACCTTTTTTAGACCTCCTTTAAAGGTCATACTAAATCCCATAGTGGAGCAACAATCCCAGTGACATTGAAGCCATCAGTCATCCCTGGAGCTCCTCCTCAAACAAGGGGATTTGATTATGTGATCTTCCTCTAAATGAGATATCATGTGTCTTTTTCACGGCCACCTTTTTCACAGCCACAAAACAATGTAAGGTTTCCATCATGCTGTCAAACTGCTTAGACTATTACTACTATTGCCGAGAGAGAAAAAGTGCAAACACAAGTCAAGAGCCATGGCATATATTTAATTATCTGCTTTTGTATTAAGCGCCAGAAGGATAGGGATTTTCTAGATTCAGAGGTCCCACAGCAAGCTTTTATAGTGTGATGAGAGCTAGAGAAGGGACAGGATTGTTGATTTTGGTATACAAATTCTAAGATTTATAATGTGTCTAAGAGCCAGAGGCAGCAGGATCTGATGGAAGTGTATTATTGGATAACTTTGTCAGGTTAGCTTTTGCAATAAATAGGAAGTCAATTTTAGGCCCAGGATAGACAGGCTAAATCAGTGATGTCCAAACTCTGGCCCTCCAGGTGTTTAGGACTTCAGCTCCCAGAAGCCTCAGCCACCTTGGCTAATGGTATGGGAGTCTGGGAGCTGAAGTCCAAAACACCTGGAGGATCAGAGTTTGGACATCACTGGGCTAAATGAAGTGGATTCTGGCCACTTTCGAGGCATGCTGTTCAAATGACGCACACTTCAAAAGCAGCCTGAAGCTGCGCTGAAGCTGCACTCAGGTCCCAGAGAGGAGCAAAAAGGAGTTGGAATAATCTGGCTCTTGTGGCCCAGTTTGGAAGTGGGCCATACAGTGCGCGGTCCTAATCCGCTTGTGGCTACAGCAGACTTGGGCCACTTTTTCGCACCTGTATGTTCTGGCCCTTAGACACATATAATAGGAGCAACAGAATGTACAAAACGTCTTAGTAAATTAACCTATCACTTCTCTGAAACTCATAAATAAAACTTTATAGTATCAACATAAAATATTACTGAAAACTAGTGATGCTACTGGAATCTGCATTTCAGTACCCATCTCTCAAGCCCAGAGTTCAGAGAACTTCAGCAAAGTAGTTCACATAGACCCTGATATTCCCATAACATTATCATGGGAATCATGGAAATCACACCTTCTATGGTTCTTAACTGTCTCGATTGTGGCATGTTACTTCAAGCCATAATGCAAGGCTACCATAATCTAAGAGAAAAGGAAGGTCTGGGAGCCCATGGTGCTGGGTAAAGTACTATCATTGCTTTTTCCAGGACTGAATAAAACAATCAAGAGAAGAAAAAGAAATTAAAGAAAAGAGAAATTGAAGAAAGAACAAAGAAACAGAAAAATAAACTATTAAAGAGAATACAAGACGAAGGTGCACGGATTTGAAGGAGGAAGGAATTAAAAAAGTAAATGTCAGCTGAAAACGCTTAGAATTATTTTCATGGACAATGTTGGACAAGAGTGTTTCAAGTAAACACTCAGCTATGTACAAAAACCCAGGATTTGAACAAGCAGCTAGTTATGTATAAGCTGAAGGGCTGAATGAATTGATTCTTATTCTTCAGCAGAACTGCTCCTAGAATCAGTTTTCTAAAAGGCATGGTTAGACATAGTGCAGTGGTTTGAGCACTGGGCTTGGAGACCAGGGTTTGAAACCTCACTAGGTCATGGAAATGCACTGGGTCACCTTAGGTAAGTCACTCTCTCTCAGCCTCAGAGGAAGGCAAAGAAAAACCTCTTCTGAACAAATCTTGCCAAAAAACCCCAAAACAAAACAAAACAAAAACCTTGTGGTATGTTCATCTTATGGTCACCTTAAGTTGGAAATGGCTTGAAGGCACACAACAACAAGAACTGTTGCTAAACACTATTTAATTTGATAACATGCAAATACAATACTGAATCCAGTGAATCAACAGTTCTTTGCTGACACTGGATGGCTTAAATATTCCCAGTTGACTCTAGAGCATATATGTACACACCTTGCAAAGCTACTAAAAATAGTAAGGTGAAGTAAAGATGCTTAATGAAGGATTTTTCTGTCAGCGAGGGGGCTAGAATTTTTCTGCCTTTTGACGTTAAGGATAATACATTCAATATTTATGCTGCAAACAGTGCAATGCTACAAATGGTGATGCAATTACTGACGAACAAAAAAAGAAAGAACCTTAGAAGTTCATTTTTGCCAGACCCTCTAATTTAGAAAAAAAATGTTTTAAGTTCTGTTTAATCTTCACTGAAAACATTTATTCTAGCTAGCTAATATGATAACATACTACAGCTTCAAAAGGAACTATGCTATTCTGGAGGGACAAACAAGTTGAAAATTTCAGGCTGTTAGTCGAGTGGCAATGAATTAAATATTTAATTTTTCACAATTCATAATCTGTCCCTGATGGGAAATTGTCACTGTCAAAGTACATTGATTATAACAAGAACATGACAACACTATAACATGGAGGTAAAAAAGTGAAAACATGAAAAATCCTCAACCTGTAAAGCCAGAGTGATTAAATCTTCCATGCCTATATTAACTAAGGCAGACATTATTTGTTTTTGTTGTTGTGGCCCTTCAAGTTGTTTCTGACTTATGGTGCCTCTCTTAATTTAACAATCTTGGCAAGATTTGTTTAGATGAGGTTTGCCATTGCCTTCCCCTGAGGCTGAGAGCATGTGACTTGCCCAAGGTCACCCAGTGGGTTTCATAGCTGAACTGGAAATTGAACCTTGGTCTCTAAAGTACCGGTAGTAGTCTAAAGCTCAAATCACTATGTCTTGCTGGACATTATTTTATTGTGAAAAAAATTATTCAGATGTAATTGTAAGGCATGTATTGTCTCTCTCCAGTCCTCACTACTGAGTGTATCCAACAACCTTATCGAGATTAAGGGTTATGTAAGCACCTTTCCTCTTAATTTAACAATCTGATGCAAATTTTAAGGAAGCAGAGGACTGAAAGTACAGTGAGCTTTCAGCCTGCCTACTACTGACATTCACTTAATTGTAAAAATGGGCAGGTCTGATATGAAAACAAATGAAATATACAACTTTTTTTGTTTAGGGTTGAGAAAGCACTCCCTCCCCCAAAATTTCCTTTACACTACACCAACATTAATGTATGTACTGTAACTCAGGGATGAGCAATTTTTAGGTCACATTGGATGTTGGACAAATGTTCAAGGGCTGAATATTCAAAGAGGGCAGGGCCAGAAAAATGTGTAGAGATATCCTTTTAATTTTAATTATTTCTGCTGCATCTTTATTATAAAGACTCATCCATCTTGTCTTTACTTTCTCTCTTGTCCAGTCATTTAAGTGAAAGGGAGCTATAGAAGCAACTGAGGTTATCTGCTGCATACATTACTTTGCATAAGAGTAATGGAAAGTTCACTGAGTTCATTGGCAGCCAACTGTGTCCATACCCCATGGTAGGACATTTAAGTTTGCGAATTCTACTAATTTGTAAACTCAGCCGTGGGAAGTTAACCATAGATCCTGTGGCTTCAACATCTAGGCAGGTTGATTTTTGTATTTTTCTGTCTCGCCCCTCTCTTATTCACCCTGAAAAAGAATCAGAGAGGACTCAAAAAGTTCAGATGATAGAAATTTTAGTGACCAAATAAGGTTGATTGAGACCTAATCTGGATTTTGCTCATCAACCATATGAATTTTTCTTCTTTTAAAGACAGATTTGTTGAAAATTAGTATTCAGTAACACTTAAAATATGCTTAAAAGTTGCTTCCTTTAATTTTCTCTTCTCACTCTTCAAAAGGAAATCATAAAGACATATTTAAAATTTAAGGAGGAAATATTACACATTCTACATCTATAACAAGCTGTAGACATTAGTTTAAAATAACGCACAGCTACCCCGTCTCCACCCTTTCACTTTCTTTACCCATTCTGGGGAATTTTTGGCTTTATTCAAACTACTTCATGGTTTCACATTCACTTTCCTATGCCTTCTTTTCTTTCTCTCTTTGTCGCTCCACTGTCTCCTTGTTGTGACCTCTCAGCTTTTTCTCTTCTCATGTTGGCTCCCTTTGTCTCTCTGCTTCCTTTCTCTGAATCATTGCACCATCACAGACTTTGTTGTCATGGTGTTGGAAGACAGATCAGACAGACCAATCTCTCATTGCATATCCTTCTGCCAACTAGCCAAAACAGCTGCACAGTTGAGAGGCTGAGGAGATGAGACTCTCTCTACTTTAGCAAACTATGTTTCCTGTCACACTACTCTTGTACAAAGAAAGCAGTATTTTTGAATGCATTTCATTCACTTGAACATTTAAATAAAATACAGAGACTTGGCATGTTCATCCATCTTTACATCCTTGTAAAAAGCTATCTATCTGGAGCCATGAAAGAACAGATGACTATATCAGCTCTACTACAGAGCCAATCTGTTTGAGGCCAGTACTTTCTGAGTCTAAACAAAGCAAATACAATTCTAATGCATCTACCAATTATCCTTTATCAATATTCATTTAAATATTTTTCAGGTATGTTACAATATGGCTCAGTTGTGGCAACAACTCAATGCAAATAGAAGAGCCAGAAACTACATCCTCAGAAGTGACTTGACATCTAAGTTGTGAACAACCAATCATTTTAGCCATAATTTCTTACTCCACTGCTTTAAAATCTGCTGTTTTGAACTAGCTAAATAAAATGGAAAACCATTTCCATTTCATGTTAAGTAACTCTTACTGAACTATACTTGAATGGCCTCTTAAAGAAAAAATTTAATATTATATCTGAAGGGATGTGAAAACTACATATAGGAGTGAATTTAATCCATTAACTGCTTTATGGACCCCTAAATGTTCCTGGTTGCCAGATTTTACATTTAGGTTGCTGAGTTAGCTAAAATATCAAATATCATCTGCACATAAAGGACTCCCTGAGGAATAAATAGAGAAGGGGATTTCTGTTGTTTATTTTAGCAGGTATGTGAACTAGTTATTTGTGAAGCAATTCAACATAGCTATGGCTAATATGAATAAAATCATTTCTTATTATGTGGAGTCAGGATTTCACTTTGTGGAAGTGTATGTATTTCTTAAAAACTTCTTGATACACAAGTGGGCGTCCCGATAAGTTTTAGTGGAAAAATGTTGCAGATCATTTCCCCTCTGCCTAGCAGTAGAATACATTGTATACTTGTGCTTATTTATTCTCCTTTTGACAGTTTATTTCCTGCTACTACAAGTCCTCAGTCTTCATCATTTCTCTCACACTAGAGAGCATCCATCTTCTAAACAGCACTTTGCATGAGCACTTTTGGATTATTTTCTCTCTGCATGACATCCCCCCCACCTTGTACAAACTTACAAGCTACTTCTTTTTGTAACAAATGTGATTTTAATTGGACTCCTCTACATGCCACAGGGCTCAAGATATTCTTAAAAAGCGCAAGTGCCTTTTGCTGACTATTTAACTAGAAACACATTATTAGAAGTATATTACAAATCTTCAGTCAAACTTCATAGAGTGTAAATACAGTCAACATACATGTGGAAAGTTCTAAACTACAGCCTTAAGGGAACATAATATTACAGAGAACAACAATGCACTAGCACCATGGTGGCAAACCTATGGCATGCATGCCAGAAATGGCATGCAAAGCCATTTTTGAGGGCACATGGAGGGCATCCCAGGCCTTCAGCTGTCTGGAGAGGCCACTGAAGGACCAGGAGGGTATGGGGGGAGGAGAAGGAACAGGCATGCATTTGTTCCTTTTCTTCCAGCCATCTCAGGCATTCAGCTGTTTCCAGGGAAGTCCTGCCTCCAGAAATGGAAGTCTCACCCCTGATGACTGGTCTCCCTGGAAGTTCTGCCCCTGGCAACAGGTGACACCTGCTGCGGGAACATCTTTGAGTGGGCACTTGGTGTCTAAAAGTTTCGCCATCGCTGTACTAGCAGTATACATTTGGTTTTCCCAGTTGTACAAGAGGTTTTTCTTTGTGGTCTGACTGGTTATGCAACAAAATTCTCCCCTTGTACCTACACTGGAATTAGATAGTCACAAGAACATTGTTTGGCCTAACATATTGTTGGATACTCCTGTACATCCTTGCTGTGTTGCATCCATATATCAGAATATATACTGCTGTTATATTATTAGGCAAAAGGAAACAGTCACCTCAGACAGTGGACTTTGGCTACCCTTAGAAAAACAGCAAACTTTTATTTTAATATATTATAAATTATAGTGTTAAAAGGAAACCATAGTATCATGTGCTACATTTTACATATGTCCTAAAAAGGTCATCCTAGGAAATATATGACAAGGGGGTACTCTTGGATGCACTCTTACTTCCCTGCAGGCAATACTTAATGACAGATTTAATGTACATAGCCTTGAACCTGATACTAAAAAGGTGCTTGTAGCAGCTGTAACAATGCCAAGAAGGGGGTAATGGCACCTTTAAGATGGCATCACCCTTGAATGTCTCCTTCAGAAGGCACATGTCCTATTCAAAATGGTACTGTTCCACCTATATACTCTGCCACACACACACACACACACACAAAAGCACTATGCGCCATTTCGGAAAGGTTTCAAATGATATGTTTCCCCACTAATCACCAGCATTAGTAGAAACTGAAGCAGTGGAAAAAGAAGGTCTGTTTTGCAGCAACATTTTCAATTTTCTCTGTAACTGGCAGCCTTTAAACCCATCTGGATTAAATAAAAACCTAGTTAACACATAGACTGAAGAAGACTCAGTAATTATAAAAATACATTAATGTGATTTAATACTCTGGTAACTGAACACATTTAAGTGTGCAGAGAGAAATAGGGGGCTTTCAATTGTGTGTTTATAATTTCATATATTTAATATGATGGGTCACAGACCAACCTGCATATAATTAAAATTACCATCCACTTGAAATCAATAATATTTAAAAATTGCATAACTATGTCTCAAATGTAAACCAACATATTTTATTCATGTGGTTACTCTGCCCTGGGGCTTTTGCAGGGTCACAGAGTAGGGATTAGGTTGTGACATAAATCTAAATAAAAACATAAACTGATTGCAGAGACTACACTTTTGGCCACATAGATTGTGCCTGAAGCCTTGGATTTTAAAATGGTTTTCATTCTAATAAACTGAGTACCAGCAGCTTAGCCACAAGTCACATATTAAACATACCACATCACAATGCATACAGCAGAGAGGGCAAAGAAAATCCAGTAATGATTCAAATAGTCATACACAGCAGAAACCATGGACCTAATTCCCATAAAACTCCTTTCAGCTCTCCTGGGCAACAGGAAAACTGGTAATCTTGTTGAAGCAGCCATATTCCATCAGCGGGGAAGAGGGAATTTCTTCTACTACTCAGCAGCCTCATTTTTTACATTATTCACAGTTGCTTCAGCTTCAACAGGGACCCACTTCAAAGGTTTTATTCTGTTCACTGCTGTGGCTTGGACTGAAATTTAACAAGCATATTTCAAGACATGCTATCAACAGTTCAAGATCATAAAGGTTCTGGGCACCGTACTAATTTTAAAAGCTAAACATAAAGTTTCATTTGGGTCTTAGTGGATATGGTGGTCTACAGATATAATGTATCTGTTGGATCATAGTGTTTTGGATTAAAATAGTTCTAAGGAAGCTTTAGAACACAGAGTCATGTTGATGCATTAGTACGTGCATATTAGTACGTGCATCCAAGACTGTTATTAGAATTAACTAATTTTTTGCTGATAATTATTTATGGTATGCTTAAAAAATAAAATATGAAAAGCTGAAGGATTTTGCTTAAAATGATCACATATTATTTTTGTATGCACAATACTTTTTAATACAGAAGTGATGACTGAATTATAGCTTTTTTGCTCCTCAGAAGGAAAGGAAGAACAGCATTTCTAAATTACAGTTCATTTTTTAAAAATGGCATTTCACTTGCCATTTCGTGGGAAATGATTACAAAATACAGATATTTTCTATTCCACCTGAAGAGGATTTAATTAAATTGTTCTCATACCCTTGTTGTTCTTAGCAACTGCTGATAAAAACGACAGCCGTATATTATGCAGTTTAGAACTGTCCATATATAACCAGCAAAACAGACATATAGATTTATGTTGACAATAATCATAAAAACACAGTCTTACCTATAAAATAAGATAGTAATATTGCCAGTAGCACAGAGACCCCTACAGCACAAAGTGCTGTACATTTCCAGCTACAGTACTTTGAAGACTTTTTAAATTTAAAAGCACTTCTTGATAAGGTGTTCCTAGGTAGTGGTCGCGTAGGAGGGGAATAAACCGAGCCAGATGCCATTGTGTAACCCGGTGTCGCAGTACTGAACAGTGGTGTTGTCCCTGTTCCTGTTTTGAATAGGAAATGCCTGCAGGAAACAAAAGCACACATTAAAATAAGCACAAATAAACATGTAAGATTAACTAACAAACCTTTTTTAAACCTCTCTGTAACTTTTTAAAGTTTATTCAGATACAAGCCTATCTAAATATGATGTTCCGGATACAAAAATTATTTTTGTTGATGTCAGTTACCAGGGGAAGAAAGGGTTACATGCAATCGGCCATCTATTAGGTAAATATAATTGTCAATGTTGCCAGCATGGCCATCTGATTTGTACTGCAGAATGTGCTGGTAGCTGAATGTAAATGACAAACACATCTGTGAAATTATTTCTGCACACAGCCTTTACCAGACCATGATGCTATAGTTCCATACTGGCAAAGAACACCTTGCTCAAAGCTGAGAAAAAGATTAATGATTTATTTCAGTTTGTACCAAGCATGTTAATAACACCCAAAAGCATACAGTAGGCAAGTAGCTGGGAAAAAACACGGGGAGAGGGTTTTTTTAAAGCCTTTCATCTGCTATGTTGCTCCTGATTTGGATGAGGACAACACATATTTACTTGAGACAGTGTTTTACTTGACAATAAAAAAAAGAAAGTGACTCGAAACATTACACGATATATTTAATATAGCATACAGTTAAGACCTTGCCTGGGCTTTACAACATACTGTACTGAATCAACATCTATGCTACACTGGAGCTATCCGTGCCCTTGAGCCTATCTCTTACTCTAAACAACTTCTAGTAAAAACATCACAAGGTTTGATTTAATAGGGTCTTATGAAACAACACTGTTGCTTCCTAGGAAAGTGTGACTGCTGTAGATAAGGACTACTTTTTCATAGTGATTATAATTAGCAGTGGGACTGTCTAAACTCTAAAGATCAACCCATCTTAAACATTTGATAATGTAAATTATTGAGGGGAGTGTTATTTTGCATTTTCCTAGGCATCGTAGAAACTATGTGTTCAAATTGTTTCTACAACTGCTTTAAGAATGTAGGAAATTGCTCGATTTAACCAAATATGAACAAGTAAGTACAAGTATTCTGGTTGGTAACATGAAGTAAACAACTTTTTGCAATATAAGTCAGAGAAGATCAATCTTCCATGTTGTAAGCCACATGTTGCCCAGGTACAGATTTCTTACCTGACTTCCAGAGAGGGTAAATTAATATAGTACTTGTAGAAAGTTGTTAGCATCAACGCACTGGTAACAGAAACATGGTAAACCATGCTTGGCAAGGCCATCATAGCATGATTAGCATGCAAACCACAGTGTCCCTAGTTTTGTTGAAATCCTGGTAGTTAGTGCAAATAGTAGGAATGCATATTTTGTGCACTTTTCCAATGGTGAAAGATGGTATGATTAAGGTTGGCTGTTTCCTCTCATAAAATAACATATTAATTGAGCATTCTCCCCAGATATAAAGAAACTGACAACCAGTATTTCCTAACACAGTGGGCCCTTGGAACCAGTGTTTCTTAATATAGTGTTTCCTAATGCAGTGGACCCTCCCCTGGATACCAATATCCATAGATGCTGAAATCCATAGATGCTGAAATCTACCAGAAACCAACACAGACAGAAAGAAGAACACAGCATCAAATAAGAAGAAAAAGCTCTACTACTCAGCCAGATCTGGCCAGTAGTAACAGCTAATTAAAATCAAAGAATTTATCAAGTAAGTTGAGTTTTTGTAAAGGAACAAAGTAATTTTTAAAACTATAATGAATGACATAACTTGGATTTAATTCTAGAACAAAGTTACTAATGAAGGTACTGAGTGATTGACAGATTTGCTAGAAAATTCCAGAAGATTTTTTTTTAAAATGGAAAATATATTAATAAAATGACTTGTTGGCTAAAAAGCCAATGGGAGTCAGCATGGTGTAGTGGTTTGAGTGTTGGCATACGATTCTAGAGACCAGGTTCACAACAACAAAAACAACAGAACCAACAAATTTTGCATTTCCCTTTGCTTCTTTACCAAAAAACTAAACATCTCTTGGATTTTTGAAAAACAAGTTCATGTACATTTTAGCACCCTGGGTTGTAGAATTACATGAGGCCACAAGATTAAAAGCACGTACTCTAGTGTGGTCAATGGTTTAAGGACTTTTGAGTTTAGCAGTTTCAGTAAACTGACATACCTCTCATACTCACCCCATTTAAAACAAACAAACAAACAAACAAACAAAGGTGCTGTATTACTGAAAACCAGATGCTCCAAAAAACAGAATTTTGAAGCTCTTAACCCTAACTTGAGCTAGGATACAGCTGGGAATTGGTAAAATGAAGAAAATTGGAGGACAATAAGGGACAAGATTATAAAAGAGAAAGGAGAGCAAGAGTTTTTAGGTTTGTTCTCCACACCGCCCAATTTACTTCAGCTATTTCTTTCACTCCCAAGCTTAAAATGGGGATAAGAGTGGGGGAGAGTAAAATTATAGTTGCAGTTTTTCAGCTTCATTCTGATAGGACTTTTAGTGCAGTTATTAATGTTAAATTTAAATGCCAATTAAATGTAAACCGATTATGGATTATTTTAGAAGTGTTTAGTCTGATCAAAAAGGGGCTTGTTTAGTATTTTATAACACTGGAGTGAACTCCTAATCAAAAGGGAAAGATGTTTCAGTACACAGTACAGTAGGTCTTGAATCATTTATTTAAAAAAAAATTCTTTAGTGTTTTATTTTTTCTCAATAGGTGGGTTTATTTTCATAGGATATTTTGCTTTTTACCAGAATCATTTTTATATCTAGGAATTACAAATCAATACTACCTAACACAGTGCCTTTTTCAACACTATAGTGATAGAGATTTTCAGTTTAACACTACAGCTTGGATCTCCCTTATCTAAAATTCTTGGGACCAGAAGTGTTTTGGAATTTGATGTGTGTGTGTGTGTGTGTGTGTGTGTGTTTGTGTGTGTGTGTGGGGGGGGGGAATCATGGAGATGGGATCCAAATCTAAACACAAAATTTGTTTATGCTTCATAGATATCTTCTGCACATAGTTTGAAGGTATTTTTATATTTTAATAATTTTCATATTTAATATTTTTAATAATTTTGTACATAAACAAAGTTTGTGTACATTATTAATCGGAAAGCAAATGTGTCAGCCATCCATGAAAAAAGTTTCAGATTTTGAAATATTTCAGAATTTGAAATTTCAGATAAAGAAGAGTCAACCTGTATCACCAGGAATAGCAATTAAATAGACTTATCAATCAAGAATTAGTACCTGTAAGTGTAAATGTATTCAATTACCTTTGAACAGACACATAAAACAGTGTGAATCTAGAATAATAGAATCATAGAGTTGGAAAAGACCTCAAGGGCCATCCAGTCCAACCCCTACCATGCAAGAACTCACAATCAAAGCATCCCTGCCAGATGTTTAGACCTCCAAAGGAGACTTCTGATAATTCTGAAAACAGAAGAGCATCTGATAATTCATTTAGACCAGAATCCTGTACACTTTAATTAGAAAACTTACCATGGTATGAGTTTTTTGAATACTAACTATAATAAAATTCAAAATATGTTAACTCTTAAATGTCAGGAACACAGAGAGCTGTCATTGAGTCAGATCATTAATTTGTGTCTCTCTGGATACAATGGTCTAGAATATTATTTTCTTTGACTGGAAGTGACTGTCCAGATTTCCAGAAAGAGGTATTTTTCAGTCATGTGAGCAAGCTCCTGGATGTTTAAGGTGTTTGCTGTTTTTACTGCAAGAGACTAACACAGCCATCTTTCTTGAATTCCATAAAGATTTCTTGCAAAATATTATACTGCAAGCATTATCTTACTCATTTTTAAAAATGCTACTTTAATTGCAAGAGGCTATTATGTGTTCAGTGTGTCTCTTTGGGGAAAAAAAACCTGAGGGACTCTACTACAAGCTCCTTAGCATAGAGCCAGGATGGAAAAACAAATTAAAAAGAGAAGAATGTGCAGGATGAGAAAGTACAGAAGTAGGGTAGTAAAATCAAATTAACTGGAAACAACATCTTCTAAAGAACCAGGAACAGCTTGTAAATCCAGCCAAAGGCAGTATAGCTCAGACCACCAACTGGAAGACTTACAAAATAAATAGCAGACACATTAAAAAAGCCACTTATCCATCAATGCAAGGAAAAGTCAGAAACAGTTTTTCATATGATAGGTCTGTGCTAAAAGTAGACAATAATAGGAAGGTTTTTTATGTTTTGTGAAAAAAGCCACTGAAATCTCTACCAGGAAAATTCATTAAAAATAACAGTGATAGCATAACACGATCTGATGTCTACTCTGAACATCACTCTGTAATAATGGATAGTTTCCCACTACAGCCTCATATAGTTTTGTAGACAATGAGGGTTGGAAAAACTTTTTGAAATGATTTATTTTTGTTCGAACATGAGAAGGTGAATCTTAAAAATAATGTCTGTGTTTTAGGCTGAGGGCAAGGATAATAATCTGAGGGTCTACCAGTAGAATCCAGCCAGAAAGCTGATTCAATGCGGCCCCAATGCCTCCCTAAGCACAACCAGGAGGAACAGTGCACCATCACAAGCTGCTTTTTACCAGGCAGCAACCTCCCAGTTGACTTGCTCAGATAATGCACAAATTGTGCACTTTTCTGAGTTAGCACTGTCCTTTAAGACTAGAATTAAAGGAATCTCCAAAGGTTCCTGCAAGGACAGCAAAACATCTTTCTCTCACTCTTCAGCAAACTATTACTAAAGGGAAATATGGAGCCTTACATAATGTTGTGCAGTACTACTTTTCAAACAGGTCAGCTGGGCAATAAAGATACCGGTAGGCACAAAGGACACTGCTTCTACCAAGTACACATTCTCAATTCCTAAACGAGAGGAGTCAGGAGAGCAAAACACAAGCACAAAACACTAATTTACTAATTTTGAACCAAAAACCACAAGTGTTTCTGGAAAGTGATTTGTGTGTGTGTGTGTGTGTGAGAGAGAGAGAGAGAGAGAGAGTAAAACAATGTGTTTTTCACACAAAACTCACAATATTTCTGTACAACCTGTTACGCTTTGAGGCCTGAGTATGAAATGTACAGATGTGCACAAAAGGTAAAAACAGGAATTGTGGCTGGAGTTGACTGCAGCTGAAGGCTGGAAAACAGACACTGCTCAAAGTCAGTATGTGCTTGCTTGCATGTAGGCCTAATGTAAACAACAAGAGTCTTCCTTACTGAGGGGACAACATTGTAGGTAACACAAGGAAGAAGAATTACCAGAAGAGGTTGGGTGGAGTAGTGAGTGGCTGGTTGAAGAGATTTTGTCGGATGAGTGTGTATGTATATTTGTAAATACAGCAATTTAAGAATAAAGCCTCTGAGGAGAGAGTTTTGGCTCCAGTCTGTTTCATCAACTGGGAGGAGGATTCCTGATAAAGCTGAAGCTTCAGGGTCGCCGGTAATTCCGAAGGCATCGGAGATTGCTTGAACTGTGCACTTCTGCTTGTTTACATCAACACAACCCTACTGTTTTGCATAAAAGTTGGTGTTTCTAAAAATTAGATTTGCACAAAAAATGTAAGTTTTCTGCAAATTTTGTGCAAATACACACCAAGAGCCTGTCACTACAGATGGTTGGATCACATTTTTTGGAGGAAAAAAAAACAAAACCCTGAATATTTCTGACCATAATGAACAATTAAGAGGTAATGTTCCTGGCTCATTTTGTCCTGATGTTTACAATAGTGTCTTTTACAGTGGTCTAAGAACTGCAGTTGAAATGACATTGTAAAAGACAAGTAATTCTGGATATATGTATACTGGATATTATTCCAAACATAATGTTAATGAACAAAATCCCACTATTGCTATTACAAAACATTGGAAACACTGCAATACTATTTTTAAAATGTGGTGACCAGAAATGTTCACAGTATTTCAAGTGTGGTGTCTCCATATCTTTATAGACAGGTATAATGATACTGGCAGTTTTAGGGGTAGAAGCTGCCCCTTTCAGTGCCAATCGGGGCTGCGGCAGCTACATGCCGTGGCCCCGATCTTGTCTTTCCATGCTGCAAAAAGGAACCGCAAAAAGTGGCTCCTTTTGTGTTCTGGAAAGGTCACCATAGATGCGCCAGAGAAGTGCCATGGTGCCGCCTGTCGTGCAGTGAGCACACATGGCATCACGCCAGCATGGGTTGCAGTCAGGATGTGTATCGTGGAGACCATGCCCCCATTTCACCCCAATGCTAGCCTTTATGGCCAGTCTGTTAAGGCTGACAGTCTCCATTCTTTTCCTGTTGTTTTTAATTATCTTTGAGTCGAGCCTGACTTGTAGTGATCATGTGAAGCCTCCCTTGTCCTCAACTGCTCTGCTCAGCTCCTACAAATTCAGGGTGAGACTTTACTGATTGAGTCTAACCATCTGGAATCGTCTCCCTCTCTTTCTACTGTCTTTCTTACCATCATTTCCTTTTCTAATGATTCATTTTTCTTCATTATGTGGCCAAAATAAAAACAGCCTCAATTTAGTCATCCTGGTTTCCATGGATAGTTTGGCTTGAAGCTATTTGTTTGTATTCCTGGCCATCCATGGTATCCTCAGCACACTTCTTAGTACCACATCTCAAATGGGTTGATTTTCTTTCTATCTGCTTTCTTTACTGCCCAGCTCTCACATTGGTACATGGTAACAGGGAATACAATGATCTTTTCCCTAATGATCCTTAATAGGCAATTTGCCTTTTT
Organism: Urosaurus nigricauda; assembly: GCA_034509955.1. Classification (NCBI taxonomy): domain Eukaryota; kingdom Metazoa; phylum Chordata; class Lepidosauria; order Squamata; family Phrynosomatidae; genus Urosaurus; species Urosaurus nigricauda. The sequence continues at coordinate 140,522,617 of JAOEGL010000005.1, forward strand.
CCACAGCAGCTTTACAGTGAGTTGGCATTTTTATTGACCTATCTATCACCATTTCTAGGGCCACACTGAATCTTTACATTCCCAGCTGTAGCAGAAAAGCGTTATTAGTTTATTCTGCTTGTAGTGTACTGCATCTGGTTTTCTCCTCAGATCTGTAATTGCAAGAGGAAGGCACCCATACTTGGGAAGAGGAAGAGGTGGAAAAAACCATAATGACCTTCTCTTCCTCTTATCTTGCAAAGGAGAGTTCAAAGGTACAAGTGGTGTTTTAGGATACTACTTGGCAATCTTATTTATTACACTGATAGCTATAAATGACATGCTTTTATTAATCAAAGGCAGATATTATTTTGAACACTGTTATTTTAAAAGTACAAGAGATGTAATAATTTTCCTTTAGATTTCATTTAGTATGGGTACTACAGCAAACTGTACATGTTAAGAACAGATTTAGTGAGTATGTAGAGGCACAAGATACTGTCATTTCTGGCAAACCTGTGAGAGCATGTAGCCAATCCATCCATCCAAAACTAAAAATCTTTTAAAAGAAGGTGCTATCAAGTAGCTTCCACCTTTCAAGAATAATGTAAGGCAAAGCCAAGCCTTGAATAACCTATGGTTTCTGGGTGATCAGCCTCATCCTCAACAATAACAGAGATATTTATTACATGGAAAAGGAAGAAATATATCATGTTCCTGAAGAAACTCAATCCAATGCTTTCTCCAACAATCTGAAAGCAAAGGTAATAGCAGCTTACTCAGGATGTTTGGTACCAGTCACCATGCTGGACTTTCTGCATAGGGAGGGGGAGAAATATAGTTTCTTTCAAGCTAATTGATGCTTTGTCACTAAATTACACAGCTACAACAAATAATTTTAAATATTTACATTATTACTATTTAATAATTTCAGGAAAGAGGCCATTGTGTTAAAAATAAGGTATGGAAAGTAGTAAACTGATTTTATAACATGTGATTATAGTCACAGATCGATAACATGAACATGAACTCTGTTCATAAGAATAGTACACACTACTATTTTATAGTTCATCTTGTGTCACATACATATAGGCTTATCCAGCTTAGCCCTAAGAATAGCACCCACTTTCACTGCAAAGTCACTTCTGGTTTTATGACCATTAATTTATTTATTTTTTACATTCATACCATTGTTTATACGAGAAGGTGGAAATGCCTATAAATTAGCCCATGAAAATCTCTTTAAAATGTAAGTAATAAATGTACGATATTAAAATAAAAGAACAAAAGCCTGATGATTCTAGCTGTGGTGCCATATATTAGTGATCCTGATAAACTACACCTTCCAGCTGTTAGCATGTTGTATTCTAAAATCTATTAAGTTATTGAATCAGTGAGTTATTATCTCTGGACAACTTTCACACTAGGAGGTAAACCCTGCTAGCATTATTTTTTTAAAAAAAGCAAAAGCTTATAAACAAGATAAATGTCATTGTTTTAGTACGTTTATTAGTATTAGCTAACAGTAATTTCACATAAACTACTTCATCTACTAGATATCTGCAACATGGTTCACGTAACAAATATAATTAAAACAAATTACTTACTAGCAATTATGAAGATGTATCAATATGGTGGAATTATTTATTTAGAGAGCACTAATTTTAGTTGTGCTTTATGTGTTTATTCAATATAATGAAAGAACAATATGACATGTTTGCTTAAAAGTAACTCCCACCACCAAGTTCAATAGAGGTTACTCCCAAGAACTTGGTTACAGCCTGAGCATTTTAAGGGTTTGGAGCAATGTTTATATTCTCTTCTGATTTATACAAATTGTGTATTTCCTACACAAGATACTTGTGTATGTGTATGTAGACTTTTATTTTTACTTCACTTGGGAGTTAAAGAGGTTAGCAAAAGACAAATAGCAGTATATATTTCTAAATGATTCATTAGTGATTATTGGGGCAAAACTCTTTATTCACAAATAACACTATGATACACAGTGTTTTGGGAGGCATTCTTTTCTCAGCCTGGAGCTTCAGAACCTTAGGCAATGTTGCAAAACCTATATCAATCTGTTTGTGTTTTAACCTCCCAATTAATAGAAAAAATGATAATAAATGCTGAGCTACAGTGATTCCTTTCTGCAAACTACATGTAAGGAAGTGGAAGCACATCATATCACACATATGACAGATTTGGGCCTTTTCTATTTTGCTGAATCACATTAAACTATCATCTATTAAATGTTTATACACCCTTCTGCTTCCCATAGATTGTACTCCAACGGAACGTCAGCCTGCAGTAAATGGATTCAGTCCATCCTATAAAAGATTAATTCCTGTTTTCACAGAGGCTTAATCAATATTAAAGGCAGCCGTTCTATTGGATATCACACCAATAAAAGCACATAATTGTCCACTAGCACAAATGCTTCATCAAGCCTGAATGGCTCCTAAACCTTTCATGCACCTTGCTCGACTGTGCTGATGACTTAGGAAATGTACATAATGGGCAAATGTTTTTGATAAAGTTTCACCTTCTTAACTGTTGGAATGTTAATTAAATGATTTAGTGTGCTGAGATATTGGCCTACAATTAATTATTTGACTACTCTCCTCCTTTCAATGTAATACAATTAAGGCATAATTAAATACAATGTCAAGTTTCTAACTAATTACAATAGAATCCTAAGAAAAGAAGAAAGGTAACATTAGCATATTATTCAAAATGCTATCTCCCCTAACACCATGCAGCATTATTGAGAGCTGTCATAAATTGTCTAGCACAGTAAATACACTATCGCCAATTAATATAATTTCTTTGTCTCACAACTAGTTGGAGTTTTGGTAGCCACTGATTTGTTTTGGCAGACATAGTGTACTGTTATACTGTTTTGTAACAGGTATTGTGACACAGACAAAGTGCTCCACAGAACAAATTCCCTTAATCAAAAGTCTTTCCCTTATTATGAACTTATTTGATACTTGACTTTATCCTAGACTTACAGAATTCCTTTCAAGGTGATTCTTTTGCTGCCACTGCCACTGAATGGATCAGTATTACTCTTGCAGTAGTGCCCCAGGTGTCTGGTTCTGTTCTTACAGTCCATTCTAAAGAGAGTTGCCACATTCCACTGGGTTGCATGCCTAGAATACTGATAAAACCCAGACAAACCAGGGGTATGTCAAGTTTACTTCTAATTCACCTGGAGTGGAACATAATGCTTCTGCCATTCAGTCTTTTTTTTCCTGATCAGTGTAAGCTGCTCTAGTGACAGCACAGAGTCTTGCAAACTTTGTTCTGACTGATTAGGATCAATGGGAAATCGTGGTTTTTAAATTCTGAATACTATGGTCAGTGAAGGGATTCCCTTCCAACAACACAGACAGATAACATCTGTTTCAGCCCCAATGCTTTTCAATAGATAGAGTTCATATGATCAATTGTAAGTCATTGCGACTCCATGATGCATCATGCACTGACTCTACAGTTTGTCATGTTGGTAATTTCTGTATACAAAAAGGCATATACATGAGGAAGGGAATGCACTTGAAGAATGTTATAGTTGTAATTTTATATTAGGTACTTGCCTGCCAGATTGATAAATTTATGACAAAATAAATGCTCATGCTACACAATGATATATAGAGAGATTATTCATACATACATATATGTGTGTGTGTGTGTGTATCAATGCATGAAATGAATCCAGGGATCTTCAAATATACTCCTTCTCCCTTGAAAAGGTGTGGATCAGAACATAAAGTGGACAGGCAGACACACAGAAACATACAATTCTAAACCGACACCTGGTTAGACAGGATAATACATGGAAGAAAGATCCATGTTTAAATCCAGTTACTAATCCCAACTATAGTAGGTCCACTGAAACAATGGGATTTACATTACCATATTCTCATTGGGACTAACAATCACATTTAGGATAAAAGTAAAACAACAACAAGCCATACATTTAAGATGAACAAAACTGAGCTTGGATTCTAACTACAGTAGGAGACTTAAACACACACCACGATTAAAAGCTTTCTTCTGCTTTGCAAAGTAATGTCAATGAGCCCTTTGGCTTCACTCATGTCAGCCAAACAGGGCTTACAATATGTTTAAAAAGGAGGTGGGATGAAAACAGACATCTTTGTAGCACATGTGGAGAGCAGGAACAATGTACTATGGATATGGGTTATAAAAACATATAAATTCTACAAAGAAAACTGATATGTTAAATAGTCAATCTGATGCTCAGATTTACTGAAGTTTAATGGGTATTGATTTCTCAGGAAAATGCATATTTACATTTCAGATATCATTGTGAACATAATGCAGATATAATATGCCTATTTTGATATTATTTGACATAATGGTGTGCTGTTACAAAAATAATCTGCAGCATCCCTCAGGTTCACACACTGCTCCCCCTTCTCTAGCATAGACAAAAGAAAATTAGACACTTCTGCTTCCTTGTTTGATATATTATACTCTAGCATTTATACCCAGACCTAACAAACATTGGCTGAACTTACAACCTTTAGTTTGAAGCTGTCTTATTTAAACATATTTAAGATTAACCAATGTTTGCTGGGTTTGGACACAGAGATAAACTGTGTAAACTGATAAAGTGTCTGCTGGTATATGCTTTACTGTACTTTATGGACTGTGTGCTACTTTGAGCAATCTCTATAGATAGGTGGAATAGAAATGTTTTAATACACAGTTACATAAAAATTACTTAAAGAAAGATTTATTACATTCTGATATGCAAATAAAATGTGTATTAAAAGAGATAATTAAATGGAGAATATGAAATAAGTAATTAACATTATTGCTATTTACTCCACTATAATATTACAGCTAGAGAAACTTACTAATGAGATATCAATGCCTCAGTAAGAATTCATCAGGTTCTTAGTACACCTTCAATCAAGTGACCACAAATAAACCTTTTTGTTAACATTGATAACATAACTACTGAAGCATTTAAGCTCATTTGTAAGCAGAGAGATACAGCCGTTCATCAAGATGGAGTTTGAGGCCAGAACTTCCCAACAAGGGTTCAGAGCAACTGAAAGCAGTACAGTTGCATTGTTTGTGTCTTTCTATACTCCACTGAAGAAGGTGATAAATCTGTGTGTCCAACTTCACACAGCTGACAAGAGAGTCATGTGAAGGAATGTTCCTTGATACCAAAATGTATCAACCCACGTACAAAACAATGTACTATGGGAAAGAGTTTTGCAGATGGCAAAGCAGAGAGAGACACAAGATTGGAATAAAGAAAGCCATATTTTCTTACTTTAACCATAGAAATGACCAGTTAAACAAACAGATCTTGTAGGGGAATGCCTAGGTTTTTGATCCCTATGCCCATACAGCTAGCTATTTCGCTGTAAATGATGCTTGGACTGCAAACATCCACTTATTCTGTAATTTATGGCATGAGGTTCTTCTCTCAAAACAAGAGTGGGACTCACAACCTGTGTGTGTTTTGCAGCCTCTCCATCATAGTTCCCCTTCAACACTTCTCACATCATGTGTTATTTCCAAAGTCCTGTTTATCAAAGCACATATGTGAACTTCCAGTCACTTCAGGTTTTTCTACAAAGTGCAGACCAACAGTTTCCCACTAAAGTGAAAATTAGGCCTATACTGATCCCTCTGGCAAATATATGGCTCCAGCGACTAAACAGACTTGAAATGTATGGCTGGCATTCCCCACATATGCAGGGGTAGTTAAATGTTTTCGTCATGGCAGTTGTCTCTCACTCCAAGCCCCTGACCTGTTATTCTGACAGAGTGCCTCTCCCTTTGGCCATTTAGTGGCTGGGGAGGATGTGGGGAGGGAGAGAGAAAGCCGGACACTTTTGCTCTTTCAACCACCTACAGGAGGAAAAAGGTAACCTCTCCTGACCTCCTGCATTGTTTGGAAGTCCAAAAGGATGAATCCATCAACTTGCAGCCAGCTATAGGAACAGAGATGACTGACTATGTAGCTGTCCCTTGGCTTCCTCATCCTCCTTTGGTCACTTAATGAGCCAGAAAAATAGGTAGGAGTGTGTGGGGAGAGGGAAGAGACCTACTTACACCTTCAGTGTGATGAAGAATCTCAGCCTTATATCAGTGTAATAAAAGCAAACTCTTATTTTACAGTCTGCAGGCCAGACTTTATGCAGTCAAAGCACAGGGTTATTTAAACATTCCCAACAGGGGTTAACTACACAGATGGCATTCCACTAATATCATAATTGCTGTTCATCTATATGAGCTGAAAGACAGCCTTTGCACTCCAGATCCATAAATGTGATAATCATCAGTTTGTATCTGAAGAGACAGAGACATTTGTAACTTTAACTGGAATTATGGATGAATGAAAGGTCACATAAATACAGGGGGCATCAATATACAAACAGGCTAAACTGAAACAATGATTACACATAGGACAGTAAAGTTAAGTAGCAGAGAAGATCTAAACTGCTACATCTAAAAGGTGTGCAAGTGTCTCTGAAAATAACATAATTGTCCTCCTGTTAATTTGTATCTGTTTGGCAAACAGGGACAATTATAAAGATAACCAATACAGTAAAACTAATAAAAACCACTGAGGAGAAAGGTCTCATCTCCAAATAATGACATCAGTAAAATACAGTAACTATGTATCCATACATGTAGTAAAAGAAAACACTCCATGGGAAGAATTAAGAGCCAGTGTAAGCTTTGAGATAAGGCAAAAGTGTCAATACTGGCAAAATGAATGAAAAATTCCATAGTTTAAACTTTTGCTGACAGACAAGGGGAAGTACAAATGTCAGGCTTCTTATATATTTTGAGCAAAACTGTAGTCTTACAAGGTCCTAAAGGATTACCTGCTTTCCAGTGGCACATTACTGCCAAGGACCCAGCTGTCCTGCAGCTGGACCGACTCGGGTGTGGTTTGCAGCTCGGCGGGCAAAGCAGCCGGCGGGGCCGGACTCTGGTTCCTCCTATTTGTCAGTGAGTTTCTGTTAAGGGAGGTGATAGATGGGTGATGCTGTGCTGAATGCTGCTTGTGAGAAGGTGGCAAAGGCTGCAGGGTCGACTGGCCTTGGTTATTTGGAGGTTGCTCTGAGAAGAAAGAAAATTAAAGTTTGTTATACATCATCCTCACCTTTGCTAAAGCTAAAGCACTAGAAGAAATGAAAGCCCATTGTCTAATATATTAGCACAGTATTCTATTAGTTGGCTTCAATGACATTCTTTTAAGAGTTAGTTTACCCTTGACAGGCAGAGATCTAATTAATATACAACAGATGGTGCAACTGCTTTTGTTTTTAATTTGTTTCATTTTTTTTCCAAACTAGGTTTATTAACACCTATAGAAAACAACAACTGAGAGATTGCCTAATATGTCTTAGAACTGTTTTTTAAAACAACCCGTAAATTAAATGGGTAATTTGAGTAGAATACAAAGGTTTTGAGATGCATATAATCCCTATAATTATTTAACAGAAGTTTTTTTTAAGCTTTATTTAACTGCAATAAATTATTGCAAGCGAGCTGCTAAACAGCAGTAGACTACTCTAGTTTAGTGCATTTCAAATAAGGCAGATCTGCACTATGATCTGCTAATAGATGCTAAGTATTATTTAGCAGAAGGTCACTCTGTGAAGCAGATGTTGCTTCATGGATATTTAACAGACTGAATCACATCTGATTACAACGTCAGAAGACTCATATACTTAATGACCGTTACATCCATTAGAACACACACAGAACAGATTTTCCAATTTCACACTATGTGGTATAACTATGTTTTAGAGCAAGCCACAGGTAATCAGAGAATCCTGCCACCACGACAGTAGTATAAATGTCACATCAACAAAACCTATACACACTATTTCAAAGCAACTATATCCACCACTGGTTTTCACAGCATGCTTCACACCTTCTATAGTTAATAAGAGGTGGTTTCCTACCTCATGTACCTCACAGAAACAAATGGTAGACATTACAGGTGTGGCTCTTCTGCACGTTTTTTTCCATGTGTACAATTGTTTAAGTCAATTTCCTCCTGTTGACTTCACCAGTAGCAACTTGGCTTGTATCCAATTGCTTTCAACTTAATAGATATGTAAATTAAGTGATAGGAGTTCCTAATTTAGGAACTAGTGGGGTTAAAAATTTAAACAATCCACAAAGTTTTCTCCAATTTGGCACAGGGAAAAAAGCTTTTAAAATTGTATGAAGAAAGTGTTATCATTCAGGTAGCATAGAATTAATCAGCTTTGTCTTTACAGACACCAGTGGGTGTCAGTGCATATGATTAGAATTGCTATAGAAAGCTTTAAGGCACATTCACAGCTAGCTACAGGATAATTTAACAGGCTAAAGCCCACAAAGGCTTTTTTTTTTCAAGTCTACTTAAAATTTTATCTGATTTAGATTAGAAGTTAATTATCAGCTGCTACAGAATTAACTTTGGTCATTATGAAAAAATATATATAAAAAGGATTACTTGCACAACAGGAGACCCTATCTTAAGACCCTTTCTTTACATAGGATACTAAATTTGTCTCCTGCTTTGAGAAATGACTAATTTCCCCCCAGTGCACATCTCTCTTTATGTATCTGACATAACCAGCCACCTTGCTCAATGTACTCATTTGTTAGTGCAGGACTCTCTTATTTGCTGTTGTCTGAAACTTTACTTCTAAAGTTCTGCTTTCTATTTGACTTTAAATACCCTAACATTTATTCAAGACTAGTCTTACATTTTGTTTTAGAAAATAAAATAAAAACAAAATAAATCAGTTGGAATAACCCTGCCAATCTGTGGCTAATGAGTCATAGAAACTTATAACACAAATATATTTTCACCCTTCAATCTAATTTCTTCTTTTAGCTAGCATTAAGATAAAATTGGTCTACTGGAACCAACTATTCCAATATTAAAAGGCAGGGGAAAAGAAAGAAACTTAACTGTGCAATCCTACACCTGCCTATGCCAACTGAGTTCAATGATGTTTACTCCCAGATAGGCAGGCATATTCCCTAGCCTAAAGATGATCTGGAAGTTCCATTGATTTTGATAAGAATATTAAGTAGAAATGTATATGAATGGGCAACTGAACTAAGATAACTATGGTTTTCTGTTCCCAGGCTGGACCAAGCCAGGAAAAGCCAGCCCAAAAAGGAGTGGGTTTAATCCGCTCCTTCTGGCGGCCCATTCAGGAAAGTGGTGGTGGCCTGCTTTGGAAGCAAGGCGTGTGGTCACCACGATCCTGGTGCGATCAGGGCTGAAGTGGCCAGAGGCCACCATCTGCTTCAACTTCATGCCAAGAAACCAATTTTAACAGTCTTCTTCTCTAGGGGACATGTCTTTTGTAAAGCTGATGAACTGTTTTTGAACAGCCACTCCAAAATAGTTTGCATAGTAATGGGCAGCTAACAACTGTATTGCCAAGATTGCAAGTGTTGAATGAGGAATGGGAAGGCCCAGACTCAGATACCTGTTGAATCATGAACCATGGGTGTGAGCCTGCAGTCAATCACTATCTGATCTATGAATCAAGTACCTTGACCTGATCTAAGAAAAGAGGGTAAATTAATGTACAGTGGGGCCTTGGTATCCACTGGGATTTGGTTCCAGGACCTCCCCACAACTCATGGATGCCAAAATTCATGGATGTTCAAGCACCACTACATACAATGTCATAGTAAAATGGTATCCCTTATATAAAATGGCAAAATCAAGGTCTGCTTCTTGGATTTTTTTAAATATATATTTTCAAGCTGTGGATGGTTGAATACATAGATGCAGAATCCTTGGATATCAAGGGCTGACTGTAATGTAGTTTAATAAACAGCAACAGCCCCAACTGCAGTAAATGTAAACTGTAAAATAAATACATTCAGTCTAATTTCCTGTAAATGTTAGAGTGTTGGAGAATGCTTGGGCAAGCTTATTTCTGTAAGTAGGGGTGAGACTTGTGTGGGCTCCAAAGCATGTGACTCTCAGTTGCCTTAGTCAGCATAAGCAATGGTGAGGAATGTTGGAAACTAGCATTCATGAACACCAGGCCAGTCACACAATTGCCATATCTACCATACTGTTAAACTACAGCATAGAGGAGCCTTGTCGAAACTGGTGTATTCCACTCATGCTGACTACACCTCACATCATTCCCAGCATTAAGGATGGATGGTTTAGCATTCTGTCCAAAAAAAGGCCAGTATGCTATAGTTGAGATAATATAGACAAAAGTGTTTAAAAGCAGAAGCCAATTTGGTCAAGTGTCATTTTTTCAGGTCTCTTGTGAATTGCCCCTTACTCACTGAAGGTTTAAGAATAATTTTGATTTAATGTTCTAGGATTCCCGTACTTCAAGTGTACCTATCAATTATAGGGTAGTATAAAATTGGGGTTGCTATTATGTTCTTAAAGAAAACATGGGCAACTTCAAAGTAAGCAGTTTTGATTGTGTCTAAGGTGACCAATTAGTGTGTCTTTCATAACTATGTGACAGATGAATGTTCATGAGGTACAGTTTCTCCTGTCATACTGATGCGATGATGGAGAAGCAACACTTGTCAAGCTTATTCATTCCATACAGCTACTAAAGGCCCTGGAACACCTTTCAAAGTCAGGTGTTGGCAATCCTAATTGATACATGTGGAGGAAGATCCTTTTCAGTGAAATGTCAGTCAGCTGATGAGTAATTCTGATGAGGTGCAGCCAAATGCATTCCAGCTCTCTGGCTGACAGCTCCATTTTTGATGCTAAGTCAGAGAGAAAAGAAATAAGACATGTAGCTCAAGAATATAAAAGCGACAGCTACAATTTAGTTTTGGAAGAAGGCACAGCTTTAAGGAAATGAAGGAATTTAGATGCACATGCTATTAATTTATCTAAGGCAAGAAAGAAGAGATTATTTGTGCAATTAAATAACAAGATACAGCACACATTTATTATATATTGTTTGCCTACACCTGACCAATCTCATTACATCAAATGCATCACCTCTTGTGCAATATGTGTACTCTTCTTTGTCAGCTGTCTTTATATATAATTATGCATGACAGCCATACTATGAAAAGTCTCCAAATTAAGGTTAATGGACTAGTTGAAATATATTATGGGTCATTTTAAACACCCATTGAAACAGTACACAAAAGAATCTTGTGGCACCTTTGAGACTAACAGAGAAAGAAAGAGGTTGATAGCAGAAGCTTTTGTAACCTACAAAAGCTTAAGTCTACGAAAGGTTATGGTACTAAGGGCTGGAACAGACGGTACTTTAAAGCTGCTGTCTGGGTGGCTTGGTAGCACAGCATTTATACACTGCATGCTCCAAAGCCATCCTGAAGCCACCTGGAAGTTGGGTAGCTGCCCAGATGTGGCATAGCATTTACATGCCACATGCGGCCGCAGCATCTTGAAGCTGGCTTTGGGCTGTGGTGGGGTTGGGAAAGGCACCTGTTTCCCAGCCAAAAAGGAGCAGATCTTCTCCACTCCTTTTTGGGCTGGGTTTGAGGCAGATTGAGGCTACAGTGAGTTTAACAGGTGCTACAAGATCTTTTTGCATATTGATACAAACTAACATGACTAGGGCCTGGAGCAAATGGGTGGGAAGGGGAGACCCAAAGCTACTCCAGCTGCAAGCGGGCCAGGACTGCAGTGAGCAGGTTGCTGCTTCAGGACCGAAGCCACATCGCTAGGAGCTGGATTATTTGGGTTCCTTTTTGCTCTGGTTCAAATGACCAGAGTGCGGGTTTGGGCTGTTATGGGAGTATGCATCATGGGAGTATGCATCATGCCTCCAATGTGCCCAAAAGCCACTTCATTTGACCCACCCATTCAGGGTCTACGTCTTTGAATTCTGTTCCCATGGAAACAGTTGCTTAACTAAGAGAAAATTAATGGTAATATTTCCTATTTCCAAGCAAAAACGGAAGGACTTGATTCTCTATTTTCTCATCCAGTTTTTTTTTAAAATTAATTTACATGTAATTGATTTTATAATTTAATTGTTATGCAATTTAAACAGAGTTCAAGCCAAATAAAAACATACAGTGAAAAGGTGCATAAGATGCAAAAGGAACAATTAAATTGGTTCAATATACAGCAGTGATAATTATTTCATGTTTCGTAGCTTAATCTTAAATTCACACAAAATAAAAAAAGGTAAACCAATTATCCATGAAAAGTAATTTGTCATACACCTTATACTTTATTCTTTCCATAGCTGCTCCATCACTGAGACTTGTCATACAGCCACTCATGTAAAAAGAAAGGGAGGGGTGGGGTAAAAAGCAATTTTTAATTTGGTGAAAGGATTTCATATTGGGGAAGAATTTAATTAATGTAGTATAAAATGAATAAAACATAATTCCTTAATAAGTAAAACACAAAAATTAATCTAGTATTTAAAACATCAGTATGTCTAGGGAATAACAAATGTTTACTATTTCCCTATGTTTAAGTACACCAAGAGCATAGCCATATTATGGCACTAAAATGAGCAATCTATTTGATGAGTTTATACTTTCAGCTGAACTCGTACTAAACAAGCTTGGATCACAAAGTATAGTCTGAAGTCAGTTTGCCTAAAGAAACCACAGTAAAATCTTCCCACATTTCCCCAGTTCATATTCAATGATACTACGCAGTTAGTTGAAGATGAAAGAAGATATCCAGTAACTACACCTACCCATAGCAATCTGTCTAGGTGTGAGTGCATCCAAGTAAGGCAATGAGAAAGAGGGGAGAAACAGATTGTCCTGAGGGGGCAAAATGAAACTGCCCCTTCTGAAGACTGATTGAGGCTGTGCTAACAACACACTCCAATCCACCTTGAAGCCGGCCAAAAAAGGAGTGGCTCCTTTCTTGGCTCGGAAAAAGCTGGCTTTTCCCATGGTGGCTTCATGATGCCCTGGCGACGTGCAGTATGTCAATGCCACATCTGGGCAGTTGCGTGGCTTCAAGTCAGTTTCCCAATGTCATTGGGATGTACGGCATCTAAGTACCATGTGCTGATGATGCCCAGAAGCAGGCTTTTTTGGGCCATCTGTTCCGGGCCAAATTTAAGTGTATTTTAAAATCCAGAAAGACCCCTAGAAGTCTAGTGTCTTATTTATAACATGAATCAGAGTGAGTTAAAAAATGGGCATGGAAAATGCTAATAAAACCCATATCTTCACAAGCTGAGGACTACTGGATGAAAACTGAAATAAACAAAATCTTTACAAATAATCCATCAAATGAGTACATTTGAGTTGCCAATTAGTGACTGCCACAACCAGTCAATCAATCTGCATACTGTACCCTTTCACAAAGTGCCATTAAACAGGTAAATAGGAATACAAGCTATTGCTAGAACAAAAGGGTAGAATGATTTTTTTAGTGTTGCTGAATGAAAAACTAAACTGTATAATCAAACATGTCATTCACTCTGTCAGGTCTAATAGACAGAATTACTCACTAGCAAATGTTCAAGAAAAGCTGATGAAGACTAGAGCTCAGTAATGAGTTACTGGAAAGTTAAACAATCAAGATTAGTAAATCTCAAATGAAATGAAAAATCACTTAATTTAGAAATGGGAAATATAGTTAATATATAATGATATTTCATTCAACAAACTATTACAGGATTCTATTAGAGGATGGAGAAGACAATTAGTTGTAGAAAGAACAATTAAAGTATGGAAGAGATGTCAAATTGATTTGGAACACAGTAAGGCTAGATGAAAAATATATAAATAAAATAAATCTAAAAGGAACTGATATAGATAAAGACATACTGTATTTACATTAATTTATGCATGAAAATGTATTTTTCTAGTTGTTATTGCTTTCTTGTAAAACTGGCTGTTTTAATAAAAAGTATTTTTTTAAAAAATAATCATGTGATATATATCTCAGTTTTCTCTTAGCATCCTTATCAAGTTTCAGGTGTCTATCTTTCATAGGCTTGGAATTATGTTAAAGGCAGACCCACACCCATACCTTGCCTTTTCTCATCTCTTCTGACCAACATAGAATATAATTTCTTTAGGATGTACTTGCCTCCTCTACTATATGGCCCAGAAATTACTTTTTCTTATCTACTTGTATTGGAGTTCTTATCTTCTCCCAATTACCGTCAGACAAATAAGTCACAGACTCCTAAACAACCATTTGGAAGTTCTGCAAGTAATTAGTTTCACATTTTTGCTTCCTTTACTTTGCTTCCAAAGGCCACAATGAGAGACAAGACCTAGCAGGACCAGTTCTTTATTTTGAACCCACTATGAGAAAAGCCTGCACTATGAAGAACAAACAAGCAAACATACAAACCAAAATAACAAAAACAGATGGGGTCAATTCTGCTTGCTAATTAAGCAAACAGCCAGAGCAAGCCGCTACAAGAAAGCTTCCAGTAAAACTGTCAGTACTACAACTCTGGAGACCAAGGTTCGATTCTCCACTTGGCCATGGAACATTACTGAGCAACTTTGGGCAAGTCACATATTCTCAGCCCCAGAAAACCCTGTGGCAGGGTCACCTTAGGGTTGACATAAGTCAGAAAGAACTTGAAGGCACACAATAACAACAACTTGGTCAAAACAACAACAACTACAGTTGAGTAGTAAGCCCATGTTTCCAGGATGAAAAGAATCAATTTATCAATTATTCACATGTTAACAGACAGTCAGAACTTTCCAAGCACTGTTAAGATACATCTGAGTAAAGCAATATGGCCCACAATAAGTGTAAGGAGGGTGAGCAAGCAAATCTTACTGGCTATGATGAAAGGAAGGGAGGAAAGTTTATTGGTTTAGGAATTGTTTTCTCTTCTCCTGTAGCAGCTGCTTATACTCACTATAAAAATTCCTATAGCACATCAGAGCATTTGCATATCTAGACAAACAACAAACTATAGTATAAAACTATCTCTGTTGTTGGGGCAATCAGTAGCCAGCTAAAGGTAAGAGAACTATTTAAATGAAGGTTTTAAGAGAGGCTAAATATATATTTTAGACAAGCCAAGAATTCAAACAAGTTTTTAAAGCATATTAACAGCACATAACATAATTAAGTGTAAGCTTATAACCTTACATTTTATTTACTTGAAGAATTTATACTTCCCTTTCCCTTCCAAAAGAAGTTTTAAATGAGGAATTTAAAAGCAGCAACAGAAACAACACAACAGCCTAAAGTAAACTAACAAGTACCTTGTTGAAAGAAAAATGTCTTAAATACCAACCAATATTGATAAAAAGAAGGAGATTACAGAAATCAATGAGGGAGGGCCACATACGGGGTGCTGCCATGAAGCCCTCACAAACTGCTGCCAACTGTGCTTCTGAAATTAGTCATGTGCACATGAAACGATAGGTAGGTTTACATGGAAGGAGACAATCCTTTGTGTAGTCATGTCCCAAGCCATTTAGGATTTCAAAGTTAATACCGAACACATAGACTTGTATAAGGAAACAAACTAGCAAAGTACAGGTGATACAAGTATGATCCCAGCACACTGGCTAGCCAAAATTTTTGCAGCAGAATTTTAACTAATTGAAGCTTGCAAGTCGTTTGGGGAGGGGGGGGCAGCATCATATAGAGCATGTTACAGCAGTTCAATCAAGGTGTACCTATTACACATGAAACCACAGCCAAATGTGGACTTATCAACAATGCATGCTGCTCTCACACTAGTTTGCTGGTCAAAAGAACTCCTGGGTACAGCTGGCAGATGAGCACCCAGGAGTATTGCCAAGCTCTGAACGTGATCTTTTAAGGGGAGCCTTGCCTGAATGGGCTGGCATTTCATCCTTGTACTAGAAAGTACAAAACACATTGCAGAAATAATCCAGTTTGAGACTGCATTAACTGCCTCTGCCTTCAGAAGGCTAAATGTCTCACAAAACTACAGTTCCCTAGCAATCAAAAGGAACAACAGCATTACAATTGTGTAGTGTGAAAGGGTCACTCTGTGAAACATTATTATGCACATTAACCAAACAAGCACACAAATAATGGTACCATCTACCCATCCTTAAGCACACTCGAGATACAAGACTGGCCAGTTTTTCCTCCTGAAATTCTGTATGTAAAGCATTAGCTTTGTAGCCATACACAACCCAAAATTCCATCCATGGAACTGCATGTGAGTGAGTGGGTTAGTTAATAGGGGGATGAATGTGCCCCTCCTCTAGGCACCAAGTACAGAAACCAAGGGGACCACTGGAAAAGCAAAGCCTCTTCCTCTGGGATTGGCAAAGAAATAAAACTTTCCTGTCCTCTTCTGCCTACCCACATCAATCTAGAAAAGGCTTTTGCAGGCTAGTAAATTTTGCACTGTGACTTACAAGGGTGAATTAGGCACATACTGAAATTTCTTCCATCTAAAGCTAGACAATTTACAATTACAGTACTTTGCCTGGGATAATGCCCTAAATAAATATCCAAATCACCAAGGGTATACTTGGGACACGGACGATTCTGAAATGAAAAGGTAATCGTACATAGGACAATATTAAAGAATAGATTTAACGGTATTACAGCAGTCTCAAATTTCCTCTTCTTCTGAAAAATGAAAGCAAAGAGAACAGAAGAATAAATGATAGTAGAGACGATGTAGAAACCAAAGCTTCCAGAATAGCTCATATGGTACATTTGGAGCCCTTTAGTTTTTTAATGACTTTAATTAAATTCCACAAATGTACGGATGACTCCAGACATTTCTTTTAAATGCTGGAACAAAGCTGGTCACTGAACAACTTTCTTGTGCCACTGCTCATCAGATATCACTCCCATACACAGTCTTTCTTGCCATTTCCACAAAAGACATTCAGGGCTTCCACTTTAACATCATGCTGCATTCAGTAATTCTCAAGTCACACCAAACTTTAAAATGGCAAGGTAATTAAAACAAATTCGACTTTCCAGATTGAATCTATTTCAATTCAAGTTACTGAGCTCATTTTAAACAATGAAATGGCCATCACCTCACTATATAATTGCAATGTCTATTATCTGGGAACCATGAAAGAAGATTAAAGTAGAGGTTTGTGTATGTGCATACCGTTTTAACTTAAAAGAAGAGACAAAGGACAATAGGTGAAGAAATGCCTCAAATGATTCTGAGGGAGGAAAATCTTATTCAATCTGTCTTTGAAAAGACTGGAAGCATCACTCAAGGGTAACAGGCAGCCTCCCCCACCCCAGCAGTGATTGATGTATCTGAAATGAAGAAGGTTTTGTTTCTTAAAGATAAAAAGGAGATGGCAAATGACATCTTTATGTCCATCACTATTTATACTTTCATTTTTCCAAAACTGCACAGGAGCTTCAAACTGACCTTAAAATATACCCACTAGAAAGCCACACTCAGATGGTCTCTCTCCAGCAGGTGAATTTTAAGGTCAGTTTGAAGTGAAGTGTGAACACGTGTGGCCCAGTCATGCAATATTAAACTTTTTCCTTTTACTGTGACGCTTTAGTCCTAGGGCAGAGACTGCCAGAATAGATAAAAGAAAGAAAGATCACAGCACTTGACTGCAACCCAGCTCATGACTGTACTCTTTGATTTAAGCATCAAGCTGGACCAGACATGAGCAAAAATCCAAAATGTATGCAGGCTAGGATAATCCCTCCACAGTGTACAACTGTTACACTGCACACTATGAAGAAAATGGGCCTCTTTTACATTGTCATTACAATTACCAGGCTGTGCAGTCTAAATTCCACCATGTCTAAACTTCCAATTGCAATACAATAAAAAGTTGTGCATATTTCACAAAAAGAAGATAAATGACTGCATTTAATATTTTACTCTCTATTGCATTCCAGTATAAAATTGAAGATGTTCAGTTTATATTAAAATGAATACTGTTCTTTATAATATCTGCATATTTTGATTCATCTTAAGAAGTACAAAAATTATGGAAAGCTTTATAAAAAAATTCCTCAATTCAACTGGTAAAAGGCAACAGTTTTATAGCTGAAGGAGAAGTCACATACTAATTTCCCCTCACATATGGACAGAACTGAACTTTGTATAACATAGAAAAGGCTTCTATACAAATATTAGAGAAATTGCAAAAAATCATTTGTACTATACACTTCCATCTCATTCCAACACAAAGAATTTCTGTTTAATATCCAAACCAAACTGTTTGGTGCCTGTCCCTAGTTCCTATTCCAGGTGGAACTAGTTTGGAAAAAGACCTCTATAATCTGTGAAGAATATGAGACATGAGGTGAAAGAGGCAACCAATTATTTTGCCCCATCAGTTTTGTGAGAGGAGACGCTGCTCCTGTATTTGTTGCCCATGAGTGAAGTTTCAATTGTGAATTACATTTAAAGATGCCATGTTAGTGAAAGAGATGTCCAAACAATAGTATTTTTGAAATACAACTGCAGCACATTTTTCATTTGCTTTTGAGTCTTTGTCTTCCCTTGTGGGAGAAGCATGGGGGGCAGCCTTTGATATATATGTGATGGGTAGTAATGTCTCAGAAGGTATCAGGAAAGAAAGATGTTCTTGCTTACACCATTCCATACCAAATATGATAGGTACATGGATCCTTTCTACCACCAAACTTGAGTCTGGCCTCCATGCAAAGTCAATCAACATTAGCATTGTGACACCACTAACAAAACAATCTATACAAAATCTACAATAGTAAGGGAGGGTGGTTAGGGATGATGAGCAAAGTTGACTGACTGTTGTCATGTTGGGGGGCGGGTAGGTTATATGGGCCAGCAGAAGACATGAGAAAATCCTTCACTTGTTTCCAAGCCCTATCCCCTGCCAGACATCCAGGCTGCCAAATCCCAGGAAAAATATGTAGGCTTCTGGGAAAGAGAAGCAACATGGCACTTATCCTTGTTTTGCCCACAGCTACACTCTGCAAATTGGCATTCCTTGTGAGTCAGGAAATGCATATTTTTTAAAAAAAATTACTCATGAAAATAGCCATGTTATATGTGGAAGGGACATGACTTTGTAAAGTTTATTGTAGCAAGACCTTGACTGGACAAGACTGACTAATTCTGTTCTTACTCATGGAGGGAAAGGGGATGATTCTATTATGTGACTAGAGGAGAGTAATTAAAACAACAACAACAGCAACAACACACCAACCTTGAGGGGAATAGTGTTTCTCATCCTCCCAACAATGCCAGTGCTACAATTCTGCAGCCCTTCCACCATTATTTCCATTTGTAACAAGCCTAGAAATAATCATCCATGCTTTGAGCCCCAGGTTTTTTTTTACATAGCACTTCCAAATACTATACTCGAGAAGTAGTTGTTGCAACCACTAGTGAACACCATTTGGCCACTTTCTGTCAATGGCTAGTTTAGATTTCCAGCTCAAAATACCTTGCACCAAACAGGACAAAGCAAGTTCATTTTTCTCCTTTCAGATGTCCTCACAGCTGAAAGCAATGCTCAGCTCAACACAGAACCTTCCCGATCAAAAGAACTGGACAGCTGACTGTGATTATTTTCACAGTGGTGGAAGTATCAGAATGAGATATAAAATGTATCTTGAAATGTTAAGATTGTGGAGCTTTGAGCATAGTTGGTCCCTGCCTTCTACTCAATGCCACATCCAGTCTAGCTGGAAGTGAATACAGCTGAGGTCAAAGTGGTTCAAGCAGTACTGGCATTTAAAGGTAAATGAGAGACAGGGAAGGCAGTAAAGCAGCAGCAACTTTAGCCTCTAACCTTAGCTTTTGACCTGCGCAACAATTACCTCTGAGCTGTACCATGCTAGTTTCAGTATGGTCCTATGATATACAATCCTGCCATGAGCAGAAAGGAGGAATATGGGACCAGAAGAGAACAACTTTGCCATGGATATCAAGTTTTCTCTTCAAGAAAGGAATGAGTTTCCATTCACAGACAGAAATTATGCCCCATAGAAATGAATCACCAAAGGCTTAAGAAATATTTCCATATCATAAAATAGATGTAATGTGTGACCATAAATAATTATAATTGACACATTATTTTCCTAACTTGTAAACTGCTACTACTACTACTAATATGTTTTATTTCTAGCCCGCTCCTCTGAACGAGCAATTGGGGCAGGGTACAAAAGAGAATAACAATTAACAAAGCAAAAATACAAAGCAGAAATAGATATTAATTATAACAAAAAATAAAATTAACAAAGCAAAATACATAACAATTAACATATCAAAACAAGTAAAAAGAAAATCTCCATTCTCAACCCCTATCCCAATCCTAAAACAATGTGAACTATACACAATCTAAAAAGAAAAGAAAAAAGTGTGTGTGTGGGGAGGGGGGGAGACAAAACTGCTCCTTAAGTCCAGGAGCCCAGGCATGGGAGGAGCCCAGGTGGAGGTAGGGCAAACACTCAGCCAAGTCCTCTTCACTGGCAGATGTTGGGGACTACTGTGCCTAAAACTTCATCAGAGAAATAATCAACTCATCTTTCTCAGTTCCCCCCCCCCCTCGTGCCATTTGATCGCAGTGGAGGCAGACTGTTACTTTGAGATATATTCTTCTACCTTTCAATCAATAAATGAAAAATAAACTAAGTTCTATGTGAGAGTGAAGCTCTAGTCAGAGGATGACAACTGCATGAAGGTGGAGGGAAGGGTCACATAGAACTTTGAACTGAAAATGAAGACGAGAAAGAAAGCCATACTGTCTTCAGACATACAGGAAGAGACAAGGGCAGTATGGCCATGCTAGTGGACACTAGATGGGAATAATATTCTTTATTATTCATATCCTAAGTGGGGGGGGGGGGGAGAACCGTTTCCCAAGAGTTGGGAAACCTCACTGAGAATACAGCAGTGGGGTTTTTTTTTTGGGGGGGGGGACATGAACAACCTGAAGTGTTTTACGTGATTTTTCTAGAACAAAACACAACAACAATAAACAAACAACAACTTATGTTTTCACACAAAGAATGTTTTCTACTTTAAAAAAAATTTCTATGCAGAAAACATGTTTTGTGTACAAAACCCCCATATCTTTCTGTGCAGAAAAATCCTCCAGGGTTCTTTCAGATAGTCCATTATGTGTAGTTATATTTATTTTTTCCATAGTAGGAAGAAACCAACAGTAATTATTTGTCCTTTCATGCAAGGATAGAATAATCGATTATACTCCTTGGCAACATTAGACATGTCAATCAGATGAAAAATGTCCCCCACATTTCTCCCTGTTTACCAACTTTGTTAGGCAAACTAGAAATTCAATTTTCCAGAATTTTTCCAGAATTTTTCGTGCTTGTGAAGGTATAGATCTGGAAGCAAGTATGTGTGTGTGTGTGTGAATGTGTGTGTTATGTACAAAAGTTCCAAAAATTAAAACCTGAGTTTTTCTCAAGAATCTTTTCCCAATGAAATGGACAAGAGAGCCTTGCTTGTTGTATGTTGAAAGATACAGGAAAGATGTTGTATGTTGAAGGATACTGGAAAGTTGAAGGATACAGGAATACTGCCATAAAATGTAGTGCCAGGAAGAAACCATTTTGCTGACTCTGGCAAGCCAATCGTGGTTACAAGCAAAAGTCCTGCTACTCAATGCAAGCTAGCCTCTGTAACCATTGCAAGGACCAGGCCACAGGACATGTGCAGGTTTATATGTGTGAAGGAAGGAATTCTTTTATGTATGAGAAGCATGTTCGCAACAGACATTTCCTAAATACATCAGCACAACCACAATGATTCAAAGTATCTTCTACATGAATTGAAAACCTAGTGTGCAATGTAACACTCAAAAAAAGCCCTAAGAACGATAACAGCTCCTCTGATCTATAATACTGATGTCCTTAGTGCCTGAAAATGACGTTATTGCATAGATACAGCTATCAAAGTATGCAAGCTACTCTGAGAATAAATATATTGCTAAGCTTCACCCTGAGTGAGATGTATGCCTTTCTCTAGTGGGTGAAGCTATGTAGAAAGAATAAAGAGAAACTGCACTGCAATTCCATGCTGTTATGAGTTCTTTAGGGATTCCCACCTACACTCACGTACAGAATGTTCCACCTTTATGCAGGATTCTTGTTGAGACTGAGAAGGTGTGAATTTCATCTCAAACTGCAAATCCTCAGAGTGAATACCTACAGTTATCACAAAATCATGTTGTATATTACCTGAAGACAAAGAACTCTGTTAAATGGATTTGCTGATAGAAAAATAAAATATAGTAGTTTTTTTTAAAAACTAGGAATTTTCTCAGGTAAGGTACATACAGCTCCGATTATTTTAGATACAAAGAAATAAATACAAATCCAGCATGTGAATCATAAAGTTAACTGTGTAAAAACCATTACACTTGTGAACTTTTAGCATTTCTCTTAATTGTTTTGCCACATCTATTTTCATAGGCTAGGTAAATAAGGGTATAATAGAAAAATTAGGGGAACAAAATAATTTTTTGTTACTATTCGACTGAAAACACATCCTGTTTTCTTTCCCAGATTTTGTGACAGATGACTATCTGATAGATAGATAACTATTATTAGCTAGTCTTCAAACTATCATTGCGTAAGGAAATAAATAACAATAATTTTCAGTAAAGACTTCTGAAGTTTTTATACATGTTTCACAAGTTCTGGAAAGATTCAATCACCTCCCACAAGCTGCTGTCTTTCTACAGTGTCAGCATCACTTTCAAACACCTTTTGATATTGTAGGCTCTGTATTCTTTATATTTGTGATAACAAATGTTTTACTTCACTTATTAATATCTCTGTAGAACATTTGACCATGACTGTGGAGATCAGGGTTCAAATCCTGGCTCAGCCATGGAAACCCAGTGGATAGCTTCGGGCGAGTCACACTCTCTCAGCCTCAGAGAAAGGCAAAGGAATTCCCCTTCTGAACAAATCTTGGCAATAAAATGACAGGTGAAAACCTTCCTTTTCAGACAGGCATTCAAAAAGCTTTTAAAGAATGGCCTGTTTTATTTTTTAATTTTTTATGTTTTTAATTGTATTGCTTTTTAATGTTGTAAGCCACCCTGAGCCCTGGTCCTGGAAGAAGGGCAGGATATAAATATAACTATAATAACAACAACAACTCAGGCATTATAGTGATTTGAAATGTTGGAGCCTAGCAACAATTAATTTTGAGATAAATAATTTTGGAATAAAAGAAAATGCTAAACTAGAAAGCTTTAATAGAGCTTTGAAAAAGGCATCAACAATACTTTGTAGATTCTGCCTTTCACAGATTCTAAAGCCTGGATCAGGTTTGTAATTCCATAAATATTATCCCACAAAAGTACTTGGTTATAATTATCTATATTAATCACTCGTGGTCTATTAACAGCTTGAAAGAAATGGCTCTCTACCAGTTTTCAGTAATTTCCCAGCTGGTTTCCTTGGGGTGGTTCTAATTGGCCATAAGCTACCAGGCCTGTTGTGAAACATGGTCTGTATGTAAATAATAATGCTGATTAAGTGGTTATTGTAATGAAATATATTTACATCAACCTTGACTAAAACTTTTCAGGAATATATTTCAAAAATGGTAATGAAGAACAACCAAACTGTAAAAGCAACTCCACAGAAATAAGGAAAACAGATAAAAGAATGAGCTACCAAAAAGGCTTCTATTTCCTTTGGGCTGAAATGACATCAGAATTGGTGGCTGGCATGCCTCCCTGGAAAGGTCATTCCAGAAGACAGAGCATCACAATTGAGAAGATCCTCTCTCTAGTCAGGGCAGAACTGTACTACCTTTATGTAGAATGATATGACTATCACAGGTTTCTTCAGTGTCTGACTATGTGGCATCCTCAGAGCTAAGGTACATGGGATGGTGACCAGAAGATTGCTCTGTCATCCCTTCCATAGTCCCTTGGTGTGAGAACCTCTCAGAGCCAGGTATAGATAGGTACCTCTAGTGCCATGATTAGATCCAAGGTAGTGATAAAGGATTCTTCCCAAGTCACTCCTGTTCATTGCAAAATTTGTTTCTCTTTTGGACAGAACACCTAAGCCTGGATAAAAGGGAGATACAGTAGGTGGTATGATGTGCAGTAGCCAGCACTGGTAGGGTTCCTATGTTCTTCTCTTAAACCTTTTCTCCTATGGGTAGGGAGGTGATGCCATTGGCTTTATCTACTTCTCTTACATTGTCAGGAGCACTGTGTCAACAACTTCTGCCACTCCCCTCTCTCCTATAGCTTTGATTCTTTCACTAGCAGGGTACATTGTGAAGGAAGTGGGACATGGCGAGACCAGGTGGATGTGACTCTGTGCAAGCATACCTTATGAGAGGTGTGGGAGATAGTAACTAGTGTGTGTATTGTTCTACTTCCTGGCTTAAGTAGTGGGACAACCTGGCTCACTCTGAGTGGCAGCCAGTGTTGAAGCAGGATTCAATTACCAGTCCAGTTAGGTTCTCTATGTGGGCAGGGGAATGGATATTATCTTGTGCTCCAGTTTAGTCAGCCAAAAATTCTTAGGCTAATCTAGATAAGGGCTGCTGAGGAAAACCACAGGTCAGGCAGGCTCATGTAGCAGAAGGCAGCAACAGCCAACACACAAACACACATACCTAGTACCTTACATGCCTCACTGGCAAATTTACAAAATATGTCACCATAGAACAGTCATCCCTTCTAGTCAATGATTTAGGCTGGAAGATATTGAAAAAAACCAACCCGCAGTAATTCCAGAAATTCTTGGTGAGGATCAGGGCACACAAGATAAAGTGACCACTAAAAGGATTTTGATGCTTGAGACCAGCTGAGAATAGAGTCCCCCTTGTTGTTGTTATTAGCTGCCCTCAAGTCAACTTCGACTCACGGCAACCCTGTGGATGAGACATCTTCAAATCTCCCTGTCCTCCACTGCTCTGCTCATTTCCTGCAGTCATGCCTGTGTCCTCCCTAACTAAGTCCATCCATCTGGTGTGTTGCCTACCTCCCCATCTTCTACCTTTCCCAGAATTATTGCCTTTTCCAATGAGTCATAACTTCTCATGATATGGCCAAAGTACAACAGCCTAAATTTAACCATCTTGGCCTCCAGGGATATTTCTTGCCCGATTCACTCAAGAACTCACTTGTTTCTCTTTCTGGCTGTTCACAGTATCATCAGCACTCTTCTCCAACACCACATCTCAAATGCCTTTTTTTTTTTTAATCTGCTATTTTCATAGTCCAACTCTCACATCCATACATAGTGATTGTGCATACTATGGCTTGGACAATTCCAACGTTGGTGCTCTGAATCTAGCCCTGCTCTTTGTATGATTTTTTTTTTTTTTTTTTGCATACAAGTTGAACAAATATGGTGATAATATACAGCCTTGCTTGACTCCTTTGCCTATTGGGAACCATTCTGTTTCTCCTTATTGTGCTCCAGCAGTGGCCTCTTGTCCTGAGTATAGATTTCTGTGCAGAACTGTCAAGTGTATTGGTACACCCATGTCTTTGAGAGCATTCCACAGATTTTCATGATCGATGTAGTCAGAGGCTTTGCTCTAGTTTATAAAGCACATGTTGATTTTATTTTGGAATTCCTTGGTGCGCTCCATTAGCCATCGTATGTTTACAATGTGGTCCCTAGTGCCCCTTCCTTTCCTGAACCCTGCTTGTACCTCTGGGATTTCTTTCTCCATATGTGGCTGAAGTCTGTATTGTAGTATTTTGAGCATAATTTTGCATGCATGAGAGATCAGTGCTATGGTCCTATAGTTGCCACAGTCTCTTGTGTTCCTTTTTTGTGGATGAGGATATATATTGGAGTCCTCTCACTCCAACCTAAACTGCAAAGTACTTAACCCAACCAAAGTATTTTGACACCTGAGGCAGAACATCTCCCTCTTCATACCATTGCAATAGAATAATAGTGAATTAAAGCATCCATTATTGACCTCCCTTTCATAACAGCCAAAGCCAACTGCTTGGGGAAGACACCTCATTGCAACTACTAATAGGACTGGATCTGTTAAGGAGACCAGCTAGCATGCCACAAGTGGACAGGTGTGGGAAAAGTGAGACAACAAAGATGGCTGTTGGAGACCACTTTTAGACATGCAAAATCCTGATCTCTGTTAAACTAAATAAAAGCTCCAAGAAAACTCAGAACTAAGCTGCCATGAGCCCATCCATTCACAGAACGTTCAAGTTCACTCAACGTTTTAGTGAAGAGTCTTTCAGCCTATGTGAGCAATGGTTTTCAATGAGAGGTGGTTGCAAATGGATGTTAAAAGCTACTCTGCACTCAACTCAGCTCACTAAAGGTGCATGACAAGAGAAGAATACAAACTTGTTTGCATTAGGAACTGCAAGCTGACATTTGTGCAAGAGGATTTTGCAGGGTTGCAGCCTGTTTTAGACAGCTAAAATTGATATTTTTAATTTACCAACAAATTATGAAATCTTTCAATTTCTTTTACTTAGGCACACTAGTATTAAAAAGGGGAAAACATTTGCCTATTTCAATTACGATAAAAGGCAATTGCTATTCATTATGCACGGCCTTTGTAAGGAAGTGGTATGGGACGAAAACTGATTCCAATCCCACCTCCTGCCAATTAAATGACTATCCTAAAGCATGCAAATTTTGAGAAAAACACCTTCTTATGAAAGGTTCGCATTTCATGGAGAGCTTTAACAAATAGAAATGAGGGGCAAGATGCACAAAACATCATCAAGAAAAAAAATTCAATTAGGTCTGAGAGAAAAGGAAAAAATAAAATAAATGGAAGGGTTGTACTAAATATTCTTTACCTGTGGGGGTGTGGAAGCTGTTTCACATAAGTATAGGTTACTTTAGAAAATTATTTTGGTAAGTAAAACAAGAAGAGAAACAGGGAACGTATGATACAGGATTTCTTTTAATGAACTTTCCATTTGTAGAATAGATATCTTGCCTAGTACATTTGTAATGTGTTAATTTAGGTGGAAGATTTAATAACTAGGGCAGACATTTTTACAGTGTAAATACTCTATGTGCTTACTCTGAGGTAAACTCCACTGTGTTTAATGGCACTTACTCTCAGTAGTGTAGGTGTGTAAATGTCCATGACTGTTGCCTTAATTACTTATTGATTTCACATTCTTCTGCTCTTAATTCCTGCTTACAGGTGATGATAAAACAGGAATAGGAAAAAGTAAGCCAGATCATATATACCTTGAGTTACCTTGTCCACTTCGGTTAAGAAACATACGCTCAGAGCTTGGATGGTACTTTTTTTGAAGCAACTGGTTATGCTACTCATTACCCTGATCTCCAAACAATTCCAGAAAGTATTTTGCTTGATTACTAATTATTAGCACACTACTATTACTATTGTGTCCCTGAAAGATACAACTTCTTCACCCATCTGCTGTAACTCTCTTTCCCATAGCTCACATCAACTCAGCCAATCCAAGTCCATGCCCTGTAATGCTATTTGGAGCTGCCAACCTAGTGAGGCATCCTACCCACCCCATGCATTCACACTGACTCTCTTTCTTTTTCTCTCTATGACGCCAGTAGCAGCAGTCACTCTCATTTGGGCAGGATGAAGGAAGGTAGAAAAGGGAAGTTAACTTCAATTTTTAAAAAATCCAACAAAGCCAAGTGTCTAATGTAGCCCTTTCTCCATTCCTTTTCATCACTCAGACTGAGTCAGAATAAACTAAGTAATGAGCAACTGCCAGAAACTATGGTCCGTTTTACATTGGCAAAAAGAGGTGTGTTGAAGGCTGCTTGAAAACCCAGCCTTTAGATGAGAAAAAGGGAAAGTGTGCCATGAAAACACTATTTTGGAGTTTTAAGGGAGAAGAAGTGCTTTAAAAAGGAGCTGGCCCATTTTACATTGGCAAAAAGAGGTGTGTTGAAGGCTGCATGAAAGCCCAGCCTTTAGATGAGAAAAATGGAAAGTGTGCCATGAAAACACTATTTTGGAGTTTTAAGGGAGAAGAAGTGCCTTTAAAAAGTAGTTTGATTTCCCCACTACTTTTTAAAAAAGGGTGCAGCATTGCTGGCCCGTTTTACACGGGCAAAAAAAGGCGCTTTTAGGGCTAAAAAGCCCACATTTAGGGTTAGGGAGGGCGTAGCCTTTACACCCTCCCTAAGCCTAAAACGCATGGACGCCGCCATTTAAAGATGGCGGCGTCTACACGGTGGCGCCGTACAAGCGTCATCACGTGCGCAGCGTTTTGACGCGCTGCGCACGTTTTGATGCTCTGGCGGCGCGGGAGGGCGCCAATCGCGCCCTTCCCGCGCCGCAAAAAAAGAGCTCGATCCCGGAGCTCTTTTTTGCGGCGGGTCGTTGCGGCGGGATGAGGCCTCTGGGGCTGCCCGTGTGGCAGCCTAGGCCTCATCTCGCCGCTAGAAGGGGCGAGTTTGGACCGCCCCTTTTAGCCAATGTAAAAAGCACCCCTATTGCATCTAAAGGCTAAGGTGTAGTTGAACGGTTAAATGGGGCTCTGTATATTTAAAGCGCCCATTTAAAGGCAGCGATACAAGTGCGGAGGGAGGGAAGGTGCCAAGACAAGAAGAGACCTTCAGAGCCCGGCCAGAGTGCGCCTGCACCTTCCTTCACCTCCTCCCTTTGGTTGAGAGAGTGTGACTTCTAGGGAGACAGCAGGGCACTGCAGGCGCTCAGCCAGGCCAGGGCAAGCTGGCAAGAGGAGGAGGAGAAGGGGAGGGACCTGGAGCACCTCCACTTCCCTGTTTCCCTGCAAGTCACACTCTCTCAGCCGAAGGGGGGAGGAGAAGGCAGGCCCAGGCACACTCTGGCCAGGCTCCAGGGCTCTCTCCTGGCTGCCTTCCTCCTCCCTTTGGCTGAGAGAGTGTGACTTGCAGGGAAGCAGGGCAGCAGAGGTGCTCCAGGTCCCTCTCCTCCTCCTCCTCCTGTTTCCAGCTTGCCCTGGCCCAGCATCAGGAGGACCTGGAGCACCACCGCTGCCCTTCCTCCCTGCAAGTCACACTCTCTCAGCCAAAGGGAGGAGGAAAGCAGCGGGGAGGGAGGGAGGGAAGGAGCCAGGAAGAGACCCTCAGAGCCTGGCCAGAGCACGCCTGGCCCTCCTGCTTCCTCTTCAAAAAGAAGGCTGGAAAAGTAGGACGTGTCCTGGCAAAGGAGGACGTGCCTGGTCAACTTGGAAAAGGGGGGCCTCTGCTCAAGAATGGAGGACATATGGGAATCCCTCCTGGACAGAGGGCTGAAACCTCAAGACAACTCAATATAATGCTCTGACAGAACACAGACTACAACTCCCATGAGCCTTTGCTACCATTTCCCAAGATGCCTTAATTTGCAACAGAAAGCCGACCAGTATGTTCACATGTGATGAATTCTTTCGTATTGACTCTGCATTTTCTTTTTGTGTAGATGCTCTCTTGTTTTGTGTGTGATGAGCTTGTGCGTAATCATGTGCATTTCCGAACTGACCTCACTTTCTCCCTCTTTCGGAATGGTCCTGTACTCCCCCATGTGATAAGCTCCGACTGTATGGTGTACCTGCGCAATTGCGCAATTCGCAGCCAGCAAGGGAAAAAAATGTTTAAAGCGCGGCTAAAAGCCACGTTCCTTGCCGCCCATGTAGCTGCTCCGCCTGTGTTTGTAGCGTTTTGACAGCTTCCCATATAGTTGCTGAGCCACAGAAAAAACCTCAGTCTAGCTGCCCTGTACTTTTTAAATGCACACCTGGGGCTTGCTGTCTAGCTGCTAAGCATTAAGGAAAGTGCAACTTCATGTCACACTTTCTTGCCAATGTAAAAAGCCCCTATGTTACCTTACTTGGAAAAGTAGTGAATTATAATACTGGCTGTTAGAGGCAGGAAGTCAACTCCATTCTGGTTCATTACTGCAATAAGTAATTTGTTGCCAAAGTAAGCTTTTACAAGTTACTTCCAAGTGCTATACAACATATCATAACAAGAATCTGCAAGACAGAATCCTTATCACTTGCCTATAGTGGACCTAGAAACAGGAGTCAGTATTTTGTATTTGTGGAAGGATTTTATATGCTTTATATCTGAAACAGAACAACACAGAGAAGATAACCAGGAGGCACAGCCTATCAAATACTGGTAAGTGATGGGTGGAAAGCTTTTTACCTGGATAGATATGTCTATTTCAAGGCAGAGCTTTTTATATGCAAGCTTTACATATTTAAATAAATATACAAATTACAATCAATAATCTACAAATTGGGGCTTGACTTAGACAAGTATTCATCAGCCAGCAATTATTTTACCATTTTTTCTTAATTTTTCTTAATTTCTAATCAACACTACTCAGGATTATATCTAAATGGCTATGTAGCCCTACTATATGGCCTCATTTCAAAGTCAGCAACATGCAGAACTAGAACAGGTTTCAAACCTCTGTCCTAAACCACCTGGAAGGGAAAACAGTTTGAATAGATACCAGTGGGATATCTCTTTCAGGATTTTTTTCTCCGCAAAATAAGCTTTCTTTTCTGAGTTAATGAGACCTCAACAGGGGAACTAAAGAACAGGACCTGAGACACTTTCTCTTTCGCCTTTCACTTACTAAGCTTATCCTCCATACTAATAAAATTTAGGCAGGCCCCTCTTATTGGACAAACTGAAGGGAAAAAAAGCTGAGTGGGAGTGGGGCTGAATTACTGTGCAAATCTGTACAAAAATCTCTCTTTCTCAGACACTTTCAGACACTTAGCCTGCTGCCTTGCAGCCCCCTGGGGACACTGGGCACTAGCGCTCACTCAGACTGAGGACTTTCTCACTCCTGGCTGTTTGGCAAGCAGCTTTTCTAGAAGGCTGATTATAATGTATCCTGTCTGCCATCATAAACTGAACATGGCACAATGAGGCAGATACATGGGGTTGGTAAATGGCACTTGACAGGTTTGGTCTGTAGGCATGCCCAGTTGCCAGCCATTTTTCTTCGTCCTTTCTCTGCTTTGGAAAGAGGGAGACATGAGCCGCACAAGCAAGAGAAATGTCCGTCCCCCCCACTGTTAGCCACCATTGTCTTTCTCCCTTGTTGCCTACAGGAAGCTATGTCCCCCTCCTCTTTAATACTGCTTTTCTTTGAAAAGAAGGCTAGACACAAAGGAGAGAATAAAGTGTGAGAATAAAAGATGGAATAGTCCTCTCACTGGCATGTTCCTAGACTCAATCTATCTCCACTGCTCACACGTTGGTAGCAGGAGGGAAAGCAGGCTGTCTGAGCCCTGCCAGAAAAAGGAGGGATAATGGCATGTGTGAGAACTGTAATATAGTACGTCTGAATCAATCTAGCTCTAGACAGCTACTTGGCTAGCTACAGCCAGCTCCCAGAGTAGGGTCACTGTTTTCACAGCAGGAAACTGAGGGCAGGGTGGGTGGGGGGAAGCAAAGACGGGCTTTTGATGATATGGCAGCTGTGGAAGGACTTGCTTGGTTCTCAGTGGACTCCATTAAGTTCTGTGGAAACGGTTTCCATCAAGCTGTATGGAAATTAAATTCTAAGTGAAGAGCCTATCTGGTGCATAGAATAAGGCAAAATTTGGTCTCCGTATAGTTTACCACAAGTGCACCCTTTTCCATTCCCACTATAAAATGCAAATGCTTTCTTTGAAATACTTGTTTTCTAGTGAGGGAAGTCTCAAAGACAGATTAATTCCCTTTAGCCTGAAGCACTGTTAAGTACGGGTGGGGTGGGGTATAGCAGACACACTTTTCCCAGGAAAGTAGGGTGGCGAAGGGGGGGGGGACAGGGCAGCAATCCTGTTGGAATAACTCTGTATTAATATCTGCACTGCTTTCATCTGTTGTCCTTAGCTATGAATAATTAATTCTGCTTCCATCCCATGAGGGTCCTTCACCTCATCTGCCTGCTTTATCAGGCTCTGAATTTTCCAGAGCCCACAGAAGATGTGAAATCATTTTGCTAAAGCCAAATACAACTTGCTACCATAAGAAGCAGTAAACCTCCATGCAACCTGACGCAGCCTACTTAAGAGCAGACGGAGCCAGGTTTGGTTGTGAAGCAGAAAAAGTAACTTTAAGCAGCAGATTCTGAAGGCCTAAGGCCAACATCTATCTCTGCCTTTCACAAAAATAATGAATGCAGAAAGTGCCATTTTGACTTTTGTTTAACTTATGAATATCTAAATTTATCACAGAGAGGGAGAAAAACTCTCTTGAGCTTTAGGCTGCTTCCCGTTCCTGCCATTTAAAAAAAAAATCCTTTCGGAGTAACTGGCTAAATGCCACGTGAGCAAAAACTGGCCATTCATAGATATATCAGAATAGAAATTATTTGCCTAACACTAAGACCAATGAGCCACCACAAAACTGTATACAAACTGATTCCCATGATGTAGCATTGATATTTACTAAAATGAGTTGTCACTTTTTGGTACACTGTCATTTAAAGGTAGCATGAAGTTTTGAAAGATATTGTTAAAGCTAGCTCCAAAGAGGAGAAAAAACACAATGAAGTGCACTCATTGTGGGGTGGGGAGGGGAGGGAAATTTAAATGTTAAAATATGTTACATACTGCAAAAGACTGGGAACTACATTAATTTTGTGAACCGTATACTGTGAGTGGCCTGAAGAAAATGGAACTAATTGGTTCTATCTAGAAAAACTGCAGCATTGAAAAGCAAGTCAAATCACAATAGGCCAGATGAGCCAGCAGTTTAGTAAAGAGATTTTGAAGCTAATCTGTTTACTTTTCTACCCTACTTATTCCATATGCAAAAGCAAAGTACAAGATTATTCTCTCACCAAAAGCATAAAAGTATTGCTAAATTTTAAATCTCTGATTGGAGTCATTAAGTCAATAGCAAAAATATTAACTACTGTAGGACAAAGAGAAAATTTCACAGAGGATTACCAGAAGAGTTTCACTGAAACCAACATTATCGCTCCAGCATAAATACTGCATTATTCACGCTGCAACCATTGATAGCCTTACATATTTACAACCAGATTTTTTTCCCCTTGAAGGATACATGTCAGCTTTAAGAAACACCTTTTGAGTTTGTCGTTTTTATCACCTCCATCTAGAGTGCCTGCTGACAGATCAGCAGCATGTCAGAAATGGGCGAAGAACATGAAGATATACAAGTGTGAATTTCATGAAGTCTGTTGCTCCTACTATGCCATATATTTTTGGCCAGTAAGACAATATAAGTACTTGGTTTCAACACCCCATGTTGTGCATCTCATCCCAGTAGCAATTACAGGAAGAGTCCAGCTGTAAAAACCTGATGGAGATGCTGTGCAGATTCAAAGAATCAAAAGCACAATTCATTAGAAGTGCTTCACTTGGTTTCTGAAGCATTTTCGCTACAGGCACACACTGGCAGAGAGGTTCAAGGTCATTCTTATGCTTGCCTTCTTCCTACTCAGCAGAGGGCAAGCGACTGGAAAGCAACCCAGAAATGTAAGACTACCTCCGATACCTTTTCAAATTGTTCCTGAAAGTGTTTGGGAGGTGGTGAGGGGGGATTCACAACACAAAAGTAAAAACAGACCTTGAACTCACTTCTGAATGAAGCACTGCATTAATACAAAATAAAAAAGCCCATCATCTTAATGCTGGTTATAGGAAACCATACTGTTAGCTATCTGAAGCAATGGAAACACTGCAGCCACACTTTGTTCAATGATAACCAAATTACGCTACTTTACATTCAGACATCATAACAACAATTCTTGACAACAGAGAAATCTAATGTGTCATGAACTCTTTAAAAGGATTCAGAAATCACATATACAAAATGAAATTTGAAGGATGATTGCATCATACTACTTGAAGCTGTTCATATAAAGCAACAATTACAATTAACAATTAGAATTCTAGATGATTTAAATCATAGAATTTTTCTTTTTATGCAAAAATAAGGGTTTTTTTTCATGGTCAGTCAAGAACCATAGAATCATGGAATCTCTTTAAGTTTCTCTTAAAATTCTTACATACCATTTGAGGTGTGTCTATATGTTTTGCTGTTTGTAATTTATAGGACATGATCCACAACTGGGTAGATTGCACCACCAGTATATACCACTTTTTGAAGAAATGGGGAGAGGACTAAACAGAGGGAAAACAGATCTAAATAACATTAATGCTAATAATAATTATTATATCTTTCCCACCTCTCCTCAAGGTGGGATACAGCATGGTAAAATACAAAACACAATTTAAAAAAGCATAAACCCACAGTTAAAAAAAATACTATAAAATCATTAAAATATACTCATACAAGTACATATACAAATTAAAAGGTAATGATTTAAAATTGACTACATAAATAAAATCAATATGAAAAACATGACAGAAAACATTGGAAACTGACCACACATTACAAGCTGGAGAAAGGTGTTGCATGATAAACTGTACTTGGTAAAAGTTGACACTTAGTTGTCCTAATTCTTTCCCAGTACATAATCTACTTTTCCATTTGTAACATTAAGACTAGTTAAATTGGGAGGTTTCCTATGCTGCACAAATTGTCTTCTTTATATATGCCATCAGTTTCAACATATATGGAAAGTACCAGGTGGGGGAAGATGAGTTTTAAAAAATCACAAAGAAGGAAGGAGAGACATGGAAAATTCATTTACAATAGTAACAGTTCAAAACTTGCCCCCCAATCAATCTGCTGCCAAATTTAAACAAATTTGGGCACAATCCAGCCAGTATTAAACATTTTTATCTTCATGATTACAGAATGTTCTGTATCTTATTTAAATCAATAAATATTAAATTCAATTTGATAGTCGCTTTGTTTTAAAGACGTGCTATTTTGTTTTATAGTTGTACAGAATTAGAGGAATCGATTTACCTAAGGAAAAAAAGAAATGGCTTAAGTGCTTTCACAAGAAGGTTACCACCTGGCTCAATATAATAAAATTTCACACCTTTTTTTCTGGTTTAGAAAAGGCATCTCATACTTATGAATTCCAATGATCAAAATAATTCTGCCAATTACGGTGTTTCATTCTGTTATGCATAGTCAACTATGTAATGCAATAAACTATGCCTGAATGGTCTGTTTACCCCATAGCAAGTTACAAGGAAAACTCTTTCCCCTTAAAGGACTGTCTCTTTGAAATGCACAAACTGGCTAGAAGCCAAGGGAAGCTGGTGCTTAAGAAACCAAGACTGAGCAGTGCCTGTGTGCATTTCAATCTCAGCCAACCGCAGTAAATGTTATTGGAGGTTTTGTGCTGTAAAATTGCTGCTTTCATGCCCACTGCATCTGACATTAGGAATCCTTGATCTAGCATGAGGGAAGGAGGTTGATGTGCCTTCTAGTCAAAACTCTGCATTTCTTAAAAACCAGGGATACTACTTCAGTATGTGCTCTTAATGGGTTAGTGACAGCAAGATTCATGTCAATGGTGCATCCGGACAGAGAAAGATACTAAATGGAGAAGTCTTTTGTAAGAGATGGGGAAAAGCAGAAAATGTATTCTTTCAAAGCTACCCTGAAGCTTTTATAGGAAAAAGGAATATATACAAGGGGAAAGGTTATTGAATTAATAGCTGAAATCTTCTGCTGTAAATATAACCTGAAAGTTTCTGTTCCAATTTGAGAGCATTCCTGTTAGTAAAAGCAAATTCAGAACCAACATTTGTCATTCCTTTTTTAAAAACAAAACAAAAAATCCCATTGTTTGTACTACAATTATTTCCAGCAACACTTGTAAAAACCCTACCAGTAGATGAAATTTAAAAATTATTAAAATTTTAAAAAAAGTTTAATTATATTCTCTGTGAGCTTTATCATATTTTACCACTATCAATATGTTCAGCAGTATTTTATATTATTCTGCTAAGGAAGGTATGCCAAAAAGCTGAAAAACCTTCAAGGTTTCAAATAATCTTAACTGTAGTAGTTCAGGTCTAGTATATATATACTCTCTCATATGACTTGGTTTTACTTTTCATAGCTATATAATTCCCCCCCCCCCCCAAAAAAAACACCTTTTATCTCATTTTCTGACTATATTTCAGTGTGGCAACATTACATGTTAATGTACAGGATTTGGAGTCCTTGCAACAATCATGCCCAAACATTAACAGATGTAAAATGGAACAAAAAAGTTGATTACTGTTTAGGAGCTTGGCTAGATATTTTGCTTTTTGCTTAACTATTAGTTCAAGGCTGGGGACGGAGTGGGCTAATGAACTTCTCTCTGCTACTAACCTGCTTGCAAGGTTCTTATAACTTCGGCATGAGAAATAAGTCATGCCTGCACACTTACTTATTTCCTTTCTTAAGTACAATATAACCCTTTGGAATCCATCTTCCATCATCATCATCATCCTGGGGGAGAACTCTAACCCCAGGATTCTCATTTAGCTCGCCAAAGAGGATTGGATTGCTGGCCATGGTTACAATTAGTTGTTTAGGGGTCCAGATCTACAATTGGATGTTAAGGGGGAATGGATTCCATAAACGAAAGGGCTGGAAGGCTTCTCTGCTGTATATAATTCTATTGGAACCTCTGTGGGAGGGCCAATGATGGGGAACCCCCCCCCCCAATCTCCTGGAACTCAGGCATCATCACTAGAAGTGATGGCAGCAGAGTCATCTATTGAAATCTGTATCTGCTAAAAACACATGATATGCAGGATCCCTCACTAATGCTTTCTACATGGTTGCAGTAGACTCATGTATAAAGATATGAATCTATTGTCATGTCTAGCTTCTACAAGGAAAGACTATGGCCCGATCTAGACGGGCATAAAAGAGCATCTTTAGGGCTCTTTGAGGTGCGACTAGGGTTTGTGAGTGCGCAGCTTCTACACGCTCACAAACCCTAGCACGTATGGGCGCCACCATAATTAAATGGCGGCGTCCACACGTGCGCGCCATGATGGCATCATGGCATGCACAGCTTTTAAACGAGCTGCGCACGCCATGATGCCTTTTCGCCGCAG
Organism: Urosaurus nigricauda; assembly: GCA_034509955.1. NCBI lineage: Eukaryota > Metazoa > Chordata > Lepidosauria > Squamata > Phrynosomatidae > Urosaurus > Urosaurus nigricauda. The sequence goes on from JAOEGL010000005.1 coordinate 140,559,451, forward strand.
GAGGGCGCAAATTACGCCCTTTCCATGGTGCAAAAAAGGAGCTCCAAATGGAGCTCCTTTTTTGGCATGGGTCTTTGCCACAGCTTTTAGACAGCCGCTGCAAAGACCCAGGGAGAAGTCTAGTTGTAAGACTACTTCTGTTGGGATTCTCACTATTCTTTTCTCCTGTCCAACCTTCTGCAAGAAACAGTCTTTTATAAGATGAGAGATAGAAACAGGGGTCATCCATGCTAAAGCCCATTTCCATAGAAGCAGGGGTGGCATGCAAGCCTAGAGATGGCTATGATTAGATACTTTTCAGAGAATTAGATTAAATTCAGGAAGGAAATTTCTTCCAAAAGGCCTTGCTCATGATAAGTACTGTATATGGATTTTTCAGGGGCAGAAGTGATCACTGATTGTGGTCAAAATATTAAAATGTTTATGTGTGCAAGCAAACTAAATAGGGTGATCAGCTTTATACATTGTTTGTGGGCTTTCCAGAGACCCCTGTGGCTGTTGTGGCAGTGTGCTGGGCCTTTGCTCTGATTCAGGTGGGCACTTCATATGAGGTTCATAGTTTGGATGTCAGTCAAAGTATCTGCTGTTGTAACTTTGCTTTACTTACCTGTACTAGAGCATGCATTTGAACAGAGGAGAGTTCAATTATTTAGATTTATTACTTATATTAGCTTGCAGACATGGAGGCTGCAACAGTGCTATTCCTTTCACATTACTATGTAACTTAAAACCCCATAATTTCACATGTAAAATATCATACTAAGACTTGTCATGCTAGTATTAATCAATCCCCCCCCCCCCCCGAGATCAGATGTTGGCATAGGAAGAAACAGAAACTTTGGCCCCTCTACTGTGCTGAGGCTTTTCAGGTGACTTGCCTGGCATAGGAATAAGTGCCATTGTGATGTGATTTGAATGAATTCAAATGAAACACCTTCTTAGGTACACTCTTTATGTATATGGGTGTTGCTGGTTTTGAATTTCTCTTCTTTCCTGAATGAGATTTTGCAGTTGTGTTATGCTCTTATCATTAGGAAGCACAAGTATTACACAGAGAGAATTTGGTCTACAAGTGTCCAGTTGCTTACTAAAAACAGCACAGTGTGCTCACACACATACTCTTTCACAAGCATCTAAGGTAACCAGCCTGTAGATTCTAATAAAGCTAACACTTTAAAAATCAAAAATGTCTAGCCTCTTCACAAGCATTTATTATCTGAAAATACCATCACTTTTACCTGGCAGATTTTCCTTAAAATGTGATTGTAAAGGACAGATATCACTATATCAGTTTTCAGAGTGTTATGCACTTGCTACTATCAAAATGACAATTTGTCATATCAAATCCCTTTAAACTGTCAACAGGCTGGTAACCCGTCTTGGAATGATATTAATGATACAGACACTGTGGGTGTGAGCTACAATTAGTGATGAAATAATTGATTCTGCTTTTTCCCTCAAGTTGCCAAGTGGATTTTTTTTTAATGTGAAGCAAATATAAACTACAGAACTTGTATTAGAACTAATTTCCCACCACTTTGTATAATTTGATCTTTATGGAGTGAGACTGGGACAAATAAAGAACATCAATTTGCTCTTCAAAGAAGGACTGAATGCCCAATTTAACCAAAACAAAAGTACATTTCCTTTTATATTAGAACTAATGCTGACAGGTTTTTGGCAGAATGGTTTAAAAAGGGATTACATAATAGATTAATCAAATCAAAGATCAGAAAGAGATCCAAAATAATTCACACAGCGTTTGTTGGCTTTTAAAAGACATTCCATTTTCTTCAAGCATGTAGAACAGAGAAATGCTCTGACTGTTCCTAAAGATATTGACTTGCTTCTTTGTCTGCATTTGTAACTGGGAGGTTAAGTGGCAGTATAGACAACCATTGAGAAATGCTTCAAGCACTTTTCTGCTAGTGTTGTGTGTGAAGCATAACACATCAGTAGGTCAGGAATCGGATCAGGAAGTTTCATATTTGCTAAGGGTATGCTATATTTATATATTTATATTCTGCATTTTATTTGACTAATCTTGTTGCCATGTAGATTCCTGCTATACCTAACCTGAACACAATCTACAAAGCCCCAGATTACAGTGGAATTCTCTTTAAAGTAACAGTGTTTCAAACCACAGGATTACTATTATTTTCCCTAACACAGTTTGCCCTATTTTACAATAAGGTAGCTAGGAATTTGTACTGAAAATAATGCTACAAAATGAACAAGCTTGCATAGAATTCTGGCATCATGGAAAAATCTGACTTCAGTAAATGTGATTCACATAGGCTGCATCCACACTGCAGAAAGAATGCAATTTGACACCACTTTAACTGCACGGATCAATGCTAAGGGATTCTGAGAATTGCAGTTGGTTGTGCCACCAGAGCTCAGTCTGATAGAGAAGGCTAAATGCAGTTCTCAGAATCCCCTAGCATTTAACCATGGCAGGTAAAGTGGTGTCAAACTGGATTATTTCTGTAGTGCAGATGCACCCAGAGAAGGTGACCTTTGCATCTTCAGAAATTTCATGGTTAATCAGCTTTTGATATAGATAAAATTCAGTTTATATTATGTACAGCTTATATTAAAGTCTGTGTTTGCTTATGGTTCTAATCAATGTGCCAAAGAAACAGCAAAATTGTCCCTCCCTTTCAAGCAGACTTAAGAAACTAATAATGTGCATCATTGCCTATATATATAACAAGTAACTATGGTCATAAGCCAATTAGAGCTTTATGGAAGATCCTCCTTTCTTTCCTACCATCTTGTTTAGTGGGAACAAAGGAGAGGTCTTTCTTGGTGGCTGCTTCCAGACTTTGGAACTCCCTTCCTAGGGGAGCCAAGATGGCCCCGTTCTTGCTCTTCTTCCACCAGCAAGTTAAAACATTTTAATGCCATTCTAGAAACTGACTAGGGTGAGCTTTTAATGCTATGTGGTGCTGTTTGTAAAATTTGTATACAGTCATTTAATGAATTGTAGGGCTTTTAACTTTATAAATAATTTAATTGTTTTTATATAACTTGTATATTTGTATTTTTATTGAAGCTTTCATATAATTTTTAATTAGTATTGTTTGTTAAATGTGTTGTTAGCTGCCCTCATTATTGGGAGAAAAGTAGGATGATAATAATGATGATGGTGATTTCAGGTTTTATAACTGAGGGGTAACTATTATTAATATGCTGCAACAGGTTGATGGCATTGCTATATTCCCATCTTTGATCAGAATGAAAATGGCCATTATCCTGCGACATTGTGTAATTAGCATTTTCATTCTGATGTGTTTGGAATGCACAGAGAGATTCCTCTCTTCCCAGTCAGCTTCCCACCACACTTTCCCTCTTGGTTATTTTTTTTAATTTAATATATTTATTTCTAGTCCGCCCCTCTGAACAAGCAATCAGGTCAGATTACAACAAGGATTAAAACAATATCAAGTAAAATATCCCGTCCTTTCCCTTACCACCCCCCTCCTCCCTTAAAAAGAGATTAAATCACAATTGAATTAAAACAGTAACTAGCTAAAATAGTAATAAAAACAGGATTAGAGAAAAACCGACCCAGCCAAGGTTATGCAGAAGTAGAAACAGAGCAGGGAGGCTGGGAGAAAAAGCCACTCTAAAGCCTAGATTTGGAACCGGGGGATGTTTACATTCTCTGGGAAGGCCTGCCAGAAGAGATGTGTCTTTAGGGCTTTTTAAAAGCCTTCTAAAGATGAAATAAGACACATCTCATCTGGGAGGTCATTCCACAATCTGGGGCAAACAGCCGAAAAGGCCCTCTGGGAGGTCTGCACCAATCTGGTCTTCATGGGTTGCAGCAAGTTCCTCCCAGAGGACCAAAGTGTGCGGGGGGGGGGTTTCGTATGGGAAGGATAGGATAGGATAGATATCTTCTTAGATAACTCACAATGTTGCCTTCATGTGTTTCAAACTGTCATGTGGCTGAGTATGATTTTAGACTGGTCAAATTGTCCTAGATTGACCAATTTTTAAAATTATTCAGAATTTTTTCAAACGATATTATTATACAGCTTCCTGGAATGCTTCCCTACTCTGATCACTGGGAACCCAAGAGGTTCCATGGTGCAAAGGTAGTAGTGGTCAATGCCTATTCTACAGTTGAAGCAGTATTAAAGTTGCAGGTGGAATCACATCAGAAACCCCCAATCATAACTACAGAAGAAGTTAGGCTGGGATAAAATAAAGAACAGGGTCCTTACAGGATTTGTGTTTCCCTACATTTATGAGACAGACTCCATAAAGAAAAAAACTATTTCAGATGAGTAGGGCTGTCACACTATAGAACTGATTTGGGAGGGAAAATGTAAAAACAAAATCTGTTCAAAATAATTTTGGCCTCCTTCAAGGATGCTATTTTTAAAATTTGCCACAGATGATATTATACCCCAGTGACATTATACTGAATAAATCCCTTTCTTCCTCCCTAGTGTTGAAAGAGTGCAATAAAGTGGGATTAATGAAATCTGTTCCTATTATAGTCATTCTTAATTAGTCCTTAGCCACAACATATCTGCAAAAGCTCAGAAACCGCCAGTACAGACTGGCAAAAAGAGCCAGCTTCAGGGTGGCATGGGGGTGCATGCACCAACTCTGCCCCCAAGCTGGCATCACACTACCCGCACCACCAGACGGTGGGCAGGGTTGGAATGTTTCTGCAGTGCAGCGATTAGACACTGCATGCCACAGAAGAGCCGCTATTGTAGTGAAAGGGGTGTTTTTTTTTCCATCCCCAAAAAAGGAGCAGCATTTTGCCACTTCTTTTTGGGCCAGAAAGATGCTGGATTGTGGCAGCGGCATGCGGTTGCCATGACCCCAATCCGGCGCTCAAAGGGGTGGTCAGATGTTGCTCCTTTGGGGCGGTCTGCTTCGCCCCTAAATTAGTGAAGAGACTACTTCAAAGTCTGGATCTATCTGTCATTTCAATATACAACAATATATCTAAACCTGCAGGCAGGACTCTGTAGGCTGAATCCAGGTGCTAGTCTCTAGTAGAGAAAATGTATTGAATCAACTGCTGGACTATAAATCTATATTTATATAACTCATGTTAATTCAATGATTTTACTCTACTTGAAACTAGAACGTGGAATTAGGCACAGGACCCAGCATATTTTACACATCTCTATGAGATATGAATTATGGTGCTCTGGTATGAACCAGAGATGGGGAACTTCTGTTCACTTGTTAAAACTCCAGTTATCATCAGCTCCAGCCAGCATAATGGTAATGGACGCGGGAAATTGCTAATCAGCATTTGGAGTGCCACTAGTGGCCCATCACTGGAACAAATTGATCTTACAAACTAGCCCAAATTAGGTTACAGTAATTATTGATTATTCTCCAACTAAATAATAATAATAATAGTAATACACAATTTTCTATTATCAGTTCTGTTTAGTGTGTTGCAAGTAATTATTGATTATTCTCCAACTAAATAATAATAATAATAATAATAATTATTATTATTATTCACAATTTTCTATTATGCATATAGGTTGCTGATACATGCTGAAATTGTACCTGTTACTGGTGCTTACCTCTAAATACACTTACTGGGCAAGAACAATAATGGATCTTAGGGAACAACTATATTGGTCAGTCACATTGGCGTGGTACAGATGGCCCAAAAGGTCCGTCCCCACGCCGTGATTAGGGCTAGGGAGTGCGCAGCATTTGCACGCTCACGAGCCCTAGCACGTAATGACGCAGGCGTCGTTACGTAGTGCTGTTTAGATGGCGTGTGTAATGACACCATAGCAACTGCGCAGTTTCTTTTCTGTTTAGTGTGTCACAACTACGATGCTAAAAAGGAGTGGGGCTTCCCCGCTCCTTTTTTGTTGCATACCTTCATCACAGCATCTAGCTGCTGCGGCGAAGGTTGGAAGCAAAATAAAGGAGGCTTCAGTCCGCCCTTTTTGGGAGGTCTGTAAAGTGCCATTGGAATCATGCTTTGTTTGGAATCCAGAACACGAAGTTTTGATTTTTGAAAATTAAACATAATGTAGTAATAATGAAGTCTTAACAACTAGGTGTAGGAGCATGGTTCCAGAGTGACAAGGAAAATACATGTTTGAAATTAATGTTCTGAGAGCAGTTTAGGAGCATATGACTACCCACAAGCAGCTCATACCATATGCTCACCTAAACTCTATATACCAATTTGCTTTTGTCAAATAGTGCAATTTTGTTGCTGCAATATTAATTTATTAATTTTTATTTTTTTTAATATAGCGCTGTAAATTTACACAGTGCTGTAATAAAATATAGATGCTCCTATGGTCTATATTCATGGAATGTAAAGTATCTAGCACAGTATCCACTCCATCCTTTGAAACTATGAAGGTGTATTGCCTAATCCTTCCAGTTTTAAAAATGTAGGAAGTTCAATATTTCTTTCTTCCCCCTTGGGAGGCTGTTACACCTCCTAATAGAATCCAGTGGCAGGAAGATTTTCTTATGCTGCCTACATTTTCTCTTCCAGAGTTTTATTGCATGGCATATAGTCTTTTTCCTCCACCCTTAAATAAGTTCTATTTCTGCTTTATCCATCTTTAGCCAAGATATACAGAACACATCCAGCTTTTTGAAGCTTTCTTCTTGTACCAGTCCATTCATATTCATGATTAGCTTTGTTATGCTGTTTTTAGTGCTTTTAAACCAACAATATTTTCCACTGCAAGCAAAGCCTAACACATGAATTCAAGTTCTGGGTATACTCTCAGTATAAATAGCAGAAAGAAAAATTGTTCCTTACTACAACATCCTTTCTATTTTTACATAATACATGTAGTGGTCTGTCAAACAAGCACATAACACTGAAATCTAGTCCCACATTTTCTGTTTACAGTCACAGATATACTATTCATTATATCCTACTGTTTGAGTTAGAATTAATTCTCTTGTGATACAACATTAAAAGGTACTTAGGCACTACTAATTTACTATTTATTTATTTTAAAATATTTATATACTGTCCAACCAGCAAGTGTCCTCATGGCAGTTTATGAATATAAAACAATAAAAAGTCCATAAAATAAAAGGCTTGACAATAAAAACCCATAAAACAACTGAGATGCTGTCAGAATGTTAAATCATAAGAATATTAATAGCCAGCAGTAAAACTTAAAATAGTAAGAGCAAAGAGAAAAATAAAAATATAAGCTAAGGCATGAATGCCTACCAGCTGAGAAAGATCCCAGTCTGATATCTATACATTGCGAATAAGGATGAATCTCGCTTGGGAGTGTATCCCACAGAGAGGAATCCCACTCCTGAGTGGGATCTTTAGCAGTTACCCATTATACCATGGAAGGTATCTGGCAAAAACCAGATACTCCTTCATGTAGACTAGTCCCATCCCACATAGAAGTAGCTATTGAACAACTTGCCCCCATCGCACTCCTAACGGAAGACTGTACTGAAGAGAGATGTGATGAAAAGTAGGACATATTAGCTCTGCTGCAAGACTATCCCATCATACACTTCTCTCAGTTCCCATCAGTTGCAGCTAATCCAGCAAGCTGCAAGCGAGGAAGATGGAATGGAAGCAGCCCTGCTGAAAGACTATTGTTTTTTTCCCTCTGTCCTCCCCATCCCCTTTGGATTTTCTGTTGTGTCTTTTTAAAGCGCAAGCCTGTGGGCAGTGACTATCTAGTTTTTATTGACTGTATATAGCTGATAGTTAGCGTGGGAGTAAAATGCTCTAAAATGTCAGTCTTGAATGACAGCCTGGATAAAGGCAATATTCATTTGGTTCCCATTTCATTTCACTGTGCACTTCCTGAATCAATATGCAAACCAAATCACAGCTATCTTTTGATATTTACACTTCTTCAAATTTTGCAGTACAGTTTTCAGATCAAAACATGTATAGAAAAATGCCTGTATTATAGAAAGTGTGCATCAAATTGATACATTGTTGCACAGCTTTTTAAAAATCATATTGATGGAACTGACGTAAGACGGGGGGAAAACTGAAAAACTGAGAGAAATCAAAATTGACAACATTGCTTGACAGAATAATCTGTCTGTAGGGGAAAAAAAAGATGCTTGTCAGCTCTGACAAACTGCCTAAATTTGGTATTACCACACCTCTGTTTTTAGCCTACAGTATGGTGATACTGGACTGAACCATATTATCAGACAGCCCTGGTTGCAGGTGCCATGGAGTAAGCTTTCATGCATTTCTAACTCCAAACATGAACTGAAAAATGTTTTAAAGCATTTAATATCCACCCTTTTCATTCTCAAAATAGCAACCACATCCCTTCCCATGGAGGATTAGGTCTGCAATATATGGGGAGTAGGGTAAACTCTTTTTCTGTATGCTGTGGTTTCAACAAGAAATTATTTACCCATCTTATAGCTCTTACAAGAGTTCACACTAGAAACCTCCCTACTAGGTTAATAAGGGATTTGGGGGAGGGGGGATTTAATATAGTATTGAATGCCTTTCAACTTTTGATTAAAAATAAAACTCAACCACTCAGCAAATGCCAAACAAGGAATTATTTCATCCCTATGGGAGATACACACTGGGCTTTTCTGTTCAAAGAGACCATATGACCAGCATAGCCCCTGACCCCAAATGCACTGTGATTCTGCTTGCTCCTTCATACCAGTTATTTAAAGAGTAAAACCTGTTTGTATGAAATGCTTACATGCATGTAATGATATACAGAGATTAGCTTTCAGTTATCAGGAAATGGAACTAGCACATTAGTGGCATTACTGCTGTGTGTGTTTGTCCGTGTCTGTGTGTACAGAATATACTAGGAAAAAATAAATCAGACTAGGATAGGGAGGCACCTGGAGTCAACTGCCAGCAATTTTAAACTATAGAATTTGCTTCCATGTGATATGGATAGGAGCCCTGGTGGTGCAGTGGTTAAATGCCTGTACTGCAGCTACTCACTCAAAACCATAAGGTTGCAAGTTCAATACCAACAAAAGGGCTCATGCTTGAGTCAGGCTTGCTTCCTTCTGAGGTTGCTAAAATGAGTATCCAGATTGTTGGGTACAAATTGCTTAGTTGTAAACTGCTTAGACACTGCTTAGGAGGTATGAAGTGGTATATAAATGAAGTTGCTTGTTTTTTTGTTTGTTTTGGTGATGGTCACCAGTTACATAGTTCTAAAAGGAAAATAAAGTCACCAAAATAAAATTACAATGGGCTAATAGTCATGCTGCATCCAGGATTTCCAATTGTGCCTATCTTTTGAGATACTGAATATATTCCTGAAGGGAATAAGAGCCCTCTCTCCAGTCCATCTGCCTCGGTCCAGGCCTCTGAGGGAGAGAAGATCTGCTGGACTTTCCCTCTACCCCACCACCATTCCCTTCTCCTTTTGTGTTGTGTCTTTTTAGATTGTAAGCCTGAGGGCAGGGAAATGTCTAATTAACAAATTGTAAGATGCTCTGATAGCCTTGGCTGAAGAGCGGGGTATAAATAAATATTATTATTATTATTATTATTATTATTAGTGCTTGGATGCATCCAATCTGGGTTACTGTAACATGCTTTATCTGGGTTTGCTTTTGCTGAGTGTTCAGATACATCAGCTGGACCAAAGAGCTGCAGATTGTCAACTGGGGCTGGCTACTAGGAGCAAAAAGGGCTCCTAGGCTACTAGGAGCCCTTTTTGAAAGAGCTCCATCTGGCTTCACTGGCTGCTAGTTATGACCTCTAAAGTTATGACCTCTAAAGCCCTATGTGACTCGGGTCCAGATTGATTGAAGGGTCATATGAATCTTCCCATGTTTTGAGATCTTCTGGGAAGGCCCTTCTCTTTGCCCCACCATCCTCAAAGGTACACCTAATAGGAATGTATGAGAGGGGCTTCTAGGTATCTGCTCCCAGGCTCTTGAACTCCCTTCCCAGAGAGCTTAAACAGATATCCTCCTTGTTATCTTTCTGCAGGTAGGAGACTGGTGAGAGGCCCTCCCTTCATACCATCTACTGTGGCCTTTGAAGGAGAAGGGAAACACCTTTTTGGACTTAATCCCCTCATACTGTGTCACCCCCTTTCCTTTGTATTTTTAGACTGTAATCAGGAGGACAGGGAATTGCCAAATTAACAATTTGTAAGCTGCTCTGGGAGCCTTTACGGCTGAAGGCCAGAGTATAAATGCTCTAAACAAACAAACAATAAAATATTGCAAATCACTGAGCAATACGTCACAACGTTTAGCAATAGATGAGTCATCACATGAACTACTCAAAATTCAGCTACACCATATGAAGATTAATCAAAATCTGTTATTAATGTTTTATAAATCTAGGACAACTTCTTTTTTTAGCATAATGTAGAGCCCATTCCAAATTTTAGAAACTGAGGATCTTATGTACCCTATCTTTTTGTATCTCAATCACAACTGAAAAAGTATAGCAAGTAGGACAAGATGAAGAGGACAGGGTGTGATTAATCTAGATGAAGAAGCATGAATCATAGAATCACAAAGCTGAAAGGTGCTCTATGGGCTTTCAGGTCCAACCCCCTGGTAATGATTTTGGATAATTAGGAGTTCTGGTGATATAACTGCTTGGATTTTACTAGGTTTTGTTGGTGGCTGTTGCCCCCTATACTCATTCATTCTTTTCAGTGATTTCTGCCTGTATTTCTTGGAAGTTTTTTTTTAAGCCGAGCTATGTTTGCAGAAGTATTCCTACACTTTGAAAAAGGTTTTCTCCAATTTCCCCTTAGAGTTGTAGTGTTATAGTGCAGAAGTGTCATTTATCTGATCCATTATAGCACCATAAAAACAAACAAAGAAGAATCAAAGAGAGATTGAGAGGGGGAAGAGAAACGTGGAGGATACATTTTTGCTCGGATATATATTAGAACTAAAAATAAATCTACTCCAGCATGGGAATAAAATGTTTCAGTTCATGCCAGGAGCTACAAGCAAATAGCCCAGGACAACAACAACAAAAAATTGTTTGCATGTTATTAAAAAAAATCTCCAAAAACTATAGAAACAAATACTGGACCCTCCCAATAAACTTGCCACATTGAGTAATTAATAGTGTAACATTCTGAAGCAGTTTCTTTGGTGGAGGCTGCAGAATATACAGTATACGTATATTTAAGACCTTCCTTGGAGGTCTTTAAACAGAGGCTGGATGGCCATCTGTCGGGGATGCTTTTATTGAATTCCTGCATGGCAGGGTGTTGGATTGGATGGCCCTTGTGGTCTCTTCCAACTCTATGATTCTATGATTCTATATGTTTTACAGTCAAACATAGAAAACACTTATATTAACTTGATCAAGTAAAATATAGATGTCAACAATTTTATCTTGTCATGAGAGCAATCAGAATCTCTCTATATCATACACTATAATAACAGCTGCCTGAGATCATTTATTTGGGAGTTTTATTACACTTTTGTAATATGAGAGCTTACATGTGAAATGCTGCATTGCTATATTTAATAGTAATTTTACTTTTCCCCAACTGGCTTTAACCGAATCAGTCTATGAATCCTAGTAAACAAAATCAATACTACTGCATTTTTGAGGGTACTGTTTATCAAGTCCTCTTTTTGAGTATTTTATCAGCTTAAAAGAAAAATAATTAAATGTGGAAATAAATAAACCATAAACTGCACTAAGAATTTTCTTAACCACTTGAACAGGATCTCCTGAAAATGTAGAAAACATTTCACTGCTGACATAATATTGCAGAGAGAGAAAAGAACTTTGTGGAAGGGCTAAGTCATATAACAGGGCAACAGCTAGCCTCCTTAGATTTGCAGCATTACTTCCTTACAACAGCTTTGCTTTACAACAAAACAGACCAGATCTACAAAGTTTCCTTCAATTTTGGATTTTCTGGAATGAATATGGTTCAAAAGATATGCAAATTGCCCCCACAGCTAAATTCAGGCTAGGGATGTAACTCTTCACTAAGTTCTTCCTGAATAAATCAATGAGTACTTTTTTTACATTTTTTTTCCCACTGCAAGAAATTCTTTGAGAAAACCAAGGAGTTTCTGCACCCTATTCACAATTTAAAGATAAAGGTTTTCCCTTGACAAGATTGTCTAGTTGTGACCAACTGATGGGAGTGGTGCTCATCTTTGTTATTAAGCCAAAAAGCCAGCGTTATCAAAGACAACTCTATGATTGTGTGACCAGCATGACTGCACCAAACGCTGCTACCTTCCCACTGAAGTGGTACCTATTTATTTACATGCATTTTTACATGCTTTCGAACGGCTAGGTTGGCAGAAGCTAGGACTAATGATGGGAGTGAGCTCCCATCATGCAGCACCTGGGCCTCAAACTGCCAACCTGCCAGTCTTGCAATTGTCAGAGTTGGCGTCTTAACCACTGAGCCACTGCATTCACAATTTACTGTGTGCAAAATTCACATATGCTTGTAATGTGCTTTAATGGGACGCGTGCATGCGGGCCCCATCCCCCCATTCACGCAAAAATATTATTATAAAGATATGGAGAAAATGCTGTGTGTTGTGCAAAACAACCATGTGTGAAACTTGCACAAAGATTCTCATCAGTTGAGGATTCTTGTCATAAGGGTTTCCTGACACTTTGAACACATGTTTTTGGGCTTTTTAAAAATATTCACTGTAACTGAGGCTGTATTTTGTGAGCATTACAAATCCTTATCAAATGCTCTAGATCAAGGATGGGAATTGTGCAACCCTCTAGATGTTACAGAACTCCCACTATTCCTCACTACTAGCTAGGTAGGCTAGAGTTGCTGGAAGTGTAGTCACAAGGCTACAGTCTTCACCCCTGCTTACATGTCTTTGGAAGTTCCCTTTTTAAAAAAGAGGCAATTATTTGCTTCTTTTGCTACAGTATTATCAGCATCAATGCAAATATTAAAAAAAAATTCTAAACTTTTGAATGATTCTTAAATTACTACATGGCAACAGTTAAACTGTAAGCAATAGGGTCGGAATGGGTCTAGATTTAGGAGTTTATCACATGAACTTATCGCATGCTAAATTGCCACATGCCATCAGCCTGGATCGTAGCCACACTCGGCCAGCACTTTTTAGAAGTCAGAAAGCTTCCAAATTCGACAAAGTGCTGGCGGAGCATGGCTGGGATCTAGCTTGGACCCCAACTGATGGCAGCCAGCAATTTAGCATGCAACAATCCCTGCCTCCATCCTGCGTCCCAACTGAAGCCTGGGATGCTTGAGCCAGTTTTAAAGTTCATGTGATAAGCTCTAGTCTTGGCTACAGTGGACCCGCTGAAATCAGTAGGATTTAAATTAGTCATGACTAACTTCAAATCCAATGAATTAAATACATCTAATTTCAGTCTGGCTCAAAAACATCAACATCTTACTGCTGACAGGTGTATATGGGTATAATATACTGTGAAAATGTTCCACATAACTGGAAAGATTCTCTTTTACAGTTGTTTGCTTGGATCCAGACTTTGTTAATTACTCATAAGTTTACAAACCTTGAAGCTTTCCAACTTTTAAAAGAAACAGGTGACCAGAAAATAAAGTTGGCCCTTGGAACTTGCGGGGGATCCCTTCCAGACCCCCCTGAAAGTCCCAAAATGTGTGCATATTCAAGCCCCACAGGCTTTAATAGGGTGTGTGCATGTGGGCCTCCCATTCACGTTAATGGCAGCCATCCTTCTGCGGATTTCCAAGTCCATGGACTTGGAGGGGCGACTATATTCCCATAACAAATCCACTGGAAAAGAAACACTACTTAAGGCTAGTCTTACACATCACTACAGTATGCAGCATCCTCAGCCACCATTGTCAATGGCCTGGGATTTTTGGGGAGGCAATCTAGAACAGCTAGAGGACATTGTGTTGCTTATCCATGCTGTATTTATTTTATTTTATATGCCACGTTTCCTCCTGAGTGTGACCCAAGGACATACTCCCCTGCACATAAGACCCACTGTACTAAATTAAACCTACTTATGAGTGGACATGTAGAAGACTATGCTGTACGTTAAGCAGATGGTGACTGCAACTTATAACATTCTGTGCAATTAAGTGCTAGTGATTCCTATGTAATTAGGAGGCTATTACATGCAGATTAAATTAGAATGACTTTACTAATTATTAAAATGAATGAATAATAAAAGTGATTCTATGTTGCTTCTTCCTCTTAGCTTCATCAAACAAAATAAATGCATTTATGCACCCACACATGGTCTCAAATGTTGACTATAAAACAATCTGGATAATATATCATCAGATGCTTTTATTACAGGACAAAAGTAAGAAAGTGTACTATGGACAAGATGTCTTATTCTTACCATGACCTGAGGCAAAAACTGAAACGGGACCGGTCTGTACTAGATAAGAGCTGGCAGTATAGTCCTCCTCAGTGTCAGAGTCCTGAACTGGCTGGATAGCATTAGTACTTAGCAACCATCTCTGGTTGTCATGGAGATTAGGTGATGGAGGAGGGGAATGTAAATGTTCAATAACGGATTGACTAGATGAAGAGGATGGCATGGGAGGACCTACAGAAAAAAAATAAAAAAATATTTTTTTAAAAAATGGTTAGGATAAAATGAGTGACAGATCAGTTGCTGCTTACTTCCTTTACCTTTCTGGCTAAAATACTTTAATAAATCATGGCCAAATCAAATAATAACATATGGTGAGAAATATGGTACAAATTCTACTGAAAAGTGCAAAGGACTATATTTGCTGATCACATCCTACAGATTCTATCTATTTTTCTGAACAGTTCCATGTATAAAAGAGTTAAATGCCAGAAGTGGATAATTTTGATCATTAAGTGTAACTTTAATATTCACTTAGAGTTTTAAAACATTACTTCTGTGTCTGTAAACTAAAGACCCAATACTTTTATTCTAGCTTCAGCGGCTAAATATTTACATAATCCACATGGTGTAAATCCAGTCTCTCACTATACTGCATGTATATATGTGTGTGCGTATCAGCCAAGTAGATGACAGTGCTGAAGAATCATAGATAAGACTGGATGGACTAGACATTTTATCATTTTAGACTTGAAGAAACACCTGAGAAATGATGTCACACATATAAGACTTCACACTGGGGAAGGGTTACTCATTCAAATGAAGTATTTGTAAGATGGCAAAAACAAAAAAAACAAAAACAACAAAAAAACCCCAACCCTCTTCAATAAAAAACCCTATTGTTTTACCCAAAGTTTCTGCCAAAATTCTTTATATTTGCCCAAGCTCTTTATATAGCACAATTAGGTTTTATACCAAATATGAAGGGACTGGCCTAGTTTTAAGTTAAAATGCAAGAAATTTATTTTCACATAGCTAACACTTAGAATCAGACATTGTTCAAATGGTCAATTAAGTTTGCAGATTTCATTCTGTTATGACAGGGCCATGATGACAATTGTATACTGATTTAGAGCCCTATAAGGAACTAGTGCTTCTACAACTTTTTCTTTTCTTGTACACGGAGGTTCTTAAGAATGCTGACTCCACATAAGTGAAGCACACAAGGATCTGTTTCCTCCAGTTGAGCACGACCTACTCTTTTGAGCCTCCAAACCTAATGGCAAATGTTGGATCACTGCACCTTATTGATTTTCCAGCAAGAACACAGCTTAATGTGTCTTTCTTTGCATTCATTATTACATTTGATTTTAAACCCTTTTATCATATACATTAAGAAGTTAAAACAGAATAAAAATGACAGAGATATTAAAGAGCATTCCTGAACTCTTGAGTAGGCTTGCTTGTGTAAATCCCACCTTAATTATCTACTAAGTAACATCACTAGGGGGTGAAGGGGCTGCAGACCACATTGGGTGACACCCCAGAAGAGGGGTAACACCTGGATGCGAACTCCTCCTGCTGCACCCCTCCCAGCTTTGCCACAGCGACAGAGGCCTCCTAATGAAAAGACCTTCGCTGCCACAGCAAAGGAGAGGGCCAAGTGTGCCCTTTTGGCCACCACCCTCTTGGCAGCTCCCCCCACAATGGGTGACCCCAGGGGGAAGACTCCACTGGATGGATTCAGTAGAATACGTGATACTGAGCTTCACCTTTTTGTTTATGAAATCAAAATAATATTGATCTATGGTGCCTTAAAATGGGAGCTCAACAGCAACAAATCTAATATTCGTATGTTTCTGTGTACACACTATAAATGTGTACAGCCAAAGGTTCACAAACCATTTCCCTGATATAACTATATTATACACAGCTGAGTCAAGAGAAAAAGCATATGTTATATGGTACAACATGAAACTGCCAGATTTCAGCCATTCTCCTTCCTTTATGTAACACAATAACTTTGTAATAAGTGACTTTTAATTATAAATCCATTTTATATTATAGACCCCCTGTATGCTATCCAACCTGTATAACTTGGCACTGGCATTTATCTCTCTGCTGGATACTAGAGCCTTCTGCAGTCAACCTGTGGTGACAGTTATCTGTTAATTAAAACTCTACATGCAAATAGCATTACTGAAAAGTGTTGTGGCAGAGTGCACACAAAGCACAATTATTTGTAACTGCACAGGTCTTGTTATCTACAGTTTTAATACTGGGCAACCATTGTACTTAGTGTGAAGCTCTCCCTCTGGGAAATATGCTTAACAAATCCTCATTACTTAAACTGAGATAACCATAGATATTTCCAGAGTTGTCACACTACAGTAAAAGGAACTGCCTACAATGGGGACTTCGTATAAATTTTGTGAGGAAACAATACCTCCCTTAATAGGTTTACATGCAAAGTCATCATTTGTAAATAGCTCAAATGAACTCAAACAGATATACCTGTTCCTACATGACAACAATAGCCAATATTCTTAAGCCTATGGTCAAGAGAATTTACAATTGTGATTACTGCTACACTTCCTGTTTACCAATACCCTCTATCCTTCCATTTGGGGCATTGTTTGCTGTTTCTTGGTATTTTAGGCTCTATTACTCACCCTCACAACCTGCACATAAAGTCTCTATTTTTTTATTCAAACCCCCCCCCCCCCCCATGTTGCTTTACTGGAACCAGAAAGCCATTTTGTCAGAAGTCCCTTCCCTTGAGTTGTTTCAGTTGTGGAGATGGGTTCTTTCTTCTAGATTTCCTTGTCTCTACTCTATGGTTGGAAGGTGCATTGGAAAACAAACACATCTCTGTTGTTTCTACAGGACATACCCACTATGCATCCTCTCTGAGTTGCTTAGGACATGGGCATACTTAACATGTGACCACTGTTAGTTCTATCCCTGCAACCAAGAGTGAAAACTATTATTACAAGTTTATTTATTTAATTTATACTCTGCCTTTTCCCCATTATGGGACCCATTATATATTTACAATATATGTCAAAACAAAACAAAGCTAAAACAATATATAGTACAAATGTTTTTTTTAAAAAAATTAACAAGCCATCTAATTAAAACAGTTAAAAATAGTAACAAGGACTGTCAAACTTGATTCAAACAGAACAATTAACTCTAACTTTTGATCAGTAAAACTTGTTGCTTTAGGTGTCATAAACCCTGCAATCTTCAAATCAAGTACTGGATGAGTCCAATTACGTTAAACATTTCAACAGAATTTAAAAAATTAAAATCATGTTTGTCAGTATTACAGAGAGCTCACCTTATGAACATAAAATGTTATTTGCTTATATCCACCATGAAGAGAATTTCAGTTTCAAATATAAATGGTTAAAAGACAACTGCTTTGTGTACTTAAAAAAAGAAATGAGTTCAGTTGAGTTATAGGGTATATTTATATATATAAAGTATATTTGAAATTATAAAGGGTCATATAAACAATCTGATGTTAGTGTTCATGCATATTCGATTCATATGCAGAATATATTAATCTGAATAATAATTAAAGGGAAAAAAGGATAGCTGGGTTATAAAAATCATACTTTTGATGTTATTAGGGAAATTTTGTGCTGAGACTCATCAGGGTTAACTAATGATACTCTGTGCAGACTTAACAGAGCAAAGTATATTGTATAGATATATGTTGTAAAGAATTTATGGCAAATCTGAACTTTTGAAATGGGTGTTGTAGCCATGTACTTGAAGTGGCATAAATCTGTACATGATTTTGTTTATTTTAAAATGAAAATAATTAAATAAATAAATAAATGAAATGAAATGCCAAATACTGTAGTACTACCTAGGTAATCAGGTTCATTGCTATAGGAGAAGTTATATTTCCAATCAAGCATTGCTGCCCTCCAACACGAATGGATATGTCTATTCAAAGAGATGGTTGGATCTTAGACCTAACTAATGTACTTTCAGTAGACTGATCTGACATACCATTCTCAATGAGTGCTTTTTGAAAAGTTAGCAAGCGTAACACATTGCTCTGTGCCAAAGTGAAAGTCTGCACAGCTAGACAGAACTCAGCATGAATTTCAAGTTAAACATAAGGGGAATGTTTCAGGGTTTTCAGATTTTTAAAATATTGTTTTCGTGGTGCTCAGGCCTGTAAAATCCACAGCCGTCGTTCTTTTGTGAAGCTAAATTGCCTTAAAGCAACGAAGCAGTATAAAGGAGACGGCTCTTGCATCTTTAGAAAAGCTCCCAGTCCTGGAATCTAAGCAAGGACCCCCTGACTGTTTCCATTCTGAAAGAAGCCAACTCCATTTAAAGCTTCAGTGCCTAATTATGCACAGCTGCTCCTGATTAGAGCCGAAGCAGGTAGGCAGAGTGCTGGGAGATACTCTCCAAAGAGAAGATCAGCATTCTCCTTTTAAAGTTTTACTCCCACATCCCAAAACCATCCGCTGATGTACTGCAATAAAGCCAGCCCCCCATATCCAAGGATTTTTTTGGTCCATAGATTGAAAATATTTTTAAAAAATAAAAATTACAAAAGTAAAACTTAATTTTGCCATTTTTATATAAGGGACACCATTTTACCATGCCGCTGTATTCAATAGGATTTGAGCATTCATGGATTTTGGTATTCACAGGGGGTCCTGGAACCCAACTCCAGCTAATACCAAGGGGCTATTGTATTGTGCCCACCTCTTCCAAGTCTTTCTAGTTTGTAGCTATTCCGTCCTGGAGCAATCAAGTACGAGCAGTCCATACCTGTGCAGCATGCTGCAATCCAGTGGATGCTTGTTCATTCTTACATTTCACTAAAATAAATCAGCACTGTGATCATGCCTCTCAAGGATGAATAGGCATTCTTTCCTCACTCATAATGCATCCTGGCGATGCTACTGTTCACAATAGTTTTCCAACTCTAACCAATAATTAAATGGGCCTGAATTTTGTAATAGTCTTGACAAGAGAAGACTCATTGAATTAGTGGGATTTGCCTAAGTGTTAACTCACTACTCATCAATAGATTCAACAGACTAACAACAGGATTAAGGCTATAATGTTGCTTCAACTGTTGTCCTATTCTTATTTCTATTTTTATAGGCCATTTCTATTTCAGATAACTACACATAATTCAGAAGATTAGTCTTGCTTTGCTTGCTCAGCCCAGTTCATTGCAGCATCTTTTGACATTAAATGAATTATTGCCCATATTATTTTATTTATTTATTTATTCAAAGTATTTCTGTATGGTGTCCTAGCCCACAAGCACCCCTGAGGCAATGAACAAATGAAAACCAATTAAAACAATACAAAGATAATTTTGTTTTGTTTTTTAAAAACACACACATTAAAATACTCTTTAAAAACTCCTAAAGTAGTTTAAAAACAATCCTAGAATAGTTTTTAAACCATTAAAATAGCAATTTCAAACACTGAATGCTGGGTGGAACAGCACTGCTTTGGCTGCTCACCAGAAGCTGAAAAGAGATGGAACCAGCCTAACTTCTTTGGGTACGGAGTTCCACAGTTGGGAGTAAGCCATGATGAACTAAACAGGATTTACACCAAATATGTATAGGACTATGTTAAGCAGTTTTGGCTCAGTACTTCCCCAGTCTATTTAACTATACAGTGACATTTACTTTGGTTCCCACATAGAAGTCGGAACCTGTAGTGCATACAGTACTAATGGCAAAATACTTCCAGAGCCTCTCTTACTGCTCACAGTGGTTGAAGAACAGGAAGTTAAGGACAGCTTTCTCTATGTTCTGACCAACTCTGATGAGTTATTTATAATCAGGGATGGAGTATGGATTTAGTCTTGTGTCACTGGTGATCTAATCCTAGAGAAATTTATTGCTTTATTAATTTAGAAAGCAAATTCTGATCATTTTGGAAAGCAAATTCTGATACGCTTGGGAATAACAACTCTTTCAAAATACAAACCAAATATATATCTAATTTGCTGGAAATAGCAGATGAATCCAGATTTTAAAAAAAAAGTCAGGTTTAAATAACAGAAAGATCTTTTCAAGCTTTCTTTTCAGAAGAGAATCTGGGTCTGTCAAGTTTTCATTGGGCTCCAGGTTCAGGATCGATACTATAGTATATTTTGTCAGTTACTGCAAGTAGGCTGTAAAAAAGTAGTGTATCATATGGCTCAGGACTCTTATGTATACTGAATCTTAGAGTGAATGGGAATAATCTAAAATAGATGTTTTAGCGGCTTGTATATGGACAATTTTTAATACAGAATTATTAATGAATCCCCTTCCAGCCGCAAGGGTTCTCAAAGCAACATAAGCTTTTCTGAAAAATATTAAAACACTATACAGTTGTCCCTCCATTTTCATGGACTTTGAATGTGGGTGGCAAACAGAAGGGGACAAAATGGGGCTTGAATACTGTCAGTTTTCCATGGGGGGGGGGGCGGGGGAGAGTCCAGAATGGATCCCCTGTGAAAACAGAGGGGCTACTGTAATAACAGACACAGTAAGAACACATTTTAAGGCTTTTAAAAAACAAGAGAGAGAAAGAGAGAGAGAGAGAGAGAGAGAGAGAGAGAGAGGAATTAATCACATTTAAAATAATCCAGAAAAATTATGTAGAGTAAAAATATTTACATCTTTCTTCAGATTAACCAAATATAAAGCCAGTCTAATCTCCCTAGTGAATTCCAAAATCGAGCTGCTACCACAAAAAGGCTGTCTCATTTCTTCAGCATTCTACCCTATTTTGCTGATGAAAAAAAGATAAAGCATTTCTGATTGAACTTTTTAAACTATGGGATGAGGATATCGTGGAAAGCCCAAAAGACATATCTTTTATATATATAAAAAGACATATTTACTAATTCAATTAATATGAATTGAATACGTAAGTCCAAACCACTATGCATATTCTATAGAAACTGTTATAGAAAAAGTATTTATAAACTGCTTTAGTGAGTTATTCTTAGGCTTTAGCTTTCTGAAAAGAAAGTTTCAGCTATCCAATCCTATGTTTCCACTTGATTGATTCTGAATCACTCTCCACTTCATTATTAATTCAATACAATTAATTGTAATTTTTATTTATATCCCTTTCAAAACTTGGATTGGATTTATCTATGCACCCACACTTGGTACCCCATTTCACAGAGATGAAAGGAAACATTCTTAAAGAGACCTGTATTTCCCCATAACTATAAACCATAAACCTGGTTGTTCTTATCTCCAGGCTAAAACCTATTAATTATTAATATTTAATATGAATGGAATATGTCACTCCAAAGCACTATGGATATTCCACAGAAACTGAGCATGAATGAAAAGGAAGTTGTGCATATTATCTTAATCCAATGTGCATATTCTCTTAATCCAGGGCTACAGTACATAATAGTATTCTCACAATTAAAATGGCATGTTTCAGTTACTGATGGTCTCATCAGAGCAAGTTTGTAATTTGTTTCACTGCTGGCTGAGAATATATCAGCTTTGCCCATGCACAGAAAATGTTCCTAATCACAGAACAAATGAAACACCACAGCCAAGAATCTGGAAAGCTTAAACTTAAAAACAAAAGTTGGATGCCACTGGCTCAGATACAACCACACAGTACTGTAAAACTGGACTGAAAGATTCAGGAATAAATAGCAGAAAACATCTCAATCGAGCCACCAGTACCATAAGGCAGATGTTGAATGTTCAACATTGTAAATATAGCTGCTTGAATCACATCAGCTATTACCAGAAAAACCCTGTTATATAGTTAATGTCATTTGACTCTTTAAATGCTATTAATTTGTTAAACATCTCATCTAACACTTTAAAAAAAAACCCCAAGTCAAACTGAATTCAAGAAGTCCAAAAGAAGTCCACTTAAAAGAGAAAAGAGAAGTAGTCTCAATGTGTGTATGTATATCTGTGTGTGGAATTCATCAATAGTGTGGAACAAACAAAGCAAGATTTCATGCCACAAAATACTTTCTATCTCAGATCAAGATAGGGAAGAAACTGGACAATTCATTATTTCAAGACGTTTGGGGATATGAAAGGCAGGCTGTAATTAAAGGTCCTAGGAACCAATACTACAATTAAAAAGATAGTCCTTGGGGTTTTGCCAAATTGACCAATAACACAAATAACATCACTTATGTCTTATGAATTTGGTCTAAAAAATGGAAAACACAGAAGATGGTAATAACCAATTTTAGCCAACCTGGGGGACGGGTAATTCCCAGAGCAGAAGAAATTATTGTTTGTATACATCTAAAATGGAGGGTAGCTATGCTTTCACAAAAGAGCTTCCAAATGCTTCAGTGTATGTTCTAGGATGAAAGAAATGCCAACTAGGCCATCCAAATCTATCAACAGACAGAGGTTATCCATCTGTTTGAAGGAGCATGAAAGTACAATCCCACCTGAATGCTCTGCAAATTCAGCAGCAACTCCTTTTAATCTAAATAGTTGAAGCAGGCCTAGAGAAACTAAGCTTGCAAAATTCCAGGGGAAAAAGCTGAAATCTTGTAACTTAAGATGTGGCTCACAAGAAAGGTTATAGCTAGAAAGAGGAAGAAAACAACATGCACACAAATCAGCTAAAGAAAAAAACAAAAACAAATTGCAATAAATTTGTCATTTTAAAGGGCGAGGAGGAAGGAGTCAGAGAGGGAAACTCTGTTCTGATCTGTTGATATATCAGCTTTCCAGTAATTCTGTATTGTGCCTACTACATCTTTACAGATATGGTTTAGGGTTCCTGGAATTTCTGCAAATTCTCACATTTACCATATACCCATACAATTTATACCTTATCTCAAATTCACATATATATACTGTGAATGTATATGCTTTAAGGTAAAGTAAAAGTTTTCTCTTCACACAAATGTCTAGTTGTAACTGACTGTAGGGGATGGTGCTCATCTCTGTTACTAGAACCAGCATTGTGTGAAGATGGCTCTGGTGGCCAGCATGACTGCACAGAATGCTGTTACCTTCCCACCGAAGTGGTACCTATTTATCTACTTGCACATTTACATGCTTTTGAACTGGTAGGATGGAAGAAGCTGGTTCTAGTGACGGGAGCTCACAGAATCATATGGCATTTGGGGCTTGAACTGCCAACTGTCCAATCTTCCAATTGTCAGATTTGGTGTCTTAACTCAAAGCCACCACATTCCTTAAGGGATGAATAAAATAGTAACTGGGTGTTTACTAGTTCATCCAGGAGGGCTTTCACAAACAATAATAATAATGCAGCTTTTCAAAAGTTGCAGTTTTCTCTAGCAGGGTAACCTCAAACTAAAGAGTCAGGTAAGACTGTTTCTATCCTACAGTGCCTGGGAAGCTCCTTCTTTGTTACCACAGGGTGGTCTTTTCCTAATCTTTCGCAGGAAAAAATTGTCAGCAAAGTCATTTGATTATGCTGAAGATTTTCAGACGATTGTGCTTATTCAGAACTTAACCCATTAAGATCCATCAATGTTCCAGCAAGAAACCAGTCCTGGGAGTTACCCATGAATGGCTTTTCTGCTGGCGCGTTCTTGGATTTTCATGGATTAAATCCTGGATAAGTATGATGCATCTGAAAATCTTCAGCACAATAGCACGGCTTTGCCAGGAGTATGCCTTTTACTCCTGGCTTTTTTCTCCCGTTTGATAATCTCCATACTTAGTTTTTTGTGTTTTTTTTTCAGGGTACGTGGCCATGTTCTGGAAGAGTTGACATGGCTGGCATTTTCTCTGAGGATGCCAGCTTGCTGGCAAAACTTCAACTCTTCCACAACACGGCCACATATCCTGAAAAACCCACAAAAAACTATGGATGCCAGCTGTGAAAGCTTCCACTTCACAATCTCCATACTGATTTTACAGACTAACAAGACTATATCTTTGAATGCTCTAATGTATTACTCATGTGACAAGCAAAGATTCTCTGGAAATAAATTTTTACTTTTCTTTTACTATATGATGACCCATTTTCCAGAAAAAGCTTATTAATCTAATCAAAGGTTGAGAGGAAACAGAAGATATGTATAAATCAAGATTTTGTTTCATTTTAAAAAAATGCTATTAGTAAAGTATGAAAAATTAAGAGCAGAGCACTTTCATTTGTTTCTAAATTTGCTCCTTACTGTTTTAATAAATGAACACCTCTATTTTTGTCACCTGCTGAGTCTTTCATGTCACAGCCGGAAGAAGTATAGCATGAAAATGTGTCAGTAAAAATGGATATGGAAGCAATCAAAGTATTTGAAATTCTAATGAATAAATAAACTTTCAAACTGAGGCATGGCATTAAGGTGGTCTTACTTCTTTAAACCCCTGAAAGCTTTTCACTTTTTAATGATGAATTGTTTTACTGAGTGTCTACCCGAGAGATCTACAAATATGTAGAGAAATATTTTAAAATTCAATACCTTGCAACCCCACCCACCCCTTGTTTCTTTCACAATTTGTTGTGTTATAACCTAGAACTGAAATGGATTTAACTGGCATTGTTATCACTTGATGCATGGAAGATTTTAAAAGCAGTGACGGTACAAAATCCCTACTAGAACAGGCTTGATTTTTAGATTGTCCCTCTTTTCAATTTCATTATATCACTCAAGATGATTCATAGAAAGAAAAACAACAACAGGCTAATACCATTTTTACACCCAGATTCTGACTGTCCTTGCAGATTAATGTAATGGGCAATTGTTTGCATTAGGTATCAGCAAACAATCTAAATGCCAGGAACTTGAAGATTCTAGCTTCTATGAATTGCTGAGAAAAGAGAGAAATGTTATGACATGTCAAAGCAACAAGCCAATGTTCTTTCTTTAACTCAATCAGACGACACACCAAGACAGAGAAAGAGTCTTGCTGAGTCTGTTGTCACTAAAGACCATTGTATTATGGGATGGGCAACTACATAGGAGCCAGGGGCTAATTTTTTAAAGTCTCTTCTTCTACAGCCTTTACCACCCTCCAAGTGCTTGTTTTCCATCCACTGATCTTCAAAGTGTCAACTTGAACTGGCACAGCACTTCTGTCACCATTCTGAAGAATAAATGAGGGGACGATATTTAAGAGTAGATGGGGTTTCTAAGGAAGTTTTTCATGGTTGGACAGGTGCGTTTTTAATGTACCATTTGGGAGTGTTCGGGCATGATTTCCCACCCTTGTAAATCATGTCAACTTAAAAAAAAACAGGGATGGGGTGTCCACAAGAGATTTGGGGGACTGATGAGGTGCTCCAGGATTCACAAGGCACCTGTGGGACAAGGCACCTGACTCACACAAATTTAGAACTATGACAGTAGCTCCAGTTGCGAGACAAGTTGTACCATACTTTACACACAACATTACTGTACTGTACTGCAAACAGCTGCATTATAGGAGATAAAAGGGAGGCACAAATGCAAAGTACACTCCTCCAAAAGTTCTACCAAACTAATTTGACACACTTCCAAGTAAATGTGTTTAGAATAGGGGGGAAGGGTCAGATTTCCAAGTTCTCACACAAAAGTGACAAGCCAACAGATGGCAAATATCTGTTGGTTGTTACATATCTGGATTGTAGTTGAGCCAAGAATCAACAGGTGAAAAGGGCTTACTGCATTCCACAATGTTTTCAGAGCGCTTGCGTGTTCCATTTGTCATCCTGGTGATATTCGCTTTGTTGCTCCTCACAATGGAACACTTTCTTTGCTTGGTACTGCCACACACTAGCCTCACACATATCCTTAAAAATTGCTGCTGTGAAGTTGATACGCTTGATAAGTTCAGTCCATGGCATAAAATAGTAGAATGCCACTCCTCTATTGAGGAGGCATAAAATTTCCTGTGTCAGAAAATAGAACTATATATAAATTAACTAAATGTGGACAATTTCTTTATGTAGTTTTTTTTTTCTTGGCAGTACTGGAGAGGTCAGAGAATTAAGGCAATATTTTTACTTTTATGAAAATAAAGAGGCTTCTGCAAATGCATGTTAAATTTATAATTAACAGAAATACACTGAAATTAAAAAAAAACACACCAAAGTATACAAAGTATAATTGTACAAAAAAGTGGAACATAAGGCTAAACAGAAAGAATGGTTAAAGTATTAGGATACTGCAATTCAAGGTACACTGCTTGGCAACAGTTTGCTGTTCACTGTATATAATCAAAATTCTAGTCACTTTATGTACAGCAGGAAAATCCTTTGCAATGCATACTTTGTCATTTGTCCCACATAAAGCAGGTTGTTGTTTTCAAGTGAGAGCTCATAAAGGACACTCAGCAGAAGGTGTCCTTGGGGGAAATAAGCTTCAGTGGGGGAATGGTATGGTTTTAATGAAGCTAGAATGGGGAGGGGAGCCTCCGAATTAAACAGCAGGAGATAACTATGGAGAACTGTAATATTTTTAATAAATGAGCAAGCAGAAATCCATTCAATATAAATTCTTCATGAAACCTTTGATTCACATTGCCCTCATAAGGTAAGGAATCACTGTAATAATACCCAAAGCACAATGTGACACTACTAAATTAAACACACAACCATTCTTAACCCTCATCCAGACACAGAGGACATTTTAGTCCCCTGGAGTCATGTTTTGTTGCATCCAGTTCAACGCAGTAGACATTTCAGTGCACTGTCATCACCTGAAGAGTTGTAAACAATGTCTCAGATTTTCAGCCATCTGCCATAAAGCATTTTTGTTGTTCTTTTCAACAGACAAAAACAGCTGGGACAAAATTGTCCCAACAAATCCACTGAACTTGTGTTGGTTACATTTTTAAAAAAAGTTTGGCAAGAAAGACGGGTTGACAGCTAGTAAAAACAAATGTTCCACCTTGTGTAAACACATGCTTCCATCTCTGAATGTTTCAATACTGTGGGATACCCTGATTCTAAATCCACAAACACGCTTGCAAACATGGGGCATTTTGATACCATACAATATACTCGAATTCTCCTTTGAGCCTCAAAATACCTCTGACCAAGGCATTCAGTGGATTTTTTTTTTTTAAAAAAAAATCTGGATGAAGATGAAGCTGTTTTTTCTGAACATCAGACAGTGGACCCTTGTTATCCACTAGGGTTTGGTTCCAGGACTTCTCCGTGGATAACAAAATCCGTGGATGCTCAAGTCCCATTAAATATAACGGCACAACAGAATGGTGTCCCATATATAAAATGGAAAAAAAATCAAAGTTTGTATTTGGAATTTATACTTTTTGGGAATATTTTCAAGCTGTGTATGCTCAAATCTGTGTATAAAAAAATCCGTGGATACGGAGGGCCAACTGTACAAGAATTACTCATATTTTTCCAAAAAAGAAAGCAAGTTCCTTTATATATGTAAAGAAATATGAAGCAGAGTCAAAGAAAACACATGTTCACTTAATGAGTCACTTTCTTTTACTGGGCAAGGCTAATTCTTTATATTTATAGTAACTTCTATCAAGCTGTGGCAGTAATAATAAGCTACTTCCAGCAGTTGGCAGGATGGAACTCAACTAAGAACAGTGTGGCTTGCCCCTTAAAAAGGCCCTGACATGCACAGATTAAAACTTTAATTTCATCACGCCGTTAGAAAATGCTGAATAAATGAACTTTTAGAAAAGGCCATTATAACTGGGTTACTCATTACAGATCTCATTACAAGCTATCTTTATAATGTACACCTGACAATATCATGTAAATGCTGAGCTTTAAAGGTCAACTTAACTAACAGAACAATTCGACTATTTATAGCAAAGGGTGAACTTTTCTTATTTGGATGCTTAAGCAGCTAACCCTTGAGTTTAATGTAATTAGGGAAGGGATATTCAATTTACAGTATCCACATGTAATGATAATTACATTGGTCCCAAAAAGCTGTGGGTAAGCATAAGAAACCTTTGTAATTACATCCTGTTTTCAAAATGACTTTAGTGCTGTGAACTTGAAGCATTTCAGCAAATGAAGGCCAATGCACATAAAATGAAAACTACAGAGGGTTTAAGAGCTACCCTGTTTAACATAATGAGCAGTACTACCAGGGGGAGATCACAAAATGCATTCTATAACTCACCCCGACAGCCCATGCCATCTCCTTTTCTCTCACAAACATCCATGAAAAGCAGAAAGAACATTCCCATTTCTTCCTCCCCCCCCAAATTCCTCATGAATATGCTTCATGTGTTTGCTTTTCTTCTCTCTCTCTCTCAAAAAACAAAACAAAACAAAATCTCAGAAGAGACGGCTCCAATAAACTCGCGGCAGATTACTTGAGTGTCCCAAGCAGGGCGTTTGATTTTGTTTTGTTCGGAAGAATGCCACAGTATATGAAGTATATGAAGCCAGTCTCCTCTATGTGCAGGATAGATTAGCTATGTCAGCATTCCGGTAAGACCAAGGTGAAAAATAAACAAGTATCCATGTTCACAGCAGCTGCAGTGATCACTCTCTGGAAAATTATTCAAGCATCATGAAAGAGAACATATATCAATGTTGCCACTTGCAGCTCAGAGCTTTCTGAATATTCACAAAAAAATACACTGAGCACTTATGAACATCTCTCATTAAATTTTTGTCTTAGATAGTTGGAATTTTTTTGGCCGTGATAGGAAAAAGGCTTGTCATGATTCATAATAACATGGTTTTGCCCAGGTTTCCTTCAATAAGTCAGTCTACAAAAGAAAAACAGAGTGCACAATGGCTCCCCCAGAGATGCTGCAATAAACCTGTTACTATTTGGCATCATTTGACCCAAATGAGTAGGTATGTAAGTCCTGTCAGTCACCTACTTTTCTTCATGGAAAAATACTACAAGGATATAATCTATTGTTTGATACTGAGACTTAACACTATGGATGTGAACTTTGTTAAACTAATAACATCTGCAAAACAATTTTGATAAATCTTTTTTTCCAGGAAAGGAGGCACCTGGTGTTGAGAAAAAGGGAAAGCAATTTAAAATTTAATCTTTCTATTATTTAAGACTGAAATACAATATAAAATATGAATGAGGAAATCATTCATATAAAAAGAATATCCCCATTTTTCCAGCAAGCACACTCCTTGATTTACCTTGGAGTGAATTTGTAGTCTGGGGTGGCATCGACCCAGAGGCACCACGCTGACAATGATGCCATTTGCAGCAGCTGCTGCTGCTTTTCAGAGGCCCACATGATTTGAGTAGGCCTTGAGACGAAATGAAAAATGTCAGCCAATGGAAGTTGAATTAAATGGCTGCTTGGCAGGACCAGAGCAGCCTAGCTGCTGGCTTTATTTTGGTCAGGGCTTAGGGATGTAAGGCTGTTCTCCAGTGTTGCCTTTAGAGCAACATCCAATCCACCCTTCCTCTAATTAAGTCAATACCAGATGATGGATTACTGTTTTCTCTTCCTGTCACAACTTTTTGGGGGGTAGATTGGCACTGGAACTGGATACAGAAAATAGATAATCAGGTTCAGGAGGCCCAGTCAAATAGTGAGAGGGGTGTCCCCTAATGGGACTCAGAGAATGTGGGTGGCAAAGGTCACACCCAGCCTGGGAAGTGTCAATTTTTGTCAATTTCCTCTGGTGGCAGGGGAACCATGAAGTGGTAGTGTTCACCCATGTGTAATCCTATTTCTGTCATCCCAGCTATTACTCTACAAGCAGGCTGAGTTATTGGTTCATCGACTAATATGGTCCACATGGCCAACTGGGTTGCCAAGCTCTTAGAAATCAAAGAATCATAGAGTTGTAAGAGACCACAAGGGCCATCCAGTCCAACGCCTGCCATGCAGGAATTCAAAACCAAAGCATCCCCAACAGTTGGCCATCCAGCCTCTTTTAAAGACCTACAAAGAAGGAGAATCCACCACTCTCTGAGGGAGTGCATTCCATTGTCGAACAGCCCTGACTGTCAGGAAGTTTCTCCTAACGTTGAGGTGGTATCTCTTTTCCTGAAGCTTGCATCCATTGTTCTGTGTTCTAGTCTCTGGAGCAGCAGAAAACAAGCTTGCTCCATCCTCAATGTGACACCCTTTCAAATACTTAAACAGGGCTAATCATATTTTTAATCAGAGCTAATCTTAGCCATCTCTTTTCCAGGCTAAATGTACCCAGCTCCCTAAGTCTTTCCTCATAAGGCATGGTTTCCAGGCCTTCACCATTTTGGTGGCCTTTCTTTGGACACACTCCAGCTTGTCAACATCCTTTTTGAACTGTGTTGCCCAGAACTGGACAAAGTACAGTCAACCCTCCCCATAGGTGGACTTACCTTCTGTAACTTTGAGCTTATGTAGAAGGCAAGCCCTAGCAGAAATAATGGGGAGCATACCCATGCTGCATGACCTGTGTGGTGCCACGAGCATGCGCCCCATTATTTTCTATGAGGCTTGAACATGCACTCTTTTCCCTATATGGTGTGTGTGTGTGTGTGTTATCCCGGAACGGATCCCCTGTGTATGGGGAAGGAGGACTGCATTCCAGGTGAGGCCAGACCAAAGCAAAATAGAGTGGCACTATTGCTTCCCTTGATCTAGACACTATACTTCTATTGATACAGCTTAAAATTGCATTGACCTTTTTAGCTGCCACATCACACTGTTGGCTCATGTTTAACTTGTCTACTAAGGACTCCTAGATCCCTTTCACACATAGTCTCCTTAAGCCAGGTACTCCCCATCCTATATCTGTGCATTTCATTTTTTCGATCTAAGTGCAGTATCTTACATTTCTCCCTGTTGAAGTTCATTTTGTTAGTTTTGGTCCAGCTTTCTAATCTATTCAGGTCATTTTTTAATTTTTTAAAATTTTATTAGAGTATTTATACCCTACCCTTCAGCCTTAAAGGCTATCAGTCCTCTTGGGTATTAGCTACTCCTCCTAATCTGGTGTCATCTGCAACTTTGATAAGCATGCCCTCTATTCCTTCATCCAAGTCTTTGATATAAGATGTTGAGTACTACTCATGTACACGCCTAACCAAAAACATTGTGGCCTAATTTCCTCCAACTATATGTATCCATGTATTCTTTGAAACTGGAGCATAATTCGCTCCTGGAGCTACAAAACAAAGAAGCAATGTAAACAAATGATTTTTCATTGAATTAATTAGAACAGAAAAAAGCTTTAATAGCTCTTAATAGCCAAGTTACTTCCAGTGTCATAAAATCAATAAAATTCACCAGGAAGTTTTAAAAAATAGGTTGCCTTTTGTCTATCATTTGTTTGTGAACACATACTTTACTAGCTTTCTCATTTCTTCAAATATTCACATTTTCCACAATCATCTTCAGAGTGGATAAGTATTGCTTCTCCAGTTTTTGGCAATCAAAATTCTAGCGCAATCAACAAATTTGGAACCATTTCTTATTGTGCATCATGTATTTGTTCATTTACATAACCAAGCAGAATTGTTGCAGCTCACACAGCAGAGAAGCAGGCATTATTGTTGCAATTGTGCAGGTAACATTTCCTCTTTTGCACTCATCAAAATTTCAGGAAGCAATGTCTGTGATGTACAGATGAATGGGATTTTATAAATGAGAATATCACAACTATATCAACACCTGCCTGAATATATAGGCAACTTCTCATTACCAGAGGATGAATCATTTTTGCACCTATAAAATATTTTCATTTATACTGTTTTACGCCATGCAAGCTTTTATACATAGTGTGTGTTTTAGTTATATTTTTAACTACTGTATGTTTATAAATTTTATACTTTTTTTCAGCCAGATGATTTTGTCTTTTAAATTTTCACTTTAAAGTTTTAAGATGGTTTTATTTGTGAGCTGCCTTAGATCCCTTTCTGGGAGAAAGGTGGCACAGAAATGAAATGAAATAGTTTTCATGATTCCTCTTCATTGCCTCCCATTAATACTGTATATTATTGGAAATTATTTCCTTATTACAAAATGATAATTTGAGTGGGGGAGATGTAAAACCTTACTTAACCTACTTAAAGCATAATGTCCGTGAGTAACTTACAACTATCACTGTCTGTTAAAATGTTTATTTTGTATCTGATGAAATAATATGAATACTATCTGAATATCAAGAAACAGTTTCACAGGAGTAGTTCTTAGTGTCTCTGCTTGATCAACACAATCTGGAAAATTCAGTAACTCCATATAACTATTACAGAAGAGTAAATTATTCTTACACTCTTAAAAGATTAATGCCATATAACATCAAAATAAAACAAGATTGAATTGTGTTGCCACATACTCGCTCTGAATGGTATCATTCTTCATATGCATGCCTTAACTTTTCAGATGGGAAACTGAATTTCAATGCAATTTCAAATGTCATTTTTGAAAGGATTTTTAAAATCCTGTTTCAAAAGGCAAAATGCATGCCTTGAATTTCTACTACAGTACTATCCTTTATAGCACATATAATGCTAAGCCACTACCAGAATGTTGTCATTCAAAAAGATATTCAAATGACAAGGGGTCACAGGAGTGTAATAGTTTTCAGTGCCTATAATATATCTTTAGCACATAGTACTGTTTAGTATTATACTCTTCCCATTCTCAACATATGCGATAATTCAAACATCTGAAAATTCTTATAGTACTTTTATACATTATTGATTGATTGATAATACTCTGCTTTTCTGGCAATTTATTTCAAACAAATATTATCTATAGAAATATATATGCTAGAGAAAATAAATGTATACCAAATATTAAAAGCAAAATGCTAAACACAGCTGCAACGTTGTGTACACTTGCCTGGAAGCAACTCATTGTGGGATAGTTCTGAATGTCTGTGCTTAAGTTTGTGCTGTAATGCCACAGTCTTTAAGATACTTACTGGAGAGTAAGGTCATTTAAACACAACGGGATTTGTTTTGTTGTTAACATGAATAATATCAATTGCAGACTGAAGCAACAAAATTAGTGGAGATCTTTTTTAAATCATACTTAAAAATGTTGTGCTGTACGTTTGCCTATGATAAAAGAATATGGAGACTGGAAAAAGAAGGGCAGAATTAAAAGTGTTTGGTACAATAACTAACAAGCCAATAACACACTAACTTAAACCTTTTAGCTCACTGAACATAGCATCTGTGCTGAACAGTATTTTTTTTTAATCATCAGCAATGGGTCATGTGCTTATTCCACAGGAAACATATTTCACTGCTATATTCCTCCTGAAAGCTTCTTGAAAGAGCAAACTATCATATGCTGTCATTCTTACCCCTAATGCATTATACTAAATGTGTCAAATCCTGTTATAGCATCTCCTTGTGATTTTTTATGGCATAAAGGATCTGTGTTAGCAAACAAATATTTCAAACAGTTTTGAGGACGTACTGGAATATAAAAACAAACAGTATTGAATAGAATGGAAATAACAATGGTAACAAAAATACAACAAATTCCCCCCAGAATTTATGTTCTATATTTGACTTAATCAAGAGCTATTTGAGTCACTAAAACAGCCATGATTCTGGTTTGGAGAGGCATCTACAAATCTTACTAAATAGGGTGAAAGAAACTGTATATAGTGGGCACAAGGCAGGTACAGTTAAAAATACAATTTCAGAATTACAGTGGTCCCCCGGGTTACGAAAGTAATCCGTTCTGGATTACTTTTCGTAACCGGGAAATATTCGTAACCCGGGGGACCGCTTTTTTTGAAGGACCGCGTGGCAAATTTAAAGGGGCCGCATGGTTTTTCCTTTCGGAACCTGGGTTTTTTTTCGGATCCCGGGGCCGTTTTTGCGGCCCCGGCTCTTTCATTCCCCGGGGTTTTCGTACCCCAGGGGATTCGTAACCCGGGGGACCACTGTACTATTACCATTTCAAATCTAGCAATTGTAGCATAAGAACAGACCAGTTCTGTTTGTAGTTTTTAGCAAGCCAACCTTCATATGGTACTATTTTCCACAATTATACATTCACCATACTGTGCATCTTACTATTATGTTTTATTGTTATGATTATAAAGACAATTCAAAGAAGTTCCTTTATGTTTTACTATTTATTTATAGCACCAACCCATACAAGACAGTTTTGGAAGTCTTCTGAAATCCAGACTAATCACTGGGCCATCTAGGAGAGAGTATATAACACCAGTGCTTAAGTCTCTCCACTGGCTGCTGATCAGTTTCCGGGCACAGTACAAGGTGCTGGTTTTGACCTTTAAAGCCCTTCATGGCTTGGGTCCATCCTATCTTAGGGACCGCCTCTTCCCATATGAGCCCCCTCGTACACTCTGGTCCTCTGGGAGGAACCTATTACAACCTAAGAAAACTAGGTTGGCACAGACCTTCCAGAGGGCCTTTTCTGTTGTTGCTCCCAGGATATGGAATGGCCTGCCGGATGAGATGTGCCTTTTTACAACCCTGGATGGCTTCAAGAAGGCTGCCAAGACGCATCTCTTCCGGCAGGCCTTCCCAGGCAATGATTAACCTTTCTGCCAACTACAGTGGACCCCCGGGTTACGAATCCCCCGGGATCCGTAATCCCCGGGATACGAAGGAGCCGGGGCCGGAAAACGTCCCCTGGTCTCCGAAAAAATCCCCGGGTTGCAAAAAAAAAAAAAAAAAAGCAACCCGGGCCCTTTAAAACAGCGCGCTCCGACGCGCTGTGCAGCAAAAAAAGTGGTCCCCCGGGTAGCGAATACTTCCGGGTTACGAAAGTGATCCCGGAACGGATTACTTTTGCAACCCGGGGGACCACTGTACTGTCTCTTTTGCCTCTTCCACTGGGATATCTGATATTGTCGAGGCCACCCATTATTTTTAATTAGAGTTTTCCAATATTTTAATGTTTTAATTGTAATGGCTCTGTTTTAGTATTTTTCAATCTTATCATAGTTTAATTTATTTTTAAGGGGTGGGAGGGGAAATTGAATTGTTATATTTTAATTGTAATTGCTTTTAAATGTTGTACCCCGCCCTGATTGCTTACCCAGAGGGGCGGGATATAAGGATTTATTATTATTATTATTGGTGGTGGTGGTGGTGGTGGTGGTGTATTTGGCTTCTATGAGAGGAAGCCAGCCTGTCGGTAATTAAAAATCAAGAACAAAAATCAAGAACCATTCTAGAACGGTTCACTGGTCCACACTATGCAGGTAGCCTTTCATCAAACAAAATACAATGTGATGGAGAGTGGATAACATATATTTAAATATAATACAGCAACTACTTTCAAGGGAGGTACCATAGTTCAAACCAATTTAAAAAATACATACAGTGCACCCTTGCCTTATGCAGGGGATCCGTTCTGGACCCCCCATGTAGGGCAAATACCATGTAGGCTCAAGCTCCATTGAAAACAATGGGCTTGTGTATGCGGCACAGCGCAGCACAGCGTGCATGTTCCGTCACATGGCTTTTAGCATAAGCTGAAAGCCGCGTATAGCACACGTGCATATGATGCGGGCGCACTTTACTATATGCCAAGATAAGAGGCAGATTGTGTAGTGGTTTGAGTGTTGGATTAGGAGCCTGAAGACCAGGGTTCAAATCCCTGTTTGGTCATGGAAATCCACTGGGTGATCTTGGGTAAGTAACATTCTCTCTACCTCAGAGGGAGGCAAGGACAAACCTCATCTGAAGAAAACATTGTGATTGGTTTGCCTTAAGGTTGCCATACATCAGAAACAACTTGAAGGCACCCAACAACAAAAGTATACCAAAATACAAAAAAACCCTATTTAGAAAAAGATCACACCATTCATCTCTGACTGCTAAATGCTTGCCTAAATGGAACCCTCTTTCAGGTCTTCATTTAAAAAAAAGATTCAAAAAAGTGTCCAGATATGCTTTCTTTTATTGACATTTTAAGAGTTACAACACCAAAAATAAACTTGAACTATCTTTTAGAGTAGAGGATAATATAAATGTTTAATATCAGACTTTAGGGATCTTCTGCTAACATTGCAGCAACCATAATGCAAGAAATGCTGCATTGATGATAGGGTCCTTGCTGTCAATTGGGGATGGTAAGTAATGTGGAAAATATTTCAATGGAAGTAACAGATGTAGAATCAAGACAACATTCTCTTTCCACAGTGCCTTAAGAGACTACTGATGTTGTGATGTTGAAGCATTCTTAGTAAATGATTTCAGGTAGCCCAGTATTTCAGACTTCACTGACAGTAGCGCAGAGAAGGAGCTGGGCAAAGTTTAGCCAGTGATTTCAACAATGCTTCTGCACAAGAATTTCAGGATAAGGAGATAAGACTCTTCTCAGAAAAGACAGCTCTTTCTCCAAACATGGAAAGATCTCAAGGCCTTCTTTTAGGAGAATTCTGTGGTGAGGAAAAGCCTCTTCTAACTTAAAAGAACCAATAACAGAACAATGCCCCTGCTGAAAGACATCACCAGGAATTTGACTTAACAGAAAAGTAATAATGCCCTAGACGAATACCCCATTGAAAGAGAGAGACATTACAGAGCATCTCACAATCAATCACCTGAGGTGATCTCCTTATTAAAATGGCTATTACTTAGACCAGGAATGGGCAAACTGTAGCCCATGGACCACACATGCTCCAAGGTCCCCTCATGGGACAGGTCTTCCCTCCATTCCAAGTGCCATTGCCCTGGCCTCAGAGAGAGAGAATAAGAGGCAGACTCTGTTGGACTCAATCCCCTTCCACGCTGCCATCCCCTGTCCTTGTGTGCCATGTCTTTAGATTGTAAGACTGAAGACAGGGAACTGTCTGATTACCAATTTATAAGCCACTTTGAGAGTATTTCTAAAGAACAGAGTATAAAGACAATAGATGATGATGATGTGATATAATCTGGACTGGAGATGTTCTTTTACTAAAAATGCCCCACCCCTTTTAGGAAAAAGGAGAAATGTCACCATATTTTTGTGAGGCTGTTTTACGCCAGGCAATGGGATGTACAGACTCTGCAGGGAGCTGATGTAGCTACCCAATCTTTGACAGATGCCATCGCATGACAGACACCCATCCTTAGACTAGATAAGTGATGTCCAGCTGTAAGTGATGCTTTCTGTCTGGGAGTTACTCGTTCTTAATATCTGACTGATTACTCCCCATATCCTAAAAATATTCAGCACTTAAGAGTTATTATTATTTGGCATTTATATCTCTGTCATTTTTATGGAGACTGATGGGAGGATAAAAGAGAGATTTTCTTTCTCCTCTTTATTTTAAGTTTTTCTGTCTAGACAAGATATCACCACAATGAATAGTTTTAACGGAATGCATATATACATAAATAAGTCTTAGCAATTGTGAAAATACTGGCAGTTTGGGAACAAGTTTAAAATATACAAAAAATCCCATTAATTGTTAAGATCATATTGAAGCTCGAGTCTGTGTCCTTTAGATATTAATTACTCCTCTTAATTTGTTATCTGAAAATTTCTGATCTTGGAAGCTGAGCAGTACTCTAGCTAGTACTTGAATGGGAGACTGTCAACAAATACCAGGTGCTATAGGCTATATTTGAGAGGAACTAACTGACAAAATGACCTCTGAATATTCTTTGACTAAGAAAACCCTATGAAATTCATGGGATTGCCAAAAAGTGATAGGTGACTTGAAAGACCACACACACCCTCAGCCTCCCTTTATTCTGTCATCCACGTCAATTATACAAACACTGAATAACACAAGACCCAGGACAGAACCCAGGACCTTCAACTGTTAGCAGTTTGACTTTCCACAAATATAATTCTTTACAAATAATTAGAACATACTGCTTTAAATACAAAAATCTAGGTCACATTTCCCACAACGCAAAAATAAAAAGGTTTAGAAGGAAAATTCTGGACAAAAACCCAGAGCAGATCCATTGCACCACTGACCTGGAAACCATCAGTTAAGAGGAATTTTAGGATACTTACTCCTAAAATCATGAAATCTGAAACACTGTATTTTCATAAAATGTTTTTTCTACCCTTTAATAACTCTACTCAGATTACAAACAGATGCCTTGTTCTCTAGAATTATTTTGTATGCTTATCTTCTGTATTCTCCAAAATGTCTTCAGAATATTTGACCACTAATTTTTTTAAAAAACTGGCCCATCAATGACCATTTCCATGCAAGACAAGTAGCCTAGAATGAAAACATTGAATCCTGTTTTCTCTATTGTTTTTTAACAGGCTAGGTTTCTTTATTCTTTTTAGGCAGGCCAGGTGATTTCAACCTTAGATGGCTGCTTTCTGATGTAAACAAGTTTGCCATCTATATGGCAGCAATGAGACAGTTATGGCACATTTTTGATCTGAAATAATGCTGAGAGCAAAGTGGGTTTTTAAAATTTTAAATGATTATGGAAATTTAATTAGTGTAAATTATGCCATTATGTATTTCACAAAATGTTTATGTTAAACTTTCTTCTGGATTAACTGTCACATTGACAATTGTTGTGTGACAGATACTGTGATGCCCACTAGATATTGTGATGCTCACTATCTGAAATTTCACTGTACTTCATCTGTATCAGCAACCTCTGCCTTTTCCTTTGCTAAGTGTAAACTGTTCACTTCGAAGTTTGTCTCTTTTTCTTCCCTCAGTAGATGTTGAGTATTTTTGTGCCATTCATGACTCATCTATGTAGCAAATATCAACGAGTAATAGTTGGTATCTAAAAACCACAAAGGTTTACTTATTTATGGATATAGGATCCATAGACTTAAAAGGTTCCCTTTGTTCCATCTCATTTCTGCCCCTTCTTCCACTTCTTCTTGATATGAAATGTTGGTTCTCTGTCCTACATCTTGCATTCTAGATGATCATACAAACATACTTATTTTAATACTTTTTACTATTAAAAGTATCAGTTAACAACTACTGTAATGCATAAAATTCAGGCAGCATACAATAAAAAAATAAAATCATTCTGTGCACATATTATTGATGCCTTGCCACTTTTTACATACACAGCAGACCAGCACTTTATATGTCAACATTTTCAACATTAGATAGTAATTGCAAATGGGGAAAAAATGCTTTTCATAAAGCAATTCTGTCCATGAACTCTTTTATCGCATCAATTATTTTGTGTCCTCTTACGGCTCAGGTGCAAAGGGAGATCATGCTGATGCTGCTACAAAGAAAATACTCCTTCAAGCCACAACAATCAAATGGCCCACAGTCATGCTATAACTCTGTCAGACAATGCCTGCATTAGATAAACCAAGTCAGTGGTTGTGCATTATCAAGAGATCATAACAGACTTTGACGGACTCTGCTAAAAGCTTGAATATAAAATTGTAGTGATGTATCCTTCCCAGAAAGGTGGGGGATGGGTGGGGAGGATTTCAAACAGAAATGACAGTTTCCAAATAGCTGTAAGAAAATCTCCTTGTATTTGGAGACTGTTTTTCTTGTACATGTAACTGTATTTTGATTATAGCATTCACACAATGGTAACAAGAGTAAAGATGTTACCAAGGTGAGGTTGTAAAGTGTGACCACTTCTAGTTCTTATAGCAATCAAGCATTTACAGTCCAAAGCTGCAACAATTCAATTTTGTCTTGGATCTAAAAAAAAAGTTTAGCATAACCCATTTCATGCAGACACTTACGGTACACAATTTACACTTTAAGAGACAAACACAAAAAAATGGATTAAATTCCGCATAAGAATCTACTTGTGTTTTTGAGCAAAAACAGACACAAATGCACAATTTTCAAATAATGCATTAAAAATAATTGTTATAATACCGAGAAAAAAAAACATTTTGGACTCTTGGAGTAAATAAGATGTAAGCTGATACAATTAAAAAACATAGTACAGTATGTTGTAAATGCAAGAGCTTCACTTTCTGTTTCTTTCATTCTCTCTCTCTGTCTCTCTCTCTCTCTCACACACACACATACACACACACATTTAATAAGATTGGGTCAAGTGCAATATAAAATATAGGTGGCCTATATACTTCCATCTTCTATTTTTAGAAAATAAAGCCAGAGTAAAAGATTACAACTCCTCTCACCGGAATTAACTAAATGTATTTATTCTAAAGGTCTAGTAAAACTTTAAGAATTGTGATTCCATACATGAGTAGGAATTATCAAATCTAAACTCCTTACCCAAAACACTGAAAACCTTGCATTTTTACAGTCAGTAAATCTTTCAGTATATGGTTTATGTCCAGGAAGACAAAAGCAAGGGGGCTATAGAAGTAAACCTGTGCTCAAAACAATTTTTCATGGGCTCTTCTGCACTTAGTAACAAAGACTGATAATATTTATATTGTGATTTTTGTAGAAATCAGCATTTCTACATTGTATTCTACATCACATCTTAGGCATGCTGTATAAGAGTTTTCTTTTTTTTTAAGTGGTTTTAAGTACATATTTTATTTGTACAGTGTACAACAGTTATAATAATGATTCAAATCGACAAAATAGTTTGACATTACGTACAAGACTAAGCCTTGGGTTATTTTCCTGGCTCTTCTCTCACTTCCTTTTCTGCTGCAAACTATAAATTATTATTACAATCAAACTAGATTTCCAAAAACCAGACCTGGCTGAAACCCAGATTTACAATCATTAATGTACAGCCATTTCAGAAGATGATGATTTTCTTTATTCTAATAGCATATTATGGTTTGCTACATGGGAGAAGAGGGAGATTTAGAAAACAGAGAATAAGAAGGGATACTAGCCACAGGCTTGTTTGTATCACAGAAAAGTACAGTATGGTATTATTTCTGGAAATAGACAACGTGTTTATGTGTGTGCTTGTATCTAATGAAATCTGATAACTGGTTATGATGGCTTCATATATCCTCCAGGCTGAGAGGAAGCATGCCCATGGACATCAGTTGCTGGAAACTAATTAAAGAGAGAAGGCTTTTGCCTTCCCATCCTGTATGCTGTGCAAAACAATATGCTGGATTAGATGGATATTGGTCTCTTTATGTTGTTATGTAACCACTGACATTAAGACCAATTACTAGAGAAGGTAATTTTCACTTGTGCACCAGGCTTAACAGTGCAGTTTTATTTTGTTTTTAAAAAGGTGTTCCAAATACTGTTGGTATTGTATTACAATTTAAAGAAGAGACGCATTATGCATTAGACTGCTTTAAAAAGAGGTGAGCAAAGCATGACATGAGGTCCTCCAAGGCTGTTTTTGTGATCTCTAACACTAATATTCAGCCCTTCCCATATTGTCCCTCTTCTGGCAACCTATTTACTACATACATACATATTTATTACGGTACTTGGCCAGCATAAACCTAATTACTTTCAAATAAGTTACAACAAATCCCTCCCCCAATCTAATATTTTATAAATATTAATACAGTGTTTCAAAACCAGAACTTGACTTTCAGCCACTTCCTAGTTTGCCCCAATCACACAATATTTGGCATTGTTGGCATTCTATGTGGGCTTAGGGGGCAAAAGGGACAGAAAACAGTCTCTCAGACCCATCAAAGGTGTTCCCCCAATTTAAAATTATAAACCATTTGCTCTAACACTTGACTAAATGGGATTAAACACTGAAGAACACAGCAGAAATTAATTACTTTCAGCTGCTTCTAAAAAGAAGCAAGTCACTGACTTGACGCAGGAGCTCTACAGACCGCCCCTTTCCTTGCCAGCCTGGGGCCAAAGCAGCCGCATGCCGCAGCCCCGATCTGGCTTTGCTGATACATGAAAAGAGGCTGCCAAAAGCTGCTTCTTTTTACGCCACAGAAAGGGTGACCTAGCTGAGGCAGCTTTTTGCCACTTCTTCAGTGCAGCACATGTAAACGTTGCATTGGCTCCTAAGGCGGCTAGCATGGGAACAGCCTTGGGGTGGCCAGCCAGCATGTGTATGCCATGCCCCCACACCACCCCCATACTGGTGTATAATGCTGGTTTGTCAAGCCCCTTAGTCACTAGCTCATGCCCTTCAGTTGGCGGAATTATCTTGAGCCTTGTTGATGAGCTTCTGTATATCAATCAATCAATCAATCAATATTTATTTACTGTCATTGACCAAAACAGAGCTTCTGTATATATAATAATAATAATATAAATTTTTATTTATATTTCCCGCCTATCCCTACGGATCGAGGCGGGATTACAGCATATAAAACAACAATACAATGTAATAAAACAACAATACAATGTAAACAATTAACAAAGCAAAAATACATAACAGTCACAGCAACAACAAAAATACATAGCAATTATAACAAAAAATAAAATTAACAGAGCAAAGTACATAACAATCAACATACAAAAAACAAGCAAGGAGAAAATAATCCCCGTTCTCAAACCCCCATCCCAATCCCAGAAACAATGTGAACCATACACAATCTAAAAAAAAAAAAAAAAGGGGGGGGAGAGAAGACTCCTCCTCAAGTCCAGGAGCCAAGGCATGGGAGGAGCCCAGGTGGAAGGAGGCTAAACAAACACTCTCTCAGCCGGTCTTCAATGGCAGATGTTGGACGGGAGCCTTGTACAGCTGCTGTATATAGCTGCTTTCACAGTCTCTGTAATTCATGAGAAAAGAGCTTGTGAAATGAGAGAGCAAGAGGGGCATTCAGTAGATGCATCTGAGGAAGAGGCCCAGCATGCTGTGTCAGTGCCTACAGGGATCAAGAGACATGGCCAATAAGGGAGCAGCTGCAATGACCAGCAACATTTGTGCCATGTTTTGTTGCTGTACACTTGCAACAAGTGCAAGCTGATTTCCCTGTTGGAAAAGTAGGCACAAGAACAAGAGAACCATACTAATTATACTTTGATTAACTGGAGAAGATAACGAATTTTGGACAAAGCACAGAAGATTCTCCTGGAAGAGCAACAGAGGAGGAGTAAATTCCACTACCAAACGAAAGAGACAAAAGGTTGGAAAAATGAGACACATACAAACAGAACTAATCTGTACCAATGTCATGTCTTCAAAGCGACACATTAATTCCAAGCCCTCTCCTTGGACAATGGTTCTGGGCAACAGGAACAGGAAAAGTGGCTACAGGACCCAGAGAACCCAGACATGGTCTTGGAGGTTCTGTGGAAAAAAGGGCTCCTAATATGATGGCTGCTGGTGACTCCTTAATAAGGAGGATAGAGACCGCAATGTGCAGAGCTGACAAGATGTCTTGAGGGGTGAGTTGCCTTTCTTGTGCAAGGATCCAATGCTAAGAGAGACGCTGCCAAGACATATCAAGCTCACTGAACATAGCCCTTCCTCTTCTGATACATGCGCTAACAAAATGATAGTGTCAGACATTGCCTTCAGTTTATTAAAAGTAACTATGAAGCTTCACCCAGTATGCTGAAGGATCCCAGAGAACACATTTACTCAGCAATCCTACCTGAGGAAAGTCATGGCACAGAAAGAATGAACAATTTGTTGTGAAAATGGTGTTGTTGGAAAGGTTCTGGAATCTTGGACCAAAGCCAGTCTTCTATCAAGTCATGGGTTGCACTTAACAGTGGTCAGTAAAAATGTGTTTGCTAAGAGTACTGTACAGTAAACCTGAACTGGGGGGATTTAAATTGAATCCTATGGGGGAGAAAAATAGTATTTCAAAGGACATGAACATCTGGGTCTGGGGAAACCATATAAATGATGCAATGGAGACTGGGGTGGTGGTACATGAATCTACCAACAAGAATATAAAAGCAGTAAAAATGCTGAGGAGGGTATAAACCATGGTTTCAGATGTCTCTATAATAATAAACAAAGAACCAGAAAAAAAAATAGTACGAATATGAACTCTTAGTACAGGAGGGCAAATATGATTTAACTTGCATTACTGAAAGGTAGGAAGAGGCACATGGCTGTAAAGTATATATATGTCTCAGCAGCCTTCGATACCACAG
This sequence comes from Urosaurus nigricauda, assembly GCA_034509955.1. Taxonomy (NCBI): domain Eukaryota; kingdom Metazoa; phylum Chordata; class Lepidosauria; order Squamata; family Phrynosomatidae; genus Urosaurus; species Urosaurus nigricauda. The sequence goes on from JAOEGL010000005.1 coordinate 140,603,501, forward strand.
ACCATGGTATCCTTCTGGAGCGTCTTAGAGATTTGGGAATCGGAGGCACTGCCCTGAGGTAGTACCAGTCCTATCTCTCGGGCAGGCTCCCGATGGTGTCGCTTGGTGACAGTTGTTCAGCCAAGAGGGAGCTCAAATCGGACATCCCTCAAGTTGTGATACTATCACCAATGCTATTCAACATTTACATGAAGCCGCTGGGTGAGATCATCCGGAGACATGGGGCAGGGTGTTATCAATATGCTGATTTCTCCATGGCTCAGACTGCTTCAGTGACCAAGGATGGCATCTCCCCTCTGAATGACTGTCTGAGGTCAGTAATGGATTTGATGAGGGAAATAGACTTAAACTGAATCCAAACAAAACGGAGGTACTCGCTATAGGCAATCCTATTCCTGGTGCGGCGATACGTCCTCCAGTCCTTGATAGGGTCACATGTCCCCTACAGAACTGTGTTCGTAGCTTGGCTGTACTTTTGGACTCGTTGCTTGACCTGTCATCTCAGGTTGATGCAACAGTCAGGAGTGCCTGTTATCAGCTTCAGCTGATACGCCAGCTGCGACCCTTCCTGGAATGGGAGAACCTAGAAACGGTTGTACATTCACTGGTAATCTCTCATCTCGATTTCAGCAATGCGCTCTACATGGGGCAACCCTTATGCCATGTTTGGAAGCTGCAATTGGTTCAAAACATGGCAGCCAGATTAGTTACAGGGAGTTCTAAATTTGATTCTATTACACCTATTTTAGAATCCATTCACTGGCTGCCTATTAGCTTCCGGACACAGTATAAGGTGTTGGTTATTACCTACAAAGCTCTACATGGCTTGGGTCCAGCATACTTGAGGGAATGCCTCTGCTCATACAATCCTTCCCGCATACCCAGGTCTTCTGGGAGGAACCTACTGCAGCCAAAGAAAACCAGGCAGGTGGCGACCTCCCAGAGGACCTTTTCAGCTGCCGCTCCAAAAATATGGAATGACCTGCCGAAGGAGATCCGCCATATAACATAATTGGAGGCCTTCAAGAAGGCAATAAAGATGGGTCTCTTCTGGCAGGCCTTCCCTAACTGACCTCCTCAGAATTTTTCACAGTCCATCTGTCTCACTGTTTTCCGATTTTATTATGAATTCCAATTTAATGTTTTTTAAATTATTATTTTAGATTATTATGTTTTTAATGCTGGAGCTCATTGGTTTTTTGTTTTGTTTTGTGTAAACTGTTCTCCACTTGCTGTTACCCGCCTCGATCCAACACAGGGAGAGGCGGGATACAAATAAATAAATAATTATTATTATTATTATTATTATTATTTAGTAACTGAAGGGTCTAACCTATTCAAAAATCAGTGGGCTTATAGGAGCAAGACTGCTGGGTTTTGCACAAAATAAAGCAATTTTTGGGGCGGGGTGGGGGGGTGGGGAAACGAGGCACTTTTTTTCTGTGTTGATTATTTTTGCACCCTTGTACACCCTCCAAAAAATGACATATGTGTTTCTGTGTGTGCATGGTTGCTGTTTTTGGTTCAAAATAACAGCAGTCTTGCACAACCTCTCCCCCCCCCCCCCCCCCCCGCCATACACATGTGGTTATCTGGAAATAGCATTTTTGGTTTAAAAAAAACAAAAAAACAAAAACAAAACACACATATTTTACACGAAATAATTTTCTGAAACACTTCAGGATATGTGAATACCAGACAAGAAATTTTCTCAAAGAGACAGCAGTTCATGACAGCATAGAGTTTAACGCTAGATATTGAAGACACAATTGCAAACAATTTCACTGAGAAAGAAAAGCGGAAGGTGTTTAAAGAAACCAGGATGTTTGTATAAAGAACTTGGGTGGCTGAGGCAAAAATGAATAAAGGGGTAGTACAGGAACATACTCGTATAAACACTTTAAATGAAATGAAATTTCCAGGGCCAGAGGTACTACAGCTAAAGTCACTAAAGGAATCTGCAGCTATAATCTCAATGCTACTGTCTACGACTCCCCTCTCCAAAAAGGGAGGAAAAGAGGAACTGAGCAATTATCAACTGGTGAGCTTGACAGAGACACCAGGAAAAGCCCTAGAACTGATAAACTTTCAGACAGTAAACACTCAGAAGAGAAATGTGTAATTATTAAGAGCTATAATGGGTTCTTAAAAACAAGTCATGTGAGATCGATAATATATTTATATATTTTTTAAAAATAAAAGCTTGGTAGACCAGTGGAATGCTGTGTGTACAGTATAGTTTGATTTCAGAAAGAATTTTGACAAAGTTTTCCCTGCAACACTTGTAAAGATGCTGCTATAATAAGGGCTACCCAATCTTTTTTGTTGAGCTAATTGATACAATTAATCCAAGACTGCTCATCAATGTCTTTTATCCCTGATAAAAGTGGTAAATGGGATGCTGCAGAGTTCTCTCTTGCACACACTGCTATTCAACATATTTATAAATTACTGGATGAAGGAGATACAGGGTATGCTCAGCAAACTTAAGAATGATACCGAACTAGGCAAGTTAACCATTACATAAGAGAGAATCGGGATTCAAGATGAATTTAACAGGTTGAGAACGGAGCCAAGATTAATAACATAAATTTCAATTGGAAGAAATGGCAGCTAGGCAAGAAAAGCATAGCATGGGTGACACTTGACTTGACTGTGTGTATGAAAATGATCTATCATTTTTAAGGACGCAAACAAAACAATTAGTGTGACACAACAGCAAAAGAAGTCAATGAAGTTTTAGGCTGCATCCACAGAACAGTAGTGTTCAGATCACAGAAAGTAATAATACTGTTGTACTGTGCTGCAGTCAGGCTTCATAGGGAATACTGTATCCATTTTTGGCCATCAGTCTTCCATAGCAACATGTGCATTGGCCTTAATAGTCTTCCAATAAGTCTCAGGGAATATGAAACTTAGATTACAACAATTAAATCTCAACAATAAAATATGTATCATTTTTTTCACCTACTAAGCAGAAATATTTATGTTAATGTAAAAGATGATCCTATCCTATATAAGAAATATTAAAAAAATACTATAAAGGTGACCTGCATATACTGCAAACTGATTAAATTCAAGAAGAGTAAACAGTATGCATGCATTTCTCCAGTTGGCATTTATCAAAAAGGCTTGATTTTAAATTGCAATCATTCTTTAGAATGAAACATTATTTTATAATTTAGTCAAATAGTACATGAGGAAAACTATTGGAGCAAATCTCTTACGGAGAAAGCGAGAACTGTGGATAGCTGAAACCTCTTTAAAATATGATTTTCAATACAATGATGTGCCAATCATTGCTAAATGCATACAAATTTGAAAATGTTTCCTAATGTATAACTAAATACGGATGGGGAAGTTATATAATGTCATCAATTATGCAATGCACAGATAACACTGACAGCCATTTATATAACAAGGTTGCTGTCAGACAATATTCAGTATTAGCACTGGAATTTTCTGCTTGAACCTCAGTTTCAGAAATTATAACTCTCAATACCTCAATTCCCTACAGTGAGTACAGGGTAATTTTTTTCAGTAATTACCCGAAAAGACAATATCTGGGATTTGAGCATCAGGTATAATAATGCTTTTGTGGATGAAAATCATAACACCACAAATCTAATGTACTCTTGGAAAAATTCCACAATCTCTTTGAGCAGCAAAATAGCAGGGGCTAGGGAAATTTGACAGAACAATCCTACTATTATCTAATTCCCAGAAAACATAAATTTAGAAGATAAAGAAAGGGCCAGGAGGACAAGAGAATCAACAGTAATTTCAAATATTATATCAGGCCCATCTGGAGCATATGTGTATGTGTTTTTAAAATAATCTTTTATAATGGAACACAGGAAGCTCCTTTATATCACTACTCCATTGAGATATATAGCTCAGTATTCTACCTACAAGGACAGGTGGGCAAGGTTAGGTTAGGAAGGTGGGCCTACACTATCTGGCTGCAGAGGGTTCTTGGGGGTTTCAGACAGGAAAGTCCTCCAGCCTTGTCTGAAAAATAGAAAATAAATCTGGAACCTTTGGCAATCATATTCATTTGTTCATCCACTGAGTTCAACCTCGTCAATTCTATATATACAGCAATAAGATTTACAATTCTTTACCACTAACACTTAAAAAAGAAGAAGCTCAAGCAGGAACCAGATTGTGAGTCTTGAGCTCTAGGATCACACCCTGCTGTGCTAATTAACAATGCCTGCAGCTACCCACAACCTTATACCCTGCCTGTTCATGAATATATATCTTCTAAATTTCTCTGCAGTGGCGGCAGCAGTGAGAGCAGATAAATTACTTAAATTTTAAGTATTTTACCACAGCACTCTGAACAGAGGGGAGCTAGGTGTCCCTGACAGCAGCTGACAAAGAAGAAATTATAGCAAGAACGAGCTACTATAGTTTTACAAAGTTTAAAAAACTACACTGCTTTCATCTGTTCAACACATTATAATATACTGAGTAGAAAGCAAGCACATTTAAAAAACATGCCCACCGCCCTCCAGAATATGTCCTCCATTTTCAGTAAACTTTTTTTTTAACATCACTATGTAAATAAGATCTGAAACTGTTCATTTGAGAGAAAAGGGGGACATCTCAATGGCCGAGGCGAGTAAGCAGATGCTACTTCATTCATTTCAATCCAGTCAGATCTAGAAGGCTAATTGTGGTACCATGTAGTTTGGGATACAAATCCTTTCGAAAGGAATGCAATCAAAATTTTCACTCTCAACCTACAGATGCTCTGCCCATTTGTGTTTTCCATACCACCTAAGAATGGGATCACTGTGAAATTATTGCAATGCAGTACATACTATGTTACAGACTAAGAGCAAAGAGGATTCTCTTGTCTAGGCTCAAATCAACAGAAATTAAGACACTCCCATAAATCTGAACCACACAAGAAGATTCAAATTATAACATATCCTCTTTTAATAAGAATGGAGCTCTCTCTCAAACATATAGTAATGGTTTTCTCCACTTGTATTTTTGTATTGATCAGCTTCAAAAATAGAAACATTCCGTATCTTGTAAATAAATTTAATGTATCCTTAACAGTCACATTAAGGATGTTAAAAATAATCCTAATATCATTAATGCATTTATTTGAACATAAACTGATGGCTTCTTAGCTGTGGTTCTAAAGCAAGAAAGATTCACCACTGTTATCCATTTAAACAAGAACATTCCAAGTTTTACATTTTCACTTGCTAGTTTGCTGCCACTTGCATAGAGTCTTATGGGATATGTTCAGCCCTAAAAGTATTTCATTGTGCGGTGACCCAAATACTTTAAGGCCTTGATGTAGTGAAAGCATACACTGCCAAGATAATCATTGGGGACATAGTTCCAATGAATGTCATAAACATGAACAATACTGGAAACTTCAACTATCATTTATCATTGAAAACCAGATACCTCAATTGAAATGACTTCAAGTTCACTAGCCAGTAATAATATTTATGGATCACTTTTAATATTCAAGAATCAGGAAAATACAAAAATGCATATGGTTTGAAAACATTTTGCAACACACAAGCAAGACTGTATTTACCATTAATGAAGAACTAAACTAAACGTATCTGCCGCAAAACAAAATGTAACAATTTGAATTTTGCTGATGGTGCCTACAGTCAGTACGCTGCTTACTAAGTATCACTGTTGAAGCATATTTTCAAAAATATTCACTGAGAACTGTGATAGCTGCAAACACTCCTTATTAAGAAATTGATAATGAGATATTTGGAGCTGCACATAACTGTAGAAAGAAAGTTCCAGGATTTACATGAGAATTTATGCTATTGTAGGCTGACAACAAAAGTTCTCCAAATCCACTGATACTTTTCAAATTCTGGTAGCCTGAGAAGAAATTCTATGCATATTACTTTTGAAAGCAGTGTCGGAGTCGAGGTTAAGATTTCAGCTGATACTTATTTACAGTCAAGATAGAAGTTTCTATCAAGATGAAGACTGCTCTGTTTTGCAACAAGGAGTCACCAGACAAAATAAAGAGGAAATCATTTTACTACACATACAGAATACACTACTTTAGCCTACTTATTCCTAAAAAAACCCAAAACAATATTAACATTTCAATTTTTGCGTATCCAACAGAAAACCCAATAAACAGGGATATTTAGAAAAGCTAGAGTAATATTTGTTTTAGATATTACTCTAGCTTTTCTAAATGCTTTCCATACTTGGCCATGGAAACCCACTGGGTGACATTGGGTGAGAGACACTCCCAGCCCCAGAAAACCCTATGGCCTTAGGGCCTCCATAAGTCGGCAATGATTTGAAAGCACACAACAATAATAATTTTATAAATCAACATAGGAACTATTCTTTTTTAACTGATGGTTTTATTTATGTAATAAATAAATAAATCACTTTAGGCTATTAAAACGAGAAGAAATTACTAGGTAGACCGTTAACTTTTAAGAAACATCATATTTCTGTGGTTGTTGTTCTTTTAAGGAAATTAACATGCACATGTGTAGTCCAATTTTCTAACCAGTTGTCATTTCGATAGCTGCCACTGAATTTTTCCAAGTAAAATAAAAACTTGGAAATAACAAGTTCCAATTACCTTATATTTTGGGAAGCATCAAGGTCAAGGCATAACAATGGCCTGTTTGTTAAAGATGGTAAAACTAATAATGATATTATTTTTAAGATAAGAAGTAAAATTTTGGTGGGTGGATTTTCCAGCAATTTTTATATTTTTATTTAATTTAGGTTTTTTTTAAAATAACCTCAAAACAGCATACTACTAATGTGCCATCCTTTAAAACACAATGAACAAATCTCTCAAATCTACAGCATCCCCACCAAAAACAACAACCACAACAAAAATTATCTTCATTATTTAAAAATGTCCAAATTTTTAGAAAAGACATATTTAGAAAAGTTAATAATTTCAGTAAGATGAGCAGAATTTCTCACGTTGATTTACTTTTGTGTAGCAAAAACAATAACATATGTTTTCTTGTACCAGTGTTAAAATCACAATTGATTCTATGAAGCAAATCTAAATTGCAAGTGCTCACAGGATTATGCAATAGGCAGAGAATATTGTAAAAATGGTATAAAGAAAAAAGCCAGAAGTTAAAGACAAGCAGATTGCAAATAATGAAGTTAAAAAGATTACTATAATGTTTATTTATTTTTCTTCTAATTCAATTCTGTTTTATCAAATATATTTTAAATGTTTTTTTGGGAGGGGGCATCATGAATTTTCAAATACTGAAGATTACAACCTTTTGATAAGCTATTTTCTAAAAAATAATTTATCATAATGTCAGTTGAATATTACGAGAAATCCAGCCCTTGTTTTAATATTTTGAGACCTGGCAAGACTTAATCACACTGACATTTTTAATCAATATATTTATATTTTATCACCAAGATGTTATCTCTCATTTGGTATTCCTAGCTAGTGCTACGTTTACTAAGAAACAAAACAATACACACACAAAAACCCCAGAACCCACAAAGTAAACATATTTCCTTCAGGCACAGGTTCCTATGTTTATTTATAAAGAATGAAAGCACTCCAAAAATAATATTTTTCACATGCAAGTGAGAAACATTACCTCAATTTCAAAAGCTATGCCTCCCTCAGTGCTTTTTCAAATGTTCAAATCCCAGCTTAATAAAAACAAATGGCATTCCTCATTTCTTCAAAATTGCATAGTTGATATCCAAAGCTTTTTTCTTTTCTTTTTAAAGACCCAAATACTTGGAAATCCTGCAATTATACATTCATCTACTAAGTTATTATTTCCAATGGAACAGGTGAATATGAGAAATGAATCTCCGCAATGTAATAAATTTGATTTTGAAATATTAAAAAACCAAACTCAGAAAGACAAACATCATGAGAACAATCCTATACACACTTATGTGTAAGTCTCACAGAGATCAATATTCTACGTCTGAGTAAACATGACTTCATTTGTGGTCTGAGCCTAAAAAATCTGTGTATACTTGGACGTAAGTTCTATTGATCCTAATAACCAATATCTGAGTAGACATGATAGGCCTGCACTCTAAGACTGGCATCCTGATTGGTTTGTCCAAACTAGAACAGACCCATTCAATCAATTGTTCAATGATGAATCAACATGTAGACAAACATATTGGATGAAATGGGTCTATTCTAGTGGGGACTCAAAGAGAATTTAGGCCTTGAGTGGTATAAAATACCAAGGTCTGCATTTAATTTATTTGGGCTAGCAATCTCTTTGTGCATGGATGAACACATAGTTCTCTCAAGCTTTTAAGGAATCTGAGTCATTTAATCTTAGGGAATGAATTTCATGGAGAATGACATAATGAATATGAGCACATATGTATTTATTTGGCTCAAATGAATGAGGAAGCCACAGTAATCAGGGAATGCCACTGCTTGTAACAAATCGCTTGACTTTGAATGTTTGGATAAAGATTATTTTCTGAGTGAGTGCACTATATAGCATAGAACAGCCTTTTCCTGTTGGTTTTGTTTGAATAATGAATGTCATAATGTACAGTGGGCCCTTGATATCCTCTGGGGTTTGGTTCCAAGACTCCCCTCCCCATGATGCTCAAGCCCCATTAAATACAGTAGCGTAATAAAATGGTGTCCCATATATTAAGTGGCAAAATCAAGTTTTGCTTTTTTAAAATTATATATTTTTCCCTAGAATATTTCCAAGCTCTGGAAGTTTGAATCCATGGATAAAGAATCCATGGATACAGAGAGCCAATTGGTCATATAATGCAAACTAATTGGTGCTACAAACGACACTAACCATGTAATTTAGGGATAAATAATGCTGTATTTTTACATTTCTCCACTAAATACAGCTTAGTGGTGTGACAAAATCATATAGCTTCATCTAAAATTTGCCTTCTAAAAAAAGTGTGAGAGATTTCAAGCTCATTTCAAAATCCTGCTTTGTGTGGGAAGGAGGGTTTTTGTCAGAAAAGGCACAAAACCTCTTTAATTCTGGACAAAATTATGGACCACTTTAAGCATGATGTTGACATAAAGGGGTCATCTAATTAGGATGATTCTCTTAGAATAGGTATAAAAGAAAAAGAGGAGTCCATACGAAATTTTTGAAGTAAAAAATAAAAACAAGGAACACTACCTTTTAACATATTTTAGCACCTGATATTTACTTAGTGAGCATGTGTTGGTAAGTTCAGAATGCAAGATAGCCGCCTAACTCACTTAGAATAAAATCTTTAGCTGGAGTCTGGCATCATAAAGGAACAAAGAATAATTTAAGTTAGTAAGCAGACTCTCAGTAGGCTTATACTGTGTGTGACTCTATCAGACATTTATCTCTGTACATGTTTATGTAGTGGATAGAATTAAACTAGTTGTACTATCTGTAGACTCTAGTCAAATTATTTCATGATACAATAACAGCAGAGGATTTTCAGCCACAAATGAATCGTGCATGTCTAATTTACTGAATGCTTGAAGTACCCTGATTTTTTTACTGCCATCCAGGAATCTTTGAAAGAAAAGAGGATATAGCTCTAAATAAACAGAAGTGTGAAGCATCTTATCATACCTTTTTTCTGACACCCAAGTCATCAGACACCCTCTCCACACAACCAACCAAACAACTCCCATTAAAGGCAATGAGATGTATGCAAAAAAGTCAAATATTATTGTTGGAGATGGATTATTTTAAAATACAGTACCTAAATAATACCACACACCCCAACAAATCCAGAAGTGGCAACCTGAAGTGCCTGCTGCTCTTAATTTTCATCCAAAAACATAGCAGTGTCGCCTACTGAGAGTGTGTGAGACCTATCAAGACCACACAAATTTTGAGAAAGGTGCTCATGAACAGCCATTGCAAATATTAGAAAGAACATCTATATTGCAAGATCTTTATTGTGGGTTATGTATGTAGTGACAATTATGTACACAACTCTTGAAAATACTTTAATCCTAGAAAATATTCATCTAGAATTTATATAGAGACAGATAGGTTTATGCATCCTTTAGTTATGGGTCTTTAACCAGTGTTCAGTCCCCTCTTCCTTAGTTTAGCTAAATCCAGTTCATCTGCTTTTGGTAACATTTCAAAAAAAATTAAGAGTAATGGAACATTGAGTTACAGATCTCCAGTCCTGGTTTAGTCTTTATAAGAGTCTCAGGGTGTAATACTAGACATTTCTTCCGGAACAGCCATGCTTCACATACTTTTTAGATCAGACAAAAATTGACATTTTGAGAAATAATAGGACAGTGGTAAAATTGACAATTCAACTTTCTCATGAGTGTACAAATGATAAAAGTAGGATGCACAATTACTTCAGCACCCACATTCTGTTTCCAAGGGTCAGTGCAAAAAGGGACCTTCCCCTGCATTGACTGACAGGAACAGCTAGTGGTATGGCAATGGTAGTGAAGTCCCTACAATGAAGGAGAGTTGTGTTTTTACTAAAATGAGGTCTGCCACAACTACGGAGCCCCTAGTTATTGAATGTACGGGTTGCCTGTCTTCAACAAGATCATTTGGTGATATGATAGCCCTGTTTAAACATTTAAATATTTGAAGGAATGTCATATTGAGGAGGGAACAAGCTTGTTTTCTGCTGCTCCAAAGTACAGGACCCGGAACAATGGATGCAAGCTCCAGGAAAAGAGATTCCACCTTAACATTAGGAGGGACTTACTGACAGTAAGGGCTGTTCAACAGTGGAACACACTCCCTCGGAGGGTGGTGGAGTCTTTTTCCTGGGAGGTCTTTAAGCAGAGGCTGGATGGCTATCTGTTGAGGATGCTTTGATTGAGAGTTCCTGCATGGCAGGGGGTTGGACTGGATGGCCCTTCTTGGGGTCTCTTCCAAGTCTACGATTCTATGATTTGCCTACGTTCCATTTCCCAATTGTAATTCGGTTCCAGGAGGACTGGCGCAGAGTAACTCAAGAAGCTGCTTGCCCTAAACAGATGTGGAAAAATCTGCTATTGTTCCATCCATGCATTTGACATGCCCATAATGTTGTTTAACATTAGCTGCTACATGTAACAGAAGAAACAAGTGAGCAAACAAGCTGGAAACACTACCTGATATAAGAGCCTCTTATATCTTCCAAGTGGAATTGGTTGGTGTTAAGACACAAATATCCTTTGCGCTGCTCATTTCCCTAGTATTCCATCATAAAAAGACAACCATGGGTTGTGTCCAATTCAAGAAGAATATTGACAAGCTGGAGTGTGTCCAGAGGAGGGCAATCAAAAAGTTGAAAACCCTGGAAACTATGCCCTATGAGGAGTGGCTTAGGGAAATGGCTATGTTTAGCTTGGAGAAGAGAAGATTAAGAAGTGATATGATATCTACATTTAAATATTTGAAGTGATGGAACAAGGTTTTTTCTCTCTCCTGATCCAAACATTAGGATACAGAGCAATAGATTCAAATAACAGGAAAAGAGATTCCACCTAAACAGTAAGAAGAATTTCCTGACAGTACAAGCTGGAATGTGCTCCCTTGAAGAGTGCTGGGAATCTCTTTCTTTGGAGGTTTTTAAGTGGAAGCTGGATGGCCACCTGTCAGGAGTGCTTTGACTGTGTATTACCGCATGTCAGGGAGTTGGACTAGATGGCCCTTGCATACACTGAACCATCAGAAAGCAAAAGTATCAGTATCTCAGCCACTTTTGCTGCTGCTCCTGCTATTAATTGTAGTAATAGTAGTAGTAGATGCTGTTGTTATTATTATTATTATACCAGAAGGTTTGTTTTAGCTGCTGGAACGTGAACACAGACACACAGAGAGATACACAATGCTTTAGAGTAATTAAAATTGCTCACAATAAATCAAGAACAGCCAAAAAAAAAAAAAGAAAAAAGAAAAAAAAAGACAGATTTTATATGTACTCATTTCTCAGTTTAAAGAGTGCCTGTCATGTCTGACAGGCCCAATATATGATCCATCTTCTCCTACTCCACCTTCACACACTTTGAATGACATCTTCTATTTTATGTCTCTTTGCTTGACAAGGGAAAAAAGAGGATTTGTATTCCTCCCCTTTCAATATACTAGAGCTGTTAAAATCTTAAACTCCCATCTGCTTAGGGGGCAATAAATAAATAAATTATAGCCACAAAGATGGGTATATGATAGATAGAACTATGAAGATGAATATTCAACCCTCACTGCTTGCCAAAATAAACGAAATAGAGATGTGGACTTGTCAATTTTATTATTCTCCGAAGAGCTGGAAATAGGAATCTATCAGAGGAAGCCACTGAAGGCATTTAAGACAAATTAAATTACCTAACCTCATAATATCAACAATTCAGTGCTCAAATTTGACTTAGAATGACACTCAATTTTATTTAATAGATTTTCAAAGCAGTTGCTAACCTTCATTTCATGAACTAAGTCTATCAGTGAGATGCTGTAAACTCAAGACTGTTATAATCAGAAACACAGGCAAGTAATGTTGTCTTCAAGTTTAATCCTTTCCTAGAAGGCCAGACTGCATGTAACAGTACTGAGAGCAGTAACATAGTTTATTGTTGTTGTTAACTGCCCTTGAGTCCACCCCAACTCATGGCCACTCTGTGGATGAGACATTTCCAAGATCCCCTCTCTTCCACTGTTCTGCATAGATCCTGCAAATTCAGACCCATGACCTCCCTGATTGAGTCTATCTACCTGACGTGTGGTCCTCCTCTCTGTTGCCTTCTACCTTTCTAGTATTATCATTATACGCCACTTTGATTTGTACGCTGCTTTAATTGCGCGTGCAAAAAGCAGGATATAAATAAAAGTTTTATTTTTCATTATTATCTTTCCAGTATTATTGCTGTCTAGTATTATAGTCTTTTCTAGTGAGTCATGCCTTCTCACAATGTGACTAAAGCACATCAACCTCAGTTTCAATATCTTTGCTTCCAGGGAGAGCCCACTTGTTTGTCTATCCTCAGCACTCTTCTGCAGCACCACATCTCAAATGAGTTTATTTTCTTTGTGTCAGCTTTCCTCACTGCCCAGCTCTCATACCCATGCATAGTAATGGGGAATATAATGGATTGGACAATTCTGACTTTAGCATTCAGTTGTATATCTTTACACTTTAGGACACAGCGTTGTTTATTTATTAGAACACGTTCAGTGTCAGTGTACTTTGTCAGGTACAATGGACATAGACAAAATGGACTTATGAATGAAAATGATGCCTCTTGCAACATCTCAAGAATTATTCATATATTGAATATGGTTGCTTCTTTTCCTCCACAAAACTGTCAAGGACTAACAACTGTCTGACATTCTTCTGCCACTATTATATGCAGCAGGGAGACAGCACATGCACACAGTCACACAGATACTCTCACTCCCCTCTGTGAGAGACTTGGGTAATCTTGCTATATCAGCTAGAAGAGCTATTTTTACTATAACAGGTAGCCTATTAGGCACTGCTGGAATACTGCCCATGGGCAGCTGTTGGAGAAGTATTTTTAAGAATATGATTTTTACAAAGCTTTGAGCTGCAGGGGTTTAGGGGCAGAAAGCTCTAACGTACTGATTGCACAGCAGTGTCATTCTTCTGTTAAGGCTGGACTAATACACCAGAGTTGCAACAGTGACAAGCCACAGAGTAAGACACACAGGTGAGTGGGTTATTCCTATTTTCAGAGATACCTGATTTAAAAGGCTATTGTGTCATCTTTGTTCAGTGTGATTGCGCTTATAAAGCATTTCTATGAAAAGAAATAATAGATTGGTTCAAAATGAACACACTAACTCTATACTAGAAACACACCCATTTGGATCCAAATTACTGTGAAGGGAAAACAGAAAAGTGAATAGTGCAAACAGAATAAACATTCTGCCAGGACTGCTTTATAGTTATGCATGGCAGAGGAATGGAGAAGATGGCCCTTCTGGTACTTTCCATCTCTATGTTACTATGATTATTATGATTGTATGTTCAGATGGCACTGTTTAGGCAAAATCCACAGTGATTCCTATGCTTCCATGAATGGTTTACAAACCGATGGAGAAAATCCAGCAAATGCTTCACTCAGCCAAGGACAAGAGAGACTCCCTCACAGCCGCAGGAATCTACCGCATTCCATGCAGCTGTGGACAGGTCTACATAGGGACCACCAAACGCAGTGTGCAGACAAGAATCAAGGAACATGAGAGACACTGCAGATTGGGTCAATTGGAAAAATCAGCAGTAGAACATGCTATAAACCATCCTGGGCATAAAATGCTGTTTGAAAGCACTGAAATTCTGGACCATGCCAACAACTACCATGTCAGAATGCACAGGGAGGCCATTGAAATCCATAAACATCTGGACAATTTCAACAGGAAAGAGGAAACCCTGAGAGTAAACAAGGTTTGGCTACCAGTCCTGAAGGATAGCAAAGTCAAGACTCAACCTATGCAAATGAGAAACAGCCTAAGGCTAGGGGATTTCCAGCAGACATTGAGCACGAGTTAGCAGACATTAATCCTTGTTTGCATATCCTCCCACCCTGAGGTCTGCCATTAGCAACAGAACAATACATTTGCAAATTACTCCTTCCTTCCTAGGGTCATACAGGATATCCAATCCTTTTCCAGGCTATCATTCTCTGAATATGACAGCCACAGATGCTGGTGACACATCAGAAAGGAACTCTTCTAGAACATGGCCACATAGCCCTAAAGCTCCACAAAAAACTTCCATGAAATCGCTTGCAGAACTGAAAAAAGTATTAGGATTTGGTGACTCACACAAACATGCCTCCAAAGATGACAGAAGGGCATCTCCAAGGATTTTAAAACCCAGGGAGGCATTTAAGAAGAACAACTGTCCTTCAAATAACCAGATCCTGAATAGTACAGGGCTTTATAGGTCACAACCAGAATTTTAAAACATGCTTGGAAACAGACCAGCATCTGGTCCAATTTGTTTCCTGCAATTGGACCCAGTCAAGTGTCTGGTCACAACACTCTGGACCATTCCAAGTTTCGGCATGCACCATCGTTGTCAAATTCAAGAATGGGTAAAGCTGGCACACTAGCCTTAGCAATGCAAACACACTCATGGCGAGGGGCAAAACTTTGCATTGACATACAGGATAACCCAGAAGCATACACAAACTGTGAATTTGAATCTTTAAGGGGAATGTAACTCAGGCTTACTGCAGAACCAATCCAGTCTGACACCACTTTAACTGCCATGGCTCAATGCTATGGAACCTGGCATTTGTATTGTGTTGTGGCACCAGAGCATTCTAACACAGAAGGCTAAATGTCTCACAAAATTATAATTACCAGAATTCCACAGCATTGAGCCATGGCCATTAGTAGCGTCAAACTGGATTATTTATAGTGCAGATGCAGCCTCAGTCCAGCACAGGATAGATCCCAGTTCTCAGACTGGTTTTTCAATTGACCAGAAACATTCATGCCTTATCTGCATTAAACTATTTCACCTTCATTCAATCCAGTACCCACATCATACCTTGTTTAAGAACCAAACTATCTTGCTTAGATATACAGTATATGGAAAGGTGACCTAGAGTTGGTTATCATCAGCATACTGATGGTACCTAACCCTCAAATGTTGAATAACCTGTCCTAGCAGTTTCATATGCAACTTAAAAGCAGAATTAGAAAGAAGACACAACTCAACAGCACAAACCAAGGCCCATGGTGTCAAAAAGAAGGACCCCATCATGAGGCCATAAACTCATCTCTCCAGTAAGAGTGAGCAACTGTAAAACAGTGCTTTCATATTCTATCCCAGACGAACTTCATATTCATTGACACTGAATGCCACTGAGAGATATCCCAGAACCAACAGCAACATAATCCTCCTATTCCATTTGTGGAGTAGATTGCCCATCAGGGTGACATCTATTGTGATCTCTATAACTAGGCCTGTAGCCACATTTAAATAGATGTAATTTTTTTCCAAATTTTCTTAATGTAATTTCTATACACAAATGAAAATTTCATTTTACTTCAGAATTATTTGGCAGTCCTGCTAAAGTATAAAAGGCTAACTACAATAACTATACACCAGTGATGTTGCAAGTACTGCTACTCAGACATGGTTGAGTAAGCTACGATTATGTTTTGATGACTACATTTCATATGCTTTTTCATATCTGTATTACAGATATTGATTTTGCAGAGGAAGTAGCTTCATTGTAAGAGCATGGCAAAGGCATGCTGATTGCAATGCTAATAAGTGGTTCTCATAATTAACCACAAATCACATGGAATTCCTTTAAAAATATTCACAGGTAAGAGGGACGTTCTTTCAAGTAGAAAAAATATTATTAACTGGAAAAATTAATCAATTGTTGCTTTAATTTAGGAACAAGCAAACTTAATTTGACAAGTTATTTAATGTTTAAGAGTATGCTATTTAATCATTTTAGAACATGAAAAATAATTTATTTTACCTGTCTGAAAGTAGCTTATACAATGGCAGAGTATAATTAAGAGTGGGAGCTTAGACTTCATTTCCCAGGACAGCAGAGAAGTTTCCTAAAAGTCTTTATTTAAACTAGCCTTAGGTCTTAATGCAATGTTCTGTTATCTGTGCAAAGGTGTCAATAATTAGGTTTACAATACAGTAGGGAATAAACAAAATAGAACAGTCAGGAGGACAAAGATTTACCTAAACTTCACTGTAGATTAAAAGTTTAGTAGTTAATTTACATTATTTGTTTCATGATTCTTCTGCTTACAAACTTTGGTGTGATTTGGGTGACTTCCAAAATTGGGGGGGGGGGGGGAGATAGCATTTAATCCAACTAACGTTACTATATTATTTTGTAAACCTAACAAGCTCCTAGGAGATAGAAGTGTGTCAGTAGCCAGAAAACATGGTGGCAGAAATACAGGGGTTTTTTAAAAAAAGGAAAGAGAAATGAAGATGCCATAGAAAATATGTTTTGCATGACTGAAGTCCCAAGTTCAGTGACTTTTGTTTCACGTTCAGTATTATGGAGAAGAGAAATACATGGAGAACCGTTGTAAGTGGGCCAGAGTGTAATAGAGGAATGACTTGCATGAATCAGCTTAAAGAAAATATCTTTTTAGCAATTTCCAATGGCCTCTTCAAATAAAACAAGAAAAAGGGAACTGCTGTGCTAAAGAAAAGAACATTTTAAAATAAATGAAATGAAATCACACATTTTCCTGTTTTATCATGAGACTCTTGAGATGTCAAAGTGGAAAGAGGAAAACTAAACAATGGCACACTCTTTACATTTGTATAGCTGAGTACATCAGCAAAGAATAATATTATGAGCTTATCAAAATCATAAACACCTTTTTGTTTATCACTGCATACACAGAAAATCCCAGAACTGTAGAACTAGAAGAGTCCCCAGGTGCTATCCAGTACAACCCCCATCTATGAAGATCTACAGATAAAATGGCCACCCGACCTCTCTTTAAAATCCTCCAGAGAAGCAAAGTCCACCACTTTCCAATACAGACCAGTCCCCCACTGAATAGCTGAACAGTTACCATCACATTCATCCCAAAGTTTATTTGGAATATTCTTTCTTTTAATTTGAATCAATTTGCTAGAGTCTCATTTTCTGGTGGAGCTAGAACAAGCGTGCTCCATCTTTCATGTTGTAGCCCTTTAGAAATTTGAAGATGGCTATCATATTACATTTTGATTGCCTCTTGTTCAGGATAAACATATCTACCTTCTTACACTGTTCTTCATCAGACTTGATTTTCAGACCCTTTACCATCCCGACCTCATTCTTCTGGACATGTTTATGCTTGTCAACATCCTTACAGAAGCAGACACAGTACTCCATATAAACTTTGATCAAAGTAGAATAGAATAGTAATATTGCTTGCCCTGATCATGACATATATCTGTTAATACAAATTAGAATTAAATTAGCATTTTCCTACCACTATATCACACTGTTCAAATTCACAGTGTTAGTTATGGCCCTGTTTCCCAATGTGCTGAGGTCATCTTGAAGTCTGATTTTTGTCTTCTAAAGTATTATCTGTGCTGCCAAAGTTTGGTATCATCTGCAAATTTGAATAGCATGGCTTATGTTTTGTAACTCAAGTCACTTGGAAAGATGTTGAAGACAGTAGTTTGTCACACTTTACTTGTCACATCTCTTTAGTTCTTTAGATGCTAAAGAACTATTAGTGAGCACTCTTTGGTTCAATCTATCAAACAACTACAAATCCATCTTATAGTAGCATCACCTAGCCCACATTTTACCAGACTGTCTGCAGAGTATCTCAGGGACTTTGTCAAAAACCTTACTGAAAGATACACAGCATCCATAGCATTCTTTTGCTCTACCAAAATGGTAATGCTGTTTTAAAAAAGAAAAGAAAAAAGAGGTAAGATTAGTCTTGCATGTCTTGTTTTTGAGAAACCCATGATAACTCTTCATAATCACAGAGACTGGCAACCTGTTAGGCAGTTATGACATCTTAAGCTAGATGTACAACCTCATAACTGTTGATATCACAATTATAATTATAGTATCGTTGCCACAATTGTAAATGCTCCTCAAACCTACTTTAAAATCTATGCAGCTTCACCAAGTGACTGAGTTCTGCAACTCTGGTGAGCAGAGTGGTGGAAGAGGATGTGTCCAGCCCCTTCCCACCAGTGTCTCTCTCCTTTGTTGGTGGGAGAGGCTAGATGCATCACCCTTTAGCTCCCTACTCAACAGCACCACAGAATTCCATCCATCAGTGTGGCTGCCTGGATTTTAAAGAGGGTTTTTAATGGACTGGATCAAGAGAAGGACTGTAGCCATCACGGCTATGTGTCTGATGCAGGATCTTGGCCAGCTTTTCTCCCTACATTTCACAGACTGATTATTTAATGACTTGTTCCAAAACCTGTTCTGCTACTCACACTAAGCTGACTGGTTTGTAATTGCTCGGGTCTTCTTATTCCACATTTTTGAAGATGAGAACCTTTGCAGTCCAGAATCCTGGGACTTTTCCTCTGTGACTTATCAAAGACTATATATAAAGGCTCTGTGATTACAACTTTCCTAGTTGAACATTTGGTAGTTGCCTGGTTCCTTTCCCCCCCTGTTGAAAATACGAACTAGCTTTGCTCTCCTTCACTCCATGAGTTCTCTAACATTATGGAGTAATTTAAAGTAGTTAGATGATCCTGTACCACCTCTTTACCTATTTTCAGCTGAATTTCTCCCACTGTCTAATTTATTCTATTTTTATCAGGGGTTTTCCTTCTGGGAGAATACAGTGACAAACTAGGTGATGTAAAGTTGCTGTCCATTACTGTTTTGCCATCTTTTCTGTGCAGCAGATCTATCACTCCTTGTCCTCTCTCATACTCTAAACATAACCCCTCAAACCTTTTATATAATTTAAAATCTCTTTTCTGTGCCTGAGATGATTCTGATGTTCCCCCTACAATTACAGTGGGCCATTAGAATCAACTGAGGTTTGGCTCCAGGACTATCTGTGGACAACAAAATCAAAAGTAGCTCTTTGGATTTTTTTTTTTTAAATTAATTCTAAGCCGTGGATTGTTGAATCTGTTGATACGGTGAAATAAGGAAGGGAAAGAACTTTAATCTTTAGTTCTTTGGAGGAACACAGGAAATAAAAAGAAATATCTAGGTTGTACACAGTGGAGTTAAACTTTGGTGGACAGATGCAATGAGGACAGAGTTCCTTCAACTTTTACAGTTACTCAGAAGATGCAATTTAGAAGGTGTTGCTTACACATTCTACATCTACTCACCCCATTTTATACTCATCCCAATCCATAAAAATTGATAAGTGGATCTGAAATGAACTTCAGCATCAGTGAGCAGTATGATCTGCTAATGCTAAATTTAATAATCTCCTAAAAGAATAATCTGTGACAAAATTCTTTCCACCAATTCAAAACAGCAGCAATGCATTGGTCAGTTTCCTCCTCCTCCTCCAATCCATCTGTGGCCCAAAACACACAGGCCAATTATGCAGATTCCAGTCAAACTCGAGGCACTGCGTTCAGATAATGCACACCCCAAACACATCTGGAAGCTGCGCTGAAACTGTGTCATCTGGAAGAACCGGGCCAAGAAGAAGCAGATAGAATCCACTCCTTCTGGTGGCGTGGTTCAGGATTGTGGCAGTGGCCTGGAACCGGACTGGGTACATGGGGTTGCCATGGCCCCGGTGCAAATGATGCTGGCATGGTCTCATGCTAACTGATTCAACCTGTCTGTTTCAGGCCTCAGTCGCCAATCTTGGAGGCAAAAATCCAATGTATCCTAAGATCCTGGGGTATCATCCTAAGGACAAGGACTCTAGGTCAAGCTGTGTGTTTTACTTTGATCCAGAAAGGAAACAAAAGTGTTATCTGAAACTAAAGTAAGACTTGGTGTTATGATACAACAACATGGAGCAAACTTTTCACAGGCCATATACCTAAACAATCTACTAAAGTGGGCAAAGACAAACCAATTTGCTAAAACTTACCGTATGTGTGAGAATCTATTAGAATGTATGACAATTTATTCACAATTCACGTACTAAAATAGTGAGTATGTATAAGATACAAAGAGTAAAATGTAAACCACGGGGATAAGAAATAAATTTCCTTGGGTACCCTACTAGTAGAATTGGCACGATATAAATTAAGTAAACAAACAAAATTACTGCTTTACCCCCCCCCCCTTTTAATCAAAGAAGTTATGAATGAAACTGACCAATTAAACTGCATGGCATTACTCTTCATAGAAATACTGGTACTTGCAAGAAGTTGGCTTCCATAGTTTTATATAGGGAGATGTATTTCTTGAATCTGTGCAACTCAGCTTGCTCAAGAAAATCTTTTCAGTATTTACTTCTGGAAAAATAGTAACACTATTGTACACTGTAACAACCGATGAATGTTCTTGCCTTATCTCGGCTGGTCTTGCACAGATGCCTCTTTTGCCTGGTTCCCTCCTAACCCCTGCTACAGTTTCCAATCCACACAAGACACATCCATATAGCTCACCTGAATTCTAGATAAGCTTCCAAATGTAAGCATGCATCAGGTTTATACAAAGATATTGTACAAATTAGATGAGTATGCAGAACTCCAAACAAGAAACAGGTTTTAACTGCACTTTGACATGCATTACGTGATAAGGTAAAGCTGGTAAGTATTTTCATGCATTTATTTACCTCAAATTTTGTTGGACACAGAAATTATTACTTCTACAAGCTATTTATTATTTGTAATGATTGGAGAAAGTTTACAATTTACTTTATGTAAAAGCATTCTCTGTGGTTTTTCTTGTGCTGCAGATTATCTTATACTTTTAGAACGCAATCATCACTACAATGAAGGAATCACTTTGCTCTACCCAGGACAGGATGTGATCCTCTTCCTTCCCCGGCAGTTTGTCTTTTTAAGGTAGTATTCCAGAAGAGTGAAGAAGCTTTGGGTCCATTAGACCAATGACTATCATGCCTTGCTATAAGAAGCACTGCTGGACCTGGACTCCTACAGGTAAACTGGGTGCTTCCAGGATGGATGTACCACCCCAAAGGATGTACCATCCCATCATGGCCCCCTCAGCCAGTCTGGCAGGAGTTACAGTTCCTCTACCTACAACTTCCTGACAATCTCAAGGTTAGTACTGTACAATGAAACATTTTCTAAGTAAACTGATAAAAGCTTAAACTACTGTTCTCAACTCTTCTCTCTCTCTCTCTCTAACAAATTTCCAAATGTCTAGTGCTAAAGGAATTGTAATTGAAAAATGTATAAATGCTAGCAATTATTCTCAAAATGATAAAAGTAGAACAGACCTTTGTTTTCCACAGAGCTTTTTCTCCCTCTCGGAGGTTTGACAGAACAAGTGGGATGTCTGCTCTTTGAACACTCGCCACAATAATTGTTATGTGCAGTTAATTTGCTGCTATTGATTGTTTAAAAAAAACAACTTCAGTGTTTTAAGAATAACTGAACTGCAAAGGAATATGTACTTGGAATGCATTAAGTGTAATATTAAATGCAAGTGAATGTGTAGTCCTACCTTAGTACTCCAGTAGGCAGTAATTAAGTTTGCATCTGCAACTGATAAAGATTTCAGAACACCTTTGCAATGAATAGGGAAGGGAAAGACTGTTGAGTTGACACAGTGCTGCCTTAAAAAGAAACTGCTGCCATAGCCATGTAAGTTCTTGTTCCTACTCCAGACTTATGGCACAGAATTTATCTATTAAAATCAAGCCTGCAATTCATGGGCATATTATCTCTCTGTAGAAAGAAAATGTAAATGTGCTCAATCTTTGATTTTATAGCATTTTCAATATTGTTGTCCCAGCAGATCTGACAGTACTGTGGCAGAGCTGTCACTGACATTACAAACTGTGTTCTTCAAGCACTACTGTTTTAGCAGCTAATGCATTATCTGCTGGAAATTCAGGAAACTAATCAGCTTTCATTCAGATTTTGTTCCAAAAAGTTTTGAAACTTCAGATCTTGCTTTCATAGGTTTGAGGTCTGTTAGATTCCTCTTCTCCAGTATGGCCATGAGCTTTCATACACAAGGTTAGAAGTGAGAGTATTTCAGCAAACCTCTGGTGATTAACAACTATGGTTTGAGCTGAATATTAGAATTAACGTTAGTTAAAATCAGAAGCCAATTGTTTCCAATCTCATTTGTGGTTATGACAAAGGAGATAGGAATGGAGAGTGAGCCCACTAAGATTTCTTAGTACAATGGGTGGTCACTGGCTAAGAGTAAAAGAATGAAGACTACCTCATTAAGAACATTCTTGATGATGATCTAGTCTGGATTTACAAATATTTCCCAATGCTTAATTCTATCCTGCTTTTAAAATTTAAAAAAATATAGGGCTTTTTGAAATAAACATCAAAACAGTGTTCAGCAGGGGCTATACAGTGTGAGTTGTTAGAAAGGCAGTGTGATGCTATGCATACCTACTCACAAACAATATTGGTAACCTCTCTCAGGTATAGCTATACAGGATTTGTATCAATGTTGGCTTTGCAAAATGACTCTAGTAAAGGAAAAAGCATTTTTATTCTGCATGCACCCTTATTGCCCACTCCTTTGTATTCTGCTTGCCACAACTAGGAAAGAAGTGTGTGGAAAATGTAGCACAGAGGAAAGGATGAGCCACCTTTGTGCATGAAACACACACCCTTCACCAAAAAAGAAAGGAGGAAGGAAGGAAAGTTGCATGTCGTGATGACTATGTGTGGACCTTCAAGTCATTTCTGATTTATGGAAAACCTAAGGAAAAGCTATCACGGGGTTTTGTTGGCAAGATTTTTTTAGAGGAGGTTTGCCATTGCCTTCCCCTCAGGCTGAGAGCATGTGTTTTGCCCAAAGACACCTAGTGGGTTTCATGACTGAGCTGGGAATTAAACTCTAGTCTCTAGAGCAGTGATTCCCAAATGCTGGCTTTCCAGGTATTTTGGCCTTCAATTCCCAGAATCCCAGAGTACTGGCCAAGATGGCTAAGGTTTCAGGAAGCTGAAGTCCAAAAACGCCTGGAAGACCAGAGTTTGGGAATCACTACTCCAGAATCATAGCACAATGCTCAAACTACCATGTCACACTGATTACATATTTTTAAAAACAATCTTATTTTCAATGGCAATCTGATGCTAACCAATCAGGAAGCTTCTCATGCAGAGTTTGTAAACATGGCTCAAAGCATAGCAGCTCTTTATCAGAATGCTAATGTCTATTCACATTCTGGGGATAAATATATGGATGTGGATCCCACAAAAAGCAATGGAATATACTGTAAAATGACAGTATTTGAACATTTCTGTACAACAGTTCCCCCCATGTCACACCCTGATATTTCTTAACTCTGCTTTAGCTGAAATACAAACAGTATCAATTTTTGGGAATTACAGCATTAAATCAGGAGCAGACATTGCAGACAAGGATTAGAGAAAGGAAATAGATTCCTGCCTCTGTTTTTTTTTTTTTTTAAATACAACAGTAACACTGGAGTCTTCATGGCACGAAGACTCCTAAACTGCAACAACACCCTTCTTACATGGCACCCTCTCATTATCACTAATGTGTGTGGTCTCCAGGGTGCCAAATGAAATGCTTCAGCATCTTAAAGTTTTAGGGAGCAAGATCAACATTCATGGCCAAAACAGGAGAAAGGCTGGAGAGGAGCATGTGTCACCACTTCCATTCCACTCTATTTTTCTTTTCTTTTTCTCTTGCCAACATCCTCCTGAAGGAAAGATGGGGAAGCCAATTGAACAATCTCCGCCTGCTAAGAAGACTTAACCCCTCAGCACTGCTTTTACGTAAGGCTTCTGTGGTCCTTCAAAGACAGAGGCAAAAATGAAATCAGTCAGGATGAGGGTTGGTTTGTTTGTTTTTAAATCCACACTTTTCTTTATTTATGTATTCAGTCATGTTCATCCTATATTTTCTGAATTGTTTTCATCTGGTCTTGGTGATACATTCTGCTGTGCTTAACATTTTTAAATTGGATTTTTAAAACAATGACTTTTTTAAAAAAGCAAAGAAAAGAGTAGGATAACAAAAAAATACGGGGAAAGGGAAAACATGGGATATGAACAAGGTTATGAACAATTAATATACATTAATACAAGATGACCATATTTGAAAAAATATTTTTTCTTGAATCTGATGTCTATTAATTATAGATAACAGTACACAGCTAGAGCAATCAGATCTCCTGTACAATGAACAAAGGATGGTGAATGTTTATTTGTTCAATCTTGGAGTTACTGTAATCGACAAAGTTAACCTTCAATTGAATTCCATATCACAGGAATGTAATTTAAAAGAACATGTGCCTCAAGACATACCAGACTTTTTTCTAATACAAAAGTAACACATTGAGTGGCGTACTGATTTGATCACTGCACTATGACTCAGGAGATTAGGGTTCAATTCCCCACATGGCTATGGAAACCCAGTGGGTGACCTTGGGCAAGTCACACACTCTCAGCCCCAGAAAACCTTGTCTTAGTGTTGCTGTAAGTCAGAAATGATTTGAAGGCACACAAAAACAACAACAGGAAGACATATGGTCCACAGACATCCAACAGAAATTCAGCAATTATAGTGTTGTATGATATACATTTTTAACTGTGATAAACACTGATATGTTGATGTTTATTGTGAGCCAATTGGGACACAATTTTCTCTGGTAAAATGCCATAGAAACTAAACTAAAACCAAAGAAATGTATCCATTTCAAAACTTATTTCTCTGCTTTACACCTTGGTTAGGTCCAATAAACGGTAGGGCTTGTCATGGAAGATTTGTTACTTAATAATGAGCTCAAATTAACTATAGGCTGTACTAATTTTGAAATCACCTCCGCATAGGTGAACTTTCTTGGTTCTGATCCTACATGTTTGTGCACTTGACTAACTTTCAGAATGAATACAACAGAAGCAATATAAATAAATAAATGTCTGTTTTTAAAAAACCTGGAAAATGAGAAGTATTAAAAAAATAAACCTAGCTTTGGCATAAAGAACTGTATTCACACTTCACACTACCTGGCATATGCACAAAAAGGCACTTTAAAAAAATATTTGATTTGTTAACAGTCTGTCATTCTACAAAAATGAAGATCTTCCAGCCTCCATATCCTTCATCTCCTTTAAGCACTGGGATGTGGTTTCCTCAAAAGCAAAATACTCATTAGGTTACTTGTCTGACACAAGCAGATCTTGAACCAATTTAGCAAGCACGAGTTATAATTGACTTGGAAAGAAATTGTTTGCATTTATGAGCCTCCTCAGATGTGGAGCCAAAGGGACCATTTACACATTTTTCAGCTGAGCCAGATACACAAATAGAGTATTTAGTGCTCAGAAAAAAATACAGCATGTGGATTTATGCCTTTCCCCAAGTAAGTGCTTCCACAAATTAATGAGTGGTGCAAAAAAATCTCCAAATAAATACACAAACAGCAGGTGAAATATTTACATTATTTTCTATTCATTGATAATAATTTTGATTCAAGTAAGTTTTAGGACAGCTCCACAGCTGTACAGCCTAACCTTACATGGCTACAGAGAAATTCCACAATGTGACTTAAGCGCCAATCCTAAAGGAAACAGAAATCAGAGGACGCCAGAGATTCCAACATGTCTTAGACTATACCCAGATTGTCACTGATAAAAGTGTTAGAAAAACCTTGGCTTTTCCCCTGACTTTTTCTGATTTGCTTATGTCGGTCAGGGAAAGGTCCCACTGCAAACAGTGAGAAGAGTCTGGATAGAGGGATGTCCTTTTGTACACCTAGAGATAGGTGTCAATGACTCCTTTTTCCCACTGCAACATTCCTAACATACCAATTTTTTTTGCCACTTTTCAAGGTTGAGTTCCTGGGAGGCATCTGGAGGGAGGAATCTGTCATTACTGTGGGCATTGAGATACAATCCCTGGACTATGGGAACTGCAGTGTTACAGTGCCTAGGTGTATGTGTGCACATTCAGAATCAAGATGCATCGAATCCAAAAGGGCAAGCAGATATAAGCAGACACTGATCATGTCTGGAATAAGCATGTTCCTGGAAATTCTAGACATCAGTATGTCTACATAAAGAAAGAAATTATAATAATCAGTAAATGCTGAGTTCCACTCAGTCAATCACAATTGGAGACATCTACAATTTTTTCTCCTTTTTAAATGAAAGCATAGCCTCAGTCAATGATAATCATGATGAGCAAAATAATCTCCAGAAGATTGCAATGCATGTATCCAGGATGCACAAAAGCACTCAGTGATATTCAGCATGCTGTAAGATTAATTCTAAGATACTTCTGGGAAAAATCAGTGGCTTATCCAGGCTAGCAAAATTTAATAGGCCCCATTCTCTGAAGGCACAAGGCGAAGAAACTCACTGTAATTGTTCTGGTTTGGGTATGTCAATCATAAAGCCCTCTAAAAATTGATGGACTAAAACTTCCAGCATTCTTCACTAGTGGCTGTGCTGTGTCTAGAGGTTAGTGGGAGCTGCAATTCATGAACCTCTGGAGGGACACACAGTTCATACACTTCTTCAAATTCAAGACATGATTGATTAGTCTTTGGTGTTGGATGAGCTACCCTGACCTAATAAGTTGAAGGGCTAGTTAATGTTGCTATTATTTAAGTGTACAGGATCCTATCCAAGTTCAACATCTCATTGTTGTGTGCCTTAGGGGTGTCAACGTATGGCAACCCTAAGGAAAAATTTCCACAGAGTCTTCTTGGGAAGATTCAGGAAGGTTTATCTTCCTTTAAAGCTGAGACAATGTGACTTACACAAGGTCATTCAGTGGTTTTCCATGGCTGAGCAGGGATTCAAACCCTGGTCTCCAGAGTCATAATTCAAACCTCAAACCACTATACCATGCTGAATTTCAAATTCAACATAATTTTGTACAGAATCACTTAATACACAAAAAATAATGAACAGATATCCCTTACACCAGAGAATGTCATAACAAAATACTGTTTACAGTGTCTTTGGGAATAAATGCTTTAATACACTTGTGACATCTTCTCATTACCTACTGATGACATTTTATTTTTCCTTCATTTCACCCCCTACCCAGTATTCCAAACTAAGGAACTAAAGGTGAAAAGGTAATTCCTTCAGAACTAGTGATTGCAAAACAATTTCATAACATGAAAATGTTGTCCACCTCAGCTTTTATGAAACGTATTTTCTACATGATTCCCCTTCATCTTTTAATTAGTGTTGTCTTTTTTCTGTACTTCCTCACACTGACCAAGAGTCTACAAACAACATTGCTTCTCCGCAGTTTTGATTCACAGTTGTCGTTGCTTTGCAGCAAGTAATTTGGGTCAATGTTCCCTCAACAAGGGTATCTGAACAAAATAGCCTTCTTTTAGTGCTCAAACTGCAACAGTAAATTTCTGGGACCTTTTGGTGGCATCTACAAATATTGTATGTGTTAATGATGTGGCGACAAAAGTGGTGCTAGTATAAATGAAAGCTCATTTCAAGATTCATGTTTCTCCTCTCTTGTCAGTCATTTCATTTATTTCATGAACTGTGCACAACTATCCTCTTTTAGATCTGGAATAAATACCTCCAATAATATGTGCGGAAAATGGCTAATCCACAACAATATTACATTTAGCGTGGAGCACAGCCATAATAAAGAAGAGATGGGTGGGAGGTGTGAAAATATCATCTTACTTCTGAGCTCTTTGACAACTGTAAATCAAAGCTTGGACTGCTACCCTTATCACAAACCTCATTCTGTTACATGTTGCTATATTTACCCAGGGGGTCATTAATATTATACTTCAATGGGAAATTGCATTACTGTGTTTCTCAATATCCATTATTGTTAGCATTTATGTTGGAAGTGACTGGGAGGGGCATTCTGTTTTGTTCTTTTAACTACTGAAAGAACTTGTATTGCCTAGGGTAGTGCAGGTCTGTGTACACTGTTGCTTCCAAGCTTCCATGCCTAAAATCCAGGGCCAATTTATTCAGCAACACAATATTCCTGTCCTAAAGTTATTTCTAGAGTGTTGACTCCCAAGTAATGTGACATAATTTCAGTGTAACAAATTAAGCAGCCACACACAGGGTCCTGCATGGTTCTGAGGACTTGATGCAATCTGCACTGACTTCTACGGAAAAAAGGTGGGATAGGATTCTAATAAGCACATTCACACAAGCCAATGCAGTTACAGCTGAGATTCATATGAATCTGAAAGAATATCTTCCTATGGGGAAATCTGAAGCCACATTTCAAAAGAAGCTGCACAGTTTCTGAAACTGAAAAACAAGCCCCTTACTCTAACAAACAACATCTGTTACTATTATGCAAACCATAAAAGCAGAGGAGGGCAGACTGCTGTACTGAAGCCGCAAGACTCTAATCCACACTATTTTTCTCATGACTTTACTGAATAAAGCAATACATTTACAACTAAATTTCATTGATTTAAATGATTAGTCTCAACAGGGTTGAGGAGTTAAACAAGTGCTTAACATGGCAATTAATAAGACTATATAAACATTCTGAACTTGACTGGAACATACTTTTCATTGAAGGCACTTGGTTCTGCAACCTTACCCTTCAAACAAATTCTTATATATATGTTTAAGTTAAATGCACTGAAATTCTAGTGGGGATTTACTCAAATAACTCAAAGTTCTGAATGAAGTTATTGAATTCATCTATAAGCACATAAAACCTTCATAACTACTTGTGAATTCTGGAAATGGTCCAGTTAAGCATGTCTACGTTTCATGCAGATCAACAGAACATAAATGTACATAAGTAGAAACATGATTACAATATTCAGTTTTTAATCTAATACTTGCTTTTAAGAATAATTGTAAATCTAGAACAGCCTCTATACTGTGTTAACTTGAAGAGCCCCCAAGCAAGCATAATTTCATGAGTCTAATTGCAAATGTTACAGCCGCAGCTAAAAATGAAGTTGGCAACTATCTCTTTATAGCAGCATAGCCATTTTCAAACAAGTACAAGAGCAGCTAGCTCCTTGTATATAAAGTGACCATTTATTATTGAAATATATTTGACCAAGAACTAGCTTGGTCACTTCAATATTTAATGAAAGAAAGTTTCAGAACCTGTCAAAGAAAAGGATGCCTTCTTGCATATGGAAATCTACCATAATCAGAAAAATATTTATTTCAATTCCCAACCATTCACTTATGAGTTATAATAAATGAAAATCTGGTTTCAAAACAAAAAGGGAAGCTGATGATAAAGCTACATAATGAATTTTCTGGCAGTGATAATGTAGACTGAATGGTGGCTGTCATAAAAGAGTCAAATGGCATTTTCCACCTCCACCAAGGTCATGTTACTGATGATGCGCTCAATAATATGATAATGCATTTAACAACTTTCCTTGCATCTGACTTCGACCTTATCGCAAATCTGAATGGCCTTGTTTAACTACCCTGGCCTTTCAGCATTTCCCTGAACAAAGATAATTAAGGAGATGTACTGCCCCCTACTATCACAGGAATTGAAAGACAAATAAACTTTTAAGAGCACAGTCAGGTGTCTTGCCCAGTAATGTACAACATTTAAGCAGGGGGCAACATTAATGAAATAATGGTTAAATAATTATAAAAGGTTAACTATGTTAACTCTGTCAAATAAGGCAATTTTGTGTTAGTTAAAAAGAAAGAGCATTAGAAAAGTTCCAGACTATGTTTTACAGCCCCCTGGGCAACATTTTTCCCACCTTGGAAACCATTTATGATGGAAAGAAAGGTTCTACAAAAATTAACATAAGCAACATTTTAAAGATAATTTGTTCTGTTTTTAAGTTCAATAGTGACAATGGAGCCATTTGCAAAGTCTCTCTAATAACAATTTCTTCTCAATTTATTAGTAATTTCCTTCTTTCTAAAATAGTCAATATGAAATGACTACTTTTGATTTTTATGCTAGAGATGAATGGAGTATTTCTTGTTATGCCTTTGAGTTGTTTCTGGACTTATGACTATCCTAAGGGAAGCCTATTGTGAGGTTTTCTTGGCAGAATTTGTTCAGATAGTTTGCCTTTGCCTCCCACTGAGGCTGAGAGTGTGTGACTTGCCCAAGATCACCCAGAGGTTTTTATGACTGAGCATGGATACTATGAACAGGGACTCTGGTCTCTGAGAGTACAAGTCCAACACCCAAACTACTTAGTTATGAAAGTCTAATTTGCAGAACAGGAAAACATAAGCCATGCTATAGCTTACCTGAGTCTTTGATCCTTCTGAATCTCTCATATGTGTTCATTTCTTGTCTATAAACTAACACCACAGAAACTACTTAATACGTGAAATGTAAACTTATTTTACTATGATGAAATATGTTCACACTTGTCCAAGCAGGATCTTAGGGACAGCTTACCTTAAATAGGAAATAGCCTATGCTTGCTAAGCAATCAAACAAAAACTGTATCCAGTCCCTGTATATAATTCTCCTTTTAGAGTTCAGGCCATAAACTACAAAGCTGCATTATAAACATCACATATCCAGCTGGGAGTGCCACTTATATATAATTTAGTTTTTTTACCATTTTAACTAAATTGTACTGTAGAAAGTGTAAAGCCAGAAAAATATACAGTAATTATTCAACAGAACCAAAAATCTGTACAATTAAAAACAGAACAGATTATATATTAAAAAGATATTAAAAAATCAGAAATATAATAAAAAGCGCTGTATAAAAATCATGAAAGCATATTTGTTCCTTTTTCTTATTTGTATAAATATAGCAAACTTGCTTATAGAGTTCATGTTTTGGTTAGAATTTGGCAAAATCAAGTGGACTCCTGGATCTTTACCAAACTGCTTTCCTTTTACAAACAGTAATCCACTTCCCCCAGAGAAAATTATTTTTGAGGCTCAGAGAAACTTTGAAAAGCAGCGTGCTCTGAGCTGTGTGGTTTGCACAGGCCTAGTTCCCTGCTCAAAAAGGAAAATATAAAAAAATGGTGGCTGTGTAAAAGCTATTCATTGTGGCCCCATGCCTGTTTTTAAAGCCTTTTGGGTTTTTTTGCACACAAAAATAGAGAGAGTTCAAAATTGTTTATATTGCTTCTATTATTCCTTAAAATATAATTTAAATTAAAAACACTCTAAAATTAAAATTATGCGAAAGGCTTTTCATGGTTCATGTAAAACAGCTCCTTAATAACCTATGGAACATTCACACAGATTGTTTCATCTTGTGTGCAAAATTTTCTTAAATGCAGATATTATTGTCCACCACTGTCATCGTACAAACCAACTGCTTGAATGTTAAATACCATTAAATTTAGTAGGATTTTATAAGCACACAACATGTCTTGTGTGCGTGTCTTTGAGTTGTTTCAGAGTTATGCCAACCCTAACATGAACCTACCAGGGGGTTTTCCTTGGCAAGATTTGTTCAGAAGAGGTTTGCCACTGCCTTTCCCTGAGGCGGAGTGTGACTTGCCCGAGGTCACCCAGTGAGTTTCATGGTCTTGCAGGGATTTGAACTCTGGTCTCCAGAGTCCTATTCCAACACTCAACCCACTATGCCATGCTAGCTCTCTAGTCCATCAAAACTATCACTCTACACTGTTACAGTGCTGTTTTTCCAGTTTAACTACTCTGGCTGCCTCCTGTGGAATTCTGGGATTTGCAGTTTAGGGAGGGGCATTTAGAAATCTCAGCTCAGGCCTCACTAAACTGTGAACCCAAGACTTCTACAGGAGGAGCCATCGCAACTGAAGTGGAATAATACTAACAGTGTAGTGTGACATTGAGCATGCTTGAGTTTGTTCCCACCGTGGCCAATCCTGATGCCTGCGGAAAGCTCACAGGCAGGTTCTTGATGGAGTAGCATCCTCCTGCATGTGTTGTACATCATCTGAAATAGGGAGGCCTACTACCTTTGATACTGATAGTAGTATAAGTTCAGTAATTGAATTGTACCTAAAAAAAAATTCTAGATACCAGCTGAAACAAAATCTAAATTTCCACAACTGAAGATACAGGATTCAGATTAGGATTCAGACTGCATCTGTATTGCAGAATTAAAGCAGCTTGACAGAGCTTTAGCTGCAACGGTGCAATATTATGGAAGTCTGGATTTGCAGTTTTGTGAGTTATTTAGTCACTTCTGTCAGAGGCGGCTGGTGCCACAACAAACTATTATTATTATAATTATTATTAATCCCAGAATTCCATAGGATGGAGCCATGACCACAGAACTGAAGTTCTATCCATTTTACCTGACTATTAAGGTACTCCACAATTTCTTGCTCACTCTGGTTATTTCCATCTAGTTACCTTGGTATGGACAATGTTGGCAAAGCCACCTGAGTGTATATAAAATGTACAACAAATATGGCAGTGTCCTTTATCAAAGACACTTCATCTGGTAAACACACACACAAGGTTTCAAGTTACATACTTCTTTATGTAGGCTAGCTTGTCTAAATCCCTTAAGAAGAACGTAAGAGTTAATACCACTTACGGTGAATATATCTGCCTATTCTGCAGTACTGCAATTACAACTTTAACAGAGTGCATTAGCAAAAGGGGTTGATGATAGTCTTCTTTCCTGTCATTTACAACTATCTTTGCAGGCTATTAAACCTCTGGACATTTTAATGTGTGGGCCTTTTCCCCAAAGGAAAAGATTTACTGTTACTTCATGTACTTATATGTTTATAACTACTGAATCTTTTAAAAGTTTAATTAATTTTCTTTGGCTACTATAAATATTTATAATGCAAATGATTAAATTAGTTCAACTCAGTTTTCTATTTTCAGAGAAAAGGAGGCTTTTAGGGTCAAAGTTTAAAAAGTAAAAAGAATCCATTGATAATATTTCACAACAGGCCTTTAAATTACAGCTGTAACTGAAACACAAAATGAATGGTTCTCCATGTGGCAGGTTAATTTAAATAGGTTGTGAAGTCTATAATAACAGCACATTGACTTTCACTAAGCTGCCAGAAAAACAGGACACAAAGCTTCAACCTTTTCCTCTCTCCTTCTGTTGCAGCTCTTCTGCTTCTCCCATTCACTTAGGTGGGGCTTAAGAAGGTCACAGGATAGCTTTACATTGGATTGTGCTCATTCGTATCAAAACTATTCTACAATGCAAGGAAAAACAAAGTTCCCAAGTTCCCATTCAGGTCACATAAATGCACGCTATCGTATTCTGTATTTACTTCGCAAACATTCATTTCTGGAAAGCCTGGTTAATATTGTTAGTCACTATTGTTTAGTTCAAAGAATGGCCTGAAAAGCACACAAAGCATGGTAGTTATAAACAAAACATGAAGTTCTGAATTCTGATCCCTTAATTGCTGATCGTGACTGAAAACGGATCTTTCCCCCACTAACTGCACAAGTTTTGTTGAAACCTTTTGAAAGGAGCTTCAACAAATGCAAAAAATACAGCTCTGAAGAGATTCTTTAATTTTGGTCATTTTATCTTACTTGTAGTTGTGACTATGCTTAGCAACCTTTCTCTCATGAATCTTCTAAAGAACTGAATACCTGGAGTAAGCATGTAATCTGACATACAGATTATGGTGATTATTCTATTTAGACAGTTACTAACATGTGTCATAATAAAAATTCATTTCACATTCTATTGAAATTATTATTGTTATGGTTATTATTGTGGAGATTATCCTATTTAGACAGTTACTAACATGTGTCATAACAGAAATTCATTTCACATTATATTAAAATTATTATTATTATTATTATTATTATTATTATTACTATTACTACTATCGTGGAAATTATTCTATTTAGACAGTTACCAGCATGTGTCATAAAAATTTCTTTCACATTGTACTGACATTATTTGTCCTTCCAAAATTTACTGAGGAAGAAGAAAACAAGAGTTTACAATATTATTAATTGTGAATGTCAAAAACAAGGACAATGGGTTTCCCCCGATTAGTAATAATAGAGATTAATACTGCAAATTTCTAGTTTTTCCCAATGTATTAGAAAAAGAAAGCGGTACGATTTAGCACTGAAACAACATATGTATTTTTTTTTAAAAAAAAAGTCAGCTCAATTATCTTCCTTTTGAATAAACGTATGGATGGAAAGGCATCTTTCTGAGGTTTTCTTATATCCATTTTATCTTAATCTGTAACAGTTTTGTAGAATGATTTCAAAAGTCTTCAAAAATGAACAAGATAGGCCACCCCATGGTTTTTAGAAGCAATTACATTAGTATTAGGAAATACAAGCAAATTGAGTGACTCACCTTAACTCTCGTTATAAAAAGATCAAAA
Organism: Urosaurus nigricauda; assembly: GCA_034509955.1. Taxonomy (NCBI): domain Eukaryota; kingdom Metazoa; phylum Chordata; class Lepidosauria; order Squamata; family Phrynosomatidae; genus Urosaurus; species Urosaurus nigricauda. Next base: position 140,638,304 of record JAOEGL010000005.1, read on the forward strand.
GATAACACTGACTCATTCCATCAGGCAATCGCACAAAGAGACGCTAGGTATTCACCGCCACGCAAAGACCCCTGTACAGGATCTGCCCACCTCTCTCACAACTTTTCCCAGGCAATTTTAGTCCATTTATTTTGCTGCTTAAAAGGCCTACAATGGCAAAGCAGACCCACGCTTCAACTCCATTGTTCTCCAGCTTACAAATTCCTATACAGGTCAGCTGCGGATCATTCTTCGCCTCAAGGTCCACAAAGTGGATCTCCCACCTAAGTGTTCCTGAATGGAGTGAAAACATTCCTTAAAGGGTTTCTCTCCCCCCCCCCCCCGCCCCACCTTTAATGATAATAGCCAGAGAGCAGAAACCAATAGTTAACTAAGAGCAGCTGTCCAGATTTGTTTGGTGAGGCTGACCAGCCCAGCATCAAAGTTTCACAGCCAACCCCCTCCCAAGTTTGAAATCAGCTTGTAGCAAAGACCCTGAGAAAATAAGAGCCAATGCTTTCCACTGCCGTGCAAACAATACTGTTTGTAATTATTTATCCCTTTAAAAGAGGAATTTACAAAACGCGCAAGGCCATATTTGGACAGGGCCGTCATTTAAAACGCGCCGCCTGCCCAAAATACGATGAATGCTGACGTATCCTTTTTCTGCCAAGTAATTCTAATAGATCTTAAAACAACAAGCAAATGGTGGTCTCTGGATGCTTCAGCCCAACACTTAAAAAAGTTGGGAGAACAAAAGGTTTATTTTTGAAAAGGAAAAGCCTTGGCTTCGTACAGCTCCAGACAGGAATCTGCTTCCAATTACTGAAAGTATTTCCACTTCACTGGAAAAGGATCAAATCTTCAGCTACACCATCTTTAAGGCAACGCGTTTGATTATATTAAGCTTGGAGGACGCCGAACGCCTTTGTGGCACATGTGGATGTGATTCTGCGTGTAGCGTGCAGAAAAAGGAGCTGGGGTTATAGAGAAAGAAAGCACAGGATCCTCTGACTGTTTACAGAAAATGTGGTATGCCTTATTTTTATCCCCCCCCCCTTTTTATCCCGATACCACAATAAATGGCCAAGAGGACTGCCGGGTTTACAGGCAACGCTTAACCATCACTTCTAAATCAATCCAGTCTGTTTCCCTCACTGTTTTCACTTACACTACATTGGCTGTAATAAAGTTAGCTCTCCCTTTATGGACTTTGTTGGGGAAGGAAAACAAAACCCAGCAGAGGCTCTGCTAACCAAAGCCATCCAGGGGACTCTGATTGGTTAGAGCCTGGTTAGTCTCTACTAACCCCATTGCCCTTCGGGAGGCTGAGTAGCTAGATCCTAGTTAGTTTCTACTAACCTCACTGATTTTCAGGAGACTGAATAGTTAGATCCTAGTTAGTCTTTATTAACCCCACTGACTTTCAGGAGACTGAATGGTTAGACCCTGGTTAGACCCTACTAACCCCATTGCCTTTCAGGAGACTGAGTACAGTAGTTAGACCTTGCTTAGTCTCTAGTAACCTTACTGACTTTCCGGAGACTGAAAAGTTAGGATCCTGTTTAGTCTCTACTAACCCCATTGCCTTTCAGGAGAGACTGAATGGTTAGGTCCTGGTTAGAGTCCCTGCCATTCAGGAGAGAGATAGAGTTAGATGCTGCTGCTGTCTGAGTGAGGAGGATGCCCTTATTCTCTCTCTCTCTCTCAAGAAGGAGGCGATGCCAGCCTTGCATTATGCCCTGCCTTTTGCAAAAGACAAGGAAACAAAAAGCCAGGGCTTTCATCGCCTCCAAAAAAGAAAAACTGGGCAAAGTCCTAAAGGCTGGGGAAAGGGAGGGCTGGGAATCTCAGTCCTGGAAGGGTTGAGCCTCTGTCCAGACTGGGGACTTAACCCGGTTTGATGGCGCTTCAAGGGCCAGGGCTCCAGGCATTCTGGGGATTGCAGTTGGTTGTGGCACCAGAGGTGCCACAACCAACTGCAATCCCCAGAATGCCTGGAGCCCTGGCCCTTGAAGCGCCATCAAACCGGGTTAAGTCCCCAGTCTGGATGCATCCTCCCCTAAATGCCCTTCTTTGCAAAGGCTCCTGCAAAGGAGCAGCCAGTGGGGGAGCCAGCCTTTTCCCCTTCTGCCTTGCCACCTGCCTCCCTCTTCCTTGCCTTGCTTTCCTCCTGGAGGCACCCACCTTTCCTGGGCTTCCAGCGCAGCTCCTCTCCTGCTCCTTCTGCTTCTGCTCCTTCTGCTGGCTGCTGCTGCTGCTTCTGGTGGGGCTCCAGCGCAGGGAATCAGAGAGAGAATGAATGGGGAGAGAGGAGGAGGGAGGGCTCGCCTTTCCCGAAAGAGAGACAGAGAAAGAGAGAAGGGGCTCCTCTTCTTCTTCTTCTTCTTCTTCTTCTGGGCGGAGGGAAGGAGGCAGCAGGAGGCGCCTGCGAGGAGGATGGAGGGATGCAGGCAGGGAGGGAGGGAAAGGAGGAGGAGGAGGAAAGAGATGAAGGTGAAGAGGAGGAGGAGGAGGAAGAGAGGATGGCAATGAAGGGAAGGAAGGAGAAAAGGAGGAGGAAGAAAAAAGAAGAGGGAGAAGGGGAAGAGCAAAAAGAGGAGGGGAGGAGGAGGAGGAAGAAAAAGATGAAGGGAAGGAGGAAAAAGGGGAGGAAGATAAAGAGGAGGGAGGGAGGGAGGAGGAGGAGGAGGAGGAAGATGATGAAGGAAAAGAGGAAAAAGGGGAGGAAGAAAAAAAGAAGAGGGGGAAGAGGAGGAAGGGGAGGAGGAGAAATAGGAGGAGGAGGAAGAAAAAGAGGAAGGGGAGGAGGAAAAAGGGGAGGAAGAAAAAAGAAGAGGGGAAGAAGGAGGAGGAAGAAGAAAACGACGAAGAGAAGGAGGAAGAAAGGAGGAGGAGGAAGATGATGGTGATGAAGGGAAGGAGGAAGAGCCGGGCAGGAAAAATGGGGAGAAAGAAGAAGGGGGCGAGGAGGATGAAAAAGAGGGCGTGAGGAAGAGAAGAAGAGGAGGAAGGAGAAAAAGAAGGGAAAGGGAGAGGAGGAGGAGGAGGGGGTTGCAAAGGAGGACCAGGCAGTGGGAAATGGAGGACAGGTCCTGGAAAAGGAGGACCAAGTATAGCCCCCCCCCCCCAGGAGGAGGAGGAGAGGAAAGACCCCCCTCCACTTCATAACAGCTGCTCCATACAACTCAGGCTGGATCCACATTGGGGAAATAATCCAAGTTGACCCCCTCTTGAATTGCCATGGCTCCATGCTCTGGAAGTCTGGGAAGCGTAGTTTGTTGTGGCACCCACTACACTTCCCAGAATTCCAGAGCATCGAGCCATGGCTGTTCGACCCGGATTATTTCCCCAGTGCGGATCCAGCCTCACATTGCACAAACCCAGGTTACTGGAGGCATGCAGAGAGAGGCCTCACTGTCTCCTTTTGCTCAGAGTGTATCACACGAAGGAGATATCGGGAGTTTATCCCATGAACATCCTGGAAAAATTGCACAGTTACGCAAAATGATTTCACACAATGCCGCACAAAATCCACCATTCAAGTGCTCACAAAGAAGTACTAACGCACATCTTTTTTACTTTCAGCATTTCAGTGACAACACTTTTCCGATATCGCTTTATTTGCACAATGGTGTGTGATAACCATTTGCACAATTACTCTTTATTTGCGGGATGCTTTCAATGCGCTTTAATCTCTCTTTAATGCCAAAATTAGCCCCAGTGTGATAAACTCCCTACTTTAAGATCGACATTGATCAGCTTCCCCTATCAAGGCCAACCTCTCTTGCCTCCGAACCAAAGAAAAGCACAGTACTTTATTTTTAAAAACCCACATCTGAAGCTGTAACTATAACAATAAATAATGCAGACAACACACACACACAGACACACACGCAGGAGCTCCAAAAATTGAAATGGAGAGCGGCTTGAAAGGGCTTAATGACCCAAAAGGAAAAGTTACAATCCTGTTGCTCATTTGCCACATTCCCAAATCCCTAATGCCTTTCATAATAAATAAAGTAAAATCCCCTCTACAGATTCTTTTTGAAACGGTGCCTCTTAACGTACTGTTTCCGTGCTGTAATTTCCTTCGCTCTTGGGATCTGGATGAAACCCAGCTATATTAAAATCAAATCAACGTTTGCCCCTCGCCTTCAACTGTAGTCTGCATTTTTCTCCTTCGTATACAGGCGGAAGGCATACTGCCTGTGCTGGTCTCCCAGTGGTCCAACTGGTGAGTAAACTGGTGAGGCCTGTGCAGCTGTCTGGCCGCTTGGAAGACAGGGTCCTCGAGAGGCCTCCTTTTTTCCCAGAGCCTTTCCCACACCAAGGCTGCCGGCAGCTGCCATCAGGGCATGCCCTCATAACTGGATTAAAGGATTGTGACACTCATACAATTATAAATTTATAATCCTTATCCTCGCTTTCCTCTTCTTCATGCAACAACCATCTCTCATCTCAGCTGTGCCAACCTTCTGTAGTAGGTTGCTCTGGTCTCACGCCAGTTTCCAATGTCCCAATTCTGTTCATGCTTTTTCCCCCCCTCTCTCTTCTATTTGCTATGATAATGTGAAGTTGAAGGCTTTGACGGCCGGCATTCATAGTTTTTTGTGGGTTTTTCAGGCTATGAGGCCATGTTCTATCGCCAGCATCTGGGGCTGGCATGCCAGCCGTAGATGCTGGCGAAACATCAGGAAAAATACCTCTTCTAGAACGCGGCCAGATAGCCTGAAAAACCCACAAATAACTATGGACTTTATCACACAGGGATAATTTGGAAATGTACCAACATTATCATAGCATAGGACTTCATCACATGGGGGAAATCAGGGGTTTAAAATCATGTGATTGCAATTAAGGTTTTCACATGAAGTCGTGATTAAAGAGCCATTATCCTGGGACTAGCCAGGCAATAAACTAGGCTGTTTATTTCCTGGTTATTCCCTGGTTAATCCCAAAATAATTGCGATGTGTGTGAAAATCTTAATCACAATCATGCAATTTCCACAGAATAATCACTGTTTAAACCCCCGATTTCCCCCACATGATAAAGTCCTATGGTATGATAATGTTGGTACAACATTTCCAAAGTCCATTTGAAATACAGTTAAGGCTCCATTCTTAATGGAGATCTTCTTGTTTTGAAACGCTGTGCTCTCCCTTTTCGTGATTTTCCATTCACAGGTGAAGTCCAACAGCTATCTTGTGTTTTAGTTTTGTGTCCAGATAAGGTCCCTAACAAAATCAAATGGTAAAGCAACAATGCTCAAATATTACTAATTGCTACTCACAATAAGCAATTAAAATAAATTATGTATTGATACCTTATTTTAAAAATATCAGAAAAAGATATATCAGGCTTCTTATATTATCTCTATGTAGCCTTAGTCCTAGAGGCTGCTGGATAAATCGCTTGACTGGTCCAGTGAGCCAGATTTTTCTTGCTGCCTCCCAAATAACTGGCTGCCATGGCTTATTGATTTGCACAGAGTAATAGGGCTTTCATTTTTGAGACCCGTATCTGTGTACTTCAAAGGCCATGCATGGCATGGGATATGCCAGCCTTAGAATTCACCCCAAAGTGTTGTCAAAGCATTAACTAGATATTAGAAAAATTGCTTTGGTGGAGGCGGGGGAATTATAACTCTCTAATTCTGGGTATTTGGTGGAGTATACTGGGAATTAAAAAACAATTTTTCCAAGTTCTCCATAAAACATATAATTATTTGTGGAACATAGCAACTTCTGGCCACAGTAGTAATGGTTCTAATAATATAGGGTAGTGTTTCAGATTTCCTTTACTCCTGTCTTCTAACCAACTAATCCTTTCAGCTCCCACTTCTGCCTCAATTACCTTTGCCTTCTAACAATCCTGTCTGCAACCCTAACTCTGGCCCCTAATTCTCAGTAAATCACTCTGTCCTACATCAACAGAGTCTCTCTGACCTCTTGCTAACTGTCTTTGACCTGACTCCCTAACTGACTATCTCATCTGACACTGACACTAGCCATCATTACATTCTGTCTTCTGCTATCAATCCTTCCTTTGCTCACTCTTCTGTCACACTCTACTTTCCAGTTAGGAGTTAATTTGCTATTATTAAATTACTTCATTTAATACATAAGAAATAAATGGTATGTCGCCTTTCTTTTCGCTGTATTCAAGTGCTCTTATAAACACACTGATAATCTGTGTATAAAAATGTCCAGGGTGTGACCAAGTAATCTAAAAACAATAGTCATAACTATAATACAATAATCAATACACTCATTCTTTTCTTTTTATATAGGAATGCTAAAATGTATTAGCCCAAATTAGCCATAAAACATTGTTGTTGTTGTTGTTGTTGTTGTTGTTGTTGTGTGCCTTCAAGTTGTTTCTGACATATGGTGACCCTACAGCAAGTCTCTCATGGGGTTTTCTTGGCATGATTTATTCAGGAGTGTGTGTGTTTTTGCTGTCCTCTGAGGATGAGAAAGTGTGACTTGCCCAAGGTCACCCAGTATGTTTTCATGGCTGAGGGGAGATTTGAATCCTGGTTTCCAGGGTCACAGTCCAGTGTTAAACCATTAGCTAGTTCCATAAAATATTGTTATTTAGTGCCTTCAAGTTGTTTTTGACTTATGGTGACCTCATTTCTTCAGAGGGAATTTGCCATTGCCATCCTTTGAGGCTGAGAGAGTGTGACTTGCCCATGGTCATCCAGTAGGCATACATGACCAAACTGGAATTTTAACCCTGGTCTCCAGCATCCTAGTCCAAATCACTACACTATGCTGGCTCTCTCCATAAGATATACACAGACAAATATTAATACAAAGCAAGTATTTTAATTTAGCATTCAAGCACAGGATAGTATCACTTTTTTCTCACAGAATATTATATTATTATTATAATTATTATTATTATTTATATAGTGCTGTAAATTTGCACAATGCTGTTCATACAATCTTATAGTTAGACGGATCCCTGCCTTCAGGCTTACAATCTAGAAGAGACAACACAAAAGGAGAAGGGAAAGGTGGTGGGAAGGGGATGAGGTCCAGTGGCTCTTCTCTCCCTCTGGGGCCTGGACCAAGGCAGATGGGATGGAGGCAGGGCACAGGTTCTTAATACATAGTAACAAGGAGGCATCCTGAGGCAGATGGCACAATCCTGGGAATGCTTCCCTAAACAATATAGTCTTTACCTTACTTTTGAACCTAGTTAGAGAGGTGATGAGGCGTATATGTGGGGGAAGAAGGTTCCAGGGGTGAGAAGGGACGAATCCAGGACAGGGAAGTGGAAATCCTCGGCTGGGACAGAAGACCTTGACTACCAGAACGGAGGGTACAAGAAGGAGTGTGAGGAGAAAGAAGGTCAGACAAGTAAGGAGGGGCTAGTCTGTGGAGGGCTTTGAAAGTCAACAACAAAAGCTTGTACTGGATGTGGAAGGGGAAGGGGAGCCAATGAAGGGAGGAGAAAAGAGGAAAAACATGATCAAAGCGGAGAGCGGATGTGATAATACATGCAGCTGAGTTCTGGACAGAGATTAAAGGATGGAGGTGAGAGAGAGGAAGCCCTGTCACGAGAAGGTTACAATAATCTAGTTGTGCCATCAACAGAAACAGAGAAGGAGTATTGAAGGGTGGGCTTAGGTGAGAAGATGAGAAGCTCTGTCTTAGACATGCTGAGCTTTAAGCGTCAATGTCGCATCCACTGAGAGATGGCAGCCAGACAAGATGAAACTTGCTGTTCAAGCCCCGGTGAAAGGTCAGGGATGGAAAGATACAGCTGAGCGTCATCGGCATACAGATGATAGGAGAAACCAAAAGAACTGATGAGTTTACCAAGGGACAATGTGTACAGAGAGAACAAAAGGGGACCCAGGACAGAGCCCTGAGGAACTCAAACAGATAAGGGGACAGAGGAAGAAGTCTGACCACCCATGACCACTGCAAAAGATCTGTCTGACAAGTAAGATTTAAATCAGTTGAGAACAGAGTCGGAGAACCCAAGGTCAGAAAGTAAGTCAAGCAAGAGATAGTGGTCCATGGTGTCGAAGGCCACAGACAAGTCAAGGAGAATGAGAATAGAGTAGAGGCCATTCACCTTGGCCTGCAAGAGATCATTTGAAATCTTGGTGAGGGCCGTCTCTGTGGAGTGCTGTGGGTGGAAACCAGACTGAAAAGGGTCCAGTGAATGAAATTTTAATTACAAGTAATGAGGATCATGAGAGTTATCACGTGAGCCTGTGAAGAACATGGATCATATGAGATGATGTTCTTGTTGGTGGTAGTAGCTATGGATTTCTTAGATACAAAATAAGTAACAATGCAAGAAATAACAACCTGGAATGTAAAAGTCTGAATCATGATTTTGATGAATGTACTCAATTTATTGTGTCAGTACTTTGTAGTGGGCAATAATATATTTTCCATCTCCAATAACATCTATATTGTAAACTATTAAGGGATTTTAGTGATGAAGGTAGCAGTGATTGGCTGAAGGTGGCAATGACCGGATGAATTGTTCTAATGTCACACTAAGATGGGAAGACTAAAGTCTCTAAAGTACCATTGGTTAAACTACTCACATCCAACAAAGAAACAAAGCAGATGCAAAGACCCAGAAGTAAAGAAAGCAGAGCCTCATGGAAAAGAATCTAAGAAAGCAAAGAACTAAAGGCAGAAGTAGCCTATAATGGAGTGATAATGGAAGAAAGAATGATATGACAGAATGAAGAAGGGTAGAGGAAGATATTTCTGATAAGAAAGCTAGGAAAAGAAATTGGAATAGAGAGGTTCATTAGATCAAGAGCTGTAGAGATGAGAAAGGAAGTTTAAATAGCTATTCCTGTCTTTACTTACAGTTTATGATGGATTCAAGAACACACCAGAAAAACTGGAAATGCAAAGACAGAACTGCCAGCTTGTCAAATATACTGACCACCTTCTCACTCACATTCTCTAACCATATACACAAGCACATGGTAAATTAATCCAATAAAATAGTTATTGTAACATGCAAATTAATAACAACTATTCAGGTTAGATATACATACATAGAGTTATTTATTTGTGACTAGGGTGGTTTATGCATACAGAAACTGAGGGTTTAGATGATTGAATAAGAATGATTTAAAATTTTGTTAACAATCTATAGTCAATGATGTATTTCTTCTCAGAAGCTAGTGCAATACACCCCTTGTTAACAAAGTGTTACATCAACTCTTGCATATTTTAGATTTGTAAAGAGTCGGTTTTAGATTTGTAAGCCGCTTTGAGTCCCTGTACTGGAAGGAAGGTGGGATATAAATAAACATAATTATTATTATTTAGCATCATGAGACTCATCAAGGCTTTAAGAAACCCCTTCCATCCTCCTTTGCCATTTAGTGCACCTGTTTCACTGAATCCAGTAAAGTAAGTGCCAAAAAGACAAACATATATTTAAAAATCATATATGCTAGGTCTTATTTCCTTCTAAGGGGCAATGTCAAGGAATCATGAATACATGAATCCTACTAACCAAGCTATAAATAGCAAACTCACTCTTTTGCGCCCTCAGTATGGCGCAATATACTGTGCTCACTATGCCATACATAGGATATTTGACACCCTATGTGGATCATATTTTAATATTCCTTCTCCAGAAGCCTTTTCAGGATCTGGCGGAGCTACCGGCTAGATAGAGGAAGAGGTGGAGACTCACTTTCCTGCCTGGACAGCAGACCTGCCAGACCCAGAAGGCAGCCCTTTTCTACCAGTACACTGGAGACAGCCCCCCTTTGAGATGTCACCCAGCTGGATCTGAAACCATTATCCCCAGTATCACCCTGTGTGGGGTAGATGCTGAGCGAGAGAAGATATTCTCATATTACGCTGGGTTTTGGAATAGGCAATGGCAGTAAGTCTGTCACATCACTTCTACCTGGTCAAAATCAGTAATCAGAATGCCTTCTCTCTCAGAACAGAGTGGTCTGATGGAATTTCTGATAATATATTTGGCTCTGGACATAGCAAAAGAACTTGCATCAAAGATCAACAGTACAAGTTGCTCCTCCTCAAGCCTAGTGAATGCTTAAAGAAAGGGACCTTTAAGGCATTCAGGAAGAAACTGATGATCAGAACTGGGAGGGCCTCAATCCAGGACATTGCTATTCAGAAAATACTTAGAATCTGCTGCATCTATAGACATTTAATTTATAGTCCCATAGAAATAAGTTGCACTAGCTGAAGGAGATTCCACTTGCAATCTGGAGCTACCAGTGCAAATGGGAAATACGTTCTCTCATCAGAGACCTATATTAAAGCTGCAACAACATAACCAGGTTTCTCAACATTCATTTATCTATATTCAGTTCTGATCTGGGATAGGAAACAAATCAGTATTTTAAATAGTGTAAAATAAAATGTGATCTCTTTACAGGTTTTATTGCAGTAATCAAAGTTAAGCCTAAATAAAAAGATAAGCATCTTCAGAAGGCATTTACAGTTAAGCTTTAGTGATTTCACCAGGGAAAGTCAAATGTTAAAAATATGTCAAACTCAAAATTTTAGTAGATATACATTGAGTATCATCTCTTCTCAATAGTTCAAAACATCTTGTACAGTCAAGACTTGCTATTTGTGCAGAATGTAACAAAGACAAATACTAGACAAGAAGTAGTCCTCAGCCCAGTTCAAAACAAGGATGGAACACCTCACATGAACTGCAGTGTAAGTAATTTAAATCATCATAATTGGGGAAATGGCCCGATAGTATTCAAAACATTAAGCTCAGAGCAAATATGAGTGGCTGTATGCTCCAAGTGCCTAGCAACGATATTGCTACAAACTACTACATGGCCACATAAATCTAATCCCTCTGCTTACCCACTCCCCATTTTAAGGCCCTCATATCAAATCCACCCCTGCCTGTGACAGTGATAGTAGGGGCACTTCCCGCCTTCCCCAGTTATTTCTATTGGCAGAGTACATAAGAAAACAATTCCCAACTTTAAAATGTCAACCGGATTGACACAGCTTAGAAAAAGATACAAATGTCTTAAACAGTGATATTATTTCCCTGTCACTGTTGTAATAATCAGGATAACACATTGTAGAATTGCACTTCGTGTTTCTTTATGATACCATAACATTAGTGGCTTATAATCATTTTGTGATTAACCAAGACCCCAGGACCCTTTTTCTCCTGTTGCTTCCAGCATTCAGTTCCCAGCAGATAACAAAAATACTAATTATTAGCTCCCAAGGGTCCCCCAAAGACTTTGTTTTAATATCCTCCTAATTCATACTATAAAATCTCATTTCATTTCTATTACTTTAGTCCATAGGACTATTCAGTTTATCCCAAACATCCTAACTTATTAACTATATTGATGTCCCTCCCATGGGTAATCTCCCTCCTCACCAAGAGCTTTAATCAGCCTGTTCCTATTTCTGTTTCTAATGCCAGGTTCACAAAAACATATGGTACATTATTAGAACTGGAGGTGGATGGTTTTGTGAGCACTTTGTTACATCTTTTTGATAAGTTTCCAGATACCTTTGTGAAAGAGTGCAAAATTATCAATGTGAAGAGAAACATGCCCATTGCCAAGAGAATCAGAACTCTCTTGCCTTGATCCAGTTCTGTATAGTTGTCTAGACATAACCCAAGGTGGTAGAAATGTACTTTTGAAGGCACAACTCATCAAATCTAAGGAATCTATAAATCTGCCTTACACTGATGCATCTAGCTCAGTATTGTCTGCAATGCCTCAAAGAAGCTTTCCAGGGTTTCAAAGAGAAGTCTCCCAGCTTTGGCTGTTGATGAACTTGGAACTTTTTACTTTGAAAGCATGTTCCTACTACTGAACTACGGCTTTTCCCCACTATCTGGATTCTAGCAATTGCTAAGCATATTCAGATATGGAATCTGCCTTATACTGAATGAAATCCTTGGTCCATTTAGTTTATTATTTCTTGCTCTAACTGCCAGCACCTTCCAAAGATCTCTGAAAAAGTTCTTTTCTGTCATCTACCATGATCCGTTAAAACCGAGAAGCCAGGGATTGAACCTTGGATTTTTTGTGTAAAAAGAATGTGCTCCACCAGGTATGTAGTGCAGCTGGATGCCCTCCCTATTTACATGTGCACTTAAAAAAATGTAATTTTTGTTGAGTTGTTACATGGTACTGTTTACAGTTTGAATAACACTATTTCCAGCTGAAATTGGATCTTTCAAATATGCCTAAAGGAAATTGTTGTAAGAGATGCTCTACTGGGGAACCTCCCTCCCCCCCCCCCCCGAATGCTACAGTACTGGATAGTTACCAGCCACCACCTTCCCCAATTTCAGAGCAAGGTGTTGGAGCCCTTGGCGACATCTCCAATTTCTCAATAGGATTAAATGGATTCCTTTCAGTCTCTCGCATGAGCCCTGGTTATGGAACAGAGAGGACTTTGGTTATCTAGTGAAAAAATGAAGAGGTGGAACTGACAGGGTAAATGTGTCCCTGGTGATTCTGCAGTACCTCTCAGGGGCTGGTGATACCATCTTTGGGATTTCTTTGCTCCAGTTTGACGCCTTGGTATGCATCAACATAGGGATGCCTGTGGAATCCCTCAATTCTGTTCCCATATACATGAAAGTGCCTTGACATGTTAACATATTTTAACATATACATGAAAGTCCCTTAACCAGCATGCTAATGACATCAAACACGTCTATTTCTCCTTTTCCACTTAAATCTGAAGATGCCGTGATTGTTGTAAACACTGTCTGTCATCAGTATTCTGGTCTCAACATATATTGTCTTTTGATATATGTCTATCCAAACAATTAACTAACATCCAACTACTCTGAGGTAGAAAAAATCTCAATGTTATTGTACAATTCAACACTAACTAAAAAGGAAGATAAAAGAATAGTAAGAAGAGTAATAAGGTGGTCATCAGGGCAAGGTTAAAAAGTATGAGAGAACAAGACTTCAGACTGCAGAAAGAGAAAACTGAAGAGAACAAGGCCAGAGACAGGAGATCTGTTATGGACAATCAATCTTGCACACACAAGGACTTGGGCCTGATCTGTTGCCACCTAATTTGTGCAAAATCGGCAACACACGTATAATTACAACCCAAGGCAAGGAAACATAACAGAAATGCTCTTTTATGGCAGAACACTCACCGCCTAGAACTGGTAGATTCTACTGCTCATATAATTTTTTATTACATAATATAATACTAAAGTGTTACTAACTAATGGATCCATATGTTCTGTATTTGCGCCTCATCACAAGTCAGAAGCAGAACTGCTTGAACAACAGGTAGAATAAATGTGTCTTTGTGATCTTGACTTCTGTCATGTGGACTTTCCCATCTCCACTGGAGATAGTCTTGGCAATGAGTCCCATAGGGCATTCATTACAATAGACTTGACTGTCCTTGAGGAAAATGAATTGATGGGGACAAACAAATTGAATGTGATATCCAGGTAATCCTCTTGGTCAGTTGAACAGTAGATTGGGGAACAAGCAGATAGCACATGTTGGACAGGTTAATCTTCCTCTGACAATTCAAGAGTGTACTCCTGGATTAAACCTTGCAATTGCATACTAAGAATTCTGTGTGGCTAGGAATGCATTTTACTGTAGTGGGCCAGAAGCATCCTTTTACTGGAGATGTCTGATCTGGTTATAGTGACACATCCCTTAGTTATATCCTGTTTCGATTACTGTAATGAACTCTATATGGATCTACCTTTAAAAAGTGCTCAGAAACCTAAGCTGGTTCACAGCTCTGGAACCAGACAGCTAAATAGGGCTGGTTGCAGACAGCACATAATTCATTTGTATTGCCAGGTCCACTGCTGTCTGCCCACAAGTACAATTCAAAGTGCTAAGCATACAGCTTTGTTCCATGCTACTTGAAGGACTGTATCCTCCCATATGAGCTTGCCTGGGTTTTGAGGGTTTCAGGGAGGGTACACACATGCTACAAGATAACCAAAAGCACAGCAGTAAATGTTTCCTATATACAAGTATTTAACATAATTTTATATATGAAGTAATCTCAGTAGATGTTATTATTTCCTGTCAGTGACAAGTGGCCCAAAAATGATACGGTAAGTAGTATTGTTCCTGATTTTATGACACTATTTTTATGACATTTGTGAAATGTTGATCTGTAGTACCACATAACTAAATAAATATTTTAAAATTCAAATACGGCGCATGTTAGAAAAAACTTTAGATCTTAATTTTTATATGTTCTGTGCAAACCTGACGAGTCATGCTTTTCATGGTCGAAAAACAGTTTTAATTAGTTCATCGTCCCTAGGCTTGAGTACAAGTGAAGATATCATCAGTTAATCAGCAGGCTTCAGAGAAAAAGGGCACACAGGCATCAAATGTTTAATACAAGAGACAGTTCTCGTGTAAGTGAAGCAGCGCACATACTTTTGTTATCATATTTGAACATGAAACAGAACTGCTGGTTAAGTGCTTCAGAACAAATCATTTTCATGAGTCTCTGTGTTGGGCTCTTAGATCAACAAACACTTTTGACTAGAAAGTCAAATTGTGTGAGGTTCTCTTGCTTTTAAAATGAGATATGCAAACCTGAAACACGGAGAAGAATATGATAATTCCTTAATGTTTTAAGATCAACACAGTTGTTTGCAATAAAGAATGGATTTATATCAACTAAAGAGAAGATTATGCTATCTTTACAAATGTTTGCTCATTTTAACTAACAAATATACACGCTCAAGCGGTATTAATTTGAAAGCAAAAGAGCATTTTATATCCCATACAAAACAGAGCAAATTTGTTCTACAGTCAGCAGCACAAATGCATTCTCCAACTGTACACATAGGAAACACCTTCTAAAATGGTAATGTTTAGAGTTCCATCAGTTCATTTTCTTTCTCTTTCATATACTTGCCATTTTCTCATATTCCTTTCTGCTGGCAGCTGCTACAAACATGCTGGCTTTTATCTGGCAGGGAACCAGTTCCTACAGAGCGACAGCCAGCATTGCTTCCATACTGGAGACTGGCTGTCTAATCTCCATAATACAACCACCTCCAACTGACCAGGAGGCTTGGATTTAAGTTCCTGGCTCTTGCATCAACAGTGCCTACACCTTCTGCTTAAGAAGCACATTCCTTAATTAGAAATTAATGTTTATGTAGAAGTGAGGGATTTATCTGAAAATGGGAAATAAAGACAAATATAGAGAAAAGAGGCCATGTAACATGTCTGCACAAAACAAGGAATCCCACCCACAGCAAGGTATTTACAGACATCCTGAAGTAATATATGGTTTAGTGTAGTGGTCTGGCACAGAGGATTGGCTTTCCTGAGGAAACAACATTGATGTTAACTAACAAGAATTGGTAAAGACCACCAACAGAGCAGCTTATCACTGAAAGTGTACAAGTTTTTAGGAAAGAGAAAAACCAATTCTAAAGTCAGTATTGATGAAGAGGCTATCTTAGGCATTTCTTACCATGAGAAATGCTGGGATATTATTCAGATGGCAAAATATTTTTGAGTGCTTTATTACAAGAAGACACTAACTTGTTTCTTTGCGAGTTACATTTTAAACACTTTATATTTTTCTCTACGTAAGTGTTCTTTCCAAACAACATCATGGAAACTACGCCCTGGATCTGTGATTTCAGCTGCTGCTGTCCTTCAAATCTTTATTTTGTCTGGTACACAGAATGGTCATTATACTGTTATAGTTACATTGTTATAACATTACACTGATATATGACAAAAGGCGTTTCCCTTTCAGCTTCAGAGACACCCTCCTTCTAAAGAATGTAGAGCCCTGCCTTATGTATTTAACGCCCTGTCAAATGACATTCACCTCTTAAAATTATAAAATGCTGGCTGAACCAATTTTCACAGCTACCAATCCCAATTCATGTCCAAATTGAAATTTTAATGCAATAAAATAAGAAAAAACCCTACTCCAAATAAACAATCCTGGCTTGTTTTTATAAAGAGATGAAGAGGTGTAACATGAATTGCCTTGAAATGTGTAATTTATTTCCACTTCTAGGAGAAAGAAGTTTGAAACTCAAGGAAATGTATTCAATATTTCACAGCTACTACCTCTTCTACAAGAAACATCTACATTAATCTAACATTCAATAGGTATGTTTTCAACTTAATGATAAATGTTTTTGTTTGGTTGGTTTTACAGCAGGCTATTAGGGACAAGCCTGACTGCTGTAAAGCACCTACCCCTGCCTTTAAAATATACCTTGCAGTGTTTTATTGCATATTAATACAAAGAGAGATCTGCTGCTTCAGTCTAATTTGAAACTATAACTTTTAGCAGGTGAGTTTACTCATTGGCATTAGGATTTAAATTAAGGTAGATTTAAGGTTGGTTAGGATAACTGTTGCTGATGCCTGCATATAACATCAGCCAAACTTGAATTGCCCCCAAATTCTTTCTTTCTTTCTTTCTTTCTTTCTTTCTTTGAAATGTATGTGCCTGTTCTGTTACTGTGTGGCAATGACCATCATCAGCCCACAGGATGTTGTATCTGTTACTATCTTAATGGGGGAACAAAAGCAAAGCAGCCATTTTCCAAGACTGGATACCATGCCGCCTTGCATCCCATTCTGGAAGAAAGGCAGAATATAAATCAAATCAAATCAAATCATTTCTTGAATAGTTAGTCTAATCCCACCAAAAAAGGGACAGAAAGACAATGAAACACTTCCACCTCTAAATATCACTAACTGCACATAGAAATGCAATCTAATGTAAGGTTGTAATCTATTTTTCTTTGTGTGGACAAAAAATAAAACATGCTGCTTTTCACACTTATATATAAACCATGCACTAAGATAAAGTGAAATAGTACTGACTGAAGGTAATAAATTTCAATGCTATTGTGGTTTCAGTCAGGAGGTTTTGTAAAACTGATTAAAGATGTAGTGAAGGAACTGTAGTTCTTCCTGCATTTGAATCCTTTTAGGCAACCTAGACTAGAACAGAGCCACAATATAGAATGATGGCAAAAAGCACCACACAGTGGTGTGTATGTATGTACTGGGGGTGGGTGGGGGTGTGTGTGGAATTCCAAATTCAACTTTAGCATTATATGACAAGATAAAGTGAAATTTCTTTTCAAAATGTTCTGCAACTGCCAAGCGGTAAGATATGCCACCAATGATGTTTTGAATTACATATGTAATTATATTACATATAATTCCCTGTAATGGACAATTATTTTAATCTGTCTTAGAAAAACCTCCAAGTTTTCTGGAAGCTTTTCTAACTAGGGTTGTTTCACTTCCTGGAGATTTATTTATTAACTCTCAAATATATCCAGTACATCCTTGAATAACATAAAAGGAAATAACACTTCTTATTTCTGTGCTAATTTTAAAAGTTAACAGTGCAATCCTATCTTTGACTTGTAATAACTTTTACAGATAAGAAGATAGGATGCCCTTGAACTGGCATAACCCATAAAGGTCAGCATTAGATATCATTACATTAGCATAGCTATCATGTCGGCATAATTCTAATTCTAACACCCACACAAGGACCACAAATAGATTGGAACCAAGGTGGGGCACAGCCCAGGCAAAAGATTATGTATAGACAGAAGCTGTGTACATGCCCAGGTCAGTCTCATCCCTAGAATGAATCCCACAGGAATGAAAAGCAGGAATGCACTGCTCTGCCTTAAACTCTCCCACAGACATAATGAAAGAATTCAAATTAGCCATACAGCCAATCGCTGCAAACACCAGCAATACATAAACCCTCAAAAGAGGAACATCATCAGATATTAAGGGACATAATTCATTTTCCCCTTGTCTACATAACAGGCAATCCATCCAAGCTCCTAGGTAAGGCAAGACCCTGGTGAATACAGACTGCACACACACAAAAAGGAAATACACAAAAACAACAAATAGCCTGGGTTAATAAAATTGGGAAGCGTACTACCAGTTTATTTTGTCAAATCTCTGAGCAAATATTTAACACTACTCATTACTGTCTCCATCTTGGAAGATTTGGGACTTGGAAGTGTGGTGTAGTGGTTCTAGTCCTATTTGATTGAATAGTTCTAGATAGTAATACAGGGCTCTACCTTTCTGTTGCTAGGTCTATGTGTTTTCTTGCAAATCTGTTTGGTACCCCCTATTGTTTAATATTTATATGAAGCAGCTGGAACTGGTTATTCCATCTGGGGATTTGGATTTAAGTCTGATCACATTGCTGGTAACAACTCTTCCTTTTCCTCTCAAGTGATGTGTAGAAGAATATGAATGTTCTCAGCACAAATGAAAAAGCCCTTATATGCAAGAAACCAAGGCTTAATCCAGACAAGAGTGAGGTCCGATCAATTGGTAAATGGGTCAATGGGTGTATGTAGAACCACTGGCAGAATCGCTTATAAAGGGCTTTATGGAATGCAGATATGGATTCTAAACCTCCTTCTCTCCCCTTCTCCTCCTTTTTGCATTTGATATTAGTGTTACTGCCTAAGCAGAAATATACGATTTGGCTTGGTCAAATCAGTTCAGTTCAGTATTTCTCTGTTGCAGATCCAAATCTCAATTACACACACACACACACACACACACACTTAAAAAGCAGACCAACAGCACTTCATTTGTGGTAAACTTCCATCCATCATTTCCTAACTACTATATAGCAATGAGAAGGCTATATATTGCTAACAAATTCAGAACATCTTGCTAGAGCCATCAAAAAGCCTCCAGTTATAGCTTTGTGCCAGCCACCAAATCTAAGAAGATTACTTGTACAAGCTATTCCGAAACCACCAGAATACAGGATCACACCCTTGTGATTCAAAGCATTGCATCACCCCTAAATACCTTAAGCAGACTGTCACTTTTAGGAACACAGTGATTGGCACAACCTACTATATTAAAAAAAAATCTCCTGCAGATCCTGCAATCTTATTTATGTAATCCAGTACAGGCGTGTAGGATGTCACCTGCAGTCTAAGGACAAAACAATGACAGACTTGCATACAAGTTTCAGGTACCATAAAGCTGTTATTCTAACTAGACAGCAAGAGCAACCAGCAGCCAGGCCTGGTGGTGCAGTGATTAAATGAGGGTGCTGGAGCCATTCACAGCCATAAAAGTTGTGAGTTCAACCCCAGGCAGAGTTCCAGGGTCCACTCAGCCTTGCATCCTTCAATAGGTCACTAAAATGAGTACCCAGCTCGTTGGGGGCAATTAGCTTATACATTGTAAACTGCTTAGGGAGTGCTTAAGTGCACTGATAAGCAGTATAGAAATGTACTAGCTATTGCTATTGCTATGTTTGCCACCACCAATGTCTGCCTAATTACTGAACAGGAAGAAGTACTGAAATACCCTAACTCACTCTTTCTCTACACACACACACACACACACACACACAACTGTCTGACAGACAGAACTAAAAAATACATATCAGGAGCAGAATGTTTTTATAAAATCATAGAATCATAGAGTTGGAAGAACGTTCTGCCTAATGTTTAGGTGGAATCTCTCTTCTTGTTGTTTGCATCTTTTGTTCCATTTCCTAGTCTCTGGAGCAGCAGACACCAATATGACACCCCTTCAAATACTTAAACAGGGCTATCATATCACTTTTTAACTGTCTCTTCTTCAGGCTAAACATACCCAGCTCCTTAAGCCTCTCTGTCCTGACCCCAGTGCTATTCAACATCTTTATCAACAACTTGAACAAAATAATAGAGGGCATGCTTATCAAATTTACAGATGACACCAAATTATGAGTAGCTAATTCTTCAGAGGAGAGGATCAAAATTCAAAATGACTGAATAGATTAGAAAGCTGGACCAAAACTAACAAAATAAATTTTAACAGAGAGAAATGTAAGGTACTGCACTTAGGCATAAAAAATTAAATGCACAGATATAGAATGGGAGACACCTGGTTTGACAACAGTTCATGTGAAAGGAATCTAGTTTATCACACTAGAGGGCAAACAGGATTTAAACAGGAATTAAACAGGAAATGCCTTATGTTTAACATAGGGCATTTCCTGTTGCCTTCTGTTTAACATAGGGCATTTCCTGTTTAATTCCTGTTTAATTCCTGTTTAAATCCTGTTTGCCCTCTAGTGTGATAAACCTCTAAGAGTCCTAGTAGACCACAGTTGAGCATTAGTCAACAGTGTGATGTGGCAGCTAAAAAGGCCAATGTGATTCTGCATCAATAGAAGTATAGGGTCTAGATCAAGGGAAGTAATAGTGCCACTCTATTCTGCTTTGGTCAAAGGATTGATGAGTTGAGCAACCCATGGCCCCTCAGGCATAACTGTACCTCATCCTCTTTTATCTCTCAACACTGGATATGCTGCCTTAGACTGATACCAACTGAGGGGTCCCAAATGTGAAGGGTCAAATATTATTTGTGGTTAAAAGTGATTGAAGGAACAATGCCCCAATGGAGGTACTGTAAACAAGACAAATATAGCAGTGTTCATGACCTTGCACTGTAAAGCGCTGTAACTCCTGGACTGCAATTCCCGTCAGCTTCCTATGCCTCTGGTGAAAAATTATTCTCCCAGTGAAACATAATCAGGGGATGTATGTCTGTGTTTTATTTCCTTAACATGTTTGCCTATGAAAAGGGTTGTCTTTTTAGTTGTGTTTGCTGCTACTAGGGAAGTTAAACCCCAGCTACAGAGATCTGATTCAGTTATATCATTTGCTGTGTTTCTTTTGACTTTGCTTGAAAGTATGCACTGGTGAGGATATTTATAATTACTTTATGCTTCTGTTTTGCACGTCTGTTAACTAGAGCAAAATCACAAAACCATTCTGTTATCCTCATTCTTTGATTGGTTCCTTCAATCCATGAAAGTATATGAGAGTATTGCTGGAATAGGACACTGACTAGTGGGTGATATACCATATCTTGTCTAATGTGGGCATTTTTTGTTTGTTGTTTCCTTTGTTTTCAAATATGTAGGAATCCAAACCACAGTGAGTCACTCTTAAGACTGGGGTCAGTGGCTGCAGTCATAGTGGGGCCACAGGATTTGCATTTCCAATGAAACACAGCTTACATACTAATTTTAAAATCATTTTAAAGTATCACATTTTAACACATTTCAAAAAACATTCCTAGCTATCCATTTTTCTACACATGTTCTGTACAAATTGTTTTGAGGCTTTACATAGGTCAACAAATTGGCATATAAATGGCAGTACTGTGCCTTATTGGATTTGGTAGGTTGGATAAAGAATGGCTTCTCATATCCACAGCTGTTTATAATGAATGCAATATGTTTAAGACCTATTCTTGGATGTTTCCCACTGCTGTTAGACTCAAATTTTCTTGCCAAAGAGGTCTTCACTATCTCTGTAACATTTACTGTAGCCAAACTATTCCACTATAATGTTCAGCACTGTGGTATGAAAGTCACTATATAAACAGAGTAATGAGACTGTTTATATGAAAATGTGAAATTTAGTGGGTTTACAATTCACTATTACAAACACAAATGATGCCTAGAAGTGATTTAACAATGGCTGGAAAGATCATTAACAAGAGAAAAAAACAGAGGCCTTTCAAATTAATAGGATGTTAAACAATAATTCTGTACACGGCAGGTTGACTCAAAGTTACCTAATAAGGCAAAATAATTTTAACTTAGAAGCCTGGCAAATTCTGTTCCACAATTTATTAAAATTAAAACTTTTGGGGTCACTGGAAGCTATTCTCTTGCCATTTTGTGAAGAAAGAAGCTTTAACAGCATATTTTTAATAGAAAACAACCAAAAAAAAAAAAAAAAACCAGAACTTGTGGGTTCATTTTTCTCTATCTTATAATGGCAATTGTAAAATTATATTTTCAGTTGTTAATACAAGAATTAAAATCAACAAAAGAGACTTGTTGCATGCACAAGACTTATCCTGTCTACAACTTAAAATTATTATATTATCTCTAAGGGTTATAGGTTAAAAACAAACAGTCTTGTGGCACCTTAAGGAATAAGGAGTTTTATTTGTCATAATTAACATGGCTCCACATAAGCTTATACCCAATAAAATGTGTCAATCTTAAAGGTGTCACTCTTTCTTGTTTTGTTCAAATGGACTTACAAGGCTCCCCCCTTTCCCTTGTGCACCCCATAGCTAAAATATCTTTTACTTGCTTTTTTGCAACTTACCCAGCCATCCTAGATATTTAGTGCAACCTTTCTACTTAGGTGCCCAGGACATCTACATATTAGGAATAGGAAAAATGGCATGAATCTTCTGCTGTTTTAAAGCAGTTACTTACAATCTATCTTTCATCACCATGTGTAAAAAGAAAAACAGTGAGTGTGCGTGGGGGGGGGGGGGATTCATATTACTTGTATAAAACTAACTGTAATCAAGCCTCCCAACACTAGGATGGCACCAAAATGGCAGCTGCTGCAAGTAGCCAGTGGTCAGCAGCTGTATAGGCTCACTTCACGGAACAACACACAGGGGGAAGGAAACAGAGATGTGAGGGGAGATAAGAGAAACATGTTGGCCAATAGTCTGGGATCCTGGGAGCTGCAGTCCGAAATCCCTAAAAGAGCATAGTTTGGGGACCATTCAGAGAAGTTTGAAGGAAAGGAAAAATATTCTATTTACTAGAATTGCCTTCATTTCTATTTATTTCGCAGATCATCTTCAGGAGGTTTAGCCCTTCTAGTGGTTCTAGTGAAGTTTATTTACACTTATTTAGTTTTGTACAAAACAATTTGCAGTGCAAAGTGAACAAATTTCTCAGTGTAATCAGTTTTTATGCAGCTGATATGCATATATAATTGGCGGCACAAGCAGTCCACCAAGTGGAATAATAATGGGCATAGAGTGCTGCTGGATGCATTTTGTGTTGTGGTTTAGCTATTGACAAGGAAATCTTACAACTGATTTTTCTAACATCAGAGAAACAGCCATGATATTCTGCAAGTCCTCTGCCTTATATGGCTCAGGTGGCATGGGGAGACACTTATTTTAGGACTTATCTAAGCATATCAGTCAGAAACTGTAATGTCTGAATTATGCCGATTAGTTTCCGGGCGCAGTACAAGGTGTTGGTTTTAACCTTTAAAGCCCTACATGGCTTGGGTCCATCTTATCTCAGGGACCGCCTCTCCCCATATGAACCCCCCCCCCCGCACACTTCGGTCCTCTGGGAAAAATCTGTTGCAGCCCATGAAGACTAGGTTAGCGCAGACCTCCCAGAGGGCCTTTTCTGCTTCTGCTCCCAGGCTATGGAATGGCCTGCCGGACGAGATGCGTCTCATTACATCACTAGACTGTTTTAAAACAGCCTTAAAGACGCATCTCTTCCTGCAAGCCTTCCCTGAAACTGTATAATCTACCTGGCTCCTAAAATCTTTCAGCCAATTCCCAACTCCTTATTCCCCCCCCCCCTGTATTTTATTGCTACCCAAGTTGTGGCCAGCATTGCGGTTTTGTGTACTATGTTGTATTGTACTTTTATTGTTAGTAATTTAATTTTAAATTTAACTAATTTAATCCTATTTTAAGGGGGGGGAGGTTGGGATGGAATTCTTGAATTATTTTAATCTGTAATCTGTTTTTAACCTTGTTGTACCCCGCCTCGATTGTTTTACAGAGGGGCGGGTAAGAAATAAATATTATTATTATTATTATTATTATTATTATGTTTTAAATTACTACAGTAATATTTTATTAATTACTCGGAATGGGCCCTTCTCTCGTATCTGTGTCTACAAAATTTTAATGGAAAAAAAATCCATATTTATTTCTGTGCATATTTTTCAAATTGATACATTTAGAGATGTGCATGTGTTGTTCAATCCACTTAAATTTGTCTCTTATATATGGTAAGCTCAGAAATGTATGCGTTTCTTTTTTTTTTTTAAATTTTTAAGATACAAACAAACCCAAGTTGATTACAAACTGTACAACATAACATACCTCAAAGGTTCTAAAATAGAAACCAATCATGAGATTAAATCTGTAGAATTTAGATTCCTGTAAATGTCCAGCTAATGGAAGAAGGACAATAAAAGTAAATGAACAAATGATAATGGACAAGTTGAGAATGATGCTAAATGGCAAAACTGAACAACGGTTTGAGAGGAAGTGGAAAAAAAAATCAAGAAGCTCTGGTCATAAAGAAATGTATGTGTTTCTGACCACAAGTAGCATCCACTTTGCATTATTACATGATTAAGTTAATTTTTACACATTCCTATTAATTGAAGAATGTTTGAAGATTGCTTTAGGAATAAAATCATCGTATGAATCAGAACTGGGAATAACACTTCCAGACAATGGAATCCCAGATAAAGAATGTATCAGCAACAATGCAAGAAAAAACAGTTGAGGCCAAATATAAATGATATCTCACCACAGTGTGACTGTCCTAGATAAATTGTAACCTATCTGCATTGTGCTGGAGCAGTTGTAAAGAGAAAGGCACCATGCCACATATGTGGCTCAATTGCCCCCAGGTTAAAAGCGTCTTTGGGAACAAATGATGACTTCATCTCCAAAAGTACTAACCAAAATATTACCCCCTGTGGTTCACTTTACTGTCTATGTTTTGTGGTGGTAACACACATGTGAAAAACAAGGCCTTATATAAATGCTTACAGCAGCTGCACAATTGGAAATTGCATAACATTAAAGACTTCTATTTGGACTGTCTTTTCAACAATGGCTATCAAGGGTTTGGAATATAGTCTTATGTGAAAAACTGGCATATAAAACAAGACCACAGGAAAAGAAAGATGAAGACTTTATTAAAAATTGGCATTTGTTTTTTATGTCTGCCAAGAAAGACTCCTCTGAATATACTTCTCTTGACAACTGAAAAAAATATGGACCAGTTCCATTTCATAGAACAGTACCACTAAGTCAACATGGAACATTTCTTCAATATCCAATGGATTAGACATGAATGACAAAAGATTCATTATAATTTAAGTTCCTATAGCATGCCTAATTGTTAACTGTTTTTGTTATGATTTATAAAATTGTGTGTGTGTGTGTGTGTGTGTCCATATGCATACAGAACACCTAATAAATGAAAATTAATAAAATGCAAAAGAAAGAAAGAAAGAAAGAAAGAAAGGCTTGTTTCAACAGACCACAGTGCTAAACTGCAATTAATTTAAAAATTGATAATAATAATAATAATAATAATAATTTGTATTTCCCGCCATTCCCTTCGGATCGAGGTGGGATTCCAACAGTGTTAAAATACTTACATAAGTTAAAATACTTACGTAAGTTAAAATACTTACATAATTCAATACACTCTAAAAACATTAAAAACAATTACATAATCAGTAAAATTTGCTGCACATTCTGTCCTTATTCTAGCCAATGTCACTGTATCTGTTATCGATCTAGTTCTATCTGTCCATTCCCGTTCCATTATAGTAGATCGGGTGGGTAGGCCCGCCGGAAGAGATCCGTCTTAAGGGCTTTCTTAAAAGCATCCAAGGAAGTGATAAGACGGATCTCCTCCGGCAAGTCGTTCCACAGCTTTCAAATCTCCTTCCTGCGGTTATGCCTTGAGTACATGCAGGGAAGACTATGCAACTGCTCATTCTGTTCACAAGATAATAATAATAATAATAATAATAATAATAATAATAATGATAATTTATTTATATTCTGCTTAATCTCAAGGAATCCAAGCGGATTACAGTAGTAAGATAACATACAATTAATAGTGAAAATCAATCACAACCAATGTTCGATGCAACCAGAACCACATGCTTTACTTTTATAAAGGTGTACATAGGGGAAGGATGAACATTTTCCCCATCATTCACCTTTTTTGTTAGGGGGGAAGAACTGAGCATATTAGATCACAAACATGACTGTGTGTGTAGCTCTTGAAATTACAAAGTGGAAGACAATGTGTGCTATCTACAGTGTACAAATGTCTTTGATTTAGATCTGATAATACAATACAGTACTGAAATAATTTCCATCTGATGTATAGGCGTATTGTTTTATGGCTATTTTCATGGATGCTTTAATTTCACCACTAGCAGGAATGGATTTCATAATACTATTATAGCTAGGCTGTTCTTCCATTTCTTATTCAGGTTTCAAACATTATTATTGCTTTAAAATTTAATCAGCTGTTAACTTTCAACTAAATAAAGCACAAGACAGATATCTACACAAGCACATAACAAATACCAAAATTAATATTCTTAGCTTGTTTACCTATATATTTTCCCCCTCTACATATATGACTTGCATGCTTTTATAAATTGAAACAATTTTAAAATATATTTCTAGCTCACTGATAATTCTGCTGCATTCTTCCTTAGGGTCACAGAATACAAGATAAAAGTGACTTGTTGAACCAAATTTTCAATTTATTTATTCCAGTCCAATAGAATGCATGACAAAGCTATTCTGTTGTCAACACAATAGTCACTGAATTAAAAGAAGTGTTCAAACAAATCTAAATTTTTCTTTCCTGATATACTTCCACTAGATAAAATGCATTCAGAGTCCAGAATTAAACTACTGTATAAGATTAGTCTTATTAAACAATTGATAGTTTTGATAACCAAATGCACAAGAGTGCAGGGTCTATCAGAATAAAAAATAACTTTTAAAATTCTGTCTGATAAATATACCATATATACTCTTGTATAAGTCAACCTCAACCTCCATAATGAGGAAATCAAAATAGTTAAAGAGCCCCTGTACCTTGGATCAAACATTGATAAGAATGGAGACTGCAATCAACAAATCAGAAGAAGATAAAGATTAGGAAGGGTAGCCATGAAGAAACTAGATAAAATCCTAAGTGTACAGATATACAATTGAGTGCTAAAATTAGAATCATCCAAGCTATTGTATTCCTCATCACAACATATGAGTGCAAGGGCTGGATAGTAAAGAAAACAGACAGAAAGAAAACCAATTCATTTGAGAAGTGATGCTGGAGAAGAGTGCCCAGGATACCATGGACAGCCAGAAAGACAACCAGCACATGTTGGGGTAAAGTCAGAAAAGCTAAAGCGCAGAATGAACTCAGGCTTGCTAGAGAGGTTAAGAACAATAAAAAGGGCTTTTTTGGATATGTCCGCAGCAAAAGGAAGAAGAAGGAAACGATTGGGCCACTGCGTGCAGAAGATGGCAAAATGCTCACAGGGGACAGAGAAAAGGCAGGATTACTCAACACCTTCTTTGCTTCAGTCTTCTCAGAAACGGCAAAGGGTGCTCAACCTAAGGATAATGGGGAAGAAGACAGAATAGGGGAATTTCAGCACAGAATAAGTAAAGAGATAGTACAGGAATATTTGGTTAACCTAAATGAATATAAGTCTCCAGAGACCAGATGAACCTCATCCAAGGGTGTTAAAAGAACTGGCAAGTGTAATATTGGAGCCATTGGCAATAATCTTTGAGAACTCCTGGAGAACAGAAGTCCCAGCAGACTGGAGGAGGGCAAACATTGTCCCCATCTTCAAAAAGGGAAAAAAAGAGGATCCCAACAATTATCGTCCAGTTAGTCTGACATCAATTCCAGGAAAGATTCTGGAGCAGATCATTAAGCAGACAGTCTGTGAACATTTAGAAGGCAATGCCATAATCACAAAAAGCCAACATGGGTTTCAGAGAAACAGGTCATGCCAGACAAATCTGATCACTTTTTTTGATAAAATTACCAGTTTGGTAGATGAAGGGAATGCTGTGGATATAGTATATCTTGACTTCAGTAAGGCCTTTGACAAGGTTCCCCATGACATTCTTGCAAACAAGCTTGTAAAATGTGGACTAGACAAGGTAATCATTACATGGATTTGTAACTGGTTGACCGGCCGCACCCAAAGAGTGCTCAACAATGGCTCCTTCTCAACGTGGAAAGAAGTGACCAGTGGGGTGCCACAGGGTTCTGTCCTGGGCCCAGTCTTATTCAACATCTTTATTAATGACTTGGATGACAGAATGGGGGGCATACTTATCAAATTTGCAGATGACACCAAATTAGGAGGAGTAGCCAATACTCCAGAAGACAGGATCAAAATTCAAAATGACCTGAATAGACTAGAAAGCTGGGCCAATGCTAACAAAATGAAATTCAATGCAGAGAAATGTAAGGTACTGCACTTAGGGCACAAAAATGAAATGCACAGATATAGGATGGGGGACATCTGGCTGAATGAAACTATGTGTGAAAGGGATCTAGGAGTCCAAGTAGACCATAAGTTGAACATGAGTCAACAGTGCGATGCAGCAGCTAAAAAGGCCAATGCAATTTTAGTCTGCATCAATAGAAGTATAGTGTCTTGATCAAGGGAAGTAATAGTGCCACTCTATTCTTCTTTGGTCAGGCCCCACCTGGAATACTATGTTCAGTTCTGGGCACCACAATTCAAAAAGGATGTGGAGAAACTGGAGCATGTCCAAAGCAGGGCAACTAAAATGGTGAAGGGACTGGAAACCATACCCTATGAGGAACGCGCATTAGGGAACTGGGGATGTTTAGCCTGGAGAAGAGAAGGTTAAGAGGTGATATGATAGCCCTGTTCAAATATTTGAAAGGATGTCATATTGAGGAGGGAGTGAGCTTGTTTTCTGCTGCTTCAGAGACTATAACGCAGAACAATGGATGCAAGATGCAGGAAAAGAGATTCCACCTCAACATTAGGAGGAACTTCCTGACAGTAAGGGCTGTTCGACAGTGGAACACACTCCCTCGGAGAGTGGTGGAGTCTCCATCCTTGGAGGTCTTTAAGCAGAGGCTGGATGGCCATCTGTCGGGGATGCTTTGATTGGGAGTTCCTGCATGGCAGGGGGTTGGACTGGATGGCCCTTGTGGTCTCTTCCAACTCTATGATTCTATGACACACAAACAGGTCCTTGACCAGATTGAGCCTGAACTTATTGAACCTGAACTTTGCTTGGAAGCAGAGATGACAAAACTGAGGATGTTGTATCATGAGAAGGCATTGCTCACGAGAAAGGATGATAATGCTAGGGAAGGTAGAAGAAACAGAAAGAGTCTGACATGTCAGACAGATAGACTCAATCATGCTGTGATCCTGCCTCAATCCGTAGGGAGAGGCGGGAAATATAAATAAAAAATTATTATTATTATTATTATATATTATTATAATCAGACAGGTCACAGGCTGAACTTGCAGGATGTAAGCAGAGCAATGGAAGACAAGGGGTCTTGGAAATATCTCATCCACAGGATTCCTATGAGTCGGGGTTGACTCAAGGGCAGTTTACAACAATAAGTAGACCTCATGTACAGCACACCTTTGGTATCTGATGTGGTTTGGTTCCAGGATTCATAGATGCTTAAGTCCTATTATATACAATGGCATAGTAAAATGATGTTCCCTTATATAAAATGGCAAAATTAAGGTTTGCTTTTTGGAATTTATTTGATTTATTAATTTGGAATCTTTTCAAGCTGTGGATGGTTGAATCCATAGATCCATGGTATAAGTTGAGGACAGATTCTTGTGGCAAAAGTATGGATTTTGATGTGACCTGTGGGTAAGTTATGGGTAAAATTTAAGGGCATGCAACAAAGGATATAAAGGACAAAGCAAAGAAAATCTTTTATTGTAATTTCATAACTGTAATTTGCTAATTTGTTATGTTGCATTTGTTTATTTTCATTGTTTATTGGCATCTGTTTTGTTAAATTTTTTTTGAATGAGGGGTTGGAAATGGAAATGATTTCTTTTTGGTAATTATTGATTTGAAGGTAATTTTCTCTGTTAGGTTTTTGTCATTGAATTGTTGTGGAATTATTATTATTATTATTATGTTTTTGCTATGTATTGCTATGTTATATTTGTTTATTCTTTATATGTTTATTGCTACTGTTTATTGTTATTGCTTATTATTGTTCTTATTCCCACTGTTGTAAGCCGCCCAGATTCCCTGTGATTGGGCGGGATATAAATAAATTTTTATTATTATTTATTATTATGAAAAAAAAATGCCAAAGAACTTCTCTAGGCCCCAGCATGATTTTATTGTCAACTTCCACCTAATATGGACCACAGAGTTATGCTGGAGGATCTAGAGATTTCTAGAGAGGTGTTCTCATGGTTTAAAAAAAAATAGTGGCTTTTTGTCATTTTCCCACTTTCACAGAGATCCTGCTACCCTAATCCCAGTGAATGTGAAGGGCCCGTTGTATTCCTATTTTCTTTTATCTGCACACAAAATACAAAGTCTATTGGCTCATTTGGGTTCCATAATATACAACAGTCTAGATGGATGTGAATAATTTAATAACACAATATATGGCATGGAAAGGTGAAGAAATATTTATTGCATTGCTGACCAAGTTTTTAATATCAATTTACAGAAGAAATGCAGCTCAACATTTGGAGTCCATATATTTCCAAGCCTTTAAGCTCCCACAGTCACAAGCTCAACTGATAACTGTTCCTGAGAAGTCATGTTTTTTTTTAAAAAAAATATTATATGTTAATTTTCAAAATTTCTGCCAATATTAACATAGTTTTAGATATTTAATTCTCCCCAACAATGAATAAAAGCATGAAACAGTTCTGCACAAGCTTTACATAAAAAATGACATTCTACTGCAAAACCACATTTGGCTGTCTGCATCAAACCAAACTTAGGAATGTTCAATTAGAACCATATGCATTGTTCTTCATACCCTAATATTTATGGCCTCCTTTTCCTATCAAGGTAGTAGGCATACAGGGCAATTTTAACTGAATTGAGGCTTTTACAGCAATATATTCTGTAAGCTACTTAATATTATTTAAATGGTAGAGAACAAACAGAATAGGGCAACTGTTTAATAGTGGTATTCAAATACTGTGAACATTATTTCTAATATTGTCCTTCTCATTTATCCAAATTATAATAGGCTTATAGCAATTTCAATCACTTTTATTAAACATTGTGTGACTCCGGTTTTAAAGTCGATAAATACAGTCAGCATTAATCTATAGAATCAAAGAAACCTTAAATTGAACTAAAAGCAACCTGAAAACAGCTGGATGATGAAGAATTGTTCAAGCCACAAAACATTAGAGTTCTATTAAGGGTTTATAGGAATTTTAAATCATAAAAAAGAAAAAAAAGACTAATACAGTAACATGCCTTTTCTTTTATTCTTTTCATTTTTCTTCTATGAGTCTAAAATTTTTGCAGCTGGTCAGAAATATCATGTTCCCTACTGTCTCAAAAGGCTTTATTTGACTAATCTTAGCCATACTTAAAACTGAACATATAAGCAGCTGTTGAAAATAAAAGTAGACATTATATGGCTTTGCCAGTGTACCAACAAGAATAAAGCACCTTCTTTTACAAGGCCCATTAAAACATTTAAAACTATCATATTGAACACCAGACACTTACTTTCCATTGCTTTTTAACATTTGTATTTTTGTGCACTGGATCCTTGGTATCCACTGGGGATTGGTTTCAGGACACCCCCAAGGATACCAAAATCTGTGAATGCTGAAATCCCATTATATACAATGATGTAGTAAAATGTTAGCCCTAATATAAAATGGCAAGATCAAGCTTTGCTTTTCTGTTAATTTTAAAATATATTTTCAAGCCATGGATTTTTGAATCTGTGGATGAAGAGCCCATGGATACAGAGGACCAACTGTGGCCCAAAACAGATGGACTAAAAGGACTGTGTTGTGACTGCTGTGGTGTCATTTGTGCCTGGGTTGCAATAACACCACAATGCGATGGTCTTGAACCGGCCACTGAAAATTAGCTGATTTTTCTGCTCCTTTTTGGCCTGGTTCTTTTCTGAAGACAAAGCGTCAGTCCAGGTTCCAGCCACATTCGGGGCATGCATCATCTAAACACAGAAACCGCATCAAATGTAACTATTAATATGCAGAATGATCTACTAAGCTGAGCTTAATTACTTAGGATCACAGTAGCATTTTTATAGTACAACATGAATGGCAGATAGCCTTCTGGGACAAAAGTATATGTATATAATTGCATCCTCACTTGTATTTCATTGATATATTTTTTAGAAGTCAGTCAGTCAGTCAAATAGCATTTTGTTCCTTGTTTCTTTTATTTATGTTACAAATTATCATGCATAAGAATTATTTTTATGTGGTTGATGGATATAACAGTACAGGCAACAGTGGCTACAATCTGTTAGGAGATGTGTAGAGTGCCACCCCTGTATATATACTGTAGATTTTTTTTCCAACATGTTAACTCTTACAATTTTTGCTGCTGAGACTGCACTGGACTGTAACTAAATTATGTCATCTTAACATAATAACCTAATTGGCCTGTCGTCTTGAAAACAATGCAACTGCAAGATGGAAAGGGGCATGAAGAAATATAAATGGATGCTGGGATGAGGTGGGGTACTCATAAAACACTTGTCTTCAGCTAAGCAACCTTTTGAGTTTCCTTCTAAAGCAGGGGTGGGTATTGTGTGGCCCTCCAGATGATAAAGAGCAACAACTGCCATCATTCCCAAGTACACTCGTCCCCCGGGTTACGAAGGTAATCCGTTCCGGGATTACCTTCGTAACCCGGAAGTCGTTCGCAACCCGGGGGACCGCTTTCGCGGACGGACCGCGCAGCCATTTAAAGGGGCCGCACGGTATTTTTCCGCTTTTTTCCTTCGGATCCCGGGGGATACAATGGCGGTCCCGCCGCCTTCGGATCCCGGGGTTTTCGTAACCCGGGGGATTCGTAAGGCGGGGGACCACTGTACTGGCTATGCTGGCTGAGGCCACTGAGATTTGTAGTTCAATAACATCTTGAGAGCCATACAATTCTCACCCGTACTTTACTTGTTTACTTACTAATACTAGATCTGAAAAGGCAGGGGGAGGTGACAAGTGCTCTTCCCAACTATCTACTGTTTTGGCAACCAGGCCTAAATACAGTGAAACATGAATGGAAATGATGAGGCAGTTGTGCTTACAGCTGCTCTGTAGTCTCATGGATGTACTGTAACCATGATTAGATTAAAAAAATAAACATGACAGTGAATAGATAAAAGGAATAAATGTTATTGAATCAACAGTAATTGTTCAAAGGTTTATTAGACAGGTAAGCTTCAAGAGACAGATACAGCCAGAGCAAAAATGAAATTGAAAGGAATTTGTAGCATGCCTAGGCCCGAATTAGGTAGTGGCTAATCACTTTGGTGTTTTTTCTGAGAACAAAGACAGAATCTGGGCAATAAAATCAAAGTTGGTTTGGGCTTGTCTAGCGAGCTAGCTTGTGGAACAATAAAGCAAAGAAAATATAACTATTTTGAGTTAACAGTTAATCCAGTTAGAGGATTCTTGTACATAAATAATTAAGGCAACAACAACAACAACTGTATTAGCTTTCCAGAATTCAGTGGGGCTTCAGTTTCCAGGCACCCTAAAATAATAGCTATGTTGCCTATAAGAACATTGTCATGTTGTCCTAGTCATTAGAAATAATCAGATTAAAGTAGAACAACTAATGTATATATAAACACGTAAGAGGATAACAAATATTCCTGGCTATTACATGTAATCTGTAGTATTTCAACTGTTTTTCCTAATATTGTATTGACACTGTGCCCCAGATTCTTATAGGCTCAGACACTGTATATAATGCTTGAGGAGGCTCACAAAGATAAGTCTATTCTCCAGCTATGGAAAGGGATATGTTTGATGAATATATTTCTTTTGCATCCTTATGCCACTGTTCTTCTTATCTTTCCCAAAGTGGCGATAGACATGTACACCAAGGAGTTTTCTTTACACATACTCTGCAAGTGTGAGGGACAAGCATACCTGTCTTCTTTCTTCCAACTGATAGGACTCCCATGTATACTTGTGTATAAATTGACAAAAAATTGACAAAAAAATCAACCCCAAAACCCTGAATTGACTTATACACAGGTCAATGCTGAAACAGGGACCCAGTGTGAATGCAGTAACCAGAGACAAAGGCAAGAGGCTCCTCTGGGTGTAAAAACAGCACTCCCACCCCATTAGCCCTCCCTTGCCCTAACCAGCGAAAGAAAGACCACCCTTCCTCCCTTCTTTTTCAGTCTAAGCATTCAGCAGCAACATGAGAGAGCCTGGAGAGTAACTGAGGTGACTATTTTAAATAGAGGCTTAATGTATATAAACCTCATGAGGCTTGGCAATCTCTCTGCAGAGGCTTACACTGTCCTTGTTCTCTTTCAGCTTCTCCCTCAAAGCCTCCTTTGCTGTTGGATCACTTATGGTGACCCTAAAGTGAACTTATAATAGGGGTTTCTTGGAAAAATTTGTTCATAGGGAGTTTGCCTTTGCCTTCCTCTGAGGCTGAGAGTGTGACTTGCCCAAGGTAACTAGTGGATTTCCATGACTGAGCAGCAATTTGAACCCTGGTCTCGAGAGTCACAGTCCAATACTCAAACCGCTACACCTTATGCAATACAGGAATTAATCTTGGCCTATCGCACACGATCACTGCAAAGATTACTGATGCGTTTTGGACACATTATAAGAGTTAAATTTAAAACAGGTTTAGTTATACTTCAGCTATAGACTGAGGTGAAATATATGTGTGTGAATAAAGCCTTGCAAATACATTTACACATATTGCTACTCTAGTAATCTTTTTACTAGCATGCCTGCCCACTGGTAAATAAATTTAAAAGGAGGGAGGAACCCAAAAACTCTGTAAGTCAGAAAATTATTCTAGGATTACGAAAAAGATGCTTATTTTATTTCATTTTTATTTCTGTTCTGCATTAACTGAAAGAAGGTATTAAACTATGTATAGTATTACACCAAAACCATTGAATCCTCTAATATCAGAATTTTAAGATTGTATATTGTTCTAGAATTAGACAGGGTTGCAAAGAAAATACTTGCCATTGCATTTTTATATTTTGTGGTAAAAGACAAATATTTCGTTTTTCTGTAAATGAGTCATCCATCGCACGCACCCCACTCTAATACCTTTTACTAGATAGAGCAAATATTTTGCAAATGAAGATGGTTCTCCTTTTTCTCTCTTTCCTCATCTCCCCTTCTCATGTAAAGCATATTCATGTTTTCTCATGACATCCATGTGCTTAATTTTTGACAAGTTTTATTCCCAAACCAAAGTGATTTTAATATCAAATTAAATAATTAATAATAAAGTCTATATGGACTTTATGGGTGGGAATCATACAGTCTCTAGATTGACTCCTAGAGATGTGAACTTCCTCCACTCATTACAGCAGGCCTCAGCTCCTCCTGGACTTTTTTTTTAACTGAAAAACAGAGAAGGGACAGGAGAACAGTGACTTCTGTAAGCCTACAGAGATAACCATTCTCTTTTAGTACAAGCTGTAACCATGTTTTATTCTGCCTACCACAAGAGCAGTTTTACAAAAGAATTAGGTTTATGGATATTCCTAGTTTTGCTGGGGGCGGGTGAATGGCACGGCTCTTGATTGATCCTGGAGAGGTAAAAATGGCTCCAGATCCCAGATTGTTTACAAGCTTGTTGACTGTAAGCATATTTGCAAGCAACCGCATACATAAAAACCTACAGATCTGCATATTGATCAAATTAAATAGTAGGATTTCCAGGACAGACAGCATGATATTTAGGCAACCTAAAACTCTTTGTCACTGGCACTTTCCTTGGGAATTAAGCCCTTCACACATCGCCATGAACAGGAAAAGATTTTGTTCAGATGTTTTTAAAACCCTACAAATTGTAACACAACATGCCTCAAAGTGATATCGTTTGCATATAAAATTGCTACTCCTAGAGGCTTGTTTTCCTGTCTCATTTCTGATTCAGTTTAATTACTGAAATTCAGTTAGTGAAATTTCATACTTCTAGTCACCTTGCAGTCTGAATTTATTCTTGTACTTCATTAATATAATTATGTGTGTCCAATTTTCAAATTAGGAGCCTACAGGCTAGGACTAGCCATACATATATACAGATACAAAACTACTTTTTTTAAAATGCCTATTTGATACTAGATACTAGTATTTTTAAATGCCTATTTGATACTAGAACTAATCATCCTGAATGACAGACATTCATGGCCCCATCCTCTATGAATGTACAGATTGCTTACCTGTAACTGTGTTTCTTCGAGTGGTCATCTGTGCCCTCACACAATAGGGTTTGCGCCTGCACAGAGATCCCATTCAGATGCTGAAAAGCGAGCAGATTGGCAGAAGCCCCTCCCCTCCCACTCCCTGAGCATGACCAATCCTGCCAATCTAGCTCCTCCTTCAGTTCAAGTCCGCCGCAAAGAGCAGGGACCTGACCGAGGGGAAGTAGGGCAGGATTTGTGTGATGACACAGATGACCACTCAAAGAAACACAGTTACAGGTAAGCAACCTGTACTTCTTCTTCATGGTCTCTGTGCCTCACACAATAGGGTGACTAAAAAGCTTACCTGTGGAGGTGGGAAGGTCACTGCAGAATAGAATACTAAACAGCACGACCAAAACTGGCATCACTTCGGGGCCTGGTATCCAGCCGGTAATGCCAAACAAACGTGGATGGCTGTGACCACACAGCCGCTTTCAGACCTCTGGCAGGGGAACACCTTGGAGGAAGGCAGCAGATGAAGCAGTAGCCCTTGTTGAGCGAGCACGGACACCAACCGGTAGAGGGCATTTAGCCAGTATGTAGGCTAGACAATGGTCTGGGCAATCCACTTTGAAAATCTTTGTGAAGAAACCGGGTTACTCTTTCTGGCTCCACCATAACAAACAAACAACTTGCTGGACAACCTGAACACAGCAGAACGTTGAACAAGGCACGGTGAACATTGAGGGTGTGCATAGTCTTCTCCAGAGGCGAAGAGGGGTCTTGATCGAAGTTAGGTAGCACAATCTCCTGAGAAAGATGAAAGGGTGAAACCACTTTAGGGAGGAAGGAAATGTCTGGTCTGAGGACCACCTTGTCCCTCTGGAACACTAGGTAGGGCTCGTCCAAGTGCAGGGCCATCAACTCCAAAGCATGCCTCGCTGAGGTGATGGCCACTAGGAAAGACACCTTGAGTGTCACCAGTCTTAGAGAAGCTGAGCCTAGAGGCTCAAAGAGGGGTCTCATGAGCTGTGTGAGCACCAATGAGAGAGACCAAGCCGGTGCCAGTGGAGGCAGTGGCGGATAAAGGTGGTGAAGTCCTTTAAAGAACCTCTTGAGTGTTGGTGATGTGAAGAGTCAAGCTGATGATGAACGAGGTGGTTGGTTAGCAACAATAGCCGATAGGTAGACCTTGAGGGACGAAAAG
This sequence comes from Urosaurus nigricauda, assembly GCA_034509955.1. Taxonomy (NCBI): domain Eukaryota; kingdom Metazoa; phylum Chordata; class Lepidosauria; order Squamata; family Phrynosomatidae; genus Urosaurus; species Urosaurus nigricauda. The sequence goes on from JAOEGL010000005.1 coordinate 140,675,529, forward strand.
GCCAAGCCTTGGTCCTGGAGGTGCAGTAGGAAGTGAAGTACAGTGGAAAGGCTCACAGGGGAGGCAGACTCTGACCTGGTGTCTGCAAAGGCACAGAAATGTTTCCACTTGTAGGCATATGACTGCTTACTGGAGTTCTTCCTGGAAGCTGCCAAGACTTTAAGCAGTTCTGTTGAAGTCATGGTCTGATCCTCCATGCCGTCATTCGAAGTTTGTGAAGGTCCAGATGTAGGACTGCCCCGTCAGAGTGGGATAGCAGGTCCAGCAACTTCGGCAGGTGGAAGTACTGGCCCTTGGCCAGATGGAGTAGAGGAGCGAACCATGGTTGTCTTGGCCAAAAGGGTGTCAGCAGTATCGCATTGGATCTGCTCATCTTCGCCACCGTCCTGGAGATTAGTGGGAAGGGCGGAAAGGCATACAGGAAGTCCTGGTTCCAAGTGCAGAGGAAGGCATCTCCTAGTGATCCTGGACCTCTGCCCGCTCTGATGTAGAACAGTTGGCACTGAGCATTCTCTGGGGTGGCAAACAAGTCCACTGAGGGAGTCCCCCATCGAGACATCAGAAGATGAAATGCTTGGGTTGACAGAGCCCATTCGTGTTGGAGGACTTTGTCCCTGCTGAGGGAGTCTGCCAGCACATTGTCCTTGCCTGCCAGGTGGATCGCCAGCAGGGAGCCAGGGGTCTGGTCCTCCACTTCTTCATTAAGGGAAGACATAGTCTGAACAGGATATTCAGAATGTTCTTCCAATTCACTGGTGGATTCCTCCATGGATTGTGAGGCCATAGGTTGGTGTTCGACATAAGGCTGGATCTGGGCTGAGGTGAAGGATGATGTAGAGGCATCCACATGGGCCGTCGAAATAAACTATGTCAATGTCGACATCGATGTCGAAGTTATCCTTGACATCGGGGCTGTGACTGTGGTCAGTTCCACTTTGGGCATAGCGGTAGTAGCTGGAGGTGGCAAGACAGCTCTTGACTCACCCCAGTCATGGGCAGGGGAACGGGATTGAGACCTCCGATGTGAGAAGTGGTCGAAGTAGGGATCCCTCACGTAATACCAGTCTCTATAAGATGGAGAGTAGGACCAGTAAGACGGGTGTCTTTCCCTCCAAAAACTCTCCGCTCGATGTCAAGCCAAAAAGGATGCCGACGAGTGGGGGGAGTCAAAATAGTGTTCCTCATACAGTTCAGGCAACCTTCAAGGTGGAGAAGATGGGAACCTCAGCCATATTGTGCCTTGGTGCAACCTCAGCAGGAGGCAATATGGATGAGACTGTCGAAGTCGAGGTCGATACGGTGTCGAGGTAGATGTCGACACAGGCTGTAACACAGGTTCCAAAACCTCCGGTGCCGAGTCGAATACAGTGACTGGGGCCAGGGCTGGAAGGCCAGCAGATGGCACTGACGTCGGCTTCAAGAACGACATGGCTAGATCAGCCTGGGCCAACTTAACCGAGACTGAGACCTCCTTAGACTTATGTTTTTTCTTCTTCTGCCTGTCTTCTTCCTGGGATAAAGAGTGTTTCCTGTGCTCCCGAGTGGGTTCCTCTGGATGAAGCATAGACTTCGCCTTGGAAGCAGTTGACGTCGAAGGTGGTGTTGACGTTGAGGCCGTTGATGTCGCTGCAGTTGATGTCAAGGTGGCCGGCAGGCTCTGAGAGAGCTTTAGGATCCTCAGAAACTTTGAGATAGGGAGTCGCCCCAAGGGGTCTGATTGAGACTCCGACGCCTGAGAGACAGAGAGGGCCTTCTCCCAAAGATGGGCCTTTAGCCTGTCAGCCCTTTGGCGAAGCGTGACTGGATTAAATGCCTTGCAAGGCTTGCATTTCTCTGGGATGTGGGTATTCCTCAGGCAAAAAATGCACTTAGAGTGTGCATCTTTCACAGTGATCTTGTTCCCACATTCAGTACATTTCTTGAAGGGAGTGGCCATAAGAGGCCTAACAATGCGAGGGGGCCCGTCCAGGCCAAAAAACCTCGGAAAAAGCTCCAACAAGAATCGAAAAGGGCAGGTCAAGGAAAAAAACAAAGGGAGTTAGATAGAAAAAGGTTTAGAAAAAAATAGAATAAAATCTACTCAGCAATTCCGTCGAAATGAAGAGCACTACAAAGGAGATGTTTCTCTTGCTGCAGACGAAAGAGAACTGAAGGAGGAGCTAGACTGGTGGGATTGGGCATGCTCAGGGAGTGGGAGGGGCAGGGCTTCCGCCAATCTGCTCAGCTTTTCAGCATCCAAATGGGATCTCTGTGCAGGTGCAAACCCTATAGTGTGAGGCACAGAGACCACAAAGAATATCCAGTCCCCTTTGAAAGCCATTCTAGTTTTGCAGCCATTATGACATCTTGTGGCAGGGAATTCTGCAGTTCAACTATGCACTGTGTGAAGAACTATATCTTGCTGATGTAAATGCTATTAGCAATATCCTTTTTTGTATCTCTACTATTTTGTCTGCATTTTTGTTCTTTTACATTTCCCTCTTTTGGACAAAACTGACCAGTTTCTGAAGATAGTATTTTTAAAAAAAAAAAAAAAAAAAATCTGATGGCTTCCTTCAAACTTCTCATTAGCCATGCTAGTGACCTCTTGGATATTGTAAATTTGCTTTCTGAGCTGTAGCTGTGGAAAATTTATAGGAATGACATAAACCACATCTCGTCCAAATTTGATGGGGGGAACACTTTGCAATGCAAGCAAAGAGTTGATTTTCAGCACTCTCTAAATATTTAATATTTCCATTTTGCAAGCCAAGAGAAATATTAAGAGAGTTTCTTCCTATCCCAAATATAGGCATCTTTCTTCTAAATTACAATTTTAGCATTTTACAACTTTGCAGGAAAAGGAAACCAAAGACACATATATAATAACAATTCACAATCAACACTTACTCTCCCTCTTACCCTGAAATATTATGACAAAATATCCAAAAAAGTTAACAAAGTAACAGAAATACAGAACTCATCTAGTTTGAAAAAAACACTGAAGCATAAAAATCATTCAAGACTGAAAAGTGAGGGAAAGCATTTTAAATAAACACTTATATACATAATAAACAAAAATCGCAACATATATATTCAAGCAAAATGCATCATACTGAGTAGCATTAAAATTCAGAAAATTTGTCCACTTTAAAAAATGATTCCCACAGGCCTACCTGACATCTACATACTGACCAATCATCTGTTATTTCCCCTTATTATTAAAATATGTCACATTTTATTAATCTATTTCAGGTTTAAAGTATAGGGAAAAAAAGAATAGGTTAGAATCAATAGACTTGGCCCTATGCTGTGATATTAGACTTTCAACAGGAAATAAACAATGCAGGAATTTTCACCACTATCCTGTTGGTTTTGTGGCTTTCTAATAAGACTAATCCCATGACTGATTAGCTATGGATCATGTGATCATAGGTATTTGCTAACTGGATAGTCTGATCACTAGTTTCCTATCAATGTCTATTGAGCCAAAGTGGTGCAATAGTTTGAGCATTGGATTACAACTCTCGAGTCTGGAAATCAGGTTTCAAAGCCTCTTCTCAGCAATGGAAACCCAATGAGTGACTTTGGGGAGGTCATACAGTTTTCACCTCACAGGGATGCCAAGAAATCTTGCCAAGAAAACCCTATGGTAAGTTCATCTTAGGCTGCATCCACACTGTGGAAATAAAATAAAACCTACTATGTTGCTACCTGTTGTTATTGTGTACCTTCAAGGTGTTTCTGACGTATGGCAACCCTAAAGCTGCATACAGTTTGAGACCACTTTAATTGCCATGGCTCAATGCTATGGAATTCTGGGAATTGTAGTTTGTTGTGGTGGCAGAGCTCTCTGACAGAGAAGGCTAAATGTCTCACAAAACTACAATTCTCAGAATTCAATAGCATTGAGCCATTGACAGTTAATGTGGTATCAAACTGGATTATTTTTGCAGTGTAGATGTAGCCTTCGGGTCGCCATAAGTCAGAAACTACTTCAAAGTATGCAACAACAACAACTATCTGTTCTGACAAAAACAATAACCAGAGTAAAAAAGTCAAACACTTCCAAGCATCCTGGCATTTTCACCATATTCTATGGCTGTACTCAAGGTTTATACAGACTCTGGGTGTACACGTTGAGAAGCACAATGGAGATTTTCAATTAACAAAAATCAATGCCTCTCACAAACAAGGAAGAACAATACATGTTTGTTAAATAGCACACCCACATGTTCTCCAACAATTAGCTCAAGTAATTTTAAATGGAATTCTGAGAAGAAACTGTTACTGAAACAAATTCTGAAACCTTAATGTATTATAGATTATTCATCAAACTGATGTCATCACATACAGTGCCTACACTTTTACAGAAAAAATATTTATCAGGATTTTTAAAAACCTACTTGTTTTCACTCCCTGTGTCCGCAGCAGATTTGAGGCAATCAATACTAACCTGCATCCATGGCCTATGGGGGCAAGTGCATAGTGAAGACACTCACTGAATTTAACCTATATCAACCTTTGACAATCAACTGACAAAGGAAGTTTGCAAAGGATAACTTTACAATGAGCCATCACCTTGGCATTCAGCAAGCAGCAAGGACAGCTTGCTTGACAGCCATCTCCTGCATGCTGGAGGTTCTTAGGAATTCTTGTATAGCTGTATATTGTTTGGGCATCTTGAATCTTTTTGCTATTCATGGAAGTGACAGAGCTCAATTTTGGCAGCCTTAAACCATTTACTATCAATTCTTGTGTTTGCAATAGATTACACATATCAATTTATTTCACATTTTTAAAGCTACATCCTGACTTGTTATCTTATATACTCTTTTCATGTCTATCTTTTTTTAAATAATAAAATATGATAGTCCAGCTGAGAACTAGCCAGTATAAAGTGCAACAAGACAGTTTCCTAAACCCCTGATTTCTTGCAGATACAATAACTGCTCTTCTCCCCCCCCCTTTTTTTTTTTTTTTACTAGAGGCTCCCCATTCATTTCAGTATAACTCTTTGAACTGTTTTTCCCTGGAACCAAACAGAGACTTGGGAATCCTGGCTTGAGCAGGATGATTAGTACAAGAACTTTCTACTTTCCCAAACAGTGTATTTTTGGAATACTGAGTATAGCACCTGAAGCCTGTGATCTGAGCATCTAAAGGCAGTGGAAGAAGGGAAATGATATCTATGAAAGCTCACACTAAAATAAATGTGATAGTCTCAAAAATGTTGCTTGATTCCTTCATCCCCACTTTCCATTACACAACACAGTAATTTAATGGGTTGTGCATTTTCTCCCTCTAAGAAATACATAACAAAGGGGCTAAACAGACAGGCAAAAACAGGCTGGCTTGAAGGCATGGCATTTAGATGACACATGCCTTGAAGTTAGTAGAAAAGTGTCCTTATGCAGAGAAAAGCCATTTCAAAAAGAAGCAGCTTTTTCCCAGCTTCGTCCTGATGTGAAGCCATGTCATGTGGTCATGACATGAGCACTCCAGCTGCCTTGGGAGCCAGTGGTGTGGTTGGTGGGGTTTCAATGTGGCTTCAGAAAAGGCAGCTTCAAGACACTTTTTCATGCCCATCTGTTTCACCCCAAAGATTTCTATTTTTCAACAGGAATTTGCAAAACTTTTGTATGCCTTGGATCTCAAAGCCAAGTTATCCACTTATGTTCACTCAGTGATGTTAGAATTCAAGGATGATTACCAGAAAAATGACATATACCTTTGGATAGCTTGGCATTACTTCACACTGTATCTTCCAACACAACTCAATTCTATTTCTATGACACATGTTCTTGACAAGAGTTGTAAAAGTGGATGTTTCTGTGCAGGACCCTATTTTTGCCATCACAGTAATTTGAGGTTACTGAACTGTGTAAATTTGTGAAGCAGCATTTCACTGTAATTATGTGTAATATATTATTATCTTTACTCTTATTTACTTGTATTTTGCTGGGATTCAGTATCTCCAATCAGGATCAGATCCTCATCATGATATGAAGCATTCCAACATAGGGTGGTCTGAGCAGTTGTGCCTGTTGAGAAAACCATAACATCAAAATTGCATTTAGAGGGACTGAACCTTTCTTGGAAACTGAAGTCATTTTAAAAGAGGCAAAGAGTGCACAGTGCCTCATCATACCCTGGCAAAAAGATAAAATCATAACCATGATTTCCCATGTCTCATTCATTCCATGACTTAGGCCAACATACAAGCTTTTGGTTCAAACAGAATTTAAAAGTAATGCGACTATGTTTAATACATAGCAAATTGCTTGTACCCTTACTATTAAGAAACAGAGTTGCTAAAATAGAACATGCCTTAAGCAAACTATTACTTGCAGCAGTAAAATATATTGTAAAACAGATGCAGAATTTTATTCATTGTGAATCAATTCTCACATTCCCATATCCTTTATGGAGGGAGGATTACAGCAGTATTCCAGAAAAGGATTCATTAGTAACTCCATCCTTTTGCAAATTTCATAGAACAAGTCCTTGCTGATATATTAATATATTCAAAAAATTCTCTTTAGTTGATTAAAACATGCCAGTAACAAAATGAAAATTGCAGGGAAAATATAAAGGGGAGAAACATATATAAAATTGATTAAAGAGGAGAAACATATATAAAATTGATTTTAAGAAGAAAAGTAGAATAAATTCATTTAGAAGGATTAGCAGATTATTTCCAACCAATATGCAGTGGCAGCCACTACATTTTTCCTAGATTTTTAGTATTCCTAGTTCTAGAGATCATTCACAGGAATTTATAAAGCTTATTGGCAAATACAAGTCCACTCCTGACAAATTCCTGACAGAGTTCAGGGAACAGAAGGTGGATAGTGGATGGTGTCTGACAGGATACATTACCCTCTTAATGTGTTGAAAACAGGTACCTCTCCTCTTTGGCTCCCTCATCTCTAGCCAGCAACATTCCTCACTACTTATTAACTTCTTGGGTGTCTGCTTTTGTCCCTTCTTTTCTATAACTATCTGGGCTATGCTTCTGCATATGTGGTAAAAAGATTTTCAGAGCTTTGAGGATTCTTTCCAGGTTCTGTGGAGTTTTCTTGTTTCCGGATTCTTGCTATGAAGAGAGGCCATTTAGCTTGCATTGTAACCTATTCTCAACCCCTCATTTTGAAAAGTTCTAAGTGGCTTCAAAGGATATGCCCAGAATATACATGCTTATTTAAATAAACTGAAGCAGATGCTTGCTGTTCTGGTGAAAAAAAAACTTTTACAAATTTTGCAATGTGTACAGTGTTACTATGTCAGCTGTGTCACACATACTTTTTAGCAAACCTATAGGACATTCAGTCACTTCTAAGCCAAAGTGAGCTGAAGCTAACTGATAACTTTGTACCCTTGATGGCAAACTGCAAAGTCACACTCCTATTTTAGCCAAGTTTTTTTTGGGGGGGAGGGGCATGAAGTTCACTCATTGCAGTGCCTGAACCCTCTTTTTCAGTAGAAGACAAAAACATCTCCACATTGCCTAGGCAACCAGACAAAATCATCTTGCCACCCAACAATGTAGTAATGAGCATTTTGACTGCACACAGCCATGGGGAGGGGGGGGGCACCACTGGAGATTTTGAGGATGGCTAATTGGAATTAGCATGTAACTGTGACAACTAAGATACAACACAGTGTTTTAAGCTTAGCTGTCAGCACAGTGATGCCTGTGATGGCAATGGATGTACAATTGTGGTTTGTGTATTTTGGTACTAGTACGGTAATGAAATTTTATTGCTTTGTTATTTTTGTTTTGGAAAAGAATCCACACAAGAAGAATCACAAAGGTGATTGTTACAAGAGGTAACAACAACCATTTCACAGAAGGTGGTAGCAGAAGTTGTGACATGACAGGACAATTAGAGGCTCCACCGGAAGGAAGAACAATGTCTCTCTAAGGAAATAATGCATGTCCTTCAAGAGAGATCTTTTTTAAATTAGGTGCTATAAGGAGACTTTGGAGGGCCAGTGTGGTTTGAGCATTGGATGACTCTAGAAACAGTTGGAATCCCTGCTTGGCTATGAAAACTCAATGGGTGACCTTGGACAAGTCACACTCTCACAGCCTCAGAGGAAGGCAAAAGCAAGCACCTTCTGAACAAATTTTCCCAAGAAAACCCCATAGTTGGTTCATCGTACGGTTACCGTAAGTCAGAAACAACTTGAAGACATACAACAACAGCAGCAACAACAACAAGACTTATGAAGGAGAAGCAGAAAGCGAATACACAAGGACTGCAAAATGGAACGTATCTGTAAACAAGGGCAAAATGGAAAAGGATGAGAGTAAGACAAACCTAAATCTAACATCACAAAGTTATTCATATATGCTACATTGATGAACCACATCAACAGATTGGCACCACCCAAATCTAATAATTAACAAAATGTTATTTGGATTTGGGGGGGGGGATATATAGCATATAGCACAGAAACTCATTACTACAGTGACACTTGTGACCCATTCAGTATTCCCAATACTCACTAACCCCTCCATCTGCAGTGCCTTAGCATTAATATTTTCCTTATTTCAGCTCAATCTTTGCCTCACCATAAATAACTAGCTAACTAGAAAATGGAATAAACAAAATAGACCATTATTACTGAATATGTTGTACAAATGGGTTACCATTTTGAGTGCAATGCTCAGAAAACAAAACATAAGAGAGATGGGGAAATATCTGGGGTATAAATATTGGAAAACAAAAACAAAGACATGCTGCAAGAGTTGGATTAGAGGAAAACTATAATGTTACTAAAACCAAACTTCAGAAGTAGCCTCAAGTTGAATGTGTTTGTAGTAGAAAACAGTAGCTTTAACTCAAGAGCCAACATCTGGCAAACATTACCACAGAAGCAAAGCAGAGGTTAATTATAGATCTCCTAGTGCATGGCATCAATGCGATTCTAAAAGTGACTGAATTGACTGGGCGACTAAATTGGCACAACAGAAAAAAACAGTTTTTTCTAATGCAGACAATGCTTCACCAAAGTATCTTATGTTGATTTGAACTTCTTTTCCTCTTGTTTTTCTCTTTCTCTCTCCAGATGTTCATATTTGCTTTCATCTCTTAGTAGCCATGCACTGTTTTTGCAGCTGTACAATCATCATATTTTAATATTATTTCTAGTACTCCATTTTTGAATTGTATTCAATATACTCCTTTTTTATGTGCAATCAGGAGGAATCATATTTTCAGCTAAGCAACTAAGTATGTGCATGGTACATTTCTGTACTACACTATTACAGTGACAGCTGCAATGTCTTGTGTTATTATGTACAAAGCATTTAACTATTCAGGTTGCATCTTAATGCCTTACGTGTTGGACACTTTAAACTGTATCTTCTTCAGCTAAGGAAGTTTTTACTGTTTCAGGCTTATGTGATGTGCATGATGTGCACGTTTATGTTGAAACAATTTAATACAAGAAAGATTCAACATGAAGTTTTGCAGAAAACCAGATCAAAATGGCAAAGGCTACATAGGAAAGGGAGGAAGAATGGTTTGCTAATGAGTACAGATCCCAAATTCTAAAAAGCAAGATGGAAGCTGCAACAAGGGAAATAACAAAAAGCAAATCACTAAGAATAGGTGATATTCCAGTTGAATTGCTGCAATCCACATTGACAGAGTCAACTATAGTGCTAACATACATATGTCAGCAGGAAAACAAAACAAATGGCCAAACGATCAATTTACATCCCCAGCCACAAAAAAGGGAAATACAAAAAACTGCAGCAACTACAGGACAATAGCATGCAAGCAAAATTATGTTCCAGATTCTACAACATAGGAGCTGTACAGACCAGCATGAAGACCTGGCATCAGAGCAGAGTGGGGGCATGGCAACTGCCTGTCCCGACTCTCTGCCCAAAGTGGTGTCACACCACTCCGACAACTAGACAGCAGGCGGCATGACGACGTTTCTGCAGCACAACGTTTACACATGTTGTGCTGAAGAAACGTGGAACAGCTGTGGTGGAAGCAAGGGCGGCTTTTTCCACCCCAGGAAGGAGTGGCATTTTTCCGCTTCTTTTAGAGCTGGGAAAAACATAGACAGAGCTGCGGCGTGTGGTTCTGCAGCCCTGATCCAGCCCTCTAAGGGGTCCAAGAGGGGTTCGGGAAATGGGAAGGCACTAGGGACCATATTGTAAACATACATTGGCTAATGGAACACACCAGGGAATTCCAAAAGAAAATCAACAGGTGCTTCATAGACTATAGCAAAGCCTTTGACTGCATAGATCATGAAAGGCTATGGAACTCCGTTAATGACATGGGAATGCCACCACACCTGATAGTCCTGATGAGGAATCTGTACTCGGTCCAGAGGCTATTATTAGAACAGAACACAGAGAAACAGAATGGTTCTGAATTGGCAAAGGGGAACTCAGAAGGCTGCATTTTATCACCCTACCTGTTCAACCTATATGCAGAACATATTGTAAGAAAGGTAGGCTTGGGCATAGGAAAAGTGAAAACAGGAGGAAGGAATAGCAACAATCTAATATAAACAAATGACACTATAATATTAGCAGAGAACTTCAGAGACCTGGAAAAATTACTTAAAAAGATCAAGGAAGAAAGCGCAAAGAGAGGCTTACTGTTGAAAAATAAAGAAAATAAAAATAATGTCCACGGAGAATCTATACAAACCAAGACAATGAAGGAACAGAAATGCTAAGAGAGTTCTCATACCCAGGACCACACACTGATAGGAATGAGGACTGCAATCAGGAAATGCAGTCAGGAAATCAGTCAGCAGTCAGGAAGTTTAAGAATGGGGAGACTGGCTATGAAAGAACTAGAAAACATCCTAAAATGAAAACATACAACTGAACACAAAAGTTAGAATCATGCAAGCCACTGTATTGTCTATTACCATGTATGGATGTGAGAGCTGGACAGTTAATAAAGAAGATAGGAAGAAAATCCATTCATTTGAAATGTGTTGCTGGACAAAAGTGGTGAGGATACTGTGGATGGTCAAAAAGATAAACAGATGGGTCCTAGAGCAGATCAAGCCATACATTTCCCTGGAACATAAGATGACAAAGCTGAGGCCGCCATGATAAGACATGATACACTGGGGGGGGGGGGGACAATAATGCTAGGAAAGATGGAGGGACGTAGAAAGAGGAATGTCACATACTAGATGGATGGACACTATTAAGGAGGTCACAAGTATGACTTTGCAGGAACTAAGTAGAATAGTGGAGGACAGGGAGTCTTAGAGATATCTCATCCACAGGGTCACCATGGGTCAAGATCAACTCAAGGGTGGTTAACAAAAACAACAACAGAGATCTGAGGTTTGTTTTTTTAATAATTTCAGAAACAATCTAATTTGTCAATCAGAAAAATGGTTTGTAGGTAGTTTAGTTTCTTTGGTCAATTTACACTCAATCAAGTTATACAGTTATTGTCTCGTTGTGTTAGAATATAATCAATCACATTATCATTCATCTCTGGATTTTCTGTATATTAGGGATTTATCTATTTGTTGATTTAATAAAGATGAAGGAATTGCTTAACCAAATCAGATCAGCGTTAAATCTTTACATGGTTACTTTACAGTGACAAAATAAACTTCTCTGGACTAAGCCTGATGATCCCAGATAGGGAGCAGGAATATCAGCCAGGTTCATGAGGTGAAAAAAAATAAAGAATTCGTAATACTATAATTTATTTAATTCATTGCCTAACCCATTTTTAACTTATGGGGCTTTTGCACCAATAAAAACATTTGAAGAAACAAGTCTCTTCAACACTGAATACTGTTATATGTATTATACTGAATAATAAACTCCAAGTAATTTGGTAAATACAGATGTTGAAAAAGAAATTTCAAGCATTTTCATTTTCACATTCTGTTCCTTCATTCTCTCCTGCCAACAAATGGTATTGAATGTTGGAAGAATGGCAGTTAGGAGTAATGGGCAACTAACACAAGGGAAGAACTTCAATTTGTGCTCAATGTTTTATTTTGCAGTTGCATGAGCCTGGTATAAGTGAAGATAATACAGTAAGAGAAACCTGCACCCACTCACTGTAATTTATTACTGCTGGCTCCCACTATTCCATTTCAGCTATACCAAGAGCACATTAATAGCTATTCATACAGAGAGTTCTACATTTAAAAAAATCACCTGTGCTGTTAAATTCCACAGATGCAATGCAAGCATTAAACCAGTAACAGTTAGGACTTTGGATTAAGAGACTAAGAATACAATACTATTGGTTTAAAGTGAATCTTGGATGTTCACATCCATAATCTCTCCTGCTAGAGTCACACATTAATTTATTGTCTTGTTTCAGACAAAAGATAGCATGCATTGTAAAAGAAAAGAAACTGAACCAACATATAACTTGAATGGTTATTTTTCAAAAACTCATTTTTTAAAAAAGCAGCTACTGAATACTGAAGACCAGTCAGAATGGACTTAGATTCCAAACACTGTATGTACTGGACATTTTTTTTAGCTCAATGAATAGTCTCAATGGGTGGCAAGAAATAGCAAGCCCAATAGTGGGAAATACAAAGCTATCAGTCATTTACAAGGACTTAATGGAGGCGCATGAACAAGTATTTTGCAAAGATAAGTCTTCTCTCACTAAAATTTTATAGAGTTCTTTTGGAGCATCAACAAGCTTAAGGACAAAAGTGATGGCTCTGTAGACTCAGACTTTCACAATAATTTTGCATCCAAAAACTCCAGGGCTAATTTAGCACTTGTGAATTAAGAAGAAAGTTCTCTCTTAGACTGGCAATGGGTGAAAGAGTGAAAATAATTGGTTAATTGGTTAGTTCTCCCACAAAAGAGGACTAGGATCTGTGAGTTTTCCTTGAGAATTTTTACTGGGACCAGTATTATTTACTTTGTTAATACATGAATTTGGTTGAGCTGAGGCAGCTAACTTTGCTGATGACACCAAATTATTTAGGTAGGTTAAAAAAAAAGGGATTATTGAAAAAAACACTCCAAAATCATCTCTTAAAGGTAATCTAGGGTTGTTTAATAAATTTTAAAGTCCATATTGAGGTGATACCTTTATGAAGCACAATATTCATTTGAAGTTGACAGGCTCCTTTATCAGGTAAAGATGGTTTTAAAAAGCATATACAGCCACGAAAGTGATGGTGTTTTGTCTCCAAGTGAAACAAAAGTTAATGGAGCCACAAAAGCTGACTTGAGCACTCCAGTTGTAAATCCAGGAAACATTAGTGGAAGAACGATATGATCCTTGATATATATATATATTTGCTTTCCAGGAATTCAGTTAAACAACTCTGTCTTCTCAAACTATGAGTTGTAAGCATGCAGGATATTCTCAATATACAGCTTCAGCTGGATATAAAATATCCATGTAAAATATCCATATAGGGGCATGACATGTGCAAATGAGCATCCATTACCAGATTTCTTTACTGATCCAACAGCCAGGATCCACACTAGCAGTCCTTTAAGCACAGTTAAATATAGTCAAGTGGCTGTTTGGCAGGAAATGAAATGCATGGATTAAGTACCACTCTAAACATTTGAGTTGCAGAATTTCAGGGTTTTTTGTTATTGTTGTGGTTTTTAGAGGTAGGCATTACAGTTCTGGATATACTACAAATCCATAGTTGAATCAAATTTACAATATCCTAAACTTAACCTGATAAGCTTAATTCAACTGATTATATGAACTGGCTATGAAAAACAGCAGCATGCATGCACGCACGCACACACACACACACATACATGCAATTTCTAAAGCAAGTAATTTAAAAGCTAGAATGTCCTGCCCACTTGCAGGACACTATGACAAACATGGCCCTATCTCAAATGGTCGTCAGACCCACACATTGTGCGGGTCATACACTTGATGTGGTCTTTAGTATGGAACAGGAGTATCCATGGGCGGAGGTAATTCAAACGGCTACATTGTCACGGACGGATCATTTCCTGATCAAGCCTAAACTAAGAACCACATTCTGCCCCACTGGGGTGGAGGACCCATTAGAATGGTCCGCCCTGGAAGGCTAATGGAACCAACTGGATTCCAGAAAGCCCTAGAGGGTTTAATGGTTGGCAATGCTGGTGATTCTGTCAAAGCTTTTAGTGAATACTTGAAACATCAATCTCACCAAGCCTCTGAAATCTGCCCAAGAGGAAGGAACGGAACCACTGCAATGCAGTACCTCCGATTCCTAACCCTCTCAAGCCATTCAAGAAGATGTTGTGATTGTGTCAAAAGCTGCTGAGAGGTCCAGTAACACCAACAGGGAGGGAGGGTTGGGAGGATATGATATGAATACTTTTAATGTTGTAAGCTGCTCCAGAGTGCAGAGGGGAAGGATATAAATAGATTTCATTATTATTGTTATTTGTGTGTGTGTCCATTTTTTAAGGTGGAAATTCAACTATGAAGTCTTTAGCAGCGGATCAACTAGCTTTAAGGTGAATTTTAGTTGTAACAGGTGGCTTCAGTTTCTTGAGTTGGGGTGAATGAATAGCCAATGTGATGTAATGGTTTGAGTGCTGGACTACGACTCTTGAGATCAGGATTTGAATACCTGATAGGCTATGGAAACTCACTAGTGATTTTGGGCAAGTCACCCTCTCTTAGCCTCAGAGGAAGGCAATGGCAAACCTTCTCTGAACAAATTGTGGCAAGAAAATCCCTTGACACATATGCCTTAAGGTCAGAATAATTGGGGAACAATTTGAAGCCACACAAGAACAACTATATAATGAAGGAGGTCTATCAGTGGAGATGTGGATAAACAGCATCTTATTTTCAGCAGATGGCTAAAGGTGATCATAAAATTAGAATCCTAAACCTGCTCAAAACTTAGTTGGACTTAGAACCTTTGGGGTGAAACAGATGAAAAAATAAGCGGTTTTCAACTGCTTTGAAGGCAGGGCATTTAGATGATGCTCATCTCTAAAATGGGTAAAAACTGGACCAAAGCCATGCTCAGGGACCAAAACCCAGAGAAAAGAAGATACTTCAGCTTAGCGTGGAAGATGCACATCTTTGGACCTGGATATAAACACCCTGATGTGAGTGCGGCGCTGCAACAAAGCAAAGAAATGAAAGTGTGACAACACCAATATACAAACTAGACAGTCCAATAGGGGGGCTTGGGGTGAAGGGGCATGTGAGAGGGCTCCATGATTGTGCTTTGCCAATGTACCGCCCACACACCAGTGCCTTGAACAGGTGGAGCATTGCACATGTGACTATGTGGCCAATCAAAGGTGCAGCTATTCAATGGGATTGCATCTCGGTGTGTTCATGCGATGGTACATATGTATGGGCAGTGGGCAGTGAGCTTTCAATTCACTTTGGGAAAACAGAGGATTGAGCCACTTTTTCTGCCCTTAGATGGAATCAAGACTTTATGCCGTTATCACACCTAGTCTCTCCCACCCCCCAAAAGGTTATCTTGAACAGCAACAGTTAAATTCAGGGCATGACATAAAGCCTGAACTCAGAAGATTCCGGATTGGACTAGCTTTTTCACCTTGATGAAAAGATGTTCTTATCAGCAGTCACTTTATTTTAGTTTTATTTTAGTTGTGTTACTATGTTTTTATTTAATTATATTGTTTGCGAACCATCTTGGGTCCCATAATGAGAGAAAGATGGCATATAAATCAAACATTTTGTCTCCCCTGCCTGCTTTTGCAACAATCTAGGCTTAGGTCACTCTTATGAACTGATTCATTTATCTGATTTAAATCCTACCTATTTCCGCATTATGGAACCAAAAGTGAAGTATTCCTTAATTTGTTAAAGTTTCTAATGTCATATTCAGCACTCCACATTCTATCCATATACATAGAAAAGCAGGTCTGGATTAAGATTATAACCAGCCTAAGCAAGTTCTCATGTATTCATAGAAAAAAATGGCAAATCTTAGTTCAAGTTCAAAGTACTCAATTCAAGAGCATGCATTAAAAGAGTACAAAGTACTCTATTAAAATTAGTAGGAATATTCTCTAAATCTTTTCTGATATGCAAAACATGGAAAACCTATTTAATAGCACACAATATGGTGCTGTTAAACTGCGTTAGTACTCAATATGGTGCCCTCCTAGCTCTGTTAGTTAATCTTCTAGCACCTTTATCTAAGTGAACGTAAGCCATTTTGCTGAATCTGCACAGTTGCTTGGTAAAAATTTGATCCTGATATGAAAATTAACTTTGAGATCAAGTGTAATGTCAGGTGGCACATGTTTTATACACAATATTACAGTTTCAAAAAGTCATCTTCTGCTAATATTTTATTTTGCTCTTGTTAGATTTATACTGCCAGATTGATATAATGTTAAGCGGCCACATTTTTCCATACATACTAAACTTGTATGAAGACTTCAGCACAACAGTTGAGAAAACAATGCTGGCTTGTTTTAAGCTACTTTCTTTTTAAAAGATACACTGAATTATCATTGCATGTAGGGGCTTGGCTATATTACATGTGCTATACTATGCAAGACCTCATTATACCAGGCATACTGTCAACTGCCTAAACAATCAACATTCAAAATATGACATTTAACTCTTGTTAAAATTCAGCTCTGTGGCACAGAGGAAGACAAGACACACGTAAGACACCATATGTTGGACTGGAGTATCTATTGCTCCACTATACATTTCCATTAGCCTTGTACCTAGGTTGTATCATATTGGGGCTTGTTTCTGAATGCTCTGTGTGTGTGTGTGTGTGTGTGTGTGCGCGCATATGTGTGAAGGGGAGAAGAGAGAGATATTGAAAAAGAAAGAGTGCATCCTGTTTATATTAAGAATACTGTGAAGGGAAGGAAAATGTGTTGTTCTAGTTATAGCTGCATATGTGATCTGCCATCTATAAAATAGATGGCCATCCATGCTTTCATTAAATTAAGATAAGATGACAAATATAAAAGCTGCTAACATGCACATCAGACAACATTAAGCATTACAGAAGGTTTCTGCTGCACAAAAATGAATTTGAGCACTAGGGAAGAAAATATATTGAAAATGCTTTCTAATGAGCTTCATTCATTGCTCCCACCCACACAGTGGGATTTATAATTCCAGAACAGCTGATATCTGATTGTCAAATTTGGGAAGCACATATTTCACAGATGTAAGAAACAATTAGTAAAAAGCAGACAAAAAACTCAGGCAGATGAAGCATTAACATTAAACTTGCAGCAGTAAAAAAAGCAGAATGTATGACTTCCTCATCCCAACCTCTTTTGCATTTTCTCTTGCACCACAAGACAAAGGAGGTCTGATTGTACCCAAGTAGTAAGGCAGTTCTCTCTGCCAAGCCTCTGCTGTGCTTCCAGCCATCTTCCCTGTCCATTCACCCTGAGGTTTCTCTCATCCAATCACTCTTTTTGGTATTCTAAAATCCAGAATCCTACTGTCAATTCCTGACAAAGACATCAAGTCTTTGTTCCCCTGCAAGACAGCACATCCCCAGAGGCTAGTTTTCAGGTATATTGCTCCTAAAAACCCAGCCGCTGTGCACACAGTACACATACAGTTGTCTCAGGTGGAGAGTTCTGTGTATGAACTGTATAGCCCTCAGACCTCAGTATGAGCCACTCCCGTTTTCTGTGGTCGACTCTTCGGACAGTAAATATCACCTTTATAAAACCCCTCAAACTTTACTATCCCAGTTTCCATATTTCCATTTCAGTTAGCTCTGAATGCTGTGTCTGTTTGAATTGTGTGTGAGAGAGAAAGAGAAAGAGAGAGAGACTGCACTATGCATTTTCCCAAATAAAAACTTCTTAATTCATCTAAACCTGGAGTCCTCATCAGTTATTACTGATATACACAGGTGCAAACAGGTCCTAAGGTAAATAACTCAAAATTTTATTTCAAAATTATTACTGCCTGAGAAAAGAAACATGTGGGAAAGCTGAAGCATTATTCTGTAAGTCCATGTCAAAAATTGTTTTGTATAAAGTAGTTGCCATAACAGCTTATGTTGTACAGAAAATCAAATTAGGACATTAGGAAATCATATTATCATATTATTCAATAAGATGAAGCATGGAACTTTGTAATACAAGTATTGTGATGTCAAGGTCAACATTGTGGTATCACGTTGTGATATTATATCAAGATTTAACAAAGGACTTTCATTTTAAACAAAGGAAGAGATTTGATTTCTCCATCCTTATAAACATTATGAAATATTAAACAACAAATGTTATTTAACATAGATAAAATTCTAGAAGAGTAGACCAATTCAAGTCAACCTACAGCGCAACTATAGTGACACAGCTATCTAGACATCTTTTTCCCCATCTTTCTGTGGAAGAGCCCCATGAAATTTACTAGAAATCATGAAATATTCCTTATAGCTCTCTCAAATTGATTAATTTTTGATAGCGCCTTTCAGAAAGGCTCTCCTCACAATCCCATTTCTGAAAAGCTTGGTATATCCATTTGTTTTAAAAGTGTCAAATGAGGGCTAAATCAATGTTTTAAGAATTGCCTGGTAATATTGTTGTGGGATTAATCTTATAGAATAGATCATCAGCATGATTACCTTTGGCATTCTATGTGCACAGAGTTCCAGTTTAAGCATGAAAAGCCTTCTAATGCCAGCATAGGAGAGCTATATATTGAATGATCTGCCACTATTCAATATTTAATCCTGCAATTGAAGCCACTAAAGGGATACAACCAAGTAACAAGATGAATGAATTGTGACCTCCAACTTGCAAAATGACATCCTGGACAATTTATCTTTTGGGCATGTAGTGCATCCCACAGCTAATATTTCTATCACTTCTCCTGAGTTTAGGATTTGTAGATTTGATCAATGCTACATTAGCAAAGTACCTGAGGTGACAGACAAGGAATCTATTGCTTACGCTTGAACAATATGCTAGGTCAGTGTGGCATACCTGGGGTCGAAAACAAAGGCCTATTAAGGATAAGATCAATTTTACTTTAACAACTGTTTCAGTAAGCAACTCTTGCAAGGTGACTACAAACCGTGTTGAGAATTTGAAGGAGGGAATAAGCAGCTTCTCCTTCTCTTTTTCGTTCATATTATTATTTCTGCTTTTCAACCTAAATTGGGACTCAAAGGAGGTCACAATTTAAAAGAACAACAATATTAAAAACATAAAAGAGCTTTAAAATAGAATTAAAACTATTACAGCATTAAAATAAACCACACACAAAAAAAGAATAAAATGTATTGGAATACTGCCTTGGTGTAGGGAGGTACTATCCCCTTCATCAACACAGCCATTCCCCCCTGGTTTGTTTGATAAGCCACGAAGGACAAGGGTCTAGCACAAATATGGTGGCTCACACCTCTCTGAGCATCCTGTCCACATCCTCTGGCTGAACAGATGGACAAGTATCCATTAGCACTATCAGCAAACAGTTGAGAATACTATCAACTACAGCATCCATGTCTGGGCGGATCAGAGCAATCCTGTCCTCTATTGCAAAGTGCCATTTGAAGTACCATGTGTGGCACATAACAACTTAAATTAGAAAGGAGATCATTTACTATTACTAAAATGAAATTAAAATATGATGATGGTGGTAGTGGTGGTGATGATGATATTTGTATCCCTAAATTGGGGTACAAGGAGGCTTACAAGTTAAAAACATAATATAGCTAAAAACACACCAAAAAAGTAAAATTAAAATAGGACCAAACTTTTAACAATAATAAAATGATTTATACTTAAAAGATCAAACACCATTAAAAGATTAAACAACGATTAATATTGTTCAGTCTAAAAAAAACACAGCACCTCAGCCGGCTCTTTTAAAACTTTCCATTTTAAAAGTCTATGGGAATAAAAAGGTCTTTGCCTGCTGATGGAAAGACAGTTGGAAGTGGCCCATTCTGGCCTCCTAGGAAGGGAAGATTAGAGCGCAGGAGCCACAACAGAGAAGGTTTCTCAAGTGTTCCCACCAACTATACTTGCGAATATTCTTTTGTTTGCTTTTACATTAAAAATTCTTGGATGATATAATTTGATGCAGCTGTTTTTATTTCCAGTCAAGCCAGAAAACCCAGAAAACTCCATGATAGATTTGCCTTAGGATCAATATAAATTGGAAATGGCTTGAAGGCACATAACAACAACAACAATAACATAAAACATAAAAGCAACCAGCAAATAAACATTAATTACATTTTAAGTAAGGAAATAAACACCTACTGAAGTACTGTAAGTGGTTTCTTTTTTCCACAAATGGGATGGGTTAGACGTTAAAGCATCATAAACTCTTATGAGGAAAACTGAAAAATCCTTTTCCTTCTCCTCATCCAGACTGTAAACTGCCAAGAATACATTTCCAAGTGCACCACTGTCTTAACAGGTTAAATGTATGGTAATATATGAAAAATGAGTACCTAGACCCTCGAAACTTTGACACTGTGATCAAACAAGCCTTACCCCCAAAATATAAAAGAAATTTTGTTGGCCTCATCAATATATTCATGTTAGAAAAACAACCATTCAACCAAAACAAGCATTTGTGTCACATGCACCTTTTTTACACACCAGTCATCTCTGACAAGAGTTAGTGTGGCTTAGTGGTTTGAAAGTTGGACTATGACTCTGGAGACCAGGACTCAATTCCCAGTTTGGCCACAAAACCTTGGACAAGTCACATGTTCCCAGCCTCAGGGGAAGGTGATGGCAAACCTCTTCTGAAGAAATCTTGCCAAGAAAACCCCATGATTTCTACAGGCTTTAGGGTTGCCATAATTCAGAAACAACTTGATTGCACACAACAACAATGAAAACCCTACGAAATTGATAGGGTCACCAGAAGTTGACTTGAAGGAACAGATAGACAGCACACATACTTTTCTGACAAAGTGATTCTTTTCATCTCAAACTTTTTTTTAAAATCAGATACAGTCATCATACCATTCAAGTTGCTCTGTCCATACGAGTGATTATAGTACAAGAAGAACAGGGCCGAGACTAGTTATTTTCTCTGAGGCAAGACAAACATGAATTGAAATAATCAAATAAACAAATCCCAGCCACTGAAAGTTATCCTGTAGCCACAGGGAAGGGAAATACTATCTTTCCTATCTGATTTTCAATATTATAGAGTTTCTGGCTAGTGTAAGTTCAATACTTATAAGCACAACTACATAGAAAAGACAGCAGGAAAGCCTTACAATGAACAGCATCACATTCTTTGTTCAATAGGAAAATGTACTATTGAATTTAATAGGGCTTAATTCTAAATAGAAATACTAATGTATTTCTGTAGCATAGTAGGACTGCAAACAGGGGTTGGTTTATTGTAACATGCTCTATGTAGAAAACTTCAGCCGATCCAAAGAGCTGCCACCAGGTTGTTAACTGAGGCTGGATATAAAGAGCAGACAAGCCCTTGAAGCAATAGCTCCTTTATTGGCCAGTCTGTTTACAAGCAAAATTCCAAGTGCTGGTTTTAAGCTATAAAGCCCCATATGATCCAGGCCCGTTATTTTACTAAATTATCTCATATGAACATGTGTTTGAGATGTTCTGAGGAGGCCCTTCTCACTATCCCATCATCTCTGCAAAAACATCTGGTGAGAATATGGAAGAGGACCTTCTCAGTGGCTATCCCCAGTCTCTGGAAATCTTCTCCCAG
Source organism: Urosaurus nigricauda (assembly GCA_034509955.1). Taxonomy (NCBI): domain Eukaryota; kingdom Metazoa; phylum Chordata; class Lepidosauria; order Squamata; family Phrynosomatidae; genus Urosaurus; species Urosaurus nigricauda. Next base: position 140,697,170 of record JAOEGL010000005.1, read on the forward strand.
AGGAGGCAGACTTGCACCCTCCTTGCTTGCTTTCTGCGGACAAGTTAAGACCTTTATGTTTCTACAGGCTTTTGAGGACTTGTTATACAAGGCCTTTCCTGAATAAACAATGAACTGGATTTTCTAAATTGTTATTTGTGTTAAACTGCTTGTTTGTTTGCTTATTAACAGTTTATGTTTTTAACTAGTTTTAATTTTCTGACAGTTTAATCACTCTTTAACTTGCATATTTTGTGACTGTTTAGTTATATGGTTTTCTTTTGTTTCTTTCTTTGTTTTATCTCAATCTGTTGCAAGCCACCTTGAGTCCTGCACTGCAAAAAATGTGGGATATACTGCTAATACTGCTTACTACTACTAGCAGCAACAGCATAGAGGATTAATAACAAGATATCTTCATCTCTCATTCATAGGACTGTAGTACATTCCTCCACAAAAATATACTTTTATATATTTGCACTGTTCAATGGCTCGACATCATCATGCAAATAAACCCCCAAGAAATTCAGTTGCTACTAAAATATTAATCTCTTGCCCTTTGAGATATCAGTTAAAAAAAAAAAGGGGGGGGGGAGAACAAAGGATTGGCATTTTTTCCCAAATACAAAGAGATTCATCTGTGTACACAAAATAAAAGCTAATGAGCATTTTAGGATTTTGCCTTTGCAGATCCAAAGGAACTATTTGTGGTGATCCCCTCCTTTAAAAAAACAGCAACAATGTATAATAAAGAATTACATCATTTGTCACAATCTAAAGAATATACTCTTGGCTAAGAGATTTGAATTGTACCTGGCGAACTGAAAAAATACTGTATATATTAATTGAGATGTGTGATTTGTATGTAATATGACATTTGATTAAATGAAATCTGCTTTAGCAAATTCCCTGGTAAATGTTTAGATTTCAGATTTTTGGGCTGAAGCAATTCCCATACACCATACAGAACTGATTTTAAAGTTATTATAGTTGGCACTCATACAATAGGAATCAAAAGTTTGAAAATCACTGTGTTTTCTTTTGAAATCAAATTTCCACTGGCTGGAAGCAGCTCCCTAATCCTCTTTGTCTCACATGTTAAAAATTTGAAACTGGCTCGTTCTACTCAGCTCTTGCCAAAAAGGGTCTGGCTTTTATAAGTGCTCTTTAAACACAGGTTTTGGGAACCCTTTATTCACAGGGCAGGTGGAAAGGGCAGCTGGCTGAATGGATCAGGTTGTGGAAACACAAAACCAGTACTTTCATCTGCCTTCTCCTCTTCAAAGCTGCCCTATACCTCATGCATCTATTTTTAACATTAACAGTTAACATTAATTCTGTAACCTAGATGAGAGTAATATATAGTGAATACAAAGCTTCAGTCCACATACACACAGAGAGAGAATCTTTTTCATGTTTAGAGCTGTAACTAAAATGAAAAACCTCTTTGTTGTTGTGTGCCTTCAAGTAATTTCTGACTTATGGTGACTCTATCATAGGATTTTCTGAGGCTGAGAATGTGTAACTTGCTAAAGTCACCCAGTGGGTTTCCATAGCCAAGCAGGGATTTGAACCCTAGTTACCAGAGTCATAGTTCGATGCTGAAACCACTATGCCCCTTCTTATCAATTTATGCTGGATCCTAAAACTTCTTGTACAAATCCCATTCAAACTATCTTGATCAGCCAAGTGCTGTGATACTACTTCACTATACAATGGAGCCGAGGAAAGTGCAGCCCATAGACTGCATGTGATGTGCAACCTCTTCTTTGTGATCCCCAGTCCTTCCAAGCTTTCCTAAAACCCTCAGATTAAAAAGAGGCAAAATGGTCTCCAAATGGCAGAGAGCCAGCCATGTAACAAACACCTCAACTTTCCCTTTCAGTTCACAATTGGCAGAAAAATCCAGAAACATAAACTAAACAGCTGAAAATCAGGAGCTTCAAAGAGAATTAGTATAACAATCAATATATCTCCATCCTTGGAGGTCTTTAAGCAGAGGATGGATGGCCATCTGTAGGGGGTGCTTTGACTGGGAGTTCCTGCATGGCTGGGGGTTGGACTGGATGGCCCCTGTGGTCTCTTCCAACTCTATGATTCTATGATTCTATGACCTCTTCCAAAAGATCTAATAAAACAAAGAGTAATTTAAACCAAGAGTATGGATGCTATAAAACCAATAGAACACATTATATAACACACACACACACACACACATTTAAGACAAAAAAACAACAACGAAGCAATACACTGAATAATTCTATAAAAGAGAAGAAACAAGTTAATTCAATGAAAAAACTTTTTTCAATGAAACTACAATTTTAGAACTTGAAATAAAAGCTGCTTTCAAGGCACTTGGGATAAATAATTAGGAACAGATGGTATACCAAAGAGATGGGCCAAAATAAGTGGCTTCTAGCCACTTTGGGAGCATGATGTTCAGATGACTCATGCCCCCAAAGCAGCCAGAAGCCACTCCAAAGCCATGCCGAAGTGCAGGAGCCGGACTTTCCAGAAATGGATTAAATCCACTCCTGCTGGCAGCCCGTTTGGGACCACAGCAGTGGCCTGCTTCAGGAGTGGGCCATTTGGTTGCCTCGCTTCCAGCCCAATCAGGGCCAGAGCAGCCTCTGGCTGCTCCTTCATGCCAGTCTGATTTTCCCCATAGACACAGAAACCACTGAGATTCTAACTTAAATTTGCCAGCAAAACCATGGCTCACAGATAGAATATGGTTAACATACGCTGTAGTCTCCAAGGAAGGGGACACCAACGATTGCAGTAATCACTGGACCACTGCATTAATTTCCCCATGCAAGCAAGATGATGCTTAAAATTTTACAACAAACACTTTTACCATACATGAAATGCCAGATATCCATGGCAAGTTCAGAAAAATAAGAAGCACTCAGGATCACATTGTAGACATATCAAACAATGATATTTCCACTACCCTGTCCCGGATTCGTCCCTTCTCACTTGCTGCCCCGCACTCCTGGAACCTTCTTCCCTCACATGTGCACCTCATCACTTCTCTATCAAGGTTCAAAAGTTAAAGACTATATTGTTTAGGGAAGCGTTCCCAGGATTGTGCCATCTGCCCCAGGATGCCTCCTCTTAACTATGGATTAAGAAGCCAAGCCCTCCCTCCAGTCCATCTGCCTTGGTCCAGGCCCCAGAGGGAGAGATGAACCACTGGACCTCATCCCCTCCCCACCACCTTCCCCTTTTCCTTTTGTGTTGTCTTTTAGACTGTAAGCCTGTGGGCAGGAATCTGTCTAACTATAAGATTGTATGTACAGCACTGTGTAAACTTACAGTGCTATATAAATAAAATTAATAATAATAATAACAATGTCAGAATAAAATTAGGGTGTATTTTACCAATTATGACATATTATCATGCAAAATTATGGATTACTCTAAAACAAGCAGGTATGTCACAATATTTGATTGTCCTGAGGCTTAGAGCATATTCAATACAAGAAGAGTTAGGAGAAAACATGGAGAAACATATGGTTCCAAGTGAAGCAAATGTGAATTTTATCTCTCCTATTTAATTTGGACATAGAATTTCTCATATGTAGTGAAAAGACAGATTGACCTGGGATAGTAGCAGCCAAGCACAAGTCATCTGATGTCAACCAATGGGATGCTGGCTGGGGAAGGAGAGTGAGGGTCTTGCTGAGTCCAGAGAAGGACATAGGTTTTAGGAGTTCCAGAAGGAAATTTGTGGTTACGGTCTAGAATGAGGGACTTTTAACCAATTAGGTACTCGAAGTGAGGGAGTTAATATAGTTATCCTGAGTGCCAATACTATTAGGCTAGGAATATAAGCAGGAAAGGACAGTGTGGGTGTCCTTGAGAATTATTAACATGGATACTCCGTGAGCGTTGAAGATTTGTAACAAAATTAACATTCAAAAAGTCATTTTACCAACTGTATTAAATATAAATAACACAAGTTCCTGAGCCAATAACTGTTTATTTTGAAACTGTTCAAGTAACATCTGTTTGAAACACCTGTTCAATAAAGTTCAGTTTTTATTTCAACAAAAGCTTGTCTCCATTTTAAATTACATCCACGCTCCTATCATTATACAGTTTTTTTTTAAAACAAAGAGTTTAAAAGGGTCTTCTTCTGTCTGGGGACCCAATGTCGCATTATTATTTTGGTGCTAGTCATATTAAGGAGAGGGTGGATTTCACATCTACTCGACAAAATCATACCAGAAAGCTGGATTAGAAGTGGAGGAAGGAGGCATGAAAACTGGAGGAAGAAACAGCAATAACTTAAGATATGCAGATTGTACTGTACTACTAGCAGAAAAATAGCAAAATCTAGGAATGGTGAAGAAAGTCAGGAAATAAAGTGCAAAAGCATGATTACAGTTTAAAATTAAGAAAACAAAAATAACGAACACATATGATCTACATAATGTTAAAGTGGATAATGAAAATAGCAGAATAATGGAAGAATATCCATACTTTGGCCCAGTCATAAATCAAAATGGAGGCTGTAATTAGAGGTCTGATCGAAACACTAGATAAGATCCTAAATGATTCTAAATGAATGGGACATCATGGAATAAATAAGTGGAAGAACCTAAATGCTCGGACTGTGATGGAGTCTCATTCTTTGGAGGTTTTTAAGCAGAGGCTGGGTGGCCATCTGCCAGGGGTGCTTTGATTCTGAGTTCCTATGTGGCAGGGGATTGGACTGGATGACTCTTGACTCTTCCAACTCTATTCTATGATTCTAAATGTAAAGATATATTACTGTACGCAGAGGTCATGATCATCCATGCCTTAGTATTTCTGATTTGTATGTATAGTTGTGAAGGAAAGAAAGCTGACAGGAAGAAAATCAACTCATATGAAATGTGGCCGGAGGAGAGTTCTATGGATATTGTGGACAACAAAAAAGACAAATAAATGGGTTCAAGAACATATCAAGCCTGAACTCTCCATGAGGCTATTACACATATCATGAGGTAACATGATTCATTAGAAAAGACAGTAATGCATGTCAATGTGGATTGCAGTAGGAAAAAAAAGGAAGACCACACTGCAGGTAGATTCAGTCAAGGAAGACACAGAGCTTCTACAGACCATCATTGTACGCTGGTGTGGGGGCAGCGTAACATACACACATCAGCTGCCCTCACACCGTTGTGACGCTGTGCACCCAATCGCACAGTGGGGCATCACTGTGCTCAACTGGCGCAAAAAATTGCCAAAAATAAAAGGTGAATTGATAGCAGTTAACAATGGTTAATTGTTAACACAGTGGCTCAGTGGTTAAGTCACTGACTCTGATGACTGCAAGGTCAGCAGATTGGCAGTTCGAGGCCCTGGTGCTGTGAGTGAGCTCCTGCCAGCTGTCCCAGCTTCTGCCAATATAGCAGTTTGACAACATGTAAAAGAGCAAATAGAGTGAGTCCTTGTTATCTGCTGAGGTTTGGTTCCAGGACCAAATGGATAACAAAATCCATCTATGTTCAAGTCCCGTTAAAGACAATGGCATAGCAAAATGGTGTCCCTTATATAAAATGGAAAATCAAGGTTTTCTATTTGGAATTTATACTTTTGTAGGAATTTTCCAAGCAGTGGACGCTTGAATCTATGGATAAAAAAATCCATGGATAAGGAGGGCTTACTGTGGATAAATAGGTACCACCTTGGTGGGAAGGTAAATAGCGTTTTGTTCAGTCATGCTGGCAACATGACTACGTAGTTGTCGTTGATAACTCTGGCTCCCTCACCATAGTAACAGAGATGAGCACCGTCCCCTACAGTCAGACACAACATGACAACCTTATCAAAAGGGAAAACTTTATCTTTGAACAATGGTCACCTGAAAGTTGGCTTGAAGGTACATAACATTCATTCATTCTCCAGTGTGCATATTATGTATACATAATTATATAGACATAAAGTCCATTAAGTTCAATAGGGCTTACAGTTGGCCCTCTGTTTTAGCGGGGGATCTGTTCCGGACCCCCAAGAAAATGAGGCTTGCGCATATTCAAGCCCCATAGGCTCGAATGGGCTGCACCACCATGCATGTGGCCCAGGCGCACACACTATTGAAAATAGCGGTGGTCACCCCTCTGCAGATATTCAAAGTTCTGGAACTCAGATCTGTGAGTTAGGAGGGGTGAATGTAATTCTAAATAAAAGGCAGAAGTTCAACCTTAGCTGAGCTATCACAACCCATGAAGCCCCAAATATGGACATGTCAGCTACAGCATTTGGATTTTCCACATACAACGCATGCTCTCTGACCAATACCTCCACCCAAATTTTTCACTGGATGTTTTGGAGATGTGGGAGATTATCATATGATGCTCTTAGAGATTCCCATGGGAAGGAAGACACATCATTGTCCCTGTCCCATCTCCTTTCATTCATGGGGGAAACCTGTGAATGAATTGCCAATCATGCAATGTCCTGGGTGAGAAAAGTCATTCCCAGGGCATTTGCACCATTGGTAGTTACGTGGTGTCGCTGTCCACTCCTCTCCCTTGCTTTGTTTTACTTTTTTCCTCTGTTTTTTGCTCAATTTCAGAGCTGTTCAGCCTCAAAATTTTAAAAAGTGTTCTCCATGATTAACTTTCTCATGTCAAATACTCTGTGAAAATTATTGTTCAGCTGACCCTCGAATTCCATATGACTTTATTTCAAACCGTTTGTGGACCATGTCAGAAAGATAAATGTATTTAAAAATTTAAAATATGATAGTGTAGAGCCACACATTTTAAAAGGAAATCACTTTTTGGAGGGGGTGAATTTTCACTATTTGATGACATTTATGTGGCAATATTGAATAATGAGTGACAATTAGCTGGAAGATAGAGCAGACGTCTTGTAAGAAAATTATTCCCTTGTGACTAAATATTGAAAATTCAATTTATTCTGTTTATTACATACCTACTTCAGTAACCATAGTCATAATCAGGTCCTTGACAATATACAAATTAATGGGAGCACAGGGGAATGTCTTAGTAACTTTTCCCTCCTGATAGTCGGCTTCAGTAATAATTTTTAAATATATCCCTAGCTTTGCTTAATGTGTTGCACAAGATATTCTCAGCAGAAACTGCTTTTAAATACCAACGGTGGTAAAAACAGTGAAATCCACTAATTTTTTTAAAAAATCTATTTATATGGTAAAATTAAAATTCAGGAACTCCCCCCCTCCAGTAAGTTTTTTGTTTGTTTGTTTGTTTGTTTCAAAGGAAAGGGTTCTTATGTGTTTGGGTCTGTTGTTGTTCAAAGCTTTAAAGATGTCTTACAAATGAATAAAAACAGTCTTATAAATGCAACTGTGAATGCCACAATGCTATTTAGTCATCTTACTACAGTAGAAAGCAATTGTTGCTGAAATTCTCAAGGCAAAGCAGACAGGCTAACAAAGGATCTTCCCCTTAAAAACAAAGATCAAAATGTGCTTGATCTTAATAAATGAAAATCAGCTCAACAGTGGAGTACTACACACGCCATCGGACAGGAAGAGAAACAGCCTAATTCACAGACAACCAACCAGAAAGAGGGAAACGGCAGTTTTATTTTATTTCAGAACACTATCTGAACTCTGGAGCAGGGACAGAAAGAAGCTGTTTCGTTAAATAAAGAACCAGGATCTTTTAAAAACTTATTTGGTAGCATTCTAGCTAAATTTGTAGTTTGAATCCAAATAATCTAATTAATCTAAATAAAAGCAATGTTTCTCAATACAAAGTGCTATTTGTTCCACTCGGGACCAGCATAGCATACCCTGCTTCCCTTAAAATAAGACATCCCCAGAAAATAAGACCTAGTAGAGGTTTCACTGAATTGCTAAATGTAAGGCCTCCCCCGAAAGTAAGACCTAACAAAGTTTTTGTATATAAACATATATACAGCATATAATAAATGTTCATATTTTTGTTGTTGTTGTTGTTGTTGCTCAACAATAAATATGAATTCTTCTTCATGGAAAAATAAGACATCCCCTGAAAATAAGACCTAGTGCATCTTTGGGAGCAAAAATTAATATAAGATACTGTCTTATTTTCAGGGAAACACGGTAATAACCACATGATTTACACCTCACCTTTAAAGAGGATACTTTAAAATTGACACTTAAAATGTTAAATTTGTTACTGATTTACTAAGATGTAAAACAGAAAATACATTTTTCACATGACTGCCTACAACAAAGCTTGTTTCAAGGTGTTTATTTTAATACAGCCATCTGCATCAAAACTTCAGCATCTAGAAGAGGGATATGACCCTTCCTCCACTCCTCACAAATAACATCTTAGAGGCAAACTGCTTCTGGAGGCATTTTTCATGGGACAAAGGGTTAGCTCTCCACATTCATGGTGGCCTCTATCTGGGTCACACAACCTACTCCATATCTTTAAGGAAAACCATACACAAGACAGGAATAGACGTTTACTTGGCAAATATATTGCCTATTCCAGTTCTAATACTTCTACTCAATTCGCATGCTATAAATTAGCTTTACATTCTTAGATAAGTTGCTTACACCCTTTTCTGTTTTATAGGTTTGTCCCTACTCTCTATTTTCACTTATAAAATATTTCAGTCAGGTACTTCCTGGAACAAGAAAAACAGTAAGAGCTGAGAGCTGTGAGATTTCATTTATTAGGACAGATTTTTGTTTTATTGCAGAAGATTAAGTGGAATTAAGAGAAACATTCCAGCTTATCTATGTAACCTTAAAAGGTATCATCAACTACATGTCCAGACGGAGTCTGATTCTTTTATTCAATAAAAAGTATTTTGGTGCAAAACTCAGCACAGCTATGCCTTCTATGTTCATTCTGCCAGAGCTTGAAAAATTGCTTATAAAAAACTAATTAGACATATTTCAGGACAAAGAACTATAAGACTTTCTTCATTGGGGAGTTATAGTAATGGTCACAAATTTTAAACAGTTCATTTCACCTTCCTATTTATCAAAAGTAAGTAAAGCAGTAACTACCACAAAAGCAAGTTAATTTGCAGTTATCTTATTAAAACACACACACACATACACGAATGTTACAAATTGTAGAACAGTGGTAGAAAAGACGCCTAAGTAGCTTAGGACAACATTAAAAATAAATACACATATATGTGATATTTAAAAAGAAAATCAGTGGCTGGCATCCTGTTAGTAATGAAGCTGTATGCTAGATTTACCACTTCATAAGTGTTTCCTATTCAGAGGAGGAGGAGGAGGAGGAGGAGGAGGAGGGGCAATGGCAATGGCAATGGGAAAGATAAGAGGAGGAGGGAGGAAGAGGGAGGAAGACTCAGTGGAGGAGGAAGGGAAGCAGTTGCCAACTGTGGTGAGGCAAGCTTTAGGCGTCAAAGTTGCATTCTCCTGGATGGCAGCCATGCTACCATTGAGGACTACAGGGACTTGAGCATCTGCGGATTTTTGTATCTGCAGGGGGATCAGGAATGGTTGCAATACTGGCATTTAACCACTGTGCCACCAGGGCTCCCTTCTGGCAAGGTCCTCAAAAATATCCATTTGGCAAGGCCCTCAAAATATTCTTTCCTTTGTCCAACTCTCCCTTCTAAAAACAGCTTTTTATTATTGGAGTTACAGCTTGTAACAGTTACTTTTTTGGACTACACTTTCAGAATCCTACAAAATTTCAATCAGGACAATCTGGGAGTTATAATTTAAAAAAATACATTTTACATGCTGGGAAGGTTTAAACCTCCTGCAAACTGGACTGGCTATGGCATGCTGTGAAAATTCAAAACTTCTATTATTGGTATTCAGCAGACACAAAATTCATGATATTTTGGACTACAACTGCCAAAATCTTCTAGAAATATGTGGATAACTTAATATTTCTGGTAATTGCATTACCAGGTCACTCAAATTCCTTTAAATAAATTGAATTATAAACACAAAAGTGCATTAGTCCAATATGAAATTCGTATTAATTATGGATCCAAGTCTCTCAACCTACCATGGCTTTCCAAGATGAAGTAAAACAAACCCATCACTCATGCTTTGTTTCTATCTGTATCATATTTTCGACTTATTTAGGGGGCTTATGTTCTTAATCATACATTGCTGTGTTTATTTTTATTGTTTACTGAGAGTACAGAGTCTAAAATCATTAAATGTTTTCTTTCCCACCATGGACCTTGCATAGAAATATAAGCCATTATTCAAGTTTTTTCCTCTTACCCTTCATTGATTTATCAACATCTAAGAGCCAAAGAGGAAATGATATTAATTGAATTACTATAATTAATGTATATGTCTATTATGTAAACAGCAGATACAACTAGACTGAAGACTATAGAATAAGGGTGATGTTTTACCCCCTCTTTTATCTGCTATGGTCCAGATACAAATATCTCTTCCAGAAGGTGCTGTTTACATGAAATCCTCCCCTGTCCTGAACGCAAAGAAAGCCTCTCTTAAAATGCAGATGCATGATGCAGAAAAATTAAGGGCTCCTGCCCACATTTAATTTGTATGGGGTAGCAGCAATGACTATTCACAGTTGAGCTATAGATTCTACTATATTCATGTATAATGAACTGCCATGTATGATGTCATATATACTCCACATAGCTTGTGGTCCTAAGGTTTTCTGTGATCCTCTCTCCTTTCACTGTCATAGAAGAGAAAGGGTAAAGCCTTGAGGAAGGGTTCACTGTAGGATGGTCCTGTTAAAAACTGGTTATGAACCTCAAACTGATCCCAATTTATAATGAACCTGAGGGTTATAACCAATAGGTTATAACCTTTAGAACTGTACACCCAGTTATGAGATTCAGGACCACTACTTGATAAACAAAAACAGTCTGCATTATGCAAACCCAACATGAATTCAAGGGCCACGATTGGAGTCACTGTGTGGGAATGTTCCTGAATTTTGCTACCTGCTGCAATGAATATATTTAAATCAATTCTGCTCTACTTTCTTATGTAATTTGACTTCTGTGGTACACATACATTTGATGTGTTAACCCAAAGGCTTAACAGAAGTACAGAATTAATCTGTTACTGTTTTACTTATGCATCTCTAAAATCTCTTTAATTGTCTTTCAAAGATACAGGAACAGAAGTGTCCATTTTGTCTATACCTATTCATTTCCACTTCATTGCTTTTATGATAAATAACAGATGGGGATAAAAAAAATCTCCACCCACACACAATTTTCTTGGGACAACAATATGATAATCAGACAGAGACTTCAGGTTGCATCCAAACTGTAGTATGAACGTTGGTGATCTCCACTATACAGCATTTATTCAGTACGTTTAATGCTCCTGTAATGACATTGTGGCAAATTTCCCTTATTTTTATTTTCATCTAAACCAGCAACTCTTATCCTGTTGTCCATGGATATCCAGGAAGTTTATGAATAAGTTTTAGAGGGTCTGTAAACTGGGTACAAAATATTTTTTTCCCATTCTTTGTCCTTCCTTTAACTTTGCGAAATATTCTTTAAATGTATTTTTCTGGGGAGAAGATTTATAGCATTCATCAGATTCTCAAAAGGGCACAGGATCCCAAAAACAAAACAAGCACTGTTCTAAACCATTTAGAGAACATTCCTAAGGTATGCTGGAAGCCATATCAAAAATTAGAGCTTTCCCTGTAAAGCTAGTTACAAGAGATTTGATCTCAATGATACAATTTCAGGATCCCTATGGAAATATCTACAACTTTTACATCCTCCATGTTGGAATTTCAAGATAGGGAGATCTAAACCATCATTGGATTGTGGCCCATTCTGCATATGTAGCAGGCGAAGTCCAACACTGCACCTTCAACACAGGGAATTATCTAAACTAGTTGTCTAAATGCATCATTCATAACGCTCACCATGGGCATGAAATGCTTTCTTTCTTTCTTTCTTTCTTTCTTTCTTTCTTTCTAGGATGACAAGGATAGCAATGCTGTTCTTCTCTATGCTGCTAACAGTTTTGAAAAAAATAATGCTCCATTGTAGAAATAGGACTGAAGGTATGTTCACATTTGGTATTTTCCATGAAATCTACTAGGACGATTTGGCTTGTGCTGCACTCTTGTCCTGCTTCAATTATCCTCATTCTTCCAAATGTCTTCTGACATTTATAGTCATTATTTTAAAAGTTTCAGAGAACAAGATAATGTAAGCTAATCTGCATTCTGAACACCTGACAGAAAGTTTAAAATAAGAAAAGAAATAAACCATTTGTAAGAACACATTTCACTAATATTTTTAACATCATGGCTCTATTTGAATGAATTTTTTATTGCATTTATATATTTCCCACAAGGGAATAAAACAATTCAATTGTAAAAAGTTAATCACAGGCAAAACACTCTGTACAAAGAAAAGCCTATTAGCTATTTTATAAAATCAATGCATCTCAGACAGTAAAGAACAAAGAACTTTGAAATTAACAAATGAGAATATGAAATTTATTTATTTATTGAGCACTATTAGTTAAAAACAGCTGGACCTTAAATCCACACATATGGTATAATATTTTATGTATATCACCAAGTAGCTAAACATGTTTCCATATGAAAAATGGTATTTGGTACTGGAGAACAAAGACATTGGAGCTGTCCAACTCTTGTTCTCCAGTCAAAAAATAATAATAAAAATAGTCTAAGTGGAACAACACCTTGGACATCTGAACAGCTATGAATGGAACGCTACACTACACTGGGAAGGCTTTTGCATTCAAATGCTAGCTGTCCAATGTGATGCTGTTTCAAAACACCATATCCCTTCTCAATATGATTAAAAATTTAATGACTGCCACTCATATGGCCATAGTTCAAAAAATTTAAACATTTATTCTCAACTAAATCCAACATTACACAAGTGCACTTCTGATTCGCATCTTTTCAATGCACCACCACCACCACCATTCAAGTCTGCTGAAAAAAAATCCTCAACTGTTCAGGACAGATTTGAGGCGAATCGATCAATGAATTTGCTTGTATTTTGTCATTAGTGTCCTAGCAAAAGGACATGATTGGCTAGATCACAATTATCTTAATTTGCACTACCACTACCACCACCACCATCCAAGTCTGCTGGAGCAAATCCCCAACTGTTCAGGACAGATTTGAGGGGAATCAATCAATGGATTTGCTTGTATTTTGTCATTAGTGTCCTAGCAAAAGGACATGATTAGCTATATCACAATTATCTTAATACATTCCCCTTTAATGTAAGGTTCTTAATGAGTCAATTTGTCACTAGATTTTTAGTTTGGAGTAATATTTGTTATGACCAGAAATTCAAAGTTCTGGTTATGATTTATAAACCGTTATATGGAGTGAGAGCCAGTTACATTTCAATGATAATCTTTTTGGACTTTAATTTTATCATATTTGATTTTATTTGCTGAATCCCAATTCTGGGGGAAAGGCAGCATATAAATAAAGTCAATGAATAAGAATAGGCAATAAACATTATTATTAAAGTAACCAGTCTAAACATGATAGAAAGAGTATATCATAATTCCCTCATTTGTGCTTCTAAGGGGGGGGGAAGTTATACAGAACCATTTTTATGCATGAAAATCACAGTACAGTACAGTTTTACAGTTCTTCCAGGAATCGAATAAGGATACATAGGATCTCAAACAATGTCACTGTTACTTGCTAAGACAGCAATCAGGTGTGAGTCCAAGGCTGCTATAACCCCCATATGAATGCATGTACTTTAGGCGGTTATGAAAGATATATCATTCCCTCAAAGTAAATATGTTTAAGAGGGACCACAATACACAAAGATTGCCACATACCATTATTATTTCTTTGTTTTATAATGAATCAACCTAAATGTTCTCTTCTTGTTTATTTAAATATGGTTGCAATCAAACAGCCTATCAATTGGACTCCACTGTATAAGCCTGAGGTTGAGTCTTTATATCCATATGGATAGTTACAGGAAAGATTCTGGCTGAACAGTACTAGTGACTAGATGAATAAAGTACAACTGCAATGTTTAATTAGGAATAAAAGCTTATTGCATATTCTTAAACGACTGTGTTTCACAGAACAATAGAAGCACAGAGTCAGAAGGTATCCCCATGGATCATCTAGTCCAGCATGCTACCAGTGCAGGACTTTGCACTTATACTGTGTTGCATAAGAAAGAATGAACAATACTAAATGCTTCGAGCTACTTAATCTCACTTTAAGTAATTTAAAATGGCTGCTTCATAATAAATGGCAGATGGCATTATCCCAGTCATGATCATACAATAGATATTTTCCTCACAAGACAGAAAATTAAAATTAAATTTGCTTTCTATCATTACATTATGTATGGGGGGGGGGAACTGTGGCGAGTCAGGTATATTTCTATTGGCAAATGAAAACATTTTTATAGAAAATATATCCCATGAAACATAACCCAAGTGTTGAACTATTTATCAGCAAAGCAATGTTTAACACTCCTGCCAGATTTTGCTTCTTTTCTGTCCCAGTGATAATTACATCATAAAGCCTGAGTCAGCAGATTGGTTGCTCTCTGAATCATTAATTAAAACAATTTTACTACTACCACTGTGATTTTTCAAGGACATCAAAACACGTTCAAAATCAAAACAGCACACATCACCAGTTCTGATATGTGCACAGCATGGTTTGCTCTCAATGCAATTTCAAAAATTAGTTATATTCATAATTTAAAAAAGAAATGCAGTATTTTGTATTTGTAACAATGTTAAGATTTCTTTGGTCGAATATTTTTGGTTAGTGAAACTGAGTAGCAATGGATATGAAGCATACTATTAAAAATGCAAAAATTGGCAAAAAGTTCTCTGGAAGTATTTTATGACTTCTTTAGAAATGAATCTAAATGTAAATGCTCATATTAAAGTTAATTCCAAACCCATAGACATACAGCCTATTTTTTTCCTCAATCTGTAACATTCAATATTTTTCTCAGTTAAAGCATTTTTAAGAATTCACTATAAATATCAACTTGCATAAAATGTGTTTTATATCAATCTCAAATGATTTTTGATGTAAAAAAAAGTGTTTATAAGCAATTCAATTAGTATCTTTGCTGTTTTCTGCAAGGCAGCAGTTTGATTTTGAATCAGTAAATGCCAGAAGATTACCTTTGGCATTTTGTCATCTTGCAGCACATTGCACAAAGCCTAAATATAAAATAGTATCCACACATATGCATTCCAGAAATAACACTGACATTACAAAAGGCCTCATAAATAAGTAATAGATTCAATTCCAAGCTGGTTTGGATGTTACACAGAGAATTTTATTTGAATTAATGTATAAAAACTGCATCTAAAGCACGAAGCACTCATAAAAAGATGACATAGTGAATTCAGCCTTTTAAAAAAAATGAAAAGACACTGTGCAATCCCTTTCCACACCCTTTAACTAAGTAATCTGCAATAACCTAAGGGCCACTTGCACCACTTACCCAGGGAGTGATAGTCTCTACATGGTGGATGAACAGATGCTCACCTTTCTATTCCATCAAGCACATCATATAATGTGACAGAAATGAAGTTGCCAAATTCATATCATTTTACCGCTTCAAAATGTGAGTATGCAGAAGAGACTGTTGGGATCAAGTTTTTATGCTTTGGTATGGAATGTCCACATCACAGTTACAGATATAGTGGTGAGCGGGGTATATTTATTCTTCTATCACACATAGTCCATATTCACCTAACTAGGTGGCTGAACCAGGCCTATGTAGGTCTGTTTACTTCAGTGGCTGTCCCATGTACAGTACTGTTTTAGTCCTTGTCAGTTTTATAATTAGCTTATGAATTTTCATCTTCAAACCAGGATTTACATGGTTGTTGATGTCTGGAACAAGTAGTATGTAGTTCCATACCTACTACATGTACTTGTACCATTACAATTTTCATGTCATAGGATTGTTTCCTGATCCATTCCTTAGAGTTTGGGGGGGGGGGGGGTTTGCAATAGCATTTAGAATTTCATTGCTGCCAAGAAATGGCTGGCTGCTCTGAAAAGGGTGGTTTTCTTCCCCTCCCCAATTTCTTCCTGCATTCTATACTCTGAGCAGGAATTCTATCCTGAATTTGTTCCCAATATCCAGCATACATTCCCAGGCTTTATTATTCATTTCTTATTCCTTTGACTTCAAATTATCACATTTTACCAGCTCTTACTTAGCTTCTATATGCTTTTCGAAGAGCCTGGAAAAACTACCAGCATGATTCAATGTAATTCCTGGAACAAAAATAAGATGTTCATGTAATATTCTCAAACTATATATTGTCAAGGAAAGAACAGAAAAATAAATAAAATTGTCAATGATCTCTCAAGCAAGTCATTCTTTTATGTTACAAGCTACAGACCTTTAAGGTTTTGTAAATCCAAAAGACTACAGGTTTGAACAACTTAGCATAAAACAAATTATATTTTGCTCTTAGAACTATAATTAAAAACATGCTTTTTAAAGGGGAAAAAGCACACTAATTTTTAAAGGGGCTATTAATTCATCAGTACTCTGAGGCAGTAAAGTGAGCACCCCCTAACTTCTTAAGTAAGTTCTTAAATTAAAGGTTTTCAAGGATAATATATGGGTCTAAATCCTGTTGTTACTCCCCACTAGAACAGACAATTCAACAATTATTTATTTATTTATTTATTGGATATCATGCGTTTCTCCCAAAATGGGATTCAACAACCAATTCAACAAGTCTACTCTTACTGAATCTAATCAGCAGGATTCCAGACTTTTATACATCCACCAATTTATTAGCATCAATTTACAATTAACCCCACAACTTATTCCAATAATATGCAGTACTATGGAATTACTAATGTCTTAGAGAAAGGTATGTTACCTTAAAATTAAAAAGAATGTCTTCAAATAACTACTACTGGTAGTTCTGTTATATATATTTCTTTCAGTGTTTACATTATGTCCTAACAGGATGGCTATCTGAGTAATATAGCACCTCTTTGATGAGTTGCTGTTTAGTATTATCTTTAGCTAGAAGCAAAGACAAACACACTGGAGGAAAGGCAACTTAAGACAAATTACTGTATTAACAACTGTACAATGCTGCATATGCAAGTAGAATGAGCGAATTTAAAATTTAAAATTCAGTCAAACCAAGTAGGAATGATTCTCATTTTTTTTTAAAAGTTCTCCTTTCATAAAAGTGAAATCTTTAAGATTCATTTTGTGTGTGTGTGTGTGTAGCTTTCGGGCTCTAAGAAATCTTTAAGATTCATTGCCTTTCTGTGGTGAGCTTGCACTTGATATTATTGCAACAGCACAACTGGTACCACATAATTTTGATTGTGCATAGAAATACTCTTCATCCCAAAGATTTCTGCAGCTTGCATTTTAATAAATATCAAGCTGATTTACAGAGACTACATTTCAACATATTTGAATCTGACTCTTTAAGGCAGAGATATAGTTATATACTACATAAAACCTTTCCTACACAGTCATAAGCCTTTTATCACTGCTGATGAATAATGGTGGTAAATGATGAAGTTGCTTACTCATAAATAAAATTCTTTCACTACAGCATTACCCAGGAATACCAGTACTTTGTGCAACTTACTTTAAGAACAGGAGTAACAGTACAAAAGAATCAGAAAGACACAACTCACAACAACAAAGATCCTCTTGTGTAGGACAAAAGTTTGTGGAAGATTCCCTGGAGAAGAATATTGATTGTAATAATAGCTGGGTGACTGGGGAAGAATTCTGTTACTAGGAAGCACACTTCTATGACACAAAGCAGGATAATAGGTCAAGTTGTTATTGATTAATAAAATAAAATGAGA
Source organism: Urosaurus nigricauda (assembly GCA_034509955.1). Taxonomy (NCBI): domain Eukaryota; kingdom Metazoa; phylum Chordata; class Lepidosauria; order Squamata; family Phrynosomatidae; genus Urosaurus; species Urosaurus nigricauda. The sequence goes on from JAOEGL010000005.1 coordinate 140,714,953, forward strand.
AAGCACTGCAGAAAGCAGCTTATCATGGATGTGTGACAGATCTATTTGTAGTAGTGCTGCCTGGCTCAAAATGGTGCACTTCTTGTGTTTCTTATAAAGACAGTGAAATAAAGAGAACAGAAAAGGTAGCTGTGGATTCTTTTATATATAGAGAGAAGGATGCAATGCCACTGTAAGCAAAATAAAACCCCTTAGGAGTTCCAGACAAAACTGTGTTAATCTGTCTTTTGTGAGTTTCATTGGCCAGTATGGATGACTACATTAGATGTATATCATCTTGAAACATAGGGATAATAACAAGGTTCCCAAACTGTTTTTTTAAACCTAAATCTATCTGTATGGAACCGATGACTAAAACTGCAGGAATTAACTTGTGGCTCTCTGGCTATGAATACAAACATATACATGAGCCCTTTCAGATGGGAGCTCCTTTCTCAGGATGTATACAAAAATCTTAAGAACTGTGTCATGGATCAGAATTTGCATTCCATGAACAGAAGAGTATCTTTCCTGTAGAGGAATCCCATCATCAGATTTTAGAGTTCAAGGTGAATTTCTTTTATTCTAACTCCAACTGAAGTTAGTGTTCTATGTTCCTTGAAAATCTACTTCAGGGAGTTGGGAAACACTAGAAAAGTGTTGAACATAGTGCTAGGACAATGATGGTTTCTCACTCTTTTTTATTGACAGGAAAATTTTCAGCTCAGAAGTATAAACACCCACACATTTAGACCCACCAGTAGAAATAAACTCTGGATTTAATCCTGCAAAGGCATCCCAGCTTATCTCAAACACTGGCATGCTGATAGAGCAGTGCATATTAAACTAAAAAAAGAACCAGCCTGAATACGAATCAAATACTTTATAATAGATGCAACTAGCTTTTGCATATAGATGTAGGGAAATTATTTTTAAACCAACCTGAAATAGAGAGACTTTGTTTGTTTTTTTCTCCCCCTTGACATTTGAAAATTTTATCAGTCTTAATTTACATCAAAATCACCTATTAAACTTTACTATATTTAGACTTTATATTGTAATTGGAATGTGCTTAGCAAGTCTGACTTTGTATAGGTATACCTCAGTTAGGGAAGCAGACGCATTCCTAGGGATTACTTCTTTCACAGAAAATTTGGTACAAGAGGCAAAAATAAAATATAAATAATTGGGATAGGTTCCTTATTATTAAAAGAAAAACAGTTTCAAATGTTGCAGCAAACATATTAACATAGAACTAACAATATGCACGTGTGAAATCAAACAATCGGGTCAGGTAAGCCTGGTTTAAGTAGAGAACAATATTTTGAACCTTCCAAAAAGGCTACAAAAGCTTCTTTAAAATGCATCCAGGGATAATTCTTTTTTCTTTTATCACCCTTCCTTCTCTTATGATTTCTATTTTGGCGATCAATCAGATTTTAACATTCTGGAAGTAGCTAATGAGGCAGGCTTATATGTTTTTGCCTTTCCTCTCTGTTTTGCCTCGTTCAGGCATGTTCAGGAAGGCATTGTGATGCCAGGTGCTGTTTATCTTGCCTATTGTGGACAGGGACACATAGTCATGTTAAGGTCTATTAAAGCAGAATCCCATTCTTCCCAAGTTTTAGCCTTACTGCAGATGCTGCTGCAATCCAACACTGCTGAAAATCTTCCAGCTAGACAGAGAGCAAGAAGAGAAAGTGGACTGGGAAGGCATAGACTTTAAAAGACTTTGTAAAAAGAAGCTTTGTTATGTGTGGCTTTGTTGATAAGGCATGCCTGTATTGCCACATAAATCTGTTAGCATGCTTCTTACTAAGCCTACGCAATAACTGCAATGTAGTTTTAGATAGCAATAAATCTATATAACAATCTGTTTTATATTTCCAGTAATAGAGAAACATATGGTTTATCCTAGTTTTTTATACATGTCATACAGATGAATGTAGCAAAATTCTATTTGTCACTTACATATTCACAGTCAGGTCTTTTTGCTTCCTTTTCAATAAATATAAATATTATTAAGTTGCTAAACTCCTTTTTTTAAGTTAATACCAGAAACATCAGACAATCTGCTACAAAATTTGACAAGTGCTTCATTCATTTTGCTTCATTAATTTATTCAAACTCTTGCATTAAAAATAAACATAATTTTCAAATCTATCATTGCACTTATGTAAGCATCTATAACTTCACAAATACACAGTCTATACAGTTAAGATGAGTAGTGTTTGAAAAATGCCCAAGTTTAGACAAACTAATGGCTGAGGTGTTTTTGGGAGGGGGTACCTACTTTTGGTTAAAACAGTCCTCTTACTAAAGGGTCTACAAAAAAATTCTGATACTGCTGATGTCACTGCTTATTAAAGTCTATAAATAAAGAAAAAGTTGAAATAAGCACCTGACTGTTTCAAACATCATCAAATGGAAAGGTGTATCATGAGGCACACACTTTCATAAATGTATTATCACAATACTGGACAGCTTAACTAGATACAACACTAATTGCAGGAATGCAAAGTCTAGAGAGGAAGACTTCAGCCTTCCCTCTACTTACCATTTTCCCAAAGAAAAAGCAATCTTACTGTTTGTATAAGGGTGAAAGCCTCAATTGTTCCCAATGACATTTTCTAGATGTCCTCTCAACTTTTATAATGATGAATTCTTCCTTGCCCTGCCTTCAAATAATCTGTTTTACAGTGAGTTTTTTTTTCAGATGACAAGAAATTACTGGTATATATAGGGATTTATTTAATTTTTTTTCTTATCTGTGTAAGTGCAAGTTATTTGCCTACAGGTTATTTAAGAGTGAAAATTCTGACAAAATCAAACTAAAAACCATCCATTCTTATAAAAAGAGGCTGCTTTTCTAGGTATGTCAGGGGACAATGTGATGCACAAAATCAGTGTTTGTTGCCACAGTAAGTTCACACATTTGTTTTTGATGTGGCACATGTTGGTTTTACCACTTCACAACAGAACTTCCAATGTTACCATCTCTAAGAAAACACTTTCAAGTTACTTTTTTGTTTTTCATATGAAAATTGATTTACATAAATGCTTCCTTCCATCAAAATGAGTTCTTAAAGTCACCATGAAAACTTCTGTCTGTTCCAGGTCCAAAACCTGTATTCAAGCATAAGATATGAACATTTTAACATGTTTGCCCTAGTGATCATCCAGTTCAGCTGGCAGTGTGGTATCCAAACAAATTATTCTTAATCTTACATTGTTGGCCATCATCTCTTTTCTTCCTAGCTCGTTTGTCAAAACAATTCCTTAAAATTTGCTATGTAAACTATGATATTCAACAAGCTAACTCTGAGGGACAGGATGTACTGATTTTGAGGCTGCATATAATTTACACATTGTTGCAGATGATCAAAATGTGCATACAATTCCCATAAATGTGGCAGATGCCATTACACAGATGCATCTTTAAATGTATAAATAAATACAGAAGCAAGTTAGCCCTCTCTACAAAGTTTCCGTAGGCTGAGAAAGCAGAATTTTGCAAAACTCTTGATTTGCCTCCTCATTCCTCAATTTAAGAGCATCACGCTATGCTTTAATTTACAAGCAGAAGGATAGAGGACCACATTTGGGACAACCAAGCCCAGAAAAAGTGAGTTCTTATTTTGTTGCCGTGTGGTGGTACTTCTCCCCAATCCCTGTCCAAAATCAGATCCAACCATACTACTTTACGCTACAGTACTTATGAAGTGAAATCTTCAGCTTGTCTCACAATTACTTTCTGAGGTATGACTGAGCTGCAAATCTCCTTTGTACAGTCTGAGTCTTTTCCCAAAGTATATTTCAGCCTCTTTCAACAGCTACATCCTTGCACATTAATAATTCTTTGTTCCACTGAATTAGATGATTTGAAATTACCTTTACACTTTTGTTAGTGACCCTGTTCCTTAGCTTTTAATAAGAAACCTTTCAAAAGAAATGTAACATAGCTTTTTCCACTTCTCTATCTCCATCCTTGGAAAAGCTTTACAAGCTTAATTTCTGCATGTTTCCATTGCTTTTAAAGATAGGGTAGAATGGCTGCTTTAAATGTTGGCAGTCCTTACTTATTCTATAACGAGTAAGTAAAATTTTACTGTCAGATCAATGGATGAGGTTCTGTTAGTGACTGTTTCCAAAGAAATCTAAAAGACAGCTTGGTTTCTCCCAGTACACACAAAGAAATTACTTTTTTCTAGGGAAAAGTGTTTCAGAGATATAATATTTGGGTTCAATTTGTTATGGAAGTTACTGTGCACAAGTCCTATTAACATATAAAATGTATGAAGCTGACTTATGAAGTTGAAATGGTTGGTCCATCTAGTATAATCTACAGTATTGTCTTTGTTCAAAACATGCCTATTGCCACTAAAAAAGGGAGCCTCTTGAAAAAAACAAGAAATGTGCAACATCAGAGGCTACATGATATCTGCAGGCAGCACATTATATAATCTATAATTAACCTGACTTAAGAATTAACTAGGGAAAACCTGTATAAACAAACTATTTCCCAGAGGTTAGAAAAATTACTTTTTGAACTACAATTCCCAGAATCCCAAGCCAGCATTATGGCAGGAGATTCTAGAAATGTAGTCACAAAGTAATTTTTCTAGTCCTTTCTATTTCTAAACGCATAGAAGTGCTTTCTTGATATGTTTGTGGCATTTAACTGCATAATGATCCATGGCACAAAGGGCACACTTCCCATGTCACAATAATTTCAATTGCTATCATCAAATAGCAAGTTTAAAGCTGGACCAAATTTGATCTTCAATCACTTGAGCCTTCTTTATAAACTAGTCTGTGAACTCACTCATCCATTTTCAGATTCAGAAAATTCTTTTATATTTCTTAAAGGAGTTAGACTGCAAGTGGGAATAAACTTCAGCACTTTCCTTCTTTGTTCTTCTATGGAGAATTGTGGATCAAGATAAGTCATACATAAGTTTTTAAAAATCCTGTGCTATTTCCAAACTGATTGATAAAATGCTGTACAGATAGAATGTGTCACTTCACTGACCAATATTGTCTTTTCCTGGAAAAGTAACATTTCTGGAAAACTGGCATTATTTAAGTTGTTCACTCAACAATTTCTTATTAAAAGGGTAAGAGCTGCATAAATTACAAATATTAAAACATTTCTTTAGACTCACACACAGAGAAAGACTTACCATTCTCACTGTCTGACTTGTTTTCATGCTCAGTATCAGTTAAAGTGAGGGCTGAGTTGGAACGGCTTGAGAGACAGGAACTGCGGCCTGATTTGACCCCTCTGCCCCAAAGTCTCATGGCATGCTCTGGAGACATCACTCCTTCATTTTCAGTATCAGCATCTGACCCTGCACTGATAGAGTAACCTCTGTGGGGGAGCCCCATTTCAGCACAAAATGCCAGTCCTCTTCGAGTTGCTGGTTCACAAACTCCTAACTGCCTTAAGGTAAAATTCTGTCCTAATTAGGGAAGAAAAAAAATAACAAAACATAAGAATCTATTCACTCATCTATTTAAAATAATCATTTAAAAAACACATGTTAATTGCATATATTTTCCTAGATATATTTCAAGGTCTGTTATTAAGCTCCACATGAGCTATGGTCAAGTACATTCTTTTTATCTCTGACAAAACTTGGGTGACCTCTCTCAACTTCTCCACCTTACTCATTCTTTATGGACTACTTAAGCACATCAGGAGTTTTCTAAGACAGGAAAAAGAGAAGCACCTCTAAATAAAGAAGAAATAGTTCAGCATGTAGGATTAACTGTAACTGACAGCCATTTTTTATATTATGAAAGTGTGAAAGCAATAACAAGTATGTGTCAGGATTATCCTTTTCTCTTGTGGCTAAAGTCTAAAACAACAGGATATTTTTCCCATCTAGAAGTCATCTGTCATTATAAGAAAATTTTGCTTCCCTCAAGAATAAAACATTTGTCAAATTAGAATAAGGGTTTGTTTGATCTTTATTAAATCTTCCTGCTTTTGTCGAATGCCTAAAAGCAAATAAGTACAATACATTACTTTTCCTAAGGAAAAAACACGAAAGATAATAGCAACTGATAATTCCATTGCTGTTTTTAGACCTTCAGTATTTGGTTCATGGGCACTGTCAAGTCAAATAAAAATCAGACATATTTTTACATTTTAATTTTCATACGATAGTATAAGGATGACTGCATTCTGTTTTGCGAACACTTAAAAAGAAACACATTTATATGAGAATAAATAAAATTCCTTGAAATTCCAGCACTTAAAAGTTATTGTTTAGTAATGGCTGTATGTTCAGCTTGCTTTATTTCCCAGGTACTCACACATTTGTGATCTATAAACAGCACCAGGATGTTCATTTCAATTATACACCAGACTACAAATTCTAGGAGTGTCATCTTACAGCAGGAACTGTGGGCCAAGCTGAATATTTTCTTATTTTAATAAATTTCAAATATTGTATGTTTGTCTGTCAATTTTTTATTTTGGGCTCTTAATATGGCTGATGTTTTGTCTACCTTTAATATTTATACTTCCTTCGTACTGTGTATATATACTGGTATATATTTTTAATTTTTTAAGTTGTAAGTTTTAATGAAAAAGTGAAGTATAAGTAATTTTAGTAGCCCCCCCCCCCCCAAAAAAAAGGTTTTTGTGCTGGCATGCATTTGAATGATCTTCCTGGACAGGTTGTAATTGGAAGCTTAGATAAGTGTGTAAATCTTCAAAAGTATAGAAGCGAGCCCATTTTAAAAAAGGAACAATAGGAATGTGAAGAACTGCATGCACAATGTAAAGGGGCCTTTTGTCCCAGATCTTGTCAGCTTTCAAGTATATCAGTTAATTACCTTATTGCTGTGGTCATATCAGTTACTGCAATCAGTTTTATTCCAGTCAGAATAGTAAATGGTTGTTGACTACAGCACTCATAAATAATTAGAAACAATTATTGCAATTAACTACAAAATCAAATACTACTTATCAGTGAGTTGTGAAATAAGTAACAGAACAAAGATGCATGGAAGAAGGGGAGGCATTTGTCACAGCTGCAAATAACTACACTGAAGACTAAACTGTGTGAATGTGGTTGGAGAGGATTTGGTAAACAATCAACTGTTTAAACAGGAACCATGCTACGTACTGAAGTTTGCTTTAAGCCTGAAATCAAAAATTATCAGGACACTCACTGAACACTTGCACATCGTTGGTGCTATTCAGCAATTGTGAAATAACTCCTAAGTTTGCAACAATTTAAAATTATAATAGCATTTGGTTGAGAATATATCCAAGTAGAGTGGATATGAAAATGTGTCCATATTAGCACAGCCTAAACTCTGTATCACAACTTACATTCAAACAAAAGAAAGTATGGTTTGTTTTGAAGGCAGAGCTTTCAAGCACAACTGGAAACTACCCTTTTGGGCTGACAACGGTTGAGGAGTTTGTACAAGCATACTGTAGTTTGTTGTTGTGTACCTTCAAGTCACTTCAGACTTATGAAGAACGGTGAACCCATCACAGGGTTTTCTGAGCAAGTTTCTTCAATGATCACCCCTCTGAAAGAGTGTGACTTTTCTAGGATTACCCTGTGGACTTCACAGGTAAGTGGAGATTCAAGCTCTGTTCTCCACAGTCATAGTCCAACGCTCAAACCACAATACCACACTGGTTCTCATACGTCCAAAACACACTGCAGAAATAATCCAATCTGAGACAGCTTTAACTGCCCTGGCTCAATGCTAGTGAATTCTGGGAACTGTAGTTCTGTGACCCATTTTGTCTTCTCTGTCAGAGAGCTCTGGTGCCACAATAAACTACAATTCCCAGGATTCCCTAGCACTAAGCCAGGGCAGTTAAAGCTGTTTCAGACTGGATTATTTCTACAGTGAAGTTTGGACCACAGTGAAGTACTAGGACATTTTTAAAAATAGTACTGAATTCTTCGGGAACTCTAGAATGTCGGAGTCTTAAATATATTTGTTAGTCTTAACTAGAAGACACTTGCTGAATGGTCATAAGATTGATTTAACATTCAGTAATTGATTCAGTAGGCTTACTCTAGATGGAAGTAGCAACTGGATTTAGACATGAGTCTAGATTTAGTAGGTGAAAGTTGTGAACAGTTGGAAGATGAAAATATCTTCCTATACCATTCTTATTCTACAACTTTACATGGGTATACTTGCTTCCAAGATAATATAAAACTAGAAAGTGAAGTTGGGACAGTTTGTCCCATTTAGTCTCTATACTGTCAACTGGAATCATAGCATATTAAGTGGTTGAATATAGACAGATGTTAACATCGTGGTTCCCAAGTCTATGGAGGCAGCACAAAGTGGGGGAAGAGGAGAGAACACCAGGCCACCCCCCCCCCATCCCAGGAAAAGATGTGTAGTACCTCCTGCTGCTGTTGCTTGTTGCTTGTTGACTTGTAGACTTGTTGCTTGCTGCCTGCATGTTCCATCTCACCTGGTGGACTGCTGGCCCCAGACTGCTTCCTGCCAGGACCAGGCCCCAGGTACCCAACCATGAACACCTGCTCCCCTAGGGAAGGGGATAAAAGCTGGGGGCCTGCTGTGGCAGTCCCACCACCAGTGAGCTGCTTGGGGGGGGAGGGGGCAAGGGCAAGAGCAAGTCCATTTGGCTTGTTGAGGAGGATATAGTTTAATATATTTTTATGTAATTAATTTAACCGTATTTTTATGTTGGTATTTTAGTTAAGGTAAAGGGGATGAATTTTTTAGTCGTGTATGTATTAATTAATTGTATATGTAATTGTTTAAGCAGTTTTATAAACCGCTTTGATCCTTTGGAAAGGCGGTATATAAAAATTATTATTATTATTATTATTATTATTATTATTATTATTATTTACGGATCTGACCAAAGAATTAAGTATGCTACAGAGAGTACTTAGTCAGGGAAGAGCAAGCAAAGATCTTTCCCTCTTCCCACTCCACTTTTCCTTTGTTGATACAGTGATGAGGAGTGCACTATTCCTGCTTCAGGACATAAATCTTTCCTTGGTTCATTCTTACATACCAAAACGTTTCAATTTTTTTCCTCCCCACTGGGTAAGATTATTGTGGGGTTTTTTGAGTACAGTGGTACTCAAACTTTAACCTTAGGGACCACCCTTTAATATGCCTGCAGACATTGCATCTCTCCCACTTGGTATAGTATATGAATAAAAATATTTTGTTTATTTAGTGTGCGTATTTTCATTCATACATTCATGTATATACATTTTTAAACATTTTGTAATAATAATAATAATAAATTTATTTATACCCCACTCCTTTGAGATCAATCGGGGTGGCTAACAACACTAAAATACAATTACATCTAATAAAACAGCTACATCCCTCCCCCCTTAAAACAATATTTAATCTATTACAGATTAAAACTGAAAATTTAATCATTAATACAAGACAAACAGGACAACGTGGCAACATCCTAATTGATTTTTACATAGACATTGGGGAGCCTACCAAAGAGGGAGTCCCTGAGGCCGGGGTATCTATCCTCGAAAGGCCTGCCGGAAGAGATCTGTCTTGACAGCCTTTTTAAAGCTGTCTAAAGATGTCAATTGACGGATCTCATCCGGCAGGCCGTTCCACAATTTGGGGGCGACAACAGAAAAAGCTCTCTGGAATTCCTCATTATTGGAAGGAAATAATGTCAATCAAATTAGAACAGTTTTATTCAAATAAATTCAATATTCAACTCAGCGCATATGTCAATTTTACACATTAAAAGTTTGGGAAGAGGAGGGAGGATCAAAGTCTCCAAGTCTCGTGCCCAAAATGAACAACTCTCATACACCCCTGTGGTCCCACCCCAACATCTGAGAACCACTCCAAAGACTTTTTTTTTTGAAATGCAGTGGGTTTTTGTTTTGTTTTTTACAAAAATAGTACTTTTGGATAAAAGCTCTTTTTTTCTTATCTGAAAGCTTGCTGCTGTCTGCAGAAAATAAACTGCTGGTCTTCTTGCATTCAGACAGGAGTGGAAAAAAATCTCACAGTAGTTCCCAGTTTTTTGACAAAATAAGACACCCTGTTCTCATCCAGATGTAAATATTCTTCACTTCCTTCTCTTATTGCTTTAGTTCTCCCTGCTTCCTTAGGTAGGAGGTGAGAAAGAAGGAGGAAAAAAGTTTGCTTGTTTTCCAGCTACTGTTAAGACTAACAGACTTTTGATGCACTAGGCAGGATTCCTCCACTTTATGTTATTGTCTTTTGTAAAAAGGCTTTCTCTAAAGCTGTACAAGGGCTTTTTTGCAAAATGAAGTGAAATGATCTTTATGGCAAAATTAATTGCTCTCCCTAACCAAAAGATATTTTTTATCCTAGATGCTCATTCATCTATTTTTCTCAAATACATTTTATACAAATCTCAGTTTCCAAAAAGAAAACAAGTAAGAAAAATGTCTAAATAACTTCAGTGTGAACAAGGTATGGTCAATAGATTTATTAAACATTTGTGTAATTTTGCACAGTACCTTGAAAGTAATGAAATGTGTGGCATTTCCAAATGTACAATGTATTGCCAAAAAAAAAAAAAGGGACATTAAAATAGGAAAAAATAAGCAAAGTTTGCTAGTACCAGTCCACTATCACCTTCTTATCTAGCTGATAATAATGTTCAGCACTTACACAGGTAACACCATCAATCTGATCAGCTCATAATACTTTGCAAACATTAGCTGATTAAGACTCTCAGGTATATTCACTCCACAGGAACAAACCCCATTTTAGAAATAAAGAAAACAAGTTAGGGAAGTCTGCCAACTGCTGAACACAGTGTCAGTTGCAAAGCCACAAATATCATTTTGTGTCATGATTAAGTTTTGAAAATGCTGCATCCACATTTTAAAAACACTTCTGTCATTGAGAGTGTACATCATCACCTCCTTTCATGGTAAAATTCAGGCCAGAATCCTGTTGGCTCCACCAGCACAATTATTGTGCTGGCACAAGACTAAAAAGAAAAAAGAAAGGAAAGGAAAGGAAAGGAACAAAAAATATTGACAAGCACAGAGGTGGTGATCATAGGATCGAAAGGTCAGGAGGGGCAGAGAGATTATCAGGTCTGAACTATTTTCCAATGCTTTGTGGTGGTGCTGGTGGTGCTGTGGAGTTAAGAAAACCACCATGTTTTGGGAATGTGGTTTGATCAATCACTTGTCCTATGATAGAGAAAAGCATCCAAGACATATCTTTGAGAGCACTTCAGCTCTGAACATCCTACCTGAATACTGGAAAGTATGCATGGCAGAAATAGTGGCATGAACTTCTCAGAACTTCGACTGTCATGCCACTTCACCATCTTTCTCCCCACCTCCCCATCCTGCTGCACAATCATGGAAAAAGTGCAACTGCTCTTACATACACACTGTACACGAACAGTGTTCCAGCATTAGGATTCAATTACCATGTCCATTGTCCACTGAGCTCCCCTACCCTAATACACATAGAACAGTCTTGCAATCATGTAATAGTCAGCATTAAATCTACTTTTTTTCTTTAGGGATTTTATACACCTTGTTGGGGGCAAATGGCTTATGCATTGTAAACCACTTAGGGCATCCTTAAGTGCACTGATAAGTGGTTTAGAAATATACTTGCTATTGCTATGTTTCTCCAGCTGCTGCGGCTAGTTTGTAACAAGGGCAATGTGACAGCTGCTAGTTCAGCCATACATGAAAACCTCCTATCCTATAAAGCTGCATAACCTAACTGATTTGTTCTGTTGTGAGCTACTAGAGGTCTCTGGTGAAGTGCTTTATGTTTCTGGCTTATGGTTCATGTAAGTTAGTTGCTCCTCAATTTAATCTTGCATGCCTTTCCCCAATTGCAAACAATTTCCTTTCTCCTTTGGTGGAATTTCATTACCATATTAGTAAACAGCTTAATGTCCTCAGGAGTCAACAATGGCCCAGCATCCTCCATTGTCTCAGATGGGGAAGACAGGTGAAGTGAAGGAGATTCTGGAGAGAAGTATCAGTATCATAGTTTTCAGACTCTTCCACAGATAGCTGCTGATACAGTACCAAAGATGCTTTTGTAACAACCATTACTGAAGGAGTGCTCAAAGGGCTCAGGTGATTCATACCATTGTTAACATTGGAAGCCCACTCAGTACTGAAAAAGTGATGCAGCACACATGAAGACTGTCAATATCAGGACAGGTCTTGACATCGTTGGTGAAGCTAGTAGTTTAGAGATTGTGGCTGTAGTCCTCAATAGCAGTGACAGCTGATGAAGATGATTGGCACTGAACAGAACCTTGTAGTTATCTTTGATGCAGGAAGCAAGAGCTTCAATATCAAGATGGAAAGTGAAAGTAAGAAACAAAGCAGCTCAGCAGACTGGCCCTTTGGAGCAGTCTGCAGCTGCCCCATTCCTTGCCGATTGGGGCCACAGCAACTACCGATCTGGCCTTTTCATGGCACAAAAAGAAGCCACAAAAAGTCACAAAAAGTGGCTTCTTTTTGTACAGTGGAAAGGGTGCCCTAGTCGTGGCAGTGACAGCTTTTCACTGTTTCTTCAGCCCAGTGCACGTAAACAATGCACCAAAGATGCAGAGTGACACTGCCTGCTATCTGGTCAGGAGGGCAGCATGATGGCGGAATTGGGGTGGCTGGTGTCTCCCACTCTGCCTCGAGGCCGAAGTTTAGTGCCAGTCTGTTGAGGCTAACGGTGCCACCTATGATACCGATCACTATAATAGATCCAATATTGTAGAACCAATAAACTGGCACTTGAGATACCAAGGGATTTCCCTTTCAATCAACTGTGATCTTCTCGCCTGGAGGGAGTGAAAGGATAGGCCCAACACCATCAGGGCTGAAGAGGAAGAGCCCTCCCTCCTTGCCAACTGTCATCTTCTGGCCTGGAGGGAGTGAAAGGACAGGTCCAATGCCATCGGGGCTGAAGAAGAATGTCCTCCCTCCTAGCCAACTGTCATCCTCTGGCCTGGAGGGAATGAAAAGACAGGCCCAATGCCTCCAGTCCATCTGCCTTGATCCAGGCCTCAGAGGGAGAGAAGAACTGCTGGACCTGATTCCCTTCCTCACCACCAGTCCCTTTTCCTTTTGTGTCATGTCTTTTTAGACTGGAACTGTCAAAATAATAATTGTAAACCGCTCTGAGAGCCTTTAGGGATGAAGGGCGGGGTATAAATACCATAAATAAATAAATAAATAAATAAATAAAAGACTGTGAATAGGCATGATAAGACAAGGGCTGCTCTCTCCAGAAATCCTTGTGTTGAGTATCTATCAATATAATATAACAATAGTCCTGCATCAAAGGCACTGTGAACAATCCCAAACAAAGGACAATCTATCCCAACAAGAAATATGAATCAGAGGCTTGACTCTGGGGGGCCCACAAGGCAGATCAGTACTGGCAGGCACTGCTCAGTGGATGGTTTCAGCTGAAGTTCTGTTGTTGTTGTTGTAGGAACAACCATTGGAATTGATAAAAGCTGCAGAGATGGCACAGCTACCTCTGAAGCAGGAGCTATAAGTGCTGAAGATATTGGAATGGACATTAAAAATGTTGATATTGCTTGCTGTTTAGAGGATCTGGAACAGTTTTTCACCGTAACAGTAGAATGTACTCTGGGATGTGGCATGGCCCTCAGGGGAAGAATGGCTTCCTTTGAATGGGCTGTAGTGTCCGTCGTCTCTGCTTGGACCACTGAAGATTCCTTTGCCAGAGCAAAAGCAACAAGCTGTGGGGAACAATAAGGTCAATGCTGCTAATGCCTATGGAGGCTCTATAGATGCTACAAGGCATCGGTACAGTACGGTTGACAATACAGTATGGTTGCCCTGGTGGCGCAGTGGTTAAATGCCTGTACTGCAGCCGCTCACTCAAAACCATAAGGTGGCGAGTTCAAGACCAGCAAAGGGCTGAAGATCGACTCAGGCTTGCATCCTTCCGAGGTCGCTAAAATGAGTACCCAGATTGTTGGGGGGCAAATAGCTTACAATTGTAAACCGCTTAGACACTCAAGGGTATGAAGCTGTTTGTTGTTGGTTTTTTTTTTTTTTTGAAGTTGGCTTGGACCTCTTAGGCATGGAGACCATAGTGGATGCAGAAAAGAGTGGTCTATTAGATGCTGCTCGATCTGCCACCAGCAGAGATTTCTCCCAACAATGGGATTTAAGTCTCTGAGCCCAATTTTTAAGGGCCTGGGTAATGAAACTCCGAGAAATGGAACAATGTTCTACAGTGTACCCTCCCTCCCAGCAAAAAGGCACTGCAAACACATGTCCGAAAGAAACACATTCTGACCACAAGTAAAACAACACTTGAAAAGAGCTAGAGCCATAGAAACAGAGAAATATCAAAAGTGGGGGAGTGGGGGGAATATGGAGAGGATGTTGAGGTAACACTTGAAATGAAGCTGCCTTACTGCGCAGAAACTGAGTGGACAGTAGCGTGGCAGGCTAGGACATGTACAGTAAGCGGGAGGGAGCAGAGCACTCATAGAGTCATAGAGTTGGAAGTGACCACAAGGGCCAACCAGTCCAACCCCCTGCCATGCAGGAACTCCCAATCAAAGCATCCCTGACATCCAGCCTCTGCTTAAAGACCTCCAAGGACGGAGACTCCACCACTCTCCAAGGGAGTGTGTTCCACTGTCGAACAGCCCTAATGTTCCAGAAGTTCCTCCTAATGTTGAGGTGGAATCTCTTTTCCTGTTCTGCGTTCTAGTCTCTGGAGCGGCAGAAAACAAGCTTGCTCCCTCCTCAATATGACATCCCTTCAAATATTTGAACAGGGCTATCATATCACCTCTTAACCTTCTCTTCTCCAGGCTAAACATCCCCAGTTCCCTAAGGCGTTCCTCACAGGGCAGTTTCCAGACCCTTCACCATTTTAGTTGCCCTCCTTTGGACACGCTCCAGTTTTTCCACATCCTTTTTGAATTGTGGTGCCCCGAACTGGACACAGTATTCCAGGTGGGGTCTGACCAAAGAAGAATAGAGTGGCACTATTACTTCCCTTGACCTAGACACTATACTTCTATTGATGCAGCCTAAAATTGCATTGGACCTTTTAGCTGCCGCATCACACTGTTGACTCATGTTCAACTTATGGTCTACTTGGACTCCTAGATCCCTTTCGCACGTAGTTTCATTCAGCCAGATGTCCCCCATACTATATCTGTGCATTTTATTTTTCTACCCTAAATGTAGAATTGTACATTTCTCTGCATTGAATTTCATTTTGTTAACGTTGGCCCAGCTTTCTAGTCTATTCAGGTCATTTAGAATTTTGATCCTGTCCTCTGTGGTATTAGCTACTCCTCCTAGCTTGGTGTCATCTGCAAATTTGATAAGTGTGCCCCCAATTCTGTCATCCAAGTCATTAATAAAAATGTTGAATAGGACTGGGCCCAGGACAGAGCCCTGTGGGACCCCACTGGTCACTTCTTTCCAGGATGAAAAGGAACCATTGTTGAGCTCCCTTTGGGTTCGGCTGGTCAACCAAATTCAAATCCATGTAACAGTTAACTTGTCTAGCCCACATTTTGCAAGCTTGTTTGCAAGAATGTCATAGAGAACCTTGTCAAAGGCCTTACTGAAATCAAGATATACTATGTCCACAGCATTCCCTTCATCTACCAAGCTAGTAATTTTATCAAAAAAAGAGATCAGGTTTTTCTGGCATGACTTATTTCTCTGAAACCCATGTTGACTTTTTGTGATTATGGCATTGCCATAATCTGTTCAGCTGTAGAATATTCCAAATGGAGTCTCTGTGCAGGTGAAAACCCATTTGTGTGAGGCATAGAGACCACAAAAAAGAGACCACAAAAACAGTTGGCCCTCTGTATCCATAGATTTTGCATCCATTGATTCAATCATACATGGCTTGAAAATATTTTTTAAAATCCAAAAAGCAAGCCTTAATTTTGCCATTTTATGTAAGGAACTCAATTTTACCATGTCATTTTACATAATTGGACCCATGGATTTTGGTATCTACTGGAGAAACCAAACCTCAATAGATACAAAGGACCCACTGTACATTCCTCGGTTTCTATTCTGTGATTTATGTCCTGAATGCAGCTGCTACTTCCAAATAGAGTAGACGCATTAAATCAATGTGATTTACATAAACATTGGCTTATCATTCAGGAACTGATCCAATGGACCTCTCATAGTTGGAACTACCAACTGGATTTAGGTTGCAGATTGTGGCAAGACACAAGAGTTAAAGAGCCAACAGAAACTATCCTAACAGGACTAAGGTAATAATTACTGGCAGGATTTACAACTCAGGACTTTGAAGATAGCTGTCACATTATGACTTACTTTCCTTGTTTATACCATTAGGTAAACTTGATTGCAATGATGGATAGGAATTAATTTCACTGGCTGTGTCAGGTGAAAATGATTGTTTTTGTTTTTAGATTTAGAACTAAATCCTTTTATTAGCGGCTTAAAAGTTTCCATAACACTGGACTTCTGTAATGCCTTTCAAGACTAATGTAGCAGTTGCTTTTAGTAAGCAATGTGCTTTAAATGCTGAGTTGAGTAAGAGTGCTATATTCCAAATCTGCACTTTCTTCCAAGAAAAAATGCTGTGATAGGATGTAGCTAGAAAGGGAGTCTTTGTGATACATCCTATCACAAACAGTGAAATATACCAGGTGAACCTGAAAATATTTAAAAAGTATCATATGATCTCAAAAGGACCATAAATGGACAGAAAGTGTTGTGAGTGTCTCACAACTTCCTGAGGAAGGCTGTACTATCAGTAGTATCATTGGGCTTTACAGACCACCCAAAAAGGGCAGTCTGTAGCCTTCTCTTTTTACTGCACACCATTGCCGCAGCAATTACACAAAGCGGCAAAGGTGTGCAGTAAAAAAAAGGAGCACTGAAACCCGGCTCCTTTTTGCATCGCAGTTGCAACGCAAAAAGCACTGCCTGCACTTTTGTAACGCCACAGCTGTGCAGCGCCGTATAGACACTGCGCAGCTGCAATGTCCTCATTGCTTTCGCCATGTTAACAGCGCTGCGCAGTGACGACACCCCCATCATGTGCTAGGGTTGCGGAGCATGTATATGCTCCACCCCGAGGCAACCCTAGCACGTGACAAGGGCGCCCTATAGTGCCCATCTGTTTCGGGCCTTTCACACAGTAAAGCATGTCCATTTGCCTGGCATTTTGTGGGTGATATTTAAACGAATAAGGAACTTCTCAAAAATTTTATATTATTATTGTTACTATTCTTGTTTTTGTTGTATTAGTATTACTTTAATTCTTATTTGTTATTTATTGTGAACTCCTCAGACTCAAAGTAAAAATAATAAATCTGCAAACCCAGTTCTCTTATGTGAATGTCAGTTGCACTAGAAACCAACAGGATAGCTTTAAAGTAAAATAGGTAAAATTACACTATAAATCATTACTCAAGAAATTTAAAAGAAGACAGGGATAGACAATATTATATTATATCATCCTGATATATTAGGATGATAAGACAGATTTGCTTAACCTAGGTGTTTACATACAGACTTTTAAAGTTTGAAAGAAAGAAAACTATGACAACTTTAATTCTTTTCATGCTACAGCTGACATTTATAGCATCTGAATAAAGTTAATCATTTTGTCCTCCAAATCAATCATGTTGCATAGCTAATATTTAAAATACAATAAACTTGGATTCACATTAATTAAACATTAAAATTCTCATTACTGTTTTAAGTTTTTGCAGTCCTATAAAATGACAGCCTTATACTTAGCGGGAGGTGCATACGTACACAATTGTGCAGCTGAAGTGGAATTTTGAAATGGTAGTTAATTCTCAGCCCCAGAAAACGCTAGGAATGGTTCACCTTAGGGTTCTCTAAAGCAGGAAACAACTTGAAGGTACACAACAGCAACATCAGCAACTAGTTGAAGATATCCGTCTTCAAGTTAATCAGCTGATACAAGGTTTGCTGTCAATCACCTTTTGCTTACTTCAAATATAGTATAAACTCACTGAAAACCCAAACACAGATATTGGAATCCATGTGTATAAATGCAAACCTCAATTAATTTTTCTTATTAATATTTTAGCACACTATTTTCATCTTCAGATCACTGGAAAAAATGCAGGCAATGAAAATTAAATTCTCCTTAATTTATGAGGAGAGTGCAAAACAAGTAAAGGGTAATCTAAACATTATCAAAACTACAGGTAAGCAATTACAGCTACTAAAACAGCAAGTATTAGAAGAAACCTACAGGCCACACTAAATACTTTTAAAACACCAAATAATAAGTCAGATAACCCATACACAACTATAGAAAATATTCCTGCAATTGGCATTTCAGTTCTTTAGCTATACTACATCATTGTATACTGTCTCTGCTGAAGGCAGAATGCATTTTCATATGAGCACAATATACTTAGAGTAAAAAAAAAAAAAGATATATTCAGCAATCGAACTTTCCAAATCTATTTAGGAAAAATGTCACAGTAAAATCCATAGGTGCACAAGGGGTTTGTAAAGCTTTTTATTAGAATAATAGTGTCACATACTTCTTGGAAAGCTCCCTTTTAAGTTTCTTGTGACTCAGGTACTCAATCACTGTTTTGGATGAATAATGGACTTGATGAAGCCCGGTGTAAATATAGCAAAGGGATGGGTGAATGTAAGCTTCAAAAGAGGGCAAACACCTCACCCATTTCTCAATTTTCTAGTCTCAAGTTTATTTTGTTCCACTTTCACATTAGTTTACAAGGGTTTGGGGTTTGTTTTTAAGTTCATATATCTCAAAAAAGATTGCACTGCTCCAGAAAGATGAGTTTCACAGACTGCCATTGTTTCTGAAACCCAAATGGAGTCTGTAGAATATAACACAATGTACGTATAAGTGTCTGCAGAGTGGGGGTGGGAGAGGTGCTTGCCCTCTTTTAAATCTTAAATTTATTTATTTATTATAATATACATAGATTTTCGTAAAGCTAGATAGTTCAGAGCAATGGTGGGCAACTGCCAACAGGTAGGGGGCAACATAAGACCCCTAGGGGACCTTGGCAAACTGCTTCTGTCTCCCATTCTTTGCAAAGAAACCCCATTTTTTGTCCTAACATACTTTCTGGAAGCATGGAGATATTTTTGTCATATTTCATTTTGGGCCCAGGAGAAGTTATATTTACAAACAAAAATGACTGGGAACTCACTTCCCATTCACATCCTGTTTTTAAAAAGGTTCTCTGTTAGAACTAAAATGGCACGGGGGGGGGGGCACAAACATGGCAAATTTGTTCTCACACTCCTCTAGGATGTGGGGCAACTTTTAAAAGCACAGATTAAAAAAAACCTATGTAGCCGTAGGAGTCACAACAGCTGGGGGGGGGGGGGTTCCACAAGCCACACTTTAATAAAAATAAATAATAAATAAAACTTTTATTTATATCCTGCTTTTCAACCATAAGGCTATCAGAGCGGCTTACAATATAGACATCTGATACAAAACACTATATAACATAACCCCCCTTTAAAAAGAATTAACATATTACTATTATTACTATTACTATTAAAATCACTCTATTAAATAAACTATTAAGACCAGTAACAGGCGAGACTAGCATAATGTAAAACATGCAGCAAATACTGGGGTATTCTTTCATGCTGAATGGAAACGATTCTGGAAAGGCCTGCCAGAAGAGATCAGTTTGAAGCTATCCAGGTTGGTGATTTGACGGATCTCTTCTTTCTTTGCCCAACCCAAGTGTAGAGTTAAAATGCCTTACTAAGAAATCTGGCTATCAGATTTCACATTGGTCAAGATCCTGGTATATGATCTTTGCCCATGCAGTTCTATGCTCTGGCACTTGTCAAGCCCTGGGAGGGGCTGTTGCTGATGCTTAACAGTGAAGAGGAGAGTGAAGGAAATTCAGACCATGAAGTAGCAGCTGTACTCAGCTCAGCGGGGATGAAAAAACAAGGGTGTGCTCACCTCCCTTTCCTTCCCCTAAGAGGCCAGGGTATCCATATTTTCTTGGTATGAATTGCCTCTCCTCCACCTTTGCACCAGTAACCACCACCAGCAGCAATCCATCTCAGGGCTTGAGAGCTACATGGTATGCACAGGTGTGAGGATGGAGTATAAGGGCAAGTGTGCTGTATGAATATATGTGCATATAAACACATTTTTGTCACTAATAGGATGTCCTCCACTGTCTGTCTAACAGCACATTATTTCCTTGTACTTCTAAATGGTGAGGGGGAGGGAACAAATAATCCATTTATTCTTTTGAGTGTTTTAACAAAAAGGTATTTTTTTAATCTCTTCACTGAAAAACTGCTCCCTCTACTAAAAAAATCAAAACAAAAAACCCAAAGCAAAACTATTTTAACAAAAAGGAAAACCACCCATTTACCGTGGGGTAGGGAGTGGAAGCACAGAGGGCAAATTCCATTGTTTTCAAAGAAACCAGCAAAAATGCACAGTGCAAAGGAAGACTGTGTTGAACAAACAAGAGAGATGGGGAAGGGGAGCTGAGAATATTAACTCAGTGCTCAGATCTAGGTGGAAAGGAGGTGAAGTGGAGCAGGTAGCATTGGCTGTTGTAACACTGACAATTTTCCTGGCCGCCTTTGGCTGTCTCACAGAGTATGGTTATTAAGATCTATCGCAGGATGACAGGAAGCTGTCAACTCACAGAGCTGGTCACTGCTAGTAGAATAAATGTTTCAGACACAGTTGACTCTAGCACTTATTGGTGGCGCAGTGGTTAAATGCCTATAATTGCAGCCACTCACTCAAAACCATAAGGTTGCAAGTCCAGTACCAGCAAAAGGGCTCAAGCTCGACTCAGGCTTGCATTCTTCCGATGTCGCTAAAATAAGTACCCGGATTATAGGGGGCAAGGAGCTTACAGTTGTAAACCACTTAGACACTGCTTAGGCGGTGTGAAGCAGTATATAAATGAAGCTGTTTGGTTGACTGTTGTAATCCGCTTTGATTCCCCACTGGAAAAGGCGGAATACAAATAAATCTTATTATTATTATTGAGGTTCATTGGCTCAAAAGAGGCCGCTATATAATTCCTGGACCTTGAGTCATCCACAGTCCTGGAGGGCTGTGTAGATTACAGACAGCTCTCTAAAATGTCAAGGGCCCTGCCAGGATAGAGAAGGCAGCCATAAATTTGCAACTTCTAGTGCTCCACCACATGAAGAGGATTTGCACGTCCTGCAAAGTATACCAGTCTTGATATAATCTACACAACTTTTATGTTTTTAAACTGTTGCAAGGGCATTTGCTAGTGGTCAGTATATATGTGGGCGTATTAAAAAAACAACTATGTGAAGTAGCCCTTCCTGAAATGTATGGCCTTGCTTGAATCCCTTTTGGAGTATTAAGAGTTGGCAAATGGTGTCTACAGAATGGAATTCTGAGCCATGGTAACCTTATTTGGAATCTGCCCATCAGTGGAATTTGCCTCATACCCATTCTGACATCTTTGTCATGCCAACAAATACTTTCCTTATTTGCACTGGCAACCCAACACTCTAAACAGTAACAATGCTGCATTTGTATTTTACACTGCTCTGTTGTCTGAACTGTATTATATTGTAGTATTGTTTTAACATTATGCCACTCTGAGACCTTATGCTGTGGGGCACCTCACAAATTCTCTACAAGTAACCATTTTCAGATTAACATTAATTAAACTATAAACTGATGAAATGATTTAAAGCAATTACTCATAATATGAATCTCATTTCGATGAGACAACACAGTCCGCATTCTCTAATGCTTAATATAATGGCTACTGACTTGTCAAAAACACTGCTGACAGTCTATTCTGCTTGTAGCTGACCTGCATATAATCTGGATTATCTGGAGACCATCCTGGGGCCTGGTAATATTTTATTGGGACTTGCAATGCTTATATGCCTCTTCCTGTGCTGGCCAAGTGCCGTAATAATAAATATATTCTATATTCTATATATGCCTTTTCAGTGATCAGAGTAGTATTACTGATAGATCGGGGATAAAATGGGAATATCTTGAAGTACCCCTGAGGGTAATGCCACATCAATCCTAATGAGAGTCTAGAGCCACTTATTTAAGTGGCAGGAATATTCTGAAAAATGACAGTTAAGTTTTATATATTTTCTTTTCAAGCTGTCTTGCATCCCATATATTCTAACAGTCTAGACAGTTGAAATGTAAAACCACCTAGATAAAACCTGTAGGAGGAAGAATGTTCTTCCAATGCAAAGCAATCCACCACCATCTGTGGTTATTATGCCAGAGACACAAAAGCTCTGTAGTAGTAGAACCTTTATTGCCAAAAGCTATAAACCATCACAACCCAAGATCATTAAAGTAATTAAAATATATAAAATGCCAACAAATAAACAGATAGAATATAATCACATTTATACTAGAGTTTAAAAAAGAAGAATAAAATACCAGCTATCTGCAATATTCCAAAATATTACAAAGCTATCCATACTGGTCCTCTGTTTCTACCGTGCTTTTTACACAGTAAGTACATCCGACTATAAATGGACTTTTCTTAGCTGATTTGACACAAGATGTGAGTTTTTGATGCTTTTTTAAAGGGAACATATATTTGACCTAACTACTGATATTTGTAGTTTAGCCTACAAATATAGAGCTAGGAATATGGATGTATTTTAGTTCTGCCCTGTTGAAAAGGTCCTTCCAATTAGTCCTGGTTGAATAAGTTTTCCATATCAGAAAAAGGGTATGCAAATAACTCTCTTTTAGATTCTAGGTTCACATTTTTGATCTTCAAATGGAAGCCAGTTCTTTGCTGATAGTAACCAGAACATCATGCCTGCCTGATGCTCTTCATAGCTAAAGCTAACATATGTCTGACATCATTTTAGAAGTGAATTTTGGAAATTAGTTAATTTCATTATTTTTTTTAAAAAAGTCTTATGCTTGGGCCTCTGCCCTGGCAAAACAATATGCTAGGCAGTTAAAAATTCTTGTTAAAAATAATCTTTTATTTTACTATGTGGTTTGCTTTTGCATATTTTTATTATATTTATCAAAACAATATTAACCTGCTTTTTCATCTAAAATGGCATTCTAAACAGTTTGTAATAGAATAATTAAATGCAGTATAATTTAATTAAATACAGCTTTTAACTTCCTGTCTTTTACTTTTTGTTGTTATGTGCCTTCCAAGTCATTCCTGAACTTGGTGACCCTAAGGTGAACCTACTGTGGAATTTTCTTGACAAGTTTTGCTCAGAGGAGGTTTGTCCTTGCCTTCCCCTGAGGCTGTGAGTGTGTGACTTGCCCAGTGGGTTTTGTGGCTGAACTAGGACTCAAACCCTAGTCTTTAGAGTCATAGGCCAACACTCAAACCACGACTTTTAGGGCCATGTAAATCTTAATTTCCTTAAAATGAGAATAAATCCTTTAGAATTAGGACAAATACACATTAATGTTTTAATGGCATACTGTGCTTTAGGATTGTTCAAGATTATGCATCTCACTTCTGGGCCCATAGGATTTTAGTTCATAATCATAACCCTTCTGGAAGCCTAATGGGCATCTACAAGACATAACTATAACTGCTGGTGTTGGAGAAGGGGGCAGGTTATCACATATCAGAAGACATGATCTATCTGACTTAATCCATGTGACAGGAAGGGGTTTTTGTTTGTTTATAGAGTAATGTGGTCACATATGAATTATATAGCCACTCCAGAGATTGAATATTATAGAAAGAAATCTATAACGAACACATAAAACAGATTTTTGAATGAGCCAAAAAAAAAAAAAATGACTACTCCAGCCTATCCATATATAGTTACACCAGTAATTTGCAGTATGTTGGTGGGCTGGAGGAAAAAACCCAACAACTAAATTTTATGCTTATTTATTTGTTTTTAATTACATCTCTAACTGAAATTTCCTTGATCTTAACATCATTATAAATATTTATCCCAAAATAATATCTACGTTAAATATTTATACGAGGGTTCTTTCCCTTTTAATTGCTATGTAATGACACTAACCACTGATGAAAGTTTCCCTTCTGCTCTCTCTTAAAGTTGCAATAGCCTTGTTCTCTTTCACTTATGACCACACATCCTCTTTCTTTCTTTGGCTATTTACTTGCCTGAGGGAAGTACAATGTAATTGCAATGCTCCTGTTTATCTACTTTTTTCCTAGGACAGACCCTGATCCAAAAATTCAGTATACATGTTTGTAGTAAATTTCTTGGAGCCCTCTCTGCCGGGCAAATCAAAGCTGTGATTTTTCACAGCCTATAAGAACATAGCAGCTCATTTGTGGAAGTGTTGAAAATACTCTGGAAAAAACAGTAACTTTGTTTCCTTGTAACGGTGGGCAACAATATGGGATGTCAAAATAGTTTACAGTTGTCTTACCAGCTGCCTGGGCTGTCAACGAACCAGGATTGAAAGGCTTGTTCCATGTGGCTCTAAAGAATTAGATGCATTGCATGACTCTGACCTCAGAAGTAAGTATTGTGCAAATGTTCCCAAAAATGTCTCTTGAAATGCCTTTGTTCTATTGACTTGGCATATGTATAGGAAAAGAGGCATTCTCAACAAACCTTAGAAATTGTATCAGGTTATTTTATAAAAAACAAGAGAGGGATAATCATGTATAGCACCTTCTCCCAGCTTGTTAAAGTGTGAAACCAATGCAGTAGTAGCCTGATAGAAATGTCAATCATTCCAATATCAATGGTAAGACTGACACAAAGGGTTAGATCTCCAGAGTCCAGATACTATATATCTGCATAGGAAATATTTGTGCTATAGCATTACAATATCATGCCTACCTTGTCGGCTGTACTCGTCTGATTCCCTGTGGACCAAGTCTTTTACTCGGTTTCCATAAAGCAATCTGGAGGAATCATGATCAAAAGCTTTCAGAGTTTCACTTGAGCTGTAGGATTTCTGTGTAGGCACTCGGCACTCTTCATTTTCTGTTGAAGAATTTGTGTAACGCCGCTCCTTGTCTCTCCTGCTCTTTGTCAGGGAGCAATAAGGTCTGCGTTCTTTCACATCCATGCTTCATTACTTCTATATGCACATCAGGCCAGGTTGCTTGAAATTCTGCTCTACATTCGACTGTTCATCTGTAAGAGGATTAAATAGATTATATATAATTTATGTATATATTTACATAATACAATATACACATTGGTAGTTAGGTGATTACTAGGGGTAAAAGTCCTACTCAAACAAAATAATGCTGACTTTTAGCTACCATTTAATTCTATTAGAAAGAGACCAAAATGAGGCAAATTATTTAGAAAGATAATTGTTAGGTTAGTTAAGTAATCTCTGTCCCTGAAAAATAATAAAATATACACTATTAATAGTATTATCTAAAATATATTTTTGGCATACTCTCCTCATGCCAGTACAGTCAAGCCATACACTATTTTAAACAAACAAAAAAAAAACAACAACATTGCTTTAATTCAGGTTCAAATGCTACTGAAATAAAAGTTAACCAGTTCTGCAAGCATAAACAATCAGTTCAATTCTTGATTTTAAAAAAATCTTTTTTTTTCCATGCAGCATTTTAGGTTCACATGTCAAGTATACTTGTCTCGCTTCTACATGTATGTTCTCAGCACATGTACATGTAAAGACAATTTGATAGACACCAAATATATGTTACCTATATTGCCTTCTTTTAACAACATAAATATGTATTACATTCTCTTACACTATATTGTATGTTTTTCTTTTCCACGATAACCTGTGTGTTGACCAAACCTTTGCCATGAATAGGAAAAAGATTTCAGGCATAGTATACAAGCTTATACATATCTTCCCAAAGTTTTTATATTTTACGTGCTCCTTTTGATTCTGATGGAGTCAGTGAATTAGTGAGAATACCCCTAACCAATGTTTTGTTTGGGGCAGCTCCTATTTTGACCTGGCAACCCAATACTTGTTCCCCTCCAGTTTTGTCATGACATAAACTCAGAAGAGATTATCAGATAATGGTTTAGATTCTGTTCTAGTTCAGGACAAAACAGAGCTTCATTCCAGTTTTTGCTTCAAGTTCAGATTGACTCTCTGGTGTTAACAAGCACTGATTCAAGGGAAAGTTGCAAAGCATCTGTGAGTGGTGTACTTGACCTTCAGCGTATAAAAATGTCACTTAGGAATTTTGCTCAAAAACGAAGGAAATAGATTTCCAGAGAAGGAAATAGCTGACATGCTGTTAATTTATTGCCTCATAAAATAGTTACAAATCTGTATTTCTGCATATTTAGATCAGATAGAATCACAGAATCATAGAGTTGGAAGAGACCACAAGGGCCACCCAGTCCAACCCCCCGCCATGCAGGAACTCTCCATCAAAGCATCCCTGACAGATGGCCATCCAGCCTCTGCTTAAAGACCTCTAAGGAAGGAGACTCCACTACCCTCTGAGGGAGTGTGTTCCACTGTCGAACAGCCCTTACTGTCAGGAAGTTCATCCTAATGTTGAGGTGGAATCTCTTTTCCTACCATTAGAAAGATTCCCCATGAGCTGAACAAGCTGATTGTTTGTGCCAGTTGAAAATGTTGATCCTATTATAGAGGAGTTTTGCTGCTCACGTTAACACTGGAGGAAGCTTGTTAAGCTTAACAGCATTGACATAGTTCCTATTTGCCCTATCATTAAACACTGCACACTGCCCTAGTTACACACAATTCCATATGCCCAGTCCTTATTTTTCTCCCAGTGGTTAGGTAGTATTCTATGCCCACTGAGCACACTTGCCCTTTCTCTCTCTTTTTATTTCTGTTTGGGCATCTCTCAAAATCTTTCCCCCTTAAAGTTTTCCCTCGCTCACCCACTAACCTCCAAGAAAGCTGACACAATCTTTTGTGGGAGTGATGCTGTTTTGACTGCATAAGGACTGTGTCTCAGAAATTCACTACTTTA
Organism: Urosaurus nigricauda; assembly: GCA_034509955.1. Classification (NCBI taxonomy): domain Eukaryota; kingdom Metazoa; phylum Chordata; class Lepidosauria; order Squamata; family Phrynosomatidae; genus Urosaurus; species Urosaurus nigricauda. The sequence continues at coordinate 140,741,879 of JAOEGL010000005.1, forward strand.
ATGACCTGCTTGAAGCACTTGATTAACCATGGAGTAAACAGAATGCTAGATTGCCCTTAGAATTAAAAAAAACATTTATTCTAATATGAAGAATACAATATGTCAGTTTTCCTTCCTTATTCAAAATTAAGTGTGAGAAACCTAACCTGAATGAGGACAGGAGAAGAGAGCTTTACTGCTTTGCCACCTACTGTTGTGATCCAGATTAAGTGCCGATTCCACTATCCACCACCACACGCCTGCAGTTTGTATTGCCAAAAATGAATTGTTCATACTGGGTCCTTTGGCTACAGTCTAAACAGCAGAAATCAGAGAAGCTTCTGAACTGTAAATTCTCTTGTCGTTTTAGAACATACTTAATAGTGGCTCATAATTTCAGCAAGAATGGTGCCTCATTCTGAAATAGCATTAAGTCCACGATGCGCCCACTAACACATTTATAGACAATAATTGTAAAGATCAACATAAATCCCATACAATGCTGAACCTCCTCCTATTTTCCTTCTTACTGCATTCTTATGAGTGGACCAACAAATGGCTGAGGGGTTTTCTTGGGGAGAGGATACTCAGAGAGCTTCAGTGGAAACAGAAGTGTCCACCACCAAAATTTACATAGGATTCCACAGTTCTACTAGTGGTTGTCCAGCTATGGTAAGACAAAAAGGTCCCTCCAATAATCAAAAGTCAAACATTTCTATTATCTTATCAACTATAGGTTAAATAATGTCACATCTGATTAGACTTCACAAGTATTCCACTAAAATGGAACACTTTCAGAAAGCCTGAGTTGTAACTAAATTTTCAATAGTACCAACTGATGTGTTTAGAAATTTATATAAGGAAGGCAAAGATGCAGAGATTATGAGACCAATCAACTTCCATGGACATCAACACACAAACACACATAGTATAATTACTATGTACATTTACTTATAAAGGACAGAAAGCCCTTTTATATGACACAAGACAGTATTACATATTTCAATCTATTAATTTTACATAAGAGTCATTGCCACTATTTGCCTCCTTGCATAAACAAACACTAAGATATGTGAACTCAAATGCATGAAAGTGGCTCATTACAGAAGTGTTATGTCTTGTATTAACATGCTGTGTGGGGTTTTTTTCCTTTTGTCTTTAGAAGGAAACAACATAATGAGATCTTTTCTCCTGTTGCACCTTTCAGTATCAGGTATTTGAAATATGCCACTTAATTATCATACAAAGTCTAAGCAATGGAAGCAGGGGTTTTTTCCCCAAAGCATTATTACACTGAAGTACAAAATTCATCACTATGTAATATAAAGCAGTACCTTTCCCTGTCCGACAAAAGAAGAAAGATTCTGTTAGATCCATTCATCTATTGCCTTTTTAAAATACACTTTTAAATAAATCAGTCATCTCACTTAAAGTAATTCTCAGCATGTATTTAATTTACAATCATATTGTAATTTAGAATTCTAAAAGTAACAGGTCTTTAATCATCAAGCCTTATCTGAAATATTCTGGAGATTGCATGAATCTCAGATTTCTACATGTAAATGGAATACATATGCTGAATACAGAAATTGTTCCTTTAAGAAATACTTCTTTATCACACAAAGGGCAATTTAAAATCTACTAAGGAGCAGTACCTTGTCAGAAGATCAGAACTTGTTCTTGTTCAACTATCTGTTTAGACATACTATTGCAATAGCTGCACCAACAGCATATCCTACCCTAGAACCTTTATACAGTTGACATGATGCTTCTTAAGATACAAAATTCCCTCATGCCCTTCAGAAACTCTTTTCTTTGGTATACTGTTGTTCCTAAATTCATTTTTAATGCAGTCAACTACATTAAAGGTTTCAACTGCTTTACACAAACAAACAAACAACCATACACATCTAGTAGTACAATGAGAATTTCTTAAAGATTAAAATTCTTAATTCAATTTGTAAAATATATAACCTTTTAAAATGTGGCTTGTTATAAATGATATAATTTAATACTATTTACAAAAGAAAATTGATTGCTTTCAAGGTTCTGGAGTTTTGTGTGGACAGTGTGGGGGAGGGGGAGCAAAAAAAACCTTTTGTATGTAATGTTTTTGTGTATAAATTTTATCTTGACTATCTACAGTTGAAAATCCTCAATGGTTTAATCCATGCTGCTGTGTTAGCAATTAACAATCTCCTTCTCTCAGAAGTCAATGAACTCAATAAACTTCAAAAAGCAGCAGGGTTATCTATTGTCTTTCCTAGCCCTCGAGGCTAAGAATAGTAAGGTTAGAAACTGCAAGAGGTTTAATTGCAGTTAATTATTAAAACACTAAGACAGCAATTATACAATTATCATAAATAGCAAAGATGCAACCGATCATATCCTTACTTTTTCCATATGTTTTTGTCATAAAGATTGGGGTGGTACTATTTACCATTTTAAATATTAGCAGTTAGGATCAATCTGAGTGACTTTGAAAGGTGCCTCATCTAGTCGTATGTCTTTCCATAAATATCTATCACTGGCTTTCTAAAATACTGTATAAAGATTTGTCAGAAATTTCAGTGAATCTACAATTCTTGGTAAATATATGTGCTATTTCTCTACATAAACATGTAACAATACATGTACTCTGACCCTTATCAATGGCAAGTTTCTCCAGTGCAAAAAGAAGTGGAGGGAAAACCATGGTTTTCACAGAGGTGGGGAAGAAACAGCATTGGAAATTAGCAGAAACCTTGCCTGCATTCCTCCACCCAGTCTCAGCAATAGCTTATTCCTGAGGAAGTACTCTTGAAGGGGTCTTTGTAAATTGGAGTTTTGCCATAGCAACAGAGATAATTCAACAGCTCCAGAGCTTGCTACCATCTTCTCTAGGTGTCCTTTTGCATGTCTCTTGGTTGACAGAAGAGAAAGAAACGGATATTCAGTTTAATTGAGCTTGACATTCTACATTGATGATGTGTGTACAATAGGAGAACAGTAGTTCATTTATTTTGAAATAGAAATTCCATGAATGGAATTAGTGATGGTATGTTTCTGCAAGGTTAACATGGCATGTAAGTTTGAGTCTCAGGTATGTAGTATTTTAAAAGCTGTGCAAGCTAAGTTTTGAGTGAATTAGCATTCTACCTCATGAAGATCATGAGCATTTCCTAGCAGTTTCCTTTTTTAAAAAAAGTCTGTGAATTATCAAAAAATTGTTCTATTCCATTGTTTTCCCACAATACTTGTAAGTAATAGCAAGCAACAGCAATAGGAAGCACATTTTAATACTGCTTCTCAGTGCACTTAAGCACTCCCTAAATGGTTTACAATGTATAACCTAACTGCCCCCAACAAGTTTGGTATTCATTTTAGCAACGTATGGAAGGATGCAAGGCTGAGTCAACCCTGGAGCCCTGCCTGGGATTGAACTCACAGCCTTGTGGCTGTGAATGGATGCAGTATTAGCATTTGACCACCGCCCCACCAGGGCTCCTGGTAATGGGTTACAAGTTATGAAATGTTTGGATCTGTGATTCTTCAAAGAGAAGTTAACATGACAAAATTTAAGCATTAATATTTTGTAAAAACTGCTATATTTGTTTTCATATAGCTACTCCTTCCATGAAGGCTGTAGCACATTATGCATCAGTATTGCTTTAGTAGTAGTAATAGTAGTAGTAATCAATTTAGGACAAGTAGTGTTTAAATTATTTTTAGAATAAATAATGAATAGTGAAGCAGCACCAAGAAAGGACCTGTGCAGTAGGAATATGAGCTCCCTGACTATAAAAGTACTCCAGAAGAAAGAAAAATATTTAACCTGCAGTCCTATACAATGAATTTTATTGGAATTAGTCTTGCCATTTGTAAATATAAAGTTTCCCTGTCTGCGTAAAATCTTGTGCATGACACATCACCAGCAGCAGGCATATTAATCTCCTGAATTGTACAATACCAGACTCCTAGTGTAACACATTTGGCGTCAGTATTTTATATTGCTTCACTATCCACACACACACACACACACACCCAACTCCTTCATTTATCCTGAAATTTAGCTTCTGGCCTTCCTTTGAACACTACATTTTGTACTACTATTCCTAGCTTCCATCATATTATTCCAGTACACAGCTCAAGTATGACACTCTTTAAAAGCTCCTATCATCTCTTCTCCTCTCACTAAGTGCTGCATATTCTCTTTCTTTCCCAGGCCATCCACTTTGCCAGAAACTTGGGAGTGCACTGAATGACTGAAAAGAATATTTGCAAATGGCAAAGAGCTCCTGAGGGATTGAAACCCCTCGCCAAAGAAGGAGAATGAGAAGTAGTAGTCAACTTCCAAAAGACTTTTCATATTTGAGGTCCTTTTTGCTTAAGTCTTGTTAGCAAGCTGAAAAGCATTTTAAAAAATGGGTGGGGGGGGGAGAAAACAATGCAAATTCTTTTGTTGTTGTTGTTCCACAAAACACCATGTATTTCATTGGGTGGTGTTTTTTTTTTATGAACAAAATTTTCACAAGGAGTTCTAAAATGCATCTCTGTTCCCTATGCACAAAAAACTCTCATAATATTTCCTAGCCATGAGGGGGGAAATTATATTTTTAGTGTTCTTGCATGAAAGAATGAAAGATTTAAATACTGAGTGATAAAACACTTTTCAGAGGAATATGGAAGTGTGGCTTCATTAACCATTACACTTGTCCATACACTCCTCAGATATTTGTCCTTTTCCTATTGAATAGATGACAAGTGGAAGAAGGGCAAGTGATACTTGAGTATTTTCTCTTGCAAACGGGAAGCCTGTTTGAGGAGGTTGTACTTTAAAAGAACATACCGTATGACAAGTAAGCCACTGGTGCTTATTCTTAGTGTTGTTTGGGCCAAGAAAACGATTATATCCAGGATGTTATCATGCATGCTTGTATCTATGTCGCAAAAAGGAGAGTATGAGGCAAAACAGATAGGCATAATACGCCTGGCTGGGGGTGTTGTTGGGGCGTGGTGTTTAGTTGCAGCGCTCCGGCAAAGTGGCGTTTATACTCTGCTTGCCACAGGAGCACAGCAAACCTGCCACAGCAGATAAAAGGGCGCCCTTTCCCTTGCACAAAAAGGAGCAGCTTTTTGCTGCTCCTTTTTGTGTTGGGAAAAGGTCAGACCAGGGCCACAATGTGCAGTTGCCACGGGCCCAATCTAATGCCACCCCTTTAGGACCATCTGTTTTCAGATGAAGTCTACAAATCATGTATTAATATGTGTATAAATAAAAAAGTGTTCACAATTTTGCTCCTTGAAAAGGAAACCAATTGAGTGCTTTACTATGGGAAAAGACAAAACATCCAATACTTATTTAGAAATGGAGCTAGTCTAATCTAGGCAACAATAGTAAAAACTTTCTGCAGTATACAACACACACTCATCTAGAAAGCTGTACAAAGGGATTCATACTACAAAGCATGCATTCCTGCTATATTTAGAAATGTATTTAATGTTGAAAAGTAAGAGATTATCAGTCACTAAAGCAGGTCAAGAAAAATAAAATGTGCTTCTGGCTTTTTAGTGGGGAATGTCTTGAAACAGCTTTTAAAAATATACTTTCTATACCACAATGTTATCTCATTATTGCATGACATTTTCACCTTGCTATACTATGATCGTCTTCAAAATGAAGGCCTTTTTTCTCCTATCAAAAAATCAAAGTGGTTTTTATCAGACCCATATCAATGACAAATAACATGCAACTTTTAGAATACAAGTTACAACATTTTAAATCTCTGACCAATTAATCACAATAAAAAGTGTCAACAATTTTTTAATTAATTTTTTACAAGATTTCTTGAAACAACTTCAACATATTTTTGTTTTGGCCCTAATTCCCATTGGTCCTGGCTAAAACAGAAAATAGTGAAGGATCCAGGAAGCTGGAGACCAACACAAGACATTCCCACAATACCATATTCCTTCTTTATAATTAAATAGACAGTATGAAACAATAAGTGCAATGTATAGACTCACAGAAATTGAGTAACTAGTGTGACATATTAACAATGTCTAGAATTCAGTACTGCAATTGCCTAGATTTGTAACCTACAGATCCATAACTGATCTGTATTCAGTAAGGTTACATGCTGTGTACAGTGGGACCTTGGTATCCATGGGGGATCCATTTTGGAACTCCTCCCCATGGATACCCAAAATCCGCAGATGCTCAAGTCCTGTTATCCCCAATGGTGGCGAGGCCACTAGGGACAGCCCCCCGTTGTCATTAGGGACAAGAGGACTTCAGGTAAGCCCTCCATCTCCTGGTCATTTTCTGGGCAGGCAGGGGCACCAAGGCAGCCCCACACCCTCCCTCATGGGGCACTCTCACTTTTGGAGCATTTGATGACAAGCTAACAAAAAGAGGAGGGGGATGAAGATGATGCTGGTGTTGATGTCCTCCCAGGTGAGGCTGAACTCGAAGTCCAGCTCCTGCTGTGCCAGTCCCGTTGCTACTGCCCCTCTTCACCCCTGCTTCGTGGGCTGGCAGTAGGCAGAGTTCACAGCAGGAATACAGCACCACCTGCCAGCCTACCTGGCCCCCATGGACAGCGGATCTGCCGGGACTGTCCCTAACGGAGGTGCAGCCACATGTATCCACCACCATTACCGACAACTGGGGGCTTGCCATCTGCAGATGCTGGAATCCATGGATGGCAAGTTCACAGATAAGGAGGGCCTACTATATTCAGTGGGATTACTGTTAACCTCTATAAATACCATTCCAACTCAGTGTCAGAGCCAGCTGCCAGATTGCGTGAAAGAGAGCTATTGAGCTAGTGTGGAAGAAGTCAGTTCAGCTTCTGTCAGCCTTGCTTGCTGGTGGGAGGGAGGTGGAAATGTTATCCTGTTTATGCCTTGATCAGGAGCTGAATGGACCTTTTCCTGATCCAGTGGGCCATTCTGAACATTTACACATATTTACCTTCACCTACAAATAACACTACATTTTCATTTTTTTTAATTACTAAATAAATATTCCCAATAATGCAACACATGCTTACTGTCCAAAATCACCAAGCCCTTAAAATGGTATTAAAATAACTATGCAAGATAATAATAATAATAATGTTTTATTTATACCCCGCTCTTCAGCCAAGACTATCAGAGCGGCTTACAATTTGTTAAACAAACAGCTTCATTTACAATGAAGCTCTTTGAAGTGAAAGTTTTCACATTATCAGTCAAACAGTTCTTGGATAAAACTTAATGGCTGAACAAGTATATGTCACAATTACACAGTTTGTCAATCTTAAGAAAAGCAATTCATAGAATAAATACTGTGTAAAATGATCTTTCTTTGCTGCCTCTTTGAATGAGGCAGTTTTGTAAAAAGTCTTTACACTGTCCTGGTCCCTTATGCATGCAATGTATTTATAGCACACTCTAATGCAGTGGGTCCCAAACTCTGGTCTTCAAGGTGTTTTGGACTCTGGTCTTCAAGGTGTTCCCCAGAAGCCCCAGCCAGCTTGGCAAAATGTCAGGAATTCTGGGAAGTGAAGTCGAAAAAATCTGGAGGACCAAAGATTAGGAATCACTGCTCTAATGTTGCTATATTCCAGTTCCCCAAATCCAGGTATAACCTAACTGGCATATTATGAAAACTATGCAAAATATGCAAAATAAGTACATTATGCAAATATTCATATTCTGAAGATCAAGTATATTAATTTTTGCAGTTTTTACTCTGTATTACCACCACCAGCAAGAAGTGGCCTGACAGAGCCACAAGTGTAACAGAATACTAAACTCGAATAATGAAAACCAGATTTGGATCTATGCTAATAATAATAATAATAATAATAAATTTTATTTCTAGCCCGCCCCTCTGAACAAGCAATTGGGGTGGGTTACAGCAAAAGTTAAAATAGTGTCAGTTAAAATATCCCATCCCTTCCCTCACCACCATCACCACCACCCCTTAAGAAGAAAATTAAATCACAGTAGAGTAAAAAACATGGAATAAAACAAAATAAGACAATAAAAAGCAGCAACAGGGAAACAGGCCTGAAGAACTTAGGTCGTATGGGGGTGGAAAAAACACAGGAAAGGAAGGCTGGAAGACACTAGGGCCTAGGTCTGGAGCCAGGAGGTGTTCACATTCTCTAGGAAGGCCTGCCGGAAGAGATGCATCTTTAGGGCTTTTTTGAAGCCTTCTAAATATGGAATAAGACGCATTTCATCCGGCAGGCCTTCCCAGAGAATGTGAACACCTCCCGGCTCCAAACCTTTGCCCTAGTGTCTTCCAGCCTTCCTTTCCTGTGTTTATCACAAAGCTTACTGAGTGACGTTAGACCAGTAACTATCTCACAGCCAATTGTTCCTTACCAGATTTTTATGGGGATAAACTGGGAGATGGATACAATAGAAAACAGTCCTCTACATTGCTGCACAGATTAATCATTGTCATAATTACAATGACTTACTGTCACGACCAGGGGTTTTGCTAGTATAATTTTAGTTTTTAGTCTTTTTTTTAAAGTTAATAGTGTCAAAAGTGTACATATCTATCAGAACACCACAGAAAGCTCTGCAAATGAAACACTGACATCAGATTTGTTGGGGAAATGCACAGCAAAGTGAATACAAACAGCTTGAATCACAGCACAGAAAACAAGTGTGATTTTCTTCAGAGATACAGATTAAATAGTATATTCTTCCTCACTGTGTCACTACCACTCCTCCATCTTCCAGCCCTTCATCTCTTGTCCACTCATTTGCTGCTACTAGTCCTCCTTCTCCTCACTGTCACTACTTCCTGCTGTCTTCCATCGCTCCCTGGAGCTCTGGCCCCTGAACCTGCATTCCCCAGCCACTGATGCTCCTTGCATAGTGGTGGCAGTTGTTGCTGCTCCTTGTTTTCACCTGCATGTTCCCCCCCCCCATCTTTTGCTTGCTTGTGCAGCAATGGCATCAGCTGTTGCTCTTTCTCAGCCCACCCACCTCTTTGCCCACCCACACACTTGCATGGCAATTGCTCCTCCCCCTTACTACATCTGCCTTCACAGAGCTGGCAGGACCAGGGCAGTGCTTTTAAAAAGAATGAGAGAAGTAGAGTGGTGGCAAACAGACAGCACCAAGGTGGGGCAACAGTGTTGTTTCTGCTACTTCAGGTAGTAGCAGAAAAAGCCTATGCCAAGTTAAACTGATTAGGTATCCAGAAGTAGTAGTAGTAGTAGTAGTAGTAGTTTGTGGTTTAATGGTCTTCCTGGCCCTGGGAGATTTGAAAGGTGTTCCTTTGTCTAAGAAAAAAAAGTATTTCAAAGCAAATACTAATCTGATATGGAAGACCTTTCCTCCCTCAACATTACTCTTCCACATTCTGTTTCTACTTGTCCTTGATAGAAATACACACTCACAACCCTGTAAGCCTGTATCTGCTACACTTTACCCTGAAATAGGGAATGGAATAGATTCCTAATAACACAAACACATTTCCTCTGCACATTTACTTATACCCACATAGGCATAAGACCCATTGAAGAAATAACTAACTTAAAAGAAATAAACATGGAATATAGTTCACAGAATCAAGGAACTATAGATTTGGAAAGGATTCCAATGGCTATATTGTTTGGCCCACTGCTAGTGCAGCAATCCACAGTCAGAGCCTATCTGAGAAGTAGCCCTTTAACCTCTGCTTAAAATCGTTCAACAAAGGACACTACCCTCCAAGGTAATCTGCTCTACTGATGAAGAACTCTTAATGTAAAGGAAAGTCTTTAGTATAATTTTCTTTCTTATAATTTAAAATCATCAGTTCAGATCCTATCCTCCTCCTGTTGTTGTTGTTGTTACTATCATTATTGACACAAGGAAAAAGGATTGGCAGTGTGGTTGAGGATTAAGTCTAGCAGAAACTGCCTCTTCTTCTCCCCCTTCAAGGCCAGGGCTGTGTCAGATGGGATGGAGGGAGGGCCTTTCGTCTGTTTCTGGGGCTAGGCATGGTGGAAGTGTGCCTGCCTCTTCTCTCCCTCAAGACTGGAACAGTGGAACATTGGAAAACAAGCTTCTTCATCTTCCAGATAACAGCATCTAAAATATTTAAGGATTTCTACCATATCATTTCTCAATTTTCCTATCAATCTTATCTTGGCTAAAAATACATAATGTTCTCCACCATTCCTCAAAGGGCTGGACATCCAGACATTTTACAGTTTTGGAGACAATCTTCTTTTGGACACATTCCAGTTTGTCAATATCCTTCTTAAGGTGTGCTGACCTCTGCTCTCTGAGACCGGCAACTGCAATTTTTGTTCCTGTTGCTCAGAATCACTGTTCAAGAGGGAGGCCTGGAATCAACTGTGTAACTCTGAATATCCAGCATATTACATATTAACTCTGCTTATGTGTGTCACATGATTCCAAATGTTTAACTCTTGCATTTGGTAGTCTGTTATTTTTGTTTGTTGTGGTGGCTGGCTAATCAGTTATTAGCCAATTACTACAACTGTGACAAAATTTGAATGATGGTGTCAAGAGGATCCAGAACAGCAGTGTTGTAACTGAGGGAAGCAAGAACTGCCTACCCTACCTTTTTAAGGGCTACAGCAAGGCAAGCCCTTCAGTGGGGCTGAAATCACAGGTTAGTCCTTGCAAAGACTAGAAAAGGCAAGATGCTGGAGGCTACAGAAAGATCAAGTTCATATCTTGGGGCCATTCATATTTATTTTCCCAACATCACCATTATGTGGTCTGATAGTCTTGAACTGATAACCAGGGAAAGTTGGGCAAGTGACCAGTACTAGGCACTTTTTTCTTGAGGCAGTGGATTTAACACTATGACTTCTCTTTTAGATTGCAGGCGCTGTATTGTTCAGATGAGGCTACATCTGTATGACTGGGAGGGAGGACTCTTGGTTTTATGCAAGATGTCAGGAGATGTAGTCTTGGATCCAACTGCAGTAGATCTGATGGAGACCCTCTTGTATGTCCTTCTGTTGGCAGGCTAAAACTGTTTTTCCATGTTTTCCCGAAAATAAGACAGTGTCTTATATTAATTTTTGCTCGCAAAGATGTGCTTGGTCTTATTTTCAGGGGATGTCTTATTTTTCCATGAAGAAGAATTCACATTTATTGTTGAACAAAAAATTGAACATTTATTATATATTGTATATATATATATATATATATATATATATTATACACAAAAACTTTGCTCGGTTTTACTTTCGGGGGAGGCCTTATACAGTGGGTCCTTGTTATCCGCTGGGGTTTGGTTCCAGGACCCTCCGTGGATAACAAAATCCGCGGATGATCAAGTCCCATTAAATATAATGGCACAACAAAATGGTGTCCCTTATATAAAATGGAAGATCAAGGTTTGCTATTTGGAATTTATACTTTTTGGGAATATTTTCAAGCCTTGTATGATCAAATCCGTGGATTAAAAATCAATGGATAAGGAGGGCCAATTCTATTTTGCAATTCAGCAAAACCTCTACTAGGTCTTCTGGGGATGTTTTATATCAGGGAAACAGGGTAATATCATTATTAGTTTGAGTTTATTTTAATGCTGACAGTTTGCATGATTTCAACTATGTTGTAATCAGAAGAAGAGGAGGAGGAATAAGCTATGGCTCCCTCTTATTGTAGGTCTTACATTGAGGCATAGATCCAGTCAGTGGGAGATAGGACCTGTGCAACTGTTGGACACAACTGCTGTGTGGCCTTTATGGCATCTTGAGATTGGTTGTTACCAGGGTTATGGTCAGTTTGAAGGTACATAATTCTGCCCCATCCAAGGTGTAGAGGGACCACACAGTGGGTTCTTCTCATATGGAATCCCACCTCTGTCAGGTGGATTCAGCACGCAAGCTGGATCAGTTAGTTTCCAATACCAACCAGTCAGGCTGCGTAACTGGTTGCCATTTGTTAGTGGGTGGATTGATCGCTGGGTAACTGCTTGCCATCTGTTAGTGGGTGGATTGATCGATGTCTTTATCTGGACTTTTACTGTGGCCAAGTCTCTTCAGTTGAAGACTGTGGCCTGTATTATACAAACATATGCATTTTATCAGTTAGTTTATCAGTTAGTTTAACTGAAAGAGAGAAGTTGTTAGCCTGAGCTGACTTGATCCTACTTCCTCAGATGCATGGGGTAGCGTGGCACGTTCAGGGACAGACCTTCCTCAGATGCATGGGGTAGAGTGGAATATCCAGGGACAGTCTGTGTGCGGGAATGTCTATAGGAATGCAAAGGTTTGTGGGAGTGGAGATGAGATGGCAAGTTCAGTTTTAGCAATGGTCGCTGGGGGACAAGGCAGGCAGAAGGATGCTGCCTAAAGCCAAGGTGAGTGGATAACCATCTGAATGAGCAGCATGGAAAGAGAAACAGAATAACTAGGATAAATCAACAAACTGCAGTCCATCAACAGTGGATTGAACAGAGACAACATGAACCTAGCACACGACACACATTACAACATTAGCCAACCCCACCTGCCCCATGAGGGCTCTCTTGGCCAGTACATCATGTCTTCTTTTTTTCGTTCCCATACTACATCCGCAATATTCATTCATGTAGCTATCCTCTCACCTTGGTTTTAGGCAACATCCTTCCTCTTGCTTTGTCCCAAAATGACCATTGTTAAAACTGACCTTGTCACCCCATCTCCACACCCACAAACCTCTGCATTCCTATGGACATTCTCCCACACAGTTATATACATCTTCCCTTGGATTTCCACTCTACCCCATGCATCTGAGGAAGTAGGATCAAGTATACAAAAGCTCATGCTACCAACTGCTCTATTTCAGTTAATCTCAAAGGTGCTACAAGATCCCTCTGTATACTGATGTTTCAGACTAAACACAGCTAAGTCTTTGAAACATGTCTCCTTTTAACCTTATCTTCTCCAGGCTAAACAATTGCTTCTGATATTCAAATTAAGGTTACGTTTCACAATGAAAACATTTTTCAAAAAAGGACCAACACCAGAATAGAGTTTCAAATGACTGAGATGTTTTTACGCTTTTCAGCTGTGCCCTACCTATCTCCTTATTATGTGCCCGAATGAAAGTGTGTCAAGAAGGTAAGAGAAATTGAAAATAATGGATTCAGGTGATTCATTTTTGAAAGCAAAAAGCAACTGTAATATATTAGTTCCACATGCTGTAAACATACCGTACATTGCAGCATGTATTTAATTGTTATGCAAATTAGGTTTTTGGGGTCAATGTTAGAGAAACATCTATGCTTCTAGGACTTTTAAACTGCTATAGAAAAGTGCTGCATTTCCTTTAAAAAAAAGTAGTTCCCCATACAAGTGCCCCCCAAAATTATTATAGCTGGCAAAATGATGCCTATTGCAGCTAGAACATGTAATGCTTTGCATACTTTTATATAATCTTTCTGGTTTGTGCGGAAAATATACATTTTTAGAAATTAATTTTGGAATGCAATATTCATGTGTATATGTGTAACACACACTTCCAAAAGGAATGATAATTAGATAAAAATATAATATAATGATGAATAATGAATAAAACATAATGGAAATGGTTCAATATGGATAAAATAAAAATGGTGATAACAATTCTTCCACAAACTGAAAATAGTTTTGCAAGTTAAATTTAAAAGTGGAGCTGAGAACCAGGAGGGATGAATCTAAACTGTTTTTCAATAAAGTACGGCTAATTTGCTTTTCCTTTTAGTGTCTGAAAGGATTCCGTATATCAAATCACAATCCCATTGCCAACACTTTAATATCAACGCTATCTGCCTCTCACTTTCTGTTCAATTCTGGCATCAGTGAGGTAGCTTTCTATTCCTCCCCCCCTTTCAGGGATTTTTACATTCCTGGAGTGTGGTGGGGTTGCATAAACCCCTTCCCACAGACATAAACCATTATTACAAGTTGTGTGAAAGAAAAGACTAACGCTGCCAGATAAGTAATCCCTTTGTTTTCTGATTTTCTGCAAAAGAAACCAAGAGGATGAATGAGGGAAAGAAGAGTCATGAATGGTGGATTTATGACAGTTCACTCATATCCATGGCCACAACTATGGAGTTTATCACACAGAGAAAATTCAAAGTTTAAAAGAGTCAGAACCCACGGTTATCCAGCATATTAGGCACAATTGATTTTCAGATGACAAGAAAGTGACATGAACCAGGAAATAAATATTTTCAGGAAAATATCGGAAATTCATTTCCATTTCATTCACGAAATCCGCTTTTTTTTGTGCGCTTGCTGTAGTGTGAAAGCTACTTGCAGTTTATTGATGGGATTCTCCCTGTTTTTGTGCTTGTTGCCAGATTTCCCATGGTTCTTTGGGACACGTTTACTTCCAGTGCAGAGGATTAAGTAATAATAATAATAATAATAATAATAATAAGCTTTATTTTTATACCGCCCTTCCGAAGATCAGGGCGGTGTACAGTTAGACAATTAAAAATGTATATAAAAGTTAAAAACATTCAATGACACAATAACAATATACTATCAGCCAGGGCAACAATGTGGAAACAAACACCAAGTCCAATCATGATGAGGGAAGCATAGAGTAACAACAAGGGGAGTGAGTCAGGGGTAGGCAAGCTCAAACAGAAAGGTTTTCAATCCTTTTTAAAACAGATTAAGGGAGGTGGCTAAGCGAAGCTCCATGGGCAGCGAGTTCCAGAGGCTAGGGGCCGAGGCAGAAAACGCCCTCTTCGCTGTTGTTGACAATCTAGCCTCTGGAACTCTTAGACGTTGTTGCCCTGTAGATCTAAGTGTGCGGGGCGGATTGTATGAGGAGAGACGGTCTTTTAGGTATTCTGGGCCCAAGCCATTTAGGGCTTTATAGGTAATAACCAGCATTTTGTACTGAGCCCGGAAGCGAATAGGCAGCCAATGAAGATCTTTCAATACTGGTGTTATATGGGTGGCCCTGGGAGCGCCAGTGACCACCCGAGCTGCCATATTCTGCACTAATTGTAGCTTCCGAGTGTGATACAAAGGCTGCCCCATGTAGAGCGCATTGCAGAAATCCAACCGAGAGGTTACCAGGGCATGTACTACTGTTTCAAGGTCCCTCCGGTCCAAGTAGGGACGCAGCTGGCGTATCAGCCGAAGCTGAAAACAGGTGCTCCTGACCGTCGCATCCACCTGAGAAGTAAGATGGAGCGACGAGTCAAGGAGCACCCCCAGACTGCGTACAGTGTCCTTCACAGGGAGCGTGACCCCGTTCAGGACAGGTGGAACCACCTCCATACCTGGGCCGGGGGAACCTATCACGAGTACTTCCGTTTTCTCTGGATTCAGGCTGAGTCTGTTTTCCCTCATCCAGTCCATTACCGAGTCCAGACAGGCCACGAGAGGAGCGACGCCATCCCTGGTCACTGCATCAGTCGGAGACAGAGAGAGGATTATTTGGGTGTCATCAGCGTATTGATAACCCCGCGCCCCATGTCTCCGGATGATCTCTCCCAGCGGTTTCATGTAAATGTTGAAAAGCATGGGGGACAGAATAGCTCCTTGAAGGACCCCAGAAGTGAGGGCCCTCTTATCGGAGCACACGTCCCCCAGCTGCACCATCTGGAACCTCCCAGAGAGGTAGGACCGGAACCACTGGAGCGCAGTGCCTCCGATTCCCACCTCTGCCAGGCGTTCCAGAAGGATACCATGCTCGATGGTATCGAAAGCTGCTGAGATGTCCAAGAGCACCAGCAGGGACACGCTACCCCTGTCGATGCCCAGACGGAGATCATCGACCAGGGCGACCATGGCAGTCTCAACCCCATAGCCCGCCCGGAACCCGGTTTGAAATGGATCTAGAAAATCCGTTTCCTCCAAGATCGATTGAAGTTGGATTGCAACCGCCCTCTCGATCGCCTTCCCCAAAAATGGCAGTAGCGAAACTGGCCGATAATTATTATAAACCAGGGGGTCGAGGGAGGGCTTTTTCAGTATAGGTTTTATAGTGGCCAATTTAAGGTTGTCTGGAAACTGCCCTTCCCTCAAAGATGAATTAATAATCCGGTGTAGCAGTGAAGTTACGACAGTCCCCCCTGTGCTACCAGCCACGAGGGACAGGGATCGAGGGAGCAGGTTGTCTTCCTAAGACTTCCAAGGATCTTGTCCACATCCTCGGTACTGACCGACTCAAACTGATCCAGTACAACTGAGTCCACGGAGGCTCTGGACACCTCTATTCTGGATTCTGCTTAAGTACCCACCTTTCTTCATAGCCAGAGCTCTTAAAGCTCTTAAAACAAACAGCTGATGCAAGGGCAGAGAGAGAGAGATCTGAGTCCCAGTGCACTCCTCTCTCTCTCTCTCTCTCTCTCTCTCTGTGTGTGTGCGTGTGTTTGTGTATCTCCTGCTTCAACCACAGCAATCCCCAAACTGTCCCCTTTAAGAGATTTTGGACTTCAGCTCCCAGAATCCCAGGCTATTGGCCAACATGGCTGAGGTGTCTGGGAACAGAAGTCCAAAATCCCTTAAAGGGAACCATTTGGGGCTCATTTCAGCCTTCCCTCCTAGCCAGAGATATTAAATAAACTTAAGCAAAGGCAGGGACAGAGCAAGAGAGATAGAGAAAAGGCTGAGTTCCCCCTCGTTCTTTCCTGTGCATGTTTGTTTGTCTCCAGCTTCAGCCCCCAAAGCCAGGGCTCTTAAAAGAACAGCTGCTTCACAGATTGGCCCTCAAGTACAGATTGATCTTGGATTCTGCATGGCATAACAGTGCTTTGCATGTGAAAACCATTTGCACAATTGTGAGTTAATAATGGGTTCTTACCTTTTTAAACTTACAATTTTTCCCTGTGTGATAAACTCCTATGAATGTATTGCACTTTCAGTAGCTGAAACTTTGATTTAATTTGAACATTAAAAGAGACATTACATTAAAAAAACTACAAAAAACAAAATTATTGGGATACAGGACTGGACTAACTTATACTACAATTTCAAAATGGGCATAAACAAATAAGTCACCTAATTGAATTTCCTTATTGAAACAATGATTGTTATAACATGTAGCAGTAACATGCTTACTGCCCAGTAAACAGTCACATTTTTGCTTTCAGCTTAAAGAGAACCATTAAGACTTCAGTTAAAATTAGAATTCAAAATAGCTCTAGGAGCAGAAATACAAATTCAGCTCATTGTCCATTTTGAAAATAAAGCATAAAACTGAATATATTAATTTAAAAATATCATTTAACTGGGAAGTTATTGTAACCTAACTACTAATCTCTAATTAATTTTTTAAAAAAATGTTCCCCAACAACAGATCTATTTTTACATGTAAGAAACACAAAGCAAAACTAAACAGTAAAACTACTCAAGCATGAATCCATAATATAAATTGGAGTTTATGAAAAAGAATTAAGAACCAGCAACTCCCACAAAAAAGACACAATTCACATAACTAATCATCCATAAAACCTATTACAAATAAACACTCAGAAAAATTCAAAACACATAGAAGAATGATGGAATTTCCACTCCAGTGGCTGATAAAGTGAGATATGTCAGAAATCAACTGAGCTGGAAAAATGACGCTCTGAAGAGGTGCTTAAGATGATCTGTAGCTATGGTCTACCATTAGTCAAACTGATGACTCTTAATACATGGATATTTCAGGTCATCATATCTAGAATCTTAATATCAGAAGCCAGTCTTGTACAAAAATACAAAATACAACTCTAAAGTCAGCAAACTGGGTTTTTTAAAAAACTGTCATACGCCCAATCCCAAAAAACCCTCTTGAAAACCATCACCTGCCCCTATATTTTAGAATTAATCAAATTCAAAACAGTACATGATTGTCTTCCAACAAGTTTCCTATTAGTGGCATGCACTTAATCATTTTTTCAAGTGCTAGCCAATGTATAAGTAAAGGTGCATAAGTATCCTGTTGGTTATCTCAGAGGGGTCGAGTTTTTGCAATTACTTTTTGTGAACACTAACAGAAGGATAACAAGCACACAAAAAGTATCTCTCTTCCTATAGACCTTATCTTTTGGGCCAAGGGAATAAGGGACATGGGCAGACAACACTCCAGATGCCCTAGCAGACTTCCTTGTTTATCCTAGGTTGAAACTGGTGTCCCATAATCACTAGCAAGATAATGACACACTTGTACAATCTGCAGTATTTACAGAGGAAAAATGTTAACTTCATTGGTACCATTCTGTTGGGTCCACCTGTCTCTTTTTTTTCTGACAAAAAAAGAAAAGAAAGAAATCTGGAAAAAGTAGGCCAGGGATTTAAGTAGGTCCCTCCTTGCATTGCTAGTACGTTGTTATGGGTATGGTCCTGTTTACAATCCTGTTTACAATCTGGATTCAGTTCTTGACTCTGGCAAAACTTTCATAGTGACCTTGTATTCTGTCTCAGTAAATTTCATGTAGTTGTTGTGAGGATACGAGGGAAACCATGTTCACCAACCCAAGTACCTTGAAGGAAGTACAAATTATAATATATGAATAAATACATTTAACTATTGCCTGAGATACCATGTGTAGTGTTGACAGTAAAGTTGTCTTATCTTACCCTATATCAATATCTTAGAGCACTGTACAAGCAAAAGGCAATTTAAAACAACCAAGATCCACAGACCCTGCAAGGCTACATTTTCTCTTAGAAACAAAATGAAAAGAAAGTCAGTACCAATCAGGTATCCAAAATAGGGGAATTCAACAACTGGGATATCTTAATCAATATATCTTTGTCATGTGTTCATGTAGTATATTACTACATATAGTATGATGCACTGCTCCTCCACATAGCAGAGCACCTCCTGCTGACCTCAATGCAGTGGTAAATATATACAGGAACATGAGCTCCTTCAAATATCAAGGTCCCAAGCTACTCAGGACTTTAAATGTAATCACAAGCAACATTAATTCATATGGGAATGTACTGGTAGCCTTAAGTTCCCTTAAAACTGTTGCCACATGATGCTGAGGTGCTCCTCTCAAGCCCCCCACGCCATAAAGTCCAACTGGGACTCCATGACAGAGGAGGATCGAAGAGTACTCCCAAGTTAACATTGGCTCCTTTTTTGGTAGTGAAATTCTATCCAGAGATTTAGAATAGGGATGAGAATCATGCAGCCCTTCAACTGCTGTTGGACTGCAAATTCTAGTAATCTTAGGCACCACAGCCAATAGTGATGGTTGCTGGGCACTGCAGTCCAACAGCGAGAGGTGTATATTCATTGTTTTAGGAAAGAGTGTTGTACATCTGTGTTAGTTTCATGGTTCTGGGAGAAATTATTTGAATTTTTATTAAGCAGGAGGCTATGAGAGTAAAATATTGTTTTTAAAATAAAACGTTTTACATACATAGTAACTGGAGACCTAAACCCAAACTAAATTAATCAGTCTTGAAAGTCTAAATGCTATCTATTCTCTTCAGTCTGCATTAAAACTCTAGATTTATTTGTATTTCTTCCAACTCATTTCTTTGAAATATGATACTTCAATTATGCAACTACTGAAAAGCATAAACATTAAGTACAATAACCTTCAACAAGCAAAATCACTATGCAAAACCAGAAGTATAGATTATGATTAAAATAGTTCACAAATATTAGCCTATATGTTTTATTTGTTATAATCTTCTATGATTCTAGGGTTCCTTTGCAGAAATTAGTTTTGATAATTAGCCTGTCATCTTAGATACATGAAACTGAATGTTGACTATTTTTCTTAGAAAAAACAACATTGGAGAAATGAGTGTCAAACACACAGCCGCACAGGTTAGAGTCTTTGTAGTACACAGAACAAGAAGAGCAACATCAAGAAACACATTAAGAACTTGCCATGTGATTTGAAAGCCATGGGATTATTTGAAAATAGTTGGTGATGGGTGGAAGAGATTTAGTCTAGAGGATCTGATTTCTAGGTTATTGTGTTTTATTTTTACGGAGGGGATAAATGAAACTTGGCTAGTTTTAACAAAGGAGATTTGTCTAAGGAAAGAATCTTTTTGCTTAAAGAAACAGGAGAAATGACATAGAGAAGTAGGCCTGCTTGACTAACGTGGCTGCAAGAGGATCATATTTGTAAGGACTGAAAAGAATATGTGTGAGACATGAAGATAGGGCTGGTGTTGAAAGAGAGAGACGTGGACATGCCATAATACCACATAGAAAATGTAATGACAAAGAAAGAGAGAGAGATAAAGAAAGAGAGAGAATAATTTCTACTCAGTGTAGAAAAATAAGAATTAAAAAAACACATAAAGAGAAGTAACTGGGAGTTAAAAAACAAAACAAACAAAAAAGCCAACCCCCCCCCCCACGCACACACACACACACCTCAGATGCTTAAATAGCTTTAATGGCTTGGCTTTGGTAAGCTATTTCCACCCCCAACGAGAGATCCAAACCTTCACTTATTTGGGTCCAATGTTCAAGATTGAATAATGTCATCAATTTTTCCCTGCCTTGTGAATATACAAGGGTTTCTGTGCAATTTTCAACCACAACTCATTCTCTAGGACTTGTTGAGAAAAATCCATTTGTGCAAAAAGTACTGTGCACGTGCTTTTCCTTTACAGAAAACATATTTGGAGACAGAAAACATACACTATTGGTAGATTACATTTATATTCTGGGCAGAAAACTGATTTCTGCACAAAACTATTTTTTGCACAGAAATACATGCAAGGAAAGAAGCTGCTATATGCACGCAAGTCTTTTTTTAAAAAAACTTATGGGAACCCTAAAAGATGCGTCTTATTACGACCCTGGACGGCTTTAAGAAAGCTGCAAAGACGCACCTCTTCCGGCAGGCCTTTCCGGATAGTGGGTAATGTTCCCGGTCTCCAATGATACTCACTTAGCTTTCCATGATTGCAGCTGTTATGTTTTTTTTTCCTTCCCAGCATGCATGTGAATATACTAACCAATAACCTTTCTTGTTTTCCTGTCATCCTTATCACCCACCTGCATTTCAATGAGATGATTTAAATCCCCCAATCCCATCCCCTTCTCCCCTCCAACCCAAGTGAGCAGGTGAACAAGCAAGCAAAGGAACTTTACATTTTAAAAGTTGTGGCCTAAACTAGGAGGTCTGTAATTCTCCTGACAGACAGAACCCACATATGCACACACACACACACACACACACACAACGGACACATGGTGGGTGGTGCACAGGACTCAGGGCAGAGAGAGGGAACAGAAACAGGGAGGAGATGAAGAGGGAGCTGCCATCAAAGCCTCTTCCCAATTCCTTTGCAGCAGTTGGCCTCGATGGGTCTGGGCTTCATAGGACTATAGAAACTTCAAGGAAAGGGAGAAGAGGCTATGCTGGCCCTTCTTTCCTCCTCCCCTATCTTGGTCCTGCTCTCTTTGTCCACCCCAGAGATGTCCCATCTCTATTAAGTCCATAAGGGGTGAAGGGGATGAGAGTGAGTAAGCAAGGGATGAAATACACATGTGGCTTCAATGGCTCTGGGTAGAAAGCAGTGGTGACACTTATAAGCTCCTCAACCCTTCCTGCCCAAGTATGTGAGTGAGCAAGGAAAAGAGCACACAAGTGGGCTTCCCTAACCTCTGCAAATGTGGGTGGATGGATGTATTTAATAAAATGCAATAAAATAATTATTTAATAAAATGTCACACACCCATCTCAGCACACACACCCTCCATAAATGCATATTCCATTTAACCAAAGACTTGCATACATTCTGAAACAGAGGGATCCCTTTGAACAACTGAGATCATCCACTGAACTAAAAATAAAAATAAAAAAAGATGGCACCATCATGCTTTCTAGCCGCAACCTGCCCTGCCTTCCACGAGCATCCCCATTTCACCCAATTCTGATTGGAAGGACAGGGCACACGTTTAACCCCCCTTTTAAAAGATGTTTCCCTCTGAAAACTGTGGAGTAAAAAGTGGTTGTCGTTTTTAAAATCACATTAAGCCCCTGGTGACTAACAGAACTGCTTTCACTTTCTAACCAGAGGAACATCATGTGTTCAAACAGAAACCAGTCTGAGGTAATGTCAAATTATTTTTGCAGATGTGGATTCAGAGTTTCTCTCTTCTATGCTCATCTATCTATCCCATTCTTTTGTTTAATTAGAGAAGTAAAAAGTGGCACAAAGAACTGCCTCCTGCTGCTTTTTCTTTTCCTTATAATCCCTTCTCTGCAGGTGCCTTTTTCCCATGCAGCAGATGTGCCTTTTTCACAGCCCTGGTAGAATCTCTGCCTCAAAAAAAAAAAAATTACAACCAGGGTTTGTTAGATGTATATGGCTAACTGAGAAATAGGGTTTCAGTAATTCACCTAACACATATGCAATAAAACCCATGCTGTAAAATAAGTCATGTTTGAATATGTGCATTTCCATCTAACTACAAAGACATTTGTCGTGCGAACATTTTCATAAATAACCTTCCATATGATATTTGCATGTATCTCACAACAAAAAGCATAAGTTGACATATGGAAAAAATAAAAATGGGAGCCACTGATAGCTCAGTTCAGCTGTTAGAATCTAAGCTCCACATCGCTCACAACATAAACTGATAGCAGGGCTATAATTTTTAAAGATGTACACATAGATTTATAGTTTGTATTGCCAAAGATACTTGGATAGTGTATACTTTTTGTAAAGATGTAAAGTAATTTAGTGAAGTTTTTTTAAAAAAAAATAACCTCAACTGAAATTCACTTATAACATATAAAACAGAATAAAATAACATCACACACATGAAGAAATGCAACAAAAGTTTGCACAGTGATCAAAATAACAACCAAGACTAACCAAATTTTCCCCTTCCCCGTCCCCAAACCCCCTTGACTTCCCACATAATATTAACTTCTTTTTTTACAATCTAAAATTATTCCTTTGTTTAAAAAAAATCTATCAATAACCTCCATTTTATCCTTCACTTCTTACCAACCCACAAAAAATAAATAAATAAAAATAAACCATTTCTTTCTGCTATATTTTAAACAGTGTGTTGGATAAAATAAATGACAATGTTTGAAACGGGTTCCTAAGTTTTGGTAATACATTCATTTGAATTGCTGAAATTTTGCCCATTAATTTAGTGACGTTTTGAGCCGTCTTTTCCAGCCTTCTTTGTGATTTTTTTGCCTTGATGTGTTTGTGTGCAGCTATGCGTTTTCTTCATTTTATTATATAATTCTCCTTTGCTCATCTATGTAGAGAATCAACAAGAAGCCAAAATCCTGTGCGCACTCTGGATGAGTATAAATCTTCTCAAAGTGCTTTTCTGCTGTACCTCTGGCTAGACACCACACTTCGAAAGCACCCCACCATCATGGCAAGGGCATCCCAGGCACCATCCAAGTACAGTGTGTTGCATTGCAAAGAAAGATGTTAGGCGCTGCAGAGCTGCTTCTGTATGGGTAACAAGGGCAGCATCATCAGCGAAAAGGAGGTCACGGACTAGATAGAGTCTTTGTACGAGCCCTCTGATGGCTTAAGTTAAACAAGCTACCATCAGTATGGTAACGTATATAGATGCCATCTTATATACTGATTTTTATATATCAAGCAGCAATAGGCAAAGTCTGGCCCATGGGCTGCATATGGTATCCCGAGGCCATTTTTGTGACCCTCATTGTCAACGAGAGTTGAAACACTTTTTGTTCCAAAGTGCCCAAAAATGATATCTATGCAATGTAGTGGGCATTTCCACATGTTTGGAGCCCCTCTGGACACCCAGGGGCTAAAATGAAATCTTGAGGGGGTTTTTAAAAAAAGTGGGGATTGCCTTAAAATGTCCTAAAATGCTCTCCAGGGGCCCTAAGAGGGCTCCATAGAATGTCCTGTGTCACCTAGAGGGCACTTGGGGGCCAAATGATATTTTGTGGCAGTAGGTAGTCCTCCAAGGTCTCCTGGATTGCTAATGCATCCCTAATTTTCCACACTTGCCCATCCTTACTTTGAATTTTCTTCCTAATGTCATTTAGCAACAATAGGTATTAACTACAAAGGTAACTTAACAACATTGCCACTTTTCTTCTAATGTATGATTATTAAAATCTTTGCCTGATGAAGATAAATGAAACTTTGAAAGTTTACACAATGGACTTTCTGCTATTTTGCCAATAAAGATAGCACTCTTTTGCAGATTTTTTTATTTTATTGTATTTGCAGCATGGCCATCACAGTTACCGCTGAATATGTTTCCTGGATTTGAAGATACTGAGGGGAAACTTTAACAAGAAGGAGCAATGGACTGTGACTTAATTCTTTGAGGATTTTTCTTATCTCCAACAAAGGTAAAAATCTTTCATTTGGACTACAATTGGCAAGTTTTACTATACAGTACCTAAAAGTGTTTCCAGATGTAACAGTATAGGGACTTCTTGACAAATTCAATGTTCTCCACCTAAGAAAGGGGCAGTTAGCTTCACACAGAAGTAGTCGAATCTCAAGGGAAATTACTATTCTGTTGCTAATGGAGTTAAAATTTTATTAATGTTTTTATTGCCACATATCCCCAGTTACCACATAGCAAAACGGGGAGTGGCCTCTACCTGAAAGCTGGGCTTCATAACCTTGTGATCCATCAGACAGATTTGCCTGTTATCATTTTTTCAAAAAAGTGAAACAGCTGAAAAAGACAGCTAGGGATGTATCTGTACATGTGTGTGTTAGAAAGAAAGCATGAGAATGTTGGATTGTATATGAAAGCAGAGGGAAATTGTGTTTGAGACTGTGTGAGAGGACAAGAGTGTGTGTTGCAATGACATGCAATGCACACATGACAGAAATAGGGAGTGTGTGAAAGACAACAACCAAGAGTGTGGAAGAAAATATGACAGAACATGGGTCATAAGCCAGACACTCACAAGCAGCTTTGAATTAGTTATCCACTAAATAGCATGCCTTAGTTTGCAGCTACCATTTATTCTACACTAACTTCTTTGCTCCACCTATCAATAGCTGCCCTGACACTGACATCCTAAATGTACTAACCAATGCAAGACAAGCAAACATCACCTAAATGTTTCAGCATTTGGTTCCCATGCTCACTGTTTAGGATGGGAATATAAGTTGTTGTGTCTTCACAAATGGAAGACAATCCCCTGCTAATCAGTCCTGTACAACCCCCAATAAAATGAGTAAGTCTTGCCTAAAAACAAGGATACATATCAACTGATGATGGAGGGGCTAGACAGACTGCCCCTAAGGGCCGGCCTCCAGCCTCCTCTTTCCTAGCTGGATTGGGGCTGCAGGAACCTCACGCTGCAGCCCCAATCCAGTCTTTCGAGGGCACAAAAAGGAGCTGCAAAAAGTGGCTCCTTTTTGCACCACTGAAAGGGCATCATAGCTGTGGCAATGCAGCTATTAGGGTGCTCCTTTGGCACTATGTCATCTGGAAGCAGCACCAGAGGTGGGCCATGACGCTGTGCACCATGTGGAGTGGCATCAGGGCGTCAGGGTGCCTTGGGGGGGGGGGGGACAGAGTCGGGCATGAGTCATGAGGACACTAGGCCCTGACTGCCCCCATGCTGGCCTTTCAGGACTTTCTGTAAAGGTCCTGAATCTTCCACTAGGTTTATATCTTAACAGTAGGATGAGAAAGAGGAACTGTCCATAATATTTTCTTGCTATTGTTGTGTGCCACAAGTCATTTCCAGTTTATGGCAATCCTAAGGTGAACCTATCATGGGGTTTTCTTGGCAAGATTTGTTCAGAGGAATTTGCCTTTGTCCAACTCTGAAGTTGACAGAATGTGAACTTCTATCTCTGAAGCTGACACCCACAAACTCCTTATTTTGCTGTGCACTACTGGGGAGCCCCTCATCATCAGGCCCTCTGTTTCTTCATCAGAAGGGGCAACAGGGGTTTCTTGGTCAGAGAGATGTAAGGCAAGATAGGGAATGCAGGGGGCTGTGTAAAGAGATGGGGATTGCTGTGGAATTTCCAATAAACTCCCATGATCCCATGCTATTGGCTGTTTACTCTGGATCAGACCGAATCGTCCAGATCTGCATCTAATCTGGCATAACTGGGTCCAAGCGTGCCCCCGTGGGTTTGGCCTGCATCATCTGAACTAGATGACACGAGGCCAAGTGGAACCCAGACCTTTTTGACAGTGTGGAGAACCCTGCAGTCAGAAAAATGTTTCTTTTTCTTTCTTTAAAATAAAGTATTGAAAAATTGTATTAATCACATAAAATTAGAACACTCATAACACATAACATATAAAATCAAAACACCCATAACCCATAAAAGAAAAACCTTTAAAACATATATAACGCATACATCTACCCTAATTTTCCTACTTTAATCTAACATTACAAATTCACAATTAAAGCAAATATTTTCAAATTCACATAAATCATAAGTTGCCACTATGATATACAATTTTAGGGTTTTTTTAAAAAAAAAAACCCTCCTTCTGTCTAAATATCTATCTCATCTAACAAAAACACAAGAATGTTAAATGGCACTGCATTCTAACTTTATACATTTGCAGTCTTGAATGCAATTACATCTTACCCTCCTTACCTTTAGGATAACATCCTTCAAAAATATATTGTCTGTTCTACTACAATGTTACTGAGAAAATGCTAAATCTTAACTTTAACCTTTTTGACCCAGATTCCCTTACAAGAAACAAACGTGGGGAAAATTCTATGTATAAAATCTTGGGGGGCGGGGATAAATTCTTAAAGACAGTTTTGTGAAGGAAAGCCTTTGAAGTGTTACCAGGTCAGACATTTTGACAACAAAAGAAATCTGCTTCTCTACTTTGTTGCTGCCACCAATGCTAACAATTATAAGCTTTCAGTGTTGTGAATAATTCAGACTCTCATCTGTTCCATTCAGTGTAAAGGCAATGTTGAGAGAACAAGGTCAGGCTCCTCCACCCTCCCAAGCCACTGACTTTTCCACCCTGACACCAGTCTGATTATATGATACCCCTAGTGTTTGACATGCATTCCCTGACAGGTTCATAACAGCAGTTAGTCTGTTTAGCTTAACATGTAGGAAGTAAGAACACAACAAGAGGACAATTTTTAGTGGGTAGAAATACAGCGTCAGCATTCAGGTTTCCCAAGCAATGGCAAATAATTAAAACATAATAGGACCCTATTTCACTGTGGAGAAAATGGACAGATATCTATCCATTCATTTTATCAATAGAATACTGTCTGGCCTCATGGCAACAGTATGACTTACATATGGTACATTAAAATAAATATTAACACAGCAGTCACCTGGATACCAGAAACTAGGCTTAGTGAAAAAGACTTTTTGAGCATGTTAAGAAAAAAGCTACAACTTCCTGTCATTCAACTTTCATTATAGGATGGAAAATTAACTGGAATAATAGGTAGTATTCATACTGCACACTGCTATTCATTTTCCTATGAAAGCAATGCCATTCATTTAGAATAAACAGGTTCTCATCAGCAAACAAAATAAACAAGGTACAAAGACTGTATAGGCTTGTTGAGATAAAGTGCTTAAAAAAACAAAGCCTGGCCGATATGCACTCATGCTTCAAGTCTAGTAAATAAATACTTTTTTAAAAGTAATGAATGCTAAGCTTTTTAGAAAGTTTATAAAATATATTCAGTTAACTTATGCAACACTGAAAAAAGGTACACACATGGAATATTTATACTAGGTTGCACACCTGCTGTTTTATATAATATGTAGGATGCTTTGATATTTTATTTAAAAAATGTAAAAGTTTATTCTACTGATTGACTTACTATATTAGTATTATATACCCTGTTTACCCAAAAATAAGACATCCCAAAAAATAAGACCCAGTAAAGGTTTTGCTGAATTGCTAAATATAAGGTCTTCCCTGAAAATAAGACCTAGCAAAGTTTTTGTATATAAATATATTTACAGTATATAATAAATGTTCATTTTTTGTTCAACAATAAATGTGAATTCTTCTTCATGGAAAAATAAGACGTCCTCTGAAAATATGGCCTAGCGCATCTTTGGGAGCAAAAATTAATATAAGACACTGTCTTATTTTTGGGGAAACACAATATGTCCTCAGTCATTCATGCACAGAAAGACCAAATAATAAAGAACCCTGTAAATCTTCAGATTTGTTTTGTATCTATGCTATATTTTCTTTGTATTAATTCCTTCTTATTTAAATTCCTTCTCATTTAAATGCTCTTCACTCACATATACCAATGTTTAACACACATACTCTCGCTATTCAAACATGCAAGTAAGAAACTCTCGCTATTCAAACATGCAAGTAAGAAACTACTTTCACATAGTTTTAACAACTGTTAAGTCAGAAACTACTTTCATACAGTCTTAACAACTTACAGTATATTAGCCATTACTAATATGCAGGTTTCAGCTTTCTTTTACCAGTGCATACATTTTCACCAAAAATGTACAGTTTGTTCCCTAAAACTCTGGTGCTTCCACATTAGGATTTTCTCCTGCAAGCTCCCTGCTTTAAACACAGAAAAGGGGTGTGTGTGTGAATTTTATGGGATATCCAGATGATACTGGCTTTCATATAAAATGCCTCTGGTGTTTTATTACTCCATCTTTTTTCCTGCATAATGCATTTTAATGGGTAGCATTAGAAGCCTTTCATCTGAGAGAATCCCTCCCATGCTGCAAAAATTGTCCTGTGAGCAGTTAAATTCCAACAATTCAGCCAATAATGAGAAGAGTCATATCAACAGAGGGAAGCCAGAAGTCTTTTGGCCAACAGCTATGTAATCTATGTCTTTGTTTCCTTTTGTCGAGTTCCTAGACTTTGAAATCAAATTGTAAAATCACCAGCAGTGCCTTTTTTCACTGGAAAAACCTGTGGTCAAACTTCATCTTCCTTTTAAGACTCAGCTGGAAACTTACCCACCACCCACCATCATTTAGTGAAAGTGCAGGGAAGCCTCTCTGGATCAGGAAGCTGGTTTAGGAAGGGGTAGGTTGCTGTAACCTTTTGCTCCATACCGTAGTATCAGTAAAGCCTGCACATATGTTTGAGTAAAAAAGAATCACAGGAGTTGGCAGCTTCACCAAGAGCAATGACTCAAGGGCAGAGCAGAAATGAGCTATGCCTGCACTCCAAGCCCCATCAGCAGCAAAGAAAGGAGGCAGCTAGCTCATCACTACACTAAGATCATATAGATATAGATATAAATATGGTATGTGAATCCTGGAGAATTAATTTTAAAGTTTGATTAGACCATGCTGTTCAGTCGCTTTTTAAAATGATGCAATTGACTCTATGCATGATTTTAATTTATCAGTTTGTGTGGAACTAAACATTAAAATAAACAATGGTGTGTTTCCTTGCCCTGCTGACATTAGCCAATTATGTAAGCAGGGGTACTACATAAAGATTTCAGTGTAGTTCTCATTTTAACTATATGCTACTTGAAGATTAAACAGACTCAGAAGGCTTTCACTTTATCCATATTCTGGTACTTAATAAAAATGTAGGAAGTAATTTATAGAATATTTATCTATTAAAAGTATACCTTTTGTATTACGCTTTAGGTAAGAATGGTCCACATTTAAACTAGAACTTTTCTGAGAGAACTGCAACAAATAGTATTTAAAAAAGTAGATTTAAGATACAGTGTGCAGCCAAAGTATTACAGAATTACTTTATCATTGTAGCTTATTTTACTCCAAGAAGAAATCTGCCAGGATCACCATCTGCTATTATCCTGGATTCAATAAATTCTTTATAAAATACCAAACTTATGGTCAGGCAGCACACATATGAGCAGTGGAGAAATTTTTATTGCAATTCTTAACAATAATAAAATACTGTACTAATAATCACAGTATTTTTTTTAATTCAACTGAGTGAAAATTTAATTAGGGTAGAGGTGGGGAAACTTCTCTCAACATGTTTTGGACTATAACTCCCATAATCTCTTACCTTACCCTAACTAATTGCTATGCTATTTGGGATTTCTAGAAGCTGAAATCCCAAATAAGTGGAGCTCCCAAGGTTACTCTCTTTTGTATGGCTGGTTTACTTTATTTTCAACAAGGAAAATAAACACTGCCTGTTGAGTGTAACATGAAAGACTGATGAAAAGGACCAAGGGACAAATTCCCCTTGCCCTAGATTTTTATTTGGATGAAATGCCTTTATAATAAGCACTGGCAGTGCTACTACTGTAAACAAGTAATATCTGGCTTTCTGCAAACTCCTTAGGATTCATGATGCTCAGAGTTGAAGTATATGTTAATTTTAGATTGAAAAGTGAGAAGCAACAGCAACAGAAAGAAACTGGGATGACTTAGAAAGACACAGTTGCTTTTTTTGCCATCAAAAGTAGGTGAAAAAGTGACTATTTTTCAAGGTAACATTTCTCTTTGAAGCCCTACAATTTCTCGTGTAATTTTGCCCACTGAATTCATGTTCTCCCATTAAAAACACATATTTAAAGTAGTGCTTTCTTGTCACAGGTGTTCCTATGGTTGAACACCATCTGTTAATTGAACACCATCTTCCCAGTCATCGGAAATTTACACGTGGTTCTAGGACTACAACTATTTCTACAGAAGAAACTCCCTGCAAAATCTCAAGGGAGGTGGCATGGCTACTCTATATTTTTAGGGGAAGAAGGATGTTAATAGTTTCTTGTTTGGAAATATCTTTGTTATGCAGGCATTATTGAAACTGCCTACAAATTGCCTCCTGGAAATAGGTGTATAGATCATTTTCGCTTTCTGTTGGTTTTTAAAAGTTAGGATGGTAATGCCTTTACTAGAACTGAAGTGCACTCTAGTACTTTATACCTGACTGTTCTTGTTCACTTGATCACAAGTGGCATGAATATGAAAGATTGGACCTCAATTGAAGTTAACATCTAATTGTACAAAGAGGATCGTTTTGGGAAAGAAAGACGTGGACGATAAGTAACTAAATTACATATGAACCTTGATTCAAGTTCCCTTCCTGTGACTAGACTATAGGTAATTCATTTGATTTTGAATTGAAAAGACACCAGTGTTTGGGAGCTATAAAGCTACATTATCAGTTTCTATTAATCAAGCTGCATACGTTGCAAATATTTTTTTAAAAATCTATATCTGCAGAATATGAAAAGAACAGTTTATAATACTTCAGTGTATATTGCAGTTATACTAACCTTGTATAGTATCTTTTAATTTAATAAATTATATTACAAGAACTACTGCCCTTTCAAATATTTAGAATTCTGTCTAGTCACTGCTGTACCACCAAAACATTGCAGAACATTGTGGTACTGCAGCAGTATTCCAGGCATTTAGATGGAGAGGACTGAGGCCATATCTGCACTGATGGGAAAATCTGACTTACTGTCAGAGGTTACAGATCTATGGGGAAGATGCGCTGCCACATAACCAGCACCCACAATGGGCCAATACTGGCAGCACTGTCCACCTATGCCCCATTCCCCTCCTGATCTCAGTTCTTGTCCCAATAAAATGGAGTATGTGCTGGAGGAAACGGACAAACTTGAAAGTGACAGTGCTGTGGTGGGAGTTGGAATGTCCTGGCAGGAAGAGATCAGCGGCTCACCTGGCCCAGGGCACCTCCTCCTGACCACTTCCACCCACACAGCAACACTCCTACACCCATCCCTACAATGGCATACATTCTGCATATTTAGAGGATTCTCAGTTTCCAGCCTGATAACAAACGGGGTTTCTTTTTACTCTGGAGAAGTGTGTCCTGAAGTAAGGATTAGACTTCATGTTTCACCCTTTTTGGTCCTGTGTGTCATCTAAACAGGTCAGGCTGGGAACAGGGTGGGAATGTTGCTTTTCCTCCAGGCAGCCAGGGCCTTAGACTGAGGCTACTATGTGATTCTAGCTATTCTTGGACCACAGCTGGGATTCAATTATTATTTAATAGATTGTTGTTACGGTTCATCGGAATGAGTGATTCTTCAGAAGGCTCCTTCTATTATTTGTATCATGGTGAAATAAAATTATTATTACTTAAAATGGACAACTTGTTGATTTGGTCATTTATCTTTAATATATCATATGTATCACTAGAAGTGTGTACGAAATGAAGAACAAGCAAAGCAGGATGTTCATTACTTTCTTTTTCGTAAAGGGGAGAAACAATCCTAGGCTGATTCTGATTCTTCCCATCTCTAAAATCATAGTTATAAGTATCTAGGTCAAATTATGCATGAACTACACTATATCCTACACTGATTATACACAGTGAAATTGGCAACTATAGCTTGATAGCAGCTGGATTGCTCAGATATGATTTACAGTTTAATTATAAATAGAGAAAATCCTATTGTTTTAATGTGCTTGGAAAAACTCACTGAGAATTCGAAGAGCTATATAATATGTGTGCCACACTTTACAAGTATAGTGTCATTTGTACTACATTGAGCTTCTCTCTCTCTCTCTCTCTCTCTCTCTCTCTCTCTCTCTGTGAGTGCTATATCAGCTGGCCATAAAAATTATGGATGTATATTTTATAATGCTGATTGAAAGACTTGGTATCAATAAATTCCTTGTAAAGCTCACTTCACTGCCCATATGCATATAAGAAAAATTTCACCCAATGACAACTCATCTTCAAGTGTGGCCAGAGAAGGGCTATGTGAATGTTGGGAGCAAAAGCTATCCTTTGCATGGAATGGCAGCAATCTCCATCTGTGGAGGGGATATTTGTAACAAAGAAATCACAGATTTTCAATGTTTATTAGTTCTCTGATAAAATATATGGGAAAATGAAGCCATAATTTGTATATGTTTCAGTATCATGGTATTGCAGAAAAAATACAGTCAGCCCTCCTTATACATGGATTTTTTATCCACGGATTCAAGCATTCATGTCTTGAAAATAATATATATATATACACACACACACACACACACACACATATATATATATATAAATTCTAAATAGCAAACCTTGATTTCTCATTTTATATAAGGGACACCATTTTATTATGCTATTGTATTTAGGACTTGAGCATCCACTGATTTTTTTTATCCATGGGGGTCCTGGAACCAAACCCCCGCGGATAACAAGAGACCACTGTAACAGAAAAAAAGACTACTGTAATACAAGCTCTCAGAATCTGCAACATGAAACTGAATGCGGTTAGCAAGGCTGGCTTTTAGTTCCAGGATTTTGTTTTGTTTGCCTGTTTATAAGCAGACTCTCTACAATCTTCAGAGAAACAAAAAGGTAAAAGGTTTAATTGTGAATGGATGTTAACATCCATCTCAGCAAACCTTCAGGGAAAGTATCAAGAAGACAACATTTTTCTCTTTTAATCTCACCACACCAAGGTCTATTAGAAGAGCAGCAATCTGCTGAACACTCAGAATAAAGAGCACAAGTAACATTGTTAATAGAGTACAAAATATTGTTAATAGAGTACAGACCTCCCTCCGTATCCATGGATTCTTCATCCGTGAATTCAACTGTCCACAGCTTGAAAATATATGCATTTTTAAAAATCCCCCCAAAACAACCCTTGATTTTGTCATCTTATATACGAGACACCATTATAATGTGCCAATTTATATAATGGGACTATAGCATCCATGGATTTTTGTATCCATAGTGGGTCATGGAACCAAAGCCCAGTGGGTACCAAGGTCCCACTGTAAGTGTGTTCCTGGGCATTATTTTTTTAACAGAGAATCTGGAAATACAGATATAATATGGAAAGAATAGGGACAGGTTTCTATATCACAAATCAGAAGCTTAATACAATGTGTTTCAGCAAATGTTTAAAATCAAAACTAACAATATGTACATTTGAAATGAAACAAGGACAAGTAAACATTTTGAACTTTCTAGAGGCTAATTTAAAGTTTCTTTCAAAATACACCAAGGGATAATTTTTATTTCACCTACTTTTGCTTTTCTTATGATTTCCCAATTGGCTGCCAAATTTATAGATCTATGTCTTTTAAAAAAACACACGGAGGCTGCTTCCACACAGCAGAAATAAAGCCGTTTGACACCATTTTAACTTCCGTGGCTCAATGCTATGGAATTTTGGGATTTGAGGAAGGAAGAAAGATATCTGATATGGGAAGCTAAGCAGAGTGAGCTCTGCTTGATGAATACCAGGTACAGTTGGCTATATTTCACAGAGGGGAAAAAAACTGGCAAAACTCCCTCTGAGTATTGCTTGCCTAAGAAAACCCTAAAATTCATGGTGTTGCCACAGGTCAAACAGCAACTTGAAAGCATACACACACAAACACATGAGTAGTTGGTGGGGAAGGCTTATCTGCTTTGAAATTTTCTCTCTGTTTCACTTTTCACCCAAGCTCAGTAAGGAGTTCTAGAATCAGCTGCTGTTTACTTTCTCTATCGCAGGCAAGCATGCATGGCTTCAAAAGTGGGCAGAAGCCATGGACCACTTCAAGAAATTATATAACAATAATATAATAATAATAATAAATTTATTTCTAGCCCACCCCTCTGAACGAGCAATCGGGGTGGGTTACAACAGGATTAAAAAAGCAGTACAATTAAAATATCCCAACCCATCACCCAACTCCCCTCCCTTAAAACAGGATTAAATCACAACAAAATTAAAATCAATAAAATGAACAACTAAAAGTAAAGTGAAAAAACAGCAACAAAAGTTCCAACCTGGAGACCTTAGCTGTATGAGGGTGAAAAAAATGCAGAAGAGAAAGATGGAAAAACTCAGGAGCTGCATTTCAAGGCCGGGAGGTATTACACTTCTTCTGGGAAGGCCTGCCGGAAGAGATGTGTCTTTAGGGCTTTCTTAAAGCCTTCAATGGATGGAATAAGACGCATTTCACCCAGCAGGTCATTCCACAGCTTGGGGGGGGGGGGGCGACAGCTGAAAAGGCCCTCTGGGAGGTCTGCACCAGCCTGGTCTTCATGGGATGTAGCAGATTCCTCTGAGAGGACTGGAGTGTGTGGGGAGGTTCGTATGGGAAGAGGCAGTCCCTCCGATAGGATTGACCCGAGCAATGTAGGGCTTTAAAGGTCAACACCAACACCTTGTACTGTGCCCAGAAACTAATCGGCAGCCAGTGGAGGGATTTGAGCACTGGTGTAAGGTGCTCTCTCTTAGATGTACCAGTGACAAGCCTGGCTGCCATGTTTTGAATCAGTTGCAGTTTCCGGGTTAAGCACAGGGGTAGCTCCATGTAGAGCACGTTTCAGAAGTCCAGACGTGAGGTTACCAGCGCATGTACCACAGTTTCCAAGTCCCTCATCTCCAGAAAAGGGTGCAGCTGGCGAATCAGCCGGAGCTGATAACAGGCACTCCTGACCATCGCATTCACCTGACTTGTCATGTGAAGTGACGAGTCAAGGAGTACCTCCAGGCTGCGAACAGAGTCCTGTGAGGAGAGCGTGACTCCGTCTAGGACTGGAATTTGTATTCCCAAAACTGGTTTAGGGCCCGTAACTGTGAGTACCTCCGTTTTGTCTGGATTGAGTTTCAATCGATTTTCCCTCATCCAACCCATTACCGTCACAAGGCAGTCATTAAGAGGGGAGACTCCATCTGAGGTCTGAGCAGACGATCTGGTCACGGAGAAATATATCTGAGTGTCATCAGCGTTCTGATGACACTGAGCTCCGTGCCTCCGAATGATCTCTCCAAGCGACTTCATATAAATATTAAATAACATCGGGGACAGAATGGCGCCCTGAGGAACGCCACAATTAAGCTTGATTTTGGAGGAAAAAGCTGTCCCCGAGTCTCACCCTTTGGGATCTGCCAAAGAGAAAGATGTGGAACCACCTAAGAGCGGTGCCACCAATCCCCAATTCTCTCAGCCGATCCAAAAGGATGGAATGGTCTATGGTGTCGAATGCTGCCGAGAGATCCAAGAGCACCAGCAGGGTCACACTACCCCTGTCCATGCTCAGGCGGAGGTCGTCAGTCAGAGCAACCATGGCGGTCTCCACTCCATAACCTGCCCTGAAGCTGGTTTGGAATGGGTTGAGATAGTCGGCTTCATCCAAGACGGCTTGGCGTTGGGAGGCGACCGCTATCTCGACCACCTTGCTAAGAAAGGGTAGCAAGGAAACTGGTCTATAGTTGTTCTTGTCCAGGGGATCAAGCGAAGGCTTCTTCAGGAGGGGCTTAATGGCCGCCTCCTTCAAACAAGATGGAACGATGCCTTCCTTGAGGGACACATTGATCACATCCCAAAGGAATGTCCTCAATGTGTCCCCTCCCTGGACGACCAGACAAGGTGGACCCGGATCGAGAGAGCAAGTCGTCTTGCTCTCCATTTTTCAGGGAAGTAGATTTGCACTGGTACAATGGTAGTATGATGTCTGCCATATGCCAAATACTTCCAAAAATTTTGGGATTAGCTAGGTATAAGGGACTAATTATTTGTAATTACTTCCTAATTCCCCTTGAACAATACTAAAGCACAGATATTATTATTGTAATGTTTTGAGAGATAATTATTCCTTTTGCAGTGTAACTGTACTTTTAGTTAATTTTACAGCTACAGGAATGAAGCATCACTAAGAGTATAACAGGATTCAAGTGCAGGCTCATGCACTGTTGGAAGTATTGATTTGAAAAGGAGGAGAGTATGCTTTTTCTATGATAGGCCAGAAGGTTGTCATAACATTTTTTTAAGTAACTAAAATAATTGGTTTTAGTTACCTTTGGGAAAGACACCAAAATGAACTTTTAAAAGACAACCTTCATTGGAATGAACTAATTTGGCTTTAGAATTATAAGTAATTACTTCTTAAATAACTTTCCATGCAGTGCAGAAAAGGTGGAAAGAAAATAATGTTGTTTGGGGCAGGGATGTGACTCAGCCAAGCAGCCACACTTCACATGCATCTGAGGCAACAGCACTGGCCCTCATCACTTGTGAATCTCTCTCCAAATCGGTCATCTTGTGAAGTAGATAATATACATAACCAAACAGGGATACTGCCCATCTCCATGCACAGCATAGAATCCACTAAATGTGACAATGACAGGATGCCTTTTACTGAATGAGTGTCAACTGAAGTGGGAACAATGGTCTATGAAGTCCTGCACAGACCAGATAATCTTTTGCCACTGCTCAGAAGCATCTTTTCAATTTGACAACATACAGGGAAATAGGGAAGAAATCCAAATAGCTTGCTGGGCTTCAGACCCACACTGTGAACACAAAGAACACAGAGAGAAGTAATCTAAACACCACCAAAGGAGAAATTAGATTTTGCTGGGCAGGGAGAGCGAAGGACTAGGTGATGCTATGAAAGGAAGCCAAACTGTACTTTTACTGTAGGTCAATGAGGAGAGCCAGATAGCCACAGGAGAGATATAGACTAAGAGTGAAAAGAAAAAGAAAATATTATTCTTCCCTATTTTGCAGTGTTTTAAAACGTTTAGACTGATTTGAAATCTCTGAATATAAGATACAATATAAATATTGCAATAAAAAACTGTTCCCCACCTATGGTACTCATGAACCAGATCAGAGGCCTGCACGTTTACTTTCAAATAAGCAAATTGAACACAGAGAACTGCACAATGAGAATAGCATGTAGGATGACTCCAAGAACTGAGGACCTCATTATCTTGGTGCATGAAGAAACCAAGGATAAGCTATAAATATAAAATAAAATCCATAAACTATCACTGCTGCCTTTCTGGAAAGGAACCTAGGAAACTGAGTTGAAGGGTTACTAGAGCACTTTGTAATGTACTAAGGATTCCTGAGCCTAATTTGGCAAGAAGTGAGATTATTTTACCAACAGATTGTAGAACAAGCTGTCATGTTAAACAAAATATCTATTAAACATAAGGATATAGTATGTTTTTTAGGGATTAAAATATACAAACTCAAAAGCAAAGTACTACAAACAATTAATCGTGACGGATTCAAAAAACTTAAATTCTAGCAACAATTTGTTTTTGTATTGAATTTGATGGTTTATTGCAAAGGTTACCTCTCTGTAACTTACATGTCTATATTAACTTGTAAAATGTTAAATGCCATTTACAGCCACTCAAATGCTTAATTGCTAGTAATAAATTGAATTTTTTAGCTTAACAGAGCCCAAAAGGTCTCTCCCCCACCCTCTCTCAGATATTTTTCAGGAGCATTTCTCTTTCATTTCAATACACTGCAAATATTTTATAAGTAACTGGAGTCTAAAGATCTTAACAACTCCAAATTAAAAATTATGAGATTTCTATGTTTGTAAGCTGATGTATTTACAAGTTGATATAAAACTGTCAAGTATTTTTTTCAGACAAAGATTAATTTGTTACTTGTACAAAAATTAATGGACAATTGCTTGTTTTATTTCATTAGGAAACCCGCTCAAGTAACCATTTCAGAAGTCAGTACAATTATTCAGGATGTCATCACAAAAACAGATGTAGAACCACATTTAAGTGTTTCCAATAACCTTAAAAAGCATCTTAAAGACATTGAAATAGCTTTAAAAAATTACCATTTACTTACGTGGCCTTAATTCTACCCTGAGTAACTTTTGTGTAAGAATATATTGTCAGGATATAGATTCACCTTTAGGTCTGTGAAATGTATTACATGTACTCATTAACAAAAATAGCCACTCTTTAGTTCAAAACTTGCATCTCAAGGTAGCAACAAAACACCTAATGAAACAAGCCAAATCAGGTCACTATTGTTGTTTGTCATCAAGCTGTTTCCGATGTAGCAATCCTAAAGCAAAGCTATCTGAGAGGTTCTTGGCAAGATTTGTTCAGAGCAGGTTTGCCTTTGCATTCCTCTCAAACTGAATGTGACTTGCCCAAGGTCACCCAGTGGGTTTCCATGGCTGAGTGGGGATTTAAGACCCATTAATACATTAATAAATTATCAACAGAGAAAGAAACAAGATACAAACAGGAATGGATACATTCACATGCATAAGACTGTTGAAATGTCAAAATTCAAATGGAAGATATGGAAAAAGAGAAAGGGAAAGAAGTTGCACAGTCAGGGTGCTACAACCCCAAAGTCCCCCCCTCCTCCCCCATTCCCCCAATGATAATTTAACATATAGCAGTACCTCTAAAAAATTTGCAGTTGAGCATAGACTATATGGGGGAAAGGGCATCACTTAAACATGCTGATTCCATTTAAAGATATTTTAGCACATGTTACTCTGATGTGTTAATTCAAAAGGAACTTACTTCCCCCAGCTATGATATTCAGCACAAAGTACTGCAACTAGGAGATTAAAACACATAAACCTAGCCGTACATGGGATCTCTGCATTGAGGCTCATGTCACCAAATTCTTCCTTTTTAGACAGACAAAATAAAAATGTGGCTGGTATATATCATCGACTGAGATCATGCGTATAACACTTAACTACTATGTCATAGCAATTCTTTGTTTCCCAATCTGATCCCTTAAATCCACTTTAAAAGCCAGGTAGCTGTACCAAGTAAAGGCATACCGTGGCACTTTGGTGCAGTATGACACATCCAGCCCCCTCTTATCAATGAGACCCAGTGCAACAAGCAGAAAGAAGCAGAGACCCCCAAAGATCTTCTTGAAACTCTTCATTGCACTGCCATCAGCTGGTAAGAAGTGGGTTAGATGCACCATGCTTTAAGGCCCCGTTCACAAATTCCACAGAACTCAACACAAAGCTCAGTGGGGCTGTCTGACAATAAAGATGTGTTTTAGGGGCAACGTCTGCTCATGGTAATGGTGTCACAATCATAAATGTGAATATAAAGCAGTTATGGGGGTGTCAAGTCTAAGGGTCGAAGCAGACGGGGCAAAAAAAGCAGCCACTCGGTCCCAAGAGTGGCTGCTGCCACAGTCCCAAACAAGCCACGAAAAGGAGTGATAAGATAATGCTCCTTTTGCAGGTAGGTTTGGGCAGTGTTAGGTGACCCCGACAGGGCCTCTGCATGATTTGGGGGCATGCGTCATGTGCATGGCCCATCTCTGGATTAGCTTGGCAGCAAACCTTTTGGGCTGTCTGTTTGAGGTCTAGTTTACACTGAATTGCTTAAAAGAATGCTAGCCAACACATGGCATAGTGGCTTGAGAGTTTGGACCAGGGTTCAATTCTCAGCTTGGTGATAAAAGCCAATGGGTTCTCTGGGCTGGAAGGGTCCTCATGGGCCATCAATCCAATCCCCTGAATCAGTGCAGGATCTCCAGCTAAAGTCTCCTAGCAAGTTACTGTCTAGCCTCTTTCTGAAGATGTCCAAAGGCGATCGCATGATCTTTCTAGTCAATTGGTTCAATTGATAAACCACTCTTACTGTCAAGAATTGTGCCAAATGTTCAGTTGAAATCTACTCTCCTGTAACGTAAAACCATTAGAGGTGGGCCTACCCTCTGTGGCAGCAGAGTACATGCCTGCCCCCTCCTCACTGTCACAGCCCATGAGATATTTTAAAAGTGCAATTATGTCACTCCTCAGCCAGCAAACTGAACATGCGCAGCTCCTTCACCATGTCTTATTATCCTCATTGCACTTCTCTAAACCTGCTCCAACTTGTTTATATCCTTCTCAAAATGAAATGCCCAGAAGTGAACACAGTACTCCAGATGGGGCCTGACCACTGCACAATATAGGACGACCATTACTTCCCCCAACTTGGAAATTATGCTTGCATTAATGCCGGCTAAAATAGCATCCAGCTTCTTTGCTACAGCATTGCATTGCTGGTTCATGTTCAATTTATTATCAACAATAATCCTAAGGTCCTTTTCACACGGGGTACTGCTGAGTCTTTTATCCCCCATCCTATAACCTGTACATTTGATTTTTGCGGTCTAAGTGTAGATTTTATATTTTTCTCTTTTGAATTTCAATTTATTAATTTGCTACCCAATTTTCTATTTATCAAGGTCTTTTTGAATTATCTTCCTATCTTCTTCTTTCTAATATCTTAGCCACCTTCCCAGTTTTGCATCATCTGCAAACTTGATAATGATTGCATCCATCCTGCCATCATTGTTGAAGAGCAATGGCCTTAGGACAAAACCCTGAGGCATTCTACTCCAGACAGTGTTCCAGTCTGAAGGGCAGCCATTGATAACAAATTTTTGAACATGGTTTTCCAACACAATTATGGATCCATCTGACAGTGTTCCCAGTTATTCCACATGTAATCCGATTACTAAGCAAAATATTATGGGAAACTTTATAAATGTTTTGATGAAATCCAGATAAATGACATTCACAGCAGTCCAACCATCTTCCAAGCAGGTTGTATATAAGATAAATAATGGATGGTCAGATCAAGTATGTGCACACATGATCATGCATGAAAACTGCCTAAAAGGATCAGACAAGTCATCTGTGTGCTCAATAATGACGAGTTCATATGACTAGCTTGAGTATGAAAAAATATAGATACCTGTACTCTAAGTATGCTTTCTCGACATTAGACTAACCAGTCATCAGGGAGACATATTCAGGCACTGTCAATCATGCAAGAATTGTACCTAGTCACCTTGGAATACTTCTAGGTTGAGTTTAGGATT
The DNA here is from genome assembly GCA_034509955.1 of Urosaurus nigricauda. NCBI lineage: Eukaryota > Metazoa > Chordata > Lepidosauria > Squamata > Phrynosomatidae > Urosaurus > Urosaurus nigricauda. The sequence goes on from JAOEGL010000005.1 coordinate 140,783,269, forward strand.
CTGGAAATTGTGGTAGCTTAAATAACTTTAGGCAACCCATGGTTACTGGCTTAGTATTATGTGGCCCTTGGCCTAAACTCAAAAGTGTGATCTGTTTCCTTCAAAAGAGTGATCTGTAACCCTGGAGTCCAGCAATGAGCTTGCTGTGGATTTAGAAATTGTCAATGAAGAACACAGCAGGGTCTTAAGCTCAACAGACCACACCACCATCACAAGCAAATAACTTCAAAAAACAGGTCAGTACAATCACTTCCAAGTGTTCCACCATCCATGGACCCAGTGTCCTAATGCAGGCAGCATGACTGAGCTTTTAGACAGGATAACTAGATTCTAGGCCAGAGGCCTGTCCTGTTAAAGACACCAATTTTTCAAAAAATGGAGATTTGTGGGCTGAAGTATGTAAGATTTCAGTTTCATTTCTGACACTGTCAGGGCAAATTGCTCACAAGGAGCATTATCTGATGCTGTGCTGTTTGACATATGTTGCATTTGATTTAAGAACATGAGCCTCCTCCCTGGCATCTGTCTCCATGGGGAGGAAGTCATAGAAATACATAGATGGATCTGTGAGGAAGTGAAAGAAACCGAAAAAAGACAGCAGAAAAAGAGGAGGAATGAGTGACAAAAAGAGAAAGAAAAGGGATATTGCTATCCACTTTTGACTTTGTTCCTGTTTACCACCAGCATACAACTACAGTACTGGCATATTATCACTAAGGAAAAGAAAAAAAATTACACCCCTCCTGGTTAAATAAATGAAGATAACTGGAATACTGTAATATTGGGATATCAATAAAGCTATTTCATATATTTTATCATGAATTACACATGAATTGCATTGACTGTTTATTTATTAGAAATAAACAGCACTGGCATTGCTTCTGTTTGTAATACAGATGGCTATGTAACCAATGAATTGTATCTGACCCACATATTACTAGTGCACACTTTTAGCACATCTTGAAACAAGGGATAAAACATTAGGTGCCTCATACTGTATCAGAAATAGGACCTATATATATATATATATATATACACATATATATTATATATATATATATATATATATATATATATATATCTTAAACTATATAAAATGTTACATAAGCTGAGATCATTAAATTACATTTTTAGAGAAAGGACATTTCAAAAATTTATTAGCTAACACTTCTAAGAATAAAACAGATGTGAAAACCTCATTGCAGGGGATGATACATTTAGCTTTTTTAATTGTCTATCTTGCTGGATCTTTGCTACTTAAAAATATCAGATGTCATCACACATCAGCTATAGCTGCCATTCCATGTGGCAAGATATCTTTGATAAAAGAACAATTAAGAATGTGCCAAATCCTTTTGCATATGAGTGCTTACACACTTGTCCAAACAACTCACACCCAAATTTTTATCCTTTAAACCAACTCTCTGTATCCTTTCCTGAGATTAATTAATGTCTGGAAGAAACATGCATTTAAAATGTTACAAAAATAATTATTATGGATTTATCACTCCAAGTCCTGGAACCATTCAAATCTGGTAAGATAAATTAATTACACAGATTTGATGGGAAATAAAACTTGACAGGCAGAGAATATCCACCTAGCTACTGTTTTTATATGTACTGTGTGAGGGAATATACAACTATAACCTAAACAAAATCAAGAAATCTTGAACTCATTTGTATGAACTCCCATATGACTCACCAGCATATGGCTCATGTAAATGTTTGCTGAAAACCTACTACTACCATCAATCGGATTCTGAACTAGAGGGTGATAATAGCTTGGTAGTAGGTTCTACACAACATTTGCATTAGAAATTATTTAGGTACCTCTGCTTGAAACCCTGAGGCCATGAGACCCTGTAGTGGTCCCAGTATCAGACTACCACTCTGGAGATTGAAGTTCAGTTTCCCCCTAGGCCATGGAAGTCCACTGACCTTGGGCAAATCTCACATTCTCAGCACAGAAAACCTGTTATAAGTTCACCTTATAAGTCGGAAATTACTTGAAGGCACACAACAACAATTACAATAAGCTTGAGACCCTGGAAAAACTCAGTCACTCAGAACAGACAAAACTGTAGTACTAGACAGAACAACTATATTTTGGTTAAATACAGTAAGTAATATCTTCCTTGGCATAACTTCAGAAAATTTGTTACCAGAAGCAGAAGTACCTTGGAAGGAATAGGGATAGGTTCCTACACCACAAAAAGAAATTCAGCTCAACATCTTTCAGCACATTTTTAAAATCAAAACTAACAATACACACATGAGAAATGAAACAACCAGATCAGGAAAGCCTTGCATAAATTACTGAAAAACTTTCAAGCTTCATTCAAAATGTGCCCAAAAATGTCTTCTTCTTTAATTGCCCTCCACTTTTCTTACAATTTCCATTTTGGTGGTCAAACTCACAGATCTATAGGTTCATTTGTTTTTTTAACATGCTGAGGGTAGCTAGAGACAGAAGCTTATCTGCTTTTCCCTTTTCTCTCTCTTTTACTGTTCATACATACTCAGTAAGAGATTCTAGAGGCATTTGTTGTTTACCTTGCCTGTTGTAGGAAGACATACACTGCTGAAATAGGATCAACTAGAGTAGAACTCTTCCCAGCTCATGCTTTATTCTTTACTATAGATACATTACTGCCACTTAACAACAGAAATCTATGGATTTTATCACATAGAGGGTGAGACATCATTGTCTCATCCCTATCCTGTGCTTCTTGCACAATCATGGGAAGGACTTTCATACTAAATCATGCTTATTCAGACATTATCCCACCCAGAAAGTGCAAGTGAAAGTGGTCGCACAAAAGCCTTTCTCACTACATCATGCTGATCCCAATTATTATTATTATTATTATTATTATTATTATTATTATTTTATAGCCTACCCAATCACTAGGAATCTGTGCGGGTTAAACAATACAAATGCATTAAAAATACAGTAAAATACAAATTGATCCCTTCCCAACTCCCCTCCCCAATATTAAAACTACAACTAAACAAATTAAAAGCAATTAAAAAATAAAAAATAAGTAAACATAAAAATAGTTTGGCAGGCAGAGAGACAGGCATCACAGAATTAGGGCCATGTTCATAAACATCCATGGGGGAGAAAGCTAGTATATATTATCTAGGTTGGGAAGGCCTGCCGGAAGAGATCCGTCTTAAGAGCCTTTTGGAAGGCTGTAAGAGTGGAAATATGGCGGATCTCCTCCAGCAAGTCATTCCACAACTTCGGTGCAGTGATTGAAAAGGCCCTTTTATTAACCGAAGGTAGCCTAGCTGTTATTGGCTGTAAAAGGTTTTTTACTCGAGGACCTCAGTGTGCGGGACGGACAGTACAGAAGAAAGCGTTCCCTTAAGTATTCTGGACCCAAGCCATGTAGGGTAATCACCAACACTTTGTGCCTTGCTAGGAAACTGATTGGCAGCCAATGAAGGGGCTTCAGAACAGGTGTTATATGATCATTCTGAGAAGTACCTTTGATTACTCTTGCTGCCATGTTTTGTACCGTCTGAAGTTTCTGAACTTGGCACGGAGGTAGCCCCAAGTACATTGCATTACAGAAGTCCAAATGAGAGGCTATGTACTACTGTTTCAAGGTCCCCCCGCTTCAGGAAAGGGCGCAGCTGGCATTGATAGCATGGCTCCTGACCGTCGCATCCACCAGCGCTGACAGCTGGAGTGACGAGTCAAGGAGCACCCCCAAGCTGCAGACAGAGTCCTTGAGGGGAAGGGTGACCCCATCTAGAACTGGCTGACATAACTCCAGTCCCGGGTTCGGGTTTCCAATAACAAGTACCGTGTTTCCCCGAAAATAAGACAGTGTCTTATATTATTTCCTGCTCCCAAAGATGCACTAGGTCTTATTTTCAGGGGATGTCTTATTTTTCCATGAAGAAGAATTCACATTTATTGTTGAACAAAAAAAAAACCACATTTATTATATATTGTATATATATATTTGTATACAAAAATTTTGCTAGGTCTTACTTTCGGGGGAGGCCTTATATTTAGCAATTCAGCAAAACCTCTACTAGGTCTTATTTTCTGGGGATGTCTTATTTTCGGGATTCAACTTGAGTCGGTTTTCCCTCATCCAGTCCATTACCTCCTCAAAACAGACATTCAGAGGAGACATGCCATCCTTAGTCACTGCATCAATCAGAGACATAGAGAAATATATTTGGGTGTCATTAGCGTACTGATAAAAACCCTGCCCCATGACTCCAGATGATCTCGCCCAGAGGTTTCATGTAAATATTACATGGGGACAGAATCGTGCCCTGAGGGACGCCCGACTTGAGCTCCCTCTTGGCCAAACAACTGTCCCCAAGTGACACTATCTGGAACCTACCCAAAAGGTAGGACCGGAACCACTGCAATGCAGTGCTACTAATACCCAACTCTCTCAGGCATTCCAGAAGGATACCATGGTCAATGGTACTGAAGGCCGCTGAGACGTCCAAGAGCACCAGCAGGATCACACTTTCCCTGTCAATGCTCAGATGTAGATCACTGACTAAGGTGACCATGGCAGTCTCAACTCCATATCCCGTCCTGAATCAGGTTTGAAATGGATCCAGAAAATCAGTTTCCTCCAAGACAGCTTGTAGTTGATTGGCGACTGCCCTCTCAATCACCTTGCTCAAGAATGATAACAAAGTGACTGGCCTACGGTTGTTTCTATCGAGGGGGTCCAGGGAGTTTCTTTAACAGTGGTCTAACCACTGCATCTTTAAGGCAAGAAGGCAGGGAACCCTTCTTGAGAGATGCATTAATTATATTTGCCAACATTGACTTGATTGTGTCCTCCCCCCCCCCCCCTGGGAATGGCCAGCCAGTTTGGGCTAGGGTTGAGAGGGCAGGTCGTCTTTTTCATGAATGAAGTGGAATTGTCTCATGAATGAAGTGGAATTGCCCCCTCATTTCCTGTCATTTGGTATTGTTGGAACATCCTGGTAATGCAATTCCATTTCACTGACAGGACATGATAGGATCAGCACAATGTAGTGAGAAAGCCTTTCACACAGTCACTTTCACTCACACTTTCTGGACAGGATAAGGATGCCCGTCCCCATGTGATAAAGTCCTGTGTTACTCCAGCCCTCCTATTAATGCTGATGGTGCCAAAAAACTTCCAGAAGAAAAGGAGGAAGGACTGGGTGGGCGTAAAACGCCTTGTTGAAAAGGAGCTTTGCTGTCAAAGGCTTTAATTGAGAGATGCCATGTCTTAGCATTTAATGTTCTTGTGTGGTAGCAGAAGCCCCTGCAGGCTATATTTCACAGGAAGAAAATAGCAAACCAACCTCTGAGTATTCCTTGCCTAAGAAAACCCTATGCATGTGCATACACATATAGCATTATTGAAAATAGTTGAGCACAATCCACAGAGTTGCATGAAGCTCTTTATGGCCATGTTTCATTCTGTATATACCAAGGGGAAAATGAGAATAACAAAATTCTGTACAGATTTTTTTATATCACTGGACAATTCCTGATATACAAAAAGTATCACATAGTGATAATATGCTGTTTGTCATATTTCAGGATGACAGAAGTCAAAGGTGAAATCTTTCCCCAACCACAGGCGATAGTATAGCACATGTAATGAATGACCCACCTTCTGTCCTGTTGCTTATGGACAGAGCTGGGAAAGCTACTGAATGCTCACTGGCTCCATCCACAACAAATGTTTACCTCAAGCAATACCTCCTAAAATTTCAAGTGCATCTGTCCCTTGAAGTTTCAATACCTCCACACCATCATGGCAAGCACTCAAGGAAGCAAAAGAAAGAAAGAAATGCTTTTATTCAAGATACAGACCTAGTAATATGGATAGTTAGTGTAGTGCTCCAGTTTTGAATTTGTTGGTATTTTATATTTTAATTGGGGATTTTTTGTTAGTTTCTTCCTATGCCTTCTTAATTTTACAAATATGTTTGAAAAGGAATTAGTGAATTATTAGAAATGAGGTCTTACATTCTGCTTCTTATTTTCTTGTTATCCGATCTGAATTGTTGTATTGAAATGTCAGTGGATTAAAGTACCACTTTAATACTGGATTTATTGATTAGATCTTTTGAAAGGTCTCATAAAATGCTGATTTATGTTTATATTTTGTTGAAATGTTCTCAATTTAATTTCTAATGGAACATTATTGCAATATTTTATTCTTTATTATCATCTTATTATTTTATTTCTAGCATTACTGTGAGTTTCTTTCAGCATGTTTTACCATGGGAGGGTACAGGAAAACCAAATTGATGAAGACGACATGGAAGCACATCAAGGTTGGAAACTCTGATTTATTTATTTATTATATTTATTTGTATCCCGCTCTCTTCCCAGGACTGGGACTCAAAGCAGCTTCACAGCATTACAAACAGTACAATTAAAAACATTTTTAAAAAGTACATTAAAAAGGAATTGAATTATTATTAAAACAGATAGTTATTAAAAGAATTAAAACTATTTTTAAAAGATAAAACTATATATATATATATATATAGAGAGAGAGAGAGAGAGAGAGAGAGAGAGAGAGGGAGCTGTATCAAAATTTTAAAATGGCCCAACATCCCAGTCTGTCCTTATAGCAATTCCTTAAAAGCCTGTGTGAACAAGTAGGTCTTCACCTGCTGGCGGAAGGCCATCAAGGAGGGAGCCATTCTGCTCTCCTTGAGCAGGGAGTTCCAGAGTCTAGGGGCAGTGACCAAGAAGGCCCTCTCTCACGTTCCCACCAACTGCGTTTGTGATGGTGTCCTCTCCAGAGGATCTCAGAATCCAGGCCGGTTCATACCAGGAGAAACAGTGTGGACCTGAGCCATGTAGCACTGTATAGGTAATAACCAGCACCTTGAATTGTGCCCAGAAACAAACTGGCAGCCAATAAATCTGTTTCAACAGGGGCATTGTATGGTCTCTGTAATCTGCCCCTGTTAACAGCCTGGCAGCAGCTCTTTGAACCAGCTGAATTTTCCAAACACTTTTCAAAGATTTATAAATAGACTTGAACCCCTGGGCTGAAAAATATTTGATAGTCCCAGTTAATGCAGACCCAAGGAATCAATGTTGATTTACCCTTCAGCAACAGATTCAAAGGGTATTCTCTAGCTGGAATTAGTAGTGAGATGTAAGCTTTACTGATACCACTCACCTGCTATCTATTGCAAACTGGCAATTTCTGATAATCTCACTCTTAAGGAATTTTTTTTTTAAAAAAAGCTATATGTAGCTCACACCTTCCCTGGAGCTGTGTTCAAGGCAGCATGTGTAGCTGTTCTCCCAGCTTTATCCTCACCAAAACAGTTTGAGGCATATCAAGCTGAGAGACTGTAACTGTCCTAGTGAGTTTCAAGGCCGACATTCTGAACTATATCATATACAATACACTTGGAGCAGGGGTGAGGAAACTGCAGACAAGTCTCCAGGGCCTTTCATCATTACTGGGAGTGGTGGTGGTAGGGGGTAGACTTGGTGAATATGGAGACAATTCTGTGGTGTCTGGGAGGACCTTAGGCTATTTTAGTCTTGGACGATGATTCAAAACTGGACCTTATTTCTGGTTTACTTTAAACAGGTCTCTGTTTTTGTTTAAATAAAATATCCCTTGGACTCCCTTGCTCTCTTGAACAGGGGTAGGGGAGATGGAAAAAGTACCCAACATTCACTATTAGGTGCACAAGGATATATTGAGGGAGTTTGTAAATAAAATAACAACTGAACAAGAACTGCACCTCAGGAGTTAGTGTTGTTATTGCTATATTTATTTATAACCCGCTTTTTTCTCCAAAGTTGAAATTCAAAGCAGCTTACAATTTTAAAAAATACAATTAAAAACATACAAAAGTGTTAAAAGCCTATCTTAATAAGTGTCTTGCTGACAGAAGAACACCAAGGAAGGGGTTTCCAGAGTCTAGGGGCAGCCACCAAGAAAGCCTGTCCCCTCCAACTGTGCTCGCAATGGTGGTGGGACTGGAAGAAAGGCCTCCCCTGATGGTCTCAGAGTCTAGCCCGGCTCATATAGGGAGATATGACGTGCCAAACAGCTTGGACCTCAGCCATATAGTTTGTACCTGATGTGGTGATGACTTTTTTCTTCTCTGTTGAATTGATTATGTTGTTTCCTGGCTTCTTTTTTTTTTTTTAAGTATTCTTTCATGTATTTCTATCAGAGAAACAAAGCTTTGTATTGTAACATAAAGTTTTGTATTTTGATTTAGTATCTCTTGTCCAAAATGCTTGGGAACCAGAATCATTTCAGAATTGAGATTTCTGGGGGTACACAAATCCCCAAAAATCTATAGGTACACACCTATACTGTATTTGTGAGGCTAGATGCAAGGATCTGCAAAATTGTGGGAGGTGTATATTACCAATGAGCACTATACTTAGATTCCTGCCATTTCACAGATCTTCATTCTCTCTCCAGGTGTGTGTCTTCTTGGTACCACTTCTGCTTTCAAGGAGGCAGCTGCTGCATTCCTTTCTTTCCAGCCTTGTGTCTCTCTCCAGCCTTGTATCTCATTCGTTCACTACTTGTGCTCTGTATGAGACACAAAGCTGGACTGAGGATCTGAGAGACAAACAAACAGGTGCACCTTAGCCGCTGCCTCAAAGATGGAGGCAGTAGCTGGCAGAAATTATTTAGATTTTTGGAGATTTACAAATTTTGGAATTCCAGATTAGGAGTGCTCATCTTGTACTATATGTTTACTCAGATGTAGAGCCCATTATGTTTAATGGTGTTTCCTCTCAGTTAAGTGTGCATAAAACTGTATTGTATGGTTTTTATGTGGCTTAAGAAATTATGATTAGTAAATACAGAGAAGACATCAGGACTATTGCTTTTACAGTCATCTTTTAAAAAAACATATTATGCATAGGTCATGTGATATCAGAAGGGGTTTGTATGAAACAGGCACACAGATAACAGTAGCAGAATATGTTAAAAGTTTTTTGTGCTGTGGAAGAGTAAGGAGAAGGAGTTCACAATCAAAGCTGGATAAAACAAAATGAAAAACATGTGATGATAATTTTGAGATACTGCATATTATAATTTATTCTCAGATTAACATCAGATACTACCCAGCACTCCAAACACAGTTCTTGTAATGTACTAAGCATAAATGTTAATGTTATGAAACAAGCAGATGGTCTATTTAACCAGGCACATTGTTGTCTGACATTCTTATCAATTGTACTGATTCAATTCTACCAAGAGTAAATGGAGACAGATTTGCAGAAGTCTGTCTCTCAGGGAGCAGTATGTGTCTATACATAAAGTATTCAAAAAAATTAAAGCTTCAAAATACGAAGGTACACTAATATGTTTTTTTTTGGGGGGGGGGGGGTTGGCAGAATGCATGTTCTTACTCTCAAATACAAAGCTGAGCCAACTGTTGCTGCATTACCATTTTTTGTATCCATTTTTAAAAAAAAAAAAAAGAATTTTACTTTCCTTAAACAAAAATATCTATTTCATGGTAGGTATATGCAGAATGAAACTAAGATTAAACAAAATTCTCCTGCTGGGTTATATTAACACTTTGTTCAAATTGTTAGACTATGGAATAGTCAAAGTATTTTTTGCTTGATATTAAGTAAATCAAGAAAAGGCCACATACTGAAACATACACAATGAAGGAATTAACACTGAAGTTAGCATGGCATTTAAATCATGAGAAAGTGGATATGCACAAACAATTTTTATCTGGAATTCAAAAACTTACTTTATTTACAACTGAGAGGTGGTTAAAAACCCAAACAATTGACCACAGACCAGCTCCATTCAGATACCAGAGAAGTAATGATGCAGCTATATCTCCTATTCCACTACAATTATAATGGAACTCCTGTAAATTTCTGTAAAAGATTTATTTGACTCAGGAATGACACACCTATGCTTTTTCTTCAAGTGCAGATCTGCCACTTGAGAAATTTACTGTACACAAAAGGTAGGCTGCAAGACTAGCACTGTACTGAAAGTGTCCAAGTAGGCTTGATGTTTTTCATTCAGCACTGTTTTCCTTTAATGCAAGTCTCAATTTAAACTTGTCTTTAACAGCAGCTCTAATCAGTATTGTAATAATTTACCTGAAAACTAGTTGAATTCACCTATGAACTGAACAACTAACACAATACATTATTTATATTCTTTACAAAAAATAGGCCTACTAACCAATGCTTAAAAAAAAGAAAATATTTTATATGTTTGGAATTAAAAAATATTACAGTGCAAATGTAGAACACTCATATTGAGCAAGGTACAGCTCATTTTAAATCCTGTTGTCATTGCAATAGTTAAAAGTGGATCATGTACAAATTATCTATTACACAAATTATTTTTAAAATTTGGAAAACTATATATTCTCAAAGTTTGCAGTATTAAATTAGAATGCTATAAAACATTGAGGCTGTACTTAAATTTGAGATATAGTGCCTCTGGTAGTATGAAGTCAAGAAAATTTAACGTAAAGTCAGCAATATCCAGGATAACACAATTTTTCTGAAGCTTCTATGGAGGAATACAAAACACAAATTAACTGTCATGTTTAAGCAATTATCCCTCATCAAAACGATCAAAAACCTAATTTACACAAGAGATATAGTGGATGCATTTCCAATTTCCCCTCAAGCTTCTCCAAGACGGCGTAACTGATCTAAACTAATCCAGTTGCTCATTTTGTACAGGTGGAAAGAGGACTGACGCTAAAGGGGCAAAAAAGAAGAGTTCAGAATATGAAAGTAGAGTGATTTGATCTTCAAAAACTAGAATTTTTGTTGTGAAATCCATTACTGTATCTTTTTATTTCTTCCACTAGCTTTCAAATTGCCTTCCAGCTCAACACTTCATTTTAATTTTAGAATTTCATTTCTCACCCAGAATACTGATAATTTAAATTAACCTAAGCATAAAAGTGATCTGATTTTAAAAAAAAAATCTGAGAAGAAAAATGAGACTGTAAGAAAGACCATAGGAGCTAAGAGTTGTAATTGCATCTCATTTCACAAAATGGAGATGGAATGTAAAAATTACAGGAGAAACTGTCTCAACAGTGATGAAAAAGTAAAGTACCTACAAATAAAAGTGAAACAAGTGTTAAGAAACTTGGGTATGGTAACTAATTGTATTGATTAATGTGCAAGCTTTTCATTTGGATCAAATGTTTTGACAAGCAAAAATAAAATTATTTAGTTGGGAGGTAGTCCTCCAGGTTCCGCTCACCATGGGCATGGACACAATAGCTGAGATTCTACATCATTCTGGTACAGTGTTAAGTCTGCACCAGAATGCTTTCAAAAGGTGGCACTGATCACTCTGTTCAGTTGTTTCCCTCCAGTGAACAACAATATCCCAGGGATTGCTGGGCATGGCTCCTTTTCCTGGCAACGAATTGGCTCTGGGGATCACTCAGCTGCTCTCGAGCATGGAGGATAGAAGGAATATCCATCACTCTCAGTGTAAGGCTCCTCTTTATTCCCTTGGCAACAGGCAACTCCCTTGTTGCAACAGCTCCATTGGTCCATTTCCAGTTAGAATTCAAAGTTCTACTTATGACCCTTAATGTCTTATATGGCTTAGATCCACACTATATGAAAGACTGCATCCCTCCCCATGGCTCAAAACGTATGGGCAAAAGGTGCCACCTCTGGGCCAATCCAGCGGCATGGTATGTAGATAGTGCACATTCTCGGATTGATCAGAACCGTGCAGAGGCCCAAACCTGGCTGTAAAAGAAGCACCAAAAAAAAAAAAAACAACTCTTGGCCAGAGGTCTGTTGTGGACAGTGGCAGCGGCAAGCCCCAGGACTATAGCGTCTGGTTGTCATGGTCCCACGCCTCTCGGGGTATGATTGGCACACTGCCCATCTGTTTGAAACCCCTATGAGCAGATTATAGGATCTGTAGTGGAAGGACTTCCTCTCAGTCCGACCCCAATCATAGTCACATTTGATGAGTATACAGGAAAGAGCTTTATCAGTGACTGCTCTCAAGTTGTAGAACTCCATTCCAAGAAGGTTTGATAACGTCCCCCCTCCTGTCTTTTTTCTGACAACCAAGGTCCATCTATATTTTGGCAAGCCTTTAATTTTCAGTTAATTGTAGCAAATGGAAGTTTTAATTAGCTGTGTTGTGTTTTTGTCACTATGTTGTGTTACTCTGCTTTTACTATATTGTGCTTTTTTAACTATCTTTTTTACCATTCTGTGGAGATGTTCTTCAGATTTTATTTCAGCATGATGGTTGGTTTAGTGTTCTTTAGTTTTATTCTAACTTTTGATATTAGGAGTTCATGGTCTGTGCCACAACCTGCTCTTGGTCTTGTTTTTTAAGAGAGAACGGAGCTTCCGCTTCCAGTTATATAGTTTATTTGATATACCCATCATCTGATGTCCCTGTATACAGTTGCCTCTTGAGCTGCTTGAAGAATGTGTTTGTGATAAACAAACCATTGACCTTACAAAATTCAGTCAGTTGGTCTCCTGTTTCATTTCTTGATCATAGGTCAAATTGTCCTACAAGCTTTGATTCTGTTCTGATTCGGGTTTGGTTTTTTTTGCATTCCAACCACCTATGATTACACAAAACTTCTACAATACATATTTTTCTTATGCCTCTCATTTTGCAGGTCAAATGCACAGATCTATGCCTTTTTAACCTGCTGAAGATAGCTCCTTGGGAAGGTTTACTCTTCCACTTTTCCCTCTGTTTTACTGTTTCTTGCTTGCTTGGTACAGGATTCTGGATACAGCTACTGTTTGCTTTGTCTGCTGCAGCTGGTTTTGATACACATGATTGCAGCTCTCACAGGAACATGTGGAGTAAACAGTGCTTCTAGGGAAATGCCTACATTTACAAAATGCCTCCAGAACTTGGCATTGAAAGTCTCTTTCTCCAGTATGCCCTCCTTCACTAAGTTCAGAATATTGCAACCGCTGCTGCTGCTGCTAGAAAACCTTTCCAGCAAGACAATGGACAAAGAGGGAAAGTGTACATCACAAAGAAATTAAAAAGGAGGGCTCAGGAGCCACTGGGAAGCTTTTTTCATCAGACTAGGAAGAATGTGCACATCTGTCCAACTGGAAAGAAGAATGCTTGTGGCAATGTGTGCCAAAAACACATCATAAAAACTTTTACTATCATAAGATTTGATAACCAAAGTTCACTGTTCCCTCCTCCAAGATCCAGGGGCATATCCAACAAAAGGAAGGTGGCTGAGTCCAGTTTAATCAAGAACTGCTCCAATTTCTCTTAACAACATCTCCCCCCAAATGTCCTCTGCCACTCCTCAGAAAAGGCTTTCAGCACTAGACCTCAGCTTAGGAGTGCACCATATTCTACTGCCCTTGTGATGCCCTTCCACCTACCACAAGATCATACTCTAACTGCATTATGTCCCTTTTTTATAAACTAAACATTTGTCATTTATAACACTACATACCTGTTCAGTTTCTCTACATGTCATTGAGAATGGGAAGACAAGAATTAAATAGTTCAAAAGCAAGCAATGTTACTAATTTAACGGACACTAGTTCACTGTTTCACTGGCCTGTCACCCATTTTTCCTATTTGTTTTCTTGATTGAAAATTCATATGAAATACTATTTTCAACTGTTTTTGAAGACAGTTTTTGAAGACCATCTTTAGGTTAGTTTATACCATTTACTTCCAAAATTTTATCAGTAGTCATGCCATCTCATATAATAATTAATTTGGCATATTTACAGAGGCAGAATCCCTGAAGCAGTTCTGATGAACAGCTTACATTTGGTTGATTTACATGTATAATCTCCAAAAAAATCATTGATGTGGGTTAATGGAAGCTTTTCACTGTAACAAAGACTTCTGAGTGACTCAAGCAAGAGGGTTAACTATGATAGGAATCAGAATGAACAAATTAAAAATGGACCAATGAAAGCAATAACTTAAATAGAAAACAATCAAGTCATTTTTCTCCACAAGGGAACTATCAAAAACTGTAAAGCAGCCATAAGATGTAAGACTTTAAAGAGAAGCACTCTTGATTGTAAATTGTTTTACAAATTTAGAATGTTATTACTGCGAACCAGTATTAACACTGTGCTGCCTGTCCATATTTTACTATATCATTCTCTTACAGGAGTCATCTAAATTAATGTGCAACAGAGTCTGGAAAGGTAACATATTCAATAGATATAAAAAAAAGCGAGTGGCTGCCAAACAGGTAAACCAAAGGCCACACCAAGACAGTTATGTTTTCAGTAATTCAGTCTTTCTTCCTATATTTCAGAAAAGAAATATATGTAACTAAAAGGTATATTATTTTTTTTCTTGACAATCCAGATGCTGCTCCAGGTTAGAGATCAATTGGCATGAGGCTTGTCAATTACTGCAACATTTTCCAAGCTAGTAAACTGATAAATTTGTTTTTATGAACTGTCAAGATCACTGTGTAAATCTGATGTAAGTTTTAATCTTTTGGAATTCTGGCTGTAATTCTGTTTTGTAAACATAGTCAGACAATAATTTCTGAACAAGGTATGACAAGAGAAATAGGTCTTAAGTTTATGGATGCCTTTGAGCTAACCTCTCTTCTCTCCATCTTCTTGAATAGGGGTGGGCAGAAAATAATACCTGGATTGATCTACCTCTGATCTTCCTAGAACTATTAATGATCCCTGGATTATAAGAACCAAAAAAGGAAGAACGAATACAGAAATACCTCATATCATGATTTTGCTTAAGCAGATACTGCATTCAATCTATATAGAATAGAAGAATCAGGGGAATGTACAGGATTCTCTGACCAGGACTGGATAAATTACATCATAAGCTTTCCTAGCTCTAGTGATACTGAGGTTCTAGATTCATCTCCACATGCCTATCTTTATTCTTTATAGCACAGTAGTCTATTTTGGCTGTATTTTATGACTAGGGTTGCCATGTCCTGACTTTTCCACATGCTCTGAGAGTTAAGGGCCAACCTAAGACAGAGAGGCAACATCCTGTGATATCACAGGAACAGGAACTAGCAATGTTACAAGGATGATGTATGTCACAAGGAGCAGCTCCTGATGATGTTATTAAATTTGACGTATTTATGTTTTGACACTTACACACACTTACACTTTTCAATAGAGTATTCTCACTTGAGGTTCTCCCCTTCCATTTCAGGACTGGAGAAGAGGGGGGAGGCTTTGAGATTAGGAAACCTACTTATGACATGCCCTTATAGCTCTGCATTTACTGGCCATTTAAACAAAACGTAAGAGAAAGACTCAAAGTCTATATCTTCACTCAGAACCCACTGATCATAGATCACCTGGCTGGCATTCAATATCCTTTTAAGTGCATAATCTCTGGCCTTCTTGGTTTACAAAAAATGTTAATTTACTTTTTGTTACAGCTATGTATCCTATTTTCCTGAAAGTAAGACATCCCCATAAAATAATACCTAGTAGAGGTTTTGCTGAATTGCTAAATATAAGGCCTCCTCTGAAAGTAAGACCTAGCAAAGTTTTTGTATATAAATATATGTACAGTATATAATAAATGTTCTTTTTTTCAACAGTAAATGTGAATTCTTCTTCATAGAAAAATAAGACATTCCTAAAATAAGACCTAGTGCGTCTTTGGGAGCAAAAATTAATGTAAGACACTGTCTTATTTTCGGGGAAACATGGTATGTAGTGTCCTAGATATTTAAAAAAGACATTCTAGTAAAGAAATACAAACAACTGGACAAAGAAGTACCATTTGATGACATAGTAAATATTGAATCAGATAAAGAAATCCCCACAAGTACAAAATAACAGACTATTAGTTCCACGCCCATTGTTGCATGGTCAGGCTTTCAAATCATACTGTCTCAGAACAAAGGTTGCCCACTGTGAGAAAGTATACATTGAACTACACATGTATTTGGTATGACAGAAAGTTTGTTTTGATTTGTAGTTGTTAACTTACTTCTATGTAGTCACTATCTAGATTTATACATTTTTCCCAGCGTATCTTGACTCTCCGAATACCTGATATTGTAGAAGCCTGCAGATTGCGACTGATGAGGATTTTACATTTTAGTCACTTCTGGCACAGCCAGTCACAAAAATAAAGGACGCAATGAGTTGATTTTCTCAGCAACGTGCACTTAGGGACCAATGACACTAACAAAATTTCATCAATATGCCATAATAACTTCCAGGTGATAATTATTACTTCACGTAAGGCGCAGTCTGCACACTTCTACAATATCAGGTATTTGGAGGGTCCAGATACATTGGTAAAAATGTATAAAACTAGATAGTGACTACATAGAGATAAGTTAACAACTATAAATCAAAACAAACTTTCTGTCAATTTTTTTAAAAGGTGATCATTAAAAAATTTTGATACCCCCTCGTATATAAGGAACATCATCTTACTATGCCACTATATTTAATGGGACCTGAGCATCCACGGATTTTGGTATCCACAGGGAGGCCTGGAACCAAACCCTAGCAGATACCAAGGGCCCACAGTACATCACTTCCAACTCTGATTCTATGATTCTATAAACTTGTCCAGACCCAACATGTGAATACTGGTAGCAGAACCAGGAAATCCACTGAGTGCTGGATGCAGGGCGAGACTCACAACTCTTTTGACACAAGGCGGCCTTTTTACAAGGTTAACACATAGCTGGCATCCAAAAGCCCATGGAAGACGGCTATTCCATTAAGATATGTGCCTGAAATAATTCTTGGTAGTTGTACCTAACTTCTTTATTTGTATGTGTATATGAGTTCAGAACTGGGATGAATAAGAAGGAAAACCCTAAAACATATTAGCCCAGGTCCTATTTTGGCAATGGGCTTGCATGAAATAGAAACAACTTTCATCTCTACACAGTGGAGGGAAAGGATGTCCTTAATCAAACAGAAGTTAAATACACTGGCAGTATATAACATTATCTCAACTACTTATTTTCCCCAAGTGTGTTTCCATGAAAAAGCATCAAGGTGATACTCGTTTACAGTAACAATGATTTGCTACCAATGTGGTTATGTCTGTTGCATTTAGTTAAACATGCCTTTAGATTATTTTAAGCATTTAAAAATTTAATAGCATTTTAATATATCAACATATTTTGTGTTGTTTTAATTACACTTGCAAATTTAATATAACTGAAAATTAAAAATTAGAATTTGTGAAAATTCTGATATTGTAAAACCATATAAATTAAAATTTAAAGAGCTTTTAACTCAGGATTGTGCTATTTCATACAGAAAAGTTTTATAAAAAGAAATCTGGGGCACATACAGGATCAGATGTGCTTGCTCAAATTTCAAGATTTCAATATTTATACACGTACACATACTTAGTCTTGTCCCTAAAGACAGGTGAAGTATATGGATTATTCTCGAAGTCCTAAACACATTTACATTATTGTTGAAGTGCACTGTAAATGGTTAGTCCACTACCAACTATGAGAACAATATGAAGAGTAAAACAATGTTTTGAGTCACAGTTATCCATCATGTTGATAAACAAACACTCTGCTATTTGCTAGCTATTTGTAATAGTAAATTATCATGTAACTTAATAATAAAAACCTTATTATTGTTCAGTTTTTCAATTTATAAGCAAATATGTCTACCTGTCAGATGACTTCGTACTAGTAAGGAGCTTGAACTTCTTGTGCTTCTTACTATCAATCTAGCCATCAATCTAAACGGAGACTGTCTCCAGTTCAGTCCTACTGCATTTGGAAAATGCTTGGTATGGCAGTACTCTGTTTGATCCCTGAAGAGATTGTATGAAGAAAAGGGTCAATAAGTGATCCAGCTGTCAAGACCCTGAGCAGTTCAACAGTATGAGACAGTATTTTGATCATCAAACAGACATGGTATGCCACCAAGACAGAATACAACTGCAGATCCCAAGAGGAATCTTTTATTTGCTTTGCTATATTATTTTAATACAATTATATGACTCCTGCCCTAGAATATGAGCTATTGCGATATTAATTACATAATTTTAAAGAAATTGTTTCAGATGTAGTTTATAGTAAATTATATAAATTCATTTTAGCACAGACAGAGCTATTTAGGCATATTAAAAACAAGATCTGCTAGATGATTGACACCTGCATTTGCAAACCTTCATTCTGCTCAAGCTTGATGGAACAACATTCCTTAAAATTATTAGCTATTATTAAGTTTTGTCTCATTTACTTCCCACTATACGACTTGACAGAGGTTGCATTAAAGGGTCATTGCTTGATCAGCAAATATGAAACATGAGGCCAAATATCTTATATATTATGTATTTGAAATGCAAATTGATTTTGGCATTACCCTCCAAACACACTGGAGTATGCCCCATTCTATACTCTGAAAGATGAGTATGACAATACAAACACACTACAAAAGAAACTGGTAAAAAGAACAAAAGCAAAAGGCTAATAATCAGTGTCCCTGGAAGCAGATATTAAAATAAATAAAATCCTCACTATCCTATATAGCCTTTAAAGTTGCAGAAAATAAGTACAAAATCAGTAATCAACCTGATCATATAGTAGTATCTGTGGGCTGCACATTTGGTGCTGGTCTGAAGACAGTGAATAGATGTGAATCATTCACCTGACGTGCAGGTGAAAAAAAGTACATTGTCAAGGCAAGTTGTCTGATGTTTCTTGCTTTCCAGCTTTTGAGAAGAGGAAAGCAGACTATTTCAGTACAGAATGGAAAGAAAGAATACTGCTGACTGGCCTGATGTATGCATATTCTGACCTCCTTCATCCCTAAAACAACACTGAGGTCAATTCTGCTTCATTTGCCTTTGTGGACCAAACTATACATCCAAACAAGATTGGCTGGCAGCAGCATCACCCTTAATACATTATCCCTCATTGGCTCCAAGCATGAAGTGAAACAACATCAGAGGAACAACAGAGATCATACAAAACATGTTCAGGAAGTACCAAGAAAAATGTTTTAAAGTTAAATTTGGATCAGTGGTGAAAATATGACTTCAAATTTCCAGTTTATAGCAACCCTAAGATCTTGGGGTTTTCTATCAGGGGGTTTTCTTGGCCAGATTTGTTAACATATTTGTTCCTCTGATGCTGAAAGAGTGTGAATTGCCCAAGGTCACCAACTGGATTTCCATGGGCAAGCAAGGATTTGAACCCCCCTCTCTTGGAGTCCTAGTGCAACACTCAAAACACTATACCACACTGGCTCTCACTTATATTTACACAACCTAATTTGCTTTTTTTTAAAACATAAAATGTTCATAGATGATAATTCAGACGCAAAAATATGGCGGGGGGGGGAGATTAGAACATGTGGAGCTATTTCAGTATATCCTTGAAATAATACAAAATAAAATATATTGTAAAATATGTTACATACGAAATTTGTTGTTGTGTAACTGCACGCTGTTCCCAACTTATGGAGACCCTAAGATGAACCTATCACAGGGTTTTCTGGGGTTGGTGGTGTGATGTGCCCAAGGTCACCCCCAGTGGGTTTCATGGTCAAGCAGAGTGGTAGCTCAATGTCCAAATGCACTACACAACACTGTTACTCCCAAATAAAATTTGAGCTGTATATAATTCTTAAAATAAACATCATTCTTCCACATTATAACCATATGTAGTACATGTGTAGCTTGGAAGAAAAGCCTGAATGTTATAAAAAAAATTATAGCATATAGAACACTTGTTTCATACAGAAGACAATGTGATGTTAAATTATAAACAAAATTAATTATCTAAACCACTTTCAAGGAAAAAAATGAGAGTCTGACAAAGTATAACAAAAACTAAGGTGCACAGGATAATTCCACATTGTATTTAAATGCATAATGCAATACCTTTAGTTTTACTGAACTATCTTAAAAGAGCCCAAAGCAGGAATCAGTGAACAGCGCTGTTGCCATTTTGGGACACAGACATACTTCAGTTAACAAAGCCTCTGATAAAAGAAGCTCCTTTTTACAAAGTCTTTCTATGCCTCCTAAACTCCCACCCCCACTTTTCACTCTCATCCTCAGCCTATCTGGAAGTGTCTAGCAATCTTGGGAGAATGGCAAAGTGGAGTGGAGAAACACATATCTGATCAGAGCAAATTGTCTGCAGTAAAAAAAAAATGCAATCAACCTTCAGCTGGGAAAAAAGTGGGATTTGACTACATATGGCTGCCTACAAAAGGCAAAGTAAATATCAACTGCCTCTAGAATACCATACTGAGTATGCATGAACAGCAAAACAAAGCAAAAGAGGGAGAGATGATAAACACCCCTAAGATGGTTTTTTAAAAAAACCCACAGATCTAGAGGTTTGGCCCCAAAATGGAAATTGAAAGAAAAGTGGAGGCTGGTGAATGAAAAAAAAAATCATTTCTTGATGCATTTTGGAAGCAGCTTTTAAGTGGTCTTTAGAAGGTTTAAAATGTTTTTATTTATCCAAGGCTTCCCTGACCTGGTTGTTTAATTGTCCATGTCATTTTGTGAGTTTTGAATAAAAAGTTTGCTGAAACATGGTTAAACTGGAACATGGTCATACACTGCCCCTGGCTCTGTTGCTAGGACCCCTGGAGTCCTGTTGGATGATCCTCTGTCCTACACCCCTTTATTGGGGCAACTAGAAAGGCATGTAACTTCCATCTTTGGAAGTTTAAAACTGTATGATCTGCCCATCTGCTCGGTTATTTCATGTTTGAATCATTATAATAGCCAATTGGCAGATTTACCTTCCTGCTTTCTTATTCTTTTGATTTTAATCCAGAACAGTGCCCTTTGAGTGGTTTTAAATCTCCCTGAATGCTCACATATCTCGTCTCATAAATCTCTCCACTGGCTACCAATTTAGGCCAGGGCTCATTACAAGCTTTTGGTCCTGGTATAAGGCCCTGCACTTTAACCTCCCCCAGTATCTGGTAGCCAAGCTCAGCTACCCTGGTATATACCACCAAGGAACATCTACAGGCAAAGGATTTTGGTGGTTCCACCAACACATACAGCTCTGAAGCCTGTGAGCCTTTCAGGATCTGGCCCCGCATTTATGGAACAGTATTCCCTTCATACCTTTTTCTGGGGGAAGACCTTCCTCTTTGATTTGCTGGATTAAGCTGCTGAGTTTGTCTAAGGTTGTTGAGATGGTTAGCAACTGGGGAGGGGGAAAGGATTTTACTGTCGGTATTTTATAGTGTTGTGTTTTGTTCTCCCCTCTGGTGAAAAGGGCATTATAAATAAACATTGTTGGTGTTATTAACATGTCAAACAGGTCTTCTTTTTTATGGTGTAGAGGGCCTATGTCCATGGTATTCTGCCTCTAATATCAAATTTTCTGTTAAAGAAGTAAGCCTAGGTACACATCTAATTTGTTAACTGAGGTACAACTGTATTTCTACTTTACTTAGAAAGAGGAGGAAGAAGAGAAGAGATGCTAGGGGCAGCATTACAGACATGGCTGGGGATGGAGATCTAGACAAGCTAAGGAACCATTAGAATCTAGATTTATCATGCAGGAAAGCTTATTCATTCCTGCTTGAAGAGGGAACAACTAAACAGCCCACTGATGTTTAATTCTTTGGTTTGGTAATCAACATATAGATCTTTTCTCCTCTCTAATTTATGGTCTCACAAAAAACAAGAGGGAGAATCCATACTTTGTTTTTTATTTGTTTCTCAAGCTTGTTGAGAGAGAAATAAATTTTAAAAGTGAAATTGCCTGCATTTGGACAACACCCTGGAGCAAAGCTCCATGGTTTGTTTAGCCAGGCCTGATGCAAGCACCAGCATGCTGATCATAACCTCAAGGCATCATTTGTGCAAATCTCTGTTTGGCTTATTGTGTCATCTGTTCCTGAGCACAGTTATTTACATGTTATGTAAGCCCCCATATATATTCTACAGAAGAACCTCAAGAATCACTACTCGCCCTCTCATATACAGTAGCTTACATTTGTTCTCTTGTGCAAGGGTAGTATTGCAGATTTCATGGCATTTGTTCTGAACGTGTCAACTGAACTAATTTCTCACCTTGTCCTTTATTAAGCATCATGAGAATATCATTTACAACACTGCTGCACCAGTGACAGCTCTAGTTACTAACACTCCATTTTCACTACACTAAGCCCATTTCTTCAAAGGATACTGATGGATGCTGTTCTTCAGAACAGTTCAATCCCCATAATCATGATAAACGACATCACCTCATTGACACTTTCTTTATCTTTAGAAGCTATTTCAACTTTAGCCCTCCTAGCTGTTTTTGTACTTGCATGTTATAAAAACTGCATTTATTTCTGTTACATGGAGTTCATATATTAAGTCTCGTATCTCCTTCTGGACCTTCCTTGGGCACTGTATCTTCATAGCAATATTGCCCAATTCCACACATGAAATTTGCCTCAGCCCCTTTAAATCAAGCCAATTTTCTGAGTTCTGAAAATAATATGGTGCCACACAGAGCTAACTGTAGAGAAAGATAAATGAAAGCAAAATAGAACTATGAGATTTATTTTTAGTGCAGCAGATGAAATCTCGGAAGCTAAGGACAAAGAAAAATAATATATGATGACTTTATGGTATAGAGAAGTATTCCAAATTTTTTTTTATTTATTTATTTATTTATTTATTTATTTATTGCAAAGCTATAATCATGGCACAGTGATTCATAGAACATCAGAATTTACAAACAAATAAATCCATGTCAGTTTAAAAGCAAAGAAAGGCAGAGGCTTAGGACTCCTACAAGACTAATATTCATATATGTTCATTCACTTGAAATCCCAGAACTTTAACTGGTACACTCATCTTCTATTGAATTTTATCTCACATTACCAATAAGAGGACTCAATAAGAGGACTCAAGATGAAAGAGCAAGATAGAATAGAAGGAGAACAGCACTGGATTTTTCAAATGAGTAAGTTTATTCATGTAAGGGATTTACCACTATCATGTGTGGAGCCTTTTAATCTGGCCTACCATCTTGACCAGAAGCTTTACTAGGAACATCTTTCCTTGTGGCAGTTGCTTTAAGCAGGAGTCTTTGGCCAACATTAAGGGCTGAGCTTATATTCTGCTCGACTGAGCTTATCTTCTGCAAAGTGAACAAGCCTAGCTCCTTCAACCTTTCATCATATGTTTTGTTCTTCATACCTCTTATCATCATTTGCATTTCTCTGAACCTCTTCCAACTTGTCTATATCCCTTTTAAAACGAGGTGACCAGAACTGAATACAGTATTCCAGATGAGGCCTGACCAGCACCAAATATAGTGAAACTATTCCTTTACTCAACTTGGAAATTATACTTCCATTAATAACAGGCTAGAATATCATTCACCTTATTTATTGCAGAATTTTATGCTATTGACTCATGCTCAATTTATGATCAATAACAATCCCAAGGTCTTTTTTGCATGTAGCACTGCTGAACCATGTGTCCCTCATCCTATAACTCTAGTAACCTAAATGTAGAATTTTGTGTTTGTCTCTATTGAATGTCATTTTATTAATTTACTGCCCATTTTTCTAGTTTATCTAGCTCTGAATTCTGTTCCTGTCTTCCACAGGATGTCCTCCATTCCATCATCAAAGTCATTGGTAAAAATGTGGAAGACTAATGGTCCTAGGGATAACCAGCATGTTGTGGTGGTTTGAGTTTTGGATTAAGACACAGGGAGACCAGGGTTCAAATCCCCATTTAGGCATGAATACCACTACAACACGCTGGCTCTCCTTAGGACCATTACTCTTACTTCTGTGTCATTAAAGTCATTTCTGACTAATGATGACTGTATGAATGATTTTTTTTCTTGGTCTCCCCATATACACAAATTTATTAATGCATTCTAAAACAGAACAACAGACAACAAGCGGTTTACCAAAACAACAATAAATAAAAGATATTAACCCAGCTAATGTCCTGAAGATTATAAACAAGAGGTGTATTCAGGGATCTTGAAAGACATCTTTCCATAAAAATTTAGCTAATATTGGAGGGTGTCTAGAGAGTAAATCCTGTTGGATATATTCAATAAGTGGGTGCCAAATCTTATGAAAATTCAATCCAGAGTGTAAACCTCTCACTCTATTGTTATTATCTGCAATTTTCTCCATTGACCACAAGTATAATAATAATAATAAAATTTTATTTATAGCCCACTCCTCTGTATCCAATCGGAGTGGGTCCCAGAGTCTAGTCCACCATCCTGCAATATTCAACTTTCCAGTTTTCCAGTTCTTGGCTATCTCAAGCCTGGCGACAGCCAAAAGAAAACTGACGAGTTCTTTATGCTGCAGGGCTTTATTTTCACCTGTAAAAATGGAGAACAGGAGAAGGAGTGTATACTTTGTTTAGTGATCTTGGAGACCAGTTGTAAAATTTCTATCCAGTATTTATGCACCAAGGGACAGTCCAGCCACATGTGTAGAAAAGTTCCCCTACCTTCACATCCCCGCCAGCATTTTGGATTAGCATTGGTAGACATACGAGCTAGTTTAACTGGGGTAAGGTACCATTGATGGACCAACATGAGGGTGTTTTCTTTAACAGCAATAGACCTAGTTTTAAATGGTAAATGTGTCCATATTTTCCCTCAGCTCTTACTATCAATTGAAAGGGAAAGTTCTGCTTCCCATCCTGTCTTATGGAGTGCTGAGTTCCCAAACGCTTCTTCTAAAAGACAATTATACATGCATGAAGTTTGGCCTTCGGAATATATACCCAGAGAGGCACACATGTTTTCAAAAAAAGTAAGTGAGCGAGGGTATTCCTGTTTCTGAAGCAATTTCTTTAAGAATAACTGTATCTGTATTATTTGATAACAGTTCACATGAATAGGGCCCAGAGCATTGGTTAGTTGCTCTGTTGTGACAGTTGTCCCATTATGAAACAGGTCCTTAACTGTGCACAGACCATGTACCTCCCAATTTCGAAACTGTGGATATTTTTCTGAGGTCTGGAAAAGAGGATGGGTAAGAAAAGGCCGTAGATAGGAGGGGTAAGTGTCAAGATATGCCTCCATTTCTTCCACAATAACAAGGAAGTGAGCAAAAAAGGGTTATTACAAATTGTAGTGAATTTATATATAGATTCCAAAAAAAAAAAGTGATCAAAGATAGCAGGGGATGCACTGTTGATTTCAATATCTACCCAATTAGCCGGACTATTTCTGCTAATCAACTGGGTGATCTAACTCAGCTGAGAAGCTGCAAAGTAAAGATCAAGTTTTGAAAGTGACAACCCCCCATGTCCAGTTTTAGAATGTTTAACTGCTTTTGAGAAGCGTGGGCGTTTCCCATTAAAAACTGTATGAATGATTTGAAGACACAACAACAACAACAACAACAACATGGCCTTAAAGAACAACAATAACAACAACAATGCCTTAAAACAGGTATTGGGGTAACTGAAGTCCTGCATAGCTATTAATTCTTGCATCTTTGAGATTTCTAAGATTTGTTTCTGAAAAACATTATCCACCACCTTTTTTTTTTTTTTTTTTTTTTTTGGATTGGTGGCCTAAAGTAAACTTCTACCCCAATGTTACATGGCATACACAGAAGCCACGCCAGAAAAAAGCCTCTTGTGCCCCAGAAGTAGTAATGGGCCACACGTCGCGGGCGCAAGCCCCATTACTTCCTATGAGGCTCGAGCATACGCATTTTTATTTTACTGCAGGGGGGGTCTGGAACACATCCCCCACGTAAGAGAAGGGCCCACAGTATTTATTTTTACTCAAATTCTCTCAACTGGTCCACTCTAGTCATTCTCTGCATAACTGAATTTGTCTTTGACATATAATGCTACCCTCTCTCTTCTTCTTCTTCTGAAACATCTATTCTTTTTGAATAGGTTATCTTTCAGTTGTAATAGTCTAATCATGTTGTTATCCCACTAGGTCTCTATTCTGCTATTCTCATATTTGCCTTGATGCACTAGTTCAAGCTCATCTTGTTTGTTTGCCAAACTCCATGCACTGATGTACAGACGTTGCTTGATGTAGCTTTAAAATATGGAGATAATGGTTGCAGCAATGTGTCTGCCCGCATACTGTACTCTTGATTTTTGCCTGTTGTGGTTGATCAAAGCCAGACAAAGGCTGGTCACATGGACCCAGAGTGTATCGGCTTCTTTACAGGGAGGAGTAATTTCAGTTGGCTTTAAAGAATCAGTAGTGTAATTCCTGGATCCCATGTCTCATGATCATTACCTTCTGGATAGAATAGTCTGGGGTGTCTCATTGACAGTATTGTGCAAATGCAAGTGTAAGCATTTTTGATGGTCCCAATAAGCCAGAACCATTTCAGTTCAATCCTCGATTTGGGAATAAATCGAGGCCTTGTTTGCCCTGATGGGTGACCTTTATTAAGAGAGTGATGGATAAGTAAAACCTTATTCTTCTTGATATCTCAGAGGCTTTTCAAATCATTGACCATGATGTTAAACTATTCTGGACAGCATCAATTACTTGGGTATTGAGTTCCACTCCCAACTTCCAGGGCAGATTCTAAACAGCGGCCCTGAAAGATTTTTCAGCCCCTGTCAATTGTGCTATGAGGGAATCTTTGGTACTATTTATTCCAGTGTTGTTTAATAAAGAGGTAGAAAGCTCAAATAGTAAAGTTCCAGTTCATTGGCTCTTTTTAGGATCCCCCTGTGGCAGCTAAAATGCACTATCTTCACATCCAGAAAACATATCCAGAGGTTGCCATGTTGTCCATATAGCAAAGTACAGTATCATCAAAACCCACAAAATAGTGATATATCTATTGGGCCAACCAAAATGCACATTATTCATGTTGCAAGCTTTTGACAACACACTGGCTTCTTCATCAGAATCCTAAAAAGACAGCTAATGGGCTCAAACTTTACTATTTGAAGTTTCTACACTGAACAAAGGGAAAGCTTTCTTTTCTTTTAAATTTGGACTGCACTGGTAAGTTTTACTTTAACACCATCTAAAGGTTTTCTTGGTGCAAAAACATGGAGGCTTCTTAAGAAATTCAGTATTCTCTTACCAAGAAAGGGGCTTGTAGCCTCACAAAGGATTCGAGACAAGGATCTCAAAGGCATTAGCTTTTTGTCTTCCTAATGGAATTTGAAGTTATTTCCTGGACAGAATCTCCCTGTGTCCACATGTCAAAAAGGAGGAATAGCCCACCTGCATGAATACCCTTCCATACCATCTCGATGTAGGACAACAACCACGACATCTTGACCAAATGCATGGCTATGACTACCATTATCATTTTATTTTTCTCCTGTACAATTTTAAACACCTTTGTCTGATGAAGAAGCCAGTAGAGCTTTGAATGCTTGCAACATGTATAATATGCCTTTTGGTTGGCCCAGTAAAATTATCACAGGTCCAAAACACACTGCAGAAATAATCCAGTTTGAGACTGCTTTAACTGCCCTAGCTCAATGCTAGGGAATTATGGAAACTGTAGTTTTGTTAGACATTTAGCTGTCAAAGAGTTCTGGTGCCAAAATAAACGACAATTCCCAGAATTCCCTAACACTGAGCCAGGACAGTTAAAGCAGTCGCAGACTGGATTATTTCTTCAGTGTGTTTTGGACTACTGCTTTGTTTTTTTGTAATTGGTTGACCGGCCGAACCCAAAGGGTGCTCATCAATGGCTCCTCTTCTTCTTGGAGAGAAGTGATCAATGGGTGCCACAGGGTTCTGTCAGAGGCCCAATACTATTCAACATTTTTATCAATGATTTAGAGGAAAGGATAGAGGGCATGCTTATCAAATTTGTAGATGACAGCAAATTAGGAGTAACAGAGGACAGGATCAAAATTCAAAATGATCTTAATAGATTAGAATGAATTTCAACACAAAGAAATGTAAGGTACTGCACATAGGGCAACAAATTAAAATGCATAGATATAGGCTGGGAAAACCTGGCTTAAGGAGATTATGTGTTAAAAGTATCTAGGAGTCCCAGTAGATCACAAGTTGAACATGAGTCAACAGTGTAGTGAGGCAAATAAAAAGGCCAAGGTTATTCTAGGCTGCATCAGTAGAAGTATTGTGTCTAGATCAAGGGAAGTAATAGTGCCACTCCATTCTGCCTTGGTCAGGTCTCACCTAGAATACTGTGTCCAGTTCTGGGCACTACAATTCAAAAAGGATGTTGACAAATTGGAGAATGTTCAGAGGAGGACGACTAAAATGGCGAAGGGTCTGGAAACCATGCCTTATGAGGAAAGGCTTAGGGAGCTGGGTATGTTTAGCCTGGAGAAGAGATGGTTAAGGGGTGATATGATAGCCCTGTTTTAGAATTTGAAGGGGTGTCACATTGAGGAGGGAGCAAGCTTGTTCTCTGCTGCTCCAGAGACTAGAACATCGAACAATGGATGCAAATGCCAGGAACAGAGATTCCACCTCAACATTAGGAGGAACTTTCTGACAGTAAGAGCTGTTTGACAATGGAACACACTCCTCAGAGCATGGTGGGGTCTCCTTCTTTGCAGGTCTTTAAACAGAGGCTGGATGGCCATCTGTGAGGGATGTTTTGATTATGATTTCCTGCATGGCATGGGGTTGGAATGGATGGCCCTTGTGATCTCTTCTACAATTCTATGATTCTATGAAAAGACAGCGATCTAGTCTCTATTCTAGTCAAACACAGTACACGAAGTTCCCAGTTCTGGATGGGATGTTTTCCAACAACTCATTCTTTCGACACTTGCAAATTAATCTGACAAAGAGTCCACTCTTTCTTCAGTTCTTCTTCCCTTTGAAAGTTTGCTTGGGATTGACCACACATATGTGCACTGCTTGCAAAGCAAACCAAGAGGGGTGGGGAGGCATTATGCCCACTGAAAGACTTTGCAAGGAGTGTGTGGGCCCATGGGCACATGCAGGGAGTCCTAAGAAAGCCACCGTAATTCCCTCATGTTACCTACACGGATTCTGCTTTTCAGCTAATTCCAATTTCTGACAGTGCTGCAATTCCTAAAGCATCAGATAAGTGGGGGCTTCCTGTAAGCAGTAAGCTTCCAGCTTTATGTTTGTTTGTTTTTTTCATTTTCTGGAATATATCTATTCAAGATAAACACATTACTTGTATCATGGGGGATGTATTGCATTATTTCAAACATTTGTTTTTCCATTTAATCTAAATAAAAGGTTATGTTTTTAGCTTAGCCTTTCACAGTATGTATATATTTTAATCAATACAATTAAAACAGTTTCTTTAATCTCTAATGAACTTTCATATCAGTACTTGTAGCTTTGTTTTGTGTTCACTTAAACTGATTTTCCCCTCCTTACCATGAGAATAATCTCTACTGGTAATGTAACATTTTTCTTAGCCATTAGTGACTGGACACTGACACCATTATTAAAGTTGATCATAAGGATCATCCTAACAACTTTTCTGCATTAGGTGTCTTGAAGCTCTTTTGCAAATAGCAAAAGGTTTCTTCACATAAATTGTATGTTCTAAAATAATAATCAGGAAGAGTACATCTACAGAGAAAGTGAGGACAGTGCCCTGTCCTGTGGAGTAGATAATAATAGGCTTTAACTAAATAGCTGAAAGTGAAAAAGAAACCTTTGCTTTAAAAAAAAGAAAAGGAACACAAAAATAGGGCATGTGTGACAAACATGAAATATCATCAAGCATTTTTCAAACACTTTGTATTGTAAGCAGCCTGTTTATACCCCCTTATAATACAAGAAAAAAACAATAATAAGAAGTCAAAACAGCACAAAGATAAATATATATTGAGTCAACGTTTTTGTTTAATATTGGTAGGCTAATAAAAAGAAACTGCCTCTTCTTCTAATGAGAAGTAATTAAAGAAAAAGATGCACAAGTACCATCATGTGCAAAGAACAGATGAAATATGCATGAGATGTACAAGTAACATGAGAAAGCCCGATGCGTTCCAGTCTTTCCTTCAATATCACTCTCAAAATGGACTGAAAGGAGTGGTGGGAAGAGTAGCAAGCTACTTAGAAGATCTAAAACACCAACTACGTCCTTTTTTTTAAAGTATCCTAAGGTTGGAAAAATTGCCACTCACACCATAGAGCTTACTCTTTTCTTTTTCTACACCTTACCCTTGCGTAGTACCTCCATGTTTTATATTTACTCTTCCCCAAGACCACATATTTCTTGCTGTATTAACATTACTGACTTCAATCCTTTTTAATTCTGCAAAATCTAAAAGCAAATAATGCATTACCATGGGCCCTCAGTATCTGCAGATCTCAGCCACTTCAGATTGAGATGAAAAAGCATTTTTAAAAAGATGTACCTACAATACAGTGCACCCAGGCCAAGAAGCAGATCCAGGGCAGTAACAGAGGGTTCAGTGGTAAGCCCTGGGTACCAGGCATGCATTCCTTCTTCTTTGCATTCTTTCATTCAAAAGGCAGAAGCCATGGTTGACATACTTCCAGAAGGACAAATATGTGGCTGGTGCTCAGGGCTTGCCACAACCACCTTCTCATCCCTCCCTGGTTGATGAAAGTCAGCCACAACCAGAATTTAAACCCGTGCCTCACACCCATTCCCACCACAAAGCCTCAGTCAGATTTTCAACCCCTTTCCTGCCCATCCACCTTGCAGGACAGTGATGGAAATATGGAAAGGCAGCAGAGCAGAAGGAGAGGGCAAGGAGATGAATCAGCATGAAAAGGAATGTTGGGTCTTACCTGTATGATGTTCATTTACAGGTAGATAAGGATCGACCATCCTACCCACCCATGGAGTGCTGGCGGGATGGGCCAAGCAGGCCGTAAGCAACAGAAGGTCTTTGGTCTTAGAGGCCCAAATTCCTGTTTCCATGGGGTGCCTCATCCTCAACTCTACCTCACGTGTCTCCCTCTAAGTAGACCTTTCTGTCTTAGTATTTTTCCTTTAGCACACTTGTTTTGGGCACCAAAATTATATCATCAGGCTTCAAAAGTGACTGGATTTGCTCTCACACCTAGCTACAGGGGGAGGTTTCTCTTTGAGCTTTGTTCTGCCTATTCGGAACAATATGGGAAGTAAAAGATAAAGGCTCTCCCTTTGACAAGGCTGTCAATGTCATGGCATGTCTGACTGTAGGGAGTGGTGCTCATCTGCATTACTAAGCTGAGGGGGTCAGCATTGCTGAAGGCAATTTCTGTGGTCATGTAGCCAGCATGACTGAACGTAATGCTGTTACCTTCCCATTTACTTGCACTTTTACATGCTTTCTGACTGCTATGTTGGCAGAAGCTGGAACTAGTGAAAAGAGTTCACTTTGTCATGTGGTGCTTGAGTCTTGAACTTCCAATCTGCCTACCATAGGGTTGGTGTCTTAACCACTGAGCCAATCTAAAATTTAAAATCTGGCTGAGGCTTCATGGTGAGAAAGGGTGTGAGGAAGCGATTTAAATTAATTTATTCATTTATTTATCACATTTCTGTTCCGCCTTTCTCTCATGTATATGTTATTTATGTTGTGCACCGCCCTGATTGTTGGAAGGGCGGTATATAAATAAAATTTTATTATTATTATTATTAAAATGAGATCCAAGGCAGCTTACAATAATTTTAAAATGATCCAACTAAAACATTAATTTACAAAAGTTAAGAAGGAATTAAACAACATTATTAAAAAAACATGATTGAAACAGGTAAAACACTAAAGACATTTAAAACATATTTCAAACACAGTTTGTTTCTATCTATATAGAAAGAGAAAAGAGAGAAAGAAAGAAAAAGAAAAAGAGAGTTAAAGAGAGACAGCATACTGCAACTCCATAGTTAAAATCCAAAAGCCTGCCAAAATAAAAACATCTTCACCTGCCGCCAGAAAGACAGGAGGGAAGGAATAAACCAGACCTCTCATGGAAGGGCGTTCCACATCCTGGGAGCAGTCACAGCGAAGGATTTCTCCCAAGTCCTCACCAACCACACCTATGAGGGCAGTGGGACTGCGAGAAAGCCCTCCCCTGCAGATCTCAATACATGTCCTGGTTTATATAAGATATATAATTCTGGCTTAGGTTTTGTGATGGGAAGTTGGGAAATGGAGTGAGGAAGGGATTTACATTCTGGATGAGGCTTTGTGGTGAGAAGTTGGGAAAGGGAGTGAGGAAGGGGTTTAAGTTCTGGATGAAGCTTTGCAGTGGAAAGATGGGAAAGGAAGTAGGGAAGAGGTTTAAATTCTGGCTGATGTGCCATGGTGGGAAAAGAGTGTGAGCAAAAAGGTTTAAATCATGGCTGAGGCTTTATGGTGGGGTTGACTTCCATCAGCAAAGGGAGGATGAGGAGCAGCCAAGCACCAAGCACCAGCCACAAATTCTTCCTGCTTCCTATTTCCTGCTGGGAATGGGAACATACCAGCCATGCTTCTGTCTTTAGAAGGAAAAAGCACAATTACCATAGTCAGACCAGGAAGAACATATGTCTGGTGTCTGGGCTTTGATGCCGTTGCCTCCACTATGACTCTGGGACTGCTTCTAGGCTTGGCTGCAGTGGATGGTAAGCAATTTTAAATTTTAAATATTGACTTGAGTATCTGCACTTTTTGATTTCCCTGGGGATCCTGGAACCGAACTCCCACAGATACCAAATGCCTACTGTATTATAGAAGAGATATGGGATGAAATAATTGACTGTAAATTCAAAATATTGGTGGAGGTAGGTTGTTGTATGTAAGCCACCATATAAATTTCTTCATGCATTTCTCAATTTCCCTAACTGTATAGCCTTCCAAACTCAGTGTTTAGTACAACATAATATATTTGTATCTGAACAAATATCTTAAAATCTTCATATAATTGAGACAATAAGTCCATATACTTTTATTAGAACAGTCAAGTATGGAACAAACAGCAATTTCATTCACTGAAGATCTCCTACACTAAAAATGAGGAAGCTGTTAATAACCATTTGCCATGAAATATTAAGTAAATTCTTTAATCTGCCAGATTGAAGGAAAAAATAACTTTTAAGTCTCTCCACTAATGTTCTGTTATAAAATAGCACCAACTACTCCATAGTAATTTTACGCATACATTTTTAATAGCAGACATTCAAACACGCTGCATTAAAGAATAACAAAAGCTAAACTCTCCCTTGGAGGTAATCATTTTCATTGTTGCCAGGTCAGTGATTCAGATTTCACAAGGCAATCCCTGACTAAGGAACAGCAAGCCTTTTTTAGGTCACGAGGTCCTGTAAGGGGTTCTTCAGAAGCCAAGCATAAAAGTCTTGAAATAACAAGCAAACACACAGGTTTCTTAATTTGCCTGGTTGGATTCTTGTAATAAGTGCTTAACAACGGCAGCCCCACAGCAACTTTTCAGTCATCAGCAAGACTATTTACCACATGATTTAGCAAACAGATTTCCAAGATTTTTACTTACATACACAGATAAGATTCAATATAAAGAGCAAGCAGAAATACAAGTATCTGCTTCCATGGCTACTCAAACAGCATACACACTAAAGGAAGAGTAAATTAAGGATATTCCAAGATGCTTCCTGTCTTGAAACCCTTACACATAAGAATTTTCAGTAACAAAAAGAAATTTTTATTTCTCAATTTATCATTCAGTACAAAGAAAACAGACCAGTCAATGCCAACAGAACAGAATGAAGTAATTTTTTCAAACTGTATTCCTGGTGTCTCAACTCATGCACAGATTTTGATGGTACTTCCATATGTTTCCAAATGCAGAATTGATCTTTGTAAGCTTTTATATTTTAAAAATAATAAAGACCACACTGCAGAAGTATGGCACCTACCTATATAATGTTATACATTCATGTTTATTTGAGCAGTTTTCCCACATTTATCCCTTCAACTGCTCAACAGCATGGATTAGACTGAGAGATGACATTAGAATGATGGAAGGGATGGGAAGGTAACAGGCTGAGACTGCTCCTCTTAAAACATACCACCTTGGAGAACTCCTTCCCAAATCCCTTTGATTAGCTTTTCTTCCACTTTCTTCTTATTGTTGCACAGAAGATCTAGGATGTTACCACAATCAGTTTTATTTATATCCCACCTTTCTGCTGAATGTGACACTCAAAAACATACACAAATTAACATTAAAACAGAATTAATCTG
This sequence comes from Urosaurus nigricauda, assembly GCA_034509955.1. Lineage (NCBI taxonomy): Eukaryota > Metazoa > Chordata > Lepidosauria > Squamata > Phrynosomatidae > Urosaurus > Urosaurus nigricauda. Next base: position 140,817,336 of record JAOEGL010000005.1, read on the forward strand.
CTCACAACAGTAAAACAGTTTAAAACATACAATTTCAAATAATTTAAAAATAGTGGGAAACAGTATTTTTAAAACAATACATTAACCTCTAAAAAGCTTAAAGGCCTTTGCCTGCTGACAGAATAACAGCAAGTAGAGAGCCATTCTGGTCTCCAGTGAAAGAGATGGAGAAGGCCTCAATGTCCCATGCCTACCACCTGTGATTGTCAAGTTAGTGGGACTGAGAGGTGGAGAAATAGAAAGAATAATCACCATTATTCATTTCTTGTTCTAACAATGGGTTTCTAAACAATCAGTAAACTCAGCTGGGAACAATATCAAACATATTTGTGTTTAAGTCAACCTCACGTATAAATCAACAGCAGTTTGGGGAACCAAAATTATGGATTTTGCTATAACCTGTGGATAAATCAAGGGTAAAATTTATGATATGTAATAAACCAATTTTTTCTCCTTTTAAAAATTCATAAATACTTAGGAAGAACTAAAAGGGAAAAAGAAACTCTATTTGAGAGGTTACAATTGGGTGGGTGTAAATTGTATTGCTTATCTTAAAATGTTTACATCTATACAAACATAAATAGGGAAAGGAATATAAATGAAGAAAAAGAATAAGAATGCAGTCTGAAAAAAGGAAGGAGAAGAGCAAGAAAAGAAACCTGCCTCTACAGTGGGCCTTGGTATCTTATGGAATTTGGTTCCAGAATCCTTTGTGGATGCCAAAATCAGTGGATGCTCAAGCCCCATTGTTTAGAGTGACATAGTAAAACAAGATTTGCTTTTTGGAATTTATATATATATATATATTAATATATTCAAGCTGTGGATAGTTGAATCCATGGATAAAGAATCCATGGATATGCAGGACCACCTGTATTAGGGACCCAGCACAAAGGAAGTGACAAGAGGCAGAGGCTAAGACCATCTCTTGGCATGGAAGCAGCACTCCCACACCATTACCCCCTGCCTTGCCCAGCCAGAGAAAGAAAGGCAGCTGTTCCCTCCTTCACTTTCTTTATATGCCCAAGCAGGGTCCGTTTTACATTGGCAAAAAGAGGTGTTGTGAAGGCTGCTTGAAAACCCAGCTTTTACATTAGAAAATGGGAAAGTGTGCCATGAAAACGCCATTTTGGCGTTTTAAGGGAAAAAACGCGCCTTTAAAAAGTAGTTCAGTTGACCCACTACTTTTTTAAAAAGTGCGTTACAGCGCTAGTACATCTAAAGGCTAAGGTGTAGTTGCGCAGTTAAATGGGGCTCTGTTTCCTTAAGGCGCCCATTTAAAGGCTGCGCTGCAGGTGCGGATCAGAATGGATCGTGGGTTGGGAGCATGTGTGGTGTGGACTTCACTCCTAATTAAAACGTTCTATGCCCTCCAGGTGTAAAAGCTGGGGTTTAACCGCGCAGTTTTTTAAAGCTCCCAAACCCCCTTTAAATCATTTTAAAACTGCGCAATTCGCAGCCGCAAACAGCGCAATAGCGCAGTTCAAGCCTCGACCATCGCAATAGCGCAGTTCAAGCTAGCGCAGTTCAAGCCTCGACCCTCGCAATAGCGCAGTTCAAGCCTCGACCCTCGGAATAGCGCAGTTCAAGCCTCGACCATCGCAATAGCGCTGTTCGCGGTGGCACGAACAGCGCAACAGCGCAATTCTCAGCCGGCAAGGAAAAAAAAATTAAAATCGCAGTTTAAAGCCGTGTTTATTGCTGCCCATGTAGCAGCTCCGCCTGTATTTGTAGCGTTCTGACAGCTTCCCATGTAACTGCTGAGCCACAAAAAAGACCTCAGATAAGTCGTTCCCACACCCCTCAGTGTAGCAGCTCTGCACTTTTTTAATGCACACCTGGGGCTTGCTATGTAGCTGCTAAGCATTAAGATAAAGGCGACTTCAGGTCACACTTTCTTGCCAATGTAAAAAGCCCCCAGGTTCAGGAGCACTGGAGTCTGAAGTGAGACTGGGGTGGCCATTTTAATAGGGGCTTACTGTATAAGCGTCATGAGACTTAGAGGTCTCTCTGCAGAGACTCTATGCCATGAGGCTTATACATGGATGTATTCCTCCTGCTCCATTGCTGCTCAACCAGATTGGGAAGGGGAAAAAAAGGTAAGGAAGGAGGGAGTGCTGACTTTCTTGCTTGTTTAGGGCAAGGAAGAGGTAATGGGGCTTCTTACCATGAGGGGCTTCTTGAGTCTACTTCTTGCGCTGGGTCCCTACTCCAGCATTGACTCAAGAACAAGTTGACCCAAGTTTTTTGGGTCAATTTTTTGTCTTTTTTCCAACTTACATGGGTATATATGGCAACACGCACTCATATCCTCCACAAAAACAAAAAAACAGGAATCTGAAGGGGAAAAAAACAACTTTTTATGAAAAAAGTTTGAACAACAAAAAAGCAATCTTGAACTTAAAATTTTCTTTTGTTGTGTAAGATCCATCCGTAACCCACCCTCCCTCCCATCACAAGATTTTTGTTCTACAAGATTGCTGGTTTTTGCATGGAGAACAACAATATTATTAAATACACATGGCTGCTTGGAAAGTATTTTTTGTGCAAAGCCCCATCATTCTCATGCAACCCCCATCCCCAACATTCTTGGGCAGAATCATTTCTCAAAACAATTTGAAATGTTCTAATACCAGACAAGAACCACACAGAAATAACAGATTTTTTTTCTTTATTGCAGGGAGAAGACTGAGGAGATTATTAATACTCAATTGTGAGAAAGAAATACTCAAATATTGACAAATATTAGATAGAAGGGACACCCTGAACACAAACAGGTTCATACAGGAAGATACAGTCTGTCAGACAGTCTAGATGTAAACCATATGGGGTTTTATAAATCATAACCAGCACACTGAATTTTGTCCAGAAACGAACTAGTAGCCAGTGGAGCTCTTGTAGCAGACGAGTTGTATGGTCCCTGTTAACACGCTGACTTGTTGTACCAGCTGAAATTCCTGGAGTCAGTGGCTAGAGCTTATTAAGGGGAATCCTAATGCAACTAATAAGGGTCAGTTTGGTTGTTTTAACTTCTGAGTCATGGTAAAAAAAAAAAAAATTGTAGCGTCACAGTACTGAGCATATTGCATGCCTCAAAGTGGTGTATGTGGTCCATGAATATTACTTTTTTAGAAATGTGTCAGTTGCTTCTGGATATAATAATACCCGGTCAAAGCAAAAACTTTGCCTTGAAACAAAGTTTCACGGCATTTCTCATTGCCTTCTTCTGTTCTCTAACACTCTTCTTTCTGTTTCAGTTACATTAATTTTCTCTTTTCGCAGAAACCAGCAGCCTTCACTGGCAATAACACATGGATAGATTAAGGTCTTGATGACATCTGTATCAATACACTTTTGTGAACAGCTCATTCAGGAAGGGCAAGCTATGTCCATATATGATTGATATTTTAAACAAGAGCAAAGGCTACTGTTCCGGATCAGATCAATAATTTTCCTAGTAGGTAGTGACCACCTTCCTTTCTTGTAGATCACTTTGTGAGCATCCTAGGAACTCAAAACACATTACCTTTGAACATGGATATTCCATCACCATGCAGGCTGGGGGATTTGTTGTAACACAAACAAGTACCATATATACTTGTTTATAAGTTGACCCATGTATAAGCATAGGTTTTAGGGCCACAATTATGAATTCTGATGTGACCATGGATATGTGGAGAGTTAAACTTAGTTGCCGCTGCCATGTTCCCACCCAAACATTCAAAAAGGCCTTCTGCCACTCTACTCAGAGAAGGGCATGGTTCCATTTCTTATCAAAGTTAAGGTACAGTATTAATTCATATATATATCCCCTAATCTGTCTAGAGTGGTGAAAGGTGAGAGCTTAGTCCATATTGGGAGAACCTAAAAGAAGCACTGACCCCCCCCCCCCCCTTTACTCTTTCCACCACAGCGCTACTTCTGGCATTTTCAAAAGCCTGGGTGAAAATGGCAGCAGCAGTGGCTCTTTGGCACTTCTTCTCAAAGAAGCATTGAGAGAGTAGAGGCTGTAGTGCTTCTTTTAAGTTCTTCTAGGATAGCTAATGAGACTCAGAGAAGGGAATGGTACCTTTTATTAAGGTACAGTGATTACAATGACCTGTGAATAAGTTGACTCAGTTTTTGGGGGTTGATTTTTGACTAAAATTTCTAGACTTATAGATAAGTATACAGGAATTTTTCCAAGCTCTGTCACTAATGTACCTGTCCTTCTTTTATCAATCTAATACCTTTTTTAGTCTAAACTACTGGCCACTACATCTTGCAGCAGTGATACATTCTTTTGTCCAGAATGTATCTTTTGAATTTACTCCAAAGCAATTTAAGTAGATTATACCAAATTCAATTTTTATTTGAAAGTCAAAGACTTCATCCACCACATCTTTCATAATTTTATAACCTTCATTTTACTTTAGCTGTCTCTTTTCTAAACTAAAAAGGACCTAAACCTTTAAGCTTTTCATATAGAAATATTCCTTCAACTTCATTTTACATGCTTTTTAATATATATTTCAGATATTTTCCAGCACTATGCCATTTTTTTTTTGAAAGCTGGAGAAATGAGAATTATACTGTGTAAATTTACAGCACTATATAAACAAAGGATAATAATAATAATAATAATAATAATAATAATATATCATAAATAAACCAATACAATAGACCACTACTGGCCATTTTTCTATTGGTGGAAACTCTGGATAAAGTTCAAGAACATAAATATTTCTTTTCTGGTCTTTTGTTTGTTGTTAACTGTCCTCAAGTTGATTTCAACATGGCAACCCTGTGGATGAGGCATCTCCAAAACTCCTTGTCCTTCAACACTCTGCTTAGGTCCTATAAACTCATATCCATGATCTCTTTAATAGAGTCTGTTTCTCTAACATGTGGGCTTCCTCTCTTCATTCTTCCTTCCACCTTTCCTAGCACTGTTTTTTTTTTCCAATGAGTCCTCCCTTCTCATGTTGTGCCTGAAGTACAACCACCTCAGTTTTGCCACCCTGGCTTCCAGAGAAATCTGTGGCTTGATTTGCTCTAGGACCCATTTGTTTGTCTTTTTGGCCATCCACAGGATCCTCATCACTCTTCTCCAACACCATATCTCAAATGAATGGATTCTATCTTCTTTCTTTACTGTCCAGCTCTCACATCCATACATGGTAATAGGGAATACAATGGCTGGTATGATTCTAACTTTTGTGCTGAGTTGTATCTTTGCATTTTAGAATCTTTTCTGTTTTTTTCATAGCTGCTCTCCCCATTCTTAAACTTCTTCTGAATTCCTGGCTGCAGTCCCCATTCTGTCCCCAAGTTATGAGAACCCTGGGGTCCCCAAGGTATGAGGACCTTTTACCAGTTCCGTTTCTTCATTGTCTAGGTTTAATTTTTCAAGATTCTCTGTTGGCATTATTCCTTTATGTTAAACAGTAGGTCTGTCTTTGCACTTTCTTCCTTGATCTTTCTTTTCCTGGTCAACTCCTTAAAATTCAGCAATAAAGCAGGGGTGGTGGGCTTTTAACAGCAAAAATTGTGCACAGGGCACAAATGCGATTCCTGCGAAGGAATACCCGCCACCATAGGTTTACTTGTTTTGCTTTCTTTTCTTTTCTCTTTTTAAATCAGCTGGTTCACTTTGACTGGAAGATGGAGGGAAGACCTCAGAACAACAGTTTGGAGAAATAAGGAGTGGTAGTGATAGATTTCAATCTTATGTGTTACAATTCCCTTAAGTATTAAAATTTAAAGACATACCCACATTACGGTGAAACAGCACTAAAATACTTAACAAAACTATGTTCATCTGTTCAGCCCATACTGTATATGTGAAACGTGGGGATGTTGTGCCTCATTTTAAACTTACATTTTCTTAAGTCATAGTCTTGGATCCAGTTGTACAATTGGACAGATCTGACTCTTTGACTTCAGACTTCTCCAAAAACCTTTGGATACAGTCAGAGTATCCACTCAAAAGATATCCAAAATACATATAAAATGCCTATTTTGAAAGGAAATATTATGAAATTTGTCCTTAAATTTAATATGGAAAGACCAGACTTATAAAGAAATTCATGAGAGGGTAACATAAACCCAAAACAGACTGGTTTGCATATTCTGGCACTGTATTGCTCATTTATGTAGTTTGGACAGATACTTGCAGTTCTTTGAGGTCTATATGGATTTACATTTTTATTTAGTTTTTATGTTGCCATCTGTTTGTAGACTGCTGTACCATCTTGTATACCACTGTGGCACTCTGAATCCGAGTTTGAAAGCTATGCAGAGTCAGGCCTGTTAAATACCTGGGACCACAGTATACCTAGAATCTCCAGATAGGGCTAGGGAAGAACCCTGGTTGGGAACTTGGACAGGCCTTGTCATTTACAGTTGACAATACAGTACTAGGTTAGATGATCCAAAGGAAGCTGCCTGTGCCCCTGTTTATATAATTGATTTGTAGCTGGATTGTAATTTTGTGTTTCTTATTCCATGTTCTACTTTGAATGGTTTCTTTCAAAACAAAAATATAACCATGATTGTTGGGGAGAGGTGCCATGAATTTGCCACATTACAAATATAGGTGTAAGTTCTCAAGACTGTTGGCCTGATGTTTCTATGGATGAAAAATGTCTTTCTTCTCTGAGTTTATGAACAGTTGATATGGAAATTACATCAACAAGCCAATATAAATTCCCATCTTTGGAAAAATGAATAGTGTTGAAAAGTGCCTAACATATGCATTTAAAAAATATTTTATGTATTTATTTATTTATTTTTGAAAGGTTACATGATAGATAGGGGTTTTTTTTCTATTTTGAGCTCAATTTCCCTTTCCAAGTAATTGTCAAGACATAAAGCCAGTAGTGTTCGGAGTCAAGAGCCAAAAATCAGTAGAACCAACCCCCTGCCCCCCCCACCCCGTTGCTGCTGTTCTCATTCCCCTCCCTATCCTTCTACTTTTATAACTATTAGGTTGGTAGGGAAAGAATAGACCAGTATGAACTTACTGCTTGCCCAGGTCTTTTGAATTTAGAAATTAGGGATAGGGTTTCAGGAAGTGATATCACTGCGTGTGGCCCAGGCACAGAAAAGAGCCAAAGGCAGTGAGAAAATGAGGCTACTGTGCAAAACACAGTGTCTCAAGGTCTAGTGTTTTTATTTAAAAACAGTACATTCCCAATGAGTTTAAACAATATGACATTTTAAATGTTTCTGAATCACTTTTGAGTCTTTAGAAGTATCTTTAGAAGAAGGTAATGAAGCACTTCAAATCTTTTAAAGTTTTACCATAAACTCTCATAAGTCACTACTTATTCTTGGCCTTCTCTCTTCTTTTCCATCCTGAGAAGCATGGATGTTGGAATCATACCACTGGCACTGACAGGCAAATATAATTCATAAAGTCAAAGATTTAATCAGGTCTCTGGATGAAACAAAAACCTCACATCCTGCCAAAGAAGCTACCTTTGGAAACAGAGAAATAAATGGAAGCAAAAATCTTGCCTTAGACCTAGCATCTTGTCAATGTCTGCCTCAGTACTATCTACAACCCAGGCCTTATAGAAACAATAAATATGACACCTGTCTTCCCCATTGTGATACGGAGTTGTGGTAGTCCATTTGTTGCATGTGTGTCTTGTGAGAAGAGATGCAAATCTTTGCTTATTTCATCCCCATGTGCAAAAATGAAGTGTTTTTGTAATTTACTCACCACTTCATGAGAATATAATTTCTGCACAATTTTCAAAAACGATTTGTATTTAAGAACTTCAGTGGAGAAAATTCATTTGTGTAAAATATAAATACGGGCTTCCTGTGCAGATTTTTTTTTTTTTGACAGAAAACATATTTTGCAGAAAATATATTATTCCTGTGTAAAAACTGTATTTTCCACTATTTTATAGTTTTTGTAAAATTGTGTAGTTTTCTGTACAGTAATTTGCACATTTATGAAATGTGCATAGTTTTTATATAAGTTCTCTACAGGACAGTTCTAGTTTAGTACAAATGAATGTTTCTGAATTACAAAGAATCTCATGGTAGGTTGATTCTCCTTTTCCTAAACAGAGTGTGTTAAGCATTTAGGCACCACTTCTTCATCAAGGGTATTAATATTAATTAATATTCTTCACATCTCTACCTGTGAGCAATCCACAGTTTAGGAATGGAAGAAAAAATATGGAAAGGTATCTGTTGAGTATGAAGCATGAACTACTTAAAGCTTCTTTAAATTGTCATGTTTACATTCTTGTCTTCCCAGTTATATGAATAAGAGGAATAAAAAGATATCCTATTTAGCCAAATAAAAAGAATATATCATATAGTTTTTAAACCTTATTTCCACATTTGGCTGAATTTTCTTTTTATTATCATAACTCTATGAAGGCTTTAACAACTATTTGGTTTGGAGACAGTCTGTGTGAATTTATGTGTGCAAGAAACTAGTTTAAAAATTTGTCCTTAGAAGTTTCATATAGTAAAAAAAAACATAAATTTAGTCTGTCATGAACTCAAAGTTTAGTTACACATTTTTTACAAAAACAAAACAAAACAAAAAAACCTCATTTTTAAAGGAGCCAGGAATTCTGTAGCCTGTATTTATAAATATGCAGATGTACATAGAAATTAGCTTATAGTTCATATTGAGATAAAACTATTTTTAGTATCTAAAACATATTCTAAAATATATCATTCTGTTTTCTCCATCATCTTGTTTACCTACCAATCAGAAAGATAAGTTAAAAATTCTCCTCAGAAACAAGGACACAAAACAACTAGGATCAAGGATACTGTTTGATTCATCTACTCTAATAGTCCCATAAATTATTTACTGAACTTCAAAGCCTTAAATTCAAGGAAGAACAGAGAGAAGCAAAAGTAGGATTTGTTTGTTTATTATCAATTATTTATATGGTATGTTTTACAGTCCAGAATATGCAGAAAAGGCATAATCCTGAAAAATCGTGGATAATAAAATTGTTATATTAACTTAATTCCAATAAGCCTATTCTACTTATGCATCTGTATAGATATTAAAAATGGAAACATTTTTGGTAGAATTCTCTTGTTAACATGGAGAAGTAAAATCATTTAGCATAGAGATATTTCACTCATGCTCACAAACACTGTCTGTAAAGTAGTTCATTTAAATATGCAAAATAGCATTTCAAAGACATGGCAAAATAAGCAGTATTGAAACCAATTGAACTGATAAAACATTTAGAGCCTGTGGTAACAAATAGTAGCTGAATTAAGTTCATATTGGAGACAGATTTTTTACATTTTTTTAACATATAGGGGATTATGTCAAACCAAAAAATTAACATGTCAAACTTTTTAATAACGACAACAGCTCAAACTGTCTCAAAACCCTCATTTTTTCCTAAAAAAGAAAGAAAAGAGAATGCTGTTTTTTAACAAAAAAAACCCTCAAGTCTGGTGGAGCATATGTTTGGGACCCATTGTTTTTCATGTGCCTCAGGTCAAATGTGATAAACTTCACACTTTTAACTGGTGCCACTTGTAATAGATTGGATGAAACAGGTCTACAAAAGAATCAATAAATGTAAAGACTGGAAAGAATTAGAGCAGCTTGCAGACTTGTACCTATTGTCTGAGGGAATTGGATGTCAGTTTGAGCATTACAACACTAACAAAGGTTTTCCAGCTTTAATTTACTTCAACACATAATGGGCGATGTTGAAGTTGAGAAACACTCATCACTCTGAATACAGTATTTAACAAACTATTTAATCGAAGTTGCACACATTATTATCACCCTGACATATTATATGTCTACCCATTCAGAACACAGTTTATCAATACAGTACAGATTTCTGGGTGAGAGGAACATGTGTCTGTCTGTTTGACTGTCAAAAAAGTGAATACAAACTCTTCTAAAACAGTGAGCCCAGTATATTGGAAGGCTAACCATCCATGAGTGCCTGCAAATCACCCCAACCCATATCAGCCAATGGTGGCAGACACCCACAGGCACAATAGGCATGACCCAATGTCTAATATGGGGTTGAGCTCCTGTGTTTTTTCCCATCCAAATGAGGCACCAAACACCCATGAATTGGAAGCGTTCACTGTTCTTTTTCATTACAGTAATATGAAATCCATCTTCGCTAGATAATCTAAAAGAGCAGCACCAAATAATATGACGCTCCTCACTATGCTACAGAATTATTATCATGTGGTAATGCTGTCTGTGTGTGTTCACAAGCAGTGGTGTAGCTATCTGCCTCCAACTTATTGACCACAGCCCCATCCTCACAGGAGCTGGGCGGGAGATGATAGATTTTCTCAGCAACAATAAACATTTGTGAACTATCCCTGTTGTAACAGAAACAATGCTAGCTTGTTTTGGTCTAAATGAGATATTCAGACATAATATGTTTACAAAAGACCTGCTTCTGATGGAGATGAAAACTGTCATAACTACACACACAAACACATAGTTCAGCACAAGAGCATCCTTGGAAACATGGCTATGTAGACATCACAATTAATGCCTACACTTCAGGATAAGCCACAAGACATAATTTAGATATCCTTGTCCTACTTATTTATTTTAGGATGATAAATGTATTGTATTAGCCTAAGTACTGTAAGTATCCAGTAGGAATTATTAAACAAACATAGGCCAGGGTAGCATATGAAGCTTAGCACGTTGCAAAATTCACAGCTATTTCCAAATGAGACTACTTAAACTAAAGTGTAGTTATTTCGAAACAAAAGATTTCATGATCGTTGAAGTTCAACTTTAAGAAAGACTCCTTTCTTATGTGTACTATACAGTCAGAGCTGTGTATTTTCATATGAGAGGAAGTAAGTATATATCAGCCCTGTATCAATAATCATCAACCATTCTTTAAAGGGTTTCACATTGTTTATTATTGGGATACATTGGAAGAGAAAGCTCATTTTAAGTAAGACCATCATTTTGATTGCTTCAATCCTTCCAGTCAAAGAAAGATATAGTTTATTCCAATTTTCCAAATCACTCTTGATTTATTTCCATTTTTGTTTATAGTTATTTTCAAATAGTTCAACATTCCTTTGGGACAACCAAATTCCTAAATATTTACCTTTATTCCTTATTTGGCAATTTGTATAACTTATTAATTGGGCTTTTTCATTTTTCCTTAAATTCTTCGTTGACAAGATTGTTTTGTCTCTATTGATTTTAAATCCTGAAATTTTTCTGAACACTTCCATGGTCTGAAATAACTCTTTTATTTTCTCACAGTTCCTCTAAAATGATGACTTTCATCCGCGAAAGCTTTGAATTTGTATTCATATTCCTTAATCTTTGCTCCTTTGATATTCTCATCTTGTTTTATCTTTATTAACAAAATTGCTAATATCAAGATGAACAACAATGCGGAAAGTGGACAACCCTGCCTAGTTCCCTTTGATATTTCAACACGAGGTTTTTGGGGAGCCTCTCTGTTACCTGCTGGGCTTTTGTCTCTGGCTGTCATGAGGCAGACCACGAGAAAGCTGGTGGAGCTGAACAATGGAATCCAGGCTCCCAGCTATCGAGAAAAATCAAGGACTACAAATCCCAACTGATCTATGAGTAAGGTTAGGAACATGTACCAGTCAGTGGCATCAGAATTTTGACTTATTTTCTTGGTTTAGCTAAAAGACTTTTTACTTTGTAACTTGCAACTTTCTATCTTTGCCTAGAGGACAAGTTGGCCCTGCCTGTAGTAATATCTTATTGCTCTAGAACTCCTTTAATTAGAACAAAGTTTTTTCTTTAAAGTACTCTGCATTTTTCATTTGCCTTAGCTTGGCTAGTTCTTCACTGGGTTTGCAAGTAACATCCCAATGCATTGCTAAGGTGTAATAAATAATGTTGTTGATTTTAAATTATTGCTAATTTAATTTATTTTTAAGGGGTGGGTGGCTGGGAATGGGTCAATGAAGTGTTTTAATTTGTATGTTTTAATCTTGTTGTACCCCGCTCCGATTGTACTCACAGAGGAGCGGGCTAGAAATAAAGATGATGATGATGATGATGATGATGATGATGATGATGATGATGAGATCCCTTGAGATCACCTTTTATCTTTAAAAAAAACCATCCAATGTGATCTCAAGGGATCTTATCCAACTAAGCAGGAATGGAGGTCCCCACACAGAGAATCTTCAAAGGGACCCACACCCACTACCACAAAAAACAAAACAAATTGTCACCAAAGGTTTCCCAACACTCTCTAGTGGCTGGGGGGAGGGCATTTTTGCCATATTTTAGGATCCCCAGGGCCATTTAGGTCCAGGAGATGTCTTGTTTCAAAACAGGAAACAAATAGTCTTTTTAAAAAGCCTTTCCTTTTTTTCAAACCATTTAAAAACATTAGTTTAAAACAATTAAAAGCACATTAAAACTTATCCATGGCACCGCCACAACCAGTTAAAAATGGAAAAGATAAAGGTAAAGGTTTCCCTTTGAAAAGACTGTCCAGTCATGCCTGACTGTAGGGGAAGGTGTTCATCTCCTTTACTAAGACGAAGGAGCCTGCGTTGTCAAAGACGAATCTGCGGTCACGTGGCCAGTATGACTAAATGCCAAGGTGCCCAAAACGCTTTTACCTTCCCACCAAAGTGGTATTTATCTACATGCACCTTTACTGCTAGGTTGGCAGAATCTGGGCTTAGTGATGGAAGCTCACTCCATCACATGGTGCTAGGGTCTCAAACTGTCAATCTGCTGACACTGCAATCATCAGAGTCAGCATCTTAACTGTTAAGCCATCACATCCTGTCTAAATAGAAAGCTCTGGGCATGCAATGAATGGAGATCAGGGAGAGGGTCAACTGAGCCTCCCTTGGCAGAAGGTTCCTTAGCCTGGGAGCAGCCACTGAGAAACTGCTCTACCAGGTTCTTACCAGCCATACCCATGAAGGTGGTGGAACTGAGAGGAAACTGTCCCCTGAAGATGTTGAAGTTTATACGAAGAGATTTGGGTCCATTATAGACTGGCTTGAAAGGCTGGCCTGGGGTCAGAGTCAGGGCACAGCATCCTGATGATGCATGCTAGACTCCACCCCCCAGGGCACCCTAATGCCATGTGCCACTTCATATGGCACGTGGCATCATGATGCAGCACCGGAGTGCCATATAGCTGCACCGCCACAGCTATGGCACCCTTTTGAGGACAGCTGCTTTTTGCAGCTCCTTTTTGTGTGTTTGAAAGGCCAGATTGGGGCTGAAGTGTGAGGCTCCCGCGGCCCCAATTTATGCGAAAAGGGGCAGTCTGTAAAGCCCCATGGTCTTTCAGATAGTCTGAAACTAAACAGTATAGAGTTTTATAAGTCATAACCAGCACTTTGAATTCTGCCAGGAAATGGACTGGGAGCCAGCAAAGTTGTTTCAGTAAGGGAGTTATATTATCTCTATAACCAGCAAAGTACCTGCATATACACTAAGTTCATGATGGATGATACAACACTTCTTTCATGATAGTGCAGATCAGTATGAAACAAGACCTACAGTCTACAGTCTTTCCCCAAGAGATAAGAGTATAAAAATTCTAATCTAACAGAAACAAAACAGCATTTCTCAAATATCCAGTTAACAATTTGATGAAGGCAATGGAGGTAGTAACCAAAAGTTCATTGATGTTACACAAGTTACAAAAATTAGAAATGAGTGCTTGATGCATGATTTCTAAATGTATTTATATACAGTACTTGTACAACTGTTTCATAAAGAGCTTGTAGAACAAATAGGATACTATAAAGATGGACACATAAAGTTTAAAGTTCTGAATTAACAAGTTCTAAAACTAGCTTATAATGATTGTGTCTTTGAGCTATGATCCACAAACCATTAGAACTAAAATTGTGTATTCAAATTACCTGACCACAATTGATTTAAATGCAGTGTTAAATTTCATGCACTTTTACTTCAGACTCCTATACTGGGTTGTATGACTATTGACTTAAGCTAAAAATCCTGTGTTTTTAAAAAACAAATCTAGTTATGTAGTGGTATGGAAAACTTAAGTATTTTCTTTCTATAACCTCGTTAGATATAGGGTTGTTAGCATGGCACATGCTGTCAAAGTCTTTAAAATACTGTTTAATTTTCTTTAATCCATTTTGTTTTATAGATGTAAACTGCCCATCAGACAATAAAAGTGCAGTTTCCCATAAGGAATAAGTTGTTACTGCTTGACAAAACTACTGTTTAGTACTAGAATAGGGAAATATAAAAATGTCTTTTTATATAATTATATTAACAAACTGCTCTAGCAAGTTCTCATTTTGCAGCCATGAGTATTCTACAGCATCTCAGTTTTTCTTCCCTTACCACTTTTCCTCTAATTAATTTTTGTTGTGCAAAATTATTTTCCTTTACAATTGTTCTAAAATGTCACTGCACCTTCACATGAAATCTTCCATATAAAATACTCAGAATTCAAAAGCATCTCACCTAACTAAAGCTCATTAAGGATAACAAGCACTGTACTTTAACAACATTTCCTCTTTCTGTGACCTTTGTCATTATTTTGTGTGATCACAGGAAACTAACCAGGGTCTTATTCTGCCATTTAATTTCCATCTTCCCACTGAAGGCTATCACTCTAATTCAGCAGCTCTTATTGGTTGGATTTGGATGCAATGAGAAAACATAGTATTCTACTACATGAAGAAGCCTTTGTCAGCTTCCCATTCTCTCTATCCATTCAGCATGGTTTCAGGAATATCCAGCTTTCACTACCATCTTTAAAAAACTGCAATTCAGCATTATGCTCAAATCCAGAAATGATCCTAAATATGGTTTGGTGCAACCCCAGCTCATAAAGATGGCTTGTTTTATTAAACTATAACTAAGGGGTGAAACAGACTACTCCATAGGTGCACCTTGAAGCCACCCCAGAGAAAGCTGGGTTGGGGCGGCAGCAATTACATGCTGTGGCCCCAATCCACCTTTTTGCTGGCTGAAAAACAAGCTGCAAACAGCTTTTCCACCCCACAGCAGCTGGAAGCCAGCTTTAAGGCGCTCTGGCAGCATATGGCATCTAAACACTGTGCCACTGGAGCTCCTGGAAGCCAGCCCATGTGTAGGCAACTGGGCAGCATGAAGCCAGCTTCTTGGGGGCATGTGTCATGTGTATGCCATCCCCCCCCCCCCCAAAGCTGTCTGGAAGCAGGCTTTTTATGCCAGTCTGTTCCAGCCCTAAGATTAAACATATAACATTAAACTGTGAAAAGGAACTGGGTTTTGGCAGGAACATGCAGCTTAAATGTTTGTGGGTGAGGGGGCAGGATTACCATCAAAACACAGCTCTAGAAGCTTCCAAAGATCTCTGCACAGGCACAAGATGACCCTATGTGTGAGTCACAGAGGCCACAAAGAAGAACTGTGATTAACCTAAAATTGTATCAAAAATTGATTAACCTAAAATTGTATCAAAAACGTGTGAATGCCTCCTTGTGTTTGTGTCAGAAGAGGAGTTGTAAGCCCAAGGCCTATGTATGTAAGACTAAGCCTTAGTTCAATATCATGTCTCAACCAGCTTACAAGGAATATTTCCACTTGACATAAAGGACATTCTGTTTGCAAGGCTGGAGCTCCTTGCATGCACAAATATCCCATAAACCTGTATCTGTCCCTATAATGCTGACCCATTAAACTGAACATGAGTTCACTATTTGACATTAAAGATTCTATCCAAGCATCTATTGGTATAATGTTATTCAGATGATATGATCTATTATGATACGATCTCTCCCTTCAGTGTATGTGATTAGTAGGTGCCAGTTCTACTTTTGCTCAAATAAATTCAGTATTGCAGTATACCCGAAGCAGAAACTCTGGATAATCTAGATCAGTGTATCTCAAACTATCTGATGTGAGGAACTAGTGTTTTCTACCTTCCTGCACTGTGCTGCTATCAGCACCCTATCTGTGTGCACTGGCTACATTCCCCCCTCCCCCAGAAGTTCACTGGGGGACAAGGCTTGTAGAACAACACCAGCCCATGGATCATCACTTTGAGTAGCATGTATCTAGACTACCATTTATTAAAATAAATCAGCTTCATAAATCATGATTTGAAGTAAGCAAAGCCAAGGTAAGACCAATCAAAATATATCAGCTTTCAAACTGTGATAGTGCAAGGCAAAAGGTCTCACAGGTCCATTCTTTTAATGCTAGACCGTAAGAGTTTAGCAGCATGTCCAAATTACACCACAATAAATGCACCTGGTAAGAAGCCATAGAGAGTCCACAACTGTAAACTCTGGAAAAATAAAAGAACATTAACTGTACATTAGAAAGAAAATAAAACTGCTGTGATTTTACACAATTTAATTGCTAGATTTCCAATGCCTACATCAGTCTAATCTGCAATAAACTTCACTATAGTTGACAGCATAACCATTTCACAGTGCAAAATAGAAGGGCTTGCTGCACATGTGTTGAGTGTTATTACATATGAATTAATTGTTATTGGCTGCATCTGCACTGCAGAAATGATCTAGTCTGACACCACCTTAACTGCCATGGCTCAATGCTATGATACTCTGGGAATTGTAGTTTGTTGTGCCTCACAAAATTGCAAACCCCAAAATTCCACAGTGCTGAGCCATAGCACTTAAAGTGGTGCCAAACTGGATCATTTCTGCAGTGTGGATGCTACCATTGTTTATCCTGCTCCCATTTTATATAATCAAGATATTTTAAACCAGAAAAGAATCAAAATAAGAAACTGTCTTAGAATCAGGACGCTGGTCTATCTAGCTAGTCTTCACTCAGCATGTGAATGTTTTCAGTGATTTCTACTGCTTTTAATCTGAAACACTGTTACATATTTTCAGTATTATTTACAAGCCATTTACAGTTAGGATAAAAATTTACTGCACTAAAGTAAATGGCAGCTTTGCTACTGAACTCAGTGGACTCAGATGGTGGTCTTAATGTTTCATTCAGATGAAATACATCTTTGTGTTCAGCCACCATAGCAACAGTCCCACAGTTCTACCTAAAATCAGCAATATACTCCCGATTTTTAATATACAGCCATAGATTATAGGAATTGTAGTCTGTATATTGATTTAGTATAGTGATGTAAACAGCTTAAACAAATATTTAATGTACAGTATACCAGTAAAGAAAATTATTGTTCAAAGAGAAAAACCAACCCAGCCCATGTAAGAATATAAAGGATACAATGAATTGTAGATTAAATATAAAGGATGTTTTGATCAAAACATGTACACATAAAGGGGAGAAAAAATAACAGTATGAATTTGTGTACCTCATAATAGTTCAAACAATGTAAAAAAGTTGATTTCTTTATCTGTTCATTTTAGCATATTACTGGCCATATTAACCTATCTCCAAAATTGCACTGACCACATAAACATGGATCTTTACTATGACATTCTGCAATCAAAAATATTCAAGAGTTTAATACTAGAATTTAATGTTTGAAAGTTTTGCTCTACAAACATGAAACTTTTGCATATTATATGCAGCCAAATTTCTAACATTGTTACACAATTCACATTTACTAAGCCCAGTTCCCAAGCCATTGCTTTGCTGTCTTTACATACTATTACTTTGCTAATATTGGAAAAGATAAGTCAAATACTATACACATGCACAGTGCACATTCACATCTGTCTTCACAGTTTTCCTCAACCTCAAATGAGGAAAGCCAATTTCAAAATTTAATTCTGTGGAAAAACAAGACCATGCACCACTGACCAGCTAAGAGCCTGGTTTGATTTGGTTGTACATTCCATGAAGAGGCATTATGTAAATAGGCAGACCTAAATAAAAAGGAGCTCTCGTGTATTAATCCAAGGCCTGGGGTGCTTTTGGAGTAGGCTGGAGACAATTCTGAACACCTGCTTTTTTGAAAGACCACCAAGGGAAAATGTAAAAGGTCTGTAAGAAGAGACTGAAACTAAACATAAACTAAACTCAAGACTTTATTTTGAATTCTGTGCTCAGCAGCTTTTAAGACGCTTGTTTCAATTATCGACTGATATAAAAAATAAACCACTCAAAGCCACAACACATCTCAAAGCTATGGCTATTGTACTCTTAGAATAAAGTGTATTAAGAGGTCAGCAGAGAAGAAAATGCTCTTAGACACAGTTCTGAAATGTACCTCTCAGGTTGGCATTTCATGTGTCCTTTATCTCTAGCCTCACCAATTTCACACTGACTAAATGTTAAAAACAAACAAACTCTGACTGAAGCAACTCTGGTCTTAAACGTTGAGATATAAATGCCATGCAATTTGAGGAATATATACATGCCATTGGAAGATTCCTATCATTTGTGCAAATAAGTAGTCTGAAAATAATTAAGGACTGGGAATTCTTTGCTGTTCCACGCACACAGTGCACTCGTAAGAAAACTCTTGGGCATGTATACTGTTCCTGACCACTTTTGCTTTTGGCAATCAAGAAGTTATAAAACAAGGTTGACATAATTGAGCAAGCATGTTAAGTATGAACAAAAGTGGCACTATTTTTTTTCCATCTCTTTTCCTCCTCTTTATTTTCTCTCTGATCCTTCTGATTTGTTCAAATTTTCATGGTCTACACCGTCTACTTCTATTATTTTCTCTCTGTGTGTCTTTTGGGTTTTTAAAAAATATTTTGAATGAAATGTAATAAATAAGTACTATGGTTGGGTTTCAAAGAGACTCACACAAATCACTTCTGCCATACAAAGTGGTGCTGGTTTTTGCTTCCCAGCAGCATCTACTGATCTCATTAAGGATCACAAGAAGACCTTTGGATCTAAGCATATATTTAAAATCTTTCAAATTTTAAAAAATCAAACAAGTTATCCAAGTGATGCAAAAGTACAGATCCCTAGCTTCCAGGAAATCCATCTCTCATTCACACCTGTCTCCTTCCTGACCTTGCTTAGAAATCTTTTCTCTTACACTGACTCTCACACTTCAATGGAACAATGGAAGGAATCCTTGCCTAGACAGAGCAGTTCATCCATCTGAACACACCTCCAAGTCCTCACAGTCTCTCTGTTTTTGAAGTATGCAAAGTGTATTATCTCAAGAGATATCCCACAGTGAGCATGTTTCCCATTGCTCATTTATTCAGCACAGTGCTCACACTGGATGTTACATCTTCAAAGCAGTTGACTACATAATCCTAACAGATCTGTTGTCCTACAGTAATATCCTACTTAGAAGAGCCATCATCTAGCTGCCAAATTTGTAAAACTACCTAGGGTAAAATATACTTCCTGCTGACAACACCCCTGAAATTAAATAATTTTAAACAGTATACTGGGTCTGAGGTATTAAGCTTCTTTGAGGACAGAGCTCACATTAGTGAAGCAACTTATTTTAAAACACTTCTTTAGTTTTCCAAATGACTCAGTAGTCTATTGCTCAAAATACAATTCTAGAGGAGGGCTTAAACAGACACAAAGGGGTTTTCTTGACATTATTCAAACTTGTAGTATGAGGCCGCTTTCAGAAGCAGGATCAGAAAGAACACCAAAGGGCTAGAATCTCTCTAATATCTCTCACACACTCTAAAAAACCACACTTTTTTCAGAAAACACTCAAATATCACCCTGGTATCATCCTTACCTTTATTTACCTTACCTACACCCCTGTAGTTTACAGGACGTTCAAGGCATCTCATGCCTGAGAATCTAAATGAGTTACAAAACTATAGAGCACACAGTACATCAGTAACTGATGTAGGGGACCAGCAATTATTATTACTGGTGCCAGGAATAGGTACTAAAGCGACAGCTGTTTCTTTCTTTCCTGGAAACCCTCTATGAAATGGCAGCTGGTTGCTCAGGGACCAGCTTCAGCCCAGGGACCACCACTGTAAGTAGCACTATACCAACAACACAACATACAGCATATCATCAAAATTACAAGCTAAAATTTGCTGCTGGGATGTTTCTAGGCACAGTATTATCCACAGGTAAGGACTGATTCCATAGCTCTTTGTTGAGCTTTTCATGTGGTTGGAGCCCATAAATGCTGAATATCAATAATCACAGAGCTGGATGGGGCCATTAGTCCAATCTAATGCAGGAATACACAATTACAGCACTCATGAAAGATGCCCATCCAAGCTCTGTTTAAAGAGATGCAGGAGATTCAACCTCCCCAAGGCAATCTTATTCCACTGATGAACTGGTCTTACAGTATAGAAATTCTTCCTAATGTTAGGAGGAATCCCTTTTATTGTAATTTGAATCCACTGGTTCAGGTTCTAGTCTCTGGAGCACCAAAAAATAGCCCCGCTCCATCTTCTACATGACATCAGTTTAGATATGTAAAGACAGCTATCCTCTCAGTCATTCTTTTTCCAAGCTAAACATATCCAACTTTTTAACTCATTCCTCTACTACCTTGTACGATTCCACAATGGTGCAATTAAATGTCAATTGAATTTCAGCATCCTCTACAATGTTTTTCTCCTGTTGTATTGTCAGGACACAAGGGATATCAAGGGTCTTGCTTGGTTTTAATAGCATTCAGTTAGACAGGCATATGGCATTCAATGGATGTATATGTACCTTCAAATTGCATACTGGCTTATGTCAACCCGATAAATTTGATATGGTTTTCTTAGGCAAGGGATACTAAGAAGTGGTTCTGTCTGTTCCCTCCTTAGAAATATAGCCTACAGCATCTGGCATTCACTGGCTGTCTCCTATCCTAGTAATAACCAGAGGTCCAAAACACACTGCAGAAATAATCCAGTTTGAGACCGCTTGAACTGCCCTAGTTCAGTGCTAAGGAATCCAGGGAATTGTAGTTTAATGTGGTACCAGAGCTCTCTGACAGAGAAAGCTATATGTTGGATAAAAATACAGTTCCCAGAATTCCCTAGCATTCAGCCAGGACAGTTAAAACAGTCTCAAACTGGATTATTTCTGCAGTGTGTTTTGGACCTCTGAATCCTTACCATCAACACCTTGAACTCCTGCATGAAAAACCTACTTAAAAACTAAAAGCACCAGACTAGTCATTATATATCTAAACATATATGATGTTTGTTGAAGCTTTTTAAAAATTGCTTAGACGCCAATGGGGAACACATCCTCTTTATATGATTTTCACTTCAGCCACATATATTTAGAGATATGTCCTACTATGGGCAAGTAGGCTTTTTCCCATGTAAGCATTCATAGGATTCTAATTCTAATTTTTTTCTACTGTGCATTTACTAGTTAGGTTACGCTGCTTCAGGCTGATAAAAACACAGATGTTCTTACACTATTTATCAATCTGTGAACATGAAGCTGCACAGTGTAACATCCATATAAATGGCCACTCCCCTTTAAAATTCTGTAACATTTAATCTGGAATATATTTTCATTAAAATTTTATGTTGCTCATGTAACTCTATTATCATCTTGCTGAATGCATCTAACCTAAAACAATGATTCACAGACAAAGGTGAACATGGTTTCAATGAAGTGCATATGTATCTAAGGAAAAAAACTTAACTAGGATAGGGTATATTTTCTGCAGAAACAAAATACAGTAGCATTATTGAGATATTTACTAATATTTGCTTGGAAATATACCAAAACATGAATTATACTGTGGGATTCTGATTTGAAAAAACACTACTCATATGTAGCTCTATGTAGCAAGGTTTCTGCTCTCCATCCTAATTCCACACCACTAATATATTCATCTAGCAACAACTAGGTAGGAAGCACCCATATAATTGACTCTAGCTTTGACATATATCACCTCAGTGTATGATCCATTATGGAGAAGCCATTCCACTCTCTATAATGATATAGGAAAATAAAACATCAACTACTTTATAAATATAAGAACTAGTGGAGAAATGCTGTACATGAAACTTTGTATCTTGCAAGCTTCTCTCTCTTCCACCCACCCACACACACAATTACAATACACAGAAACACAAAAACTAATTCTAGCATTTTCTTACTCTTGACAGTCTTTTTCAGAACTCCAGAGTGCCTCTATTTGTAGAACAACAATTCAGTAGAACAATTTGTGTCAATTTCATTTATTTTGTAATCCTAAAGAGTTAACAAGCTGTTTATCAAATTAATTTTTAAGTACATAATACTAAGTGTTTGGAAGGGGCCTGCATTGTTCTTTATAGTTTTTGAAGATACTTTTGTACACAGCAAAAAAAAAAATTTTTTAATGAAACCAAAGCTTTCTTTGTTTTCTAATCAAGCAAGGAAAATACACCCAATATAAAACATTTCTCCAAGACAATTTAATATGACATGGAGGTGACATCAGTGTAAATGCTCACTCAGCCACTTAAAAATTACAGTGTTTATAATATGGTTGACTAATATGATTTTTTTTATAGTCACTGATGGCATAAATCAAAAAGAGATGTTATTTTTAAAACTTGGAATAAATTCAAAATGCTTGCAGATCTCAATTTGCTATTAGACATAATAATTATGCACTAAACTAATTACAACTGAAGCAAAACCTGACTTACAACTAATTAATTTTTATTGCATCAACATTAAACATGGTCTTTTCGTTTAACACAGGGCACAACCATAAATGTTTAAAAACCTATTGGTCTGTGTATTTATTTCAAACAAGTTGTCTAAGTCAGATTCATAAAGTTAAGACTTGGCAAGATTTGTGCATCACTTAAGTTGTACAAAGCTGCTGAAATGCATACTGCTAAGAATTAAACCAAGATATTTAACAGTTTGTGAAGTTCACAATTAGCTGGCACTCCTGGTAGCCAAAGCCCTTCACTTCCCTTTTAGTAAACATATTTTCATTTAAGAATCCATGGCAACAATTCAATTGTGTATCTGATCTTTTTTCCTGGAAAAAATAAGTTTTTTTTCTACTGTATTACACAATTACCATCAGTCATTATATATCTCTGAAACACCCACAAAATGTTAGGACTGATAGCTGTTACTACAACTTGAACAGGTTGAAAATGGCAATAACTGTCTCTGTTAAATTACATATTCATTAATTGACTTTAAACAATTCTGCATCAGATGCTAAAAGTTCAACAGTTTGTTAACAGGAATGATATCCCCACTTGAGTTCCAAATTCACCAACTGGCTTTGAATTACTGTGAATATAAATCACTCCAGAATAAACAAAATTGTCTTAACACGACATGAGTAATTGTCTTATTCAACCTGTAATTCAACGAAAGCACTGAAATTAAGGTTAACATCCTAACAAATATTACAGAAGGCGTTTCAATGTTGTTCTCAATGAAAGAAAGAACCCAAATCAATGATTCTTTTCAGTACATCCCAAAATGTTAAGAAATTATAAGAGAATGAAAGTGGCACAAGAGACTGTTGAGAGGAGGGAAAAATCAATGAAAACTATCTCCCTCACCTTCACTAGATCACAGTCTTTTCGATGGTCGGAAAGAGTTCTTCTGCAGAACAGAATTCAGGCTGGAAAGTGAACACCAGAGTGGCAAAGTTTTCTATCACTTCTATGAAATCTGAAAATACATGAATGCATATGCTAGCAATGATATTTCAAGTTTTAACTAGTTCTTACTTTTATAAGATGCAAAAATATTTCAGTTTATGTTTCTATCGATTTTGGAAGGGGCTGCAAGAGTTAATAACATCTGGAGTTAGGGTTTCTGGAAATAGTGCAATGGATGGTGTGTAGACTCCAACCTAGTTAGACTGGGATTTTTTCCCAGAGAAGCAAGCAACAATATTATTACTCACAAATCTTTTCTCTCTTCTTTTGACTACTGCCTTGTAGAAAAAGCAAAAACATTGAAAAGTTCAACTTCTCACTAAGATTACATCTAAGTAATGAACATACCTTGCTTTGCCTAAATTAAACACCCAGCAGTTACACACTCACCCTGGTGTTTCTTCTCAAAGGAAGCAATGAGTAATTTTAGCGATTTCCTTCACACTGTGACAAAGTCTTTGAAACCTATGCAATTTAATTTGGGACCTATTCTGTTCAAAACTGGCACATTGTTATTTTGCATAGAAAATGGAATTTTCTGCACATGAAATAATATTACTATGTATAAAATACTATCCCCTGTGCTGAAAATATTGTTTCCTATTCAAATCAACTATATGAGAATTCTGCACAAAATACATGTTTAATAATAATAATAATAATAATAATAATATATTAACTTAATTTCTCTGTACAAAGCATGTGTGAATTTTACAAAGAATAAGTTCCAGACTGCAAATATTCTTCACAGTCCAGGATTCTTCTCTTCAAGGTGTTTCAATGCCCTAGAAGCATGTTTTTCAACCACTTTTCAAATATTTTCAAATCTTCTTTCCATCCCTAGTTCTGTCCCATACCTCAGGTCTCCTTTTCTCATATTGCCTCCTCCTTCAATCAGGCTTGATACTCCTTCAGTCTGTACCAACCTCTCCCTCCTCCCACAGTCTTTTTTCTTGCTGGTCTTTTTCATCTTTCACCCCGTGCTTATTCAGCCTTCCCATTTCCTAACTCTCCTGCTCACTCTTGCCTCAGCAGTCTGTCACAGTCAGTCTTCCTCTCTGTCTGTCTCTTCCTCTCTCCCTCTCTCTATCTCAGCTGCCATATTCCAATTCCCAAAAATCCTCACAACCACATTTCCATATTATGCAAATTATTTACTCATTATGCAAATGGTGTAGTAGTCATGAAAGGATTGAGCAGCGTGCATGGACACTTCTAATTTCCCATTCAGAAGCACTCCTTTCAAAGATGCTTTATAAACAGAAAAGAGAAGATGGGGTTTTCTGATACTCAACATGTAATGCACGACTGTACAACCTCCCCCCCCCATGACCCCTTTTCCTTAAAATCTTTTAAACACTTTCTCTTCCTACTGAACCCTGTCCCTTTAAGGCAACAGAAAATGAAGATAGTTTACTGATACAGTTTTCCCAGGAATTGGATTCCATAAAGTTTAGGACCCTGGTTGAGCCACCTAAAAATCACCCAATACTGTCATTGTTACTCGGATGTCACTTTTATATTGTACACCCATGCTCAAAACAGCTTACAGCAGTATGGGGGGTGGGGAGCTAAGTAAAACTTAACAGCAACATTTCTGTATATTCAATGATGAGTTAATATTAAAGTTTTATAACAAATGTATAATAATGAAGAAACCTGTACATTGAATTATTCAATAATAATTCACAGCAAGAGCTAAAAAACTATAAATACAGTGGGCCCTTTGTGTCTGCTGGGATTTGGTTCCAGGGTACCCTGTGGATACCAATTTGGAAGTTACACACGCACACGTGCACATGGCCATACTGCCATTAGGGACAACGGGGGACAACCATAGTAGCAAAAATACATTTTTAGGGATGTGCATGGGACGTTATTCATTTCAGATCCAAAGCTGATCAAGCTGGATCCAATCTATTCCAGTTCAGACTCTGCGTCTCAATTAAGATTCTGAAATCTGGATTGCCAGCCAAACCCACTGACATGCATTGGTAAATCACAAATGGTTGCAGGTTGTAATGGTTTTTCTACCTCAAAACCGATGTATAAAATTTTGGAGTCATGGTGGATACAGTACAGAAGACTTACCCCGTCAAATTTTACAAGTACTTCCATGAATGTTTATGTTAGGCACCTGTACAATGTGCTGTCTTTCTGAAAACAAAACTTTTTTTAAAAGCTGTTGTTTATTTGTTTGTTTATTTATTTACTGTATGTACACCCTGCCCTTCTGCTGTAAAGGCTCTCAGTCTTGGCAATTCATATTAATTTTGTCCTGGTACTTTCTCCGAGACAAAAGCATGGGAATCATGTGGCACTCTAGATTTTACAGCTACACATATCTGCTATGTAGCCAGATCTACTAACACTAATCACAATATCAATTTTTTTATTGATGGATTCAACCATCCACAGCTTGAATACAGTAGTCACAAACCACAATACTTAACGTATTTATTAAGAAATAAGGCCAGGCCAACACTGTGCAACTTGCATCTAAACAAGCTTGCATGGGATTGCACTATTAGAGCATCTAAATCCACTGGAATTTGAAGCATAAACAATTGCTTAGTTGTATGTTGGACTGAGGACTTAATGTCTACATAAATAACTGGCCTGATAGTCTCTGCACAGTTACCAACACTTGCACTG
The DNA here is from genome assembly GCA_034509955.1 of Urosaurus nigricauda. Classification (NCBI taxonomy): domain Eukaryota; kingdom Metazoa; phylum Chordata; class Lepidosauria; order Squamata; family Phrynosomatidae; genus Urosaurus; species Urosaurus nigricauda. The sequence continues at coordinate 140,843,463 of JAOEGL010000005.1, forward strand.
CACTGGTGCTGTTGGAAGGAAAGAACTCATAAGATATTAAAGACTGCCGTTCTAAGATTCAAATATAATTCACACCATATAGCAAGATAAAGTTTAGTATGTTTTTGCTCTTAACAAAATAATGTTGGGGGGGGGTCACAACTACAGTTTTAAAGGGTACTTTTTAACAAAGGGAACGATATCCCCATGACATTTGAATAAGAATCTTCTCAATATAGCTACAATGAACTTGCAATTGAACATTTTAATGAACTTAACTAAATTTAAAAACCACATGGGGTTTATTTCCTTAACTTTAATTTTCTAAAAAATGTTTACTTTCTTCCAGATGGTAAGATTAAATTACATAAACACTGTCAGCAAGTTAAATCCTCAGATGTATTCATTTCCACCACGGAAGCTTCAAAACCTGTCTATAATTTTGTTACTGATGTTTGGAAACAGCTGTAGCTGACATGGCTATGTGTTGTATATGTCAGCGTTAAAGGATTAAATATTCTTAGCCCCCAATGGACGGTGTTGGTGCTGTTAGCGAGAACTAGTGCAAGAAAAGCTGGAAGTTGTTATTGCAGCAGAGATGTCTCATTAGATTACCAATAAACAGAAAGGTCAAAGATGCAGCATTTAGCTTTCCCTGTAGAGTTTTTTTTTTAAAATTAAGGAATATACAGATGTAAAAATAAAACAGAGCCTACCTATTGCACAAGGAAATCTATTAAAAGGTGACATGAAGTGGCTCTAGAAAAAAATTAAGTTATGCTTTATGTAGAAAGAAGGAATGGCTGAAAGCTCTAATATATAATCAGATCACCCCTTATCTATTATAATCTATTTTATGACTGTACTGATAACTGTAAAATAGAATTAAAATTTGTTCAGCATTATGCACTTTCACATCCAAAAGCTAGATTCTGGAACACAGCACAATACTGCAGCTTATTTGATATTTTATTTTGAGTTCTATATACTATTATGCACTGTACTTGATGATAGACATAGGAATCTGATTGGATACTTTCTTCAAATCAATCTTGTAAATGTACACAGAGTTACACAGCTAGCTACTTGTACGTGGTTTTATATGCAAAAAAACTACCTTATTTCTAGCCTTATCTAGTCCCAAACTCTTTACAAAAACTGACATAATGAACCACATATTTACAAATGGCTACTAGACACTGAGTTTTGTTCTGATATAGCATCCTATACTTACTTTCATAAAGTGAGACCTGATATAGGAGGATATTTTTCCTATACTTTTAATAGCAGTGCAGTAAGTTCAGCTTCTTTCAGTGTTGCATGGAAAACCATACCAGCACAAACATGATTTTACATACAACATCAAAAACATACACTCTGTTGTTCCCTACAACTGATCACCTTACTTTTCTTACATTAATCATGGTGATCAATATGAATATCATATCACTGAATATCATATTTTGAATTAGCAACGACCACCAGCAGTCTGTGATCTGCTACTCTATCCTGGATTACAAGCTGACGGTCTGAACAATTACAACTCTTATGATGTTAGGAAGTAGGATTTTTTTCTGGGAAAAACCTACAGCTCTTTGATTGTCACTACTGTCATTTCAACAAATTAACACTTCTGCAGCCCAACTGCACTAGTGCAATGTGCATTAATTTTCAATATATAAATGTCTGTTTTTTAAAATATATCAAAACATAAGCATTGGCCAAAGTTAGGCAATTTATTCAAAAGGATCTATAGTGAATCCTGAAAACTGGAGACTGGTTATCTTGGAAATCTGGGTAAATTGGGAGAAAACATTATTATTATTATTATTATTATTATTATTAAACTTTATTTCTAAAGCGCTGTAAATATACTCAGCGCTGTACAAAATTGGTAAAACTTAAGAAATATATAAAAGCCTGCCAAAGGCGTACACTCTAAAATAATAGCAGATAGATAAAATTACAAAGGGGGAAGACAAGTTAAAACATCGAACATAGAAGCAAATCACAACAAGCAATATCAGACAGCCAGATGGTAATCACAAGTTCCCTGAGAATGCTTCCCTAAACAATAAGGTTTTCAGCTCAACCTTAAAGCTAGTTAGGGAAGTGATGAGCCGAGCATGCAGAGGGAGAAGGTTCCAGGAATGAGGGGCAGCAAGAGAAAAGGGACGGATCCGGGAGGGGGCAGAAGACAACCTGGGTTGAGAGAGGAGACCTTGGTCACCAGAGCGGAGGATACGAGTAGGGACGTAGGGGGAGAGAAGATCAGCTAGATAAGGAGGGGCCAGCCCATGCAGGGCTTTGAAGGTGAGTAACAAAAGTTTGTACCTGATGCGAAAGGGAAGAGGGAGCCAGTGAAGGGAGGACAACAGAGGGGAGACATGATCATAACGGCGAGCAAGTGAAATAATGCGTGCAGCTGAATGCTGAACAGAAATTAATGGGTGGAGATGAGAGAGAGGAAGCCCAGCCAAGAGGAGGTTACAGTAGTCTAGTCGTGAGACCACTAGGGCGTGGACCAGTGTTTTTGCAGTAGAAAATGAGAGATATGGACGGATTTTGGCAATGTTATAGAGAAAGAATCTGCAGACCTTGGCTGTGGTCTGGATCTGGGGGATAAATGACAAGGAGGAATCGAAGATGAAACCAAGACTGCGGGCTTCCTGGACCGGCTGAATAGAGATGTTGTTGACAGAAATGGAAAAGGAGTAGTGTAGGGTGGGCTTGGGCGGGAAAACCAGAAGCTCGGTCTTGGACATATTGAGCTTCAGACGCCGATGGTGCATCCAGTGGGAGACAGCTGTTAAACAGGATGACATTTGCTGTTCTAAATCTGGTGAAAGATTGGGAGTAGAAAGGTACAGCTGGGTGTCATCGGCGTACAGATGGTAGGAGAAACCAAAGGAACTAATTAATTTGCCAAGGGAGAGTGTGTACAGAGAAAACAATAGGGGACCCAAAACAGAGCCCTGAGGAACTCCAACAGTTAAGGGGACAGAGGACGAGGTCTGACCACCCGAGACCACTGAGAAAAATCTATTTGATAAGTAAGATGTGAACCAATCAAGAACCAGGCCCGAGAAACCAATGTCAGAGAGTAAGTCTATTATTAAAGATAAATCTGAGCACATGGAAACACAAATCTTTCTGAAGAACCATTTAATAAATGTTTCTCTTGACTTTCCACTAAAAATAGCTGAAGGACATAAATACAAGATAAAATACCAAACTATTATGACAACATAAAAAGACATAATAAACAAACATCACTCACCAAGTAAAAGACCCTAGAAAAAATAAATCGCATTAACTAGTTGAAATTTCAGTGAACAATTTATCATACACACACCACCAAACAGTCTGAGTATCTGTCTTCAGAAAGAAGTTGTCCTGGCTTCCCATGGCCTGGAGCAGTTACTAAGAAGGTCTTCCCTCATGTTTCCACCAAATATACTAAATATCATGGCAGGACAAGGAGAAGAGTATCTCCAGTATGTATGTCAAAATATGTGTGGACTCATATGACACAGTGGTTTTTTGTATTATTGGTTCAAGTTTGTATAAGGCTTTAAGCACCAGCACTTTGCAATATGCTGGAAAATGGACTGTTAGGGAGCTCATGAAGCTGTGGACAATATGGCTTCTACACAAGCAGGTCCTACCTTGCTAACCTTTCAGAGTGCTTTGACATTCTCAACAAGCAGGTAGCTAGACGTATGGCTCCCTTCCCCATTTGTATTTTGTGAAGAGGTATAGAGACACAGCATGACTGGGATGTATTGCTTGTCGTCTCCATGAGAGTCCATTCAACTTTATTGGCTCTCATTTTCCAGCAAACTCACTAAACTGCATCAGGCAGAGACATTCCCTGTCACTTGAAGCATAAAACTGTTTCCCCAGGTTTGGCACTTCAACTGATATTGGATCACCTTCCTACAATCATTTCTTTAATTTTATTGTATATGGGCTGCGGCTTATGGACAATCAGGCCTTGTGTCTGAAATACATACATTCTACTGTCACAATTTTAGGCAGCTTGACATGAGGGTGATCCAATTTGTAGGGCACGTTTGCACCCATCATCCCCAGTCTCTTTAAGAGACCTCAGGATGAGAAATTCAGGAATGTGCCCAACTCAGTTGCTTCAAACTTAGTTTCTAAGTGTGGGTTTTATGCAAAATTATGGGTTTTGGAGGAAAGAAACATGATTTTTGCACACAGGAATATGACTTCTGAAGGCGCCTACGCTCATTTTGTGCAAAAATCATATTCTTGCATCACTGCCATATGACAAAACCATGTACATTTCGGAGGGGAATGCCCCAAACATTTGCATCTACACAAAAATATGTTTTCATATTTTGTGTAAAAGTGTCCTATTTTTACACAAAAATACCCACAACTCTGCACATGCACAAGTTAAATCAGTTTTCCCACTTTGCCCACAGTGCTGGAGTTTGCAACGCACACCTCTTGGAACTAGGTTACCCAGTGGCAAAATATGCTTTAGAAAATTAGTGCTATCATGAAATGTGAACCCCACTGAACTTATTTCAACTTTCCGTGCTTTTCTAGATCTGTCATTCATAACTCAGCATTACCATCCATTTTTAAAACCAGCCACAAATAATTGTAGTATGTAATGATATAAAATGAAGGTATGTCAATAGAATCTAAGTTCATAGATGCGAAACATATCTACCAAGTTTTCTTAGAAGCCTTTTAATATATATATATACTGTATATATATATATATATATAGAGAGAGAGAGAGAGAGAGAGAGAGAGAATATTTTGCAATAATCTGATTATTTATAAATGTCCACAAATTTAGCCTTTGTAGGCTGGCAGGCAATTGAGAAATATCTTAAATTAAATAAATAATGTGGTGTGTTCCTTTAATTGTTTTCTGTTTTTAACAGGTTTTTTACCCTACATTCGGATTCTGAATGGCAATTTTCTAAAATAATATACAATTTATAATAGAAGAAGACTGAAGATATGGTAGTGTGCACTTTGCACCAAGTGCCAATGGCTTGCTAGATCGGTTTATAAAGAAAACAGCGAGCATATTGACCTCTGTGCCAGAATGAGGGCAACTATACAGTTCATACTGACATAGCTGCTTGGCTCAGGTCATTTGTTATGTCATCTTTCTTAAAACATGCTTGTTAGTTTGACACGAACCTTGTTCTAGACAACTTTACCATAGTGTCTCTGATCTCTAATGGTAAGATTTTGTATTTTTTTATATTCCAAAATAATGTTCCCCAAAACAATCATCCCTGTTATGTATGTTAATACTTGAAACAGTCACAATTACAGAGTCTTTGGTCCAAAACAAAGTGCAGAAATAATCCAGTTTGAGTCTGCTTTAACTGTCCTTCAATGTTAGGGAATCATGGGTTTATTGTGTAGTTTATTGTGGTACCAGAGCTCCCTGACAGAGAAGGCTAAATGTCTCACAAAAATACATTTCCCAGAATTGCTTAGCATTGAGCCAAGGCAGTTAAAGCTGTCTCAAACTGGATTATTTTTCTTCAGTGTGTTTTGGACCTTTGAATCCTTACCATCAATACCATGATTTCCTGACATGAAAAACTTATTTCTCAATAATATAATTTTGGACAGCCCAGACTCCTATGATCCATCTCTAATAACAGAAGCAATTTGAACTGGCTTCTAATATTTTTTATGAGCAAATGCACACCTTAATGCACTATCTAGCTACCAACAATGAAATGACCAATCATCTTTAAGTTTATTTCTGGGATTTACACAGGATAACATGTGGACTTTATAACACAGACAAACCATAAACCTTTGTCAGATCTTCCTGAAAAACATTATATACTGTAGCACAAATAAACTGTGTACAATACAGAATAAATGCATACCCAAATGCAATTGGCAGTCTTGTTTGTCTTATTCTGTATTCAGTCACCTAAAATTGGTTTTTAACTCATTCTAAAGGATCAGGTTTGTAGCCTTAACTATGAAAAACAAAGTGCCTTCAATCAGCCATTACATCTTTCAGCAGCTAAGTTATATATCTGCATTCTAGAAGCAAGCAGTGAGTGGAGCACTGGGATGGAGGAAGAACTCAGAACAAGTGATATTGACAGGCAACATGTTTATTAGTTACAACTATATAGGTTCAGGCATCAGGCAATCTGTCCACCAACTGATAAAGACCAAACCTCCTAGCCCGGCTACTGAGACTGAACCACAGGATGACAGAAAGTGGGATCCCAGTTGGGTGCAAGCTACTGTATGGATCTCCATCACTTGGAATTGAGCCTAGTAAAACAGCCCCTGAGGTGAGCATGTTCCCGGAAGCATCATGCAAGAACCCATAAGGGGATCTCTCCATCAGAGGCATGACAGGCATATAGGCTCAGTCCTATCCCAACTGAATCCAATCCCTTGCCACAAAAATCCCAGAGTTGTGATGAACAAATAAATCAAACATAAAGAAGTAAACCACACACAGCCATTGCATTTACAGACATAAAAAAAAAACCAAAGAAGAGGATTGGAAGATAACTGAACCATGAATGCAGAATGCACACCTTTGTCTAGATTTAATGCCACAAAATACCTTGGAACCTAAATTCAGGATGAAGTCTCTTTAGCCATTTGAATCTGCTTAAATATTAAGATAATTCTTGAAGGTCCTTTTTTAATCTTCTCACTGGACCAGTGCTATAGCCATTGTTGAACCCCAATTACAAACAGTTTTTTTGTCTGGTGGTGTCATGTCCTCTTAAGTTCAGATCACTCTGCTTTATTTATTGTTTCGTCCGTTATTTTAAACATTATTTTATTGTTATTGTTACATTTTCATGATCTAAGTCACAATGGAAAACTTTCAGAAAATCCATCTTTCTTATACAAATAAAACATTAAGAAGGTACTTTTCCTATAACTCTGTTTCTGACCCATTTGGGATAGCAGTAGTATTATTACTAATTACACTTACCATGTAAGCAATGGAAACTTTTATTTTGCATTATGCAATTAAAAGTTTCCCAAAAACTGGTGTGGACTCAATGTTCTATTTAAAAAATGGTGAAATGGTGGTGAAATTTCCATAATCTTACAAAAACGCTTACAAATTACATAAATGGCTAGCCTGTTAGACACATGAGTTTTAAACTTTCCACTAACAAGAATATTGTTAGGACTGTAGAAACCAATCATGTTGAAGACATCAAATCACATTATGAGAAGATACTCAGAAACTCTTTGCTGGGTAGAGTATGTACCATGTCAAGGTTATTTCAAACAATCTCCACATGGTGGCTATGTCATCAGAGCCCCAGATATAGACTGGGGAAGGAAGAAAACGTAAAGAGAAAGGCAGCTACCATCTTTATCAAGTTATTACTAATTTTACACAACCAAACATTGCCTTAGGGTTTGACAAATCTGCATGTACAGTATTAATACAGAAACAGCAAATATGCCTGCCATTTAATTTTTACTGTCACAGAAGCAATACAACAGTGTTGTGGTTTTCAGTAGAAAAGGTATCTTAAGTAAGTACGATCTATGTTATGAGTGGCGTAATATAGTAATACAGTATAGCACTAAAGTAAGAAGACTGTAACTGTGAAAAGTGGCCTATAAATACAGAAATATAACTGTACGGGGTACGGAAAACCCATGATATTTTGCTGCTTGGAGTGAAACAGTAAATATTCCTGGTCCTCTCTAACTGCATACTATACAAACCTCACACATTATATTGGTGCTTAGGGCAGAAAAATCCCACACATCCTTCTCCTTGAAGTAAAACCACTATGGACAGTATTCATCCAATTGTAGTGTTTTTCCAGTATTGCAGCAGGTACTAATATTTAGTTTAAGATTAGATGTGCTGTTTTCCTCCACTGAGATTAGGTTGCATTTAGGTCAATAATAGTAAACTGAATAACAAATAACATGTTTTCTTTTCTTGATACTCAAACAGCTGCTAAGGTGACCAGTGACCATTTTATTCTGACCCATGGTAGGCTAAGTACTGGTTACTGGGACACAAAATTGTTGTATACTTGAAATGTTATAACATAGTTGAATTTCCTATTCACAACTTCAGGTGTCTACAAACACCGAGCACTGACAGTCTCGTATTCTACAAAGGTCAAAAACAAACTGAAGAAATAATCCAGTTTAAGACCGCTTTATCTGCCCTGGCTCAAGTCTAGAGAATTTTGGGAACTGTAGTTTTGTGAACTATTTAGCCTTCTCTGTCAGACAGCTCTGGCGCCACAATAAACTGAAATTCCCAGGATTCCCTAGCACAGAGCCAGGACAGTTAAAGCGGTCTCAAGCTGGATTGTTTTGGACCTAAGTTAACTGCTTTTAGTACAGCCGAAATATTTTCTTGAAGGCACAACAAACTCATAAATTTTAAATACAAGAACATTTCTTAAGTCTTCCCTATCTTAAAAGTGCAATCTAGAATAGTGCACCTCTAACTACAAAACTGGTTGTGTTTACGAAATTCAAAGTCCTAATGACAGAAACTGTTCTTAAATCAGCAGCTCTCTGCAATATCACTGAACTTTTCAAACCACTGTCCAATAATGTCAGTGGGCAGGATTTCTACTAGTTACTCTTAGTTATACATAGGAACAATCACAACAGCAATCTTGTGGTGGGTAGGTGCTCTCAATGCTCACGGCACTAAGGCAGCCTTTTATGGCTGCTGTAGCAAAGAGTGAAGCAAGGGCAGGTGCTACTCCAGGCTCTGGATCAAGGGGACATAGATTTTGTTGCAAAGCCTATGGGCTTTCAATTATGCTTACTAAAGACATACACTACAAAAACAAAAGCACTTTGCAATCCTAAGCATTCTTTCTAAATCGTGAACCCCATTAGACTCAATATAATTAAAATTCACAACAAACATGCTCAGGATTGCATCATGTCATTCCTCCATCATCATAATGCAAGTCTGCATCAAAGGATCACAGTTTATCCTCAAGACATCCTACCCCCATGGAATATCCTCTCAAAGAAATAGTATTGATGCTTCTATTTTTGCTCACATGAGTTACTGCTAAGTACATGAAAAATCCTACTAAATGAACCTAGCCACAAAAGGAAAAAAAATACATGCACTCTTTCCTAACACAGGAAGAAAACTATATGTCAGCCATATCTGTCACTCTTGCCTAGCTATAACAGTTAACAAAACTGTAATCTAGTGTAGACTTAGCATCAAGACATTTACCTTTTGTCAAATCAGAATACATTCAGTTGTGCAAAATCATTCTAAAAACTTATGAGAAATAGAAAGTGAATGTTATGACACAATATTATGCTAAAATCTCTACTTCAGCTGTTCAAGTTTCCTTTGATTACAATGAGTCACACTTGCATTCACATGACATTTTGCAGAACATTTATTGTTCTATAAACATTAAAATGTGCTCTCTTCACAATTAAAACATTTTTGGGTACAACCAGACTTTCAAAGTGTGATCGAGCTTTTCTTAAAAGTATATTTTACAAATAAAGTGGACCAAGGACACATACGTGTTCTTTTGAAACACTATTAATATTTTCCATTTGTCAGTTTAATATTTATTAAATATCTGTGATTCTATTGTATCCAATTTGGGTCAATATTAAAAATAAAGAATTTTTTATCCTCAAAAATGCATTCAACTACATCGAGACATTTTTAAAGAAAGCCTAACTATAACACGTTACACCACACACACACACACACACACACTACTGTATAACCATCTTTGAATGATTATATGTACCAAAAAGCATTTAAACACTTTTAAACACTTGGCAGGATAGTTACATTTTTCAGACTTTCAAAATATTATATGATTATAATATTATAAGTAAATATAAAACCATTGGTTTTTGATCAATGAAATTAACTTTCAGAAAATAAAGATCCTTAGCATATGTCACCTAGCTGAAAGCAACATTGTGTACAGACTAGTTTTATGGACAGTCCCACTTAATGGTTTTTACTGTCCTGTATCTAGGAGCCTAAGTAAAGACATACATTTATCCTAGTTTCATTACTGAACTTTAAAAGTTTCTAGGAAAAGGTGACTTCTTTTATGGATTTAAATGACTGTTTTAAAAAGGCATGTTGCATGACAACACTTTTATTTTTGTCACTATATAGATCATACTAATCTGGCAATATCAGGAAAGTATTTAGACAATTCCCACACCACAGACATCAATACTCATTGAGATTCATTTTATTTTAATAAAACATACTGTACCTCTTCATTTTCACTGAAAAACATATACACTGCTTTTAAATAATTAACAAAATCCACACTGTATTTATTTTCTATAGAGTATCTTTCATTTTAAAATATTTTTCCACTAGAGATAATAAATACAGAGTGTTTTTATTTGTTTTACTAATTTAAAAGTTTTTGAAGCTACGCATTTCACAAAATTTCACAATTCATACAAGCATTTGAAATACACTATAGTACTCTGTTATGATTACTAAACATAAGTTACAAATTTAAGTGGGTTAAAGCCATTAAGAAACAATATTAAACTTCTTGAGGCTTTATTACTATGTAGGTTACTTTGGAACAACCCCAGTGAACAAATAGAATTTATTTTTGAGTAAACAAATATAAATGTGCTTTAAACCTGTGTGTATGTATAAAAATGGATGCTTTCTTTAAAAGTATGTTATAACCTTACAAACACCAAGATTTTAATTAATAATTCAGAAAGACTCAATTTCTATTAAGAGCTCTCAGATCATTACTGAAACTAAAGTACTGTCATATTCCTGTATTAACTATATGAGGAAAATACATCTATATCGTGCAGATTATGCAGCTATATTGCATCCCTGAGAATTCAAATTTCCAAATATTGTTTGAAAAAACCAAAAAACACACATCCAAAGTGTTTGATCTTCTATCCTATTATCTGTTAGCTGCTAAATACCAGTTAAATCAAGCTCAATATAAACTAGAAGACGACTACACTGCTCTCGCTAACCAAAATCTTGATTTGCTAACCTGTTATGCATGAAAGAAAATTAAAAACCTGAACAGCCTCACCTGAAATCCTAACAGTCTGCCTTCTCAAATTTCAGTGTCGCTTCAGAATTCTGTGATATAACGTATCCAAATTGCAGGGTGGGGTGGGGTGCAATATTTCGGATAGAAAACCCACTTTTCTCAAGTTGTGGGGTTACTTACATGCCTTATGAACCAAGAGACAACAGCAGGATGCTCACAACATGATTGGCTAGTCCCTCAACAATACCGCCTCAACACTGTTCCTCCTTCTCAAACTCCCCACCCAAAATGAAAACACCACATGTGCCTCACTCTCTTACAGTTGCTGTTCCAGCCCTAGCACAGAATATCACTACATCAACGATGCTAACATTTTTTTCCAGTTGGACTGCAAAAGATACTGGTAAACCCGGACTGGACTGCAAAGTTGTACGGAAGCATTTGATTGCTTCTCTTCTCAGTTTAGTGAAGACGTTTTAGATTTTAGTGCTGAAAAAAATAGAAAATGGAACTTATCTTCACTGTCAAGTTTCACTGCAACTACTAAGCAACTCTTAATAGGTAGCTAGTACAAAAACAAAACATAAAGTCATAAAGTCAAATGAAATCATATTAGTTGTGCAACACTGTATTTTAGTTTTTTAGTCTGGAAAACAATTAGGGTGTTAAGAATGACTTATGATGATCTGGAATAATTGCTTTGTGTCTCATTTGTAAAGACTGAAGCTGGTATAAACTGCAATGTTGCTGTCCATGTCAACCTAACTACAATACAGTAATTCTGCTAGTATGGTAAATTGTTCCTTAAGAGCCACCTCTTGGCCTCAATATAAGTACTGAAAATCTTCTCAGAAAGAGAATATTTCTATAGGACTTTCATTCAGTCTGTAAAAATCTTGGGGGATGGGAGTACCAGTAAACATAGCCTGAAAACACCAACACTATGCTCTACAAAGAACTGTACAGTTCCCACTTTTAGGCTGACATACACTAATTGTTCTGTTTCACAATAGTCTCTACTGTTATACTTCAGTTTAATATGGGATTTTGATGTACACTGATGTATAGGCAATTAAAATAACTACAGCCATTTGACATTTTGAGAAATTCATGGCATGCTCATATCTCAAGATTTAAATATTTGCATTGGATTATAAACTCCAGAATTCTGATTGTTGAAATAAATGCAATTAGTTTGCTAGTAAATTAACTATGGTTTTAATTTCTGTAAATATAATTTAACCAACTGTATTTATAAAGAACCACACATTCCTCGTACTTTCATCTTTAAGTTAAAAGCAATATTTGATAGATATTGTAAAACCAGCAGGAATTAGTCTTCAGCCTCAAAGTCTTCTTTGATCATTTGTGTAAAGGGCAATATTTTCCCTTAACAGTATGATTTCAAATTCACCTTCTAACATTTAGTGTTTGCATAACATAAAGCAAAATATTTTGGAACCTAAACAAGACAAGAGTCCTGCATACAATGAAAACAATGACTGTCCATTTGGTGTTTATTACTATTTTTAAATTCTGATGCAGCGGTCCTGTTGGTGATTTTGGGTCAGTCCTGCCAGTAATCTTTATACCAGCACTGTTTAAAAGGCCCCTATGATTATTCCCACACTGTAAGTAGGTGCTGAAGCTGGGAGACAGCAGCTTGCTTAAAAGCACCAAATAGCTGTTATGACTAAATTCAATCAAGCACTTTGTGGCTCAAAGCTCACACTAATAACCAGTAAATTGCAAAAGTTCTCATTTTTGAGCCCAAAGTAATTGTTGTCAAAGGAACAAAAATTTGGAAGAGAACACCATGGATTTTACAGATCTTTTGTTTTTATTTTCTGGTTCTTAATTCGTTTTATTTAAAATCTTTTCCCCTTTATGGAAACAGCAATTCTGAAACAAAACATAATGATCCCATCTAAAGGCCTTATTTTAAAATCACTTGTTACAGCCTGCCCAACTACAATATACATTCCCATCAAATATATATACTGTAATCTCACACACAGGTAAGCCTTCTAGAGTTGGTCTTAAAAATCTACAGCCATTACATGGCTGTCCCGTAATTTCTGATGGAAATAACTTCCTTGCAAGTTCCCCAGCAGATTTAAATGCATCACTTTCAATGAGACGTATGTTAGGAAACTGTGGTTCAGTTTTTAGCATTAGGATACATTTTTATGTCTCACTGACTATTCACAGATAAATTCATCCCTTTAAAATATTAACATATGAATATTTTAATACAGCTGTTTGCTGGGGTGTTTTAATATACAAGAACATGTCACCACATTGAAACATGTTTCTTCCTTTGGTCTTCTGTCAAATCTTTTGTGTCCTCTTATCAATCAATATAATAAGTTCCAAGTTAATTTTAACTAAAATTCTCTACAGTATCCAGAGCAGTTCTTTAGACCTTACACTGCTTGTTAAAATTTGGAAGTGGACTTTGTAGATATCAAAGAAAAAGGGATGGAATAACATTGCAGGTATTTCTAAAAGCTTTTATTCTCACAAGAATCTTAAAGTGCAATCCTCAAAACACTCCAGTGGCTGTAACCCCATTTCCATAAATGGAGATTACACTTGCCCAGTGGGATGTGCATTCACAGTTGGTGTCAATATGACTTGCAGCAACATAAATGATATATCTCCAGAACTTTGGTTGAAAGTTAGACTAGGAAAAAAAAATCAGAATGCATGCTTATATCCCACAGCTAAATTCACTCTTACAATAACAGGACATGAAAAATACACGAAATAAAATTTATTGTATAGATTCTTAACTCTGTGTACAAGGTATTATGAGGACCAGAAAATAATATTCTGCTTTACAAACAAATGTTTTAAAAGATAATTTCCTGTGCTATTTTCTGTCATCGGAGAATACTCTTTGTTCACCATGTTGTTATTTTACACAAAAACATATTAGCACAACATATTACTGCAATAAAAACTAACATTACAGTGACATACAGCAGCTTCTTTTTCTTTCTTTTTCCTTTTTCAAAGAAAACTTTGAAGTTACATGCATTCATCTCATCCTTCTTGCATCAATAAGACTGGATGGGATGAAACAAGCATGGTATGAACCTGAACTTTAATCCTTATTTGTTTGTCACTTCTCTAAAATTAACACTACATTTTCTTCCTTCTCATAAACAAATAACATATTCTTATTAATTATCCAAGTTATACCAATTATATCCCTAATAATCCAGGCAATGCTACCACCTGTCTTTTTCTGCTGACTTCATGTCACCATATATACATAATAACAAAAATTCCTCATCTCCAGCCACAGCATTCTCTAATACAGGAAGCAGTTCTATTTATTCCTATTTTTCTGGCCTGAATCAATTTAAGATTAACTTTTTATAACAGTGTGTGTGTGTGTGTGTGTGTGTGTAATACTATTTAGACACCAGAAGCACTTTAAATAATTTCACATACATTCCAAAAAACATATAAGAGTACACTTACTCCATTCCAATATATACAACATAAACACGTCAGCAGTGGAAAGAGAAAGCAAAGCCGTAGATCTATGAAATGTTATTTTTCAAACAAGTGCCAAACACTAAATAAAAAAGGGAGGGGGGTTGGTTCAGTAGTAATTTTACAATTTTGACATCTTTCTGATCTACTTGAATATAACGACACTTATGACAAAATGTTTTAGTTGCTCAGAAATAAAATGTTTTGAAAACGATATTCCTCTAACTGCAAAGCAACATATTCAGTATACAATGTAGGTAATGCCATACATACAGCTAAGAGCTCTCACAAAAGAAATAGAACAGGTTTAAGGGGATGGAAATATTCCTCACCTCATTTATTTCATTTAGAATTATATTATTCTACTTTCCTGTTTTATTTACTAAGGCTGTGCGTTTCAGTTTCTCCTGGTGTTTTAGTGAACTGGATACAGATATCCCATCTTGGTAAAAAGTGAATATTTACTTTTTGTCTAGAACAAAATGCTGACAGAGCTGAGACAGGAACACAGACAGGAGAGAAAATATGCAAATTTCACAGCAGGAGTGAAAGCATCTACTATCCTTACTGTTTTTAGAGAGGGATAAAGAACTACTTCCATTACCTTTCATTCCCAGGGTGAGTTCTATTAGCATACAATGTACTGCTAGAATAACTATCAACTGAAATAGGATAGGTGATTCTGGTTGATATTCGATATTGTTAATCTCATCCTTGGGGAAAAAATATTAAAACTATAAGCACATTCTTAGAAGTTATCATCTGTTCTTTCTTTCTATCTAGCATGTTTTAGTTAGGGAGAGGTATGAATCTGTCTCTGAAATGTAGATTAAATGCATGCGTAGGTTAAACATATGCATTTTCCTTCCCAGAATGAAACCTGTTCCCTCTCCGGTGTTATTATGATGCTTCACTCAGGCCTCAGTAAGGTCAGTGTGGTGTGACCTAAGACACTGAAAATATCAGAATCCCTAACACTTGTTTTGAAACAAATGACTTCTCAAGACGGAGCAGTCTTGCTATCAATCACCAACAAGTTAATTCTACATAATAAGGCAGGTTTGGATGCAGACTGATATATTGTGAAATGCTTTATGTAAAGTTGATTAGAACAGCACTCAAAATGGATGCAGCTCTCCAAATCACTACTTTTGCTTAGAAACATTAATCTCAATTATAAGGAAATCTTCATAACAGTAATGCCTGGTATGAAGAAAGTATAAAATAAATCAGGTTTTCTGAGACATAATCAAGTTATCAGTTTCGGAAAGGGGGGGGGGAGGGAGCCAGCATTTTTCTACCCTGATACATTGTAAAGCATCTGAAACTTTCCAAGCCAGGCTTCTTTAAAACTGGTAATGGCAACGTCTTACTTAAAAGGAAATTCTCCGAAGTTAGGGGGGAAATATGAATATTTAAGTATAATTGAACATAAAACTACTGTAAGCCTGCCTTACAAAACAGCAGCATACTATTTGCCTTTCTCAACCTGACAGTCAGAAGATAAATCTTTTAGTTCAAGATTTGAACTATTTGGAAGAAGATATTTCAGCTTATCAGATATGCATCTGACATGTTTTTTTTTTCAAACAAACAAATTCAATATCATCACATAACAGAAGGTTTCTATTTTGCACACCAATTGTCAAGAATCTTAATATAGCCATACCTGCTAAAACAACAAACCTTGTACGAAGAAACAGGTTAAAGAACAAGAAATAGATATAGTACAGGTTTATTAAAGCCATCTGTTTTCCATACAGATTTTAGTTATAGCTGTACATTCAGTTACTCTTCTATTAGTATTTTATACTAATTACAGTTAAATTTAACAGTATGCGTCACAACAATTTTCAAAATTAAACTATTTGTAAGGCTCCAGTTGTTGCAAGATTTCGAGAGCTTTCTGACATAGTCTGAATTCCACCAAATTCTTTTGAAGTCAACAAGACGACTTGATAGTGAGTGCTTCAAAGGCAGAATATCTGCATATATTTTTGGAGTAGTCTTAATTTTAATACACTAGCTATAAATTCAGGAAACTGAAACCTCTTTTGCTTTATTTAAAGGCCTGATTCTCCTCAAACTATGGGTTCTGTTTGTGGGAATTAATCCAAAGATCTGTTAAATCAAAGAAAAGTGGCACACTAATGACTTCTCATCGCTTGGATCCTGCTGCACAAATGAAAGGGTACAAAATGTAAGACTTTTCAAGGCTACTGATTTTTAGCTTTCTCATTTTATAAGATTTTCTTAAGATCACATCTCTAAATCTATCAGGGGTGACACTAACCTTGGGTAGCCAGTCTGCTTTTCTAAATCAATCCTTCCATTTATGTTTTGTTTCTACATTTTGTAACAGCTGGACAATTTTTAAGACCGTTTTGTTCTGCTGTGCTTTACTCTCGGTCTCCAAGACACAACTATTATTTGCATCAAAAAGCTTAACTGGAATACAAATACTGTATCTCGCTAACCAGATCATGACTGCAATATCATCCCTGACCTATAGATGACTTTTTTTTTTTAAACAGAGGATTCACAGCGTTCCTCTGTACAACTTCTCCTTATCATATTCAACCACTTATGCCAGAGCGATCCCACTAAAGCAAAAGATCTCCCAGAATGAATTATTTAAGCCTCAGAATTTGTGCTTTTTTATTTCCCCACAGGGATGAAAATTCTCACTTAACTTCTTCATGGAAAATATATACAGAACATGTAAGAAGACTTCTGTTTCCTAATCTGCAGAAGTTACATTGGATCTGCCACACTGGAAGCGTAAAAATTCCAGTTTAAGCCAACTGCCATCACAGAGATTAAATCCAGTCATTTTAGTTAACTGCAGAGTTTGAGCAACTAGACCATGTTGACACACAACACAGAGAAAGTACTTTAACATAAATACAAATCTTATTACCTAAGACTAAGGTGTGCTGCACGCATTCCTACAGTGGCCTTGAATGATACACTAATACGACACTTTACTTAAGAAACTATAAAATTATTAACTATAAATATCATAATAAGCACAAATACTATGCACTATTTCTGTAATTATTGAAACTAGAATACATGTCCTGAACAATACTACAGTACTTTTAATCAAAACAAGACACTCTGACAAGGCATATCTTTATAAGCTTACTCAAAAGTCCCACCTAATGCTTTTACTCCAATGTAAATTTCGGATGAGATCACATTCAAAACTGGGTACCTCAAAGACATACTGACGTATTTTAAATCACAATACAATTGCATCACAGGGATTCTGCGTGCATCTGACATATATTATGCAAGATGTTATCCTATTTGCATTTATATTAAAGTTATGATTGGATTATCAAAGTTTAGACGACACCGAAAACGCGACAGAAGAACACACCGTGCTATAAAACAAAAGATATGCAGAACTCTACTCCTTCAGGAAACATTTACAAATTTATTTTTTCCTTCTTCCCTTTACTGGCAATTTCTTAAGCTGTGTCTAAGGCTTTCGTGGCTGGCATCCAGAGTTTTCTGTGGGTTTTCTGGGCTATGTGGCCATGTTCTAGAAGAGTTTATTCCTGACATTTCACCTGCATCTGAAGCTGGCATCTTCACAGATGCCACATAGCCCGAAAAGCCCACAAAAAACTACAGCTGTGTCTGTTTGTAAGGTCTGAAACGGCCAACTTCCAGCATGAACGGACCACCCGGCGAAATCTATTTGACAAACACGTCCTCGAAAGATAAAGTGGTACAGTGCTAGGAAAAGAAAAGAGAGACAATCTCATCTACAGAGATCACACCGCAGATAAGAAACCGTCCACGAGTTGAACCGAAAGACAGGCTTTTTACGGTCCTGGAGGATCCTTTAGCTTGGCACAGGCTCATGTTGTGTGTGTCCTGCCTGTGTGTTTGTGTTCGCGTGTTTAAGCCGGAGCAGTCCTATCCTTTGATCCTAGACTTTTTGCTAGGCTGGGAGGCGGATGTTTTTTGGGACGCGTTTGTGTACACCTTTGCGTGACTGGAGAAAGGTCAATAAGCCAGCAAAGCACAACCTGCTGAATCCTAAGAGGCAAAGCCCTCCACTTGACCTCAGAAAGGAAAGGAAGCCAGGGAGGTCAAGGGAAGTTTTCCATTGCATCCACACTGAAGAAATAACCCATTTTGGCAGGGCTTTAACTCTTTGTCTCATCAATTGCTATGGAATTCTGGGAGTTGGAGTTTGTTGTGGGCCCTTCGGGCCCACAACAAACTCCAACTCCCAGAATTCCATAGCCTTGAGCCAGAAAAAGAGTTAAAGTGCTGCCAAACCGGGTTATTTCTCCACTGTGGATGCAGCCCAATACACAGCATGTGTCGAAACAAAAAGGAAAAGGCTTTTTGACAAGTTTGACAACTCAGAGGTCCAAGTCAGAAAAGGTCGAGATTATTACTATTATCATTATCATTGCATTCATCACTGTGAAAGAGGGAGAGCAAAACCTCTGATATATATAGAGAGAGGCAAGGGATGGATATATATATATATATATATATATATGGATATAGGTGCTGCCTTGGAAAATGATTCTTCGCTTTTGGTGATATTAAAATCTGGTGGTTTACAAAAAGGGTGGGAAGGTGCCCTCCTTTCTGCCTCTTTCTTTCTTTCTTTCTTTTCTCTTCTCTTCTTTTTCACAGTCTGAGACCCGGCCTAATAGAGAGATGGGGGCAATGCGTTCACACGAGACTTAAGACACGTGTTTGGCACAGACAGAGAGAGACAGAGAGAGAGAGGAAGAGGGGCTCCTCTCTCTTTCCCTTCCTTTCCCTTGGTCCCTTTCCAAAGCTGCTTTTTCTTCTTCTTCCCTTCTGGCTCAGAAAGAGAGAGAAGGGAAAGGAAAGGAGAAGGAGAAAGTGAGAAGCAGGGCGTCATAAAAGGGGGCTTTTAGAGGGAAGCACCGCCTGAAGCTGCAAATGGAGAGAGGCTCCTCGGAAAAGGCGAAGGAAGGAGAGAGAGAGAGAGAGAGAGAGAGGAAGAAGAAGAAGAAGGGAATGAGGAAAGGAAAGAGAGAGATGGAGAGAAGAAGGAAGGTAAAGAAAGAAAGAGAAAGAGGAAGGAAGAGAGAGGAAGGAAGGAAGGAAGGAAGGGAAGAAAGAAGGTAAAGAAAGAAAGAAAGAAAGAAAGAAAGAGGAAGGGAGGAAGGAAGGAAGGAAGGAAGGGAAGAAAGAAGGTAAAGAAAGAAAGAAAGAGAAAGGGAGGAAGGAAGGAAGAGAGAGAGAGAACGAGGAAGGAAGAGAGATGAAGGAATGGAGAGAGGAAGGAAGGAAGGAAGGAAGGAAGGGATAGAGAGGGAGAGGATGAAAGGAAAAGAAGTAAGTTGCAAGGGAGGAAGAAAGGAAGGAAAAAGAGAGAAAGGAAAGAAGGTGAAAGGAAAGGAGGATAGAAGGAGGCGAAACAGAAAGGAAGGAAAGAAGGAAAAGAGAAATAAGTTGAGAGGAAGGAAGGAAGGAAGGAAGGAAGGAAAAAAAGAGAAAAAAAGGAAAAGGAGATGATAGAAGGAAGGGAAAGAGGGAGGGATGGAGGGAAGGAAGGAGGGAGGGAGAAATAAGTTCTTAGGAAGGAAGGAGAAAGAGAGAGGAAGGGAGGAAAGATAGAAGGGAGGATAGAAGGAAGGGAAGGAAAGAAGGGAGAAATAAGTTGCGAGGAAGGAAGGGGAAAGTGAGAGAAGGGAAAGGAGAAAGAAAGGGAGGAAGGGAGGGAGGGAGGAAGGAAGGGAAAGAGGAAGGAAGAAAGAGAGAGAGAGAAATGAAGGGAGACAGTGGAAGAAAGACAGAAGAGAAGGATAAAAGAGAAGAACGAAGTGAAAGAGAGGAAGGAAGAAAGGAAGAGAAAGAGGGAGAGAAGAAGGAAGAAGGGGAGGGAGGGAGAAGTCAGAGGAAGGGATGAAAGAAGCAGAAAGGAAGGAAGAGAAGGAAAGAAGAAGAAGAAGAAGAAAGAGGGGGAGAGAGAGAGACGAAGAAATGAAGGGAAAGAAGGAAGGAAAAGAGAGAGACAGAGGGAGGGAGGGATGACATGAAAGAAGAAGAAGAAGAGGAAAGAAAGAGAGGAAGGAATGAAGGGAAAGAGGAAGAGAGAGAGAGGGAAGGAAGGAAGGAAAGGAGGAGAAGAGAAGGAGGGAGGGAGGGTGGTGCTTCTTCCCTCCCTGGTCCAGGCTTCTCCTTCCCTCCCTCCCAGTCCCAGTCCCAGTCCCTGGGGCCCCAGTCCTCCTGACTTACTTACCCGGGGCGCCTCTGCGGAGGAGGAGGAGGAGGAGGAGGACTCCTCTTCTCAGTTGGAGAAAGGCGGGAAACAAGAAGAAGAAGAAGAAGAAGGGAGTCAAGGATAGGAAGGAGGACCAAGGAGGAGGAGGAGGGACTGAGAGAGAGGGTCCCAAGCAGCAGTGCCCTCCTCCCTCCCTCCCTCCCTCCCTCCCTCCTTGGGGGGTCCTGCTGCTGCTGCTGCCAAGAGGAGCCCCGAGGAGGAGGAGGAGGAGTTCACTTTCCTGCTGCTGGAGAAGTCTAAAGAGACTGAGACAGGGGGGACCACCTTCTTCCCATTCAAAGTGCCACTGGGACGACGGTAGCCGGGAGGGGCTGCAATTCTGCGAAAGGGGGGACCCCCAAAGGGAACGCGGCGGCGGCGGCTTCAGCATCAGTAGAAGATGAAGAGGGAGGGGGGAGAAAGAGAGAGGGACGTACCATTCAGCTCAGAGGGGGGGGATGTCTCCTCCAAATGGGTTTTAACCCACTTATTATTATAACCCTCCTCGTCTCGGTGCTTGGCTCCCTCTTTAAGCGCCCCTTGGGAGCTCTGGAGGGTGGGCTGAACCACCTCTTCTTTCACCACCACCCCCGCGTCCTCCATTGGTTCCTTCCGAACGCGCCGCGACCAATCAGAGGGCGCCCACTCGCAGCGCCGTGATTGAAGGGTCATCCGTGTGAACAGCGCTCTGCGCTCGTGATGATGAAGGGGGGGAATGGAAAGGGGTGCGGGCGGGCGCTGATTGCACGCATTAACTAAAGTTCACTCCTCGGCCCCTGTTTGATATTAGGGTGGTGACTCGGGCGGGCGAGTTTTTGGGTTTTTTTTGTTTTTTCCTTTATTTCTTCGTGGTCTGTTCTCTCTTAAGTTTCCTCACAAAGGTTTTTGCCTCTGAGGCTGAGACAGTGTGACTAAGTTCATTAATTTTTTAAACTGCCATGGCGCCATCCTCTGGTGGCACCAGAGCTGCCTAAAGTACCTCACACAGGTGCCTAAGTTGTACCTCACGACGACACTATAAATCCCCAAAATAAAATAAAAAAATGTTCACGCCGTTGGGCTGTGGCGGTTAAAGCGGTCTCGAACTGGATTATTTCTGCAGTGTGTGTGTTTTGGGCTTTGAAGGCAAATTTGCAGCCTCGAAATAAAATGTCTCTTTCCCTCAGAGCCTGTCCATAGTCTTGCTGCATCCACACTGGAGAATTAACCCGGTTTGGCACCGCTTTAAGTCTCTTTCTGACTCAAGGCTATGGAATTCTGGGAGTTGGAGTTTGTTGTGGGGCCCAGAGGGCCCCACAACAAACTCCAACTCCCAGAATTCCATAGCAATGGATGAGACAAAGAGTTAAAGCGGTTCCAAACCGGGTTATTTCTCTAGTGTGGATGCAGCCTAAGAATTGTACAAACAATGTGGTTTGACACCGCTTTAACGGCCATGGCTCCATCCCAAACAATCTCTGAAGACCTGAAGACAAATCCCAGAATTCCATAGCAGTTAAAGCGGTGCCAAGCTTTGCTTCTGAGCCAAAATACACTGCAGACATTTTAGGAGCCTCTCCTTCAAATTCTCTTTTCGTCCCCCCTTTTTTTATGGCCACTTCTGCTTCATTCATTTTCCTTCCTTTCCCAAAGTTTCTTCATCTGGGAAATAAACTCCACACAAATTCCTGAGAATTTGAGGGGCAGAATTTGAACACAGGACCCTTCTTCCCCTAGCACAACGTATGGCAATGGCAAAGCTTCCCAGCTTCACACAGGGTCAAAGGCATCGAACAAAATGGTAGCTGGAAAAAAAGATGATTGTGACAGTAACGAATTCTTGGCAGGCCCGCGTTTGTGTCTACACGCGGAAAGCGGTTTGGAACCGTTTGGCGTTTGCGCTGAGGCTGAGAGAGTGTGACTTTGTTGACAGAGGCCATGGAGTCGAACCCCGGTCTCCAGAATCAATCCAAAAAATTCAAAACCACCACGACGCCTTGTAGGAAGCATCTACACTTTAGGAGGATTCATGCAGTTCGACACCGCTTTAAATGCCATCATGGCTTCACGCAGAGCAATGCTATGGAGGCCTGCGAGTCTGTCAGAATTACACCTGCATCCAAAACAGCAACATGTCCCACACAGGCTCCATCCACACTGGAGAAATAACCCGGTTTGACACCGCTTTAACTCTCTGTCTGACTCACTGCTATGGAATTCTGGGAGTTGGAGTTTGTTGTGGGGCCCGGAGGGCCCCACAACAAACTCCAACTCCCAGAATTCCACAGCCTTGAGCCAGAAAAGAGTTAAAGCGGTGTCAAACCGGGTTATTTCTCCAGTGTGGACGGAGCCACAGTGTGTAAACACCACTCTTTCCTCACTGGCTGACCAGACTTGGTCCTCCTTTTCCAGGACATGTGTCCCTATTAAGTTTCAACCTTCTGTCCATTTTGAGCACAAAACAGACTGGATTTACCTTTTTCTAGGAGTGTTTCATTTCAACCTCATCCTGTCTCATATTTTCCCTGAATGGTCCTCCATTCTGAGGACTGAGTAGCATGAGTTTACATTTTTAGGAGTGTTTTTCAAACACTTCTTGGGTTTTCTTGGGTCTCCTATTTTATTCCTGGGTCTCATATATTTGGTCCTCCATGTTGAGGATTTCTAAGGCGTGTTACTTTTTTCAGTCTTTCCTTGGGCCATGTCTTAACTTTTCCTTGAACGTCCTCCATTTTGAGGACTGAGAAGCATGAATTTGAGTGTTTCAACCTTTCCTTTTGTGCCATGTCTCATATTTTCTCTGAGGGTCCTCCATTCTGAGGACTGAAAGGCATGAATTTACATTTCTAGGAGTGTTTCAACCTTTCCTTGGGTCATGTCTTATATATTTTCCCTGAAGGTCCTCCATTTTGAGGACTGAGGAGCATGAATTTACATTTCTAGGAATGTTTCAAGCTTTCCTTGGGTCATGTCCTACATTTTCCCTTAAGGTCCTCCAATCTGAGGACTAAGAAGCATGAATTTACAATTCTAGAGAGTGTTTCTTGGGTCGTCGTTGTGTCTTTCATCATATTTTCTCAAACGCCCTCCATTTTGCAGCGGCTTGTCTTCCTTTGTGGGGAGGAGGAGGAGGAGGAGGACACCCTCAGGTTTATCACACTAGGGGGCAAACAGGATTTAAACAGGAATTAAACAGGAAATGTCCTATGTTAAACATAAAGCATTTCCTGTTTAATTCCTGTTTAACTCTTGTTTAAATCCTGTTTGCCCCCTAGTGTGATAGTTGAACACTTCCAGAACCATCCCACAGTTATCCCATTATTGGCAATTAATGGGATAATTGTGGGATGGTTCTAGAATTGACCCTAATGTGAAAAATCTCATAAGGCCCCAAACACACTGCAGAAAATAATCCAGTTTGAGACTATTTAAACTGCCTTGGCTCAGTGCTAGGTAATCCTGGGAATTGTAGTTTTTTGAGACTTTCAGCCTTCTCTGTCAGAGCTGTCTCTGGTGTCACAATAAACTACAATTCCCAGGGTTCCCTAGCTTTGAGCCGGGGCCGTTAAAGTGGTCTCAAACTGGATCATTTCTGCAGTGTGTTTTGGACCTTTGTGAGACATTCAGCCTTCTCTATGAGAGGGGGCTCTAATAAACTACAATTCCCAGGGTTCCCTAGCTTTGAGCCAGGGCAGTTAAAGTGGTCTCAAACTGGTTTATTTCTGCAGTGTGCTTTGGACCTTTGGATTGCCACACTACACTCTTATAGTGCTGCTACTCCATTTTAACTGCTCTGACTGCCTCCTGTTGCATTCTGGGATTTACAGTTTAGGGAGAGGACATTTAAAATTCTCAGCCAGAGAGCTCTTAGGCCTCACTGAACTACAAACCCCAGAATGCAACAGGAGGCTGCTAGAGCAGACGTTAAAAGTGGAACAGCAGCACTGTATAAGAGTGTAGTGTGATGTACTTAGGTCCAAAACACACTGCAGAAATAATCCAGTTTGAGTCCGCTTTAACTGCCCTGTCTCAGTGCTAGGGAATCCTGGGGATTGTAGTTTATTTTGGCTCTAGTGCTCTCTGACAGAACTACTGTTCACAGAATTCCCTAGCATTAGGCCAAGGCAGTCAAAAACTGTCTCAAAGTGGATTATTTCTGCAGTGTGTTTTGGACCTTAGTCTCCAAGATCTCTCTGCGTACTGATTCTACAGACTATCACGGCTATATCTTTGAATTCTGCCACTGAACAGCCAATGTTTGAGAGCCACTCTTTTAGGGTTATATACAAAAGCAGGAACCGAGCTCTGGTGCCACAACAAACAACCATTCCCAGAATTCCAGAGCATGGAGCCGTTCCAGTTAAAGAACTATCGAAACAGATTGTCTCTCCAGTGTCCTCTGTGTTCTCCTCTGTGTTCATCTATTTTACCACCAATTTTACAGGGAAAGAGCTCCCCTGGAAGCCATTTCCTTCTTGCCCAGAGTCCACAGGACAAGTACCTGAGGAAAGAAAACACTTATTCTTAAAGCAGAGACCCAGCCTTACTTCCAATCCATGGGGCTTACTTTCAAAGGAGGCATTTAGGATGGTAGGATAAGTTGAATACTAGGAGGAGGGAGCTTAAGGGAGTTTAATTACGCTTTAGCCTTTAAGCTAATTTGAAGTGCCTTAAGTCACGTTTCTTTCCAATCTGATCTGGCTAATATCCTAATATCTTTCCCGAGTCTGCCCCTGGACGTGACTAAACTTAAAATTTAAAATGTTTTTCCTTTTTTCCTTTTTCTTTTTAAAGGCACCACAGTACACACCCAGGGTGACCAGACCTCCTCCTTTTCCAGGACTTGTCCTACTTTTCCGCCTTCCCTTCCAGGAGGAATTTCAAAAAATTAGCATGACTGTTTTGAGCTTGACTACAGAAGCCTCAATTTTAATTTAACATGAAAACATTTTTTAATATTAGTAATATTTAATTATTTTGCAGAGAGATCTTGTAGAGCGCCTTTGAAAGAAATAAATTGGTAGCATGAGCTTTCATAGGCTTCAGTCTATTTCTTCAGGTGCATTTGGGTGCATTTAATTGTTTTGTTAACTTTTGTAATCTGTGTTTCAGTTCTATACTTTTAAAATTATTGTAACCTGCCTTGAATCCCATTGTATGAGAAAGGTGGGATATAAATCCTTGATTGATAAATAAATAAATAATATTGAGCATGACTAAGTAGCATGTGTTTACATTTCTATGGAGTTTACCACACGGAAGAGATCGGGAGTTTATCCAGTGAATATCATGGAAAAATCACGTAATTACGCAAAACAATTTCACATGATGTCGTACAAAACCCACCGTTAAAGTGGTCACAACGCAGCATTAACCTGCATCTTTTTTACTTTTGGGATTTCAGCGACAGTACATTTCCGATATCTCTTTATTTGCACAATTGTGTGTGATAATCATTTGCACAATTACTTGACATTTTCAATTTATTTGCGGGACGCTTTAAATGTGCTTTAATCCCTCTTTACTGCCCAAATTAGCCCCAGCGTGATAAATTCCCATGAGTGTTTTTTTAAAGCTTTTATTTTTCTGGAATGTCCTACATTTTAAGGGGCTTTGTTCTCCTTTATAGTTAGGACATCTGGTCACCCTGTGTGTAGATGAACATGATCTCTTATTTTCCCCACTCCAACTGCTAATAACTTTTTTTTTTTTTTTAATTTTGCAGAGCCAGACGAAAACACATCTCACATGTTTCAGCACTCAAAGGCCAAGGCAAGCTTCCCAGGTCTGTGGGCTTGAAGAAGGTGTAATTGAAAGCAAACAGCAGGATTGGACCTCCTTGCAAGACAGTCTGGCTCCTGCCTGCTGGAAGCTCCCCATAAAAATGGAGAGGAGGAAAAAACAATCCAGGCATTGCCATGTGCTCTCCAGACTTGTAAAGTTGCCCTAATGTGTCACCTCCCCCCTCCATTCTCTCTAACCCCCATCTCTCTTTTTAATGTGCATGTTCATCTATTTCTTCTATGTGCTTTAAAGTGGCTCCCTCTTTGCTACTCTTTTCTGTAAAGTTTTTTTTTTAAAAGGTTACTCAAGCGCCTACCAAAAAAAAAAAAATCACTTGTCAAATGGCATCGGAGGAAATTGTTTCTAACCATTAAATTTGCTTTGGGGGGTTGTTGTGCAGTCAAGCTGTGGTTGAGGACAGTTAGGTAAGAGCTTGCCTGGGTGGGACTGAAAGAGCCAGCTCCGTGTATTGCTGTGGATAATATTGGGGAAAACATGATTTGAAGGAGAAAGAGCAAGGGAGAGGGAGAGGCATTAACATCCAAAAACTAGTGCTGGGGGATTGTTGTAGTTTCCCTGTCAATCTTATTGGCTGACCATAATGTGACAGTAACAGTTCCCATTTGTTCTTTACACAATTAGCTTCATGTTTTTTTCTCTTTCTGGGTCAGACTGAACAGCTGTTTATGACTTCCTTCAGAAAACAGAACAGACTTGGGTCATTTTCTCGGCCTCCCCTTTAGACCCTGCCTTTGGGGGCATGTTTGCCGTGTTTATCTGAGAGCATTCCTGCAGATCTGTATGGTGTCAAGTTGCTCTAAGGTTTTTCAAAGATAACCTCCCTCAACTTACTAATTGCACTTAGCCGTTGCATGTAGCTATCTATACATCCCCTAGGAAAACAACCAAAAATATACCTAGTTTCTTCTTTCCCCCCAGAGGTGTGGGGAGCAGCTGAACTTTAACAGAAAGGAATGTTTATACAATATAAGCCCCAACTGATAACCCATCAGCTAACAAAGCAGACTGATCCACAGCTTCATGAAAGTACTTGGGTTTAAGCCAATTAAATCGATAAATCGGTTTAAATCCAAACACTTCAGCTAAACTGGATTCTGCAGTGGAGTGTTAGTAACTCATTAGTAAATTGGACGCATTAGTGAATGGGAATTTTGCTTCTGAGGTCAGGAATTACACTTGTAAATTTCAGTGTGCTGGGATATCTAGCTTACTGCATTATTAGCAAAGGATCATCAAAGTTTACAACAACAAACCACCTTACACGGAAATATTACCAAACTACCAGAAATACTTTAAGGAGTTTCATTTGCTTAGCATTTGAATTGTGGCAATATTGTACAACAAATATTTTAAATATTCATTGACAAAGCCATAAAATTAAATGGCTCTCTATACTGGAAAAAAAAATGTCTTAATTACCTTCATTAAGGCAAACTAGCATCTTACATGTATCCATTCTAGAGCCGCTAGATGTACAGATTATCATACAAATCAACCTTTAAATGGGGGTCATGCTTTTCTGCTGCATTAGTTTGTGTTCCACTGCATAAACCAATGCTCTATATGAGACTGACCTCTGGTGAAAGCAAGGTACTTTAGTTTCACCCAGTCATTGACCCTTTTTACCATGGACTCATAAAAGAACCAAGTTGACTGAATCTACACATAGCTTAGAGGGGAGAAAATAATCCCTGTATTTCACCTGCTGCCATACCTCTCTGCCACTGGACTGCCAACTGAGAAAACCTGTTAGGTTTGATAAATAATCACACAATTATTTCTTAAGTATACTACATTTGTAATTTGTAGTACTCACGATTATTTACCTATCACATATTTCTGGGCCACTTTTTTGTTAAAAAAAAAAAAGAATTCACAAGGCAGCCTAAAAAAATGCAAATAAAAATATAACATAAATCAAGTGCAAGCAATGTAAAACAACTGTTTGAAAACTACAAAAAGCTACAGTAAAATCTCCAGCTAGTTCCTAAATGCCTGATGTAATACTCATATTTCTGCCTTCCTTCACGAAAGGACCAAGGAAAAACACACAAAGACTTTTATGGTTCTGAGACCACCATAGAAAAGCACTTGCTCTTGGCGGGAGAGAATTTTATTTCCCTAAAGGGGGTGGGGGGGACTCTGAAGAATAATTCAGAGCAGAAAAAGGTGTTCCTCAGCCAGTTGAAAGGCACATCAGGGAATAAGGATTCAGCCTATATCTGATGGAGTAGTACACTCCTTTAGAGTCAGGTTGGCAGCTTGGGTGAGCTTCTGGATTCAGGCCAAAATGTACATACCCTGTTTCCCTGGTAGCCAAGAGTATGTTTGAACAGCTAAGGCTAGTGATTAATCACTCCTGTGCCTAGAAATGTCAGATGTAGCCATGGTGGCACCCTTGGCATCACTAGCTAGAGTGTCACCTGGTTCAGAGGGTGCCATTTGGGAAGGTCACATGTTTGCCCCTCCTGCTGCTCCATTGCCAAGTTTCCTGGGAAAAAAATCAGGCAATGAAGCAGCTGGGAAGGGTGCATGTTCACCTGTCCTGCGCCAAAGGGGGAGGAGGGCCCAACCGGTTGTCACCCCTCCTCTGGGGTATCACCTGGTGCGGTCTGCCCCCCCCCCACCACCACCACCACAATGACGCCACTGGGTCTCACATACTTTAGTTAAAACCTGTTTCGACTACACTAATAAAT
The DNA here is from genome assembly GCA_034509955.1 of Urosaurus nigricauda. Classification (NCBI taxonomy): domain Eukaryota; kingdom Metazoa; phylum Chordata; class Lepidosauria; order Squamata; family Phrynosomatidae; genus Urosaurus; species Urosaurus nigricauda. The sequence goes on from JAOEGL010000005.1 coordinate 140,872,748, forward strand.
TGTATATGGTGCTACTCTTTCAAAGTGCTTTGAAACATTAGCTGGTCCAGAAGGTGAGGCCAGTGTTGTGCAGAACCAGTTACAGGGAGCATGTGACTCCCTTCTTAGTAACTGCTAAGGAACTGATCTGTCTAATTATAAGATTGTATGTACAGCACTGTGCAAATTTACAGCGCTATATAAATAATAATAATAATAATAATACAACTGCTTAACTAAGTACCAATCTTTGTTTCCAAGAAGTCTAGTAAAAAGAATAAATGTAAGAACCTTCCTTAAATGCTGATACTGCAGCCACAGTGTTCTAAGTTCGATCTTAGAGGAGGGCTCCAAGGTTGACTCATCCTTCAATCCTTTCCTAAGTTAGTAAATTGAGGAACCAGCTTGTTCGGGGCAACTGGCTTATAGGTTGTAGACCTCTTAGGGAGTGCTAGTTCACTGACAGGCAGTATAGAAATGTACTTGCTATTGCTATATTTTCATTTAAAGCACCTCCTTTCTTTCTAGCCACCATCAGACACACTTTTGGAAAGAACATGAGATGATCTCCCTGGTGGCTTCTCTCAAGGCACTAGAACTCTATTCTCTGTGAAGCCAGGCTAGCTCCATCACTATCCTTCTGCCAGCAAGCAAAGGCATTTCTATTTAGACAGGCTTAGGGTATTTAAGCTGACTTGCTGCTGAAGTTATGCGGTGGATTTATTTTTTTACTAAATGCATTTTGATGTGCTTAAATATTTTAATTGTAACTGCCCAGAGACCTTTTTAATTCTAACTACCTGGAACAACTATGTTCCCCATTTAGTCATTTTTGTCGTCCTTGCTGCGCTTCTCTCCTGACAAAAGCATATCACTAAAACCAGTGTTTCCTTCCCACTGGTTCACTTCTCCATTCTCTTGTGCTCTGTACTGCTGCCTCTGTGTTACCACTGCACTGAAGAATGCCTGTATGGCTCTCTGAATAGTGGGTCGATCATGTGGGAGAATGTCTATATTAATTGCAACCTAAATGGTAGTAGTATGTTTGTGTGCACCTGCCCCTCAAGCATTACAAGGATGGCAGCAATGAACTGCCTTGACCCATAGAAGTTGCCCACAATTGCCTTTGGGAAATATTTGCAATGAGGAGCCTGTAAGACTTCAAAGATCAAAACCTACACCTTAAAACTGCACCTACAAAAAACAAATGGTACCTAATGGATGTTTCAGAATAGGTTTAATGTGTTTTGATCAGGCTTCACCCAATTAGTATGTAAACAGCAGAATTGGCATCTCCTAGAGTCTCCAAACTGTTTTCAAGGGCATCCTCAAATATCCTACAATCTGTGAGTCTACTGAAGGGCTGTATGGGTTGTCTTGTTCTCACATGTGAAAATGAGAAACGGGTACATTTTTCTCCTCACCTGCAGAATGGTGAGATATTTTATGACAGTCTTGAGACTGTTTGTGCAAATAGAGAGAATCCCTTCTGTTGTTTAAATTGTATAGCTAAAACACAATAGCTCGGTTACATAAAATTTATTAACCAGAAACATCATAACTTTTAAAATTAGAATCATTGTATTTTTAGTTCAATCAGTAAGTCCTTCTGTGATTTAAAAGGACAAAACCTAAGTCTGGTGCACTGATATTCTGTTCTCACACATATAGGGCTGAAACAGATGGCCCTGAAGGGGCAGCTTCATGCTGCCCCTTTGAGCACCAGATCAGGGCCATGGCAACCAAATGCCACAGCCCCAATCCGCTATTTGCCAGCTCAAAAAGGCAGCAAAATGTTTATTGTTTTAGCTATGTGAAGGTTTCTAGGATGGGTCAAAACCTCCATGTTTTGTAGTGGTTTTGAGTCATTTTTTTTACATTTGGGAGGGGGCACCCTTTCGAGGCATTTGGGGATTTGAGAGGTTGCAAAATCAGACCCTACAGGCTGCATGCAGCCTCTGTGTTGTACCTTGCCTACCTCTATTGTACATCAACCTGCAATGTTCAGTTTAAAGGGCAGATTATTATTATTATTATTATTATTATTATTAATTTGTTTATGCTTATGTTTATGTTTATGTTTATTTATACCCAGCCTTCCTCCAAGTACAGGGACTCAAGGCAGCTATTAATAAAAAGGCAAGTTGTATTGAGTTCAGTGGAATCTCATTGTATCCAGGCAAGAGTTATAGGATGCCAGCTTTAATTGGCTGATTGGAGTGAAGACACTTATTGGATTTTGTGGAAGCTTCAACGTGAACATACACTTAGTGATTTTTGTGGGGGGTTGGGGATTAAGGTTGTGGTGCAAAGCCACCATGTTTTGTAGTGGTTGTGAGCATTTGGGGTGGTGAAAAAAATAACCTGCGAAATAGCCTATAGTATTTTTAGAATTGTATAGATGGGGGAGCACTTCTGGATCATGTACCTATTTTGTCATATTTTTAATATTGGGAAACCATGATTAGCAGTAGGTTTCTAACAGAGATGCCTACGTAAAATGTCGAAGTAGACACATTTAATTTTTTCACATGAAATTTTACAACCCTTTTTTTCTCCTGCCCTTCAGTACAAGGGAAAGCATATTTATGAAGAAACTTTAAATACTGATGCGGATTCCCTAATAGCTACACACACAATCTTTTTTAATGTAATAAAGAGTTTATAGGGTGGCAGCTTTAATTAGCCAATCTGAAAGTCCTATGGGCTTTCTAAGCATCTACGATTATATATTGTACAACTAGGCCATTTAGCTTGATGAAAAGGTTCCTGCTGTTCTGGAGTGTCTAGAGCTGGTCTCTGACCATAGCTGATGGCTGCCATTACCTTATTTGGGGGAGGGGGTGTCAATTTCAGTGGACAAGCTCATCCTTGTTTGCATACAGCTATGATTGATTCACTGAACTGAATACAAGGCATCCTTTAAAGTCTATTCAGTCATAAAATCCCAGTGAGTTGAATGGGATATACTCTCAGGTAAGTCAATTTGAAGTGTAGATTTAAATAGTTCTCCTTTGACTATAACATGTTTTGGAAGAAAAACCTGATCATCATCACAACTGACAATTAGCTACAAGCAGACTGTACTACATAATGCAAAAAGTGTGTAGAGTTCAACTGCAGACTTGTTGAAACTACCAAAACATACCACTCTAACTGTTTAAATCAGTTTCTTTGTTGTTTTTGTTATTGCGTATAAAAATGCCCTTACAGTATATAGCTAGGTGAAATATTAATAAAATATTGTTTGCTGGGTTTTTTTTTAATGTTTGTAAAATAGGTAGCATTTGGAAGTGCTTCTTTCCTTGTCAGTCTAGCTGCAACACACTCTGTTCCTCTCTGTCCAGGAAAACTGTTTCTAATTGATCTGACATGGAATTTAGTAGGAGATATGTATGTTGCAACCCAAGCACCATCCTTGTATGCTTTGTAAAGTGATCACCATATGGGCCTTATTTAAAATATTTGAGGTTTCTATCTATTACCATTAGCAAAACTGAACCGCAATTTCATCTCAAATTTATATTTCCTGAACACTGAATAATTTTGTCTGTATAGAGTAGTACATTTTATTAATGAAGAACTCTTTCTTTAAAATTTTGACCAAAAGAGGAAAAACATTCAGAACTATTTCCACTTATTTACGCAATTAAAGATTTTCATGGGGATTTAATAAGGGACGCTTTGCTAAACGGAAAGTGCCATACTCGAAGCTGCTAGCTCTAGACAATAATTCATTCACCACTACTTATTTTGGGGAAAGGAGCAATTATGAACCCCAAATTTTTACTGATTGGCTTCTATTTTAAAATTTAAAAGGTATAACAACTCTTTGTTATAGTTAATAGTACTAAGTTATGAATGCTGATGGCCTTCTACTGCAGCCTTAAATTGCCTTGAAAAAGATACAGTTTCTTTAATTAAAAAAGCTGCACTGAACTAATCCCTCTAGCTGAAAAAAGAAAAGTTTTAAGCAATCTCTTTCTGCTCTGGGAGAGAAAAGCAGACAATACCATAACAGATCAGAAACATAAGCTATAGTGTGCAGCCAGGAGCACAGCAGGGAACTGAATACTGCTCCGACTGTGTCATTTTTTAATCCCCCATCCCAGTTTTCTCCGTCTGACCTCATGCTGAGATGAAGTTATCACAGAAGACAGCTTTACTCTTACCAATGAATCCAACCCTGGATCTGTATTATCCTTAGCAGATCAAAACACCGCTTTCATCAAATAGCATTATCTGCATAAAAGGCATGCAATTGCCTGATAATTTCACCCAAACTATGCTATTCATTTAAAGGACAAGAAGAAAAATGTAATTCATGCCTTTTCTTTTTCTTGAAAAAAGCTAACTTATACTTCACTCATGGGAACTTTTTCTTTTTTTAACTCAAGATCTCAAGAAGGGTCCATTAAAAAATTTTCCCCACCCAGTTTACTATTAATTATTGGAATATATCTGTGCAGCTTGAGGGACAAAAGTATAAGGCTTGCAGAAAAGAGGCAGTAAGAATCTACAAGGCACATTTAGCAGTGATACTGCTTCCTTTAGCTATGCTTCCAGAAGCCTAAAAATAAAATCATATGTGACATATGACACAAGGATGCATTTAAATGACAGCAAAATATTATTTAAAAACCTGAGTTGTGTTATTTTTACTGTAGGTGCATATCAGAGCAATTATATTTTTTGTATTACATGTTATAGTCTTTCTATAAGATTTCAAAACATAGTTTTTATATCTATCCTATCTATTTTATGAAGCTGTTTTTGTAATATATTGGGAAATACTGGAGATTTCAGTGAATCTTTAATGTAACACATAAGGCTGTATATTAAGAATAGCAATTACAAGTATAGCTGATTTAATGAGGTGAATGAGTTCCTGGGAACAACTTTAACAGAAACTTTGGTACCAGAGTCAGAAACAGCATGTAAAGATTAGATATAGGTTCCAGTACCATAAAAAAAAGAAGGGCAAAGTTTTTATCAAAAACTAACAATGTGCCCATGTGAAATGAAACAACCAGGTCAGAGAGCTTTACACAAACTTCTAGAGACCATTTAAAATTTTCCAAAATTGACCCAATGATTTCCCCCTCCCCCATTTCATTGGCATCCAGTTTTCTTATGATTTCTATTTTATTGACAAAACCCATAGATCTATTTTTTTAAAAAAGTTGGGGGAGCAGGTGTGGCAGGATAATCTGTTCTCTCCTTTTCATTCTGTTCATGCATACTCAGGAAGGGATTCAGCTATTGTTTAACTTGCCTGTTGTACCAGGAACATACAGCCACAGAAGGATTCGCTAGAGGGGAATCCCATTCTTTTCCAGATCAAGCTGCCTTGTTGACTGCACATGTGCTGCTGCAACCCAATACCAACACATCTGTGTTTCTCTAGTTCTTTTTTCACCATCTTACCAGTGCCAATGCTGCTAAGAAACTTTAGCTAGGTAGAGGATATAGGAAAAGAGAGGCTGGGAGGTGTTAAAAGACTTTGTAAAAAGGAGTGTCCTTGTTAGAGACTTTGGGGCTTTACAGACCGCCCAGAAAGGGTGGCCTGTAGCCACCCTTTTTTTTGTGGTGCAACTGTGCCACAGCAGCTAGATGCTGCTGCGCAGTTGCGCCACAAAAAAGGAGTGGGTAAATGGCGCAACAAGGGAAAAAGGAGCCATTATGTGCCTTTGCACTGCAGCAACTGCGCAGCTCCGTCTGGAAGCTGCACAGTTGCAGCAGCGCTATTATATACGCCGTGTAAACGGTGTTATGTAATGGCGCTGGTGCCATTACATGTTAGGGTTCGGGAGCGTGTAAATTATGCGCACTCCCGAACCCTAAAGACACCGCCACAGCGCCTCTTCGTGCCCATCTGTTTCGGGCCTTTGTTAACTGAAGTATACCTGTACAGTGTGATATAAACCTGCATGCTCCATTAGGATAATTGCTGTGTCCCTGAAGCATGGTTAGGGTGCCCCTTTTCATTGACTGAGGAAACCCATCAATGAGCTCTATCTACCTATCAACTAAGTGAGGAAACCCATTAATTGTGCTACTCCCCAGCTGTAAACCATTGCTGTCAGGGCAGTGCAATATTGGCAGTTGAATGGTGTCAATGTCTCCTCCTTTCCCCTTGTCCCTACTCCCTCTCACTATTCCCAAGCAAGCTGATTCCCCTTATTTTTTTCAATTTATTTATTATTTATTTCTATTTATATTCTTTTGTTTTAAAAAAACTTTTAAATCACAGTATCAGAGCTCTGGAATCATGTGAAAAAGTAATCATCATCATCACCACCACCATCATCATCCCAAAAAACATGCTGGGTAGGGCATATCACAGGGGAGGTAGGATTAAGGGGGAGTCAGGAAGAGAGTGTGATGGCAGAAGCAGCCCGCAGGTCCAAAACACTGCAGAAATAATCCACTTTGAGACAACTTTAACTGCCCTGGCTCAGTGCTAGAGAATCCTGGGAACTGTAGTTTTGTGAGACATTTAGCCTTCTCTGTCAGAGAGCTCTGTGCCACAATAAATTACAGTTCCCACAATTCTTTAGCACTGGGCAGCTAAAGTGGTTTAAAACTGGATTATTTCTGCAGTGTATTTTGAACCTCTGTCACACGACTGAGAAGATGAGCAATAATGGCTGCTCTCAAACAGGTATAATTCCGGTTTCTTTAAGAAGCACGATTGTTGTGAGAATGGGGCTCATGCATTAATGTCCGTAGAGTATGAATTGATGGGTCATTTTAACATGAGCCTATAGGACTCTGAAGAACTTCAAAAGAGGCTCTTCTTGCAATGGCATCCCTAGGCAGATTAGGTTAGCTCCTTGTTGTCCTTCGACTAGTAAATACTTTTGCAAAAAAATAAAATTAAAATAAAATCAGGCTTGGTCTGACTCGTAACTAACAGGGTCTAAATGTTCATGTTAGAGTGACTTTTAATCTTTTATTGTGTTCATTAAGCTGGTGTTTTAAAGTTGTCTAATACCTGTCTTAAATTAATACGTCTTTTATATTTATATTTAATTGTGCTTTGTTTTAATATGATACAAGACATCTTGCATTCCAACCTTAGGAGAAAGGTGGGATAGAAATGAAATACAGTAATAAACAAACAACACACAAGTGGACTTTCACTCAGACAGTGAGACTTCCCCTTGCTTCCCCTCCACTTCACATCTGTCATGTGCTTCCAAATTTGCTCCCAACACTCTGGCTGCATCCACACTGCAGAAATAAACTGGTTTGACCCCATTTCAACTACCATGGCTCAATGATATGAACTGTAGTTCATTTTGGCACCAAAGCCGAGAACTGGTGCCAAAACAGAGTTCTCAGAATTCCATAGCATTGAACCATGGCAGTTAAAGTGGTGTCAAACCGGATTGTTTCTGCAGTGCGGATGCAGTCTTAGTATATGCGTGAGGGCTTCTGGGGATACCTGGAGGAGTGGGGAAGCCTTCCTAGAGGTTCTGCCACATTTCTTCTTGCTTTTTATGCTGCTAGAGACCAATCACCTCACTGATTGGGTGCGGGGGGTGCGTTTCGCACCCCAAAGGAGGGGTGACATCTGGTGGGGTCCTCCAACCACTGTGGCAGAGGGATAAGCATGCCCTTTCTGGCACTGTTGCTGGCCCATCTGTGTCCCCAGGGAGGGAGCTGAGGTGATGACAAAGGCATCAGGTGAACAAGTCAGTGAAGGAAGGGAAGGGCATGCTGCTGCCGCATCTCAGGGAAGCCCCCCCCCAACCCGGTCTCACCAAGCCTTGTGATAAAACTAATAGACTAATACAGCTACTTCTTTGGAAACTACCTTCTGCTAGAGTTCTCCATTTCACTATTGCATGGACAACCCTTTACAGTGGTCCCCCAGGTTACGAAAGTAATCCGTTCCGGCACCACTTTCGTAAGCCGAAAAAATTTGTAACCCTGGGGACCACTGTAAGTATAGGGAAAAAGTTGGCGCGATTTGAATTTCGCGCCGCTTTTTTTTTGGAACCCAGGGTTTTCTTCGTAACCCGGGGCCATTTTTTCGGCTCCGGCTCTTTCGTACCCCGGGGTTTTCGTACCCCGGGGGATTCGTAACCCAGGGGACCACTGTATGTATTAATTATTTAAAATAAATGTGTATAGACCGCCTATGCAGACTTCTTGTGACTTCTGAGTTAAATCCAGTGGCTAGCAACTTAGTCCTAATTAAAATTAAATTAATGGAAACTTTTCAAATCAACACTTACATAAGTTTCATGGATTCAGTGAGTCTATTCTAATTACTACTAACAACTGTAGTATTAATCCAAGCAATTGGATTTAGCCCTTGATGTGATGGGCTATGCAACTCTGAATTATATGAAACTGTATGAGAAAATCAGACTTCATTACAAGCAGGTGGAAGAGAACTAGCCTACGGGAACATCTAAATAGTGTCTAATGGAGTTTTACTATATTGCAAGTTTTTATTTAGTTTTAATTTCAATTCTTGCCTGTGTTGCCTAGGTCAGTAATTAAAAGGGGGTGTCAAATTAATTATAAAACTTAAAAAATTATGGTGCTGGGGGGGGGTAGCAATATATTACATTAGAAAGATAGGAACCCTCCTGCTTTTAGGTATGTTCATGTTAGCCCATGACAAGATGCACTTTAATGTTCCTCTAGGACTAAATGGATCAACTCAATTATTTAGAAATGCCTCATAAGTCACAAAAAAACATAAATCTTTTTCTAGATGGAACACAACACTACCCTTTTTCATTTATTCTTCAAAATCTATTTTTCTGTTTGTTTATATCTTATTTATATCCTATCTTTCTACCAAAAGTGGGACACAAGCAGCTCACAGCAAGATTAAAGACATGTAGAGATAAAAACATAAAGAGTTTTAAAGTTGGAATCTTATTCAACAAGTTATAATATTAAAATGCACCGGAACTGTACATTAAAACACTTGGTTCTTAAGAAGTACATCACCCACCTGTTAAAGGCCACCTATGGCAGTACTACATCACCAACCTATAGCAGCCAAGCAGTTACCAAACATCTTCTGTCAAGGTTTGACCCTTTCATAATCTCTACCCGGGTTTGACTAAAAGTTTTCTTATTCGCTAGTGCACGGCAATTCAGGCCAATAATGTACAGTTTTAGGCTCAGAGAAAGCCACCAACCACTTTTTCCTAATACAGGAAATATTAAAACTCCTCTGAAGGTAGCAATTTCTGAATTGCAGTCCAACAATTCCAACAATTGAACAACGAACACCTATAACACCCCTTTCCAACTAGATAGTTCATTCCCAGCATTGCTACTGCATTGCCTTTCTCTAGACAGAGCTTTGAACATTAATTTTATTTGTCAAAAAAGTAAACTATTAGACGTTGTTGACTATTTCTTCTTAAAGAAACATGTTTGCCATTGCTCATTATTTTGAGAGTAACATACTTTGTACTCAAATACACTCAAAACAGGGAAAAAAGGGCCACCCTAGGAGACTCACCCTAGTAAAACCCCTCACATCACTTTCAAATCCTAGTACTTCAGAAGTAAGATGTAAATTTTACTGAATATACTTAAAAAGTAGCTTTTACAGCTGTATCATCTCTTTGTGAAAATAATGTCATTATGCCTTTGTTATCCTCTCCCTCAAGGTAACACATGGCAGGCAAGTTTACTTCTTACCTCTGTCTTTATCACACAGTATAAAAGGGGAAAGGAGCCAGGGTCTTCTAAGACTATTTCATACTTTAGGACTGTTGGCAGTGAAACACCATCAGTGCTTTCATTTACGGAGAAAGAAATACTGGGGCTCTTTAGAAAAAGAAAAACACATCTTCTCTCCCCTGTACTAGAAGAGTGGGAAGTTCTGCCAGTTACTCCATGAAGGAAATGCAATTTGACCTGTTTGAGTGCACTTTCATCTGTTCTGATTTCTTCATTCCTGAGCTGACTGCAATCAAAAGAGTTGCCAAGGCTGGGATTCCTGGTGAGTTCTGGCACAAGTTCAATACTGAACACTTGGCACAGAAAATTGTTCATTTGGCACTCTCAGACTCAGTCACTCCAGCAAGTGGATGGACACACAGAAATGTGTATCATTCCATCAGACACAAGAACTGGATGATGAAGAATGTCCATATTCAGAGGGGTTTTTTCCTTCATTAATCAGGGCTCAGTTTTCAGAAGTCTGAAAAATAATGTTTTAGAGGATGTCGTGTAAGATTCCCCCCCCCCCACATCTAAAGTTTTAGACCAGAAACATTTCTTAGATTAGGTTTTGATGCCTTTATTAATGAAAGCCCTTTGATGTTTCTCAGAGACTTGCAACTCCAGTAGGAGTCTCTGAAAGGCTAAATTAGTGGGCATAGCAAAGGTGAGATACTCAAAGGAGGATAATACATTTATATATTGATATGCTCAGAATATTTTAAAATAAATTCTGAATTTAATCCAACATGCCTTTTCATTTTCTCCAGATAGCTGTCAAACGTAAGCTTTTTTCAGTCTACTTACAGAGTCATCTTTTATCTCAAACAAACTTCCTTTCTGAACTGCATCTGAGGAAGTAGGTTCAAGTCTACAAAGTTTATCGGACTCACTTTGGCCCCCGACCTGGGCACGGGCAGGGGACATGCGTGTCCAAGTTACAATGCACTTTATCGCATGCTATACTGTCCCCCATGCCATTGCTCAACCCTAACCTGTCCCCGAGCTGGGCTCAGGCATGTGAATTTTGAAGGACAGAAGCTTTCCAGCTGAGCAAAATCACGTGGCTGAGCCCGAAGAGGAGACAGGTTAGGGCCAGGTGATGGCATGGGGATGCCTTGAGGACAGTATAGTTTGCGATAAAATGCATTTTCACTAGGTGATTCACATCACCTGCCCATGCCCGGATCAGGCGCAAAAGTAAGTGTGATAAACTCCTACAAAAACTCATGCTACCAACATCTTTATTTCAGTTATTGCTTGTAGCATTGCTCAGGGACCATGGCAACTGGACCACCCACTCCAGAAGTAGGCCAGTGCTGGCAGGTGCAGATTAAATCTGCTCTTTTGCTATGGACTTTGGACTGCTTTAGTCAGCCTCAGAACGGCTTCTTCCCACTTCGGGGGTGTGCATCATCTAAACACCATACCCCCAAAGCGGCTGGAAGCCATTCTATTTGGCCTGTCTGTTTCGCACCTGAGATTAACTGAGTAAAAAAAGTTGTAGCATAAACCTTCATAGACTTGATTTGCTTCCTCAGGTGCATGTGTTCTGTATCTGTGGAAATAGACCAAATCTATGAAGACTTATGCTAAAGCTTGTTTCATTCCATTAGAGATGCTAAAAGATCCCTTTGCATGCTGATACAGCAGACTAGCACAGCTCTGGAGACATAAGAGCTTGTCGCTAGATGTTTTAAATCAGGTCCAGGCTCCTGGGCTGCAGCTGGGATGTGGGATGGAGGCAGGGATTATCACAAACTAAATCACAGCGGAATCTCCGGTTGCCATCAGCCTGGGTCCAAGCCGCTCTTCACCAGCACTTTTTAGAAGTCAGAAAGCTTTATGATCTATACTGTATAGCCATATATAGATTTACCTGGTTACCTGAAATACTGTGACCTGCCTCTCCAAGCTCTAAAATCTTTCTCTTAATTCTTCAACCTTCACAGGCACATCTGGTGGCAATGCAAGAGAGAGCCTTCTCGATGGTTGCTCCGAAGCTCTGAAGTCCTTTCTAGAGAGGTTAGATTGACTGTCTCCTTGCTATCCTTTTGTCAGCAGGTGAAGGCCTTTTTTATTTTAAAAGGCTTTTATGTTAAAAAATAAAGGGCTTGTTTTAATGTGTTGTACTACTTTTTATCCTCTGCCTTTAAATTGAGATGTTTTAAATTATTCTAAATCTATAGAACGATTAATGCTATTTTAAGTACATTTGTGTAAAGTTTTTAAAGCATTTCTACTCAGAAAACATTTCTTTTTATCCTATAAGTTGCCTGATTACCTGTTTTGGGAAAAGTCAAGCAAAAAATACAATATTATATGCAATATATTAAACAAATATAATTTTTTAAAAAAGGAAAGCTAGTCCTTTACACAAAATATAAAGGACAAGCTTTCCTTTCAGTTCATGTGAGTGCATTGGATACTGTAATGTGGATTTAAACCCGACAGTTATGTTTTCTTTTCTATCAAAACTATGTAACTGATGTTATCTCACTCCACTTCTTCTTTCTTGTGGAAATATTTCCAAAGTAGATACTCTTGTGCTACTCCTCCTTTTTTTGGTAAGACATGGGCTCATTAATCAAACCCACTGTGTAAGTGACAACTGTCTTTTTTCAATGACAGTCACAGATACAAAAACAGCGTATGACCTACAAGAAGAAGAAAACAGCTAAAGTAGCATCAGCAAAACTAGAGGAGTAGTCTAATTGGTGCTTCATATGCCCTATTCCCAAGATTGCAAGGAAATGTATGGAGATTGGAGTATCTGCCAGTTTTGTTTTCTCCCATCTCCCATCTTAAGATATTTCCATCCCAAATATTTGAGAAAGTTTTCCAAACAAACCAAACCAAACCAAACTGAAACACACCCACCACACAATGCAGTGACTCAATTCAGTGAGTATGGTAATAAGAAGTGGAAATATTAGTTCAGTTCTAAGATGGTAGAATTCACAGAAATTTAAAGCCAGACTTCTAAGAAATAAGCACACAGAGGTTTGAGTCTGAATGGACAATCTATCAATTTCACTTTCTTCCATGTCCGAACTTTAAAAATCTCATTTCCCCCTCATCTTAAATATGAGGGCATGATACATTCTTATCAAAATGAGTTGAACACAATTCTCAGCTGTACTGAACTAAGGGCTCCCTTAAAGAAAAAAAAAAAAGGTAGAAAGGGAAAAGTAGTAACCAGGATGGGAATTTCGTGCCTTCTGCTTTTATCCTGCTACTCCCTGATTTCCAAAACCTGAAAATATTACTTTACATACAACTCTCAGAATGCCCCAGCCAGTACAGCCACTGTCCATAGGTTGTAGTGATGTGCCATTCATTTGTTTATGCAAATATGTTTCAGTCTATGCAAACAGAAATTGTGTTGTACCTCAGAATCGCATTGATAGGTCTTGGGGGATAGAAAACTCAACATTGAGGAGGTAAAGTAATGGTGATTCTTGGCAGAATTGAATTTACTACCGCTATGCAAAAGCAACAAATCCAGAGATCTTCCTGTATATTGCAAGCAATGAAGAAGGCTATAACTACTCCTGTGCTGAAGGTGGTATGTCTGTAAGCTCAGCTAAATGCAGAGCCACTTCTTGTCTTGAGATAATGTAAGTTCTAAAGGGCTGCTTAAATGCCTGAGAGACCAAGACCTAACAGAATAGAGTAGTCCCTGAAGAAAACATAAGTAATTTAGAGAGGAAGAAGAGAAGCCCTGATCCCAATGGGGATTACTGTTGATAAGTCTGTGATAGTACTAAAACAAACAAATACTTGCTGCATTGTTGAAGGAGAGAGCATCAGGAAAGTTATTTTCAGGTGCTATATGTCATTTTATATATATTTTTTTGTTAACTTCCACTGAAATAAACAGCAATTTGTTGGGTCCCTATCACTTCCAGTTTTGTAAATACAATCCGCAAACCTCCTGATCTTATGTGTTAAATATGCAGTTCAAGGACTCTATTATGGCAGCAAACAGATGATGCAGCTGTGTGAGACAAACCAAGTACAAATGATGCAGAGTGCTCTAGCTATATATCAGAATGAAATACTAAACATATTGAGATAATAACAGCAAGAAGGCTGCTAAAAGAAATACCCAGTGTCTCATAACCTATTATTTAAACAATTTTCACTACTAATACAATATTGAGAATGGAAAACGGCCAAAACTTGGCAATCGGGAATCTCTCTGGCATAATAAAATCATGCCCTTAGAGTGTAGCAGCAGAAATCAGCCCAGTCATTTTATCTCCACAGTACACTTACCATTTTGCACTGGAAAGGTACCAAAAGAAGGACTATAAAAAGACCTATGTCTGTTAATGCAAATAATGTTTAACTGGTTTTTTATTTTTGCATGAGCTTTCGCAGATATAAGCCCAGCAATTTGGATGCTTACAGAGTGATAATAAGTGCTCTGTAAGTATTTGAAGATGTGCGCTTATCTCTACCAAAGTTTATGAAAAATATAGCCATCAGTCAGTCTTAGAGTTGATGTTACGTTCTGTCTTTTTCCTCCTCCCACCCTCCCTTCTTTTTATACTGCAAGAGACTAATACGGCTACTTTGCAAATAATGTTTCCTGTTACCAGCAAGCAAAACAAGTTTGTATTGATATACTTTCTAAACCAATCAGGAAATCAGCCAAACATATAAACATTATTTTTCAGGACTACAAAAAGCAGCCAACATGATTAGTGGTTAATGGCCTTCTAAATGTCCTCCAGTCAGTTATAGCCAAAAGCTGGTTTGTTATAGACAAAGGCTACTCGCCCTACCATGCCCAGAGTTCAGGTTTAGTAAATTCTTACCCAGGCTGACTATGTACTCATTTGTCATTTGATTCCTCTGTTTGTGGCTCAACCACTGACCAATGAGATTGATTTTTCTGAGTGGTCCCAAAGCATGTGTCAGATCAGCTGAATGAATGGTGTAATCAGGATTACACTGTTTCTTTACAGCTTGAGTAAGAATTAACCCACTTGCCACAACTGGCTGCATGCAAAGGTTCGTGTGATATCATCTTGGTAATTTATCTGTGTGGCAGTCCAAATGTTTACATGGATGAAGAATCATTTTTAAAAACCCATCGTGACATTTTAAGAAGTGAAGCAGGATATCAATGATTCCGTGAAATTTCAACGAGCAGTAAATAATTTGTCTAAAATGCCTAGAGCATAGGGAATTTTTCATGACACTCAACGTTCTTACATTTAATCTCACAATAATTCCTTTATTGTGGTTTTTCTTCTTTTTAAAAACTCAGATTACATCCAGTATTTTGCCAATATTAAATTGTCAAGTCTTGTTGTGGGTATAAGAACTATAAACGTAAATTTACACTAAATTAACAATGACTTTCATTCTAGTGTAGACATGAACTTGGATACCATGGAGATGGGTTTTCCTATACTTGTTGCTGAAAGTAATTAGCAAAAGCTAGCAACCTTAGATATGTGGACAGAAAACAAAATAGACTTGAAACAATTACTAAACAAGGTAAATGCTGAATATGAAGAAAACAAAAATAATGACCATGGGAAAAATACATGAATTCAACCTATACAATGAAGAAATTGAAATAGTTAAAGAGTTCACGTACGTAGGATCAAACATTGATCAGAAAGGCGACTGCAGCCAAGAAATCAGAAGAATGGCAGCGATGAAAGAACTAGGCAAGATCCTAAAGAATAAAGACTTAGGACCTATACAGACAGGCACTTTGTGCTGGCCTGTGGGCAGAATCAGGGTCCAGTGTCCTCACATGGACTCCCTAACTCTGTCCCCATGGCACCATTTTGGTGTGTGCCGGTCCATATGGCACACACCATCATGACACACCTCTGGTGCTGCATCCACATGATGCAGCTCCGAAGGGGCATCATAAAGCCACACTGTCATGGCTATAGCACCCCTTGGAGGGCACAAAAAGTAGCTGCTTTTTGTGGCTCTTTTTTGTGCTCTCCTGAGGCCAGATTAGGGCCGCAGTTAAGGGGCGGCTGCATGCGGCCTCTTAGGGGCAGTCTGGAGAGCTCCTTCCAACTGAGCACCAAAGTGAGAATTGTCTAAACCATTGTATTCTCCATCATCAGGTACCGATGTGAGAGCTGGACAGTTAAAAAAAAAGTTAAGGGGGAAAAAAGCAATTGAGATGTGGTGGTGGAAAACAGTGCTGAGGATACCACAAACAGCCAAAAAGACAAACAAATGGGTCCTAGAACAGATCAAACTGCAAATCCCCCTGGAAGCCAAGATGATGAAACAGAGGCAGACATACTATGGTCCCATCATGAGAATGCATGACTCACTCAAAAAGACATTAATGCTAGGAAAGTTGGAGGGCAGCATAAAGAGAGGAAGACCACACACTGAATGGCTAGACGCAATTAGGGAGGTCATGGGCATGAATCTATAAGACTTAAGCAGAGCAGTGGAGGATAGGGGAACCATGAGATGTCTCATCCACAAGGTCGCCATGAGCTGAGGTCGACTCGAGGGCAGTTAAAAATAACAACATCCACAACAACAGTCTAACAGTGTTTATAGCAGCAAGTAATTTTTACTTTAACTACATAAATAACATCTATGTATCTAAATAGATAACCAAAACTGTATATGCAACAATATAAGGCTGGAATTCTGTTGGTTAGGCCCAACTAGAGTAAACCCTCTGAAACAATTATTGAATGGTGAGTCCACACACAGGCAAATCCAATAGATTTAATGGGTCTACTCTAGTCTGGACTAACAATAGGATTTAGGCCTGTATGGAGTGTGTGTAAAGGAATCATAGTATAAACACTGGCAATGAAGGCGGTCACTTAGATGAAGATAACTTAATTATCTTTGCTTAACTATTACTTTTAATAACGTAATATTTTCCCAAATGACTGTATTAACAATTACAATTCAAATTAATGAACGTAAGTAGAGTCTGGGGATTTTATTTTCCTGAAAATCTAATCTCATTCAAAATAGTTTCATTGAGTTTAATTTGACCTAAATATTTTATTGAACTAATAGTAGCAGATTTTGTTCTTTGTTTTGTGCAGTGTAGTACTAGAACAGTCACCATGATTGAGGGGCTACTTTCCCATCAGCCATTACACAAGTGAAGTACAGCTTCTGCTGTTTTGGCCTCTAACACAGGGAACATTATCCATAGAAGCACTAGGCAATCACAATGTTATGTTTACTTTCCTTCATGTACAAAAGCAGCATTTACAGGTGCCATATAATATTATGAAATGGCAATTGACAAGGTGCAATTGTTGCCATTTCTGTGATCAGCAGCATACTTTCAGGAACTTGACTGATCAGGGGAGCCAGAGTAGTTATGCACAATGTGCTGCTCACAGGAATACAATAAACTGTTTTGTTTTGTTTTCAGGGAAAATGAATAGAAACAAACAATGTAGCTTGCCTCTTTGCTTCAGGTCTCTCTGTTCTCAGCTTCAAACTTTCAGGTCTGTTAGTCTGTTCTTGATGGATAATTAGTTGTGTGGAAAACAGGGAATAGTGAAGCTGTTAGACATCAACAACATGTGCCATGCTGGCTGGTGAAAGGTAGGGGATGCACCTTATCATATAAAGAACTAGAAAATAGGAGTCCCATCACACTATACACATAGTGCTACACTTGAGAAGTGTGATGAGACTCCTATTTTCTAGTACTTTGCATTTCAAGGATTATGCCCGTATGCAGCCTGTATGCAACCCAGGCTTATGCCTGGCCCCGAGAAAATGCGGTAAGACCCATCTTTGAAAATTAAGCGTGCATCTATCCCATTTGGGAAAAGGTGGAATAAGGCATGTGCAATAGTCTCCAACATCTCTGAATGCATATTGTAATTTATTGTTAGCATCAGATTCCTTTCACTACTTCTCCTTCATGTTTGATAACAGAAACATGTATTGCATATAAACATTACTAAATTTTTTGCTATTAATATTTGAATTTTACACTGTTTTGCCAATCACAAATAATGGCACGGATTTTCAGTACTTGGTACTCACATTGATGTTTCTCACAGAAAAGGTCTACTGGCTCATGCCATCCTTTTAGTCATACTGCTTTGTACAAGCAGCATGCTTATTGTCATAGAGTGTCTTGGATATCTCTTCCCCAAGGACACTAGTTCTATGAAGTGTGAAGTCCTTACCTGGCAAACTGTATGAAGTCTCAACTTTTTTTTTTTAAAGATACTACCACAAAATGTAAAACTGAATAATAATAGTAGAAATAAACTTATCTCTAACAAAATAAAAAAGAAGCAAAATCATCACCAACACAACTTAGAGCTTGGGTGCTTTGAGTATTTTATAAAATATAGTTTAATTGAGAAAGGTGGCATCCAGAGTGCTTGAGACTCACAGAGAATGAGACGGACCAAGCCAAAGAAGTCTGAATGTGGTATATGTTATTATACAGATGCCCACTAGACACATCATTCAGAGGGGATCCAGCCCATAAACCTGCCATGTTTCTCTTTTCGCACCAGTGAATACATGAGAAAGAACTATTTTCATTTTATTTCTAATACATATTCATTCTGCTCAAGTGGTTTGAAGGCTTATCTCCTTCAAGAAGGCCCACTCTTGTCTCTAAAATTAAGAGGCTGATATAAGACTAAATAATAAGAGATTATTCCTGAAGTCCAGGACTGGGTAACAGTTGAAATGTAGAATTCAATGTGCTCTTTAAGTTGCAATGTTAACAAAACAAAAGCAAAGGTAAAAACAAAAAACACCCCCTCCCCAAAAGTGATATCCTGGGAATTTCTGATACTGTGACTTAAATCCAGTTGTTAATTCAAACAAGAGCAGACCCACTGACTCAACAGAACTTTCATCCGTGTTGATTTACCAAGTTCCTATTGATTCAGTAGGTCAATTCTAGTTGAAACAAACAATTGGATTTAGGTCTGTGTGTTCTAATTCATGGTACTAGAGTTGGAGAACCCCAGGGACATTACTCTGTCCAGTATAGACCTTATTGAACCAGATTGATTTAAAATGAAACATGAGGAAATGAACTACAATCAAGATAGTTGTTTTCAGATTTCAGGGTGAGCTTTATCCTAGAGCCCAGAAAGTAATTTTTGAGTAGTTGTGCAATTTGTTTAAGAGTCTAGAAAGTAATCTGATATTAACCCTAACCAAGTTTAGCAGCTTCTTACATTAGTTGTTACATAACTCCTTTTTGTTATTTTGTGGAACATTATTTACGATTGATAAAAAAATATGGTATAAAACTTGGAGCCTTTAACTCCAAAATGCATAGAATAAACTTTAAAAGTTACACTGAAAGTGTAAGTAAGTAAATGTTACTCATTAGATGTACATTTGCTAATGTTGAAATGTAACCTTGTTTTCCTAACTTTCAAAATATAAACTTGTTACAAGTAACTGTTGTTGTTGTTGTTGTTGTTGTTGTTGTGTGTTTTCAAGACATTTTTGATTTATGGCAACCGAAGGTGAACCTACCAAAGGGTTTTCTTGGCAAGATTTGTTCAGAGGGGATTTGCCTTTGTCTTCCTCCAAATCTGAGAGAGCGTGACTTGCCCAAGGTCACCCAATGAGTTTCCATGGCTGAATCTCCAGAGTTATAGTTCAATGCTCAAAGCACTGCACCCCTACAAATAACTACATTGGCGTAAAGCAAATATTTTTCTTACCTAGAATAAACACATAGAAACAAGTGGAGCTTGTTAATCATAAACAAACATCCTATTGAGTTCAATAAGTTTATTCTAGGTTGGACTAACATTGAATTTAACTGATTATTTGCAACTTCTAAGTTGTTCCCCATCTTGTGTCAAAGAAAATAGGGGCACTATCACATCATCTTTCTCTTAGAGTGGAGAGGAATTGGCACAGTGGGCCCTTCCCCTTATGCAGGGGATCCGTTCCGGACCCTGTCCCCCATCCTGTGTTAGGGAAATTCTGCATATGCTGGAGCCCCATTAGAGATAATGGGGCTCATGCCCATAGCATTACTTCTTCGGGACACAGTGGGGCTTTTTCCAGTGCAGCTTTCAGCATATACTGAAAGCCGTGTATGAAGTGGGCGCACTGTATATCAATGAACAATCACTGAAAGCAGTTGGCATCATTTTGCCTCCTGGAGCATTTTGGAGTAAAGTGTGCAGAAGCAGGCTTCCTTTCCCTTTTCATGGGGGAGAATTTGGATGAACCAAGTCTTCTGGGAACTGCTGATTCAAGGCATTCCACCTGCCCTGAGCCAGCACTTCCCAACTAATATCTTGCTTTGCCTGTGAGGTTGGCAAATTTGCCTACAACTGTAAGCTTTCCCCCAAACTCTACCATTTTCTCCACCTGCTTGGAGAGATTGACTATATTTTAAAATGTGATTTTGTTACCTTTCCTTTAGAATAGAAAACACTGGGCAAGGGGAGAGCATATGGCTTATTTCATCAAAAGCAGTCACACAAACTTGGATTAATTTTCTTTATATTTATAACCTTTGTATATTTAAAATAGAAATGAAAAAAATAATGATTTAAGACTGTGAGATTGCCAGTTATTCTTTCTATTTTCTTATTTCTTATTTATTACTTTTGCATAAAGCCTTTCTGATAAAGAGCTCATGGCCCTCTCCCCAGCAGTCCATATTTGCTCAGCAAGGTAGATTAGACGGCAAAGTGGTGAGTCAGTGACTGGCTCATAGTCATCAAATGGGTTTCACAGCTAAGGGAGGATTTGAAATAGAATCTCCTCAATCCTTTAATCTGACACTCCAGACACACCACATTGGCTAAAGTCTGTACTTTATGAGCACTATGTGTAACCAACAGAATGGTCACAGCTCACCATTGGTCAGCTCACTATTAGAACTCAATAAACTTTCTAGTTTGGCTGCCTATCTCAATCTTCAAAAGCCAAGAGGATTGTCAAGCACCTGATGGCTATAACATATGCATGATGGCACTGCCAGTTCATGTCTGAGTTGGTAGTGTCTCCTCCTGCCATTTCAGGGTGAAGCATTCCAGCCTGCCCATGCCACAGGCTACTCCTAACTGATAGGCTGCATTTAGTTTGGGAGGAACAGTCACAAATTATAGGAAATTGCAAGCTGATACAATATTGCATTTTAAAGTAATGAAACATGTTTGTCTCATAACTACAAATTTGTATGTTCACTCTGGGGAATAATCATGGGAGGCACATTTTCTGTCATGAGCACTTGGATAGTGATAGTTGGATAAGAGCAGCAGATTAAGCTAGCCTAACCACAACAGTTTTGTGTTATGGTCCTAGCCAGCAGACATGCTTGTCGCTAGGTGTTGTGCAAGTGGCAAAGAAGTACTCTTGACATGTAGATAGGAATTCCTGGTGCATATGAGTATGTAGAGCGAAATGGAAAGCTGGGAAAGAAAATATCCACAGGATGTTTCTCATGCAATTAGTCTATTCAGCTTGAAGTTGAGATAGGAGAAGAGCAGAATGGTGGAAAATTTCCCATCCAAGATACACCACATTATTGATGAAGTTAAATCTCAAAAAGCAAACTAACAGCTTCTGCAAAGTTGTTAAGGTATAATTCAAGAAGTTGATGTGAACTTATATGGTCAGAAATACACCACTGTAGCTTTCAGAGTTTGCTAGCTTTTTATGGACCATCTCAGTTTCTAAACTTAAAGCTGTAATCCTAAAACCGTTGTTCTATGTGTAATCCTCACTGAAATCAGTGAGACCTATTCGTGTGTAGTAACATATAGGGCTGTTCTGTCAATGTTCATTTGGGTACATTATCTATGCATGGGAGTGGGGAAATAGGGAGTCATGGTGATTGTTACATACAATCACTAAATTCTTTTACCTAGACAAATCTTGAAGGCTCATGAATGCTATCTTAGTATTCCAGGAACTATAAGCCAAGGCACAATAGGTTGGGAACATGTTATATTATGGAGAATCTGATTTTATTTTATATTATATATTTCACCTTTTTTTAATAGTCCCCACACTGAATGTTGAGATGGGGTAACCTAAATATTTAAGCTGAAAGCCCTTTTCTCTTCACTACTTTGAACTAAAGTCCTTTGTTAATCAGTTCTTATTCTCTACTAATTCTAACAATTACTTCACTGTCACGTTCATGGTACCATATAGTGTTGATCAGTCTTATTACTCTTTTGAGGACTTATATTGCTTTAAAAGACAAAAAGAAAAGTAATTCTCTTGAAACAACAAGCAATCTGCTCTGTGTACGTATGTATTATGCCATAATAGGAATTATCCACCTTCTATCATAATTAATTTAGAGTGGGCATCAAAGAAAAATATGGGCATAAAATAGTGAAATACATTATTTAGACACAAAGTTTCAGTAAATTCTGCTCTATTTGACAACAAACGCCTGCTATTTAATAAGATATGTGAAATACTTTAGAATGGTTTTTTTTTTATGATGTTTTATTTAAAATGTTAATGGAGGTTTTCCACAATTCAGATAATTTATTTTTGAACCACTTTTTCCTAGAATGATTCATTGTGTGTACGTAACAGTAATATACGGTCAAGTCCCTTTAAAGAACATGCATCAATCCAGTTCCCCTTTGAAGCCTACACTAAATGCCCTCTAACAGAGCACAGCAACATTACATAAATCATCTTATATGAAAAATTAACATGACATCAAATATTTATAAATATTAATGTGCATGTTAATATAACCAAAGCTGTAACAAACAATCATAACCTTGCCAAGTTTCCTAGGACAGGCGCCGTTGATAATGATATCCATTATCTCTGGAGGAATGTACATTTATGGAAGAATATGTGGGATGCAGTATTTCTTATCTGCTCTTAAATTCCTCCATTAAACACTCTACTTCATGTTTCAAATTAACTCTTTCTTTGTCCATCATTGTAATTATTCCTATAGTGAAACACACTTGTTCTCTATGAGACAGACATGCAATTGTGACTGGACAGGATAACCCAAGTGCCATTGGCACTGGAATAATGAACAAAATCTCAGTTTTATTTCGTGCACGTTTTGTCTAAATATCCCTGAGACAAAGCCTAATGGAATAACAAGCTGTAAAAAAAAATTAAGTACTTTAAAGAAAGGTATCTGAATGGCATTGTAGGTAGAACTGGTTCAGCATTACATTTCAAGATGGGAACGCAATTACATATATTGTTAGTCTTAAGTAAATCCCACTGGAACTGGTGACATGATAGCCATGTTTAAAGATATGATGGAATAAGCTTTTTTTCCCTGCTGCTTCAGAGACTAGGGTCCAAAACAAGATGCAGAAATAATCCAGTTTGAAATCACTCTAACTTCTCTGGCCCAATGCTAGAGAATTCTGGGAACTGTAGTCTTATAGTCTTCGCTGTCAATTAACACCAGTGCCACAACAAATTGCAATTCCCAGGATTCCCTAGCACTTAGGGCAGTTCTTTTACATTCTTTTACATTTACATAATGGTCTCAAACTGGATTATTTCTGCAATGTGTTTTGGACCTAGACATGGAATAATGGGTTCAAGCTGCAGGAAAAGAGATCCCACCTAAACATTAGGAAGACATTCCTGATGGTAAGAGCTGTTTGACAGTGGAATGCACTGCTTCAGTGAGTGGTAACATCTCCTTCTTTTGGAGGTTTTTAACCAGAGGCTGGATGGCCATTTGTCAGTAGTGCTTTGATTGTGTATTCCCTGCATGACAGGGTATGGGACTGGATGCCTTTGTAGTCTTTTCCTGCCGTATGATTCTGTGACTGTATAATGGACATGCTTCCAGGTAAATTGATATAGTATTTCATCCCCAGTCATGCTTTCACTCTTTTTAAAGTTCTCCATGTCACACATGCAAACACATGATTCTTTTACATTTATGTAATGGCACCTATATTAGTGTTGCACACACCAGAGGTATAGTAGGTAACAGGATAGCAGGAAATCTGCTACATTTAATCCTTTTCCTTCTTCTCATTGAGGAAAATAATAATAATAATAATAATAATAATAATAATAAATATTTATTTCTTACCCGCCCCTCTGTTGAAACAAATAGAAGGAATTAATGGTGATTGAATGGATTATTCTTCCCTCCTCTCTGCACACATCACCCAGATTCATACTTACTTTGAGGTCACAATTTTCCTGACACTTCTTCTCTTGCATACTGCTTGCCTTAATCACTTCCTATGAGATGATGCTTTTGTGCCTATTTTGGGGAGTTCTAAAGCACAGAAGCTATACTAAATGTAGCATCTGTTTCCCTCTTCTCTTCTTGAAACAAGCTGAAATGCTCAAAAGGATGCTGGATGCTATGAGGATCACCAGCTCTGAATTTCTCTGTCGTGCCTGGGATATCAAGAAAGATATTTCTGAGTTAACACTCGTAAAAATATCTGGTTGCTATATACCTTTCCTCAGCCAAGAGACTCCACCTTTCTCTTCCTTTTCATGGTTAATCCCATCTATCAACTTCCTGAAATTCTCATCTGTCAACTTCCTGAAATTCAAAACAAGACCCACTTTAACCCAATTTTGGCTGAGAATAATTAATCCAGAAGGAACATTTTTTTTTCATACTGATGTTCTTGGATTGGGACATATGCTGCAATCTGTCCTCTCCCCCTTTAGTCTCTGCTTACTATTTGTTTTGTAGCATATACTAGAACACCTGCACTTTCTCACCTCATACTAAATGAACCCAGTATGGTCTATTCTGACTAGCTGTGTCTCTTTTCCTTGCCTCAAATCACTTAGTGACTCTAGGGACGCAACAAAATGAACCTTGGGCCTTGTGTTCTTAGTATACTGCACCAACATAGAATGGGTTCACAAATAGCCAGATTAGCTTTCATTTAAGAAGGCAAGCTAAAATGTGTATTTTTAAAATAGGAAGCAGACAGTATTTGTTACATTTTCCTTTGCTAGTGTAATTAGTTGTAGACCATACACTATTAATAATTAGATTGAAAATAACAATTAATGTTTGTACACAATCATGGAAGCCACATATTCCCATATTTTATGTCATTTCCTGAAATAATTTAACCTGTGAATTGTTGTGACCAGCATTGCGTGAAAATAACTTCCACTGGTCCGTTTTACATTGGCAAAAAGAGGTGTTGTGAAGGCTGCTTGAAAACCCAGCCTTTAGATGAGAAAAAGGGAAAGTGTGCCATGAAAACACTATTTTGGAGTTTTAAGGGAGAAGAAGTGCTTTAAAAAGGAGCTGGCCCATTTTACATTGGCAAAAAGAGGTGTGTTGAAGGCTGCTTGAAAACCCAGCCTTTAGATGAGAAAAAGGGAAAGTGTGCCATGAAAACACTATTTTGGAGTTTTAAGGGAGAAGAAGTGCCTTTAAAAAGTAGTTTGATTTCCCCACTACTTTTTTAAAAAGGGTGCAGCATTGCTGGCCCGTTTTACACGGGCAAAAAAAGGCGCTTTTAGGGCTAAAAAGCCCGCATTTAGGGTTAGGGAGGGCGTAGCCTTTACACCCTCCCTAAGCCTAAAACGCATGGAGGCCGCCATTGAAAGATGGCGGCGTCTACACGGTGGCGCCGTACAAGCGTCATCACGTGCGCAGCGTTTTGACGCGCTGCGCACGTTTTGACGCTCTGGTGGCGCGGGAGGGCGCCAATCACGCCCTTCCCGCGCCGCAAAAAAAGAGCTCGATCCCGGAGCTCTTTTTTGCGGCGGGTCATTGCGGCGGGATGAGGCCTCTGGGGTGCCCGTGTGGCAGCCTAGGCCTCATCTCGCCGCTAGAAGGGGCGAGTTTGGACCGCCCCTTTTAGCCAATGTAAAAAGCACCCCTATTGCATCTAAAGGCTAAGGTGTAGTTGAATGGTTAAATGGGGCTCTGTATCTTTAAAGCGCCCATTTAAAGGTAGCGATACAAGTGCGGAGGGAGGGAAGGTGCCAAGACAAGAAGAGACCTTCAGAGCCCGGCCAGAGTGCGCCTGCACCTTCCTTCACCTCCTCCCTTTGGTTGAGAGAGTGTGACTTCTAGGGAGACAGCAGGGCACTGGAGGCGCTCAGCCAGACCAGGGCAAGCTGGCAAGAGGAGGAGGAGAAGGGGAGGGACCTGGAGCACCTCCGCTGCCCTGCTTCCCTGCAAGTCACACTCTCTCAGCCGAAGGGGGGAGGAGAAGGCAGGCCCAGGCACACTCTGGCCAGGCTCCATGGCTCTCTCCTGGCTGCCTTCCTCCTCCCTTTGGCTGAGAGAGTGTGACTTGCAGGGAGGCAGGGCAGCAGAGGGGCCCCATGTCCCTCTCCTCCTCCTCCTGTTTCCAGCTTGCCCTGGCCCAGCATCAGGAGGACCTGGAGCACCACCGCTGCCCTTCCTCCCTGCAAGTCACACTCTCTCAGCCAAAGGGAGGAGGAAGGCAGCGGGGAAGGAGGGAGGGAGGGAAGGAGCCAGGAAGAGACCCCCAGAGCCTGGCCAGAGCACGCCTGGCCCTCCTGCTTCCTCTTCAAAAAGAAGGCTGGAAAAGTAGGATGTGTCCTGGCAAAGGAGGACGTGCCTGGTCAACTTGGAAAAGGGGGGCCTCTGCTCAAGAATGGAGGACATATGGGAATCCCTCCTGGACAGAGGGCTGAAACCTCAAGACAACTCAATATAATGCTCTGACAGAACACAGACTACAACTCCCATGAGCCTTTGCTACCATTTCCCAAGATGCCTTAATTTGCAACAGAAAGCCGACCAGTATGTTCACATGTGATGAATTCTTTCGTATTGACTCTGCATTTTCTTTTTGTGTAGATGCTCTCTTGTTTTGTGTGTGATGAGCTTGTGCGTAATCACGTGCATTTCCGAACTGACCTCACTTTCTCCCTCTTTCGGAATGGTCCTGTACTCCCCCATGTGATAAGCTCCGACTGTATGGTGTACCTGCGCAATTGCGCAATTCGCAGCCAGCAAGGGAAAAAAATGTTTAAAGCGCGGCTAAAAGCCACGTTCCTTGCCGCCCATGTAGCTGCTCCACCTGTGTTTGTAGCTTTTCGACAGCTTCCCATGTAGTTGCTGAGCCACAGAAAAAACCTCAGTCTAGCTGCCCTGTACCTTTTAAATGCACACCTGGGGCTTGCTGTCTAGCTGCTAAGCATTAAGGAAAGTGCAACTTCATGTCACACTTTCTTGCCAATGTAAAAAGCCCCACTGATCTTCTGATTTATCTTTTTGTTGATCTAGCTTTCAATTTCTCTGTGTATTTGGATTTAAGAAAGCCAGTGCAGGGTGGTGTTTTAAGTGTTGGACTATCACTCTGGAGACTGGGGTTCAATTTCTCATTGGCCATGGAAATCCTACTGGGCTAACAGCCTGACTACACACTCCTAGCTCCAGAAAACCCCATGATAAGTTTGCCTTAGGGTCATCATAAATTGGAAATTACTGGAAGGCACACAACAACAGTTTTAAATTAATTTCAGCTCTATTTTTAACTGACCTTTGTAGATAAAATGTGTAGTGTAGAGGGACAACAACTTCTGTAGGAAAAGCTACTATGACTATTTGTGTTTTTTTTTCTTGTTTTATGAGTACAAAAACCCATTTTTATGAAGTCTTTTACCAATATTGTATACAATCCAACAAGCCCAAACATGCTAAAGTCCCTTACATTTCCAAAGTAAAAAATTTAAGCATATGCCTAAAATTCCATTTATTCTTCTTAACAGTTGGTTCAGGTAAGATATTTTATATATGTGTTTCACTATGTAATATGTTCTCTTTCTTTCTGTTTAAAAAACAAAGCTGTTGTTGTTTTGCATTAAGTGGAAGCAAAAAGTCCTTACAAAACTTTGAAACGAAGTAAACTCATTATGGTTCCATTTGAAAAATGTCCCCTCGTTGCACAGAATATGTACATAACTGAAATAATTAACTATCAAGAGAGAAAAGCCAAGAGCACTCAGTTAACCCAGAAGGTTGATAGCAGACTTTCTTGATCACTCAGATATTAGTTCATCACAGTATGGCTAAAAAGAAAGAAATATCCATAATACATATTATAGTTTCACTTAAAAAATTAAATGTTGGAGATACATAAACTAAGACATCTGTCACTGAAGTAAGAAGAATATTTTACTTAAAATAGCAGAATAAAAGCTCAGAGGAGTTTGTGAGGAATTTGATTTAGACAAGAAATTTTAAAAAAAGCCTTTGCTGAAGGATGTCATACTTATTTTATCAAGATAATATAGAATTTTCTGAACATATCCAGCACACAGGATCAAACATCCCATGCTACTTTTCTGGGTGGTACAAAGGCCATATTCCCCACTGAGCAATGGCATTGCAGTATGGCAAGATTCGCCATCAGAAATCCGAATTGCAGGATTTTACAACAGTTTAGAGAACTGACGAAATGGAGGCGAGAGAGAGAGAGATAAGGTTATAAATTGCAATAAATATTCTGGATTAACCGAAACCACTCAGCTATCAAAGGAAAGACTCTTTTCTATTTCCATTAATACAGATTATTAGCTAGTCAATTACCATTATATGCTCACATAAGTATTGCCCTAATTGTACTACAATGCCTAATGAGTCCTTAACAGCAAGGAACAAGCTTCAAGAGAGTGCGCTCCCCCAAAGTTGTAGGAAGGGGCCTCTCTCCCTTGGTGTTACTGACAGAACACAGAAGGGACTGCTGCAGGCGCAGAGAGCAACAGTCACTTTCTCGAAGGCAAAGGCTTTCTTCAAGAGGAGATAGGAGGCTCCGCATAAACAGTGGGAGATCTCTGTTCAAAGTAAGAGAGTCAAGAGCTCTGTTCTCGCTGATTAACATGTATAATAACAATACTCTGCTCTTTCATTTCTAATTATATTTTTAATTTTTTAACTGTGGGTTCTTATTAGCAGAAGTGCTGCATTAGGCAAAAGGATGCGCAGTCAAGTGGCGGGGATTATCTTTCATCTATCTGTGGAAATAATGCTCCTCCTGTGTAGGAAGACAACAATCGTGTTTTCAGCAGCATTAATTGTTATGCAGTTCTTTCCACAAAATAGCTGAGTTCATACAAAAAAATATATATATTCCATCAATGCTCTCTTTAGGGTGTACAGCAATGCGGAGACTACATGCATCACAAGATGTTCTGTGTAGGGATGTCTGTCAACGTATACAGAGAAGGTCTTTACACACACATTCTTGACATACAAACAATGAAGCATAAAACAGAAGATATTACTTGGATGTAATCATTCAGATTGGTGGTGTATTTCATGCTGAATATTATTAAGACGAACATACTGTCTGGCAAAAAAAAAATATTAGGCAGCTTACTGTGGTACACATTTACTTTGCAATAGGTCCTATTGGGTTCAATGGGATTTACTCCCAGGTAAGAAGATATTTATATGCGTGTTTCACTATGTAATGTGTTCTCTTTCTTTCTGTATAAAAAACAAAGCTGAAATTATTTGGATTCTTATTAGAACTGGGATTCCCAACATTTACACAGATTCTTATACAGCTTTGAGATCATAAACATTTTATGCCATTGAAATAACAGGTAAACTAAGATTCACAGATTTTTAAAAAGGGATTTGACAGATTTGTAGAGAATTGACTTAGCTCTGGTATGCTTACCTGTACATTTCTCCTATTTTACTGAACAGGGCTTAGCCCAAACCAGTATGTTTATGATTGGATCGTCAGTGGCTATTGACCATTGCAGCTGACTGGAAACAAGGTGCTTCGTCCTTTCTCTATTGGTCATTTTTTCTGCTAAAATCCTCCCTAAATGGATTTTCTAAAACTAGTGGAGAAAAATGCAGCTTGAGTGATGGCATATGCAACAGAAAAAAACAGCCAACAGGGAAAGGATAAAGTCACTCTCTTCTGCTATCCTCTGCTCATAATTTCAGTCTTCTGAAAACTGTTTTGATTTCTGCCCCCTTCAGCCAATGTTATATGTATTTGTATGTAGTATATGGTTTGGCACTCAGCAAGATATTGGAAAAGTTTTTCAACTAACATTTTCAACCTTTCATTTTCTTAGGGAAAAAATGTCATTTTTTAAACATCTTCAAAACCATTTTAATGCTTTTGCCATGTCCAGGAATATTCAGTTTCCAAATAATGCTACCCCACCCACCATAAATTAAATGCTGTCAGGTTCTGAACTATCCTCAGCTGTACTACCACTAGATCTATCTAAAACCAAGAATCAGAAGTGGTCACAACCAGAATTGGACACTTTGCTTTTGCTTTCTAGGTTATATCTTTAACAATATAACAGCATGTCAAAATAAATACTAATCTGAATATAGGTCTCTGAAGAAGCTGTGCCAACTCATGACAGCTATTGTACATACGTAAACTGTCCACATAAATGGAGGTGGAAGAAGCAAACAAATTTTACAACACAACAATATACCACTACAGCATCCATTGGCTTTTAATGTGGGTGCTTAGAACACAAGAACAGGTCTGGGCAACTGTGATAAGTCTAGAATCAATTGTCTGCCCCTGAGATCCTTCATGAGCTACATAAGCTGCCAAAACTGGGGAGAGGAAAAGACAGAGAGAAGACGAGGAAAGGGGAAAAAGGCAAACCAGAAATTGCTGCAAGTCCACTTTAGGTTTTTTAAAAATAGGTTTTTAAATGTTAAATGTTACAAAGTGCAGAGGACAGCAGCAACAATCCAGGCCATGAATTTAAAAATACAAAAAGATCTCCTGGAATATTTTTCTTCCTTAATAACTAACCGCACATTTCCCAATTGTTTTCAAGGAACTAGTAAATTTAATATTACCTTTATGATTTGTATAGTATAGGCAAATGACTAATATTTAAGATGAAGCAAAAAAACGGATTCATCTCCTTAACAGCACGGACATTACTTTTTATACAGATTACACTTGGGAGTCCCTCTGTGAATCTTATTACTAATCATCATATTTACAGAAACCTCAATAGAACCATACAATTTGAGTACATTTATAGCACTCTTTCCATCAAAAACAGATCAATTTAAATCAAAAACATTTTATGAGGAAAATAAGGATTCTCAGTTGCTGCATTTGAGATAACATCAGAATGCAGGTCAACATCAAACACCATAGTGGTCATATAAAAGGCGCTGTGTAGCAAAGGTCAGGTTAATGTTGCTGAATGGAGAGACATTTTGTTCTTTTTTTATTTATTAAAGTGCATTCATCTCTGCTAATGGATTTAACATAAGGGAGGCGCATGGAGGGAACAAGAGTCACTAAATCTCAGACTTCCATTTTTCCATTAATATTAATATGGTTTTCAGCCATAGCTTATTGGTACTGTACAAGCTAAGAAGTCATTATGGGACAAAGTGCTTGTGCTCTGTTGGCATGTGGGTTTCTTTAAAATATAAAGCATACTAATGCAGAGAATGTTGTTTCGACACTTGTGGCCAATGGGAATCATTGAAGATGCATGTGCCAAACCTTAGGTATCTAAGCAAGAAATACAATGGGGGCATCAGAGAGTGTGGAAATTTCAGTCAACAGTTCTTGAGTCCGAAGTCTTTGCCCTGCCTTACGTATAAGCACAGCACCATCTGCAAGGAGTAAACAGCTAGTAGATGCTGTCTGGTAGAATTTGATTTATCAAAATAGATATGGTTAGCTGTGAATTCTATCATCAATAGAGATGAAGCCTGACTGCTTTTCTTCCAGATGGGATGTTTTCAATAGCTTGGTCCCATATAACATCTTGAACAATACAAATATAGTAATTCACACTTTTTGAATGAAGGAAAATGAAATTGTTATGCCTGTTTCTGCTTTTTAAAATCTCTCTGCACAGTATCTGTTATGCCAAAACACATATACATGGTATTCTTCAATGAATCCCTAGGATCTCAGTGCTGCGCATGCTTAACCTGAGAGTAAATCTCGCTGAATTCTGTGAAACTTACAAGGTAGGGATAAATATTACAAAAAATAAACAAGTAATATTTTTGTGGGCAACGGCTAAAAACTCTGTTCATCAGATGTGAGACAGAGGCAAAACAAAACACAAAGCAAATAAGAGAATGAATTTCTTGAACTTTTACAAGCACTAAGAGGACATTGATTTAAATGAAATATGTCCTAGCCCCACTCTAAATTTGTTTAATTCATGCCCATGTGGAATATGTGTCCAACTAAAACAGTTTATTATATATTAATTAATTTTAATAAATAAATGCAAATAGTTGAAAACAGAGGAGAAATGGTACATCACACAGAACCTAGAGGTAGAGGTACTTTAGCAGTGAATGTTAATTGTTTAGAAACAGCACAGCCTCTGAAAGAATATAAAAATGGACAGGTGGGAGGAAAGAATCTACAAATGGAATAATGAGTTGTGTCAGATTCATTGGAATTCTAATTTTGCCATTTCAGTCAGGCCTGTCATATGTTTCTTCCTCTTTCTAGTGGATATTGAAGGGTTATATTATTTGTATTATTATAATGCAATTGTTTTACCAAAGTAAAAACGAGGAGTTGGATCTACTAAAGAATTGTATTTCATATTTTCATCCAATAAATGATTTCACTATAAATCCATTCATCCCCTTCTGTTATTACAGTTTTTGGGTTGTTGTTGTGTACCTTCAAGTCACTTCCAAGGGAGGAAAAACCCAGAGCATGTGTGTTTAACTCAGGTAAAATATGATGTAATCTGGTAGACGGATTGTTTTAAATTGGAAAAACTCCCCTAACTAAAAAGCAGATATATAAATGTTGATGAATGGGTAAGGCTATTAACTACTTTGTACAGCAAATTAAATATAGAGAAAGAGAAATGGTTTTTAATACTGCAAACAATGTTGCAACAGATACATGGGAAATAGCTGTTTCACATCAATTAGTATTTACATGTTTTGCAAGCTAAAGTAAAATATACTTTTCATTATGTTCCTAAAATTAAAGAATGGGTATTCAGCTATATCTTTAAATTTTCATATAGCTGAGGCTAGTTTAGGCACGTCCGATCATTTCAGCATAATGAATTTCTCTGCATAGATCATGAGTCTACTTAGAGTCATAGCAATATTTTTCTTTTAAATGTGAATCTAAGGAAAACATAAATAGGCTGTCTCATTTTTATGTAAGGCATTATTACACTTTACTAATGAGAAACGTGGCATGTTATTTCCTATTGCTTTAATATGAGCTACATATCATAAAGTATCTGTGTTACAATATATACAATTACCTTACCTCTGATCCTAGAAAGAAACAGCATGTACATTAATATGACAAGAACCCAGAATCTTATGGGATGTATGTTTGTGGTACTTAGGGAAACAAGGGAGTTAAAGGTAATTTGACCTCCATTGGACGTGCTGTGGAGAAATCCTTTACAAGTAAAGGCTCATGTAAACCCATAATAGGAGGAGCAAATCGAAATAACATTCTTCAAAATATTTTTATCAGTTGGAAGCTTTCAACTGGGCAATTTCATGCTGTTTTAGGATCTGAACCACCACTGTGTATTTCCCTGTTGTTGTTTTTAATCCCAGTGTAACGTCATTAATCTCAATAGAATTACAGCACTTAAAATGAGAATAGCTTTGAGGTGAATCTAGCCTTGAGACTGAAAGTATATAAACAGTATATACTCTGTTTGACCAAATAACTTCTTCACTGCAAAGCTGAAAATGACAGTTGCTTGTTCTGTGCCTTTAAGTAACTAAAAACATTGTGAAACATATATAATATACACTTCTTAAATCATTCACCTCTCTTCCTTCCACCTTTCACCCCAATTAATTTTACTCACTTTTAATCAGATAAAAATAAATAAAACACACACACTTGGAAATTACAAACACATAGACTCGGAAATTAAAGTTTTTCCAGATAATTCCGATTCTGTTATATTGCACTAGTATTTTCTAAGTTGCTGTAGGTTTTGTCATACTATTAAGGCCATGTAAAAGCTTCCAGTTATTTTCCATTTCCAGAAACTATTATCTTCCTTTCAATTTTGATTGAAGAATTTATGGGATTTTATCTGCCTTCAGAGGAAAGATGTAAAAGTATATCATGAAAGCCTCCCAACATTAACAAATAAACCTAGTCATATACTTCATTTGCTTCCAGGAAGCTGCTTCCAAAGCATTTCATTTGCATATTTTCTTCTATATTTTCAAAAAAAAGAAAAATTAGGAATGGAATAATGTTATTTTTTAGAAGTAAACTAGACCTTTAGCAAAAGGATGGGACACATCTGATCCAGCTCCAACATTTGACAAAGAGAATATATCTGTTCAATCCATTCACTCATTCACTGACTCTTCACCTCAAGCTTCATTAAGATTTTTGTAATATATAATATTTTCTGTCTGTCTGTCTATCTATCGTCATCTGTCTCAGAATATAAATATGGGCAGTGTCACTGTTTGCAACTTGGTTTGTTCTTTTGTTTTTGGCGGTACTATAAACACAATCTGACCATGAGTCAAACGTCACAGAACCAGCAAAAGACTGCTCGTGTACACACACACACATGCTCACATATAAACCATTCAACATTCAAGAGCTTCAAATGTGCAAGGTACAGGACACTGAAGGCTAAAATCCTATATGCATGCCTATTAGAAAGTATAATGGAATGTTGTGGGGTTTATTTCTCAGTAAACATGCTCAAGAATGAGCTGGAGAGCAACTACTACAGGGGTTACACACTACACATTTGATCAAAGCCAAATGAAAACTGCTCTATACAGCCTTGGTGATGATTATTATTTAAAGACAATTGTTAGCCTTCTGCTAGCAACAATGAACAATCAAATCATGCCCTTTCTCTTTGGTACAGTCAGCCACTAAAAGCTACTGTGAAACAGGATTGGACAGAACATTTCATCTCGTACGAGAGTTAATTCTCTACCAGCAGTTTTTTAAAAAAGGTCTTTTTTTTTTGTAACAACCTTCAAGAAACAGGTCTGTGGGAGGCCATACTTCTTTATAAAACACATCTATTTTTCTAAGTAACGGTTAGCCTTAAGAACAATTCTTTAGATAAAGCTTTCTGTGGAACACATCCAGTTTTCAGCATGGCCTAAAAAACAAGAAAGGTGGCAAAGCTATTTTATTACAAATTTTATACCACAGATTGCTTTCTACAGCTGAATAAGGCTATTTCTGCCGGCATCTAAAATAACTTCATTTAAAATTTAAAATGTTAAATGAAAGGGGATGACACTGCTTTCCTGCTTACTCTGATATTTCTCAGGAAGTGAAGCATGATGTATAACTGCTCCCATTGACAAAACAGAATTTAGCTTCACTGTCTGGAAAGCATAGTGCTTTTGAGCTAGTTAAGGAATTGTTATGCTAGTTGTCTCATAAAAGTGCAGTGTTACACACTTTTGTTCTAACAGATGGAGATTTTCATGATAAGATATAAGAATCTTTCATGCAATATACAAAATTTACTAAGACAGTCTACAGTTAAAGAACTGGAAATGAGTACTCACAGGCTGTAACATATGCAACACATACAGTTCTCTAATGGAATAGGTTTACTTTTTTTAATGCACATATGTGTCTGTATGTACAAGCATTTTCAAACAAATCACTGATATGTCACATAAGGGAAGGATATGTTATAATAAAAAACACAGCTTCTGGTGACAAGGCATATGAAAGTATTTTCCTAAACAAGACAAAGTTAAATTTGGTAGTATGCTATCTATTATTTTAAAAGAGTTTTATCAGTGTCTGCTGAGGGACTTTGCCTTTTAACCACATTTTGTCTTTCTATAATCTTTAAGCATTTGTACTGAAATTTACTTGTAAATGACTGAACACTATCTCCTCGGGTTTTCCTCATCATCTTAAGTCTCATTCACATGACACAATTCTAGCACATTCATTCCACTTTAACTGCCATGATTCCCATCCTGTGGCATTCTGGGAATTAAAATTTGTTAAGGCGCTAGAGCTTTTTGACTGAGAATTTTAAATGCTCCTCCCAAACTGCTAATTCCACAATTTCATGGGATATTACTATGGCGCTTAATGGGATGTCACACTATCATTGTTTGGTATGAATGGTCCCCTGATCCAGCAACAGAGATTGTTGTGTACATAGCTTTCCTACAATCACAGAGCATTGTAACCACCTGTCCTTTGGTCTTCTCCTGTGTTACACTTATATTGTATTTATAGTTCAGCAACCATAGACCGGTTACATAACTCCCAAATTCATATTGGCCTCACCCAGATGTTCTTGGTATGAAAGACAGCAATAAATTGGACTAATTTAGAATGTTCCCTTCAGAACTGTGAGCTATTTTTGCTTGCTTCTGTTGTTTAGGGAGAGATGGAAGCAAAAAGAAGGATGGGAATCCTGCCACTACTGGGAAAAAGATGGCCTACAAACATCACTATCTATAATAAGAAGAAAAGAAAGATTAATTTATCTAGGAATAACTAGATAAGAATACAGTGGAGTCTTGTTACCCACAGGTTTGCCATCTGTGGATTTAAGCATTTGTGATACCAAGCCCCATTGTCCCCAATGGTAGCACATGCACATTGCACCTCCATTACAGACAACAGGACTTGAGGTCCCACATTTTTGGTACCCTGGGAATGGATCTCCCACAGTTACCAAAGTCCAAATATATTCTGTTGGAAGGAAAGAAATCTAGGAACCTTTAATGTCGAAAATGCATGTAAATGGATGAAGAGAAACTGCCAACCAGTAGTCTGTCAAGCAATATTTTTGACCTGAGGACTACATCAGATATCTACTGGTGGTTGTGGGAAGGACCTGGGTATTCATATAGACATACATACCCATATCTATATACAAATGGACATGCAAATACACGCTGGAAGTGAGGCTCTGGTTTTCTGTGGGTGTGGAAGCATTAACTTTGCCTTCATTCTAGCAATCTTGCTATACATTGCTAAAATGGGAGAACAGCTTTAGGATTCTCTGTTTGAGAAGTTTAAGCCTTTTCCCCTCCCAGTGACCCTGATTTGAATCACTGTGTCAGACACAGCAATCCCACTTGCTTCACTGGAGAGAAGATTTGGTGGCAGTGACGGGCATAGTGACTGCTCACAAGGCCTTGGCAATACACACAGCTTCT
The DNA here is from genome assembly GCA_034509955.1 of Urosaurus nigricauda. NCBI lineage: Eukaryota > Metazoa > Chordata > Lepidosauria > Squamata > Phrynosomatidae > Urosaurus > Urosaurus nigricauda. Next base: position 140,909,520 of record JAOEGL010000005.1, read on the forward strand.
GGGTTAAAGGTTCAGCTCCCTGTGCTAGACTGACAGTAATGTTAAAATGACAAGGTTTTAATCCCTAAACTACCAGAAATCCATGTCTTCATATCACTAGGTATGCATCCATTCCAGATTTTACTCCAGACTTTAAAATAGCGATCCAAATTACTGAACTTTTTTGTGTGTTCATAGGATTAACATTTTAGTCTTAAATTAAAACCCAGGGTAGATTTATTCTCCTGGAGAATACTACTCCATTTAGTTACAGCAGCAAGACTAGAAATTGCTAAAAATTGGAAGAAAAAACCCAGAATCACAAAATATCGAAAGCTGGCTGAGATGAAAATGATGGATAAATTGTCCTACGACATCAGGAATAAAAGTATGACACAATATGAAAAAGACTGGTCTCCAATTTTTGAATACTGGAATAGTAAGTGGGGAATTAAGAAAGATCTATTAAAGACCAATTGATAGCTTGCACTAGTGGACAACACAGGATAGTAGACAACTAGTAGGCAACACAGGATAATAAATGGGATGAAAAGGGAAAATTGATAAGTTCTGAATCTAACAATTCTAAAACTTCTGTACTCTGTACCCAACTCAAGAAAGGAAGACGGATGTACTTAAATGTATCATATGACACCTAATATGGTAAATATGATAACACATGTATATAATAATTGAAAATGAATAAAGATATTAAAAAAAACAGGGTAAATTTATTATCTCACTGACATGGAAGCCGCTGTCTTCCAGGCCACAATCAGTAAAATAAATAAAAAGAAATATACATCAATACCAGGAAAGATTCTAGAGCAGATAATTAAGCAGAGAGTCTGTGAATATCTAATAATAATAATAATAATAATAATAATAATACTTTTTATTTATACCCCGCTTTTCAGTCATTTAGGCTATCAAAGCGGCTTACAATTTGTTAATATTTAGACATTTCCCTGCCCTCAGGCTTACACTCTAAAAAGACACGAAACAAAAGGAAAAGGGAGAGGTGGTGGGGAAGGGGGAAAGTCCAGCATATCTTCTCTCCCTCAGAAGCCTGGACCATGGCAGATGGACTGGAGGGAGGGCTCTTCTTCTTTTTAGGCAAGGCCTGCTGGAACTGGCTCGCCTTCTCTCCCTAAGATGGTGGAGGGAGGGAGGGATCTTCTTCCTCACAGACAGGACCTGCTGGAACTAGAAGAATCTAGAAGATAATTCCATAATCACAAAAAGCCAACATGGGTTTCAGAGAAACAAGTCTTGCCAGACAAATCTGATCTCATTTTTTGATAAAATTACCAATTTGGTAGATGAAGGGAATGCTGTGGATATAGTATATCTTGATTTCAGTAAGGCCTTTGACAAGGTTCCCCATGACATTCTTGCAAACAAGCTTGTAAAATGTGGGCCAGACAAGGTAACTGTTACATGGATTTGTAATTGGTTGACTGGTCGAACTCAAAGGGTGCTCAACAATGGCTCCTTTTCAATCTGCAAAGAAGTGACCAGTGGGGTCCCACAGGGTTCTGTACTGGGCCCAGTGCTATTCAATATCTTTATTAATGACTTGGATAACAGAATTGGGGATATACTTATCAAATTTGCAGATGACACCAAATTAGGAGTAGCCAATACTCCAGAAGACAGGATTGAAATTCAAAATGACTCGAATAGACTAGAAAGCTGGGCCAATGCTAACAAAATGAAATTCAATGCGGAGAAATGTAAGGTACTGCACTTAGGACGAAAAAATGAAATGCACAGATATAGGATGAGGGACATCTGGCTGAATAAAACTATGTGTGAAAGGGATCTAGGAGTCCAAGTAGACCATGAGCTGAACCTGAGTCAACAGTGCGATGCGGCAGCTAAAAAGGCCAATGCTATTTTGGGATGCATCAATAGAAGTCTAGTGTCTAGATCAAAGGAAGTAATAGTGCCCCTCCATTCTGCTTTGGTCAGGCCCCACCTGGAATACTGTGTCCAGTTCTGGGCACCACAATTCAAAAAGGATGTGGAGAAACTGGAGTGGGTCCAAAGGAGGGCAACTAAGATGGTGAAGGGTCTGGAAACCAAACCCAATGAGGAATGACTTAGAGAGCTGGGGATGTTTAGCCTGGAGAAGAGAAGGTTAAGAGGTGATATGATAGCCCTGTTCAAATATTTGAAGGGATGTCACATTGAGGAGGGAGCAAGCTTGTTTTCTGCTGCTGCAGAGACTAGAACGCGGAACAATGGATGCAAACTGCAGGAAAAGAGATTCCACCTCAACATTAGGAGGAACTTCCTGACAGTAAGGGCTGTTCGACAGTGGAACACACTCCCTTGGAGGGTGGTGGAGTCTCCATCCTTGGAGGTCTTTAAGCAGAGGCTAGATGGCCATCTGTCGGGGATGCTTTGACTTGGAGTTCCTGCATGGCAGGGGGTTGGACTGGATGGCCCTTGTGGTCTCTTTCCACTCTATGATTCTATGATTCTATGATTCATTTTAACACGTTTTTAACTATTTAAAAGTTTGCTTGAGTCACAGCAATAACAGTTCACTTAGAGGTGAAACAGACCACTCAAAGACACTAGACTGGGGCCGTAGTGGAGCTGCACAACTTGGCAGCGTGGCAACTCCACGCTGCAGCCCCAGTCTGACTATTTGCTAGTATAAAAAGAAGCGGCAGAAAGCTGCTTCTTTTTGAGCTGGCAAAAAGCTGGCTTTTCTGCTGCCATTGCAGATTTGTAGTGCTCCTGAAATGTGCGGCGTCTAAACGCCATGCTGCAGGAGCACTGCAAAGCTACCAGTGTATAAACAGCTGGGTGGCTTCATGACAGCTTACTGCCAGCTTGGGGGCTTGTGTTATGCATATGTCACACCCCCAAGCCACTGAGAAGCCGGCTTTTTTGCTGGTCTGTTCCGGCCCTCAATTGCTTTACTTATTTTTCTTCTGAAGTTTTGCATAAAGTGATTTGTTATTAATATATGACCCAAGCAAGCCTACCACCTATTATGCATCTACCAGGAAACTAGAATAGAAATGTACTGTTATAAGAGAAGTGAAACCAGCAGTTTCAGATAATTTAATTAAGTTGCGGGTCTTCTAATATAATTCAGTAAGAATGTGAACTTTTAACTTGTGTTAACTCAATTTCCTTATGCTTTCATTTACCATTTGTTGGAGACATTATAGTGATTAGCCAAAGTCCTTCCAGCTCTTAATGTCCTCAATAAATTCTGATTGGAATTGACTGTCATTTTCTTACTATAATAAAGTAGGTATCAGACATCTGAAAAGGAAAAGGTGCAGAAAATGGGTAAGCGCAGAAAAGGGCAACCAAAATGAACAAGGGGCTGAACATCTCCCATAAGAGAAAAAGGTTAAAATATATAGAACTATTGAGTTTAGGGGGCGGGCAGGAAGGATGAGTAACTGAAAACATAATAAAAGTGTACACAGATATGCATTGTTGGAGAAATTGGATAAGGAGGAGCTTTCTCCCACTCTCATTTTAGAATATTCACTAAAATTGAATGGTGGAGGATTCATTAAAGATAAAAGGAAGTACTTCACACAATGCACGTTGTACTGATGGTCATCAATACAGATAGCATTAAAAGGGGATTAACACATCATAAGCATCAGAGGCAGTGTACTTCTGATACTGGAGGACAAATGGGAGGAAGTTGAGGAAAATGAATGGGAGGAATTTTCTGCATATATACCCTGCTAACTGGATCCCATTGGCAGCTGACTGACTGGTATATGAAAGTGAATTCTGGACCAGATACACCTTTGGTTGTATCAAGCATGGTTCTTCTCATGTTCTTAAGCTATGTCCTATCACAATAAGTTTGAGGTAAAATTTCTATCACATAGCATCAACAGAAAACCAGGCTTAACAATGTGGGGTGAGAAGCCATATTAATTATACAGGCAAAGCCACACTTCTGTCTCTCTCACAAACCTTCTCTCTTTGTCTCATTTTTGAGAACTGCAGTGATAACATTCATCCATGGTATCACAAGTTAAATGACTCTACATTCACATTTAATTGTTGTACTGCTGAAGATACTACCAGTTTCTGAACACTGTGGGTGAAAACAAGTTGTTCCGCTTGTCAGTACTGGAAACCTACTGTGAAGAGCTGCAAAAGCAACAGCTCTGTTATATTCCAGAGGAGTTCAAAGGCACTAGTGACTCAAGTGGTTTGGCTGCAAATCTGATTCTAACACTTTCTCAGTTCAGATAACTTAAATGATAAATCACACAATCTGAAGCTGAAACCCTCAAAGCTGATGTTTATTTTGTTGGAAAGCTTCTCTAAATTATGTTAAATTGTTATCTAATACAAAGGAGGTAGCCTTGTTTTTGAGGATGAATGTTATGTTGACATCACCCAGACTATTTAAGCAACCAGCAAGGAACTTTAAAATATAAATACTCCCCCCCCTCAACACACACACACACACACACACACACACACACACAAGCAGAGGATTGCATCCTCAATAGCCTCCTTCACCAAGTCTAGGGGATTCAAGAAGTTGTTATTAACTTTTCTAAGTTCGGTCATGAACATCAATGCTGTAAAGATGCACAGAACATTTCTGAAACAGCAACCATATATCTGAAATGATTATCTCAAAATCTGCTAAATTCACAATGCTTCAAAATCATCTTTGTAATGGTGAAAGGCAAAGTCCTAGTCCCTACCAACGCACTCTACAAAATATACAGATCAACCCAGGAATTATACATAACCAGGAAGAAAAATGTATAATAACCAGATATCTAGGTCACTGAGAAGGTGATAAAGAATTGTGAATTTCCAAAGGTAGCCATGTTGCCCGTGCAGAAAAATACAATAAAATCCCAAATCCATAAAACAGTGATACCTTTGAAGAAAAGTAACAACGTTAGGGCCACTTTTCTTTCATTGTAAGTGATTCTAACATCACAATGCTATATGATTTTTAACATCTTTGCCTGATGAAAAAGCCAGTGCGTCCTTGAAAGCTTGTATATGATCTTTAGCTGGTCCAATAAAGGTTTCACTATTTTATCAATTTTGGATTTTGTTGAATTCCACAGTTATAGCCCTCCTAGAAAAAGAGCATTATTGAAAATAATGTAAAGGATGGACTTAGAGAGTTATGCCCAACAATCTTCATTGATGATTATTTTTTAGTCTAAATATTTGCAGTTAATATCACCTTTTTGTCTCCTTTCTTCTTAAGTAGTTTCTAAAATAAAGCCTAAATAGCTTAGACAGAGTAACCTATGCTGATCTAAATTCTGTTTTCTGTTTTTATGCAAAGGTTTTTTTTAATGATATATGCCCAAGACATTTTTCTGCCTGAAGCAAATTAGCAAATGGTCGCTCTCATTGATCCAAGTGAAACTGTATAGTATTCAAAGACTTCTCCAAGTGAAAGTGTATGGCATTCAAACACTTTTTATTCAGAATAAATGTAATTGCCCTGTTTGTTTGAACTCCACATCTCATACTCAAGCTACAGTGGAAATCTATAAACTTGTCCTGGAACACATGTATGGGAAAGGCCAATATTTTGTTAAGGATATTTTGCACTCATTTTGTTAAGGAGAATTGAAAACCACAATTTCAGACACTGCATGGGCTCATATTTGGTCTTCACCCCCATACAAATCCCATTCAGCATCTGTGAGAGAGAATACTTTGAAAAGTATAGGTAGTATCTCACAACTGTAACACTGTCTAAAATGGTTAAAACACTCTCTTTAGATTGCTGGAGGGGTTGTAAATCTAGTAAATCTGTAAACTGAATGTCCTAAAGTGAGAAAATTCTGGGATGCAATTCTCTGTCGAATTTCATCTATCACTGATCAAACCATAAATTTCTGTCCAATTTTGCTTTTGCTTTCTATATTTGTTAAAAGTAATTCTAATTTAAAACACAGGAAACTGATAATTCTTCTTATTACTGCTGCCAGATTAGAAGTAGCCAAATGTTGGAAGTCAGGTGACCTCTCCATTGAGAACTGGTGGTCTAGAATTTGAGGTATGTGGTTGATAAAGAAACTGTCTGCTATGACAAAGTTTTGCATTGGCCACAAAGGACTGACAAATTTCAAGAGGACTGGATGATCTTTGTTGACTATGTTAATCATCACTTCCACTGAAACTAACCTCCGACTTCACAGATGGATCTTTGTATGGACTCTGAACACCTTGACAAGCCGGACTCTTTGGCTCAGGCTGAAAACTAATTTTTTGATTCTGCTGCAGAAAAAACATTCATCAGATACATACCCTTGGCCCTTGCAGTTAGTTGTTGTTGTTGTTGTTGTGTTGTTCTACAGACTTTATGTGTTTTGTTGTAAAAACTCAATAAAAATTAATTAGAAAAAAAGTAAATATTCTGAGTTTTAGACAGCAGAGAGACAGAAATGTAATAGAAACCTAGTAAAATGAGACTTCATAATTACTGTATTTTTGTTTATATTTTGCACATTTAAAATAGCTACCATATAATACACATGAATGCTTGGTTTTCAATTACTTGCTTTCTCTGAAGAATTAAATCTAAATTATCAGCTCTGTGTTTATCTTATTAAATGGGAAACACAAATGCACAGTATCAGGACAATTAATTGGTAGGTTTGAATTCTGGAATTCTACCATCTAATTTATTTAATTCATGTAGTCATTTAATTCTACCTATCATTCAGTTCCAATAATACACTGAAACATTTAATCTCTGAGTACTTTCACATTACTAAATTTACAAAACTGATTACTTACAAGAATTGGCAAGACAGAGAGAAAGGATTGGAACCACTACATCAAGGTATATACTGCAGTAGTTCTTGGAGCAAGATACAGTTCAAGAAAGCTAGTCGTCCAACCAAGATTTTATCTGTGCACAGAGTCCTTATTTTGAGAAGCTGATGGAATTTTTTTGGCTCAGCGCACAAATAAAGAGATAAAAGTGAAGTCTTATAGAAGAGGATGACAAAATTGGACAATACTCCTGAGCTTCATTCTTAATCTCTTTCCATGCACCTTAGTTCAAATGAACTTTAACTCCAAAGGTTACTTTTAATTTTTTTAGATGCTCCTATGAAATAACTTTAGACAACTACATAAACTGGTTATGTAAACAAAAAATAAATAACTAAACATTTGAACAGAACTGTTTATGCACTATACTGAAAGATGGAGCAGTGAGAATATCATGGTGGATAAATCACTGGAGGTCAAAATAGAAACATGAATGCATTTAGTATAATTACAGCATGTGCTCAAAAAGACTTACAAGAATAAAGCCCCTACATTAAATAAAATCGAAATAACCAAATTGAAAAGGCAATAAAATAACTTTTTAAAAGAATCTTCCAGAAAAGTTACTCTAAAACAAAGAAAGAATCCAAAGTCCCTGTGAAAAAGAAAGACTTTGCAGCGAGAAAAGAGAAATAATTCTTCAGTTACATAAGGTAATTCAACAACCCAGAACAATATAAGCCCTGTTTTTGTATTGAACTAATAGAGTTGACAGCCAAAACAAAGTCCAGTTGGACAAATAAAACTAGAGAACAACTTGATAGAGGGAGAGATGGCCTCTAAAGCAAGTACACCTAAGGTTGTGCTGATTTTTATTGAGTTAAAACCAATACCTTTAATTGGACTCAAAAGCATATTGCAAGACAGTGTGGCTGACAGAACAAAGACTCCCATCCCACCATCTCACTAGGGATAGAAAGAATATAAGGAAATATTCAAAAATGGTTTTAAAGAAGTTTTTCAAATACAAGAAGTCTTGTCAAGAAGAATTCTGGATAGGTTTGCCATAAGTCCTGGAAAACCAGAAAAATCCTGGATTGGAGGGTCTAAAAACATGTCCTGGCCAGCTGGGCATGTTTCAAGCAGCAGATCCATGATGGCTGCTTTGTTCTAGGCCACATTTTGTCAGAGACGTCAGTCTCCAGTCTTTACACTGAAACATGGGCCTGAAAAAGGCTCCACCTCTCCCAACAAAATGAAATGGGATTCTGTTGGTCTACCGGCCACCCCGTGCGCTAACAGACTCCCTTAACGAGTTGACACAGTTGGTCTCGGAGCTGGTGTTGGAGTCTCCCAGGCTTTTAGTCCTGGGAGACTTCAACATCCCCTTCGCGGCCAACAACGTTCCATCTGGTGCAGCTCGGGAATTCATGGATACCATGACAGCCATGGGCCTGTCTCAGCTGGTTTCGGGTCCAACGCATTTTGCGGGGAATACACTCGATTTGGTTTTCTGTACTGACATGGAAACTCCGTGGGCGGAAATCACCAACATCTCCGCCCTGTCATGGACGGACCATTTCCTGGTGGAGGCAAGCATCAAGGCATCAACCCAGATCCCCCCCGGGGGTGGCGGACCTATTAGAATGGTCCACCCTCGAAGGCTGATGGAACCCAAAAGGTTCCAAGAAGCCCTAGAGGGTTATATGGTTGGAAGTGACGGCGACACTGTTGATGCCCTAGTTAACACCTGGGATACTGATCTCTCCAGGGCTATACACAGTATCGCTCCCAAGCGCCCTCTCAGGCCTGCTTCCAAAAGGAAGCCCTGGTATACGGAAGATCTCCGGGCAAGGAAGCGGGTCCTGCGACGGCTAGAGTATGCCTGGCGGAAACACCAGCGTTTATCCGACAAGGCTCTCCTAGACCTCCATTTGGAGGACTACGGTGAGGCGATACAAGCAGCTAAGAACTCATTCTTTGCTGCTCGCATCGCGTCCGCGGAGTCGCGTCCAGCAGAGTTGTTCAGGGTAGTGAGGGAGCTAACTCAGCTCCCTCCTGCCCCGAACCAGATCCTTGAACCTACTAAGGCCTGCTGTGACCAATTTAACAACTTCTTCGAGGATAAAATCTCTCGGATAAACGAAGGTCTGGACGCCAGAATTGAAGCAGAATCCAGAATAGAGGCGTCCAGAGCTTCCGTGGACTCTGTTGTACTGGATCAGTTTGAGTCTGTCAGTACCGAGGATGTGGACAAGATCCTTAGAAGTGTTCGGAAGACAACCTGCTCTCTCGATCCCTGCCCCTCATGGCTAGTGGCCCAGGGGGGTTCGGCAGTAACCTTGCTGTTACGCCAAATCATTAATACATCTCTGAGGGAGGGACAATTCCCTGACCACCTTAAATTGGCCATAGTAAGACCATTATTAAAAAAGCCCTCCCTCGACCCCCTGGTTCATAATAATTATCGGCCAGTTTCGCTACTGCCATTTTTGGGGAAGGTGATTGAGAGGGCGGTTGCATTCCAGCTTCAATCGATCTTGGAGGATACGGATTTTCTAGATCCATTTCAAACCGGTTTTCGGGCAGGCCATGGGGTTGAGACTGCTATGGTCGCCCTGGTCGATGATCTCCGTCTGGGCATCGACAGGGGTAGCGTGTCCCTGTTGGTGCTTTTGGACATCTCAGCGGCTTTCGATACCATCGACCATGGTATCCTTCTGGAACGCCTGGCGGAGGTGGGAATCGGGGGCACTGCGCTTCAGTGGTTCCGGTCCTACCTCTCTGGGAGGTTCCAGATGGTGCAGCTGGGGGACGTGTGCTCCGATAAGAGGGCCCTCACTTCCGGGGTCCCTCAAGGAGCCATTCTGTCCCCCATGCTCTTTAACATTTACATGAAACCGCTGGGAGAGATCATCCGGAGGCATGGGGCGCGGTGTTATCAGTACGCTGATGACACCCAAATAGTCTTCTCTATGTCTCCGACTGATGCAGTGACCAGGGATGGCGTCGCTCCTCTCGTGGCCTGTCTGGAATCGGTAATGGACTGGATGAGGGAAAACAGACTCAGCCTGAATCCAGAGAAAACGGAAGTACTCGTGATAGGTTCCCCTGGCCCAGGGATGGAGGTGGTTCCACCTGTCCTGAACGGGGTCACGCTCCCCGTGAAGGACTCTGTACGCAGTCTGGGGGTGCTCCTTGATTCGTCGCTCCATCTGACTTCTCAGGTGGATGCGACGGTCAGGAGCACCTGTTATCAGCTTCGGCTGATACGCCAGCTGCGTCCCTACCTGGACCGGAGGGACCTTGAAACAGTAGTACATGCCCTGGTAACCTCTCGATTGGACTTCTGCAATGCGCTCTACATGGGGCAGCCTTTGTATCACACTCGGAAGCTTCAACTAGTGCAAAATATGGCAGCACGGGTGGTCACTGGTGCTCCCAGGACCGCCCATATAACACCAATTTTGAAAGATCTACATTGGCTGCCTATCCGCTTCCGGGCTCAGTACAAAGTGCTGGTTATTACCTATAAAGCCCTAAATGGCTTGGGCCCAGAGCACCTGAAGGACCGTCTCTCCTCACACAATCCGCCCCGCACACTTCGATCGACTGGGCAACAACTTCTAAGAGTTCCAGAAGCTAGATTATCGTCAACAGCAAAAAGGGCGTTTTCCGTTTTGGCCCCTAGCCTCTGGAACTCACTGCCCACGGAGCTTCGTTTAGCCGCCTCTCTTAATTTGTTTAAGAAAGGGCTAAAGACATTTTTGTTTGAGCAAGCCTACCAATGATTTCCTCTCCTATGTTATCTTATTATTCCCTCATCATGATCGGACTGGATGTTCCATTAAGCCCTGGCGGACATTGTACCCTACCTTCTATTTTTACTGTGTTTGAATGTTTTAATTTTTATATATATGCTTTTAACTGTTTAACTGTACACCGCCCTGATCTTCGGAAGGGCGGTATAAAAATAAAATTTATTATTATTATTATTATTAAATGTAAAGCCAGGTGATAAGAAGATAGCTTTTTTAAGAATAAAAGCTCTTGGCAATGATAATACGGGGGGTGGGTAGGAATGGGTTGTAGGAGTCACAGTTTTATATCAGATGGGCACTTATGTTGAGGGTGTCTCTCTTTTGCCTTCTCTCCCAGTCCTGTTGGACTCTCTTTCTGCTTGAGAGAGGGGTTTAAAAAAGAAATAAAGGCATCTGAGCTCAGCTGAGACAGGAGGGTTGTGTGAGGGGAGGAAGGAGAAGAAGAAGAAAACAATATAAAGGAAAAGAAGAAAAAAGAGGTGTAAGTACAAAGTATCCACTTCTCTGCACAATCTAAGTAAATATATGGTGTTGTCTCCAATTCAGATGACTTAATTTATGGGATGGGAGTTTAGATTTGAATAAGAAACAGCAGCCAAGGATGGGGATGGGGATTGTGGGAGGTGTGCAGGGACTGCGGTTGAGTCCCTGCACACTAAAAACCCTGAAAACACTTAAGCCTTAAGGAGATGGGGGTAGAGGCAAGAATGGGCAGGGGAGTGCTTCAAGATCTGGTCACCTTTTCATGCTGTCGGTCTCCCCCAGAAGGAACAAGAGAATAAATACACCACGATCCTGCTCAGAAGCAAAATTCATTGGGTTTGCCAGGATTTCCTCTGTGTGCACACCAAGCAATCCCTGGTAGAAAAATAAGAATTCTTTAATGAAGTCTGGACATATCTGCTCTTAGGAAAATCCTACTGCTTTCAATTGGGCTTACCCATGAATGTGCTCTACTTACCTTGGAATAAATCCCCCTGAATGCAATGGAATTACTTCTCAGTAGCCAACATTTTGTTATATCTTGAGGAAGAGGACTAATGAAAATGTCATTAATAGTTTAAGCCAGACTTTTCCAGAGTTTAGTCATGTGGGCATGGACATGATGGTAAGAGCAGTATATCAATGAAGCTGCTATTGCTATTCAAATGTCTGCATATTAATATTCTTCTGTTAAATATCATGTACTGTTAATTACAAGGGGAAAGCATGGGGAAGAATTTTATAATGCACCTGTGGACTCAATTTCCCAAAGAGTTTTTGTTTGATTAACTTTTGCAACACCCTTGTGACGAGTTTTTAAAAACTTTATGGTTTTCTCAGACTTTCTTACAATATTATGAATGCCTGCTGCAATACAGAATCCCTACCCTTTGATAACACTTGGTAGGCATGGATGATATGAAGTCATTTCTGTAAATATATACCCATCATATGTTAACAATTATTAGTGGTATTATACATAAAAACCTAGAGAAGGATGGTATCAACACACTAATACTGAAAATGAAAAACAGTTCATTGTTTTGAAAGCATATAAAATCAGACTGTTATAAAATATAGATTCAGCTTAATATACATCCAGCTAGATCTCAGCAAAACTCTGGAACACTGGTACATACAAGCAGCATTGTTGTTTGAAGTGAATGAGAAAGTGTCTTATCCTATATATTTTCATGTGTTCAATAGAGTGTATCAAGGAATGGAGGCTATGTCTTGGAGCAGACATTTACAATATTGTAGGAAATCTGCTACAAATCAGCAGGATTTTATAAACTGGCTACAAGAAATAATTTTGACCCATCTTAATTGGACAATAGGATATGCCTGAATGGAAATGCAAATGCAGGCTAATGCTGATATATGCACAACTCATATTATGACTTTTTTTTATTTAAAGAAAGCTCATTATCCATGCTACATTTCAAATCAATAGGAGCTCAGAGTGAATATGAACTCAGCTGTAAAGTTTTTAAAAAGTTGTACAAAGAAGGGGAAACTGACTTCACCTGTGTGTTGTATGTGGGATAATACCTGTTAAATTTGATTGGATTATCAGCTCACATTTTGTGTCACTTGAATCCAGCAAGTCTATTACTATTTTACTATTTACTATTTTACTATTACTATGGCTGGTTCAGGAAAGTAAGTCTTCTGAAGGAGTACTGTTTATGGCCCTCCTGTCACTTTACTGTGGTTAATGAAGACTGAGAACAGCAAGTAGGTCTGATGGTCATAACTAAGATTTGTTAAGATGACATACCATACCTCCCCCCTCCCTTCCACCATACTTTTCTGTTCTATCTAAAGTGGAAAGTTATCGTTACCAGACTTGGAACAGACAGGATATTAAAATGCTCATCAGGGTTTAAGATCCTAGCTTGTTCTGAACCTAGTAAGTACCTAGTCTTCCTCTTTGGATGTAACAAGAAACTATGGTTAATTAAAGAGTTCCTTGATTACTGTGACATACAAGGGAAGGGAAGGGGATCATCATCATCATCATCATCATCATCATCATCATCAAAATGGAGTATGTGGATAAAAGGCTCAGGCATTCCAGTTTATGAAGCCAATATATGATTGTTTAAAACAGGCTATTATCTCTTTCTTTCTTTTACCATATATTTAAGACTGTGACTAATCCTCACATGACCGTTAAGAAAATTGAAACCAATTTTGGGTCTTTCAGTGACAGTAGAAATAGGGAAGGCAATCATCCCATGCTTCCTAGGTCCACCTTTCCACAAGTCCTACAACCAAAGACAGGGGAACAGAACACTGCAGATGAATTTATTACTCTTCCATGTGTTTAACCCAAGGGTCAGCCAATCATCATGTTTCTTGCAATTTGTTCTCACAATCATATTTTTTCAAATCCTGTATCAGTGTTACCTTATTATGCCTTACTGACGGGGGGGAAAAGGAAAAAAGTTGCCTTTTAGACTCAGTGAGAAAGATTCCTATTTTAAAAGCCATGTATTATTTCAAACTATAATTAAAGGTATTTTTCAGAGCAAATATTGTGTGGTGTTTACCCGCAAACTTGCATATAAACTTTGCTATTAATACACAACTTTATGAAAACCCCCACTGCATCACTACCAACAAATCCCTCTTCACTTGAATTCAAATTGGATGGATCTTCTTGATAGAACTCATCCTGGAGCTCAAAGTTTCTATGCAAAACCATTAATCTCAGAATGTGCCTAAACACCATCTTGGAGACAGGCTACAATTTACCGTTCTTTGTGACAGGCAAATAGCTGTTGGAGCACTGTCATTTAACCCCCATGATTTCTTTGGTAGTTATGGAAGAAAGGATTTTTTTATAGTGCCATGTCATAGAAGAGCTATAGAATCTGTCAACACTGTATAACTTTACATACAGAAGTAATGCTATGCATAGGTATTTCAGTCATCACGAAAGATATCAACAAGAAGAGGTTTTGATCAGTGCAGTGACACACATTCAGAATTCAGAAATTCTGAGATGCAAGGTGTACAAGGCTAATATCTCGAGTGCAAGCCAGGATGTTGTTCTCTGTACTTTAAATGGAAGGGGGCACTCTCCACCTTTATAAGTGCACATTTTACTCTCTCAAGGCATCTGACAAATGTCTCATAATAATGCTATCCATTGTAAAAACTGTTCTGTAATACTGAAATGGGCATGCATAGTGCAAAAATGATCAAGTGCCTTGAATTCTTAAGATTCCACGTATTGAAGCAGGTGCTAATTGCCTCCAGGATACTCCTATACATATTATGGCATTATGATGCTCTGATGCTTTGATATCTATATATGAGATTATATTAGGCTCATCATCCCACATCCAAGCAACTGAAGTACTATAGTTTTTTACCTAGATTTTAAGTCCACTGCACACCATACAACAAATAATACCTGGGGTACATTGTCTAGTTCCTTTATTTGTTCTCCTTAAACAGATAGGTTAGTTAGCTTACAGTTGTTCTTCACAAGATGTGACAGTCAACCCCAGCTAATCCAGAGACAGCGATTAAAGGTATATCTTGGAAATATAGGTGTCAAAGCATGGTGACTTCAAAGAAATCTCAGAGCATTTCTTCTCTGTGATACTGAGCCACGGGAGGGAGCTGATATGAGGAACCACAAGTCCTGAAAAAAAAGGAACTACAGCACCTGACTTGAGAATAGTACGCATGAAAGGGATCTAGGAGTATTAGTATACATGACCACTATTGAACATGAGTCAAGCTTAAAAAGCCAATGTGATTCTAGGCTGCATCAATAGAAGTATAGTGTCTATATCAAGTGAAGTGATAGTACCACTGTTCTGCTTTGATTGGGCATCAGCCCGAACACTGTGCCCTGTTCTGGGCACCATAGTTCAAGAAGGATGTAGACAAAGTAGAATGTAGAATCCAGAGAAGGACGGCCAAAATGGTGAAAGGTCTGGAAGCTATGCCCTATGAGGAGCAGCTTAGGGAGCTGGGTTTGTTTTGCCTGGGGAAGAGAAGGTTAAGAGGTGCCATGATAGCCTTGTTTAAATATTTGAAAATGAAGCAAGTTTGTTTCTGCAGCTCCAGATAATAGGACCTGGAGCAACTGACACAAACTACGGGAAAAAAGATTCCACCTCAGTGTTACAACTTCCTCACAGTAAAAGTTGTTGACAGTGGAATATGCTGCCACAGAGAGTGGTGGAGTCTCCTTCTCTTTGGAGATTTTTAAACAGTGGCTGGATGGCTATCTATCAGGGGTGCTTTGATTGTGTATTCCTAGATGGCAAGTGCTTGGACTTGATGGCCCTTGAGGTCTCTTCCAACTCTATGATTCTGTCTATATACACCCGCACCAGTACCTTTTGTTCCTTAGTAATTAACTTTCTTGTTCTCATTAACTCAGGGCCAATCTGAATTTTTCTAAACTTCAGGGATGAAGCAGATGGTGAACATTGGCATGGTACTGTGGCAACTGGCTGCTGCAATCCCAAGGCCTGTTGCCCTGCTGTCTCGAATGGGCCACTGGCAAGAAGTGCTTTTTTGCATTCCATTTTCTGGTGGCTCCAGGCCACCTTAGGTGTCTCAGTCAGGCTTTCAGCCATTCCGGGAGTGTGCATCATGTGCATTCCCCACCTCCAAAGTGGCCAGAAGCTGATCTATCTTGCCTGTGTGTTTTGTGCCTCAGAAATAATATATGGTAAATAAGGTTTAATCTAGTTTGCTTTTTTTCTTTTAACACTGCTAACAAAACTCCTGGTTTCTACCCCAACATGTCTGAAGGACCAAATATAATGGCATAGCAAAATGGGCCTCATTCCCATTTACCTCTTGATTGGCTTCCTGCACTGATTCCTGAAAGCGGTTCAGCAAACAGTGTGGTTTCCACTATGTTTGTGCCGGTTTCAAGCATCGGTGCAGGAAGTGACAGCCATGGCTTCCCCGCCATGTCTCCCTCCATCCTCCTGGCCATACCAAGTGTGGAAGAGAGGCCGGGGCAGAAGGAGAGAGGCAGGCCAGGATTTAACAGCATTTTTTTGACATGGGTTAAATGGGTAAAAAACATGGACCCCCCCCCTTTCCGAATTGCTTCAGGGATTCAAATTATTATATATACTCATGTATAAGTCTAGAAATTTTAGTCAAAAAATTGACCCAAATACCTGGATCAACTTATCCACCGGTCAATGTAAATATTATACTATATATGGAACCATTTCCTTTCTCTTACTAGAGTGATAAAAGGCAAAACTTAATCCATCCTGGGAGCACCAAAAAGAAGCCTGGATCCCCTCTACTCTCTCATCCATCGAGTCTTTAGGATGGGCACAAACTGTTATACTTGCCAGAATTTTCTAAGTTGTTTGGCATCATTTTCTTTTGCATCATCATTTACATCCTTTGTTACATGCCCCTAAGATTTACCCTCAATTTATCCATGGGTCATATCAAAACCCACAATTTTGGTCCCAAAACCTGCCCTCAACTTATACATGAGGTTGACTTATAGTCGAGTATATATGGTAAGTGGAAACCATGGTGGTGTATACCAGACTGAGATCCAGTTTAAACTGTAGTGGAAACAAGGCCATGGTGTCCCTTATATAAAATGGAAAATTAAGGTTTGCTATCTGGAATTTATACTTTAAAAAATATTTCCAAACTGTAGATGCTTGAATCCATGGATAAAAAAATCCTTAACACTTTTCAGACAATATTGAGTTCAATGTAATATACCATTACATATACACAGTTTTGGGAATTTGTTGTAAATGCATATTTAAAGTGCAGGTTTTGAAACATGCAAATAATCATGGCGGACTCATGATTATCATTATCACAGAAGGCCTGGGGATATTTAACTCTTTCCTCCTGTGCTGTACCTCTCCCTCCCCCATGAACAGTATTTAGTAATCCAGAACTTTAATATCCTTGAAGAAGAAGCTGAAATATCAGCACTTGCACACTTCTGAAAGGCTTCTGATCAGTATGCAAGTTCATTGTCCTTTTATCCTGTTTCTCCTATCTGTTTATGTAATACAATGTTTCTAGACTGCAGTTGATACCAGGATAGGAAATTCACACAAAGATATTATGTCACAGCAGGCGCTGAACTGGCAACTCAGAAAACACACATATACACACATGAAACCCCTTCAGAGAGCATTGCAATGATTTATAAATGAAGCTGAGAGCAGAGGTGTGATATATGAGAAATATAAGCAATTAAATGTGGGATATTGCTGGGTGTTGACAAAAGACTGTGTATAGTACGTGGAATTTAACACCTGCATGTTCCCTTAGGTGCCAAGATTCTCATCCTCACAACAGATACATTATTCTACACCTTTAACAAGAATTGCATGGCAGAGGCACAGATACCCATGTACATTTCTGCCATGCTTCAAACACAGCACAAGACAAAGAAAAACATGTTTTATTCTCAGATGTCTGTTTTAACATGGTTTTATTTTCTCTTTCTTCAGTTGTTGCTTTATTGTACCATTCTTGGATGTAAACGTACAGTATATTTTCAACAGTTTGTACACTGCCCAGAGATCTCTGGTTAAAGGGCAGCTTAAAAGTAAATAAATAAATCAAGAATAGTCAGGCGTTTGGCTGGAAAAGCTGTGGGAGAAGAAATAATCATAAACCTACCAACATTTACCATTTCAATCATAAATTAAGTTGCAGGTTTAACTATTGCAATATGACCAAACTTTTCAGGGAAAATAATGTTAGATAACGTGTGAATATGTTTTTGACTAGATTCCCCAAGCAATTCAAGGACAAGTGGTTTCTTTACAATCTTTTCCTCTTAAATTTTATTTGGATGACTTGACTAGGACAGATTCAAATTTGTCTGTACTCAGATAAAATGGAAAAACTCCATCCAGCCTCTCAGAGTCACTGCTCTTTTCTGCTAGTCTTGACACTTCATTCACTTCCAGCACCTAATATACTGAACAGCAGGTGGCTGGACTGCTGTAATGACCCATGATTTAGTGAGATACAGTGGCAAGCTTTAATAGGTTGCAGACAAATACCTGTGGGCAAATGACATTAAGAAGTGCTATCAGTGCTACTTGTTACTCAATAGTGATGCATCTTAGTTGGTAAACTAATCAGATTTCTAATGATTATTAGTTCCCCAGGAGAGAAAAGGTAAAGGTAATTTTCAAAATTACCTTTTGAATCATATCCTATTACATTTTAAACAATTCCATTTGGCAAAATGTCACATATCATGTGTTCCATAAGATGTCCAATAACTTCAGCTGAAAGATCCTCCAAGGGATGAGACAGCTAACTAGAATCTTCAAATGCAAAGACTGTGCTGATGTGGTTATTCCTACCAAAAGAAGAACAGCTGTTAATAATCTCTATGATTTTAAACTTTGGGTAGAGCCTTTCCTGGTTTCTTGACTGAAAATATCAGGGACTGAACTCTGTGACATCATACACACATAACATATACTATGCTAGTGAACTATGGGAAGGAGATAAAAATCATACTATCTTTTTTTTTTCTGCCTAAGGTAATTCCACCCTGGCTCAAATATGGGAATAGTTGTGGGTTCTCGTTGTTTTGATCTTACAGCCACTTGGTCCAAGAGAAATTCTGAAATGTTCTCCTGTCCTTGAATAAAAATATTGAGAGCCTGAAGGCCAAACATTGCTACATTATTCAGTGACTCAGCTGCCCTGGTACTGGCATTGTAAGGTGACATACCTCCTTCTCTAAGAGAAATGCCTGTGGGTGCCTGGTACAGCCTATCCTATTTTTTATCCTGGTCTATACTAGCTGACTCAAGAAATTGTTCTGCCTCAGGTGAAAGATACAGTTTTTCATTGACATGTTCCATACACAAAAGCTGGATGGACTGGCACTTGGACCTTACTTTGGCGGTCAGAATGGAAAATTATCTTCTTACCTGGGGGTAAGGTAGTTTAGGGACTGTAGGGCAGGCTTTGGCATTCACAGAGCTTACTGTAAATACTCATGCATAAGTCAACCTCATGTATAAGGTTTGAGGGAAGGTTTCAAAGTCAAAATCATGGATTTTGGGGCTCAGCAGACAGATGTCTAAACATCACCCCTGTTTGCCTTGGATCGTTGCCGTGGCAACCACAAGTCGCGGCAACGATCCACTCCCTCTCCGGAGAAAAAAGAAGCTGCTGTAAGCAGCATTCTGGAAAGGGCATCATTGTGGTGCTTGTGCACCACCTGTGCATCATCATAGTGTGCTCCGTGTAAACCAGCATGCGACATGATGGCACCCGGGGAACAGACTAGGGTTTTCAGCCATGTGGACACTGAACCCTAGTCCACATACAGGCTGGAGTAAACTGCTGGTGTACAGGGCCTTTGATATGACCTGTGGATAAGTTGAAGGTAAAACTTAAGGGGTTATAACAAAGGATGAAAAGGGGAAAACACCACTCCATTCCTTCTCCTCCTTCTCTGGACCTCTCCCAACCACCCAACACCACTTCCTAGGTACCGGAGGAGAGGTTTTAACATCGAGCTGGGGAGGAAAGGAAGTGGAATTAAATGGTGTGTTTCTTTGATGGTAAGAGAAGGCTTTCTTATCAGACTAGGAAGGGAAAGAAGAAGAGCTAAAAGAGGTGTTTCTTTGATTGGAAGAGAATGCTTTCAGATCAGATTGTGAAAAGAAAGAAGCTAAAAGGGGTGTTTCTTTGATGGGAAGAGACGACTTGCAAATCAGACTGGGAACATCTTACACACACACACACACACACACAGACACACACACACCTGCCTTGAGGCACAAAGAGTGGGATATCAAGCAGTGCTTGTTTCAGGACCTTTCTAAGCAGTATTAGTGTACTGACCCATATACAAGTTGACCTAGGATTTTAGGGTCAATTTTAGGCATAAATTTCTCAATTTATAGTAGAGTATATATGATAATCTTAGCCCCTTCCTGCCACCTGGCACTTGAGATGGCTGTCTCACTCTGCCTAATGGTAACCCTGGTGCTGCTTCTGTTCCTGACACAAAAGGAGCTTCTTCAACACTTTAGCGTCCACTCATTGCAGTGACAATATGACGATCCATGGATCTGAATATTCTCTAGAAATATATTGCTGTCTTAATCTAATGTGTAATTGTATTGTGTTCAGATTATCATCTTAGTATTACTATCCTTTCTATAGTCTCTTGGTATTTCTTCTGTGTTAATAAATGGAGAAGGGAGCTTTGGACCTTCTAACTTTTAGTCAATATGTGAAACTAAAGGCAAAGGTGGAAATACACTTCTGTGAGCTGCACACAGCCTTTCAGGATATTTGGTGAATCAAAGCCCTCCTAAACTGTGCTGTTGAAATTCAGAAGCAAGCCATTAAAATCACTTTAACAATAAGCACTTTCTGTTTGTTTTAAAGAAGTGGCTTGCCATCAATTTTCACTGTCAAGCTAGGAAAAGCAAAGCTTTTCCTGTTCCATTGGTTAACTTTTTTCTTTTTTCAGTTTGCTGCTGAAATTTGTTGAAAAATGTGCGGATTTGGGCATTGGGGTGGGAATGCAGCATGTGGCTAATCCTGTGGGCATGGAATTGGTGCCCATTACAGATATTATTAGCATTGTTTCTAATATTTGACAAAAAATTATGGGGAGTGAGGGAGGTTACTGACTGTTGGAACTCACCACTGAAAAAATTTAGACATGGTGAGAATCCCTGCCTGCCAGTATACCCTGCTGAGAAATCTTCAATGATCAGTGCTACTGAGACTGGCATGTGGCAGATAGGCAGACAGATTCCAGATGTGAAAGCAACACCCTGTCAGCTATGTCAGACCCAGATTATATGCAGAGGAATTTATTATGGCTGGTGGTGTCTGTTGGGTATTCCGGGAGCATCAACAGGAGGGCAGATGGAGTAGGCAGCACTCCTGTCTTTGGTATGCTCCTTTGGCTGCTGGTGGCAGCTGCTTTATGTCTTCCTACTCCTCCTTGGGGATCAGGAGTTCTGAGTGGGAAGTCCCTTTCTTAGCTGGGCAAGGCAACAAATGAAGGACCATACCTTGGCAGTGAGGTGGGGACAGTGAGGGGGGCAGCCAGCTTGGCTCAGCTGCCACTCCACCTAGGAACTCATCCCGCTCCTTGGAAGAGGAATATCCCTTTCACTTTCCTTCATGGATCTCCAGAGACATATAGATGAGAGGGAGAAGAGCAGTGCTAATGTGTGTTTTTCTGACAATGACAAGCAGACAAAACTTTGGCATTTTTGCCACACACTGATGTAGAGGAGCACAAATTTTTGATTGAAATAAGGAGGAGAGTTAGAGGGATCTTTCACTCTACACAACTGTAGCACTATAATTCTGCTTTGTTGGCAACATCCTGTGGAATGTTGGGAAAGCAATAGAGCTCTCTGCAAATTGTTTAGATTTCTCATTGATGCTTACAAAAACAAAATAAATATACATCCTTTGTTCTCAAGCCAACCACATTTCCAATCTGTATGTTAAAGTAAGCTTGTAATTAGTTCTCTGCTCATCTAAACCAGTGTCTGGCATTGGTAGTGAACTGGATGATGAAAAAGAAATTTAAACTTAATCCAGACAAGACAAAGGTGCTCCTAGTCAGGAGGCAGATCAGGGAATATGGATCCAGCCTGTGTTAGATGAGGTTACTCTCCCCCTGAAGACACAGGTTCGCAGTCTGGGGGTACTCCTAGACTCAGCTCTGAACTTGGAAGCCCAGATCTCTGCAGTAACCAGGAGTGCTTTTGCCCTTCTTTCTGTCCCACCACCATCATAAGCGCGGTTGGTGGGGACACGAGAGAGGGCCTTTTCCTTGGCTGCCTCTAGATTCTGGAGCTCCTGGCCCAGGGAGGCCAGAATGGACCTTCCTTGGTATCCTTGTGCCAGCAGGCTAAGACTAATCTGTTCAGACTGGCTTTTATAACAGAAGGTTTTTAAATCATGGGATGACGTTGTATTGTTTTAAAATATTTTTAACATTTGTATCTTTTTGTGTTTTATTCTTTTAATATGTAACTTGTTTTAATATTGTAATAATTTAATTCTATTTTAATGTACTATTTTTGTATGCATTTTATTGTACTGTTTTTAATGTTGTGAACTGCCCTGAGTTCCAGTTTTGGGGAAAGTATGGGATATGAACAACAACAGTAAAAACAACATGGTGTGTTAGAATAATCATGAGGTAGCAAGGCAGGAAACATTTTTATTTTTTAAAACTGGAAGCTTAAAAAATTGTTTAGGTTTCCTGTGTGCCAGGATACCAAAAGAAGTATGGGTCAACAAGATGATAAAAAGGGTTGTGGTCTGGCAATATTTTTAACATATCTGGGAAAAAAAAAACATTCATGTACAACTCACCACAGTTAAATAGATGTGTTTTGGGGCATTAATTCTTTAATTTTGTAGCAGAGGAAGAAATAAAATGGGAAGGGTAGGTGCTGTTTCCTGCACCACCAAAAAGCAATAAAACAACAACAAAATCCAATGTATTTCAGCAAACCCTTTATCTAAAACTAATAATACCATGCTTGAAATTTTCTTCCAAAACATGAGCAGTGATTCCCCCCCCCCCTTTCCTCCATTTTTCTTATGGTTTACATTTTGCTGGCCAAACCTATAGCTCTATACTTTTTTAACATGCTGAGGAGAGCCAGTGAACCAGGTCTATCTGCCCAGGTGGTGCAGTGGTTAAATGCCTGTACTGCAGCCACTCACACACAAATGACAAGGTCGAGAGTTCAATCCCAGCCAGGGGCTCAGGGTTGACTCAGCCTTGCATCCTTCCAAGGTTGCTAAAATGAGTATCCAGCTTGCTGGGGGCAATTAGCTTACATATAGTAAACCGCTTCGGGAGTTCTTAAGAGCACTGATAAGCAGTATAGAAATGTACTTGCTATTGCTATTGTCCTTTTCATTTATTGTTCATGCATGATCTGTAAAGTATTCTTAAGGCAGCTTCTGTTTACCTTGCCTGTTGTAAGCAAGTGTGCACACAGCTACAACAGGAACAGCTAGAATAGAATCCTATTTTTTCCCAGCTCACTCTTTATTACATTGTTACTACAGACCTGACACCATCTCTCCTTCACCATCTTTCCAAATATGTTGTGGCTAAAAAAACCCTCAAACTAGACAGAAAACAAGAAAAAAAATTGTAAAAGGAGCTTCCTTCTTAGAGGCTTTATTAACTGAGATATGCCTGAATAGATTACCCACAAACACAACACTTGACTGGGTTCACTCTTGTAATCCTTCTGAAAGGAGTAATATTGAAAGCCCTGCTGGTACCTTGGAGGGAGAAACAAACTGGCAGTATCTGTTGTGCTTGATCCCCTTCCCTACTCCCATTCCCTTCTTTTTTATGTCATGTCTTTTTTGGATAGTAAACCTGAGGGGAGGGGAGGGAGCTGTCCAATTTGCAATCTGTAAACTGCTCTGAAATCCTTTGTGGCTGAAAAGCAGGGTATAAATGCTCTAAATAAATAAAAATAAAATATGCATTCTGGACTGTAGCATACCTTTCCCCCATTGAACAAAGTAGAACAGCAGTTACATCCACATCCCACCTGCCCTCTCTAAACTACTCTACTATAATCTAACAGCTGGATTCTAAGACAGTAGCAGAGAAAATGCCTTTTCCTGGGTAAAAATATGATTGCACCACTTGAAAGTGGTGAATTCACATTGTTGCGCGTTCACCACCAACGTTCCTTGAGCTTCACTCACTGATGGTATACATTTCTATATTAAATTTGCCAGTAATGAGAAACAGACAATGCTGAATAATTCCTATGAAACATTGCACATAATGCCAGATTGATTGTTTCCCTTACAACATAGGAGATGTGTAGGAGAACCCAAGAAAGGGACTCACTTCTTTGATTAGTGTTGGTATGCTAATGAAAATAATACATGAGAAAGCCCCTGTATAACTAAAATGAGAGCATTCAGTGGTGACTGGCAACATCCTTCTCTGTTCAATCTTCTTAGCCTTGCTAAGACTGACCCTTGACACGCTGCATCTGTTATGTGGATAAACATCTACCTATTATCTTCTTTTTTCACATCTGATGTAAGAGGAGGTTAAAAAAATGTCAAGCAAACCCTGAATAAGATATTTTGTCCTGCATAACTCTAGATTATTTATTCTGTGATTTGACACAGGCTTCCTTTTTCTTTGAGATTTCCCACCTTAACCTTAAATTATTCTCTCCCTCTGGTGTTCATTGATAGCCTCTGAAGCTCAGGCTTTATTCCCCTTCAAGGTTCATTCTTCCCCTAAATACTCATCATCCAATGCGTGCTATAAAGAGAGTTCCCAGCAGTGGTTTTTAAAAATAAAAAGATAAAATACTCAGCTTCTGAACAGTGAAGGCTCTAGTGACAGTACCTGGAATACCTCCTGTTGACAATGATGGTTATCACTGGGGGCAACTGAAATCTGTTCATTCTGAACTGTCTCCAGAAATCACCCTTATCTGATTGTTCTTTCAGATCAAAAGAAATAGGAAGACAAAGTAAGCTGTGCATATTCTTTCCCTCTGCACTTTGTTGTTAAAAGAGGGAGAAATCCCACTAGGAACCCTAACCCACTTTCAGATATTGCTAATCTTTGCTGTAGATTTCTGTGTTTTTTTCCCTCCCATCATTTACTGCCAACTGACTAAGTTTTGATATTTTAATAGAACAGGAAAGCAATGTCAGGAATTACCTGCACAAAATACATAGCAAAGTCTGAATGCACAAATGCATATTTCTTGCTTTAAAGGTTATTATATGTAATAAACAGGATTTTAGGAGTGCAAATCTTCCCTTATTTTTCCCCTTATCCACAACAACACAACAACAACAACAATCATTTTTTTTCTCCTTGTAAATGAGAGATGATGACAGGTCCTGTACATTTTCACTGTCCAGGATGATGATGACAATGATGACTTTGTATTTGGGAAGGGTTTTTTTTGCAAATTGAATAAAATCCCAAAATAACCCAACTAAGTATGTTTCATAAAAGAAGTCGCAACATGAGAAAACCTTGACTTGGGTTCAAACCAGACAGTAGAAATAATAGTTTGAGACCACTTTAACTGCCTTGGCTCAAGGCTAGAGAAATCTGAGAACTGTAGTTTTGTGAGACATTTAGCCTTCTCTGTCAGAGCGCTCTGGTGCCACAATAAATTACAGTTTCAAGGATTCTCTAGCACTGAACCAGGGCAGTTAAAGTGGTCTGAAACTGGATTACTTCTGCAGTGGGTTTTGGACTTCAGTTCCATGGGCTTTCACATGTTGGGGTGTTTCAACATGCTCTCATCCAGAATGCTGAGACACTCTTTCCCACCAAGGACAAGAAAACAGAGAATATTATTTAATCCCATCACAGTTACATTCAAGATTGATAAAATACAAATGTTTTCTAGCTTCACCCCCACAAATCACTTCCCAATCTCTTGAAGGTGGGTTTATTAACCCTACACTTTAAGCCTTCAAAAAGTTATATTTACATATTTTATTATATTAAGAGTGCATAAACCATGGCTCTTGATAGACAAATAGTCACAGAAATGTTGTATGGGGTAGTGAATTCCCAGAGCTGCCAAGGAATCCACTGAAGGATGTGCTCACTATCACCACTACTCAATATCAGACTTCCCTGAGTGTGATACCCTGGTGGCACTTGACACAACTTTTGCCACAAATTCCTGCTCCTTCTACCTTTCTCTCACTATGACTGTCCCCTCTTCCCATTTCTTCCTCAGCCAGTTGGCCCCACCTGCCATTTCCAAGGACTTTCAAGATCTTTCCTGTTTCCTAGGAGTGGTGCTCAAAGGGCAGACGTCATAAGGGCCTCTGAGAAGATGCTTTGGCAGCCAGTCTCAGAGGCCCTTACGACTCCTGCCCCCTGAGTGTGGCTCTGATGGCTGTTGCTTCTGCTGAAAAGTAGCTAAGAAGAATGTGCTTTCAAAGTAAGTGTAAACATGCATAAAAGTGGACATGTTTACTATGATGATGAAGGTAGTGGATGGGAGTGTTTGAAAGAAACCATTGTTGATTACAGTTACAATATAATATAATATAACATAATATATAGCATCAACAGCCCATTCTCTAACAATCCTGAGTAGGATTGCTGAGATAGAGGTTCTCTGTGCATGTGTTATGTATAAGAACATGCACATGTGCAGTGCCCACCAACACAAGCTAACACCAGATGCAGCCCCAGAACTTTAATAAGTGTATAACCCTGAATTACATCATGTTTCTGTCACTTCTGTAATTGGATAGGACAGATGAATAAAAATACCAGAATACTAGAAAATGTCTATTTTACTAGCAGATGCAGCACTACTACTTGCAGATAATCTTTCCAAGACAGAAGAGGTTGCTTTCCAATGTAATATCAAACGAAATAATATAGTACTTGGCATCCTCCTTAAAATGTGCTTTTTATTGGACACAGGAAGTCACTTTATATTAAACTGGGATGTGACATAATGTAACATGTCAAATGCTTACTTAAAAAACAAATTGGAATCAAGTTGCATACAGTACATCTGAAGGCTTGCAATCAGTTTCATACTTTAAGAGGCTCATGCTTACAAAGCCTAGGAATTCAAGTGGTGATGCAATTCCTGGAATACTTCCCAACACCCAGTGGGATCCTGCAGGACTTCTGCAAATATAAAGCAACTTAAGCTCCTGAAAAATATCTAAACAAATGAAAAATTTGCTCTGGTAAAGGTTCCTAAGGCTATTCTAAGGAGACTGCCAGAATAACATATTTTAGTATGTTTTCATTAACCTAATTTTCATGATGTGTTACTTTGATATTAATCAAATCAGGAAATTAATTTTCCAGCTCCATGTGTAACCTGATTATGGTCCTAAAAGTGGTACTTTATTGTACCACTGCACCCTTACAAAGTGCATCAGTATTTGCCCTAGTGTTTTGTACCTGGCATTGCACATATATAGTTTTTTGTAGGGCTTTCAGGCTATGTGGCCATGTTCTAGAAGAATTCCTTCCAATCCAATCCAATCCAATAAATGTTTATTGTACTAGCCGAAGGCCATGACAAACAGATTATCCATATAAAAATTAATTAAAAACAAATAACAGAAAATACAAAGAACATAAAACAATTCCGACAATTTAACCTAGCATTAAAAGTTATTTCTAATTTCTAATTATAGAGAATAAACATTGACATCACAAAGAGACTAGTTAATACTTTGAATCTCCATTGCAATTTATGGCAATTTTGTTTAATTCTCTCTTCCTGATCTTTTTTGCTGCTACAGCAAAAAGTGCCACTTTGTGTGTTACATAATCATGGGTGTCACTCAAAAGAAATTGAACTAAATCTACAAGGGAGCTCTCACTTTTGTTTATCAACAGAGGTGTTAGGAATTTCTCTCTAGGCTGATTATATAGTGGACAAATTAACAAATAATGGACAATGTCCTCCACCTGTGGCTGGCTGCAAATACATAATCTGTTTTCCAGTGGTATTTTGTAGTAACGTCCATCTAAAACTGCAGTTGGCATTACTTGAAATCTTAACTCAGTAAAGGCAATTCTTAGAGGGGATGGCTTAAGTTTGACCAAATACCTGGCTCTAAAATGTTCTGTTTTCAGAAAGGAGAACCAAGGAGAGAACTTTGAAGATCTTATTGACTGTAAATCCCTTCTTGAATCAATCCAGAATAGACAGTCTCTTATTTTCCTCTTGTCCATACCGGAAATAGCGTTCAAGTCAGGGAAGTCATAACTGTGTAAAATAAATTGAAAACTTGATTTCCAAGATAGATTATCACGCATTTCCATGTAGCACACCGCTGGGAGCCGATTCGTTGGTAAGGTAGTAATATGTTTGAAGTACCTTATCTGTGCATAATCTACTCTTACTTTAATTGATGGACAGCCAGATTCAGTATGTAGGAAAGCTGCAGGAGTTCCTGTAGGTAAGGTGTAAAGTTGTCGGAGAAATTTGTTCTGTATTATTTCCAGGGCTTTGCCAGTGTTGGTGTCTGAGCCCCAAATTTCTGCACCATAAAGCATCTGTGCTACAACTTTACTGTTAAAGATTTTAAGAGCTGGCTCAACCAATTGACCACCCTGGTTATAATAAAATTTCAACAATGCTCCAACCGTTTTTTCAGCCTTCAACTTTACTGCCTCTCTTTGCTGTTTCCAAGAAAGAGACTCACTGAAAACAATACCCAAATATCTAAATAATTGGGTTTGTTCTATAGCGTTTTGATCCAAGGTCCATTTCTGTTTTGGACAATTTCTACCAAATATCATTACCTTGGTCTTGGAGTAATTTATTGACAAGTGTTCCTGAAGACAGTAGGCACTGAATGCATTTAATAGGTTTTTAAGACCTAAACGGGATAGAGAAAATAGCACTACATCGTCTGCGTACATCAAAATGAAGATCTTTCTGTTCTTGATTACTGGAGCTGGAGAGTCAACCGAAGATAGAAAAGGTACCAAATCATTAATGTAGATGTTAAATAAAGTAGGTGCCAATAGGCATCCTTGCGAAGAATTCCTTTCTGACGTTTCACCAGCATCTGTGGCTGGCATCTCTGAAGATGCCAGCCACAGATGCTGGCGAAACATCAGAAAGGAATTCTTCTAGAACATGGCCACATAGCCTGAAAGCCCCATCAAAAACTATGGATGCCGGCCATCAAAGCCTTTGACTCCACACTGTACATTCAATCCCACATCCAAGTACTCTTTGTTCCCATTGATCAGTTTCCACTTAGAGTCACACCAAGTGAAGACCTTGCCTGATGACTTTAAACTGTATGTTGATTATGGGTATGGTTTAGTTCAGCACCAGTACTGATACAGTACGAAACTCATAGGCAGCTGAGGCACGGCACTGGGACTTCTGATTCAGTTTTTGATATAGAACCAAGGACATGCATCACACTTTAAAATGACATTAGACTAGCATAATCTAAAATAGAGGTTCCCAAACTTTTTTGTGCAACTGCCCTCTTTCCATTTGGGCGGAAGCCCTAGCTCCCACCCCCCCAGCATTTTTTTGATATTAGATCTACTGTGAAGTCGAAGGTTTTCACGGCTGGTATCCATAATTTTTTGTGTGTTTTTTTCAGGGTATGAGACTTTGTTCTACAAGAGTTTATTCCTGACGTTTCGCCAGCAGCTGTGGCTGGCATCTTCAGAGATGTCAGCCACAGCTGCTGATGAAATGTCAGGAATAAACTCTTCTAGAACACAGCCTCATAGCCCCAACCCCCCACAAAAAAATTATTAGGTTTATAGTTCTCCATGTAGTCATGGTGGCCACATGACCACAGAATCATTTCTGACAACACTGGCTCCCTTGCCTTAATAACAGAGATGAACATCAGCCCCTATAGTCATATACCGTGAACAGTTTTGTCAAGGAAAACCTTTACCTTTACCTTTTCTATTGCAAATTCAAAACAACCAGTCTTGCTTGCTGCTCCCTTTGTACTCAGCCACCTTGGAAGCAGCAACCAAGGAGCTGGCTGAGCAGTGATGAAGGAGCTTCTTGCTTGTGCCAGCTTTGCAGCTAAGGCTGGTGCAGACAAGAGGCTTCTTGGTTGCTGTTTGACTGTCTGCTCAGTTGCTGCTCCTTTTGTACCCTGTCATCCTGGGAGCAGCAACTGATTAGCTGGCTGAGTAGCAACCAAGAATCCTCTAACCTGTGCCAGTCTTGCAGCAAAGGCCAATGTGGACAAGAGGCCTCTTGGTTGCTGTTCGGCCAGCTCTTCAGTTGCTGCTTCCAGGGTGACCAGGTGCAAGGGAGAAGCTTCTCCCCACAGAGGAGGGACTCTCAATCTTTCATTGGGCAGAGAAAGCCATAGCTGGTGTGTGTGTAGAGGATTTACAGAGGCCATGTGCTCTGGCCTGGAGAGTGCTGTGGGTTGGAAGGGGAGACTACAGGAGCCGCTCCAAAGCAAAGGGCTCTTTCCAAGAATCGAGCACAGTTACTCCTTCCCAAAGACAGGTCTTCCCCACATAACTTTTCAAGCGTCCACTCTCCCACACACACACAAAGTTTCTTCTGCTACTTCTTCTCTTAGCCTGTCTGATGAAAGAAAGCTGGAGCAGCAGTGCAACTCCAACCTGCTAG
This sequence comes from Urosaurus nigricauda, assembly GCA_034509955.1. NCBI lineage: Eukaryota > Metazoa > Chordata > Lepidosauria > Squamata > Phrynosomatidae > Urosaurus > Urosaurus nigricauda. Next base: position 140,939,722 of record JAOEGL010000005.1, read on the forward strand.
CCAAGTTCCAGCAAAGCTCACAAAGCTTATGTAGGGTCCCAAATTTGAAAGCTTCTTTTTGCCACCACTTCTTCCCCACCACCATGTGCTCTAACTCTTTGCTCCCACCTGTCCCAAAATGGTTCTGCTCTGAGCCACAGAAGTAATACCAGCCAAGGATTTCCACTGCCCTGTCCCGGATTCGTCCTTTCTCACTTGCTGCTCCTCACTCCTGGAACCTTCTTCCCACTCATGTGCGCCTCATCACTTCTCTAACCAGGTTCAAAACTGAGTTAAAGACTATATTGTTTAGAGAAGCTTTCCCAGATGTGTGACTTTGTCTGGCCCATTTTAACTGTGCATTACAAAGCCGAGCCCTCCCTCTAGTCCATCTGCATTGGTCCAGGCCTCAGAGGGAGAGAAGAATCACCGGACCTGATACCCTTCCCCATCACCTTTCCCTTCTCCTCTTGTGTCGTGTCTTTTAGATTGTAAGCCTGAGGGCAGGGAACCGTCTAATTATAAGTTTATATATACAGCACTGTGTAAACCTACAGTGCTATATAAATAAAGGATAATAATAATAATAATAATAATAATAATAATAATACCCTGTGACCAAGTTCCCAGTTGTCACTACTAGTGAAAGGCACTGGTAAGGGAGAGAACTCACACGGGCAGGCAAAGAGTGGGAGCCACCACCACATAAAATGATCAGCGAGGCTATGTGGTAGTTTTTTGGGGACCCTGAAAAGAAGTTTAATATAATCCTCATCCCAACAATCATCCAGAACACTGCTGGTTCCCCTTGCCTTTCCTGCACACCAATACTTTGATTAAAGGCCCCCTGCTACCCCCTTTCCCCCTCACCACCCACTACTGCCCCCTTTCTAGCTCTCCACCCTCCTGGATCCTTCCACCACCCCCAGGGGGCACTTTGGGAATTACTGATCTAAAATGCTTCTCACTGTCTTTTTTCATTCAACAGGAAATGGACTATTTAAGTTGGTTCCAAACCACAGCAAGATACGTTCTGGGGTCAAAGCCAGGTACACAAAGGGAAGAATAGCCTCAGCCACTTTTTGCCACACTTAGGCTGGGTCTACATGGGCCAGAATACTCCAGGAGCAGCCCAGGGTATTCTTGCCTTGAAGCTGCTGCGAAATCTTCCTGTTACCTTGGGCACTTTGTTGTGATGCTGCCTGGCTGCTCACATGCACATCCCTCGATACTGACTAGCACCACCATTGCCACCATAGACCACTTGCTCTGATGTCAGAACAAGATTCCCAGTGTTGATCATATGGCTGAGCACTTCATTCTTACTTTAAAGTGAGTGACTGGTGGTACAGCAGGGTGCACTGTAAACGGCTGCCTGACATTGCAACAGAGGGCTCCGGTGAGCAAATGGGGAGTCTTTCAAAGTTTATGGGTGTTATGTATCAAGTTTGTTAGAATTACAGAATCACAGAATTGGAGGAGAACACAAGAACCATCCAGTCTAACCCCTTGCCCTGCAGGAATACAGAATCAAAATACCCCTGACAGATGGCCACCCCGTCTTGGTTTAAAACCTCCAAAGAAGGAGACTCCACCACAATGCAAGTGAATGTGTTTCTCAACTGTTCAGACATCATTTGGACAATTTGGAACCGGGGATTGGGCCCTGTGTCATCCAGACTGGTTTTCATGGAAATCAGGGAGAACAGTTTACTTGGCCCATGTGGACTGGGCCTTAGAAAGTGTCAAGAAACTTAATGGCACTTAGCTGAACTTGACATTTAAACAAAAGCACTTTTATCAATGAACATGAAACTTCAAGATATTAATCTATTTGAATATAATCTCAGAATTATAATAATATAGTTCAGTCCTCTGTTCTAGAAGTATAAATATTCACCAAGTAACTTGGGGAGTGGCAACGGCTTCCAAGATCTCTTGACTTCTGTGCTGCCTGATTTAATTCCCTAGGGCAATGAAGGTCAGAGGCCTACATGAAAACTAATTAAAAAAAATCAAACCACAAAATGTTTAGCTAGTTGTTCTCAGAAAAACAGTAAAGATATACTGGACTTGCATGCAAATATAAGGTAAACAGCATTAGAGGGGACAATACAGATTAACAAGCCAGTTTTTCTGGTCGTCTGAACTATGTTTAAAAGTAAGTTCACTGCCAAAACATTAACTTGTTGCTTCTTAGAAAAAAAGTTACTACACTGTAAATACTATGATGATAGCTTCTTTTTCTTTCTTTTCCTCTCTCACAAGTAGTTATGCTGAATATTTTAAAAGAGGAATGTGTAAGGCTGGCCCAACACATTTTGCTTCCTGAAACAGAGCGGCAAATGGTGCCCACACATACTATACAAGGTGCAGTTATTTTGTCACCAGTGGTAGGAAATACCACAAACACTTTCCCTGTCACTGGCAATAAAACTGGAATAAGTAAATAACATTTGATACCTTTTGTGACACCTTAAATTTGTTTCCTACGTCCATTTCTTTCCTCCACCTTGTGGATGTGGCAAGAACTAGTGAAAAAAAATCCCTTTAACACACACACACACACACACACACACAATTTTGCTAATGAAACAGCTATAGAATCAGAACATTGCATCCTAGGAAAGCTGCCATTGTCTCAGTTGGATCTACTACTGTGGGTATGTGCTTTAGTCCTCCATTTTGGGCAGATGGTTTGGTAAACTGCTATTTTGATTTCCCACAGTGTCCTGAAGTGACACTTATGAATTATTCCAGTGGTTTTTTTTTTAAAATTAAAATGACAGCTCCCATCCACCCTTAGAACGTTGTTGCTACAAACAAACTTGACAAGCACCTTTCATGTTAGAATCTGTCATAGTAGATTTTTATCTAGATTCTATCAGAAGCCCATCTCAAACTTGGAGCCAACCCTATGTTTCTCTAAAACCATTTCCTCTTGCCCACTCCCCAGACCTGACGATACTGTTTTTTTCCCCCTTAAAATGTTACAATTATAGCAATTAAAATAATTATTAATTTCAGTAATAATTACAGGTATATCCTACCTTTCCTGCAATGAGCTCAAGGCAGCATGCATGGCTTCTCCTCTCTACATTTTCCTTGCAGCCACCTTGAGGTTAAGGCTAAAAGAGAATGACCAGCCAGAGGTTGGTGAGAGCTTTATAACTGAGCGGCAATCATAACCTGGACTGCCCAAGTCCCAATACAGCACTTTTATCGTCTATGCTACATTGGTTCTCTTTCATTATGGTTTCATAGTGAAACATTAGGAAAATGTGCTGGTTACAAGAAGCAGCACAATCTTGACTGATGTTAATGGGACATGTAGACCACAGGAATGCTCTAAAAGTAAATTGTCTACCTTTGGCGGTTTCTTGCTTTGAGCCAAGAGAATTCTGAAAGGAAGGTAATTTTCTTGGAACTGCAGCAAAGGAGAGAAAGATGAAATCTCCTGACTGTGTTCTACATTTTCATGTGATTTTCTCCCGCAACTGCTAACATGCCTTTCACGTACAATGGGGTTTAATCCTTGCCCTTAACTGAAAGAGCAGAATGGTGTGGTCCATTATAACTGCAGATTTCTTGTCCTTGTATGCAATCATGACTAATTTTCATAGAGTCCTAGCACAGCTTCAAATCATATCATATGACAATGAAAAATGTTCCAGCTTTTCTCAACTGTTTCTGAAGGCATTTCTGATACAGCTGGGCATCTATTGTTGCCACCTTTTCTGTGCCATCCTGTACCTTCAACAGAAGATAAAAACTGGCAAAGCATTCCTTTCTATCTCAGAAGCGAGAAAGCCTTTGTTGACGAATTTCTAACCTGCAACCATGAAAGATAAAGCTTTTTTTCTTCACACAAGGTCTTCTTTTGATAAATCAGGAAGGTGTCCTATTATTCCTATCTATTCCAGAAAAAGCTTGTGTTTTAGCAACAGCTATAGTATACAACTGAATCCTCATCATCTCCATTTAACCTAATTTCACATAAAAACCTAATTCAACTTGGATGCTAACCTTATTGAAGACAGTGTTACTTATATATGAATAAAAGAAATATACCTCCAATAAATGGTGATGTGCAACCAAAGGAACATGGCACGCTGTGAGTTGTAACTGTGCTCACATTTTAAAACTGCTTCACATTTTAAAAATTGTTTCACACTATATAGTTTATATATATATATATATATATATATACAGAAAAAATAAATGTTTTTACATGAAAATCAAGATACACAATAAAGAAAGCAACAACAAAGAAGGAGGTAGTACTGCACACATGAAACACAACACACACAAAGAAAAACATAACACACACACACACACCACCAGAAAAAGAAAATAAGAAATCCTCATCATCATCATCATCATGATCATGATCATGTATCTCGCAACTGTTGGTAACATATGTCAGAATATCTGACTTTGACTCTATTTGATAACCTGTACTATTGATAATCTGTTCCTGCTTTGGACTGTCACACCAGAGGTTAGGAGGAGGGTGTGGAAATATCAGTCTGTGCTGTTTTGACCAACAGGAGAACAGACCTGCATCACTACCAGTAGCTGATGCCTGGTAAGGCAGGTTTTGGTGGAGGAGGAAGGTCAGGCCAAGTGACACAAGTTAGTTAAGTATAGGGGTTATACAGACTGCCCCTAAGGGGCGGCGGGATGCTGCCCCTTTCCTGGCTGGATCGGGGCTGCGGCAACCTCACACTGCAGCCCCAATCCAACCCTTGGAGGGTGCAAAAAGGAGCTTCAAGAAGCTGCTCCTTTTTGTGCCCTTCAAAGGAGGCTGCATGGCACCCCTTTGGTGCTGCGTCATCTAGAGGTTCGTCATGATGCCGAGAGCCACCTGGAATGGCGTGTGGCATCATTAATGCCCTGGGGCAGAGTCAGGGCATGCATCATCAGGATGCTGTGCCCTGACTCCATCCGCAGGCCAGCCTTTCAGGCTGGTCTGTATAAAGCCTATATTTAATTAAGAGACTAGAAATAGTATGGCATTGATATGGAAGTAGCTGTACCTATTGAATCTGACTGGTTCAAATAGAAGATGATTTGCTTCAATTTGCTTTTTTTTGGGGGGGGGGGGGGTTCACCAACATCCACACATTTCTTCATATTTGTGATGGAAAGAGGTTTTAAAAAACTGGTTGCGGGAAAAAGCAAAAGTCACCTCTATGGATTATTTATGGCTGTTAAACTATGGCTGGAAACTGAAGAACTGAACTGGACCACTGATAAATCTTGAAATAAAATATTATATTTCTTGACTAAAGTTAGAAATACCTTGCTATGGTTGTCCAAAAATAACAATCAGTCAATGTCACAAGTATACATTTCTTCCCCTTCAAGAAAAATAGAATAGCAAGAACATTTAAACTCTTCCACAGGCAAGAAACCATCTTGTTTTCCTACCGGCCTGATACCAAATTCTTATCTTGTTTCCACTGACAAATAATTACAGAAAAAACAATAGCACAATTGTGGGGGAGCTTAAACCACATTTTTCAACTTGTATCAGTGATCTCATACAAAAAAAATAAATCCATAGTAACTCTTGACCATTTAAAGATTTACCCATGCTGATACTTTTGCGGTAGGAAGCTACAGTTCATAGAATCATAGAATCATAGAGTTGGAAGAGACCACAAGGGCCATCCAGTCCAACCCCCTACCATGCAGGAACTCTCAATCAAAGTATCCCTGACAGATGGCCATCCAGCCTCTGTTTATAGTTTGGGGGATTTATAACACAGTGGGAGTTTTTGATTGTTATGCAGTATTTTGTCATAAGATGTACAGAACTGGTTAAAAATAGGTGGGACATCCAAGTTTTGAAAGAACATAATTTTGATTCCTTGAAGCAGAAATTTTAGATGGATTGTTCCTGTTAAGGGTATATATTTACTTATATTGCCTTTTTTCTTATGACAAGCATTTTTCAAACTGTACAGTCGGAAAAATTTACAATGAAACCTTCATATTCAAAGAAATGCAGTGCAGGGTCTAGTCTACTTAGCCACTGAACTATTGCCAACATTGGCAATATGGCAAGAATTTGTGAAAGTGTGTGTATATGTAAGAAAGCACATAGCAGCACTCAGTAACAAGGAAATAATATGCCTATATGCCTGTGAGAAGAAGCTAACTTTTTCCTCCTCAGGTCTATTGAAAGAAATGCTTTTATTAGTTTGGTTAGAAAACAGCATATCTAAGTAACCTCCTCTCTTTCCCAAAAGATAGATAGCTATGAATAGTTATCTTTCAACATGCCTCTCACAGGAGCACTAGAACATCTAGATCTATACATTAGTTATTAAATTCCAAATGCTAACCCTTGAAAAATTCACTGTAAGAGAGGTGCAATTTTCAAATAACTGACAAGAGACAACTTTGAACAGAGGATACTTAAAGGTTGACATGCTTTATTATAGTGGTATTCCCACAGATTGCTGTTTTTTCTGAAGAAACAAATAGAGACCAGATCAAATGTTAAGGAACTGAAAGGATATTATCAACAATACACTTTAGTAGAAGAGAGTAGTGCTTTTGTATCCCATACAGAGTTATATTTTTTTAGGAGCTGCACGATTAAATTCTACAGCTACAGGATTAAATTGCTAGTGCAGGCTGCCCTAAAGTATGTGAAATAGTGCCTATTATCAATAATAGGCTTTATTAATATAATTCATTAGTGCATCATAGCCAGAACACTTTATTCTAGATCATTCTTAACATCTATATAGCCAAACATCAAAACCACCATGCTGATATCGTTTATGATAATTACAAATGATCTGACTCCCAATGGGTTTTAACATAGTTTTGAGGACATTTTTGGTTAACAATGGGGAGGGAGTATATATATATATTATATATATATATTTCTCCCCCATTGCCTCCCCTGTCATCCCTTCTGGATTTTATCACCATCAGCTACAGTAATGAGCGACACAAAACAAGCCAGGAAGGCAGCAAAGAACCGGAGGGATGAAGAAGCAGGCAGAAGAAATGTAGCATGCTGCTTCATGGCACACAGGGATGGAAGCCAGTCTGTGCAGAAAATGAGAGAGGGAAGAGTGGACATAAAATGGATGAGATGAGAGAACCAGAGTGGAGGAAGACAGATGGGAAGAAAGTGGTTGGGCAGGAGAACATATGGAGAATCAGGAGAAGACAAAGAGGAAGAGTGGAAAGGAGACTTAAAGGCCAGAGAACATCAGAGAAGGGCAGTGATGATGGCACAGACAACAGAAGAATAGAGGAAGAAGGAACTGCAAGAGATATGAGAGAGAAGCCGAGAAGCAGAAAGCTGGAGTGGACTTCTGGTTCATTACAGTGATTCTGCAATACCATATTTCTATGTTGGCATTAGGTTATGCTATTGCCTCATTCTCTGATTCATTAGACAACATTAGCCCACACTTGCCTTCCTAGGGATCATTCCAAAAGAGTTCATACAGACAAGGGAGTGCCAATATATCTGATAGTCCTGATGAGGAATCTGTACCTAGGACAAGAGGCCACTATTGGAACAGAAAATGGAGAAACCAAAGGGTTCCCAGTTGGCAAATGGGTCAGACAAGACTGCATCCTTTCACCCCATCTTTTCAACTTGCCTGCAGAACATATTATAAGAAAAGCAGGCTTGGACACAGAGCAGGAGGACTGAAAACAGGAGGAAGGAATATCAAGGATCTAAGATATGCAGACCACCCCATACTATTAGCAGAAAAAATTGAAGACCCTAGAGCAACTACTGGGGAAGGTCAAAGAAGAAGGTGCAAAGACAGACTTACTGCTGAACATAAAGAAAATGAACATAATGACCACAGAGGATCTTCACAAGTTCAGCCTAGATAATGAGGACATAGAAATAGTAAGAGTCTCTGTACCTTGGATCAAACATTGAACAGAAGAGGGACTGCAGTCAAGATATCCAAAGAAGACAAAGAATGAGGAGAGCAGCTATGAAAGAACTAGAATAGCTTTTAAAGAGTGAAGATACACAATTAATCATGAAAGTTAGAATTGTACAAGCAGTTGGATTCCCCATTATCATGTATGGATGCAAGAACTGGACAGTTAAGGAAATGGACAAAATGAGAATAAATTCATTTGAGATGTGGTGCTGGAGAAGAGTGCTGAGGATAGCATGGACAGCAAAAAGAACCAACAAAAGGGTCTTAGAACAGATGAAGTCTGAATTTTCCCTGGAGGCAAAGGTGACTAAACTGAGGCTATCACACTTTGGCCACATCATGAGAAGGCATGAATCATTAGAAAAGACAATAATGTAATGTTAGGAAAGGTGGAGGGAAGTAGAAAGAAAGGAAGACCACATGTTAAATGGATGGACTCAGTTAAGGAGGTCACGAGTATGAATCTGCAAGAGCTTAGAAGAATAGTAGAGGATAGGGAGTCTGGGAGGTGTCTCATCCACAGGGTCGCCATGAGTCGAGATCAACTCAGGGGTGGTTAACACCACCACCACCACCAACAAACAGAACACACAAGACATTTAGTCAATCACATCAAAACAAATTCTGAGGATTAGGTCAAACATATTTGCATACTACTTCCTCCAACTCTATTACTTGTGTACTCCTGTGTTTCTTTCCTCTCTTCCAAATTAACTTCAGAACACAGAACGATAGAATTGTAAAATATATAGTGGGCTATCTACTTCAACTCCTTACTTGATGGAGGGACATCAGAGCAAGTCCTAACAGATTAGTTCATAGGGTAATGTAGATGCTGAACTACACCTGCAAATAGAGAGGAAGCCATCACTTTTAGTCACTATTCCCACTTTCAGTCAACTTTTATGATCAAGAACCATCTCTTCATACTCAATCAAAATGTAAATTAAGCCCATAAGACCCAGTCCTGCTATCTGAGCACAAGTCTTTGTTCTGTGGGACAAGTATCATAATCTTCTCAGTAACAACTCTTCAGGTATTTGAAGTGTGCTTCTCTGTGTTATCATCTTAAATATAAGGATACATATTTTCATCAACCTTTCCACATGATTTATTCCTCACACTTTCTGACCTTCTTTGTTGCTTCCCTCTAAAAATTGTCCACACTTTTCTAAATGTTTGGTGCCCAGAACTGGACATAGTATTCCAGTTGAAATCTATTACACAATGAAGTGGAACTATTATAGATATATTGATGGAGCTTAAAATTACAAAAGCCTTTCCCCCCAGCTATATCATACTGCCATTTTATGTTCTCTTTGGATATGAATCGTTGATTGATGTTCAGTTTGGCTATGCTATGTGTGGGGGAGATTCAGATTTACTCCCATTGACCCCCTCCTCTGATCTCATCAATCGAAGTCTATATTGTAGCATTGCAGCTAACAGTGTAATGAAATCTGGACTAAGTAAAATAATGTATCTCTAAGTTTTATATGAACTCTTTACCAAAAAGATAGGGGAGGAAAAGCAAGGAAAGTGACAACATCTTTAAGTCACTTTGTGAGGACCCTATTAATTTCATAGGGGTTTCTTAGGTAAGGAATATTTAGAAGTGGGAATGTAATATAATATAATATATGCATATTAAAATCTTGCATATTTCTAAGACTATTCTAGATATCAGAATAGCATATACAGGACTAATATTAATAAAATCATTAGAAGATATGTTTAGTTTATTACACATTCAATATAACTCCTTCTCATCTTCTGTTATCTTTGTTGTGTCTATTAAGAATGTTTGCAAGAGAAAACAAAACAAAACAAAAATAGATGTAAATGTGGGGGGGGGGATTGTTGTGGGCAAAGTGTCAGGGCTAAATCATCATAATTTTACTTTAAGAAATAAACAAAGGAGCTTATCACATGTATTATTAAACCGGCTTGCCTCTATCCTGTTTAAGGGTTAATTCGGGTGGCACCCTGATCTTATCACACGCTTTGTAACCACCAAAATTGCCACCTGAATACAGCCCGGGTCCATCCCCACTTGCAGATCCGCTCTGGTGGCTATTTTCTTAAATTGGAAAACTCCCGGGTTTGAAAGAAGCCATGGGAATAGTCCTGGGATGTATTCAGGCAGCAATTTTGGCAGTAAAAAGCATGTGCTAAGATAAGGGTGCTGCCTGAATTAACCCTTAAACTGGATAGAGGTAAGCCGATTCAATAATACATGCAATAAAACTCAAAGATGAATGGCTCCAACAGTTGATTTAGTTCTGGGTCATCTTATAGGATTGGGAAGGAACTCAAAGTGTAATCTACCCCAAATGTGAAAGAGGAAAAAATATTTCAATTTCCTAGTAAGGAACATGGCATTTTCATGTACTAGGCTGAGAGAAACAAAGAAACTGAGAAACACAAACTGGAACGCACATTGTTTTTACAAAGTTAAGTGTCATTGCTCTGGGCCCTTATTGTGATCAGAACCATCCTAAGGGAAATGGGATGAATTCTCTGTTTCCTTGCCTGTGTCAGTTTCCTGATCAAAATAATTTCTGCCCAAAGCTAGTTTGACCTTGAGTTGAAACAAACTTGTACACATCCATACATATTCCCCATTAGAATAAATAGCAGCTCCATTAGAGAGAGATCCGATTTTTAAAAACATTGTAGGGAAAGGAGTTGACACCCCTCCCCTGGTTTGAAGTGAGCCTTTCCAGCAGCTGCATTTATCATTTTAAAAACATGAACAGTCCAGTCATAGATATCATGCCCTGCCATCCACCTGAAATATTCTTATTTCCAGGCAGCTCTGTCCAACAACTTTGCCTATCCCTGTTCAGCTTCTTGTTCAACAGCTTCTTATTATATCTATTTCTCTATCTGTTCTTTAAATACATTTGAAGAATGAGATTCCGCAAAGAATATTTTTACTTATTTTCCAAATCAAAACAAGACACCAAGACTAGTAAGAGATAACAACAGAGTCATGAATACACAAATGATGGCATTGAATTTTCTTCATTTATCCACAGTTCCTAACAACAATGAGACCTGAGGCAATCTGACATTGCTAAATGCAGTGTCTTACCTTTTTCCTCTTCAAAGACTTTTGTTTACTGCTTTTGACAAGGTAGCCCAGTCAGGTTCAGATGCTCTTGAAATCTGCAAAAGATATATTACAAAATAAGAAGTTATTAGGAGTTTGGAATGTATTTGGCATTATTTTGCAATGTTGCACATAAATATTAGCTCAAACATCAGTCCAAAAGCAAGCTCTAAACACAAGGAAGTGAATTCTAGAGGAGAAACTGAGGGAGAGAATGGGATCCACAGAAAAACTGACTGTATATTAATAGGTAAGAACAAACAAAGCTTCAAATGTCTATACACCAAAATAGAGAATTTGGAAAACAAACAAAGTGAGATTGAAGTCCTAGCGCATGAAAGTAAATATGACTTTATAGGCATACTGAAGACCTGGTGGGATAACTCTCATGATTGGAATATTGCAATTCAAGGGTATAATCAATTCAAAAATAATAAATGTGGTAGAAAAGGAGGGGGAGTGAACATTATCTTGAAAGACCAATTCAGTTGTTCAGTTGAAATCCCTGACAGTGACCAGAGTGGATCAGTTGAGAGCATCTGGAGAGCAAAAATAAACAGAGCCGTAAATAAATGCAACATTATGGTAGGAGATTACTAAGGCCCACCAAACCAAGGAGATGGTGGGTGATGCTTTTCAGAAGCAAATGTCAGGCTGTATCTGCACTGAAGAAATAATCTTTGACATCACTTTAATTACCATAGTTCAATGCTATGGAATTGTGGGAACTGTGAGATATTTAGCCTTCTCTATCAGAGAGTTCTGGTGCCATAATAAATGACAGTTCCCAGAATTCCATAGTGATTAATAGGAGCTAGCATATGTTTCTCAAGAGTAAATCATGCCAAACTAATTTTATATCTTGTTTAAATCAGGTCACAGTTTAGTAGATGGTGGGAATGCTGTGGATGTCATTTTTTTTGGATTTTAGCAAGTATCTGATAGGGTTCTCCACTATATCTTGAAAATGATTAAATATGGAAGACACAGGGACACTGTCAAATGGATTTATAGCTGGTTGGAAACTGTGCTCAAAGAGTCATCAACAATAGATGCATTTCAAACTAGGAGGTCTCCAGGTTTTTTTTTAGCCTCGGGGTTCTATGCTTGGACCATTTACTCTTCAACATTTTGAAATCAATGATTTAGATGACAGGGTGGAGGGAATCCTTATCAAGTCTGCAGATGACACAAAATTGGCAGCAAGGGCTAACATATTGGAAGATAGGGGGAAAAAAATCAAAGGGGCCTAGATAAACTAGAAAATTGGGCAGAAATAAACAAAATGAAATCCAGTGTGACAAATGCAAACTTACACATTTCAATCACAAAAACCAAATGCATAGAAAGGATGGGGGAATAAATGGCTCAGCAGTACTACATGCAAAAAGGACCCAGCTATTTTAGTATGCATTACTAGAAACATAGGGGCTACAAACACAACCCCTTTCCTAGGTGGATTGGGGTCGTGGGAACTGCATGCTATGGCCCCGATTTGAGCTTTCCAGGGCACAAAAAGGAGCTGCAAAAAGGGTGAAATAGCTGCAGCACTGTGGTTATATGGCACTCCTTTGGCCCTGCACCATGTGGATGCAGCGCCAGAGGAGCATTGTGATGCCGCATGCTGTGTGGAGTGGTGCGCAGCATCATGATGCCCGGGGGGGGGGGCAGAGTCAGAGCGTGTGTCATGTGGATGCGACGCCCCAACTCTGCCACCAGGCTAGCCTTAATGAGAAGAGCTCCATAGTTTCCAAGTTGAGGGAAGTAATAATCCCACTATATTCTGTTCTGGTCCTGCCTCATCTGGAGTGCTGCATTCAGTTCTGGGTGCTTCATTTAAAGAAGGATATAGACAAGTTGGAGCAGGTTCAGAGAAAGGCAATGAGGATGGTAAGAGGTATGGAGAACAAAATATATGAGAAAAGGTTGGAGAAGCTGGGCATATTCATCTTATTGAAGAGAAAACAGGGGAGTGGTATGATTGCATTCCTTAAATACCTCAAGGGCTGTCATAGAGAGAAGCGGGCAGGCCAGTTCTCTGCTGCCCCAGAGGGTAGAATCAGGTCTAATGGTCTGAAATTACATGAGGGTAGATTTCAATTTAACCTTAGAAGGAACTTCTTGACAGTAAGAGTGGTATGGCAACAGAATAAGTTGCTTAGAGTGGTGATGAGGTATCCTTCTCTGGACATCTTCAAAAAGAAGCTGAACAGCTACCTCCTGGGGAAGCTTTAGTTGGAGATCCCACATCAAGCAGGAGGTTGGACTTGCAGGGCAATGAGACCCATTCCAACCCTATGATTCTCTGACTCTGTGTCTCATATAAATATATACAAGCATATTAGCTCAATTGCATTTCTAGCAGTTTTTGTAGCTGTTGTGTACTATGCAGTAGTTATTCCACTTTGTTGTTAATTATTCCACATAGGGCTGAAGGGGCAGCTTGAAACTGTCCCTACCAAAGATGCATTGGGACTGTGGCAACATGCATCGCAGCCCCAACCCACCCTGAACCTGGCCCAAATAGGAGTGGAAAAGACCCACTTCTATTTGGCCCAGGAAAGAGCTGCCACAGCAGCAGGGCAAATTTGAAATGACAAAATGTACACTTTTGATGGTGCCAGTAACTAATCCCCTGACCCCCAAGATCACTGGTGATAACTTCCATAACATTCCCTGTAAATGATGTGTTCCATGGTTTGTCATAAAACCAACATTTAAAAATAAGAAGCACGTAATCCAACCAATCAGACAATCTCAATTATTACTGTTGGTTAGAACAAATTTATTCTCCATTGTATATGAGTTAGCATTATGAAAGTAATTTTCAAACCTAATGTTTCAAGCTCAGGGCCTTACTAAATGGTGGAAGAGGAATATCATACGGTTTAGGTCTGAACTTGTGGTGTAACTCAGACTGCTGTTTCATGTACATTATCAGAGGCATTTTGTGGCATTTTGTTATTTTGTTAAAAGTAGTAAAAATAACAACATTAGTCAAATTCAAGAGAAGACACAGCAAGAAGTTTTTCTTTTTTTAAAAAACACAACTGCAGTGTTAGTTAATGATTCTGATAATTACAACATTGGTTATAATATCTTTGTATTTTATTTACTATGGTCATAGACTAACACAGGTAAAAAGGAGATGCAGAATAAAGGTAAAAACACAGATTAAAAACAGTATTTAAAATACCCTTTCAAAATCTGGTGTGGCAGGGCAAGATTGGTATTAGCCTACTGCAGAGGTCATTGTCTGATGGATTTTAACTGCAGCTATACAGAATCTGGCAACGTTATATGTTATATCAGGGTTCATGTCTACAAGCAACAAAGCAGTATAAAATGGACTGGTATGTCCTTGATGTTTATATTGGTTATAACAGTAGTTGTAATGGTAACAACTGTTTAAAGATAACTCTATGTTGGGGCATTTACATCATCTAGTGTAAGTCAATAGTGAGAATCCTTTGGTGCACCAAACTGATACAAGTAGGCTGGTATAGGATATGGCAGCAAGATGGAAAAGGCCGTGGGTGAAACAATCATGTAGGGATTAAAGCAATGGTCAAACAGTTTGGTCAAAGTTGGCAGATTTTGTCTGGATTCCCTCATCACTGCTATGCAACCTGGAAAAAAATGCAGCTACTAACACCAACATGGTTCTGGCCTAAGAGTACAATCCAAATTCATAAAAGTTAACAGCAATTTTCCACTAATTTTAATAAACCATATCCTTAATGAATGAGGATATTTTCAAGGCACATTGTTCTTTGTTATATAGCTTTTTGTTTTTTAAAAAAGTTCAACTGGATTAGGGATAAAACCTGCTGAGATGCAACCTCCCATTTACAGTGTGTCAACAATCTGTCATGCACACTTAAAATAATTGGTATCATATGACAGGGTAACATTAAAGAATTGTCCCCCCAGTGGGCACCTGTTCAAAATATATACATGATAATAAAGGTACTGTACCTTTTCTCTTTTCTCTTTCTAACACAAGTTGGCATTAATTAAATTGATTGAAGTCAAAATGTTTTCCAGTATGTACTACTTCTAGTGATTACCTTGTACGTACTGCCACTTAAATCATGAATGGTATAATACAGGTTTCTGGATATTATACCACCAAAAAATAATCAAGATAAAAAAAATGCAGAAACACAAGCATATCACTTGCATGGCATTGAGTATTTGCCTATCTTTAAAAGAAAGCAAAATAAAAAATAATAATAAAAAAATTAAAAAAATGTAACAACAAAATACTGAGGGGAAATTATAGTTTAGTATGTGTGTGTGTGTGTTTTATTGTGAGCAAAAACTACATTCCTTGCAGGGAGACCAGATGTCATAACTACAAAGGAGGACAAGTACTGCAAAATGTAGGACATTCAAGAAAAATGTAGGACATCACAAAAGGAAAGCTGAAAACACTAATATAAATATGCGAATTTTAATTAAATATATTACAGCCATGGGGAAAGATTCGGTGTAGCCAAGGCAGGGGACAACAAGTTTAAATGGCCAGGAGGGCTATTGGTGATGTCCTAACCACATCTTCCAACATTTTTTCATCTTTCATAATGGTAGGGATAGCCCTGCATTTATTTATTTTTTCTCTGTGACATAGCAAGAGATCCTGGGGCACCTAAATGCATCAGCTTTGGTGAATTTAAGGGTGTCTATTGATACAGTGACTGCTTAAACTCACTTAAACTCACTTGTCAGCATCAGACCTCCCTGGAGTGGATTGCTGCTGGTTCTGGAGCCCATGCAGGAGGAGGAGAAGGAGAAGGAAAAAGTGGTGGAGGAGAAGCCTTCTCTTGGGCAGCATCTCCAGGCCAAGCTGCCCTGCTCATGCTCTTCCCAGCCCCAACTAGGCGCATGGCCTGCTTCCGTTGGGCAGCAGCAGTGGTGGCAGCAGGAGGAGGAAATGGCAGAGATAGTACTGCTTGGCTGTTCCTTCTTTTCTTATTCTCTGGTTGCCCTGCCTGCCAGCCCACACAAGATACAAAGAGGCTCTCTTCCACTGCCCCAATCACCCCCAGCAGCCTAGCCCCATCCACCACCCTTCTTTCTCCCTTGCCATTTGCTCGCCCTTCCTTCCTCAGCAGCTCCCCCTTGTCCATGGTGCCCAGCCAGGCCTTTGCTCTTGCAGCCACCTGGCCTTTATTTCTATTGCATCCCTTTCCTCCATCCTGTCTCACCCTTTCGCTTCCCTTCCCTCATGGGCTAAGCTGCATTGGGAGAGGCAGCTGTCAATGGCTAAGAGCCCCACCAGAAAGGAATGGCAGAGGATGGGGTTTGCTGGGTGGAGGTTTATCTTCTGTCTCTCATTGGGCCATTCTTCCCAGACCCCCAGACAGAAGATTAAAAATATAGGAAATGTCCAGGAAAAGGAAGACATCTGGCCACCCTGATTCCTTGCCTTTAAAAAAAAAGTATCAATAAAGCATCATAAAAGCTCACCCAGACACATCCTAATGAACAAGATTGGTGTTTAAACATTATAGTTTAAGCTTATTATTATTTTTAGTTTAAAGGCAATAAATTACATTTGTTGTCAATCATCATGGGAAAGAACTGTGCTTGATTAAGCAAAAACAGAAATATTACTTAAATGTCTGTTCCCTAGGTGCAGATATCCCTGTGTGTGTGTGTGTAAACAGATAGATAGCATTTGCAGACAGAGCATTTGCAACATCTCACATGTAAGACTCAAGCAACTGGAATGGCTAAGCTACTGGAACTAATACATGGACACTACCTATGCATTAGTGTGTAGTGAGACAACCCAATATGAAACAAGAGATGGTGTTTTAAGAACAAACATCCAGATTGGAAGGCACTCAACTTGAGCAGAGCAAAGGAAAAGCATGAATAGCATTCTGTCTAATGTTTCAATTGGACTCCAGCTAAAAAGATCTTGAGCTGCTGATATGCTCAGCTGTGAAAGGAAATTCTGAAGCTGCACAACACATATAACAGGAATGTGGAATCTAAGAAGAATGTGAGAAGAACTGAAGAAGCTAGAAACTGTAGAACATGGAACATATAGATGTAGCAAATACTTGATATAAGTGAGCTAATGTAGATGAGAAATGGGCTTTTTGAATCAGGTAACTACAGAGATAAATTATCTAAAATAACATTCCAAGAAGAAATAGGATTATATTAATAGTAAGGCAACATATAGCAAAAACAGTCAGAGGATACAATGCAAGATTTGACAAAATACTATAGTATCAATAAAACATCAGGGACAACTTATCAACATCTGATTGTCCTCAAACGAAAATGTACTCTTGACAAGAGGCCATGGTCAGAACACAATATGAAGAAACAAAATGGTTTTCAGTTAGCAAGGGAGTCAAACAAGACTGCATTTTTATGACACTATCTGAATGGTTCATATAAAGCCTGTCCTCTCCAACTGTGAGCTTGCCATCCGTGGATTTAAGCATCCACGGATGGCAAGCCACATTGCTGCTAATGGCTTTGTGTGCATGCAGTTGGGGCAGAGTGGCCATGCACATACATGGCACTATCAAAAACTGTGGAACTTGAAGTCCCACTTTTTTCATCTGCAAAGGGCTCTGAAATGCCCCCCTCCCAGGATAAGAAGGGCTCACTGTATATTCAAAAAGTGGGATTAAACTCAGAGGAAAGGTGTGAATTAGCAAGAAGGAACATGCTTGGGTTTGTTTAAGAAAGGTGGGGTGTCACAATTATCAATCAAATCAATCAATACATCTAAGAAAAAAATATTCATCTGAAAGGCTTCTAAAATATCTCAAAAGAGTCTCCAAGCAAGATCAAATAGTATAATTCATGTCATACTTATTGAAAGTACTGAAGTCACGGCTCACATAGTTTAATTGTAATTAGTGAACTGTTTCTCTCCATCATCAGAACAAGTTATTTCAAGTGATTACTGTTAAATGAAAGTTCAGCACAAAGGTAACCTGCAACACAAAAGTGCAGTTGATTTTGTGGTGAAAATTACAGATTTGCCCATATTTGAAGAAGAGTGATAAATTATGCTCTGCTCACAGAGTTCAGTTTTTTTTAAAAAATAAATAAATTACCAGAAGTAACCCTTAAATAAAATCAAAGCACAAACTGAGCAAACTCATGTTTTGTAGACATTACTAAATCTGGTTCAGCTAAACTAAACTAAAAGGTTATCATCACAGGGCAAAAGACTTTGGTTTGGTTTGAGGTATTTTACTCCTCTATTCTCACAGAAAGAAAGTTTTTTTTCAGAGGTGAATGAGCTTTGAAAGGTTTTGATGACTTGCTCTTCATTATCCATGACTGGATTAGTTGAAAGACACCAAATGAAATGTTCTAAAAGCTTATACTGGTTGGCAAATACATGCCCAAGGTGATTTTTTAAACAACAACACCAAGTTCTCCTCAATAGTACTTAGGGACATTGAGAGGATGTAAGAATATAATTGCCCTTGTCAACCTTAAACCCAAAGTGAACTAAAAACAAGGGAAATAAAATCAATATTTTGCTAGTTCTGCACATTGTTGCTATATTTCTGTGTTTACAAAGAGAAAAGAAAAATCAATACACTGTATGAAAACCTACTTTCTGCATTCTAGGTATGCCAATGTATTAATGCTACTGATTACAAAAAGCTAAGGTTACATTGTATTAAGGAGATGTCATTATATTAGGCTCTGTCATAGTTTTGAAAACGTTTCATTTTACTATAGAAGCCCAATCCTGTATATATTCAGAAGGGAGTCCTGCTGCTTTCAAGTAGACTTGCTCCCAGGTAGGTGGGTATAGAACTGGAGCACAAAGAATGCATATTTTTTTTAGGAAGAGACAAAGACTTCCATTTGTTGTACGTAAATGCTAATTCTGTATTATGATCTATTTCTAAAGCCTGTTTTACACAAGCTGATAAGAGCAATATTTTACCACTTTTACACTGCCAGGGTCTGCATTGTGAATCTGTCTATTTTCATCAAAATATATCCAGCAATCATTCGGTAGTGATATTGCTAAAGTGCAAAGAATCATGTAGTTCAATAAATTTGAGGATTTGTAAAGGATGTCAATGTTTAAAACGTGTTGTGTTTTGCACCCCCTTTCCATACGAAATTAGTAGATTTGGCCCTAGACAGTTTGGATTTCAAGGGGCCATAGCAGGATTGTGTTGTTGTTTGTAAATGATACCTAGATCTTCAATAGAAACTATCTATGGTCACCTGCTAGTTTTTGTTATTTAAAAGATTTATACATACAGTCATCTAAGGACCATGACAAGGTGGGCATGAAATATAATTGCAATTAGAGATGTGCTGAGATGCTAGAAAAAATACATCCCTATACTAAGTCATGAGGCCTACCTGCTGATTCCCAGGTAGCACAGGTACTTAATTTACCTCCATGCTGAGCATGTAGTTGCTGTTTGCATTTCACAGGAGAGATCCATTACCCATATCAATAGCAGCCATCCAATTATAAACAGAGCAGCTCACTTTAGCTATCATAATATATTAGGCTGCAAAGAGGCAAATCATGAAGATGATACATCATAATTACAACAGACTGATAACAGGTTATGTGCATGTGAGAGCTATCAAAAGAGCAACACATTACATCCAAAACCAACACCAGCTATTAGAGGAGGCAGATTGGCCTTTCCCCCTTTCCCTTGTGGATTGGAGTGACAAAAAAATCCACTGAACGTCAAATTACTAATGTTGCTGCTTCCAGAACCTGATTTTTACTGACAGAAATTTTATCCCCATAATGGCAAGTATCTGTTTTTCTTCTTACCCTAGAGAATCTCATGCTATTATGAGGAAAAAGCCAGCCAAAGGAAGACCTAAAATGTAGGGTTGTTCTCTGTGGAACATACAGATCTACTTTTAAAAAGTTTGTCCCTGCATGAAATCTAATTTGTGGGATTTTCTTATTGGTGCATTCATTTGCTTCCTGTAAAAGAAAGAAAAGTCTGATTAATTTTTTCCAGTATAGCCTGAGCCATAGAGGCAAGGTTCAACTAGTTCTGGCTAAATGAGAAGTGCATTGATGAAGTTCCACAGATTTTGTTATTTTTACATTTTAAAAATTGAAATATAATTTAGTTGCCAGTGTGTATTGTTAACAAAGCAATGCTAGGAAATTGGTCAATTGACTTTTTAAAAATGGTTTAGACTCTAGTTTTCTAAAAAGTAATATATTTGGTTGACTTGTCCATTATAAATACAAAAATAATTCCATATATTTCCTTTATCAAGAATACTCTAAGGATGTGTGCATTATAACTCTTCATTCAAATCAAGCATTGAGGGAAAAATACTTGGTGAAAGGGCCCAAGATGCTTTTTCTTTCTACCTTTTCTACTACAATCAAATCGAGGAAGCATGATATTTCAATGTGAACCTTCACCAGTGTAAATGGCATTCTGTCATTACTTCTGTGAAATTGATTAAATTCCAACTTGCTTTTTGGCAGATCACAAAAAAGTATTAAACACACTTTTTTAACAAGGTGTAAAAAGAATTTCTAAGAATATTCTGTTTCTTTGGTCACAGTTCCAACTCCTTCCTTACTACCAAAATGATGAGGGGGTAGTCTATGAATTTTGAAGTTGAGCAATTGTATCACTGGAGGCTTCTCCTTTGCCCCAGCTAATGTATCTAATAATGGTCTAATAAAAAAAAAAAAAGGCATGACAGACATTGAATCTTCCTCCACCTGCTGTCCTGCCCCCTCATTTTTCCAATGAGCTGTTAAGCTCAGGAAGATTCTTGGCAGCCAGTTCTTGATGACTGAGATCCAAAACACACTGCAGAAATAATCCAGTTTGAGACTTCTTTAGCCCTGGCTCAGTGTCGTTTATCATGGCTCCAGAGCTCTCTGACAGGGAAGGTTAAATGTTTCACACAAAACTACAGTTCCAAGAATTCCCTAGCATTAAGGGCAATTAAAGCAGCCTCAAATTGGATTATTTCTGCAGTGTGTTTTGGACCTGAGAGGAAGATTAAGGAGACTATCGTACCATTTTTGCCTTGGCTGTGCATGGGATAGGATTGGGTCAGAACGGGGAAAAAAGGGTGTTATCCCACAATAAATTGCTGCTGCACTGCTGCCCAACCATCACCTGTCCCCCGGGTGCACTCTGCCGGCCAATTTTGGTGGTACAGAAAGCTTCCATACCACCAAAATCATCCTGATGGGTGATGGTCAGGTGGCAGCGCAGCAGCAATTTACTGTGTGGTAACACATGTTTTTCCCTGTTCCGATCCAATCTCTTCCTCTGCACAGCCTGGGCAAAAATGGCCATGCAATAAACTTCTAAGATTTATCCTTTCAAGAAGAAACAAGGCAACAGTCACCACCAAGCAACTGCACAAATGCTTACTGATGACTACAGTTGACCCTCCTTATACATGGATTTTTTTATCCATGGATTTGAGCATACATGGCTTGCAAATATTCCCAAAAAGTATAAATTCCAAATAGCAAACCTTGATTTTCCATTTTATATATGGACACCATTTTGTTGTGCCATTATATTTAATGGGACTTGAGCATCCACGGATTTTGTTATCTATGGAACCAAACACTGGTGGATAACTCTACTGCTGATGGTATTGCCCCACATCTCATCACAGTAATAATCCAGTTAGCAGCCATGCATTTGTATAGTGCTGGTTTCAGGAAATCCCTCCACACTATAGTGCACTGTTTGCTTCTTGATATAGTTTCACCTATTAAATTTCTTCACTATCTGTTGCTATAATTAATTATTTTTAAAAACCAACAAAATTCCTTCTGTACTTGCATTTCAGCAGGAAGAAAACTTAAAACACTACCTAAGCATGTGTACTTCAGTCTCACAGAGTCCACATTGCTGCACTGATGGAGGTAGCAACATTACTGGTGAAGAAACGGGGAAAACATAGAGACAGCAACAGCAATGGGGCTAACAGATCTGAGCCATCTGTTTCTCAAAATACTAGGCTCCAATCTAACCCTCTCATATGTTTAGACTCTTTCAATACCAGGCAACTAGAAATTTGGAAAAAAAAAAAAAAAAAGGCATGACAGAGATTGAATCTTTCTCCACCTGCTGTCCTGCCCCCTCATCTTTCCTGTGCAAGTGCAAGTGCAAGAAAAGTTCCTGGCCATAAACCTTTGTGATGGTATAATGAAAAAAGAGAGGTTGACACCTTTTGTGTAGACATTATAACAAGTTACAGCACTTGTAAGGTTTTACACAATTGACCAGGAAAATGTGAGGTGAAGCTGAATGCTTTATGTCTGTGCAGTCAAGATACATGATCTAGTATGCAAATATAACAATTGCTGCTTAGTGTGGCAACAGACACCAAGCTTACCAGACTAGTTCTGCCCTCCAGTTAACCCAACCACATCCGATTCCACTATGATCTTGATACACATGTAAAAAAATCTGTTTTTTTTTTAAAACTGGGTAGTAAAAGGGGAGTTTTTAAAATTAATATTAATGCTTAAAAAAGCAACTTCGCTGTGAAACAGGGCATACATCATGTGTTCATACATAAATAGAAACACTCGCTTAGCCTCAAGGGAATGCAAACAACTCTAAAAAATCTTGGGAAGAAAACGCTGTGATAAGTTTGGCCCTGTGCAGACCAGCAGTTTGGGCCAGGTTGGGGGTGGAATCGGGGCACCATGGCTTTCATGATTTTTGCTACTCCTTTTGGTGCCCTGAAAAGCCAGATCAGGGCCGCAGCATGTGGTTGCCATGCCCTCAATCTGGCTGCAAAAGGGGTGGCTGGAGGCTGCCCATTTGGGGCTGTCTGTACAGACCCTTTTTCTTAGGATTGTCATACGTTGGAAGTGACTTGAAGGCCCACAACAAAAATAGTCCTCTAGATATTGTTTGACTCTTACTGTTGTCATCTCTCATCATTGGCTATGCTGGACAGGTCTGATGGAAGTTGCAGTTCAGTAACACCTGGTTGATCGCAAATTGCCACACTGCCTTAATGAGTGACTATTTGAACTCATGAGAACTAATCAGCTCCAGTGGAAGAAATGAAATACATGAGCTCTGACTTTTCTTACAGGTCTTTGGCAGACTTGAACCTACTTATTATTATTCTGTACAGTGCTGTGCAAATTTAAAGAGCTTTATAAATAAATAAATAAATAAATAATAATAATAATACTATCCTGAGATGCTTGTTTTGGAGACTTCTGAGGAAGTAGGCTCGAGTCTATGAAAGCTCATGCTACCAGCTTCTTTCAGTTAGTCTGAAAGGTGCTACAAGATCCCTTTGCATACTGATTTTCCAGAGTAACATGGTTATATCTTTGAATTTTGCAGGTACTGGCATTGACGAGACAACTATCACAGCTGATAGGCCCCAGCCATCCATTGTGTCACCAAACATACTTCCTTGGATGAAAACTGACAGGAAGAAAATGAGCTCATTTGAAATGTGCTGCTGGAGGAGAGTTCAATGGATACCATGGACTGCAAAAAAGACAGAGCCTTGGCTTATTTCTCCCTAGATTACTGAACAGAGGTGGATAAATCATGAGGCAATGTGACTCACTGGCAAAGATAATAATTCTTGGGGAAATAGAAGGCAGTAGGAAAAGAGGAAGACTACACTACCAATGGATTGATTCTGTCAAGGAAGCCATAGCCCTGAGTCTGCAAGACCTGAACTTGTCAGTTGATGAGGGTTTATCTCATTCATAGGGTGGACACACACTGAAGTTGGCTTTGTGGCAAAAACAACAAGGAGTACTGCCTCACCATTCAATGAAGGCACCCCCCATACCAATAAAAGTAAGTAAAAAGTTATAGTCACATTAGAAAACAAATGAAATTAGCCCTCATTGCTATGTCATAAAGCAATGTTGTTAACTATACCTTCATAACCATAAAAATAAATGATTACACAGTTATTAACTAATAATTATATATTATTACAATAATAATTAGTACATTGTTATTAACTAATATTTATAACTGCTAGTAACCTCCTGTTAGATAAGTTCACCAATTATTACACAGGTAACAAAAAATGAAATGATGCCACTTTTTTTTTTAAAAAAAAATAGTAAAGTATAAACAATATACCAAAAAATATTTATGAATGCACGAGTCCAGATATATAGGGGGAGTTTAAGCAATACCACACATATTCAAGATTACTTTGGTATAAAAGGTTGGGTTTTGTTCTGGCATATTAGGATGTATAATAGGCATGACGGATTGAGTCGGGACACAAAAGTCTTATTCAGGCCTCTTGTGTATGTTGAAATACATCATTAACAGGTGTTTCTGTACTGATTTGATTGTCTTGTTTTTTTTAACTGCAGAGGGTGTTTTTTAGTGGTTGAAGACTCTGAGATATGAATTGGAAAGTTAGGGTTGGTGGCCCTAGGCAAGCCACACCTTCTCATACTCCATATGTGCAACACGAGGTATAATAATGCCAACTTTTCTTAGCACAGTATTTTAAAGAGTATGACCATATGCCTATGAAGTGCTTTGAACATCTGACAGTGCGACCTTAGGATATGGCTCTAGCTGAGAAGAGCTTGAGTTCCATAGACTGAATGGCTTGCCTTGGGTAAGATTTTTTTTTAAAGGGATGGGGATAATTTCAGTATTGATACATTCAATTCCATGCTTCATTTTTTTAAAAAAATAATTATTTTAGGTGTTCTCCTTTTTCTTTTGTAACTATACTGTAACTGCTTGAGGAATGAAAGCTGGGAGGTTGGTACCTGCTTTCTATAACTTCTCTGTGAGATTGACAGAGAGTTTCTTTAGTCCAGTAAACATACCTTCCCATTGATATTTGAAGAGGAAACGTAATTGAGCATTAGAACTTCTGGAATGTTAAACCCAATAGTTCTGTTATTTTGGTGCATATAATTCGTTTTGTGCTCCAAGATCGTCTGTATCAGCTGTTATCTTGACAGATGATATAGAAAGGCTCATTTGGTTTAATTATCTCTGGATCTTGTCAGTGCAAGTCTTTCTACAGGATCCCAAGGAAAGTAGGAAAATATTACAGTAATGTTATTGAATTAATCTGACTGAGAAAATGATTTAAAGGATTTCAAAATTTACTTACTGTAGTGCTGTTAACAACATAATATGTTTTGATATTTCAGTATTTTAAAATTACAAAGTAGTTGAGCAAACGATTATGGACACAGTAATCTTCATTTATGCTGATATGATAACTTATTTTTGCAAATTTTATATGCATATATGCAAGTTGGTCTGACAAGAATCTATTCATTAATCTCTCTGAATTGAGGGGAACATCCCTTCTCCAGCAAAACACCAATGCCATTAGTTCATATTCAACTGCTAATTAAAATCCCTCCGTTGTTGAAATGTAATCATATTATCTAGCCAGTCTGTAAACTAAATGGAGAAATATAAGCAAGTGAAATAGTCAACCTTCAGGGCTTAAGGTTTATGTACTGACCTCATAATAAAGTTTAGCATCTGTACCTCCAAAAGTTAGCATCAACACAATGAGAAAAAAACTAATTAAAGCAAATTAGCTTAATGTGCATATGCAGGATAAGACAGATTACTTCTTAAAATCCAAGAAGATAATAGTACCCATATGGGGTATGTTTTTGGCATTTTTCATATAAATTGGACAGTTTTAGAGGATAAATATGGTACAAACGTCCTTACAGGCAATTATGTCTTTCCAATGCTGGTGGCTGACATCATAAAAGTATAATTTTAATTGCTATTAATTGCATTAAGTCTACTCTTATTGAATACTTAATGCCATTTCTGACAGTACTACTAATTTATATACTTTAATGAAGCTTTCATAAGAGAAATTTGAAGTTATGAACATTTACAGAATGTTTAAAGCTTTACATTATATTGGTTAGAAAGCCTGAGTTAGAAAGGCATCTTGTTCTGTAAAGGTTAATTTTCCTTGTCATAATAAGAGATTAACATGAGTGTTTCTGCAAGATACATATTTTAGAATGTAATTTATTTTTCAGAATCTGTTTTTCTTTTCAGGCATCTTAGTATTGGTTTCTGACATGTAGTGGCAATAAGGCAAACACTGTGTTAATGCTGAATTATATTTGGGTACAGTAAAAATGAAGGCTTAAATCACACCTTTTCATGTAATTATTATTTTCTGTAAAGCACCTTTAAAATATGTTCTTGACACTGAAGTATGTTTGCTGTTGAAATATTAAGCTACACATTTAAGCTAGTGAAAAAAGCCAACAATGTAAGTATATCATAACAGAAATAAGCATGTTTATGAAAAAGAAAAGATATTATGTCCAAAAGACACATTTGCGCACTTTCATAGCCGCTTCTGCAATGCTACCCATATTAGTTACTCTAGTTTCTGTTGTTTCTGTGACTTTCATTATTAAAATATGAGAAATTAATTCATCTCTATCAGGGCTAGTTTCAATATTTGTGAATTAGTAAGCTTCCTGGTTACACTAATGGAAAAAAAATACATGCATTATTACTTTCTAATTTGTTTTAATGCTATTTTTCTAAAGCTACACAGTCTCTTTAAAGTGGTCAAGGCACTATACATGACATAAATTATTGAATGGGGTGGGAATTTGCTTTAAAGAACTCCCAGGCCTTTTGTAAATTTGAGTCTGCTTCCAGAGCTCTGCAAATGTTAATGAATAAGAGGTTTTCAAATTTCTGAAAAAGCAAAATAGGCGGGGGAAAACATGTCGTTCATTTCCCCCCTGTGAGCTACCAAAGCTCTTTATAATTAAGGTGATGCCCCTTATGGATCTTGTGATGGTGCAGAATGTTTTTCAGTAGATTTCAGTGTGAGAGCTCAGTGTTGACAAAATTTCAAAGGCATATCTGAGTCAGATGTAGCTCCTGGGTGTCAGTTACCAATTCAACCCTGTTTTCTATGGATCATCACATAAATCACACGGAAATATTTTCCCCTTTTAAGATGTGTGTTATTGTCATGACTATTCTAATTTTTAGAATAAAAAAGGACAGACATGTAAATTCAGCCAGACATTTTAACAATAACATTAGTTGACTGCGGTTTTATATACACATGCACATAGAAATACAGTTCATAACCATGCCAAATCATAATTCAAAAAATTTAATTATTTCATTTATGATTTAGTGTGCTAGCTCAAATGAAGATGTTGCTTGAAATCACTCAGGGAGCCAAATGAGAAATCATAGTTTGAAAAAGGTTTGCAAACCATAGTTAGTGTGTCTGATTTGATCGACCATAATTAGAGCTATTCCTTCAGTTTTCAAGGCCATTTCTCCCAGATATCAGAATACTGGAAATTATTATTATTATATTTATGTGTATCCTGCTCTTTTCCCAGAACTGGGACTCATCTGCACTACATGAAAGCAGATAAGCATTTGAGCAACATTGTTTGAATAAACCATATTTTTTCTGCAGGTTGGAAGTAAAACACTTTTTGAGTTCACAGCTATGGTCACCACAAATTATACTTTTACCATTGTCTATGAACTGAGCCATTCCAGGAAGGTAAAGTTTTTTTAAAAAAATAAAGCATGGACGGATCAGTTTGCCAGTTTGAGTTCTCCTACAGTTAGCTTTTTAAAAGATACCCATCCCTCCTCTAAGGAGTTAAGGCTGGAAACAAAAGGTATCACCCTGTATTTTGAGGTATCTGCAACATTTCACATATTACATATTCACATCAAAATGTCCAGCTGTGATGTCTTTTTAAAACCTTTCTGACTCAATGAAGGTTGACAGGGAGAGGTAAGGAAAGCTATAGAGCAGCCTCTGTTCTCCTGTGTGCAGCTGAATCTATTCAAGCCCTAAGTGAACATGGAACAATTGTATATTACTATATTATGAAGTTTGATTGCACTTCACTTTATCTGAAAATAATGTAAATCATATTCAGATTGATTTTATTTCAGTCAGAATATGATAGGAACACACAATTTCTTGACAGGCCCAAGTTATCTTTTGTTCAGTATGGAAGACACTAGGGGCTGTTTCACTTATGATCTGTAATATCCAGTGAGCTTGATATTATGCATAGAGTTTTCACTATGAGTATGAGATGTCAAACTGGAACACTGCTATCCCAGCTCAAGAGAAATATGTATATGTTACTAGCACTAGATATTATAGTGGGGTAAATAATAATAAAGAAAGTGCCAGGTTAATGTACCATACAGAGATGTCCTAAATGTCCTAAACTGATCTGCAGTAATTACATTACATTGTCTGTAGCACATGAACTGATATAATCAGAACATGCCCTATAGTTGTGCTATATCTGTGAGATACATCCTGTGAAGGACTTGAAGGGGTGCTTCTTCAATTTGGTCCTCATATTGTAGAATAACCTATAGTGCAGATATTCAATTAGCATTGATCTACAGTACCACTCTTACTGTAGGTATTATTATTATTATTATTATTATTATTATTATTATTTTACTGTGCTAGTTTTCATCTTGAAAACCAGCATATTTTCTTTTGTGATGAAAAGGTTACTGAAATTTTAATAATAAATAATAATTGATACATGACGCTAAAAGTGTTTTTGGGTTTTGTTTTTGTTTCTTCTGCATTTACGTTGCAAATATGAAATCTAAATTTTTTGGAATGCACCTCTGATTTTAAACAGACTGTCTTCTGTTGTGTTTCTTATGAAAACATTTACATCTACACATAAATAATGCAAGAGGCCCCAAAGTGCTAGGCGTGGTTCATCAACATTTTTCTTGTAAAAATATAAATTTATACTGTCTTATTGACACCTTAATAGTATGTCTTTTGCTTAAACTGAAATGTTTCAGGTAAACTAGATATTTTTAAAAACAACAACAAGAACAACCTGGTTTTGGTATCTGTACTTAATTTTAGCTTATTTTCTCTTTTTAAAATGTTCCATATCCTTTTCAGTATTTTGAGAAAATGTTCACTATTCCTATAGGGATTCTTGTCTTCCTATATGTGGCTGAAGGCAATGAGGATTGTGTATCTAGATTATATAGTGATAGCAGATTGCTTTATAAATATTCTTACATGTATCACTGTTGTGCTGATCAGAGTTACATATATGAAGTGAATTTATGCAGGATTATTCAGACTCCCCCTGTCCCATCTATAGGCATGCAAGTGAAAGCAAATACAATTCATTTAGGCCAGGATTCCTATTATACTTTCAAGATTTGATTTGCCATAAAATTTTTTTGAATAATTCATTATGCACCACCAAATTTAAACAAGAAATGCCCCAACCAGCATTTTAACCAGCATTAAAACATGGATTATAGAGAGAAGTGGTCCAGTATTGAGAAAGCAGATTTTAATCTTTTTTTTTCCCCTTCAAAATCTATCTTCCCTTTTGATGCTAAAATATTAAAAATATAATGTTTGGTGATTTTTCTTCTTTTCCCTTTCCTGTAATAGTGGGCGTACTTATTTTCACATGAATTTGTGCTTAACAATACACTGCCAGTATAGTTTGATAACCGTTTTAGAAAATAATTAGCAAGCCATCTGTTTCTGCACCTTCCAGAATGTCTTATATGACAGTTTAGGAAAGAAATCTTCTTTCATTAAGACTCAGCTCTCAGGTCTTATGTAGACATAAAATTAACAAATGGTTAATATTTTACTATATTTTCCCCTTTTATTCACTTCCCTCTCCATTGTGAAGCCCCTGTACTAAATTGGTTTGACCATCCCCAACATTTGCTGTTGGCAGGATTACAATACATACTCCTGTGAGTCACCATAGCATTCAAACCCACAGTTTCCAATAGGACTAACTTCTAAAATGTCATTATATGTCATCAGTTTTGTATACTACTTTATCTGTTCTAATGAATGGGTGACTGTGAGGGTAACTACTAGTTCTCACACTTAATCCCCTAAACATATTCTTTATATTTCGCCACACTATGTATCCAAAAAGGAAGAGGAAGGAATTAGAATGGAAGTACAAAAATAAACACAATTCAGGCTGCATACATCCAAAGTACACATTACTGGACTGTTAAACTGTTGGAATTAATGCACACATTTCTTATGTTGCCATGAGTGAGTTGCATTTCACTGTCTAAAACCACATATTCCACATAAAGTTTTTCCAGCTTACTTACCCAGACCAGATTTTGTAGGCAGGAGTTAATACACAGTAAGTGCTGGATAACTATGTAAAACTCATTTCTCCTGTCATTACTTTGCTATCCAGGTTAGCCACACTCTAACTGCTGGAAGGACATAGAAACATCAGATCCAAATCTGTACTTCTAGAACTAATTCAATTAGTGTTAATTGTATGAAACCATTGAGATTGCATTAAAAGCGATTTAAAATTAAACTGCATTTAAAAAGTGAGAAATACAGTCTGCTTCGTAAACTCTGCAAAAACCAATAGAAGGAAGTTTTTCACAGTAATACCAAAAAATGAATGAAAAAAAACCCACACTTTTTATTTTTCTGGTAGAAAGCTTACTAACAATATTTTTAACTTAAGTATTGCTAGTTTACCAAACTACAATGGTGACTCATAACCGAAATAGACATGTTTGTGTCCTAAATGTGGGCAAAGTTCCCATTCAGCTGGGACTCTCTCTCTCTCTCTTTCTCTTATACACAAACACACACACACACACACACACGGAAAATTTCAACTGACATGTTTACTTGGACCCAGTATGTTTGCCTATCAGTTATATTTTTATGTGAAAGGGAAAGAAAAAGGAAGAAGTTAAGCTGGAGACAGAATGGTCCCCAGGGGATCTGACAGAAAGTGAATAGCACAGGGGAGCTGATGGAGGATCAGAACAGAGAGCTGAAAACTAGGAAAGGATTAAAGTGACACCAAGAAGCTTTGTAAGGATCAGAGTGAAATAGGGTGCGGGTAAGGAAAAGAAAGCATGAGTTTGGCATGAAAACATACCAAACCTCCAAACCATTATATTCTCAGGGGAAATGCCCAAAGCTATAAAACCATACAAAATGAAAGGAAATCTAGGTCAGAAAATGTTGAAGTTCTGTATGAAACTTCTATGAGAAAGCAGATGCTGAACTCTGTGAGGCAAACCTCTGTGCCCAAAAGGCCTCTTGTCAGTGGACAATTTCTATCCCTCCTTAACACACCTCATTGGATTTTTACTGCTCAGAAATATAGCAAGAGGAATCTGGGATTTACATTTTTTTAAAAGTTCATTATATGGAGAAAATCACATTGGCTGTGTTCCATACTATATCGAAGTATTTTTCAGACTGATTAAAAAAAAAGTCAGGAGTAATTTACAAGTGAAATATCATGGTTCTTAGGTAGCAAATCATTATGCAAAAGAGAAATCTAACAGAAAATGATTGTTACATTGAACGTAAGTTCAAAAAAAGCGGATTTCATTCAATAGGGGAGACTGCTGTGTCCAAAACATGAGATATGATAAAAATGTTAGGATTTGAGGCCTGAGTATGAAATGTACAGATGTGCACAAAAGGTATAACAGGAATTATGGCTAGAATTGTCTGCAGCTGAAGGCTAGAAGCAGACAGTGCTCAAGGTCAGTATGTGCTTGCTTGCACGTAGGCCTAATGTAAACATCAAGAGTCTTCCTGACTGAGGGGATAGTAATGCAGGTAACACAAGGAAGAAGAGTCATGAGAAGAGGCTGGGTTTGTAGCCACATGACACAAGTCTATAAATAGCCTGCACACCTCAGTGAGGATTGTTGGGTAGTTGAGTTGTGGAGATGGTGGATGGTTGGTTGGAGAATTTTGTCGGATGAGTGTGTATATATTTGGAAATACAGCAACTTAAGAATAAAACCTCTGAGGAGAGAGTTTTGGCTCCAGTCTGTTTCATTAACTGGAAGGGGGATTCCTGATAAAGCCAAAGCTCCAGGGTCACCGGTAATTCCGAAGGCATCGGAGATTGCTTGAACTGTGCACTTCTGCTTGTTTACATCAACAAAAAATCCCAACTACAGCACCCGAGCACTCCCATCACACTGCCCAGTAGTTTCATCCATCTATCTAAAGCTTCTCCTATCTGATCTAGCAATGTAAGCCATAAAATAGCCAAACGTCTAGAATTCTTTTGAATACTAGATGCTGGTTGCAAGCAGCAATGGGATCATGTTGACCTCATGATCTCATTCTCTGCTTTTCAGAGGCTTTTGATGTACTATTGCTGGAAAGAGAATCTTGGGTTGGATGGACATGGGCAAAGTGTGTCTCCAAGGCTGGTTTTATGACCTCTGATCTCTAGATTCTCTGGACCATCCTTTTTCTAATGAAAATACAAGTGAAATCCTTCAAATCACCAAGGAAACCCCCAGTACTGTTTGGCACTTAACAAACAAACAGAAACAAAAGTAGAGATCTGGCCACTTCTTCTTTTTCTTTTTGGCTCTGTGTGGCACTGGAAGCTCCTGGAGCAGAAAACTTGTGCGGACCTGTTGCAATTACCTACTCCTGGATTCAACCCACACAAGACAAGATAAAACTAGAGCTCAGTCAGAAATGTCTAACTACTTTTTTGTCCCTACATTTGCTTGTGCAGTGCAATATCCATTTCACAGAAGGATGTAAAATGAGCCTTCAGGAAAATAATAACTTGTCCAATACTTTAGTAAACAATTTTAGTAAACTTTAGCAAAATTTAGTACGTTAGTAAACCACTAAAGGCATAAAACAAGAAAGTGGTACTTTAGGAAACAACATAGTGGAGAAATAATGGAGTATGGAATATAGTAGGAAAAGTTTTATTGCTGTCATTAACATTATTGCTGGGTATTGTTACCATAGGACTTTCACAGCTTTTTACAATCCTTGGGGCTTTTTAGATTGGCAGGAAAGTGTGACATGAAGTTGCCTTTTCCTCAATGCTTAGCAGCTAGACTGCAAGCCCCAGGTGTGCATTTAAAAGGTACAGGGCTGCTAGACTGAGGGGTTTGGGAACAACTTATCTGAGGTCTTTTCTGTGGCTCAGCAGCTACATGGGAAGCTGTCAAAATGCTACAAACACAGGCAGAGCAGCTACATGGGCGGCAATGAACACGGCTTTTAGCCGCGCTTTAAATTTTTTTTCCTTGCTGGCTGCGAACTGCACAATTGCGTAATTGCGCAGGTACACAATACAGCGACATTATCATTGCCTGCTGGGAACTGCACAATTGCGCAATTCGCAGCTGGCAAGGAAAAAAAATTAAAAGTTCAGCGGTTTATCACTGCGGTTCCTCTGCCTTTTTAAACTGTGCTGTTGCACTGGTGCATCATGAATGAACCCCCTTATTTTGTGAAGGAATTGACATGTTATCCACAGTAGAATAACAGTAACAGCATCCCAGAGTCCCTACTGCGCATGTCTAGGGTTCGGATTAGGGCTGGAGCTAGGGTTTGGGAGCTTTAAAAAACTGCACGGTTAAACCCCAGCTTTTACACCTGCAGGGCATTGAGTGTTTTAATTAGAAGTGAACTCCACACCACGCATGCTCCCAACCCATGATCCATTATAATCCACACCTCTATCGCTGCCTTTAAATGGGCGATTTAAAGAAACAGAGCCCCATTTAACTGCGCAACTACACCTTAGCCTTTAGATGCACTTGCGCTATAGCGCTCTTTTTAAAAAAAGAGTAGGGAAATCCAGCACCTTTTTCAAGGTGTTTCTTCTCCCTTAAAGCACCAAAATAGCGTTTTCATGGCACACTTTCCCTTTTTCTCATCTAAAGGCTGGGCTTTCATGCAGCCTTCATCATACCTCTTTTTGCCAATCTAAAATGTAGAGAAATGTAAGATAGGCTAAGAGAAATGTAAGATAGGCTAAGATAAGTTCGTTGTTTCAGATCCACCCTTAGCTTCCTTGCTTCATTAGGTATGGTACTTATAGGGAAAGATAAATCAGGTAATCAGAGAATAAAGTAACAGGCCTTAAACTGTGCTCCATCTGGAAAAACTGTGAAATTCTTCTGGTCACTGACATTTAGTGGCTAGAGTTAGGCATGTGTAGCATAATTTCAATGTGTTTTATTTTTAGTTGAAGCTATTCTTCCAGCGTGAGAGCCAGTGAGGTGTTTTGGTTTGAGTGTTGGACTACAACTCTAGTGACCAGGTTTCAAATTCTCACTCAGCCACTAGGTCACCTGGGCAAGTCACACAGTCTGAGCCTTCAAAGGAAGGCAAAGGCAAAAACCTTTCTGAACAAGTCTTATGAAGAAAATACAGATTTGTCTTGTTGCCATAAGTTGAAAAAGACTTGAAGGCACCCAACAACAATTATTCCCAAGCTCTTGCAGCAGAACCCAAATGCCACTAAATAAAAACAATAAGTTGTAGGTAACATAATATGACCTCCAGAAATAGTACTTATAGTACTAATTTCTACCATGTTTTACAGAATTGAGAAAACTTCTATTAGGGGAATCTTTTTGCTGCTGCCATTTGCACTTTGAGTACTGGAGTGTCAGAACAGGGGTCCAGAATCCCAGACAATCAACCAGTCAGCTTTATGTAGAATAAACAGAACTTTATTGATGCTCCAGGATCAGCAAAACCACACCATTCAGCTTCTTAGCTGAGACTGACCAGTCCCCGCCCAGCACCCCTATATCATCCAAAGGCTCACACCTCCCCCTTCTCACAAAAGCCCGCGAAACCTATTCCAGTATTGTTCCATAGGTTTCGTTTCCACCTCATCTCCCCCCTTAACAGAACGGTTCCCACCAGAAACTTCTGCATTCCAAGCTGAGAGCTGAGCAGCACCAAGGTCAACTGATAACTCCTCCTGGCACCGTTATGCACTCCTCCTCTCTATCTAGCAGCTAACTATGTACCATCATCCCCCACTACACCTACTAACACATATCTGGAAGAATACTACAAGGATTCTGACAGTCAGCCCCCCGAAAAGAAAAACCTCCCTCCTACATATGCTAAACACAGTACATACAAGGAAACAGCAAAGGCAAAAAAAAATACTATTTAGGCTTGTCAGGATACATACGATGAAACTTCATAACCAAAGCAGGGGCTTTAACATGTTTAGCTAACACCCATTCATCATGATCCGCTGAAAAGTGTTTCCAGCGAATCAGGTACTGCAATTTGTTTCTGTGCATTCTAGAGTCCAAGATCTTAGCGACTTCAAAATGCTGCTCCCCCTCAACCATCATGGGCAGGGGCGGTTCTTTGTCCTGTCTCCATCTTTCTGTGCTTCGGTCCGGCTTCAGCAAACTAAAATGAAATACAGGGTGTAAATGTCTATACGACTTAGGCAAGTCCAATTCCGCAGTTACATCATTGACAAGTCTTTTCACCAGGAAAGGCCCTATGAATTTGGGTCCCAGTTTCTTAGACGGGTGCCTAGATTTCAAATTCTTTGTGGACAAAAACACCCGATCCCCAGGTTTGATGTCCCACCCCACAGATCTCTTGCGATCAGCATGTCTCTTATAGTCTGTTTTAGCCACCTCTAAAGCCTTGGCAACTTGGGACCAAGCAGCCTGTACCCTCTGCACCCATTGAGTCACAGTCACAGGGTCCGAAGGGTCAGTTGGCAAGGCTGGGAGAGTCCTGAGCTCATATCCATAGACAACCTCGAAAGGCGATTTGCCAGTGCTCCGATGCACTGAACTGTTGAACGCCACTTCTGCATGGGGTAATAAGTCATACCAATCATCCTGCAAATAATTAGTGTAACATCGGAGGTACTTCTCGAGAGCCTGGTTCGTCTTCTCACACTGCCCGTCAGACTGGGGGTGCCAGGCGGTGCTCAGGGCCACTTCTACCCCCAATTTTCTTTGCAGCACCCTCCAAAAGGTTGAAGTGAAGGTGCTACCCCTGTCACTCACAATTTTGTCTGGCAACCCATGATACTTATAAATGTATGCTATGAACAGGTCCGCAAGCTTGGTAGCACTAGGCATCCCCTTGCAGGCTACATAGTGCGCTTGTTTTGAAAAAAGATCCACAACCACCCAAATAGTGTTTCTCCCCTTGCTCTCAGGCAGATCGGTGATAAAGTCCATGGCAATGTGTTTCCATGGTCCCCCAGGAGTAGGCAGGGGCTGTAGAAGACCTCTGGGCTTGCCGACGACTGGTTTGGCACGGGCACACACTGGACAGCTCTTCACATATTCTTCCACCTCAGCTCTCACCCCCTCCCACCAGTAAGTTTTCCGAACCTTGTGCCAAGTCTTTAAATATCCCCAATGACCTGCTGCCTTCGAATCATGGCACAATTTAAGAACTTCAGGCCGTATGGATGCAGGGACATAAATCTGAGAGCCCTTGGTCCACAACCCTTGTGAGTTCAAAACCAACCGATCTCTGTGCCTCTGAAGCCACTCATCTTTCCCTGCTTCCCCTTTTATCTTTTGCAGCAGCCCATCCAGTTGGGGCAAAGGGTCGACCGGTTTCTGCTCCGCCTGGCTACGAGTCACTACAGCTAGTCCCAACTGTTCAGGGGAGAAAATGGCTTGCAGCGGAACTTGCTCTTTCCCCATATGCTGGGGGAGCCTGGATAAAGCATCAGCTAAAATGTTTTGTCTTCCTGGGAGGAACTTTAGTTTGAATTTGTACTTGTAAAAGTCCTTAGCCCACCTCCTCTGTTTAGGAGTTAGCTTTCGGGGAGTTTGCAGGGCCTCTAAATTACGATGGTCCGTCCAAACTTCAAAAGGGTGAGGCGCCCCCTCTAAAAACTGTCTCCAACTAACTGTCAGAACAGGGGTCCAGAATCCCAGACAATCAACCAGTCAGCTTTATGTAGAATAAACAGAACTTTATTGATGCTCCAGGATCAGCAAAACCACACCATTCAGCTTCTTAGCTGAGACTGACCAGTCCCCGCCCAGCACCCCTATATCATCCAAAGGCTCACACCTCCCCCTTCTCACAAAAGCCCGCGAAACCTATTCCAGTATTGTTCCATAGGTTTCGTTTCCACCTCATCTCCCCCCTTAACAGAACGGTTCCCACCAGAAACTTCTGCATTCCAAGCTGAGAGCTGAGCAGCACCAAGGTCAACTGATAACTCCTCCTGGCACCGTTATGCACTCCTCCTCTCTATCTAGCAGCTAACTATGTACCATCATCCCCCACTACACCTACTAACACATATCTGGAAGAATACTACAAGGATTCTGACATGGAGCAGGAAAAGACAATAGGGACACTTTTGCATTTTTATTGTAGTTCTTTTCTTTCCCTTGTTTTGTCATAACATGCTCTGCTATGTGCTATGTGTTAATTGGCCATAATATACTGTGTTTGTCCACTAAGAAGCCACATTTATTTATTGTGCATTTTTAGTGACATCCCTTAATGGTTAATCGTTTCGTAATTGCCTGTTCTGATTTGCAGCCAATTAAAAAAACCAACTTGACTTTCTACTGCCTGTAGCTGAAGAGAATTTATGATAAAATTACTGCCTGCTAACAAAAAATATTTTTAAAAGACCCATTCCTTAACAGTCTTTAGTCAGGGTTTAATTGACCAACATGGATTATTTAATTAAGATTTTTCACTGATTTTGAGAGCATAGGATAGCTGCAGACACTTTAGTCAACAGGCAGCTCAGGTAATGTTTAACTGTCTATATCCATGGCAATATAAGAATTGATAGCTTCATTCTACAGGTGCTTGCATTCATATAAGCAATAAGTAAAGATTAAACCGAAAAAAGCCTACACTTGACATGTGTCTAAAAAGATATAGTATACTGAGAGATCCTGGGATCTCTTCCTTGTTAATGTAGCATATACTTTCTGACCATTGTCGCTCTTGAAGATTGAATTCATAGTTGTTTCAGTGCCAGAGCAGTGCCGTTTTTGCAGAAAGATAGTGGATACCCTCTCACTGTCCTGGTTTGGCAGGGGCAGTCTCAATTAATCTTCTGTCATGCTACTTTTTCAGTAGCTTTTAAAATGTTCCAGTTTCTCTCCTCTCTTCCCATTTTTCCCTTTGGTCCTCAACTGGCTTCCATTGCTGCAAACTAATTGCAAAGAGCCAAATTAATTAACTCAATTAATTCACCAGGGAGGAGAGGAGAGGAGAGGTAGAGTTTGCCTTTGCTAGTAGGCTCAGACAAAAAGCAAATTGCTGCCGCCTCCCCTAGCTCATGTGTTTTTCCTCATTAATAATTTCTGCCATCTTGACCACATTCTGATGTTACTTGATTCCATGTCTCTAAGTTTTTGTCTGTGACAAATTGGAGCATTATGGATAATAGACTGTCTGTTTCAAACTCTTCACTAGCTCTAGTGAGCTTTTTGCTCACTCTGTTGTAGCTGAATCTTTTCAAGACATCAATACAATGGTTAAAGTTACTCATTCCATCATTATAGCATGTATCATTCCATTAACTTTATTGTTTCATATGATCCAATGTGATTATTCAAGACAAATTAATATTGACTTCCATTATGATATAGTGGATATTGTGCTGCAGTGGAAGAAAAGAGTTCCCAATATTCTTTTGATACTCCTGCTTTCAGAGGTGACCTTTGTGGTGACTACCAAGAAGATATTTTCATTTGTGGGACCCTTGGAAGTATATCCCCAGGCTGGTGCCAATTGTTTGTGCAAGGCAAAAACAGTTTGTTTTTCCACTCATTGAATACTTTTGTTGAAACTACTTTTACACTACTACTACTACTACTACTACTACTGCCTGATGCTCATTCTGTTCTATTGCTGGCATCTGTTTACTTTTTTATTGTTGTGTTAAGCTGTTCTGATGCAATAATAATAATAATAATAATAATAATAATAATAATAATAAATGTACAAGCTGAAGGGAAGAACAGGAAATTTCAAAATAAATGTACAAGCAGAAGAATTGGTATGTATTCAGGAAGAGAAATGAATTCATTGGTCAGTGCAGAAGACATACACACTGCACTAGAGCAAAGAAGTGATTAGAGCAAAGACAATAGAAATAATGGTTCCAAGAGAGGATTTCTTCCAAATGTCTGATATAACAAAGCTAGGGCTGTGCCTAGTAGTTGAAAGGGCAATAAAGGATCATACCACAATTGGACTAGGTTGCACTGTTCAACAGCAAGATTAGAAATTTTCTATATTTGTTTATACAATTGTCCTCTGTGTCCATGGATTCTTTATTAAAGCATCTACAGCTTGAAAATGTTTTTTTTAAAAAATATAAATTCCAAAAGACAAACCTTGATTTTGTCATTTTATAATTTACTGCCATTGTATTTAATAGGACTTGACCATCCATGGATTTTGGTATCCATGGGGGTCCTGGAACCAAACCCCAGCATACCAAAGGCCCATTGTATCTGCTTAATGTTTCCTGATGGATTCTACCTTTTCTTGTTTAAGGCTACAGTGGAAACCAGCTCCAGGGAGAGCTACTCACTAGACACAGTTCTAGTGGTAAGTATGGTTGTTAACAACAATGTGCAAAAGAAGTAGAAAAATAAAAGTTCATACTGTTAAAACTGCTCCTGAGTCTCATGGGAACAGAATTTGATAGTACAAATAATGAGTTCCTTTTTTGCAAGACATGTACATAGGTTACATTATAACTGCAATAAAATGAGGGATGTCATTACTTTTAGCATGCTTTTTTATTTTAGTTCCTTTGTACCACAGCCCAGCAGCCCTTTAAAGAGCAGCTAAAACTATCTAAGGTCCAAAACACACTGCAGAAATAATATAGTTTGAGACCACTTTAACTCAGTGCTAGGGAATCCAGGGAACTGGGGTTTATTGTGGCACCAGACCTATGTCACAGAGAAGGTGAAATGTCCCACAAAATTGCAGTTCCCAGAATTCCCTAGCATTGAGCCTGGGTAGTTAAAGCCGTCTCAAACTAGATTATTTCTGCAGTGAGTTTTGAACCTAAGTTACATTTTAATAACGAGAATGTAACGAGTTTTTTTTAGCAACTGGATATTCATTTTTCTAGTTTATAGCCTGCCTTTTTTCCGACATAGAAGTTAAAACAAAATACAGTTAAAACAATGAATAATACAAACAATTAAAAAGAATTGCGCATATTAAAACATTAATTAACAAGTTTTAAAGGCCATAGAAAGGATAAAAACACATTACATCACAACTTAAAGACCTTTCCCACCAGACATTTAATTCTTAAATGTCTTCTCCTTCTGATGGAAAGAAAGCAGAAACGGTAAAACTAGCTACCCATGGCAGGGAAGTCCACAGTCTGGGAGCAGCCACCAAGAAGGCTCTCTTCTCACAAAATGTGTCTGTGATGGTAGTGGGACTGAGGAGATTAGCGCACTCTTTTTAAAGCACCTTATTCCCAATGGGATAGAAGTATGATTAAATTTACAAACGGATCTTATCACATTCACCTGCGGTCGGGTGAATGCCACCTATATGCGGCCCGGATGCCAGCAGGGCTTATTCTGCTTTTCAAAAATGGGATTTTCCTGTTCTTGAAAATCTGCAGAATAAGCCCAGCTGGCATCCAGGCTATATATGGACTGTATTCGCCTGGCCACAGTGACTACAACAAAACCCATTTGTAAATTTAAATGCGCCTCTATCCTGTCAGGGCTAAGGTGCTTTAAAAAGAGTGCGCTAATCTCCTGAGAGAACTCCTCATATTTAGAAATTTGATCTTTCAGATAGTCTAACCCTCAGATAATTACTTTTTGAAACTAAATATCATCTGGAAGTTACATGTCCCAAATATCTGAAGGAAACAATCTAGATCGATGATTTGATGTTATGCCCCATGAAGTAAATTAATTTAATAATAATAATACTGTAATAATAATACTATTCCAATTGTTTTGCTAATTGAAATGGTCCCCTTTACTGGAAAAACATACTGCACATACTGTGCCCATGCACATACTGGAGGTAAGTTTCATTGAAACCAATGGGAGTTACATTTTAGTAGACTCTATTATTGGATGCTTTTAGAAATATCAGCTAGGTTTGATTAATTGTTTTGGAATTAAAAGACTAAAAGAAATCTCATACAAATAGCCTGTGAAACCAAATTCTTTTTTCTGATTTAGTTTCTTCTTGCTTCAGAAAACTTTAAAGAGAGTTGTCAAGAGAGCTGCCTATTACTGTATTACAAATTAAAATAATTCCAGAGGGTAAAAAGTACAATGATGTATTTCAGA
Organism: Urosaurus nigricauda; assembly: GCA_034509955.1. Classification (NCBI taxonomy): domain Eukaryota; kingdom Metazoa; phylum Chordata; class Lepidosauria; order Squamata; family Phrynosomatidae; genus Urosaurus; species Urosaurus nigricauda. The sequence continues at coordinate 140,980,899 of JAOEGL010000005.1, forward strand.
CAACATCCTGATGTCCACAAGGTGTTTCAAAAGCTGAATAAAACCACCTGCCATCAATTCTACCTTTCATTGTTTAAAAGGATGGACCACACTACCTGTGGTCACTTAGAAGAAACATACATGCTATGAGCCTGTATGGAGCCTGAAATACTGTATTTTTATCTGCTACAGAATACCAACATACAGAGACTAATAAACAATATACAGGTAAGAGCTGACCTACTGTATGTTTTTTCTTCAGCATATCGGTTCCGTTATCTCACTAAGAGTCTGGATGAAAGAAAGTGTTAAATCCTTAACCTACCAAATTTAATTTCACCCGCTTGTGACCATAGGATTTTCCTGCAGAAACTATACAGCTAGAGCAGATGATCAGGATAAAAGAGAGAGAAAAAACCCTTCTTGAAATAGACTTAAAACTTTAGCTCCCTATGGCTTAACCTTAAAGACAATATATCTGTTTAACATCAAGCAGTTTTCAGAACTCTCCTTGAGAATTTTTCCTTTTTCTGTGATTCATGCTACACCTTTTATCTGTTCACACTATGTATCTTTTATGTCCACATTGCAAAGTCACTTTCTAATGTAGCAAAAGGCACATTAACTAATAATGGACATAAAAATAAGACCATTAAAAGAATACATTTCTGTGTTCAGACTGTGCATTTGTAGAGCACTGCATAAAACAAATGTGCCAATCATGCCCCACATAACAAAAAAATTGAGCATAAAATAGTCACAGCCATTATAAGACTGTTTTTAAGGTTTCAGTAAAATCTATTAGTATTTAGTAATATCACTTCATAGGAAGGGATTTGTTTACACACCAAGTAAGTGTTAGCTTTATTTACTGATCATGTAAAAGCAATTTTAAAACTGCAGAAGATTCAAGCAACCAAACGCTTTGCCTCACTGTGTTTGATATATGCATCATTATGATGTTTACATCATTATCAGTGATGTTTTCAGACAGTTCTAAATCCTGCTACTCCCAAACAGAGCATACCCACTGAATCAATGGGGTTCACATGTGTGCTTATTTATATTTCAGTAATTGATTCAGCATGTCTACTCTAACCGGGACTAGCAACTGGAATTAGGTCACTATCCTAAACTGGGATTGCTGCTGAAAACAATATTTATATATACTGTTTTCCTCCAAAATTCCAGAGAATCATTGTATACAGAGCACAAAACAGCTTTCTCCCCAGTAGTCAGTTGCAAAGCAAAGAATAAATCAATACAGAATGCCCTATGATTAGAATGCCCTCTTTCAAAAGGTGGAGAAATGAACAGGATGATCAGTGATCGTGGACTTGATCCTAACAAACAGAGAGGAGTTGGTTACTGGAATTAAAGCAGTTAGTATCTTAGGGGGGAGTGACCCAGTAATGCTAGAATTCATGATTGTGGGGCAGACATAAAAAGAGTACAGTGGGCCCTTGTTATCCACTGGGTTTTGGTTCCTGGACCATCCGTGGATACCAAAATCCGTGGATGCTCAAATCCCATGAAATATAATGGCATAGAAAAATGGTGTCTCTTATATAAAAGGGCAAAATTATGGTTTGCCTATGGGAATTTTTATATTTTTAAAATATTTTCAAGCCATGGACGCTTGAATCCATGGATAAAAAAATCTGTGGATAAGAACGGCTGACTGTCTATGCAAATACAAAACCTGGATTTCAGGAAAGCTGATTTTATGAAACTTAGGGAAACACTGGGCGTGGCTAGAGATGCACAAGGAAAATGGCACCCAGCATGGCTGGGATTTCTAGAAGAACAAACTGCTAAAGGCACAAATAATTCCATGGAAAAAAGAAAAAGGGGAAAAATCTTGGCTGCACGTTAAATTTGAGAAGGAAGTTAAAATAAAAAAGAGCATGTATAAAGAATGGAAGGATGGATGAATCACCAAGGAAGAATACAGATGTCTGTCCAAACTTGCAGGAATAGTGTAAGGAAAGATAAAGCTCAAAATGAGCTGAGACTTGCTAGGCATGTAAGGGGCAACAAGAAGAGTTTTAAAAAGATATTCAAAGCAAGGTAGTGACCAAGGATATGGTGGAACTGCTGCTCAGCAAGGATGGCAAGATGTTAACAGGTCACAATAAAAAAGACAAAGTTGCTAAATACCTATTTTGCATCATTTCCCCACCTTAACCCAAAGAGGACTGTGGTTGTATCTACATTGCAGAATTGATGTGGTTTGACACAGCTTTAATTGCCATGGCTCAGTGTTATGGAATTCTGAGATTTCTAGTTTTTTGTGAGATATTTAGCCTTCTCTGTCAGAGTGCTCTGGCTCCACAATAAGCTACAAATCCCAGAATTCCCAAGGATGGAGTCATGATAGTTAAGGTGGTGTCAAACCCCATCAGTTCTGCAGTGTGACAGCAGCTTGTGTGCTTCTGTTCATCAGCAGAGACCTTTGCAAGGAAACTGGACTGTAAATCAAGATTGATAAAGAGTTAGTCAGGAATCACCTAGTTAACCTAAATGAGTTCAGATCTGCAGGGCCGGATGGCCTACATCCTAGATTTTTGAAGGAAGTTGCTGACATATTGCAGAATCACTTGAGAATGGAAGAAGTTCCAGAGGAATGGAGAAGAGCAAATATCGTCTCTCTCTTCAATAAAGAAAACCCAGAGGATGACAGGCCAGTCAGCCAAATATTAAAATGAGTTATTCAGGAATTTGCCTTTAGGTATCTTGATGACAATGCAGTGATTAATAGAAGACAGTATCAGTTTGTCAAGAACAAATGCTGCCAAACTAACTGTATATCTTTTTTTTTCTTCGATTGAGTCATTAGTTTAGTAGACAGTCAGAATGCTGTGGAAGTCATTTATCTGAATTTCAACAAAGCATTTGATAAGGTCCCCTGATATTTTGATTGGCAAATTGACTAAAAATAGAACAGATGGAAACACCATCATATGGATCCATAATTGATTAGAAAAATGTGCTCAAAAAGTTGTCATTGCTGGCTGTATTTCAAATTGGAAGAATAGTTTGTGTGTGTGTGTGTATTTATAAATAGTCACATGATCTAAAACAATACAACCATTGTCTACATTTAAATAGACCAGTCACTAAATGAATAAATCACACACTACTCAAGAAATAAATTGGGCTAAAATCTTTGGAAGGAGAAGAAAAAAACAATAATCTAGTGGCTTCAATTTGTTCCAGTCCTTTATTGGCTTTACAGCTAAGCCAGATATATTTCGACACCAGTCTTCATCACTGGCAGGTTTGTACTCAGATTCTCCAAATTCAACATTAACAGTACACTTAAGCACAATAAAATCTGTACTAACATTTCTCCTTCATTCTCCACAGCTTCAGGTTGGACAGCCTTAGTAGTACAGAGCAGGTCATTGAAAAGGGTAGAAAGAGCCGACATGAGACAGGGATGTTAAAGAGAGAAGATGTGGGGCTAAGAACCTACAGTACTACCCTCCCTCCTTTTAGAGGCACTATGGCACTTATCACACGAGGCACTTACTGTGCTGGAATCGTGGCCCAAATGCTTCAGAAGCATGGAAATGGAATCACTGGTCGCACTTCTCAAATATCATTGACGCATTTCGCTGTTCTTCCATTGTCAAAGTGATCACGGAGCAGACACTTTTTGCTTAACGGAAGATTCCGTTATTACAGAAATGGCTGCTCCATGAATGATTCATCGATGTGAGAATAGTGGGACTTGCTTCAGTGATGCTTCAGAAGTGCGACCATCAATCCCACCTCCACGCTTCTGAAGCATTTGGGCCACAATTCCAGCATGGTACGTGCCTCGTGTGATAAGGTACTAAGGCTGTAGTGCCATAGAGGTCTCATTGCCTGATGTAATTTCTCCATTCTATTTTCCTCCACTGAAAGGGCAGCTGCAGTTAATACTATTGCTGCTGCTGCTGCTTTCCTTCATATTAGCATGGCTTCCCATCCTGAGCACTGGCTAGGCATGGGGATGAACTACCCTCCTTCTCACTCTCTCTTTCTGTGTGTGTGTTTACTTCCACAGTCAGTCTCGGCTGTCATGACATGGCAGTAAGTTACTATTGCTGCTTCTGTTGCTGGTTTGCTTTGCCTCAGCTTGGTTCCCCCCATCCCTCTCACAGAAGGGGCAGAAGAGAGGGGGATACTGCCCCAGCACCATTCACTCTCCCTCTCTGTCCATGTGCCTCCTTCAGTCCTGCCAACTTCTATGCCTGGCCCTGGCTGATCCACTCCCTTCACTCTGCCAATGCAAAGTAAAGCGGCAGCAGAAGTGGCTGCAGGGAACAGATTGCCCAGGAGAGGCAGTGGGTTGGATGGGACTGTTGAAGGCAACCACCCACCCTCACAGGGTGAGTAGAGCTGGCATGGTACCTCTTCCTTTCCTGCCCAACCAGTGCGAGCAATGGGGGAGCCAGGCTAAGGCAAAGGAAAGTAGCGACAGAAGAAACAGCAGTACTAACTGCAGCTGTGGCCTGTGTTGTGGCGGCCCACTGAAGGGAGCAGATTGAGCAGGGGGAAGTGGAGAGGCTGATGGGATGGGCAAAGGCACACACAAAGTGTGATCAGAGATGGCATGGTATTTCTCCCCCTGCCTCACCCAAGGGTAGTGTGTGTAGTCAGCCTGTACACTTGGGAATTTCAGAGGGGCAATGGAGAGAGGAAAATACCATGTCTTGGGTTCAAGGAAAGGACTTCTCTCTGTTTGGGTGTCAGGGATTTCCTTTTCTTCTGGAGAATGTTTGGCTTGGGGTGGGGTGGGGAGATGGTTCCGTTTATTCCACAGGCTAAGAACCAGAGCACATAATGATTCAACACTTTGATGATTTCTGCTTTTTGACAGTGCTCTAGTCCCTAACCTGTCAAATAAATCTGGGAGGTCTGTAGAACAGACTCAAATATACTAGACTTACCAAGTTCACATTAACCTAGCAAGTCTACTCTAGTTGGGCATAACAACTGGATTTAGGCCAGGGACTAAGGACTCAATTTAACAACCCTCAGTCAATCAGTTCTACAATGAATCATTCCCAACTGCATAAGCATATTCTATGTACACACAATTTAACACTTGTCATGGTTTGATTTTGCTTGAATATTTTAATTTTCATGTTTTTATCATGAGTGTTTTCTTATATCTCTGCTTATTTACTGACCTGTGTCTAATGTATGATTTCTAGCTGAGACTCAGTCATATGTTGACAATAGTCAGTAGTGCATGAAGAATTCAAGCAACTTCACACATAAATAAGATGCAAACACATCTGCAGTCAGAAATTGTCATCAGTATACCAATCTTTTGGCAGACATAGTGGAAAGAAAAGCTATGATATTGTGTCTTTGCAGACACATTAGTGACAAGAAAGACACAATAAGCAATTTCCTCAAGCTGAATGGATCTCAAATAGATGTTCTAGACAGATTCATCAGACTCAGACAAGCAAACAATGCAAACATAGATGCTATGGAATGTCCTACATCTCACAGCTGTGAACAGAACAGCATGAAGCATACTATTACCAAAACTGGTGGATCCATTTTGTGCTGTCAAAGCAATATTTTTTACAAAGATTTTAAATTCAACGTAGTCCTTCTGTAATAGAAAGATTTATATATTTGTCTTTGAAAAAAGAACCACTGTGTCCAGGGAACAGAAAATTGGCCTTGGATGTGGTTATACTCAAATTTGAGCATGGATTGCCATTGATTCCCTTTTTAATTGAAGACAAGCCTCTGTGTCTGATTAATTCTGATCTACCTGCCCAGAGTTGTTGTGAAGGCAAAATATTGTAAGATTCAATCAGAGATATTCAGAGATTTTAGGGTTTAAAATGATCTATTGTTGTAATAACTCTTTTACAGTCAACTAAAGTTATTCTATGTACTTAGGTTCTAAATAATTAGAATAATTGGAATAAGAGAAAACATACACACTAAGGCCTGTAACCCTTTTCAAGTTTGTGCGTATGTGGTTTTAATGCTTCTTTTACTTTTTAAAAATAATTTTTTATTTTACTTCTTTTCCTTTGTAGAAAATAATAAACAACATGTGTATATCAACATATTACTGATTTCTACCTTTCTGTTGAATACATATGGATATTTTGCAATACTATATATCTGAGGTCATCACATTATGATCTACTTGCACACAATTTTTCAGCACGCAAAATACTGTTTTTTTGCACAGGACTTTTTCATATGGGAGGCAAGCATAATGAAAATGTGATTAAAATGTGGTAATAGCATGATTAGGGGAAAGATTATCACACCTCCACAAGCTTCTCCCATTCATGCTCCATGCATAAACTGTAATGGATGTGTTGTTGGATAATAATGGAAACTCATGTTATTACCCAAAGACATGTCCATTACAGTTTACACATGGGACATGAACGGAAGAAGCATGCGGGGTGTGGTAATCTTCTCCCTGATCACACTATTACCATATTTTAATCACATTTTAATGACTCTTGAGTCCTCTGTTTGATAAAGCCCACAGAAAAAAATGCTGCTTTCAGTGCAAAACAACATGTGTGAATCTTAAATAGTGAAGATTCAGTCTAGGACTGAAACATGGTGAAATTTTCAAAGACTTTATTGCAGCAAAAAGAAAATGTTAAAAAACCGACTCATTGGTTTGTTGAGAAAAAAAAATTAGTAAAGAATTATATCCCTAGGTGCAACTTAGAATGATCAGCTAAAACTAAACAAACATGGATTTGGAAAATGAGATATTTTAAATCAAAAATTGACAGAATACAGATCTCATTATTGAAAAAAAAATGTCACATTTGGAAATAAGATACATTTTCCCAAAGAGAAATTGACTGAAAAACAAAAAAACAATAAGCATGTAAGCCCTAAGGAAGACTTAAACTTCTTAGGAAATGTGAAACTGTTTAAGGCCATAGTTTAAAGCAGAACACAACATTAAATCAGAATATACTTAGAGATTCTTAGAGAGATGCTCTCTCAGATAAGAAAAAAACCTTGCTTTTTATTTGCAGATTTTCTACGTTCATGGGAGTCCTGAATCCGTAACCCAGTGGATATGAAAGGCTCAGGTCCAAAACACTGCAGAAATAATTCACTTTGAGACTGCTTCAACTGCCCTGGCTAAATGCTATGGAATTCTGGGAACTGTCATTTTGTGAGACGTTTAGCCTTCTCTGTCAGACAGCACTTGGGAGTAGTGGGGGGGAAGAGGTGAGAGAAAGGAGAAAACTGGCAACATATGACTGCTCAAAGCCTGCACTGCAGCCTAGATGTTATGTATGTGTTGTGCGCCTTCAAGTCATTTCTGACTTTATGTGATTCTAAGGCGAGCCTATCATAGAGGTTTTTTTGGTAAATTTAATAGAATCATAGAGATGGAAGAGACCACAGGGGCCATCCAGTCCAACCCCTGCCACGCAGGAACTTATAATCAAAGCACCCCCCAACAGATGGCCATCCAGGCTCTGTTTAAAAACCTCCAAGGGAAGAGACTCCACCGCTCTCCAGGGGAGTGTGTTCCACTGTTGAAAAGCTCTTACTGGCAGGAAGTTTCTCTTAATGTTTAGGTTGAATCTCTTTTCCTGTAGATTGCATCCGTTGATCTGGGTCCTATTCACTGGAGCAGCAGAAAACAAGCTTGCTCCATCCTCAGTATGACACCCGTTCAAATACTTAAACAGGGCTATCATATCACCTCTTAACCATTTCTTCTCCAGGCTAAACATGGTTTCCAGGCTCTTCCCCATTTTGGCTGCCCTCCTCTGGACACACTCCTCTGGACACGCTTTCCTCACTGCCATGCTCTAAGGCAACTTGTCCAAGATCACCAAGTGAGTTTTCATGGTGAAGAGGAGATTCAAACCTTGGTCTTCAGACTCATAGTCCAACACTCAAACCACTAAGGTATGCTGGCTCTCCCAGACATTATCACACACAAATCTAATGCTACAGCAACAATATTGGCAGCCTGCCATTGAAAAGTTGTGTGATAGTCATGGATGGAGGACAGACCAGTTCCTGCTCAGCCACAGCACCAAGTTTGGCCATAAATGTGTCTATTCTACTTTAATTCCACCTTTTTTGCCTCATGTAATAATTTCTCCAGTCAATGTTTTAGTCAGAACCATGGATACATATATTATATATTATATTCTGATAGATTTTATACATCTGTGTTTCTGTATATGAGTTGACTTGAGAATGCTATTCCTGATTGACAGCATGCAAAGACTGAAATTAAAGAATAAGCAAATATCTCAGACTTCAAGATGTCACCACAGGTGTTTCAAATCAGAAGTGTAGTGTTGGTGTTATTACCTTCAAGGTAAAAGTAAAATTCTTCCTATGGTTTTGTTTGTCAAAGTTCCACCACAATGAAGGGAACTGCATGAGACGATTAACCATTAGAAGACAGAAAAACAGACACCATGAAAGGCATTGCATTAATAAATATCAACTTTCTTTCTTTAAAGGCACTATGATTTCCCTAGGCAAATAGAATTTCTATGCTTAGTTGATTTTGAGTCTTTTCTGACCAGAGCCTGCCAACTATGTCAAAATGTGCATTGTTTTTACAATATGTTAAGTGTTTCAAAGGAATACATTGAAATCAACAAATCAAACACTGTCATACTGAGATTGAATCTCCAGATATGGAGACCAGAGAATTATTCTGTTTTTGGATATGTTGTTCATTTTCCTCAGCTCTTTAGTCATATGCTTCTAAAAGTGGAGTTATTTGGCTATGTATTGTACTGTCAAATGCAATCGTAATTTTTTTAAAAGGTACATCGTTGACTCAAAAGTGTTGTTACTATTATAAACAATTTAAAAACCTATGGTTTCCAGAAAGAACATCAATGCACACTAGATGGGAAGAATACAAAATCTGATATAAAAATGCACAAATTGCAGTTTTATTTCGTCCCTTTCTTAAAATTGATGTACGGCCTAAGTGGGTTGTGTGGTAAAAGAAAACACATTGACAGTGGCCAAAATCCTCTTGGTTAGTTTTTAGTAGGCCTATGTGAGTCACCACATAGATGAATCCCATGCTGGATCCCATGATAAGTGGTATAGAAATGTATGCTATTGTTATTGTCATTGTTCAGTTCAACTGAGCACATGAAACCAACATTCCCCATTCAACACTTCCCCTTTGATGTTAGTGAGAACATCACTGTGACTGAAATGAATTTGTATCTAATGCTGGAGATTCACTTGTCCATGACGCTTGAATATGTTTCCAGCCAGAAAACAAGAAACCCAGTGCTCAAAAAGAATTATAGTAGTAATGTTCCAGAAAAGCTTTCTTCTGCTCTTGAAGACATGTTCAGAACATAAGAGATTAGCTATATTAACAAAACAAATTTCAGGTATGATGGCATAACAATTACTCTAGAAATACAACTTAAAAACCCCAACTAAAAACAACTAAAAATAGTTTTTAGTACAACTAAAAATTCACATTCTCTCAGCCTGAGAGGAATCCAAAGGCAAACCCCTCTGAACAAATCTTGCAAAGAAAACCCTGTTGTAGGTTCACTTTAGGGTCACCATAAGTTCGAAACAACTTGAAAGCACACAGGAACAACAAAACAAATGAGTATACAATGCAAAGGGGTAAAAGCAGGCACCACACTTTTGTATAAGATGAGAAGAGGCACTCCTAAATTTGTAAGTCAGCCCTACCATTGCCCTTCTGTTAGGCAAGGTGAAGCAGCCACTTCAAACAACAGAAGTTAGTAAAGTATCAGAAGAATATGTGCCATATTGCCTGGTTTACAACCCCTAAACTAGCCAGATAATCTCAAATGGATGAAAGTATCATATTAGCATTTGACTCTTTCTTCAGCATTTGCAATCTGACTAGCTTTTCTATGTACCACAGTCAATAAAACTGTTTGCGGGTAGTCCTGAGTTTTATCTGTACTATGAAAAATGAATTACATTGTGTCCATACTTTCCTAACCTTTGCACAGTAGTTAATTCACACGCACAAAAGACTTATCTTAGATTAATTATTTTGGCCTGTGGACTTTTATTTGGGGAACATCTTTTCTATTGTCATAAATTTAATTCACTATAAACCAGATCAGTGTGTATGTACTGTCTAAACCTAACGATAAAGCATTACATTAAACAAAGTGGTGCACAACAGTGGAATGTACAAATAAAAGTATAATGCATTGTTAGTACTGTAGATTCTTGCTCTTCTGGAAGAAGGATTGTAGCTAACTGGCTGAGCACACAATTGAGTGCAAAAAGTCCAGCCATTGGCATCTCCAGCTAACATCTGGAAAGACCTCTGCCTGTAACCTTGAGGAGTTGCATGACTGGGAATTATAACAGCTCTAGTCCAATGTATCTAGTGGGTAGTCACTTGGGAAAAGCTGGTGAACACAATACTGAGCTAGATGACCAAGCACTGGAGAGCTAAAATCGGTGGGGATGTGGAGTCAGAGATTTCATGGGCAAGATGTCTTGATTAACAAGGATGAAGATACTGTCAGTCACCACTTCAGGCCCTCCTATTCTACTAAAAAACCTATTGTAATGGAGAGGTGGAGTGGATTTCCATAGCAACAATCTTGTTGTGAGCTTTCTCCATGATTATGCAAAATATATCAGAGTACCTTTGTCTTGAGTAGGCAATTAAGACCCATTAGCTTTACCAAAAACACCTTGCAGTGGCAGTGAAAACAGCTGGAAATGGTTTGTTGATATACATTAATACTATTTCCTGCATTTAAAAACTCATTTTGAGGGTATTGCTATAGGCATTGTTACAAGGTGCTTCTGTACTCCAACATTTGCCACTACACACCTGATTACAATATACTTACAAAAAAGTCCAAACTCGAAATTGCTGGGATATTCACACACAATTCACATGTACAGGGAAAGTGTTTAAAGTTTAAATGTGTTTTAAGATGATTTATTTATTTCATTTGATCATTTAATAACAAAAAAAATCAAATACTGTAAAAAAATTATTCTGATCTACTGCACATATTGATGCTGGAGAAAAATATTTCAAGTTAAATTCTGAATTTGCAAAGATTTTAGTGTCATCTATATGGATCCAGTAATTAATCAGTGAGCTGAGTTTTCAATTATGCAATGAATTTTCAAAGGTTCTGCATTGTAATTTTATTTTTGTGTATTGTATTTGGAATTGAGGTACCATTTCCTTGAAGTGCTTTGGAAATCAAAGGAGAATTTCTAGACTGACACACTTAAGAACATAGCTTTGCATAGCTTTAACCAAGATGGTAATACATGACATCATTTTTCACTTAAGAATATTGACAATTTATACTGCCATCTTGGATGCAGCTTAGCATTGTTTTCAGCAACTATTAAGTCTTGATTGTTAATCACTCTAATAATACTACATTTGATCTTAGACAAAAGGCTGATAAGCTTTGAACTAAAAAAAAAGATGCTTCGTGAAGTGCTCAATTGGACAGATAACTCTTAATTTCTCAAAAATTCTATAGACTATATATTTGTGCAGCAAAGGGCTGTTTACTTGGCAAAGCTTACATTCCTAAAACTTAGGCAAGCTTTACATCCCTTTGCTTTCAAACTATGTGAATAGAGGCAGGATTGTACATCCCCCACCCCATGAACTTGTAAAGCTGCTTTGCAGCCTTGCTTTATAGAGGATAACAAAGCCTTTGCTTGTATAGATCATAAAAACTATGGATCACTCTTAAAGAAATGGGTGTGCCACAATATTTGATTGTCCTAATGAATAATCACAATAAGAGCCTACTGTTAGGGCAGAATATGGAGAATTGGAATGGTTTCCAATTGGAAAAGGGGGGAGGGTCAGGTAAGGGTGCATCTTATCACCCTATCTGTTTAATTTGTATGCAAAAATATCATACATTAAGCAGGATTACTCAGAGGAAGGAGATGTGAAAATTGGAGGAAGGAACATCAACAATTCAAGATGCAGGTGACACTGTACTACTAGCAGAAAATAGCAAAGACTTGGAATGATTACTGAAGAAAGTCGAGGAAGAAAGTGCAAAGGCAGGTTTACAGCTGAACATTTGGAAAACAAAAATAAAGACCACAGATGATTTACATAACTTTAAAATAGATGATGGACATTGAAATAATTCAAGATTTTCCATATCTTGGCTTAGTCATTGAACAGAATGGACACTGCAGTCAAGAAATGAGGAGACCATGACATTGTGCTGAAGGACCTACAAATGCCTACAGAAGTATTCTTTCTAGGAATCCCTAGGTCCTCCAGCATGGCTTTTGGGAGACATTAACAACAGAGTCATACTGGAGGACCTAGAAATTCCTAGAGAGAACATAGCAATCAAATCCGTGAATAATCAAATCCAAAAAAGTTAAATCCCAAGATGGGGAGGGACAACCGTAAATGGGTCCTAGCTTGAACAAAGCCTGAACTCTCCCTAGAAACCAAGATGACTAACCTGAGACTGTTATATTTTGGCCATATCATGAAAAGGCATGACTAAGTAGAAAAGGCAATAATACTCAGGAAACTAAAAAGCAGTAGGTAAAGAGAAAGATCACATTCCAGACTGATAGACTCAGGGCTGGAACAGACGGACCTCAAGAGGCGACTTGAAGCTGACCCTTCCAAAGTTGGATTGGAGCCGTGGCAAACACAGGCTGTGCTCCCAATCCACTTTGAACCTGGCTGAAAAAGGAGTGGCAAAGATCTGCTCCTTTTTTGGCTGGGAAAAAGCCAGCTTTGCTGGCCTTGCTGTGCCCCCTTGGCAGCTTCATGATGCTCCAATGACATACGGAATGTAAACATGGCGCCACCAGATCATCATGAAGCCACCCATATCTGGGCAGCCGGGCTGCTTCAAGCCAGCTCCCCAGCATCATTGGGACATGCGGTCTCTAAACTCTGAGCACTGATGATACCTGGAAATTGGCTTTTTTGGGCTGTCTGTTCTGGCTCTCAATCAAGGAAGTCATGCCCTGAGACTGCAAGACCAGAGCATGGCTATTGATAATGATTTGGAGGTGTCCCCTTCATGGGGTTGCCATATGTCTAAGTCAATTTGAGGGTAGTTAACAACAACAGTGTGTGTGTGTGTGTGTGTGTGTGTGTATGAATGTAAAGAAGGATTGTATGTATGATCAGACTGAGAAACAGGAGCTAGCATAGTTTTCATTTGTTGCATTATTGAGCTCCGTGCAGAGTTTTGAATGTAACCTCTGTGCTGGCAATGTAAATCCAGAAAAATGGAATAAATTTTATTTTGAGTTTGTGTTTGCCTTAGAAAAAGGTTTTTTTTTTTTTCATTTCCACTGAAGGGCAACATTTTGGTGTAGAGAAAGTGAAGGGTTAAATGATTGGTGACAAAAAAAAAATGCCCAGGTAATAATAAGAGAAGGATATCTAGTAAAAGGTACAGAAAGTCAACACAATCTTCTGAGATATTTGACTCTCTCACTGGAATAATTTGCATACTGGACCACTGCTTTGATTTTGTCATCGTTAATCAAATTCCTCATTTTGAAAATATGATACTATATTGGACTAAAATATATTACGCTACTGAACCAAACTCAGCCAGCCTGGCATTGTGGATTGAATGTTGTATTAGAACACTGGGAGACAAGGGTTTTAATTCCACTCAGCCACAGGGACCTTTGGGCAAACCACACTCTCTCAGCCTCAGAGGCAGATATAGACAACCTTCCTCTGAATAAATCTTGCCAAGAAAGCATCATGATGGGGTCACCTTAGAGGTGCCATAAATTACAAATGACTTGAAGGCATGCAACAACAACATTGAACCAAAATCCAGGTGGCTCCTAGAGACCAATTTATACTGTCAGATATTAATAAACCACATTCAGCAGTCATATGATTTAGATCCACTTGCAATTGTTAAGACATTGAATATTTCTCGTTTTTGTAAATTAGTGTCAGTCATAGTAATGACAAATGTTGTTAGTATGCTGATCGGTAGGAATATTCAAATAATGTAGGGTTTTCATTTTCCTAGCTTTACCAAGATAGACCCCCTCCCCCCCACTATTTTACTTAACCATTACAATGGTACTATTATATGAAAGAGAACTTGTGAGGGTCTTTTTACCCTCTCATAAAAAATAAACTCTACAATTCACTGGGATTTGACCTTAATTAATCCATTACTTTGTAATCCATCCTTACACTAAAATACTTTTTTAAAAAAGAGAAAGAACTAGCAATGAGCAGAGATAACAATCGGTCATTAACTTGTGCTTGTGATGTTGGCTGCAATCCACAGAGACCAGATTCAAAACCCATTATGTACAGTTATATCCAGGGTTCAGTGTAATATGGCAAGCAGACAAAATAAACTCTAGACAGCAGCATCTTTGCATATGGGCTTGGAGTGTTCTGTCTGCATTTTGGCATCCATTTCTGAATGTCTCTGTTTATATAAGGTTTAGGTGGATTTGGTAGTGTAAACAAGTGAAGACAGGGTAGATTCTATGAACATCACAATTTAAAATGTAAATAATTTAGAAAACTTTCTAAACTATTTCTAAATTCTAAACATTTCCTCGTTAAAAGGAAATAGCAGTGATTTATTTAAAGCATGCTGCTATGACTAAAATGCAAACAGTACATTCATATCTATAGTTTAGTGTTAGGTTGATATAAAAAAGATTAAAAAGTAAGCTTAATGAAACAATGAAATTGGTAGCATTTCACATGGCATGAATATATTTCCTTCTCAATTAGAGTATTTGAAATTTTAGATTTTTAATGCATCTAGTGTGATTCACTAGAAAAGACAATCATGTAGAAGGCAGTAGGTAAAGAGGAAGGCTGCATTCCAGAAGGATGGCCTCAGTCTAAGAAGCCACAACCCTGAGCCTGAAAGACCAGAGTGTGTTGGAGTCTCCCTCCTTGGAGGTCTTTAAACAGAGGCTGGATGGCCCTCTGTTGGGGATGCTTTCATTGGGAGTTCCTGCATGGCAGGGGGTTGGACTGGATGGACCTTGTCATCTCTTCCAACTCTATGAATCTATGATTTTATGATTCTATATTCCAAACAATATAATCATCTTTCTTTTCTGAGAATTAGAATAGCATAAAATAAATATTTTTATAAGTTTTTCTAGCAGTGGAACCAGCTACTGGCAGATCCTAGGTCAAATACTAAGCAATTATGCTGTGTCAAAGGTACCAGAACCTGGTATCTACTGAAATGGATGGTGTGTAGAGTAGTTAATGGCAAGCAAATCAAAGGGGTCATCAGCTGATGGGCCGAACTAAATGTCCTAGATTTCAAATTAACACATATTTTAGAAAGGAGCCAATATGGTAGAGTGGTTTGAGTTTTGGACTAGGATTCTGGGAGACCAGAGTTCAAATCTCTGATTGGCCATGGAAACCCTCCGAGTGATCTAGGACGTCACACTTTCTTAGCCTTAAAAGAACGCAATAGTAAACCTCCTCTGAAGAAATCTTGGTAAGAAAACCCTGTGATAGGTTTCCTTGCAGTTTCCATAAGTTGTAAATTATTTAAAGAAACACAACAAAAAACACACATCTTATAGCCCACATTTTTGTACTTCACACCAGGAACCCATTGTACAGAAATGAAAACCCGAAGCAACTTATCATAAAGGATGGAAGGTGGAATACAACATTCACTCTCTCCTTCAAGGTTCTTTCTCTGGCCTTGGAGGAGGTGATCCAATTGTTCCTATGGCCAATTGGTCCAATATTCCACAGATCATAGGATTGAGACTTTGATTGATTTAGTATCTTAAGTCTAGTTCTGGTAAAAGTTGGAACGGTAAATATTGCGGAGGATATTTATTTGAGAAACCTGTACCTCAGGATGGAAGACTTGCTAGGCTACCAAGTAGACAGCACTTGGTTAAGTACACAGTCTTTATGGATTTTGCATGGATGAAAGAAGTGGTGGAAAAATGTGTTCTGTGAAGCCTACAAGTGGGGAATGATATTCCTGTAGTCCCAAGCAACTGGAGGCAGGACTGCAGGGTAAATTTATCTCTCAACATTTATATTCTACTTTATTATAACTGAAGAAGGTTGTTCTAAAAATGTGGAGAGCATTATAAATGCAGTTTCCAAAGAGTTCATGAAGTGATAAAGTATAAGAACTCTGACTCCCCCCCCAACTCACTGTACAAAATTTTCAAAGGGCTTTTGAGCAGGAAAAATGTGTTTTCAAACTGTTTCCTATAGAGAAATCTGAAGTCAGATCTTCTTAGTTATTAAGAATTCATTCACCTAGGAGTTTATCACATGTAATTTTCACACCAACTCAAGCAAGGGATGGTATTGGACTGGAACAAGTTAAAACTGATTTTACTGCATGCAAAATTGCTGCTGTGCTACTGCCTGACCATCACCCGTCCTCCAGCAGTGTTCTGGCAGCTGATTTGGATGCTATGGAAGCTTTCCATAGCACCAAAATTGGCCACCAGAGAACTCCTGGAGGACAGGTGATGGTGGTTAAAGATGTTGAAGATGTTAAAGATGTTGAAACAGAATGTACAAAGATGATTATTCTGAACTCTTGAACTTTTTGATTAAACAAATTCAGAAGCAGTGGTATGGGAAAGAGAATGCAGAAAGAAAGAAAGAAAGAAAGAAAGAAAGAAAGAAAGATTGCGTGCATCTAGCCAAAGTTAAACAGCTATTGACTTCAGTACAGAAGTGTATGCTAGACTTAACTTGTCTACCACTAAAATAAATAGGTCTTATGGTGCGCTCCTATAAATGTGTATTCAGAAATGTTTTCAGTTCCATTTAGTGAGGTTTATTCCTGGTACCTATGTATAGGACTGCCGTATGGTCATCATTTTTTTAAGTTCATGCATTCTTTTTTATGAAGTTTTCTTGGCAAGTTTCTTCAGAAGGGCTTTGTCATTGCCATCCTTTGAGGCTGAGAGAATGTGATGTGCCCAGGGTCAGCCAGTGGTTTTACATGACCGAGCTGGGATTCGAACCCTGGTCTCTAGAGATAAGTCCAAAACTCAAACCACTGCACCATGCTGACTCCTAAATCTACACATATATATGTCTACACATACACATTCAATTTATTAACAGACTTAAGCCTTCATTTTTTGCACATTTTTACTAGTTATCTTTATAACAAGGAACAAAATGCAGGTATAATATTTCAGTGACTTGAAATTCTGCACTGTCCAAATATTTTTCAGATTGATCTATTTTGAGTCTGGCTGCCCATCAAAAGCTTTCCCATTAACTCCATACACTATTAATCAAATTCTTGTGCACATTTTAATCTAATTGCTCAGTCCTCAACACACTGCAATGGTGAAATCCATTTTATACCAGTGAAGTACTTTGAGGACTGGTTTTTTTATTATTATTATAAGCTTTGATAAATGTTATATTTTCAAGCACTTTCCATATCTTTGAAAGTGAATTTCATTTAGATATTACTCGACTCTTCTCTACTAAGTTGAATTCTTTTACATTCTTTAGCAAGAGAAGTGATTAAAGTGTAGTGTAATATGCTCAACAGAAATGTGAAAAGATGTGAACTTTTTGTGGAAGGAATAGTAAATTATTGGAGGGTATCTAGTGTTAGAAGGCATGTTGAATATAGTCTTTTTCTTTGATCATCTATCTCCAAAAGGTAAGAAAGACTACCTCATTCATCTTAAGAGTTCCAATAGCATAACCACAGCAGAATAATTTTACAGTTCAGATATTGCTGTAGAACGGAATTTAATAAGGCCATGTAAGGTAAAAAATATCAGCCTATTTGTATTTCTAAATAGGTTATTTTAATGTTTATGCACAAATACATTAGTTAGAACGAAACAGGTTACTTTAGATGTATTGACATCCCCTCCTTTGAACAGCAGTCACTCATACTTTCAACTGTTTTTTTAGAAGGATTTGTTTCTTTGTTTCTCCTGTTGAATTCATGGAATAAGTTGCGCATGAAAAATTCATGGGCCAGAAATCCATTGTGTCAAACCATAGCATGAGCGCTTTGGCAGCTTATGTATGGAGTCATCCATTGTATTTTTGCACAGTGGTGATTTCTGCTTATGCAGTGCCAAACACAGGTGATCCAATATGTTAGTGGGTTTTTTAGCATTCCATTAGATCTCAGGCATGGTCTTTATCCACAATTACAGTGACGAAATATAAAAAATAATAATTTATACAGTAGGCCTTGGTATCTGATGGGCTTTGGTTCCAGGACTGCTCATGGATACCGCAGCCTATGGATGTTCAACTTCCTTTAAATACAATAGGGTAGTAAAATGGTAGCCCTTATATAAAATAGCAAAATCAAGGTTTGCTGTTGGAATGTGTGTATGTATATATATATATCTCAAAACACAGATAGTTGAATGTGGATAAGGACTCCATAGATATGAAGGGCCAACTGTACAATAAAACTTTGGAGTAGAGTGGACACTAACCAACACAATGAGACTACCTGACAAGAAAAATGATATGCTAAATGACTGTGCCTGGTAAAAGAAGTCAGTCCAGACTTTCTAGGCCTCCTTTTCAGATTAAAAAGCGAATCATCTGGGTCAGATGGCATATGATGTAAAGTTGTTGACCCCTTAACAAATATATGCATCATGTTGCTAAGTGTGGCCTCTGTGTCAATGGACTGACAGGAAAAGAAAAACAGGATATCAGGAGGGTCTTAGTCCCATCAAATATTAAAAGTATCTGTCAACCCAGACAATGTCAGTGGTACAAACACATGCATATCACTAGTTCAGTGCGCCCTTAGTATACTTGGAGGATCCGTTCTGGACCCACTCCCTCGGTGTAAGGGGAAAATGTGGCGACTTTAAGTCCTGTTTGTTTCAATGGCTTTGCACTTCTGTGTGCCAAGCTGTGCATGTGCCATGGGCTGCAAACCATTTTGATATCCAGGGCTTGGAGTCTATGTAAGCTTAAAGCCACAGATGGCAAGCCCATGTATGGGGCAGGCTCATTGTATAATACCACCTCAAGATTAAAGCCAAGAAAGCTCATTAATATAAATGCATATTTTCCAAAAAATATGTTGCACTGCAGGATCTAAACTGCTTGTGGCAGAACTCAGAAATACAGATTGTGACTTTTTATGCTTCCATCTTTGTAATATGAGTGATTTAACGTCATTAAAATGTACATAATCCATCTCTGTTGATTCAGTGTTAGCTTTCCGTGTGCAGGAAGATGATGCAGATGTGTATGGAGAACAGTGATTTTCAGAGCCTTTCAAAACAAAATTAACTTGAACAATAATAGTTGACTATAAGGGTTGGTCTATTGAGTAATGACAACATTGTATGAAGCAATGAGGTCTCCTTACATTGCAAACCACACTATTTCTTTGTTTTAACTAGGGGCAATAATTTTATCCTCTCTAATGCTTTGTATGCAATAACTGTATAACAGGGGCCAGAGTGGTGTAGTGGTTTTGGTATTGGACTATAACTGGAGACTTAGCTATGTAAACCCACTGGGTGACCTTGGGCAAGTCACACTCTCTCAGCTTCAGAGGAAGGCAAGACAAATCTGTTCTGAACAAAACTTGCCCAGAAAACCCCATGAGAGTGTTGCCTTGGGTAGGTCAGAAGCGACTTAAAGGAACACAACAACAAGAGGCTATTAAAAAGAGTTATATTGCTTGGACAAAAGTGCAGAGTGGAGTGGAGCAATAACTTCTATACATTAAAGACAACATAAATTAATTCTGATCTCTATGGGGCTTTCTAGATTGGCAGGAAAGGACAACATGAAGTTGCCTTTTCCTTAATACTTAGCAGCTGCACTGCAAGTCCCAGGTGTGTAATAAAAAGGCATAGGGCAGATACACTGAGGAGGTGTGGGGACAACTTATCTGAAGTCTTTTCTGTTGCTCAGCAACTACATTAGAAGCTGTCAGGATGCTAGAAACACAGGCGGAGCAGCTGCACAGGTGGCAATGAATGGGGCTTTTGGCTGCACTGAAACTTTAATTTTTTGTTGTTGTTGTTGCTGGCTGCGAACTGAGCAGTTGCACCGCTACATCATACAGGTGATTGTATTGCCAGTTGCGAACTGCGCAGTTGCGCAGGTACATCACCCCTCCCCCTCAGAAAACATCCCAGTTTTCTCTACTCTCAGTCTGTTGAAACATTCTTTAACACCACTACTATACAGGATTTCCCATATTAGAGACAGAATGCTGGTAAGTACCAGTTGATGAGTAACCAAAATGGAAGGACGATGTTGAACTGCTGTCCTGCTTGTGGACATTTTGTAGCCACAGTGTGAACAGAATTGTAGCTGAGGGGCTTTACAGACTGCTCCCATTAGGGGAGAGTCTGCGCAGCCCCTTTCCCTGCCAGACTGGGGACAGAGCAGCCTCATAGGCAGCCCAGAGGCCTCAATCCACCACTTTTCCATGTCACAGAAAAGCAGAAAATGTCGCTTTTCTGTGGCATGGAAAAAGGGGTGTCCTTGGAGCTCCATGCCTCTGGACACCCCCGTGCCTGCCTTGCTTTGTTCCCGCGGCCATTTGGTTACCATGGAAATGAAACGCCTGGGCGCCACTCGCACCAAAAAGGAGATGCCTAGAGTATTTTGGTTCAGTGCTTACAGGAAGTGGCACTGTCACAGCGTGACTTCCTGGGCATCCTGTTTCGGCACCCCACCATAACGTTGGCAACATGGCAGTCCCCATGTGAATGGGAGGCTGCCATGACGGCACTGCCATGCCGTGCTAGGGTTAGGGAGCGTGTAGTTGCTGCATGCTCCCTGACCCTAGAATCGGCCCCAGGACATCCCTTTGTGGATGTCTGCATAGGGCCTACGATAGGCTTTGGGCAAATTTAGCATGGCTTTTCTTATGTTCTCAGGTTTTGGGCACAAGGATACGGTAGAAAGGCATTTAAATCTTTGCATACCATTTTACAAGGCCCTAAAACAGCATTGATGGTCTAATCCTAGCAGCAAACATTTGTAACTCAAGTAGTGTAACATTTCCTCCTTATTTAGCGAAGCTTTTCAAAATTGGCACATTTGCCTCATACAGGGTATGTTGTAAATAGTATAATGGAAAACATTCCAGCAAACACAAGAGAATATATGGCTGAGCTGCAAATAACCTTTCATTGACCTTTTCTATGGGGTAAATGAGAAAAATATTTACTCAGTTCTCTGTTTTTCTTTGAAGAAATCCAATATCTGTTAATTTAGTAGGTTTTCTTCTAATGTCACATCTGCACCAAAAGAAAAACCCACCACATGTATGTGATTTATATATCCCTGTTTTTTTTTAGTAGGATGCAAAAATAATTTTAGATGAAATATTGTTGATTCAGCCTGTAATCTGAAAAGTTCCAGAAGCACTGGGAAAAATCCTGAAAGTGAGTAATAGAGGAAGAATATCTGAAGGATATAGTGAATGCACATGTTTAATTAAGCCAATTTTAATACAAGTTTCATTGAATTCACTGCTGTGATTTGTTAAAATGTTATTAATGCTTCAAATAAGTATATTTAATAAAGCAGAGTGGCATCAGAATCCCACTGAACTGTAATGATCAGTCATTTCAAAGAAACTCTACCTATTTGAAACAGACAAGGGGGAGTCAGTACACTGTCAATTGCAGATGTTTAAAAATACTGGAAAACAAAATGTATATTTTAACTGCACTCACATGTTGCTAAGATTGATTTTCTTTGGAAAACAATACTCTGTATGATTTCCAAAGTTTGGTATAGAAGAGAAGAAATAAGATGAAAAATCTATTTACCCACAGCCCCACTCTGCTGTAACACCGAGATGATGACAGACTGCCCCCAAACTCAAGACCACAAGCCATCCTTTCATTCTTTTTGTTATAAAAAGTCTCTAGGGATCAAAAACAAAATACAATAAATAAATATGTATGTAATAGAAATACAATAATGAATGGCTGCCAATATACAGTGTTTTTAGGCACCATTTTTAGCAGAACATCTGCAAAACTCTAAATATCTTAGCAGCAGGATTGGAAATGAAGTTGAATTTATTTAAACATGAAGTGAATCATTCATTCACAGCAGAGATGTCTTTTCTACACCTGACAATCCCTGTCATCTCATGGGATTAGCCAGACTACATTTTGCTTCTGATTTTAGAAAGTATAGAAAATTGTCAATTAGTTTCACTATTATATTTTTTCTTCCAGCATGGGATAACAGCATTCGAATTTCTGCCTCAGGACTACATTTCTGCTTCTAGGGCTGCATCTGCACAACAGAAATATTCCAGTTTGACACCACTTTGGAGTTTATCATACGACGGAATTTGGGGGTATAATGCAATGGCAATCCGAACATAATCATGGGGTTTCTCGTTATTGCGTATGAGTGTATCTCACACAATTTTGGGTAATGAGAAGTCATCCCGAAAGCAATCATAGGTTTTACGTTAATGCGTATAAGAGTATCTCACACAATTTTGGGCAATTGGGGGTCATTCTCAGGAAATGGGGAGTCATTCTGAATGCATTCCGAATGCAATCAGATTTCACGAAAATTCGCTAAATTGTGAATTGGCTCCATTCGTAATTGAGAGAAATTCCTCCCATGTGATAAACTCCTTTGACTGCCATGGCTCAATCCTGTGGAATTCTGGGAACTGTAATTTGTTGTGGCACAGACCTCTGTAGATGCAGCCTAAAACTGCACATGTTGAAAGGGTTGTATTTTTATTTATTTTATTTTTTTTTGCTCCTGGACATGGAATGAGTCTGACACTGTCTAGCGACACCAGAATGCCAGTAAAGGTACTGAATATGTTGAAACAATACTCTTTCTACCTCAGTAGAAAGGACACCTAAATGGCAGTGAAATACTGACCAATTTCAGGAAGATGAATACATTCCTTCTGTAGTATATAACAAGTGTCCTGCACTTGAAATTGTGGTCAATGAGTGAATACCAACAGTCTTCAAACTACTGTGAGTATTAAGACCTTCAACAGTTGCAGGTCCATGACTTTCAATAACATTACATATGTTTGCAAGGTAAGTTTGCTTTGCAGGATTATTCAGATCTATGTTGCACTGGATTTAACAAGATATAAACGCTTCTAACTATGCCTGGATTTGGCCTAGGATAATTATTAGATTTGAGGAAGATTAAAAGTTCAACTAAGTCCCTAGTGTTGTCATCTTATGAAGTCTTAACAAAGTCCCCTATTTTCTCCTTCCAGGACCAACCAGTCGCATAAGGGTGGGTTTGACATGGCTCTAAGTAAAATATTATGAAATCTATGAACTTTGTTATACCCAAGATTAGTCTTCACCCATGATAATCTACACATTTATTCTAGAAAAACAATAAAAACTATATTGTTTTGTTCAGTGTAGGGCTTATATCTGTTATCTCTTTCTAACATTAAAGATAAAATTTCAAAATATGATTCTTTTATTTAAAAATAAGCGAATAACCATTGCCTTGCTACACAAGGATGTGATGAAAGTGGCTTCCTTTCTCTAAGGTGGTTTTGATACTATCTCTTTGTCTTTTAAATTGGAAAAAAAATGAAGAAGACATATAATTTTTTTCCAGTGTTGGTCCCTCTTATTTACTGAGTATTGCAGTAGCCAAACCATAATTTATTTTCTCATTCAACTGTCATATATAATAATAATTTTAAACCAGCTAATAAACATTAGGGTTTGTTAGAACTGCTACCGATTAAATCTTAAGTGTCTAAAATGTATAAATATAAAGAGAATGTAATTAGAGCTATTTAAAGAACCCATTTTTAACTTAGATTAACCATACTTTCCATTTGCCTCGGATAAACACTCAAAAATGAAAACCATTGCTAAGCAAGAAGCAATTACTTCTGTTTAAAATATTAATACTTGCTTCCTTTTAAAAAGCTTTGGAAAATCACTTATGTACTGTACAATAGAATCTCAATTCATGTGGCGGAAGAAAACAGGGTAGAATTTCAAGACCAAACAAGCTTTAGCCATTTTTGAGGTTAAGTTTCTTCATAGTCATTTAGAAGCCAATTAAACTCATTTCTCTGATTATCAGAGCTTTCCAAATAATCTTTGCAGAATAAAACACAATTGGCCATTTAATTTATATTAACAGAAAGAAAAGAGCACTTCATGAAACAGCTCAAGAAACAGTGACTTTTCGTAGTGTTAATTTTCAGCAAAAATTGATACAAGCTAAAATGCAGAATAAGAGCTAGCATATGGCAGGCTGAATATAGAGGGAAAACTATTGCAGATATTTTGACTGTCCCTAACCACATTCTACTAAAGCATTAGAAAAGCCTAGAAAAATCCTGTTTCTCTGATTTCCCTGGTCTCTACCATATATCCACAGTTAAACATTACTATAGCACACCATCATACCCTGAGGCATAAATACCCTAAAGGCACCAGATCCTGAAAGCTAAGCAGGACCAGCCCTATTTAGTACTTGTATGGGAAGCCACCAATGAATACCAGGTGCTGTAGGTTATATTTCAAAGGAAGAACTGGTAGAACCTTCTCTGAACGTTCCTTGCCTGCAAAAATTCTCTGAAATTCATGGGGTCACCATAAGTCAACAAGTGACATTCACACATGTGAAATGGCCTAAAAGCCAGAGTGATATCCACAAGTGATAAAAACGGGTGAGACACTCAGAGCAAATGAGTGAAAAGTGAGCTAGAAAACAGAAAAGACAACCAAAAAAGCAGACTTTGGAGGGGTGTTTAGGAGGCTTGGGAGAAAGTATCTGACTGCACAAAGACAATCAGTGGGTTACCCAGATTACAGCAAAAACAAATCTCTGCATTATTACTGAGAACTACATTCCACATGGGTAGGCGGCAGTAGGGATGGAAGAAACGTTTAGAAATATTCAAAAATATGATTAAAAATTCATGTTTCTCCAGTGTCTAGAAACCTTGACAAATGGAATCCTAAACTCACAAAAAATTGCAGTTCAGGACTTATTCTGCACAATAAGTCTTATTTGCCCAGGGGTTTGTGTATGAGAGTTGTGTGTGTGAGTGTGTGTGAACACTGTTTTCAGTGCAATAACAGCATTTTCTGTACAGAAAACTGAAGAAAATGCTATTATCTGTAGAAATGGCGCCGCCCGAATTAACGGGCCGGCGCTGTTGCCGCGTGAAGGAAGGCCTCTCCCCTTCCCGCGCGCCAGGCTTGGACGCCCCAGCGGCCGGTGCGAGTGCGGGCTCGATGCTGATTGGCCACTGGGAGGAGCAGGAAAGGAACCTGTCTGATTGGCCACAGCAGGGTATGGCGTGCCCTCCTATTGGTGGAGAGCTCGGAGAGGGTGGTGCCTCCATCGTTCCTGAGCCCTCATTGGCTGTTGGGCCTATTTAAGGCCGTGTATGGTGAGCTGCGTGAAGGAAGGCCTCTCCCCTTCCCGCGCGCCAGGCTTGGACGCCCCAGCGGTCGGTGCGAGCGCGGGCTCGATGCTGATTGGCCACTGGGAGGAGCAGGAAAGGAACCTGTCTGATTGGCCACAGCAGGGTATGGCGTGCCCTCCTATTGGTGGAGAGCTCGGAGAGGGTGGTGCCTCCATCGTTCCTGAGCCCTCATTGGCTGTTGGGCCTATTTAAGGCCGTGTATGGTGAGCGTCGGCACCATTGCTAGTTCTGCTCTCCCACCCTCCCTCCCTGTTTAGGGAGTTGATTGTCACAACTTCTGTTCTGGGTGGCAGCATAAGCCTGGATCTGGGGTAGGGGTTTCCAGGGCCCGCTGGCACTGGATCGGGAGTCCTCATGACCTGGGTAAGGAGCGGTTCGCTGTGGCCATTGCGGGGGCCACAGTCGATTAATACCCGGTGACTAGGATGTCTCACAATTCGATGTGAAGCAGCGCAGTTGCCTAACTGCGCAACAGGGCGGAGCTTGGCACCTACGTCATCCCGATGTTTGCCCCTGCTACCAAGGGTACATCAACCAACCAGGGTGTTGCTGATGGCCAGATCCAGACCTTATGCTTTGGGCCAACCCTATGGTTTTGTGTTGTTCTGCATGTGTGGAACAGTTAATAAAGTTGTGGCCTTTTTTCCTCCAACCAGGTTTCTGTATTTATTGGGGGGGGGGGGGCCTGACCTGCGCGGCAACTAATTTTTGCATTTTTGCACAGAATAAGTATGCGTTGAAAACGCTCCAGTTTTGGAATATTTTCTCGCAGTGGGATGAAAATTGGTAAAGTTACTTAATTGTTTCTTCCAGTACAAAATTAATTACATTACTAGAAGAGTGCTTTTTTTTAAAACAACAACAACAACAACACATGACATTGACTTGTAGCATTTAAAAAAACCCAAATGCAACTAAAAATGTACTTTCATTGGACTTTCAGAAAATACGAGGTTTTTTTAAAAAAATGTGGTTATAACAGTTAGTAATGGGGGAGGGTCTTCTTAGAAACAGCAATACTTTTCCATGAGACCCTTTAGGCTGGATGGAAGGCATCATCTTCTCTGAGCTTTAACTCACAGAGGGATTGAGGGAGAGTGTTTGCCAACTACCTCCCAACCATTAGCTCTTATTAAGGAAACATCAACCAACCATCCTGAGTGGTTGATGTAATCTCCCCACTACAAGAAGAGCATGCTAATAATCATAACAATATGTTTGATGGCACGGGTTTCTGAGTGCAATTTGACTCATAGTTCTGTAGACAAGGACAGAGGTAATTTTTTTGAAAAAAATTAATATGTCTAAAATACAAAGCTCTTCCCTCCCCCACGTTTAAAGAATGTAAACTAAACTAGATCTCTCTTAAGAGACCGCTACCAAACTGCCAGCGGTTCCACAAAGATGAGGCTTTCATAGCTGCAGATTGTGTTTTATCTGTCATCATTTCAGTCAACAGTTACCTCCCTTCCATAACCTGGAAAATGCCCTAAGATGACTACTCAGTTATGATGGCAAAGGTCAGGTGGTGAAAATAGAAAAAACCCAGTGGGTGTTTATTTGTGTTTCCTTCAGCTTGATAATCAGAGTTCCCCCTATTACTAGTTTTCTGATACACGTTACAAGCTTCACTGACACTGGTTATTGTTTTCTGTCCTTCTCTGTGAGATTCTGTTGACAGAGGGAAAATAAATTTGAAAAGCTAGATTTGTAAACATAAATGCATTAAGTAAAACAGTTTTAAGGTAGCTGACCTTAAGATTCTTTTAGGAACTGTGGGAGAATCATGTTGTTCATTCAACATGGACAAGAGAGCCACAGAGATAGTGTGATCAGCCAAGGGCAAAACAATCCTTTGCTTCACTGAACAAAGACCTTGCTGCTCAAGGATCTCCTGCTACTTGAACAGTATTGTCAGCAACTGAAAAGGAAAACCCATACATCATTCACTCTTTCAGATAATGGAGGAGGAGAAGATGTGTGAAATGGGGCAGAAATCAGATATGAGGATACCAGCACATAGATATGGAAAAGGATCAGAAATCCCATGAATGGATACAGCCCATTCCTTGGAGGTTGGTGGCTGCCTAGAGCAGCACACATGAGAGCTTTGCTGGAAATAGTAATAGTAACAACAACAACAACAGCCCAGTCATTCACTATGTATGTAAAGAGCACTAGCAGTTTTTTTTTTGCTATTTCTGTATTTTAAAATTTTAAAATTAATAAAGAATATGTATATATATATATATATATAGTAAAGAGGACTAACAAATGGGCCTCACCATTCCAGCTACTAAAAGATTACAAACCTAAATATGTTGCAGTCCTGGGCAAAAAGCAACAGCAGTGGAGAACTCAATTTTTATCTCTGTGTTAAACAACTCTGAAGAAGGGGATAGATAAATTATTTCAGAATTTCTTAATTGTAGCTATTTTCATATACTGAAATATGAAAAATTGTATTTTTCAATATAGTTAAAGAACATTTTCCCACTGATAACACCACATACTCATTCCCCACATTCAAATGCATTGGGGTCTTCAGTAAATATTACCTTAACTAGGATATAACAATAGATATGTTGGCATTAGCCACAAATCCAACAGAATTATTGAGTTTGGGAATAAGGAATCACTGCAAAACAAGGAGAAAGTTGAACTTGGTTTAATTAGTGGGTTTCTATCCTGTAAACATAAACTTTGAATTTCTCTTTAAAAGCCTCATGTGTATTGAGGCGAACATCTTTAATTCTAAATAATCCAAACTGTCAGTTTTATTATTCTGTGTATTAGACATCTCTTAAAATTAAAAACATTAATCAGAAAACTGCTGTCTTTGCCAAAGAAAATATTACCCAGTCTCCAATTTAAGTATTAAATTATTTAATTTGCAATCTGTGTCATACACAGTATCTGCACATGGCAAGCACTGTCCCTACATCATTGTAGAAGTGCACATGTATCACAATGTTCAGATAGTTTATTATAGAAAAATATATTAAAAGTATAGAAGAGTATTATGGAAATAAAGATAAAGATCTTGAGGAAATGCCCAGTACCTTTGATGAAATGGCAAATACTTTATCTAACTTGGATAAAAGATTGTTGTGTCTGTCCTGGTGGACAAATATAACAAAGTTGTAGAAGACATATCTGGAGGTAGCTGTGTTGGCCATATAGCAAAATACAATAACATCCAAAATCCACAAAACAGTGATACTTTTATGGGACAAACCAAAATGCACAAAATACATATTGCAAACTTTTGAAGCCCCACTGGCTTCTTCATCATCAAAGGTGATAAAATATAGGAGGGTGAAAATATGGTGATGTTAGTCACAAGTCTGCATTTTCTCAAAATGTAGCTACTATAATCTCTGGTGGTTTGGCGTAACATTCATGCATGCAGACCTCTCCTCCTTCTGGTCACGTGGGTCCTCCATGAAATAAAAATTGAGATCCAAGTTGCCTTTGTTTTTTGTCAACCTACAAGCTCCTTTGTTAGGTAGATTTATAGAAGAATAGTCAGGCTACTTGTACTATAAACTGCTTTGCCAAGGTTAGGGAAATTCCATTACTCAGTTGTCACTGTAGTGCTCCTTAGGAATCTCATAACAACTTCTCCAATTTAGCCACATTTGAACCCACATTCAAAGTCACTGAGAATTTGGGAGTAGTATTAAAGAAAGGAAGAAAAGAGATTGCCAGAATCTCCAGAGCCATATGTTGTAGAAGAGTCCACAGAGGTCTCCTTCCCCATATGTGGAGATCTAGCAGCCCAGAGCACCATGCAGGAAAACAATATATCTCTTTGCTTACAGAAATGAACTATATCCACAATAATATCTGAAAACATACAGTCCATCTTCACACTAGGCTCTTAAAGAGAATGCATATGCATAGGATATAATTCATATTTATGATACAGCAAGCATGACCATAAAACCATGGGAAATGGGTGGGACAGGAAAAAGCCAATGGCCTGATCTACACTCACCTGAAGAGGTGTGATAAGGGCTTGAAGAGGTGCCTTTAGGGTTATGGAGGGAGATACGCTGCGCGCCATGACACAATGGTGCTGTGGGAGGGCGCCAAGTGTGCCCTTTCCGTGGTGCCAAAAAGAGCTCCTTTAGGGATCTCTTTTTTTGTGCTGGGTCTTTGGCACGGCTTTTAAACAGCCGCACCAAAGACCCAGGGGAGAAAGTTGCTGTGGCAGCAGCCCCTTTCTCTCCTCACTTCCGCCGAGAGAAGCAGGGCGCAGAGGGCGCCCAGGGCGCCTGCTGCACCCTGCTTTGAGGCCATGGGGAAGTGGTAGCCTTGGCCCCATCTCACTGCTTCTTGGGGCGGCTACAGACCACCCCTTTTGGGCGCTCTGTATCGCCCCATTGTTTTGAAGATGCATAGTTCTCCCCACAGTACACTTTAAATCAAGAGGAAGCACTATAATATTGTGGACCCAGTGGTGGATGTGGTCTCCTCATTTACCAAGAATGAACACAAACCCATTTTTCTGAAATGCAAAAGGCCATAATTTTCTTGGTTACAACTGAGTAGGCTTGGGCCACAGCATGGGTCTATATTTAGTCACTGGATGACCCAGCAGATAGTCGATGGTAGTCCATTCAACAGATGATCTGCCTGCTGTCCAATAGAAAACCATTCACCCAGCCTGTAAACTGGATGGTGATGGAATTACACATGCAGGAATCCACTTGGGTGGAAGCCACTGTGTGGTTCTTCTGCCAGGTGGGATTGAGGCATAGCAATCTTTCTCTGAGCTGGGCACAATATGATTGCCTATATATGATCAGTGTCCCTTGAGTTCTTGGTATGGAGGATGCACAGGCCCTGTCTACCCCCAAACTAAATGCAGCTCCCATGCCAAAACCACACAGAGATGTGACAATGTCAATTAGCAGTATGACACCTTTAATTAAACAATCTATACATAAACCCCAACACTGAGGAAAAGTGGGAAGGGATGATGAATGTATGTTAAGTGTGGTGGGGAAAGCAGCTTATATGGGTCAGGGAGAACGTCAGTGAAGTCTTCACTTGCTTGTCGACCCTGCCCCCCACTGTCTGTGAGTTGGGACACACACTTTTACACTCACAATCCAAAATGAATGAAGCAACATGATTCCACCCCTGCCGCCTTACAAAGACCTGACTAAGATTGAAAAAAAATTGTCTATAATTCCAAACTGCTCTTGAGTGATATGGTAGGCAGGAGACATGTGGCCCAACCTCATCTATTCCATCCACCAATAATTCTATGGCATCACGCCACTTTCTACCATAGTGCCCTTGGCCTTGGTCTCTGTATTCCTCCACAACAGAGAAAAGACATCTGGGCCTCATTCCCACTACCTATTAAATCAGATCGTGAATCGGCTTGAACCAGTTCAAACAACCCTGGTTCCCACTTAATCCGAAGCACTGAAACGATTCCGAGAGGGAGGCCATGCTCTAGACCCATTTAACCCACATCTTTTTGATGCCGTTTTTTTCTGCTTTTTTCCAATAAATCGATTCTGTGCAAGTGTGAACCACAAGCTGATTGGAATAAATTCAAATTTCCCCTTCGCCTGGCTGGAACCAAATAATTTTAAATCAGTTCATTGGTAAATGGAAACCACAAGTGGGTTATTTTGGAGGAAAATTGTGATCGGGGCAAACGTAGTGGAAACCATGCTCCGCTGTCAAATTGATCCATTGATTTGGATCAGACACCGATTATCTGTAAGTGGGAATGAGGCCATAGAATATATGAAGACTAAGTACTTGAGGAACAGGTGTGATAGGAATGAAGAATGTAAATGAATGAGGGGGGAAATAAGTAGAAAAAGTAGAAAGTAGAATAAACTAGTGGATAGAATGGTTTGGATGACGAAGACTCACCTTATGAATGACTGGGAAAGCAAGCAGAAATAGCATGCAAACTATATCAAGCATTTCACCCTCAAACCATCACTACCACATTACTTACTAAAGGTAGAAGTCAGTTTATAAATATAGCAATGCCACTCCATCAGAGAGGATTTTGCTGTATTCTAGAGATGACCATAAAAATTCAAAATTCTACAGGAAGCAAGAAAATCTATGGCATACTGCCATGTACTGATCAACAGTGCCTAATATAGAAATCATTCCACAGGCTTCCATATAGCAATTCTCCATGGGTTAAGGCATGTTTTACATGCAGATTGTATTTACTAGATTGACATGTGTATAGAAAGTAAAACAAAAAAGCCTCTTTCCAAAATATCACATATAAAATAAGAGCACTGAACTGAAGATATATCTTCAAATTCTTTTCAGATTTTGGAACAGCGAAGCATCATGCCAAACTATGGATATAAATAGCTATTTGTGTTCAAGACATGACAACAACACACATTTATTATTTTATTATTTTTAGACAACAAATAGTAAAATAATCAATATAGAAGAAAACAATGTGAACTAAATTGCAAAGGTAAAGTGTTTTTAATTCTATACATGTATGATACAATTCTTCACAATTACATGCAAGTGCATAGCACTGTGTTGCTCATACCACACACAGTTCAATGGGGTTTACTCGTAAGTAAGTACATATAGAGCATTAATGGAGCATTACCAACTTTACTTTTTGGAGGATCAAATTTAAATTAAACTTCTTAACATCATTTTACATTGTATTTTGTTTACGTAACTCAAATTACATTCGTGTGTGTTCTTGGGTAGAACTACTAATTCTTTAGGTATGTACAAAGAATTAATTTCATCCTGGGATACTCCCTCTCTTTTATTTCTGTCAATGCAGAATGTCACCACTTATTGAATAGATAAATGTGGGAAACAAAAATCCCTTTCTGTCTAAAGTTAATGGGGAAGAAAAATGATCTGAAAAGCAGAGTTTCTATACAAAGTGATCCCAAGAATGGAAACCACATTCTGTGTGGCAGAATGGGGAAGCAATGGAAATTGTGCAATAATGCCTAGTTTCCCCTTTCCTCCATTCAGAGGCAATAAGATCTCAGTTTTTATGTAAGATAGAGGCCTCAAAGACTCAATAATACAGGGGGAAGGATATAAAACTAAATGAAACATCTGAATATACTCATATTGAGGAAGAGGGTCCAGATTAAAAGACGATTTAAAAGAAAGATAGGATATAAAGAACAAATGTATTTTACAAGGTCCAAATAATATCCTACTATGCCTTTGGTGTCCACTCATGCATCACTAAATACTTCCTTATGTGGGCTGCTCCTATAGAAATCACTACAGATTTAGGGTGGGAGGATGGGTGACAGTTCCTCTATTACAGGGCAAATGTGTTTTCCTTCCCACACTGTTGGTTCACTGCCTTTTTAAAAAAAGAAGATCAATTTTGTATTATATATTATCTTGTGCTATCTTTTTTTGTTGTTTGGTTTCTTAAAGGCTTAGATATTTGCTTGGTGTACCTACCTTGGCTCTGTGCATTTTCTACCCAAGAACATGGATGGCATGCTTGCATTTTTGACAGAAGCCAAAAAAGAAGCATGTATTTGTAACTGGCAAACAAGAGAAGCCATTCCCACTGGATTTAGCAGATCTTGTTGTCTATGTAAGGGCTAGTTTAGTATTTTAACTTCATTTTACTATATGTATGTGTGTGTGTGTTGTATGTGTGCCCTTGTGTATGGCACTGTAGTATTTGGTGCTTAAAATGTTTTTTGAAGCCTTTCATATTGGACTGCACACCAGTCTAGTCCCAAACAGAGAAATCTCTTTACTCTGCTTTGAAAGCAGAAGTAATGTTTATCAGCCATGCCTAAGAAACAAAAGGGCATATGCCAGTATTTTCCATTTCAGTAATTGGCCTGAAGTGATATATGTCATGACAGAACTCTTGAACACTTCATTTGAACTCAAACGTTCCAGCAGCTAGCTAGCTTTGTTTATTTAGTTATTTTTGATAATAGTGTTGAGAAATGGGCAACGGATAGATTCATTACCATGCTTTGTTTAGTTAATGCAACTGAAAATGTGTGTATTCATGTTGAAGCATCTAGACGTTGAGACAGCTAGTCGTAGCCTAAGTATTAGAAATTATGAATAACATCCCTAGTGCAGTGGGGAAGACAGGACAAAGAGATCTCTCTCTTTGCTTAGAATAAAAATTTTAAAAGGGCAAAAGCGACATTGCTACATTCATTTGCAAATAATGCCACTTCCCTTGCTTTATATTTATGGGAGCAAAGTCCCCTCCTACATTCCCTAGAGAAGTAGGAGGAGGAAGAGGCTTAGATCCCAGCAGGATCCCAGCTAATCCCTTCTCCAGTCCCTCTTCTCAATGGCTACTGTTTGCAGCTGCTTCTCAGGCTTTGGTTATTTGTCTTTCTTTTCAGAATGGGTGAAGTGGATTTTTATCCAAACAGTATGTGTTCGTAGCTACATATCTTTATTTAAAGACTACTCTTTCCTTTCTGACACAGTAAGTATCCTGAAGTGTCTTTCTCTTTTGCCACAGCCAATCCAGCGGCTATATATCTTCCCCTGGGGGGTGGGTCGAGTGAAGTTGGGGGGGGGGGGAGAATGACTCAAGATATTTTGCTGCCCGAGTCATAGAATAGTAGCTGTCACAACTGTCAGACTAGTGGCTGAATCTCACTTCAAGAGAATGAATGGAGCAGTATCATCATATAAGGGCTAGCAAGTAGCTTACGGGGCCCAGAGTAGGTCATTTAACACTTTACCACCATTTCCCTTCCTTAGCATTATTTATCAGAGGCAGCCACCCTCTCTGACTAATGGTAGGAAATGGAACATCAGCAGCCCATTTCCTTTTTACTTCTTCTACAGGTTGAGTTTCCCTTATCTGGAATTCTGAAATTCAATTTACTCCAAAATCTACAACTTTTTTCATGGGTGGCTGAGATAGAAACACCTTTGCTTTCTGGTGGTTCAGTTTATACAAGTTTTGCTTCATGCACAAAATTATTTAAAATATTATACATGAATGTCCTTCAGGCTATGTGGATAAGGTGCACACAAAACATAAATGAATTTCATATTTCAACCTGGGTCCCATCTGTGAAATATCTCACTATATATATATGCAAAGTCTCAATAATAACGACAACAACATCCAAAATCCAGATGACCTCTGGTTCCTAGCATTTTGGATAAGGGAGACTCAACTTGTATCCAGTTCCCAGTTACTGGAGCAGAGTGCTCTTGTATTTATATGTCTTGTAAACAAGAAGTAAACCACTACTTTTAGAAAAAGTAATGAGGACAATTCCTGCTTACAGACAGTTCTCTTTCTTTCTTCTTGCCCCCACTTCTCTCTTGACTGTGGAATATATGTAGTAACCCTCTTTTCACCTCTCCATGTGCGTCATAGTGTGCAGGCCAAGAACTAGAAACAGACATCCTAGGCCAGTTGCTAGGACCCCAATGCTAGTAAACTCTCCAGTGCTAACACTTGCTCCAGACCTTTCATCAAAGATAGAACAGTTAGGTCATTAAGCCTTCATTTTAATTTTACAGATTCATAACCTGCAGCATCTCACAAAAGAAAACTAGAACACTTGTGTCTAAGCAGCATCATATTGTGAAAAGGAAGAACACACAAGCTAGCTTAGGCTGCAGCAGTTTCCTTTGTCTGAATTTACTGGGAAGATAGACCCAGTCTGGTGAATTGGCTGAGTATTGAACTACAACTCTTGAGACCAGGGTATGAATCCCCGCTCGACCATGGAAACCCACTGGGTGACCTTGGGCAAGTTGCACTCTCTCAGCCTAAGAGGAAGGCAAAGCCAAACTCCCTCGGAACAATTCTTGCCAAGAATAGAAAACCCTATGATAAGTTTACCTTGTGGTCAGACACACAACAACGTTGAACCACAATTCAACTGACTCCTGGAGACCAATTGTTGGAATCAGACTCAGAGACATCTGATGAAATCTATCCAAGTAATTATTCAGCCTATTGAAGACATTATATTTTAATAATGTATATTCATACAATACATTATTCTTTATTGCAATTATATTAAAGATTGCAAGTCCAAATCTTCATTCAAACCTAAAGGCACTAGGGATTTCAATTTTAAAATTCATTCCACCTCTTTTTTCTCCAAAATATATTCTTTGTCGTTATAAATTCTTTCTATGACCCCAAAGTGGAAATCTGTTACACAATGAGGCATCAGATATCACTGGGTTTTGTAGTGGCACTGTTTGTTATATATGTTGTTTGTGTTATTTGTGCAATAAAATAGTAATAATAAAAATATCCTTGGGTCTGATTCCAACATATATCATTGTCTGTTTTCAAGGACTATCTGGAATACATATGTATAGCAAAATACTATAGACTCTGTACTTTTTACACTCAATGTTCCTGTGGTTTGGGAAAGTGTGCTCAACATCATATGTTTCTGGTATTTATGCTTCTGATATGAAAAATAATGCATTTCTATGTGGTTTGATGGGATATAGTTAATGTTGTCCTACTTTTTTAAATACCTATTTGTATTTGTGTGTGTTTTTTAGAAGCTGAATAAGGCCTTTTCTCATATAGCCTGAAATGTGTTGGGCTGTTTTAAAAAGGAATAAACATTTGACCATCTCAGAGTATTGAGAGCTTGTTTACTGTTTACTACTTTCAATGTACTTTTCAGTACTGTCTTCACTATTACACAGTATTGATAGACTCTTCCAACAAGGCAAATCGGGGTAGAAGAAGATGGAAAAGGAAGGAATGTATTTTCATCCTAGTTGAAAGGTGTTGCCTAGCTGTTTGAACACACCACTTTTTCTGTTCTGCAGAGCTACCCATATACTGTGTTTGTGTGTGGTGGTGTCACATTTTTATTTTTATTTATTTATTTTTGCTTTAAGGGTTTTATCAACTCTGGTTGCTGATAGTGATGTCTCGTAATAGGAAATGAGTGCAACAGAATGCAAGATATCTTCTTGTTCTGTTCCCCTGGTTTAGTGTCACTGCACGTGAGGGGAAAAAATGAATTGACCAAACCAGATTGCTGATAAAGGCTACCATTTAGGAAACATCAAATCTGCTGCCACAGCTCTGGATTAAAGATGCTGACCTTAAAAATATCTGCTTCCAAACAGTCTCCCTCTTTGTAAATCTAATAAACTGCTGGCTACTTTGCTCCCACTTCCTGACAGGAATAGGATAATGCCACTTTTCAAATAAATTCTTACTTATTTGTAACATCTTTTGATGGGTTTATCTACTGCCAACCAATAATGGATAACTTTCCAGGTGAAGTCAGTCATGTCAGACCTTTAAATGAGAACATCATTGTAGGGAGTCTGCTACACAGGCAGGGACCTATAGCCTTGAAAGGGAGCTCTTTTAATTTTTTAAAAATCTGTCTCCTATCCACAGCTGGAATGGCTGAGATTCTCTTTTCATTTTCTTTTGATTTTAAGAAGTGTGGTTCATCTGTGTAGATGGTTATTACTGTAATATGCGGGTGTTCTCAAAATAAGTTGAAATGCAGACATAGATCATAGAGAGTTTCAATATATTATAGCAAATGTACCAATTTTCAGTGCATAGTACAACGTAGCAACCCTTTACCCACTTACATATCATGATAATACTGAAAGTATTACTCTAGTTGCTCACTAAAATGAACACAGTATCTTCTCTCTATTTGTTAGACATATAAATGGGCACAAAGAAGCAAATTAGGAGCAAATAAATTATTCTTAATTTTTTGTTTTGTGGGACAGCATTAACTTCCATATTTTGTTTCATTTCTTGTACACATCAAAGGATGTTTCACAAAATGTGATAGAAGAAAGACCAGCCTAGGGACACACACTTTTCCTAATGTTAAGAATGCCTCTGAGTCTCCAAAGACATTGGACATTACCAAACGTGGCTTTTAAACTGTGATTCCCTTGGGAAAGAAATGGCATCATTGATGAGATTACACAATGCCATTTTCCTCCTGTAGCTGCCACGTCCCTGACCCATCCCTTTTCATTGGGGGAAACCCATGAATGAACTGCCAATCCTGCCATGCCCCAGGTGCAAAAAGCCATTCCCGGGGCACTTGCACAGTTGGCAGTCATGTGGTATCATCGTCTCCTCCTCCCGCATTTCCTTCCTCCCCTTAAACTTTTTTTAAAAAATCCTCTCTTTTTCCACACAATTTTGGAGCTCTAAAGCTTCGGAGTTTAAAACCCGTTTTAATAAGAATTGGGGCTGCAGCACTCTGTAATTGTGTGAAAAAAATTGGGAAAAAAAGTAAAGGCATCCTGGATAAGGCACAAGAAAGGAAGGGTGAGGTTAAGGGAGAGGATGGGAAGAGAGCTCTGCAGTGGGGGCAGTATCCCTGGTTGCACGAATGGAAGAAGTACAGTGGTGGCTACTCCAAAATCAATATGTTGCTGTTTCATTTAGGCTTGCGTGACTGCAGTGCAAAAGGGGCTGGTGTGATAACTGTTGAAATAATAAAAATAAGAAAATAAAAGGAGGAGGATGAACCAAAATTTAAAATCACATGCATCTGTTTTGATCATTATCTATTATTCATTAATCTGTGGTGTCCTGACATGCTAGGTCAAGAAATTGCCCCATTTCTTTCTGCATTGTGAATCATACAGGTTGATTAAAATAAAATGGAAGAATGAGGGTGAACTAGAGCAACACTTCATCCAAAGCCACTTGGAATACTTTCTTGAAAGTTGCAGCAATTTTGTCTGTATGTTTCTTCCAGGTAAATATTCTGGCACTGTTGGTACTTAATTCTAATAGGATCTTTGGGAATATTTACCGGAATATATTTCATGTCTGAGACATTAACAGTGCATCTCCATAATACTGCTTCATCTGTACATTTTTAAAGACACCAAAACCTCTTAGCATAATTCCCACTTCAAAATAAAATAATCATGTAATTATTAAACCAAATTTCCTAGTATCTGCAAAAATGTGGGAGGGGAAATTAAACTATAGTGAAAGAAAATGATTTTACTTGGTACAAGTGCTTGGATAATAATCTGCTTTGCATAGGTTTGATCCACAGTACAGTTAGGACTGAACTACCATATGCAACAAACATTATTGCTGAAGATTTTTACAGGCATTTGAGTAAGCATCTTTTCTTTTTCTCAGCCATATCCTGAAGACCAGGCAAATCCAGACTTAATGAAAAGACTCCATTTTATACTTTCTGATTTTATTTTTTAGATTCTTACATGTTTTTGTTTATCCCAGGATATTTTCTGTCACCTTCCAGGATGATTAAAAACTTTTAGACCATCTCACCAGGTTTAATCCAGTATAAACTTGTCTAGAACAGGAAGAAACTCTAGGGCTTTTCAATAAGTCTGGATGAACCTATAATGACCTATATCTTTTGAAGTGAATGTACATAATGGGGTCTGGGAGATAAAAGCAGTGTTCCAGTTGTGAATAATTCTTCTTATTCAAAGACAGTGATTACAAAATTAAAACCACTCCTCTGTTCAAGATTGGCATCCCACTTACATCTTCTTATGTGGAACACAGAAAAATGCCTGTCTATTGAACCCAGTACTGTTTGCTTTGACTGACAGAAGCTCGCCAGGGTTTGAGGGTGAGCACTTTCACATCACCGGTTATACGGAGTGATTATAATATAATTATTTTAATTCCAAACTCTTTTAGTCTCTGTCATGTAAGAACACAAAATACAAATCAGAAAATGGCTGTTAATGAACCATATTGCCCACTGCTGCATCAGTTCAGACACATAGGATAAAAATAACTTCATATTGTTGTCTGGTAAAAAATTTATTATTTGAATGTTTAGTTTGATTTCCTCATAAGCAGGGAAGAAACAACATAAGATGCAGAGTATTGAATAAGAAAGCTGAGGAGGCAAATCTCTTACATTAATATTTTGCGACACCCTGGAGGTCAGTATTAGAAATAATTCTGGACACAAAGACACTGATCTTATTATGAAAAGTTAACAAAGGGATCAGGAGACTGGCAGAGCAAGCTGCAGAGAGAAGAAAGTGTGACAGGAGCACAAGAAAGTCAAGATGAAAGGGACATAATTAAAATGAACAATTAGTTCTGGTTCAGAGATAGGCCCTGCTGGAAAATAAGATGGATTTCTGCTAGAAACGTAAGGTGACAAAACCAATGCAAATAATAAACTTGCTTTCCCAGATTAGTGCCAATTGGATTTTAGCTGCAGTATCGTGAACATTTATAGGGATGCAATAGCTTAGCAGTTAAGACACTGACTGTGATGTCCACAACTTAGCCATTCTAAAGCATGTAAAAGTACAAGCAGATAAATAGGTACCACTTTGGTGGGAAGGTAATACTGTTCCATGTAGCTCGGCATTTAGTCATGCTGGCCACATGACCACGGAGTCGTCTTTGACAATACTGGCTCCTTTAGCTCAGTAACGGAAATGAATACGATCCCTGACAGTTGGATACAACTAGACAATCATATAAAAAAGAAACCCTTTACCCTTCTCATTGTGAACATTTCATCTTGCCCATTGCTCTAGTTACCAGTTACATTTTTAGTTCGTGTATTCCATGTATATGGAAGCTGACAAAATTTTAACCTCACTGAAAGAAAGGCATCAAAAAGATGGTTTGTGGTATGTCATCTTAATGAAAAAATGACAACAACAGCCATAGGTATTAAGATAGGGATGAGAATGTGATTATTTATTTATTCATGGGATTTCTATCCTGCCTTTTTCTCAAAACAGGATTCAAGGTAGCTATTAAATTGATTTGAAATTGTTTGGTTTCACTACCTGTATAGTTTTGCACTTTCAGGGTCATTTTCAATTTTTAAATCTTTGAATTCTTTTTTTTTTTTACATGTCACATTCAATTATCAATTATTCCTCAGGTGGTTTTCACATATACATAACATACAATATAACCTCAGATTATGTGCGCAATGAAGGGAACAGCTGATGAAGGATTAATTATTTGTTTAACACGTTACCTGTAAAATGCCAGAGAATCCTGTGAGCAAAACAACACATGAATGTTAACCTAGAATTTCTCAAATCTTTTGCTGAAAAATATGCTTAGCGAAGCAATGCATAGCAAAAGCATCAAAGCTTAGTGAGAAAGTTACTCTTTGCTTGTCAGTCTCGTTTCTCTATACAGATAACACTGTATCTTTGCATTCAATTGGTAAACTAACCCATAACTTTGCTCTGCTGCTTCAACACTGAGTGTAGTCTACATGGATTTTAATTTTTGAGTGTACATGCATCAGACAGCAACATTGACTATATGAAGTTTATTTTGGAAAGGGCTTTATTTATTTATTTATTTATTTATTTATTTATTTTACTTATCAAGTTCATGTGCAAAAATCAAAGATAAAAAAACCCCAATATAAAAGAATCAATCAGATTCCTTCCCACTTTACCATGCAAAATATATATGATAGATAACCTGGACAATTAACACTGAATGGTGTCAGGAGCTCAACCTTCTATGTATTATATTTTATAATAAATAAATAAAATAAAATAAAATAAAAGGTTTTATTGATATTGTTTTTAATTCTGTGTTAGTTTAATCTTATTTCAAGGGGTGGAAGGCGGGACTGAGTTGTAATATTTTAACTGTACCTGTTTTAATATGTTGTACCCCACCCCGATTGTTCTTTCAGAGGGGCGGGATATAAATAAATAAATAAATAATAATAATAATAATAATAATAACACTTATAAAATTAAAGATAATTTTTATTAAGTGATCAAATCACAACATAGCTGTATATTCTTGCAATGGTTTCACTAGATCAATTAGTGTGAGTTAGGGCTGAAACAGACAGCCTGGTAAGGCCAGCTTCTAGTCGGCTTGCGGGTGTATTGTTTAGACACACCATGCCACACCATGCCACACCACGCCATGCTCCTGAGTTTCCTGGAAGCCGTGCTAGTGATCACATGCTGAGCGGCTTCCTAATGACTTGAGGGCATGGCATTCAGACACCACTCACTCCAGAGCTGGTGAAAAGCCGTCTCTAGAGGCAAAGGGCCAGCTTTTCCCCCCCTCAAATAGGAGTGGACTTTTCCCACCCCAAATAGGAATGGACACTGGGGCTGTGGTGTGTGGTTGCTGTGTCCCCAATCCAGTATGTTGGGGTGGCGTCACACCGCCCCTTTGGGGCTGTACGTTTCACTCCTTAATTCAGGTTAACTCTTCAAATTGAATAGAAACACCTTTTCAATATGGTGCAGAGAAATGTCAGATAACTGAATATGTTTATAAGCAACTTCTGATATTCAGGTACAAAGTATGTGTACTTTATGCTTCTTTCAAAGTTGGTGCTATCATCAGATAGAGGACACTTCTGCATGGGCCCTGTTCTCACAGCAGTTGTGCTTCAAAAATAAAATGGTAACATATTGTTCTCAAGGCAGCCATTATCACTCCTCCTCTCATTCCTGCTGCCAGGGCTGATATTCCCATTGTGGTCTCTTCCTGACTCTCCCTTAACATTGTCACCTTGCCCTATGCCTTATCCAGCATACCTGAGAGGAAAAGTCACTATTCAAGTGAAGGAATAGTCAAAATGGCTCCTAATACACCCAGAACTTTCCTACAGTTGGCCCTAGAACAGCCTCTGCATCTGAATGGTTGGGATGCATTCTGCAAGAGGAAGACGGCATCCATGCCATTTTGCCACTCAAGCACCAAAGTTGGCCAACAGGAACGTTTCTTATCTCATTAATTAACTGCAAAGTACTGCCTTTTGTCTGTTCTCATACAAAAGACAGATGGACCGACAGGACACCTGTCTACCTGTCCTGGAACAGGAGTGTAGCCATTCTCTACATGCACAAAGGTTGCAGAGTGGTGCTTTCTGGAAGCAAGTACCAGGTTGTGGTGCAGGTTTATCATGATACCCCTCATTTTCAGCAACATGGTTTTTCAGTGGTGGCCAAAGGACTTTGGCAGTAGCTGTAAAATGGCCATGGGCATGTGAAACCCATTACTATCAGAGGTGTTACTGACTGCCTTTAAGAACAAGCTGTCTTTACAACATCCATCTCCAGAAGAAGGAAAAGCTTCAGACCTCTTGGGTGTTTATTATACAATGGTAGTATAAAATGCACACAGGCATGTATGCAGGCATGCAATATGTCCAATCCATTGATATATTTTAATCTGTTCTTGTTCCCCACCTTGATCTACAGGGAGATGTGGGTAAGAGATGATGATGATGATGATGATGATGATGATGATGATGCTCAGATAAAATCTGGAAGGTTGAGTAGTTTGCATGAGACTAGTGTATGAAGTATATGCCAGATAAAAATCAGGATTCCACATATTGCATCAGCTTTGAACATTCTTCAAGGACAGCACCATGGAGAGTGCATTCCAACAATTTAAACATAAGCTAGAGCCAGCATGGCATAGTGGTTTGAGCATTGGACTATGATGCTAGGCTTCAATTCCTGGTTTGGTCATGAAACTCACTGGGTGACCTTGGGCAAGTCATACACTCTCAGCCTCAAAGAATAGCAATGGCAAAACTCCTCTGAACAAATCTTCTAAGAACACCCCATAATAGAGTCACCATAAGTCAGAAATGACTTGAAGGCACATAAAAACAATAACAAGGTAAGACATCTGGAGATCATCTTCTTTAGGCAAGGATGTGGTGGGTGCAACAACTTACTTGGAGCTTCAAATACCACAAGCTACAATCTAGTTTTTCAGAAGGAATGTAACAGAGGATATCAAAACTGGCTGATGCACTGTACATGGCACTACCCTTGTGCCTAGTCTGGAAACTCCAACTAGTACAGAATATGGCAGCCAGGTGGATCACAGGAACAACCAGAAGTGAACATATTACACCAATACTGAAGTTACTCCACTGGTTGCCTATTAGTTTCCGGGCGTTGGTTATCATCTTTAAAGCCCTACATGGCTCAGGCCCAATCTATCTAAGTGATTGTCTACTTCCATATAATCCCCCCCATACACTCAGGTCCTCTGGGATGAATCTATTGCAGATCCTAAAGACCAAATTGACTGCAACCTCCCAGAGGACTTTCTCAGCAACCGCTCCCACATTATGGAATGGCCTGCTGGATGAGTTCTGTTAAATTACTAACCTAGATAGCTTTAAGAAAGTTGTGAAGACAGATCTATTCCGGCAGGACTTCCTGGAATAGCACCTGGCCACATAAACACTCTTCCATATTTGTGATGATTCTGCCCACCATTATTGCGTTATTGTATTTTGATTTCTTGATTTTAATGCTTTGTAATTTTAATCTTAAAATGTTTAATCATTTTTAAGGGGGGATATTGTATATATATTGATGTATCATTTTTAAGGTTGTACACCGCTTTGATTGTTTTAACAAAAAGCAGAATATAAATAAAAGTTTTATTATTATTTATTATTATTTATATGATGTAAGGTGGTGTGGGATCTAACAATGTTTTCACAAGAGCTTTTCCTAGAGACAACGGCATACAATTCTCATTCAAAGAAGCATTTACAGTCTCCACTACATGCTGGCAGGTCTTTTCAGCAAAAATAAAGACAAATACTTGGCCATACTCATTGAAGCAACTTGTCTACATCATTAGAAGGAGCAAAGTGAATCTGATCACCCAAACTGGAGAAGTGGCTACTTCATCTACCACCCTAAACACACATACTGCTTTAACTGTGTTCATCACCTTTTTGAGAGACAGAGGTGATATTTAATTAATTAATTTATTTTTCTTGCCTTTTATAGAATTCAAAAAGGATAACACGAAACCCATAAAAATGTATAAGATATATAA
This sequence comes from Urosaurus nigricauda, assembly GCA_034509955.1. Lineage (NCBI taxonomy): Eukaryota > Metazoa > Chordata > Lepidosauria > Squamata > Phrynosomatidae > Urosaurus > Urosaurus nigricauda. The sequence goes on from JAOEGL010000005.1 coordinate 141,025,146, forward strand.
AAACATTAGCATCACCATTCTAAAATCTAATGTATACTGCTAACTTTCCTTATTATGCTTGTCTTAGAAGAAAAGTTTTCACAGTCTTTCAAAGGACTTGCAGAAGGATGGATGCCTTGAAGAAAAGCTTGAAGGTAGAAGTAGTTCTATAGGAAGTTCAGGGAACACTTTCCACGCCATAAATAAAAGACAGCATAGAAAATAATGACATCTGGGCTTCTGAGAAAACTTAATGTGGACTCGAGGCTAAGTTTGTTGCTGAAGGAAAATTATTGCCAGTAGTCCTTGTGTTGTGAAATGACGTCATTTTAAACACTCTTTTACTCCTCACGAAATGAGAAGTAGAAGTGGAATGCAACCTTTGGCTGGATGTAAATGACATATATTCTATTTATTTCTCTTTGCCTTGGTCAGTTAATATGAGAGTTATGTAAGGGTTCAGTTAGTATGAGGGAAAAGAGTGTGATGAACCCAATCACATAAATCAGTACAGCTGGCAGAGGTATGTGCCACAGAATCTGATAAAAAAAATACATTTGTGAACAGAAGCCACCCTATATCAAACTTCACCCTTGCTCTATTTGGCTATCTCTTCCATCTAGCAAAAATTCCCCAAGATGGCACCCATGATGCATTCTCCCCCGTTCTATTATCTGAGGTCCTTTTAACTGGAGATGGTAGACATGGAACTGGGATTATGTATTTCAAGCATGTGCTTGGCTAGCATTTGACTAGTACTAGGAATCAACTAGCATTGAGTAGCACTGGAAATCAACAAATAGTATGCTGATTTTTTTCAAAAGGTAAATTCTGGTAACCAGATGTTGACCTAGTTCAGAAACCTGAATATTTTCAGGAAATGGGTGTCGAGTTTGGATAGAGGGGGAATATGCAATTTGTGCTGGTGGCAAGTGATTTGTTTCTGATTACCTCCATCCATGTGTTGTTTTAAGCAATGTGTACAAAATGACATTATGTCATAGAGGAGTCTTTAGGCAAGAAACCTGTAAAATTTCAGAAGGATAAATGAACAAGCAAGGGAACTGTGATGGAGGAAGAAAAGCTTTCCATCTACAGTATGACCTTATGAATATTTGTGCAGTATCTTGCCATTGGAAATCTAATTTTGTTTTAGATCTATGGTTTACTGAAGAGAGTCCTTAAATGGCTTTGCCATGCTGCATTTGCTAAACAGGCTCTTGGCAGTACTGTATGCCCTTAACGTAGGAATGTGTCATTTTACATGTGGTCAAAGCCTAAAGTGTATTGCAAAGTAATGAGGAAAAGAAAAGAGAAGAACTGTAGACTAAATATATGCTGTCTCAAAGGCAAGTTTATTGTGGCAGTCTATTAGGGAATGAACAGCATAGCATTTAAAGTGTGCTGACTAGCCAAAGTACTTTTTGGATACTACTTCTGCATTTCCAGTTACCAGATTTCATTCACGGTTGCTCAAGGGAGCATTCTTTTCATCACAGGAAAGGACATTCAGTATAAGTCAGCCCCCCAGAGGAATGTCAAACATAATACTAAAAACAAAGCAAAAACTGAAGAGAATAAAAACTGAGCCCAATAAAATTTGTAGATGAAATGAAATATGGCAACCAGTGTCTGAGTGACACAGGGTTTATGAGGAAAGTAAAAATCTTACAATAAAAAGTACAGTTAATAAAAACCAGAAGTGATAATGTAGATCTTATGGCAACAGATTTTTGTTTTAGAAGGTGCATCTGGATTTTTATTTCAGAGGCTTTGAAAACCATGATGTAGATATAAATATCAAAGTGAGAGTTGGGGTACTGAAATGTTTAAAACATTTGCAAGGATAGTATTATTTGTTGTTTGTTTATGTATTTATTCAAACATTTACACCCTGTCATTTTGGAGCAAGAGCACCAATTATGACATTGGATATATAAATATCCATAAAGTGTATAGTATCTGACAATCTGCTATTTTCTCCATGGAAATGAATGCCAATAGATGTGAGAGCAGAATAACATTAAAATCAGCAGGGCTATTTGGGCTGTTTACTAATTCATTTTCACTTATTGTTCACATGTGTTTCAAAATTAAAAGCCACAAATTCATCCCTTCTTTCACCCAAGAATCACATCACTTTCAGATGTACTTGGCAATGCAAGCCTAAAGCAATATCTGTGGGAGGGAAGTGCTGCAGGGATCTCCTGCAGCCCCTTGCTTTGTGCAGTGTAGTATTTCTAGAAAAAAACTATCAGTTGATGAAAATGTAGACAGCTCTAAACTTTAGAACAATAAAAACCACACTTCAATGTATTCTCCAGTGTTTCAGCTATTGCTAGTAATCTGAATGAATCAGAAACATGACCAGAGTATATTTTATATTGTGAGCCATAGAGATACATATTGATGATATCTTCCCAAAATAAGTCAACAGCATGCAAGAATACTGAAAAATTTTCATGAGCTGTGAAATTTTCTACCTTTGATTTTTAATTACTGAAACCAACCCTAATTTAAAGTACTGGCAAAGAACCATTCTTTTTGTGTTTTTAAATTATGATTTGTATATGTAAAACACCATATAAAATATTTAGAATTACATTGAATTTCTTACAATAGGACAGTGATACATTTGCAAATTATGCTCCAATGTTCATAGTTGAAATATATTCTTATACATACTGTAGATATACAACACTGAGGAAACTTCAGTTTTTCACATGGTATTAAATGAATATCTGTGGAAGAGTAGGTTATGAAAAGGATTAATTTATGCTCTTTTCACTATAAAATTTGAATAAACTTGAGTGTTCTCCTTTCCGTAAGTTGTTCTATACCATGTTTATTTATCTAAATATTCAATCCAATTTTTATTACAAGATCTCAGTACAAATAAAATAAATGTAATAGTATAAAACAATATAGAATATAAAACAATAAACATAATTTAAAGTGATGGAATATATTAATCAATTCAGAAAGTTAAAACAGATTTAAAGGTAAAAGTAATATAAAACCATGTACATATACATTTTGGGAGAAAAAAACAACTAGCTACAAAAGCTTTAATAAGAAGCCCTATTTTAGTTTGGAGCCAGTGCCAACAATCTCTCCAGAGCATTCCAGAAATTTAGTGTTGTCGCTGCACACTGTCATCTTATTTCTGTTGCTCTCATCAACATTTTTTTTAGTTTGTTCTAAAGAATTCTATTGGACTTTAATTTAGCTGTGTTGTTTATAGAGCATCTTCTTGGTATCGTTCACTTGACTGATAATCTTATTTGCATGTGATGAAGCAGGTTCATACTCCTTTGCATGTATTTTGGTAATGTGCATGAAAGTAAGCAGTTCACAAAGATGTCTGGTTAGCAATTTGCCAGTTTTGATGGGAAATAATTTTATACATTTCTTTCATATCTAGATGTTGGTGGATGGAATGTACAGTTCACATGTTGAATTGTATAGGTCATAGAGAAGTTGGGGTAGGATACAGTCCAATTTTACCAACATGTGGAAATGATCAGTGGCTTGGCAAACATACCAGGATTAGAATATCAAGATTAAGAAAGAAGACATAGGTGAATAAAGAAAAAAAAAGTGAAACCAACTAAAAGTGCTTATAGTGTTTTGATGAGAGCAAATGTGTTTTAGAATTTAGAATTCTTTCCTCAGAGGCCTTTAAGTAATTTAATTACTTCAGTTATGGGAGATTAGTAACTGTATGTATTGAAACTGGCACATTTGTTAAGTAGCTAAGGTAGACATGTAGACAGAGTGGCAAATGCAGTTTTTGTATTTTGTTTTGTTTTTCCAAAGTGCCACCCACCTAACTATCTTGATAATGGAACCGCACAACACTATATGCACTTTGAAGTTATTTTCTCTTTGTTTTTAATTTGTCAAACATGTAAACTAGACTTTAAAAACATGTGTTTCCTTGAACTGGAGTTCAATGCAATGAAAATCAGGGAACAATAATCTCCCTAATATAGGAAATTCTTTCAATTAAGGTAAAGTGAAAAGGAAAAAGAGAATTCCACTAAACACTGGTATAAAGGAGAGTGAAAAAGCTTATATTTGAAAATGTAACAACAGTAAAATTTTCTTAGGTGGGGCCATGTAGTGGGGAGGTTGTGGATCAAGGGTGAGATCTGACTAGAAAACTAGTAGATTGTGGCAAAACAAAAGTGGAACTCATAGCTCATGAGAGAACAATGGTGAAACCTGCCAGGAGAGTGAAGAATTTTAATGTTCAGGTCAAATAAAGACTCTAACAATCAGAACATGCAGGTTTGGCAGTTCAAGACCCAAGTGCCATGTGAGAGAGTCAACAACCTTCGCCATTCCCAGCTTCTGCCAACCTAACAGTTTGAAAGCACATAAAAGTGCAAGTACATAAATAGGACCACTTCAGTGGGAAGGCAAGAGCATTCTGTGCAGTCATGCTGGCCACATGATGATGGCGTCATCTTTGACAATGCTGGCTCCCTTGGCTAAGTAACAGAGTACCGTCCCCTACAGTCGGACACGAATTGACATGTCAAAAGGGAAAACTTTACCTTTTACAAATAAAGCTCACACTATATACATCACATGTTAGAGGACATCACATGAAAAGTGAGCATCTTTTCTTTGCATTGGCTTTCCATAGAGAAGTAGCTGAAGTTACTTCTTCCTTCTTCCTAATCTACTTAGCTTTGTTATACAAACTTATACCATGGGACACATTTATACAATCTACCTTTTTTTATATATATATACAATGGGACACACCGACAATTCATTGGCATTATTTTTGTATTTAGATATAGGAGCTATGGGTACTGCTACATAAACCTGTTTTCAGAAGAAAACTTCTACACCTCTTAAGGTAGTGTTGGAAAACCACATATTTGTCTGAAGCTCCTGGTCTCCTGAAAGATATCAGCATGAAAGTAATGTATATGAAATACATGTTAAGTTTTATTGTTCTTCTCTTATGGCTTTCCTTGTGAAAACAGGTTATACAGTTATGCCCATAGCTTCTATGTTGTTGTTATTAACTGTCCTGAAGTCAACCTTGACTCATGGAGACCCTTGGATGACACTTCTCCAAAACTCCCCGTCCTCCACTGCTCTGCTCAGATCCTGCAGGCTCAGACCTATGGCCTGCCTAATTGAGTCTATCCATCTGCCATGCCTTCTTCCTTTCTTTTTGCTTCCTTCTGTCTCACCTAGCATTATTTCTCCCCCTAGTGAATCATGCCTTCTCATGATGTGGCCAAAATACAACAGCCTCATTTTAGTCATCTTGGCTGTCAGAGACAGTTTGGGGTTGATCTGTTCAAGGACCCATTTGTTTGTCTTCTTGGTTGTCCATGGTATCATCATCATTTTTTTTTTCATAACCACATCTCAAAATTGTCATTCTGCTGGTGTTCTTCACTATCCAGCTCTCACGTGTGTACAGGGTGAGGGGGAATATAATGGCTTAGATGAGCCTTACTTTAGTGTTCAGAGTTACACCTTTGCTCCGTAGGATCTTGTCCATTTCTTTCATAGCTGCCTTTCCCAATCTATCCTTCTTATAATTTCTTGGCTACAGTATCTGTTCTAATTAATGTCTGAACCAAGATATGGGAACTTTTAGACTATTTCAATTTTATTGTCACAGCTTCTATACCTAAATGCAATGCAATAAAATTAAAAAAACTGCAAATTAATTGTCAATGTGTCCTATTGTATATTGAAATACAGTGCTACAGTAACTTCCTAGATTGCACTAGGAACATCCTACATTGGCTTTATACCAGAAAAAGGAAGGGAAAGTGGTAAGTGGTTGCACCAGAAAGTTTTCTTGGGCAGTCTTCAAATGTTAAATGACTGCTGAGTGATCTCTCAGTTATGTGAGGACAACTGATGTTGATGGTTTTGCCTATTTGGTTGAAAATCATTTTCACTTATTTTGAATAACCATCAGGATTGCTATATCTTAAGTGAAAGTCACCTGAACAACAGACTATATGAATAAGCAATTGCCACTAACTTTCATTAACAGATGATCCCATCAGCATGCTGTCAGATGTCAGGGCCAAGGGAACAATCTCAATTTCTGAATGGAGCCATTAGGCATTAGTATGGAAAGATTGCACTAGATGGAAAAGCTGGTATAATATGCATAGACTTAGGAAACTAAAATATTAGTCTGAATGTAAGCCATGGGGATAATTATTGAAGATGTGGTGGGGGGAAGATACATTTTTACTAACTTTTAAAAGCAAAGATGTGTGGATTACCAGTGAAGCTATCTCCAGAATCTTTGGGGGAGGTATTATAGATGTTACTGTTTTTCCAGTTTTCCTCCAGTGGGTTGTAAATGCAGTCAGAATGGGCACATGATCTAAGGGATTGCTGCATCTAAATTTGTGAAGGTACTCTCAAGGGCTAAATACAAAGCATGATTTTGGAAGAGAATTAACCAAAATTATGAACAAAGCTGAAAAAAGCATACATGTTGAACTATCTACAAGTATAGTAAGGAATATTCCATTCACTTTGCAAGACAAATCTTACACTGGAGGCAACAGAGCTTCTTTGTAGAAAATACTTTAATATTTGGGACAGACAGAAAATGACAGCAATAAACCACAATTCTTAAAGTTGCTGATGTTGGAAAGAAAGAGTAAAACTGAGGCCAAGTTAAGCACATTATGTTCCCTTTGACTTTCACAGTAAGAAAGTTAAGCATATGCTTAACTGTTTTTCCAAAGGAAATCAATGTCTGCCCAGTTAACCTGACAGCATATTTTTTCCCAGTGAAAAAGTGCTACTAATTTTTTTCTTCAGATGCCTGAAATAATAACCAATCTCTGATGCTTAGTGAGGTTGTTCCTGTATCATCAGAAGCCAGTCCTGTAAAAAACAGGTATCTCACATTTAAATATTTTATTTGATGAAGTAATGTTACTAAGGTGTGTGGAATTACCTGATTCAAAAGGTATATTTGTCCAATTGGTAATGCTCATATGTATTATGAATTAAGCACTGTGTATTATGTTTGCCTACTTGGATGCAAAATGAGATTCTGAGAATGCACAGTCAGCAAATCTGGTGCCCAAAGCCTTTTAGAAACATTTACAGAAATCTTTAAATCCTCCTGGCAGTGATGTATTCAAGTCTTTTACTCCAAGTCTCAAGTCAAGTCTCAAGTCCTTGCTAGATACATATAAGTCAGGTCTCAAGTAGAGTCTCAAGTCTTGGAGACAAATTTAATGGGAAAATCGGAGGTGGTGATGGTGGCGGTGGTGGCGGCATGTGTGTAGTTTCAATAACTAGAAAATTAAAATAATGTGCGCAAAGATAAAAAAAATTAAATTATACCATAATCTGTATATTTGATTTGTGGTCCGCTCTTTCAACCACGAGTCAAATTAATGGGTTAGTTATAATAATGAATATCCTGTACTGTATGGGGAAGATTGATGATGGTTCATCAAGTGCCCAAGAGGCGGGTTTATTTTATGAACTATGGCTGCTGAGTAGAGCAACATTTCTGTGTAGAAAACTGTTTGTATCATAATGGTTCACCTTGCCACTGGGAGCAAAGTCCATGGCATCATTCTCTTCGAGAGCAACAGGTAAGACTTGATCCTAAGAGCATGGGGCAAGTTTCTTATAGGGGGACAGCAAATGTGTTAGACAAGACTCCTGTGTTCTGGGGGAAAGTATTGACTGCTCTTTCTAAGAAAAGCTTTAGAACTTCTTCCTCAAGCCAGTTGCCTAACACATTTTTGTTTTCCTCTGAAAAACACACTCTGTGTTCTGGGTTTAGGTTTACTCAGCAGCCTGTTCCCACTGTACGTCAGAGGACCCTTCTAAAGGTTTTCCTAGGAGCAGCAGAGAACCCCCCCCCCCCAGTGTAGGGTGTATTTCTTGGAGGGAAACAGCAAAAATTCTAGGCAATAGGCTTGAGGCAGAACTTGAGGTCAATTTGGCAGCCTCCCCCCACTGTACATTCGAGGAGTCTTCTAAACCTTTTGAAAAGCTTTAGAAGGATCCTTCTGCCTCAAGCCCTTTGGCTAAGACATTTGCTGTTCCCCTCCAAAAAATTTTATGGATGTGTTATGTTCCTGAACAAGGCCAGTAAGTTGGTTGCTAAAAATATACAAGTCACGGGTCTAGTCAATGTGTCACTTATTGCAGAGTTGAGTCCAAGCGAAGTCATTGAAATGACGTAAGTCTGCCTTGGGTCTGAGTCAATCAATCAACTCAAATATGCATCACTGCCTGTTGGTCACCCTCAAGTTACTATAAAACAAGATGAAGTATGAATTGAAATGCCTTTTACATGACCACATAGATATCACTATCCTTAAGCTGGTTGTTGGAAAAATCCTGCTTTTGGCCAGGGGTTTATAATAACTCCAGACTAGTGTCAATATTTTTTTTTCCGTGTGCAATGTGCTTACGTGAGTGGTGGTGACTTTCACATATTGTTGGAGGATATTGCTTGTTTAGACCCATTCTAATCTACTGTACACTTTGTTTTATAGTACTGTATTTTAACTGTTGATTTTATATATTTTCTTTTTAAATTTTGCTTTGTACTTTAACAAAATTATTTTAACAAGCCTTGAGGATAAGGGGGAATGAAATAGTAATAATAATAACTATTATTATTATTATTATTCCAGTTATGGAGCAGAGTTGTGAAAGGGGTGTGGTTTCCCCACCTCTCTCTCTTTAGATTAAGGGACTGAGAGTCCTTGCCACTTGTCAGTTAATTCTGTTTTCTGTCTGGGGTCACTTTTATTGACTGACCCAACTGGCTCATCTATAATGGTAAGCCACTCTTCCTGATAATTATTAGAATCTGTTCAACTCCCACTGAAAGTTGTCTCAAGTTCCTCCCTTCACTGTAGACAGATGGGCCCACAGATATGATGGAAAGTGTGATATTTGTTCAGTGGTAGTAGTTACAGTTAAAAAAAAGGGGGGGGGGAGGTTGTGTTTTTCAGTTTTCAGAAGTGTTTCAGTTGAAATTACAAAGACCAACTAGTGTGGAATAGTGTTTGACTTTAGGATGACATTGTATGACATTGTTGGCTTTCTAGCCTGCACCCTCTGCCTCAAGAGTTTTCCCCTCAAATGAGAAAACTGTTGAACAATGAACAGCTTCATCATTCTACACAGCACAGAGAACACTGTGTCTCTGTATGTTAGTTCTATGTCTCCAGGTAGGTTTGATCTTTTATGGAGCTTGAATTATTATCTCTCACATCTTCTGGTTTATCTATTCTGACACCTTCTTCCCTGCTCACTAGTAAAAACCTGTTCCTTCTGGCTGTTTGCTTCACTAGCTGCCATGCCTTTCTGGGATGATTTTTTAAAACAATCTTATTTGGTGCTAGTAGGATGCCTGTTAGCTCTGACTTAAAGCAAGGAATGAGCATTTATGGAAAACCCGTTAGCGAACGGACACTGAGGCAATTCTCTGACAGTATAGGCAAAGAACAAGATTCAGAAAGATCCTGAAGCAGAATGACTATACATATTGTTGATCATGCCAATGTACACTTACTAATAGCTAATTTATTCATTTATTCACAAAAGTTCATGGCTTTTAGACTTCTCTTTTGGGAGGCAATCTCATCTATTAGTATGTTAATCAATGAATTATGAATCCTCCATCTTTTTCTTATGCAAGAAAAATCACTTCACAATCCCATTACTTTGTGTTTTTGGGTGTCTTAAGGGACTATCTCTTATACAAATCACAGTTTAATTACTGGAGGATTCAATCAACCTCTTTTTCTTTTTTTTTTCTTTTCTTTTCTTTCTTCTGTCTTGCATTTTTTTCTCCCACTAATCAGACTAAACTTTTTTCAAACTTTATTGTGACAAAGAAAAATACTTCTGTGGTGTGAAATTGTTATGAAGGAAATACATTAAACATTTAAAAAGCCAGAAAAAAGGCCTGCAATAAAAGACAGCAATAATCTTGCAGACTTTTGATTAGTTATCAAAGGCACCTCTCAGTAGGTACTGCTTTGGGAGAAAACCACTTTTAATTCCAACTTTCCATTTTTCAGTCTTACATTTTAGGCTTCTTTTAAATTGGAAGATATTTTCCCCTAATACTTTCCTTCTGCTGAAAGATTCCTTTTCTTGAGTTACAAGGATGAGTTATAAGCATCTATTCTATAATTTTAATTGTTTATCTATTATGCTATATAGAGCGACATAACTTGATCTCAGAGTAATATGTGTATAACTTGGAGGTATGTGTGTGAGTATCTTTTTGTTTTGTTTTTTGGATGTTGCACAAGGAGCTCTTATTGCTCCGTTCCATCCTTAATAGAAGCTATAAGTCACAGTACTGCCATGGTTGGGCCAAGGAAGAGATATGAAGTTGCTTTCCTAGATAGAATCATAGAATCTTAGAGGTGGAAGAGACCACAAGAGCCATCCAGTCCAACCCCCTGCCATGCAGGAACTCCCAATCAAAGCATCCTTGACAGATGGCCATCTAGCCTCTACTTAAAGGAGGAGACTCCACCACTCTCCGAAGGATTGTGTTCTGTGGCAGTGTGTTCCACTGTTGAACAGCCCTTACAGTCAGGAAGTTCCTCCTAATGTTGAGGTGGAATCTCTTTTCCTGTAGCTTGCATCCATTGTTCCAGTTGCTGTTCTCTGGAGCAGCAGAAAACAAGCTTGCTCCCTCTTCAATATGTTATCTCTTCAAACATTTAAACAGGGCTATCATATCACTTCTTAACCTTCTCTTCTCTAGGCTAAACATCCTCACCTCCTTAAGTCATTCATCATAGGGCATGGTTTCCAGACCCTTAACCATTTTAGTCATCCTCCTTTGGACACGCTCCAGTTTCTCCACACCCTTTCTAAATTGTGGTGCCCAGAACTGGACACAGCATTCCAGGTGGGGCCTGACCAAAGCAGAATACAGTGGCACTATTACTTCCCTTGATCTAGACATTATACTTCTACTGATATAGCCTAAAATTGTGTTGGCCTTTTTAGCTGCACCACACTGGTACTTTCTGGTTGTTTATCCACTCCCTGCCTCAGTAAATCACTATAGCAGTGCTCTGGGGTTCTGCTTTTGAAGAAACAATCCCAGTTCTGCACATGGGTAGTATTATGCACTGCATTCTTCAATTCTTGATCCAGTGGCATCACTAGGTTTCTTGTCCTCTGGTACAGTAACTCATGGTGTCATCCCCCCCCCATTGACTTTTTCCCATAGCACACTGAGGCTGAATTTAAAAAAAAATCTTTGCAAGTTCAGGAACAAATGACCAATATCAGTTTCTTCAAGAAAATTCCTTATCAATGTCCATTTTTTCATTGATTTTGCTTTGAATCAAAATTTGAAGACCAGAGAGTAAAAGAAAGGATGTATTCAAACTTCCCTCTATTAAATAGGACACATACAACCTTTAGGACACATAGCTACCTTACCCAGCCATGGTAATGCTAACATTACTACTAAGGCATTCCAGGAAATACAACTGGTAAGAAGTTATGATTAAAAGTGGATACCAAACAGACTGAAGCCAAGAGTTGTTGTGGCATTATGTGCAATTGCTAGATTATTTGGTATCATTTGATATCTAGAGACCCAGAAATGACTGGGCAGTGCTGATGTTCTGATGTCTGCTGTGCCCCAGGAGTTTGCATCTAGGTGCAAACCTATCAGTGTTGTGAAGCAGCATTTTAAAATAGCATCCTAATTGTCATAGATCATTATAAAGAGAATCATTAACTGAAAAAGAGTTTTAAGTATTTGCCCTCACCCCAGACTCTTATTGATCTGCAGAGATCAACTCAATTCACTTTTTATTAAAAGGCATTATTTGTATTAAGTCTACTTCATTTATACATCTGTTTCTTTGAAGAACTCTGGCTTTCTTTATATGCAAAGTCCAAAAAGGTAAGAAACACAGAATAGTGAAGTAGGTGGACTAGAAAGAGCATATCAAAGTCTTTTTCTTCCTGATATTCTTTTTCAAGATGTTTAATTGTTGCCCACTAATGTTTTTATTTACTGATTTTATGACTAAAGGGTTACTTAATCAGTGATGCCAAAAATATGACTGATAAGTGTTGCAGTTTTAAATACATTTAATTTTACCGTTTTTTCAGTAATAGAAATTAATAGCTTAGAGAACATTATGGATCAGAATGAAAGATCAAAGTGCTAAAAAGTTAGACTTTTTTGCAAGAAGTTCCTTAGTTATATGGATGACTATGGCAAGGCATAGGGTTTAGAAAAATAAAATGTATTTACAAGATGGCTGGAGCTAGTTCTTCCCATTACTTTAACAAGCCAAATTAATTTCAGTTGGCAACTGCTCAGCCTATGTCTATACCATTAAAATGTTTATATATCATTAAATAAGGTACAACATCGAAAGGCGACTTTAATAAACAGAGGGCATTGTCTCCATGTTGCTCCTGTACATAAAAGAGCCATGATTTGCTTTACTGCTCTAGTTAGCCTTTTTAAAAAAATGTTGTAAAACATCACTAAATGCAAATTTTTGGTGCCTCTTAAAGAAGATCTGGATTTCAGCCAGACAGAAAGCGTTATTATGTCTGTTTAGTTCAAACCACTGGCTTTTCTGTATAAAATTCTCAACCAATTCTAGAAACAATTTCAAAAAGTAACTAGAGACTTTTGTGCATGTTTGTCCAGTTATAAACTAAGGTCTGATTTTAAGCAGAAACACATACCATTAATTCATGAAAGCTGCATCCACATCTGGGAATTCTATCTGGGAATTCTAGTTTTGTGAAATATTTAACCTTCTCTGTCAGAGGGCTTTGGTGCCACACTAAACTACAGTTCCCAGAATTCCATATGATTCAGCCATGGCATTTAAAGTGGCGTCAAGTTGGATTATTTCTGCAGTGTGGATTGAGCCATGGCAATTAAAGAGGAGTCAAATTGGAATATTTCTGCAATGAGGATGCAGCCAACTCACAGCTGGGTTAAATATTTCAGCCCAGTCAAATTTCTGATGTTGGGTGGCTGTGTGTGTAAGGGGAAAAGTTGGAGGTGCTCTGTTGAGTGTCTGTGAGGAGGGTAACCTTATGAGAACAGATAGGAAAAGCCATCTTTTTGATTGAAACTCTCTGAAAGAGAGGGAAAGGGAATCTACTGCCATGGTAGATGGAAAATTCTAAGATTTATAATTTAAAAAAGTAAAAATGTTTTCAATTTCTTCAAGGTGACCCTCTGGGTGGGATAATTTGTAAGCACCATTACAACTCTTGTCTGAGGCCCCCCTTTTCTCTCTCTGGCACAAAAAGAAGCAACAGAAAGCTTCTCCTTTTTGTGCTGGGAAAAAGGTGCATTTGCAGCAGTGGTGGCAGTTTTTCTGCAGCACTGCCAAAATGCTGCAATGCTGCTGCTGTGTGGTTGCTCAAGGTGGCTTCACGGCATGTTTCCGGTGGCTTGGGGACAATGTGTCATCTGTATGTCACGTCTCTAAGATGCCAGGAACATGCTGCATTTTGCCCATCTGTTTTCCCCCATCGTTTTTTTTTTTTTTTAAATATGAGTTCCAACTGGGGGCTTTTCAAATGGTGCTGGGTCTTTGGGAACATTCCAGAAGTGGCAATTTCTGAAAGACTGGGAGCAAATTTCTTGGTGAGCAATAAAGAGTCTGGTAAAAGATTAACATTTTAAAGTGAGTTTATAAATTATTTGGTAAAAGTAGAGGTAACTTCTTTCCTACTATACAAAAGTCACTTTGCTCATATGAGATTTTACACACATGAAAATGTGAAATTTCCAAGTCAGGAACTTCACCTCCATAAGCTTGATAATCTTCCGTGGTGCCTACTCTGACATGATAAAATAACACAATTTGGTGCTCTAAAGCACATAATCTCAGTGTCCACTTAAAGCGTGTCAGAAATTTCATATTATCGCACTGTTCTTCATAATATTTTCCATAGAAGTATCTGTTTCCCATTATCAAAGTATAAAGTAATTTAATACAGGATAGTAATACTAATGTAAGTGGAGATTTCATATATATATATATATATATATATATATTCCAGATAATGGGTTCATTTCTCTTATTCCAAAACAGAAAGCCTGCATGGTTCACTCCTTTTGTAAAATAATCCAGAAGGAATGAGGAAGAAAGAAAGAAAGAAAGAAAGAAAGAGAAAATTAAAGACTGATACCAGTCCCAAGTCAGAGACAAGCCCAAGTCAGAGACAGGAGTGTATTCACTGCTAAACTAAAGCTGAAAGTTGTGGTCTAATAATCACGTGAAGGATTCTTTTTACACAAAATCACTTTGGCTAACAGAGCTATGCATCCAGTTCTTGCCATTTTGAGAACTTCACATTGGTAAATAGCCAAAACTGGATTGAGTTGCATTAGCAGAGTAGATTGCATCACTTTCACCCAGAGAATAGAGAGCTGCATACAAGAGGCAACAATAGCCCAATATGCAACCCAATTAAGTCAAAGTTCTTGGATTTAAGCCATTTCAGTCTCTTTGAAGTCAACAAGCAAAACAATTCAATCAAAAATGTATTTAATTGCAAAGGAATCAGTTGATTTCAAATCCCTTACTCTCCTGTACACTTTTACACAGACATAAGATGCTATCAAACCAGTCGGAATTATTTCCAAATAATACATTAAGAGGTGAAGTCTCAGTCAACTTAAAGTGTCATAATTCACATTTACAATATTACATACAAGTTTCACTATCTAGAATTCTGTGCTTCCTAAATTTAAAGCACCATCAAGTTTTCTGTCAGTCAATGCATTGATATGCTAGATGTTGTAAATGATTTTAAATTTCACTTATCCTTTTAAAAATTGTAAAAAAGGAATTCAATCTTCCTGATATACAACAAACAAGAATTCAATTTATCAGATTACTGTCTCTCTTTAGGAACATTTCATTGGAGGCTCATTCTGAATGCAAAGGTGCTAGCCTTGAAATAAACCATGTTTACCTCTGAGTAAACATGCATATGATTGCAGTGTAATACAGACTAATAGCCATACAGATAAACATACAAAAGATTGTTGTGATAAGTATTTATCTCCCTGCTCCAAGATTTCTCCATCTGCTCTCCTTTCAGTGCTTTGTTCCCTTATTATTTTAGCAGAATAACACATACCAATAGGGAAAGCCCTTTCCATCTGCTCCTGACTTCTATCAAGAGCTGCTACAAGGCTGTTTAATGACTGGCCAGTTTTAAAATATGTAGTATGTTTTTAATGTTTTTTTCTCTGTTTGAAATTAATAATTGTTGTTTAACACATTTTCATTTTCACAGATTGTTTTAGCTTACTTTGTTTTAGCCTACAGTGAAAACCAGTTGTGTCCCATATTGGTAAAAAGTAGGATATAAATCAAATAAATAAATGTAGATATAAATCAAATAAATAAATGATTTTATCATTTTAAATAACTCTGATTTAAGCAGCTGGAACAAACACAAATTATCAGAGATTCTGAAAAGCCAAATCAGGAAGAATGTATGCAATCAAAGTAAACATAGGGAATGTGGATGTTCATTGAATTATACTGTTAAGATTAGAGTGCAGCCAAATTCACTTTTTATATTGATCAAAATCTCTCCTTTCTCTTTCTTACATATCACTGTGAATGGATAAAAGTCTGAATAACAAAAAGTAAACCCACAAGTGTTTTTAGGATAAGTGGGAAACCTGCTGCCATCCAATGATTGTATGAAATCATTAGTGGTCAATTCTACCAGAGTCAATGGCAAGGGATGCTGAGAGTTGCAGTCCTGTTTTACAACCTCATTTTTAATTACTTGTTTTCTTAATGCATTTAAAATAGAATGCTCAAAATATAATTCACAAATGCATACATCAAAAGTATGTGCTACTTCCAAAATCCATATTGGATGCATAACAGTTTAGAATAGAATAGCATGATAGGGGATATAATTACTTAATAATTATGAAATGTGTTACCACACAAAGATTTTCTGTGAAGCTGAATCAATAGAAGCAATTCAGCAACGTGTCTTTTCTGATGCAAGATTGTCTTGGGGGGGGGGTCATAATTATGTTAAATGTTTGCCTGCGTGTATAGTGGGCCTGCCGACGTGGACACACGTCATGCCTCATTGAATAATATGGGGTGCAACCATCCCATAAGCAGAGGAGAAGTGGCATCAAACCTCCACAGATGAAAAAGGGTCCACTGTAGATAGACTGGGGGGGGCCTATACAGACCACCCCCTTTACTGCAGCTGCCCCTTTACTGGCCGGATTGGGGCCCAATTTGGCCTCTGGAGGGTGCTAAAAGGAGCTGCAAAAAGTGGCTCCGTTTTGTGCCCTCCTAGGGGTGCCATAGCTGCTGTGACGCGGATTTTTGATGCCACTTCAGTGCTGTGTCACGGGGGGATATAAAATAAGCAACAATAACATTTATACGCAGGATGACCTAAACTGTTATATACATTTCGACTGAGGAATTAACTTCACTTAAGTGAAGTTTGCTCCAAAATGAACCAGCAATCCCAAAATATTTGTTGTTACTGTATTTGGAATTAAACTCTGCTGAATGATCCAGGATACATTTCAGACTAGACATGAATATAATTTAATTATTTTAGGTTTCTGCACCTATCCTAACTTAACAAGGGTTTTAAAAATGTTAAAATAATCAACTGAACATAAAAAAGCAAAATGCTTTTTGTGTTAATTAAACATCACAGCAATAAACAGGAATTACGCCAAAGAAAGTACAGCAACTCTTGTAGGAAGTAGACGGCTTTATATATTAGTCCATCCCCTATACCCCAGTCTCCCTCTGGTGAATCAGGTGGTATGAAGGCAGCTTGTACTCATATTTAATGTGAGTAGAGGCTGTCATGTTCAAATGAACACAATTCCTTCAGGCCTTCTTATTCACCACAGGGAAGTCAGACAGAGAAGTCAGGGCCTAAGTTCTGAAGATCCTACTTCTGAGTCTTTGTTACATGGAAACTACTAACTGTGTGCTTGTTATGACTTGTGTGCTTGAAGCTATATGTTTAAATTTGGTTAACAGTAAATATTTAGCTTTTGGACACAAAAGCATGATGTGGTTCTCAGCTTAAACCAAACATGTCCAATGGCAGTGAATCTGGTGACAATATTCTGCCCCTGAGACTCTGCAGAGCCACATGGTTTGGCAAAAGAAAAAAAAAGATTTAAAAAGTGAGAGCAAAAACACTCAGATTGCTAGTTGGGCTGGTTACAAGGAGTACACAACTCCCTTGTGTCAACAGTTCCACTCGTACTGCTCTGTTACAGGTACGTTTCAGTCTGGATGGGTCAGAGGCTGCGCAAACAGCCTTGGAGGACATGTAGTGACAAGACCACACTTCAACAAATTGTGTAAAAACCTTCCTTATTTCTTACATTTTTTTAAAAAAAGAGCTGTTTATTTCACTATCTTCCTGATTGTGGAGTTGTTGTGGCATTATGTGGAGGAATTTTAGTATGCATTATAAGAAAATATTTATATTTTAATTGCTCTACCAATCTCAATTTGCACACGAGTCAGGGACATGAATTGTTTGAATACTCAGAGATTTTGACATACTGGAGTGGTTCTTAAAATGATGATTGTGTGTGGAGAAGATAAAACCAACAGAATTTGTACAGGCCAGGGATATTTAACATAATATTACATGCACTGAGTTGTAATAAATGGGACTCGAGATGTTTACACATTCATTTTAGCACCATCATTTTGAAAAGGACTAAAATACAACAGATTCTCATATCTGAAGAAGTAGGGTCAAGTCTACAAAGCTCATGCAACCAGCTTCTTTCTTTCAGTTAGTCTCACACGATCCCTTTGCATAGTTATTTCCCAGACAAATATAGCTATGCCTTTGAATTCTCTCATGGAGTATGACCACAATATTTACATCAACTAATTTAGTTTAAGCAACTCATGCTTTCTGTTAAACTTTTGCCTTAAACCCAATTAATGTAATACAATGGATGCTCAGTATCAGTTTGCATTTTCAGAAGGCAGCATATAATGTAGGTCCCAAAATTAGAATACAGGTAAAAGAAGGGCACCTACTGAAAAAATTGAAATGTAGTATTTTATGATGGATAGATGGATGGATGATTTGATTTAGATTCCCCTCTCAGAAATGGAGGACAAGGCCCTAAATTCACAGTCACATTGTTGTGTACAAATATTTGCTATGTGTACATGTTTCTAGCTATTATCACAGTTTTACTCCATGTTCATGTAACCTGTTTATTTTATGAAGAATATGGATTCTGCTACTACATATGACTATAAGCCTTATATCATAACTTTACTATCAATCAAATCCTTAGTCCCTGAGCAGAATCTTTCTACTCTTCTTGTGGTGGGAAAATCTTAAGGATATCTTGACTGGCAGATAGAAGTGAGCCCTTAGGGAAGTGAACAGTTTGAAATACAACTGTTGCCACTGCTGCTATGACTGATTATGATGGAGAAATCTCTACATTCAAGCCCATCACTGGTTCTTCAGGGTGTTCTTACTGGTGGTGGCTACCACTTTCCCCCTCAGAAGCCATGTTTCCCCCAGTGGGGTAGGAAACACTAAAGGGACTTCAGGAGGACACTGAATTTACATGTGATATTGTTCCGTTTCTCTTAAAGTTCTCATTGAATGTAACCACAGTGTATTTCTTTTAAAAAATTATTCTTTCAAAAGTGTCAAATTTAAGCAATTTCAGTTGCTTGCAGTTTGGTATACTACAAAAAGACTGACACGAGGTGATCAATGCTTCCTTAAGTCTACCTCAACTGTGAAAATTTCTTGAATTAAAAATGCATGAGTAAAATAAGATCTTAATTTCCCATGGCAAATTTCTTAGCACTTAAATAAAGCTCATGCCAAAGCGATGCAGTCATGTAAGTACTGTATACAATCGACCCTCCACGTTAGTGGGTTTAACATTTGCAGATTTGATTATTAGCGCGTTTGTCTGGAAGAAGGGAGAAAAGTGAAAACGAGAGAGAGTTTATTTGGTCCGCTGTGCCTGGCATTCCAGTTGCAGAAAAAAAGGGACAGGGAGACATAGTGAGTCCTACCTGAAGACCATGGTGACAACTGCAATGGTGCCCAGCAAAGAAGGGAGGGAAGGAGCTCTGCTCCCCACATACCCCTCATGGCCTCCCTGCTACTTACTCCTTCCCACCCTGCCAGACTCCTCTCTGCTGCAAATGCACCCTCACAGTGGCAGAGAGAGGCAGGGAGGTTGGCAGTTGGAGAAAAAAGTAGGGAGGATGAGTGGGAGGGTGGTTCGATTTCCACTTAACCATGAACCTTTAGGATGCCCTTGGGCAAGTCACACTTTCTCAGCCTCAGGGGAAGGCAATCGCAAACCTCCTCTGAACAAATCTTGCCAAGAAAACCCCATAATTGGGTTGCCTTAGGGTTGTCATAAGGCAGATACAACTTGAAGGCACACAACACACATAATAATTTGAAAGAAATTATTACAAAATGTTTTATAGGTGGTACTACATGCCTGAAAAAATAGCAAAGCTCTGTAAGAATTCACTAGACAGGAGCTGAAAATGTAAGGAGCAGAGAGGCACATTGTCCCACATGTGGTGGAAATGCAGTAAGGCAACTAAATTTTGGCAACAATACAATTGTTACAACACTGAATATCGACTTCCCTATGGTACAAGACAAAAAGCAGCTATGATACTGGCACTGGACAGAACTCAGTTTAGGAATGTAGTTTATTTAAAACTGAGAGATAACTGTTAACAATGTGTCCACTGAAAGTTATCTTTAAAACAAGGGAACCTCAGGATTTTAGAATCTGTTTAGACTTTTCTATCTAAATATTTAGTAAAATGATCTACAGTTAGAACTTTACTTCCATACAAAGAACATATATCTGAACTTTAAGAGTTGCTGGCAGTGGTAGGAAATTCTAAGGGAATCTCTGTGCATTTAGGAGATGCATACCACAAAGTGCCTCAGTATAAATTTCTTCTCTTAGGAGACTTTATTGGTATTGACAATTATTTTAGTGTGTTGTGTATTATTTGCCTTCAAGTTATTTTCAACTTATGGTAACCCTAAGGCAAACCTTAGGAGCTCAGTGTCTTCAGTACGCTGACGACACTCAGATATACCTCTCCATGACCAGATCGTCGGTTCAGCTTCAGATGGTGTCTCTCCTCTTAATGACTGCCTTGCAGCGGTAATGGATTCGATGAGGCAAAACATGCTGAAACTCAATCCAGACAAAACGGAGGTACTAGCTGTTACAGGCTCGAAACCAGGTTCGGGAATACATCTTCCGGTCCTAGATGGAGTCACACTCTCCTCGAAGGACCCTGTTCGCAGTCTGGGAGTGCTCCTTGACTCATCGCTTCACATGACTAGTCAGGTGAATGCGGCAGTCAGGAGCGCCTGTTATCAGCTTCGGCTGATATGCCAGCTGCACCCCTACCTGGATCAGAGGGACCTGGAAACAGTGGTGCACGCTTTGGTAACCTCACGTTTGTATTTCTGTAGCGCGCTCTACATGGGGCTACCCTTGTGCCTAACCCGGAAACTCCAACTAGTTCAAAATATGGCAGCCAGGCTTGTTAGCGGTACACCTAGGAGAGAGCACATTACACCTGTGCTTAAAGCTCTCCACTGGCTGCCCATTAGTTTCTGGGCACAGTACAAGGTGTTGGTTTTAACCTTTAAAGCCCTACATAGCCCAGGCCCCTCTTACCTCAGGGACCACCTCTTCCCGTATGAACCTCCCCCGCACAAATCGGTCTCTGGGAGGAACTTGTTACAACCTATGACAACTAGGCTGTTGCAGACCTCCCAGAGAACTTTCTCAGCTACTGCTCCCAAGCTTTGGAATGGCCTACTGGACGAGATGTGTCTTATTACATCATTGACTAGTTTCAAAAAGGCTTTAAAGATGCATCTCTCCCAGCAGGCCTTTCCTTGAAAAGGAATAAATACCCTGCTCCGATTACTATGCTAGAGGAGTGAGTTATAAATAAACAATATTATTATTATATTATTATATGGCACTTGCCCAAAGCTGGCTCTTCTGGGGGGGGGGGGGGAGCCGGCTTTTGGGGAGAAGGGGCAGCTTTTTTCTGATCCAAAAAGGAGAGGATATTATCCACTCCTTTTTGGGGTGGAATCTATCTGGATTGGGGCCGGGCATATGTTCTGTGCTCTAGGCTGCCCCCTTTCGCCCATCTGTTTCTCCCCATAAGCACCAACCTCACTTTGGGCCTATGAAAGAGAGGGCATGATTTCATACACAGACATATAATTTTAATAAACAGTAGGACCCCATATTATGCAAGTTTGTATTACATGGGCCTGAAACAGACGGGCTGAAAAAACCATGCTGGGGCTGCACTGGCACCCAATTCAGGCTGCCACTGCAGTCCTGAATAGGACTACCCAAAAGGAGTGGTTTTTCCACTCCTTGTTGGCCTGGTTCTTTTAGAAAGATGCAGATTGGTGGAGTTTCCTGATGCATTTCAGTTTCAGCTTCAATTATATGTGAAATCCTTCGGGTCCTTCATTAGTCACATTTCCACAATGTCTTGGTCAACTGACCTAGGAAATGACTAGAGAGAACGCTTCATCATTCATTCTAAGTAACATAAATAGCATTCTAGATTATACTTGAATTTTGCATTGTGTGAAGGGGCCCAGAACAGATCTCTCGCGTAATATGGGATCTGACTGTATACCACTCATCCATAGCACTAGGACTCTTTCGCACATTGTTGGGTAATGCAGGCTTTACTTCAGCTTGTATTGGTTTAAAATAGTTCTGTAGGGAGCGGATCCAGTTTAGAATGAAGATACAATATGCTTAAAATGCATTAATATTTCCCCATTTTGAGAAAGAAGGATGGCTTGCTATTTAAAAAGATCAAAGAGAAAATAATTATTTATTGATGACATGGCATTAACTGAGATCAGTAAACTACCTCTCCAAAGACAAGCAACAGTAGAAGAGAAAATAAGTCTAAAACTGAGGCGTATAATTTTCTGTAGTTCCATGGACAATAAGAGTTTGGTTAAACACCCACCATTGAATTACATTCAAAAGACCTCAGAGAGCCTGGAGAATCCATTTGCTACTTATTGATTCCCACTCTCTTGAAGAGTGAAACAAAGTGCTTTCCAAGGCATATGGGGGTGATATTGATGCAAATTTGAACAGATACACATTTATCTGTTGTTCAATACAGTATTCACTAACATTACCATAGAATTAATTAGTTTAGGTTGTCACACCTAAAATTATCCTAGATACTAAAAGGAAAGAAATAAAATATTAGGACAAGACAACATTGAAATACTGTTTCTTATTATAGAGACAGTTTAAAGATACATGTGTCTTTTATGTTTAGATTAAGCAGCAATATATTTAAACTTTGCTCTTCATGGAAAGAGCAAACCTGCAAGAGGTTCTGATGAGATCTGCAGATGCCTCATCCAAAGCCCTTCTAGAAGAAGGGAATATAGATATTTTCCTCCATCTCTTCCTGTGTATGCATCTGTGGGTGTAAGGGAATGAATTCTTCATCGCTATAACCATGAGTCCCCTTGTTGGAATAGAGAATTCCCAATAGTATCTAATACCCCTCCTGATCTGACAGTGCTCTAACATTACAGCAGCACAGGCCTTGGGGGTTTTGACAAGAGGCATTAAAAACTGGATCTCTCCATCCAAGAGGAGGTCTCTCTCTCTCTGTCTTTTCACGGGAAGGGGAAATCCAATCTATCTTGTAATCCTATGATCCTCAAGACACTGTTTGGCAGAATCATACAATAACAAACAACCTTAAGACATTCTAGAGCATGAAAGATTCTAGAGCAGATAATGAAACAGCTAGTTTTTAAGCACTTAGAAAGGAATGCCATGATCACTAAAAGTCAGCATGGGTTTCTCAAAAACAAATAATCTATCTCCTTTTTTCTGGTAGAGTAACAAGCTTGGTAGATTAAAGAAATGCTGTGGATGTAGTGTATCTTAGTGTCAGCAAGATCTTTGACAAGGTCACCCATGATACTTTTGCAAACAGGCTAGCAGAATGTGGGCTTGACAATGTAACTGTTAGGTGAATTTGTAATTGATCGATCAACCGAACCCAAAGGGTACTCAACAATGGCTCCTCTTTATCCTGGAGAGAAGTGACTAGCAGAGTGCCATAAGGTTCTGTCCTGCGCCCACTGCTATTTATTAACGGTCAATTCAATATAATCAGGTTCTCACCATTTCTAAAGGATAATAATATTTGTTGTTCCCAATATTTATTGGGTACTGAGGGATTTGAGCATACACATGGATTTAAAAAAGAAAACTCTTACTGTAATATTTCCATTAGTAGAGTGATCAGTAAGACAGTTACAAGATGTTGACATGACTGTATTAAAATATTTTTGAAAAAATGTTCTAGAGAGGCATCTTATGTTTTCAGCATATTAGCAAAATAGACTTTGTCAAAATTGCTCAACATAGGTCACTGATGTACTGTAGAAAGAAACATTACAACCTGCTGGGCAGGTAATCTTTAAAACAACATGCTCTTAACCTTACAAAACTTTTAAACAATCTTGTGCATAGCAAGACACTGTTTACTGCACAATATGAAACAGTCACTTCTGGAGAGGACTGACAATGGTCTATTATAGGTTTGAGGGCAATTAAATTATTAGAAAATCTTGTTTTATTCATTTTTATAAAGGTTACCTCTGTCACTGAAGTTATGTCAAATATGTATGCCAGTGGTTTTTAGCTGCTATTCATACTGATGTAGAAAGCTGCAGTATTTAAGGAGTTTTATTCATAAGGAAATCTATTTCCCCCCGCCCTGTTGTAAAAGTTTATGATGGGTAATAATTTTAAACAAAGAAGGACATAAAACATCCATTACAATTAGACAAACAGGTTGAAAACAGAAACAGTAAACCTCTGTCAACTGTGCTTAGTCCTCGAAAACTAGATATCAAAATACATATCAGCATAAATGCAAAATCTTGCATGCTGAACCTTTTTCTTTATTGTATTAGTAGTACTAATTTTTAGTATATTACTAGGGAAGGAGGATCTTAATTGTGGGAGACACTGAAGAATAAATCCAACAGTGTAATTTTTATGGATGAAAGTGATTGTGAGGTGGTTTCAGCGTGACTTATTTATCACAGAGATTTTCTTCATCCTCTAGCTTTTTGACAACAAGAACACAACAGGTTTACAGTCTCTGAATGCTAGTAGGTACTAAACAAAATAAGAAAAAGTGATTTGTGTCACATGATTATGAATGGAAATTATCACTTCATAACTCATGTTCCAGTTCTCAAGGTATTGCTGTACTCATCATGAAGAATGTAATGCTTGATCTCTTACTAATTAATTTTATGTGCCAAATTTTTACTTGTCCTTTCTTGTGTGAACTTGTTTACTTGAAACCTACTTCCATCCCTGCTGCCTTATCCAAAATGCTTTTGAAACTCTCTGAATAAGCTAATGATAATTACCATGTAGGTTGAATAGTTGCTAGTTGAAGACTGTAAAGCCAACATTAAACTGAGTTTATGGAGCCATTTTACTACTGTGCCATTTTACTTCAGATATATGCTGATTTAAAAAAAAAAATCAGGTACTTTGTCTACTTTGTTATCAGAAATATGTTTTACTAACTTTTTCCAGACTATCGGCTGAGAGCTAGTTACTAGCTAGGGATAGAAAATCCGCCCATTTGAATTTTTACAACTTTAACACTTTTTGAAGCACACTTTCACTCTGTCATGTTTCTGCATATGTTGTTGAATTTAGAGGATTAAAATGTGCATGTAATTGTGTATACATACACTGGGAGAAATTAGTATCAGAACTTTATGCATTTTTGTAAGCATTTCCCCAATGGCTAAAACTTTACATGTAGTTTTCTATAACGGGTTCATTTTGTGTAAATATTTGGATTAAAGAATGGCATCACAAAATTTGGAAGGCTGCAAAAATTGAAGGATTATTGTTTTCTGACTCATGCTTCGTCTTGTGAAGTATCAATTAGACTAATATGAAATAAAATGTGAATCAGTTTTTCCACCATTTCTACTTAAATATTGTCTCCTCTAAATACCGGCTACTTTTTCAGAGAATATTGACAAACCTTTTTAGCTAAAGCTAACTAATCCATCAATCCTTTTTTTCTCAATTCAATCATTTTTTTCTTCAGCTTCATGATGGAGCAGTCTTTCAGCCTATAAAATTTAATTTCCAACAGCAAAACATAACAATAAAACAAAAAGCAATTATCAAATGAATAGCATATCAAGTATGAGATGGTCCTTTGTTTTGGCAGTTGGCAAAATATAGATTTAAGCAAAATTCTTGGGAGTCAGTTTTGGCACAAGGATGTGCCTATAGTAACATCATGCATAAGCATGGCAAATAATTGGCCATCCTTCAAATGTTAGTTCAGGAGTATATGCCCAGGGGTTATACCTATCTCAGCTAATTAAAATGATGACATTTGATTGTTACAAATTAAAAACATTTTGAGAAATCTTGGACATCTAAACACTTGAACCAGGACACAAATGTCCAGTATGACAGTAAATAACTGTAGGATTAAAATTCTTTGCAAAGCTTGAAGACTTTTCTTATTTTGGTCACTACACTTGTAATGGTACCACTCTTTAGACACAACTTGACACTTGTGAATGTTTGTATGCTTTTTGAAGAAACAAGGACTACAATCTTAAGGCCCAGATCAAGAAAATTCTATACATAATATTTAATTAATGTCTCTTATCTCTTTAAGGTAATACTCAAGTTTCAGAATTAAAACTGAAGAAAAATCAAAGTATACTGCTAGGCATTTGGGAAAGAATGAGACAGTCAGTTAATGACTACTAATGGAAACAAATTTAAAATCTGATAAAGCTAAAATAAACTTCCTCCTGTCTTTTAGCTCGAGGGGGAAAAAAGTGAAAAGCTTACATGAGAAATAAGCTCCTGTGACAAATGTTGGTATACCTTCAACTGAAATGTCTAGGCCAGAAGAGAAATTTATTTAAAGTAAAACCAAAATTTTAGCATACTTGTACATTATTGTTAAACACTAGCACACTCATGTCACAAAATAATATTTTTCCTGAACTTTATTGCTTTATCTAGCACAATTAATAAAAACCAGTACCCAATCAGTTGTGGCCTAAAATATTTGAAAGCTGAGAAGAATGTTGTAATTCTTCCTCAAGGTTCATGCCTTCCAAAAGTTTTAGACCATCACTCTTGTAATGGATATCCTAGTTTGCACTGAGTCTTGTAGGCAAAATATCCAGAAGACACTAGGTGGGAGAAGAATGCACTTAAATATCATGGCAGATAAAGAAACAAACCTGCCTGCAGTAAACTGTACATAGATTATATAATTATACAGACATTATACAAATTATACTTTTTCAATCAGAAAAAAATGAAAATCTGCAGCAATGTATGTATCCTGGCTGAAGAATGTACTTTTATTTGAGCAAATGATATATATATAAATATATATATATATGTATACACACACACACATTATAGTTATACACTATTACATATATCCAGTCCAATGCATATTGAAGTGTGTATCCTCCTGAAAGCAGGGAGCTGTAGGCAGACAGCATTCAATGCACATTTAATGCTCATCCAAATTTGGGACACAGAGTAGAATTCTGCCATGGATCAGGTAGAGACAGAGTCATCATGCCATTATAGTCTTCTTAGGAGAAACTTCTTCTGCTGATTTACAGTCATGGTTCCTGACCCAGATATCAATATATTTAAGAAAACATATAAAATACTTTCTTTAGTTGGATTGCATAGCTGCTCTCACAGCAGAAATGGAGCAATGAGAAAAAACACGGAAGTGACATGGGAGCAATACTTTTTTCAGTATATGTTCAAATGCATATGAAATTAGTAATTGGGTAATTTGCTTATTTATTTCTTTTTTAAATGAACCTTTTATAGTAACTGTCATTGCTCCATTTTGCTTCCCCTCACCCCTCAGTGCTGGTACAGGCTAATGCCAGCAGGGTTTGAACTGTTAAAGAACAATACTGAGAGCCTGTTTGTGGTATTCTAGCAAGCACTTTGATATAAGAAATGACATGCTTTTCTCAATCATCATCTTTATCTGTGTTGACTAGAAATTACAATACCTTTTGGACTCTTGGATTAGGTGGGTGTTCTTGGATTAGGTGGGTGTTTTGCTTTCAGTCAGTGGTCTTGCTGGCATCTGTACTGCCTAAGTATCCTGAAGTTCCTATCTTGAACCAAATCCCAATGGCTTTTTTTCCAGCAAGTGCCTACTATGACCTGTGAGTATTACCTTGCTTTGGATTGAAGCTATTGCTGAGGATTTTTCCTTCTTGACTAATTTCCTAAGTTTAAAGATAAGCAAAAGGCCCAATAATTTCTTCTTCTTTCTCTCTTTTTATTCCCTTTTCCCGTCATTTTGCCTTTTCTCTCTGTCATGCTGCCTACACACTGAAGAATTAATGCAGCATGACAATGCTTTAACTGCCACAGCTCAATTCTATGAAATCCTGGGATTTGTAGTTTATTGTGGCCACAGAGCTCTCTGAGAGAGAGGCCAAATATCTCACAAAACTACACATCCCAGAATTCCATAGCATTAAACCATATCAGTTGAACAGGTATCAAAGTGCATTATTTCTGTAGTGTGGATGCAGAACCAATCTTGATTCATGCAATAGGCCTCAGCTTACTGCTGTTCCCCTCTCCCTCACCTTCCAGGACAATGTTCACTAATTCACAAACTGCAACAAAAGCTTGACAAAGTGATGTTGTTTCTTATTAAAGTAAATGTAAAGATTTCCCCGATTACAAGTTTGTCTAGTTGTGTCTGACTGTAGGGGACAGTGTTCATCTCTGTTACTAAGCCAAGGGAGCCAGCATTGTCAAAGACAACTCTGTGACCATGGAATGCTCTTACCTTTGTGAATAGTGAATTTATCTACTTGTACTTTTACATGTTTTCAAACTGCTAGCTTGGAAAAAGCTGGGACTAGTGACAGGAGCTCACTCTGTCACGCAACGCTTGGGTCTTGAGATGCCGACCTTGTGATTGTCAGAGTCAGAGTCTTAACCACTAAGCCATTACATCCCAATTGTTTCTTATTAGCTGTTAAATAAATTTATTTTTTGGATTAAAAATGAACTCTTGGCTCCCATTTCTCTTCCCAGGCACCATACCAGAATGTTCTTCTATCTTGAGACAGAAGCTACTATGTTATCCTTCAGTGTGCTCCTGTTGATTTGGCAGACATACTAATTTCTGAGCCAGCTGTATTGGACTGAAGCAGCCTGTCCTCTGACAGAAATAGAAAGCCAAGGATGAAGAGGGAAGGGGCTTCCCTGTCATCAGATTAAAATCTTAAATCTCCTGTAGTTCCCAAGAAACTTACTCCCAAAACAGGCAAACAAGTTCAGTCATATGTTAAAGAAACATATCTCAAGGCCAAAATATATATTTTATGACACATTTCAAGCTTTTGAAAAGTACCATGTTGAATGCCACCACTTTAGATACATAGTGTGATAGTAAATATGTCCGCCTGCTGTGGAAAAAGTGGCAGCAAACATATTTTCTTGAAGCCAGGAGCAGTTGCAGGTTCTACATTAAGACATGTCATTTGAAAGTGGTCCATGTGGTCCACATGGCACAGCCTATGCACTAGGTTCCAGCTGTTGCAAAAATCATGAGTATGAGTATGAGTGTAGTTATGTCTCCTCATATTGCTTTGCTCAATGTGACAAAGAAGCATTTGAAATAGCCTAAATTGTTCAAAGAATCTCACTATAAGACTGTGAATTACAACTGTATT
Source organism: Urosaurus nigricauda (assembly GCA_034509955.1). Classification (NCBI taxonomy): domain Eukaryota; kingdom Metazoa; phylum Chordata; class Lepidosauria; order Squamata; family Phrynosomatidae; genus Urosaurus; species Urosaurus nigricauda. The sequence goes on from JAOEGL010000005.1 coordinate 141,054,051, forward strand.
AAGAATATTACTCTCAGTTTTTAGTTTGAACTCTTCACTTTTGTCTATTTAATAATAACGATAGATAAGACACTTGATAAAATCTACATATAATTCAAAAAGAAATATTAAAAGAAAAGGTTTTCTAAGACCAAAATACAAGCAGACAGATAAAAAAAACACAGCTACTTTATCTCATGATCTTACTTCTGACTGTGTTTATTTTTACTTTAAACTGGTCTAATCATACAGCACTAACATTTTCTCTGTGTAGCTGTCAGCTGATTTTAATGGCCTGCTTGAAAAATTTCAGTGATCATTCACAAAAATTCCTTCTGTATCTGCATAACGTCACACAGACTGAGTGAGGCCTGGTGAAACTGAACATACATCAGTTTGAAGGATGACACCATTTTCCATTAGCTTGCCTTTGGTCTGACTTTTAAAGTGGCTTTTAAAAACATTTTTGAATTTTTAAACACATTAAAGAAACACCATAATGCTTTCCAGAGCACAAGTATGTAAAGTACATTTTTCTGTAACATAATTGAAATCTAATTAATCTTCCTCCCTAGGGACCTTTTAGAGTCAAGTGTGGTGACTATAATCGAAGGAGGACTCAGTTACAGGAGGTATTGCCCTCTGCAAATATTTCATTCACGGCCTCAATGGAATGGCTAGCAATACATTTCTGTGACTATGTACAAAATAAGACATTTGACCCTACTGAATCTCAGTATCTTTACCTCTAAATAGAAAAGATATGGTTATTTACTTACCTAGTTCATGGGATACATTTATGCTATAGGAATTGTGTTCCTCCACCCATCTAATAATCAGCAAGAAGAAAAAGACAAAGGGGCTCTAACATAATGTACAGGCTTCTTTTATGAAAATGTCAGGCAACGCTGCAAATGCCTGTCATGATTCATTATATAGAAAGAATTTGTCATATTTTGAAACAATATGTTTTTTGAAATGGACAAAGATTATATTTTTGTGCTGGACAAAAGGGATGAAAATAGCTCTTAGAGGGCTGCAATGCACTCTTTTGGAAAGCCAACACAGGCATAGCAACGCTGTACAGTAGACCAAAGCAACCTCGCTCAGTCAGCACCCCAACTTCCAGGGGGATTTATGAAGTCAGGAACTGCTGTGTAACAAGATTGTTTAGAGTGCAGGACCCAGCAGTAGACATAACACCTAATACCAGGACAGAATCAGTGGAAAATACACTTTGGCTCCACTGGATAAATCAAAGACATAATAAAAGATAAAATGTGACAGTGTATTATAATTGTGAACCTTCAACTATACTATGCAAGGTCTTATGCAAATCAAATAGGGATGTAGGTAGAGGTATATGATGCCAACACAGGAGAATAATGAGATCATGAAATACTGGATGATAAGAGCTTCTTCTTTTTTAAAAAAACTTTTTCATATGGGAACTTCCAGAATTCCCCAACTAGCCTGCACCATACGCGGGTGCACCATACGCGGCTTCAAGCTTATGATAAAGCCGCATGGTAATTGGGAAAATGGTGCACACACCTGTGTTTCCAATGAGGCACAAGCATACACAGAATTCCTCTTACGCAGGGGGAACAGGAATGGATCCCCTGCATAAGGGAAGAGTCCACTGTACTTTTCTGAACTCTGTGCAAAGAGGCAGTTCTTTCCAAAACTGACAAAGTTCTTGCATATTTATTAGGTTTTTTGGTATTATTAGCTGCCATCAAATCAACGTATGACAACCCTATGTGTGTTACACTGGCAAGTCACCCTATCATTATCAGCCCTGCTAAGGTCTTGCAGACTCAGGGCTGTGGCTTCCTTCATAGAACGTGGGCTTCCTCTTTTCCTTCTGCCTTCTACCTTACCAAGCATTATTGTTTTTTCTAGTAAGTCACGTCTTCTCATGATACGGCCAAAGTATGACAGTCTTAGTTTAGTCGGCTTCTAGGCTTGATTTGCTCTAGGATCATTGATTTGTCTTTTTAGTAATCTGTGGTATCCACAGAATGCTCTTCCATCACTATATTTCAAATTTCACACAGATTTTGGGTGACAGTCACAATTTGCATCTTTCTGGATTTTATGGCATTTTATCACATTCCCATAACTATATCAATATGCTTCATAATCTGAGGCTATAATATCATTCTGATGACAGTATCTCACCCAGGCATCTCAGTGGGAGAGACATGGGATCTAAAAGACAAAAATGGATGTGATTGCATTTACCTGTGTCCAGGCTGTAGGCAGTTCATATCCACTGGGGCAGCCCGTCTGCAACCCAGACTTTTCGCACAGCTTTTTCAAGAATGAGATTTTCCTCTTTCTTGAAAAAGCTATGGAGCATTCTGGGGTGCCGATGGACTGCCTGAATGGATACAGGCTGCCTTCAGACCACACATGGGTAAATGCAATAACATTCATTTTTGTCTTTTCGTCCTGCATCTCTCCCACTGGGATTCCTGTGTCCGATAATCTCCTAGACTGCCTGTGAAGATATGAACTGATATCAATGAAAACTCATGCTAAAATAAAAACTGGGTAATTTTTCTTTTCCCACCTCCCTCTCCCTTTTCCTGTTTTATACTGCACCAGACTAACACAGCTACTTCTTTGAATATAATAATTAAGATTAAATTTCCTAGCCTTTATAAACATCCTTTATATAGCTTTTACCCTATCTGAATTTTCCAAGCTGTCTTGAAAAGTAGTTTTAGTTGGAAATTATTATCATTTTAAGCTTTATTTATAATTTACAAAGCACTGTAAATTTACACAGCACTGTCCATAGAAGACGAGAAAGAATTGGATCAGGACAACAAGTTGCACGTTTGGAAGAGTTCAGCAGTGTAGAGAGTTCATCCATTGAGACAGGAGGAAACGCAGAAAATTTTTTAGTCAAAAGTGTCTGAAGATTAGTAGTAGATGAATCATAGAATCATAGAATCATAGAATCATAGAATCATAGAGTTGGAAGAGACCACAAGGGCCATCCAGTCCAACCCCCTGCCATGCAGGAACTCCAAGTCAAAGCATCCCTGACAGATGGCCATCCAGCCTCTGCTTAAAGACCCCTAAGGAAGGAGACTCCACTACACTCCGAGGGAGTGTGTTCCACTGTCGAACAGCCCTTACTGTCAGGAAGTTCCTCCTAATGTTGAGGTGGAATCTCTTTTCCTGCAGTTTGCATCCATTGTTCCGCGTTCTAGTCTCTGCAGCAGCAGAAAACAAGCTTGCTCCCTCCTCAATATGACATCCCTTCAAATATTTAAACAGGGCTATCATATCACCTCTTAACCTTCTCTTCTCCAGGCTAAACATCCCCAGCTCCCTAAGGCGTTCTTCATAGGGCAAGGTTTCCAGACCCTTCACCATCTTAGTTGCCCTCCTTTGGACATGCTCCAGTTTCTCCACATCTTTTTTGAAATGTGGTGCCCAGAACTGGACACAGTATTCCAGGTGGGGCCTGACCAAAGCAGAATAGAGTGGCACTATAACTTCCCTTGATCTAGAAACTATACTTCTATTGATGCAGCCTAAAATTGCATTGGCTTTTTTAGCTGCCGCATCACACTGTTGACTCATGTTCAGCTTATGGTCTACTTGGACTCCTAGATCCCTTTCACATGTGGTCTCATTCAGCCAGGTGTCCCCCATCCTATATCTGTGCATTTCATTTTTCCGCCCTAGGTGCAGAACCTTACATTTCTCTGTGTTAAATTTCATTTTGTTAGCGCTGGCCCAGCTTTCTAGTCTATTCAGGTCATTTTGAATTTTGATCCTGTCCTCTGGGGTATTAGCTACTCCTCCCAGTTTAGTGTCATCTGCAAATTTGATAAGTATGCCCCCAATTCTGTCATCCAAATCGTTAATAAAGATCAGAGGAACAATCTCAGAATGAATAGTGATAATCTTGGTGGTAAAATAGGTTGCAAAATTGTTAGGAGTGAATAATGAAGAGACAACAGGAGAAGAAGATTTTAGCAAAGTGTTGAAAGTGGAGAACAAATGCTGTGGGTGCCTCTCACAGTTCAATGATTTATAATAGTTCTGTTTTGCCATGGACAGGGCATGTGAAAAGGAAGAAAAAACAAATTTATAATGAATAAAATTCTAATGCCCTAGTCTAATGGCATGTCTACACTGATAGGAAAAACCAGCTTAACTTTGGGTTGCCCCAATCCTCAACGACTACAGGTTTTTCTATACAATTGCCACACACATGAAGGCGAGTTTAGGAGAATTGTCTATACACAATTCTCAGACTCATCCAGCCTGATAAATAGATCGTAAGCCTGAGGGCAGGGATCTGTCTAAGATTGTATGTACAGCACTGTGTAATTTTACAGCACTATATAATAAATAAATAAATAAATAAATAAATAAACAAATAGCAGTTTGCATGGGCACATGGCTGTTGCCTCTTCAGGTTTCTCTGCCTCTCCATATCCATATGAAAGTACAGATTTCTAAACTCCTTCCCCATGTCCCCACCACAATATTGCTATGGAGTGCAGTCCACACGCATGCATGAATATCCCAATTTTCTGCTCAAAACCAGCATACATCACCACCTTTTTCCTATGACATGATAAAAAGGTCTGAATTCAGCCCGATCAACATGTACATTGTTAGAAAAGCTTACTGTGATAAATAAGTGAGTCTGTTTTACTTGTAGATAAGCCATAACAGTCACTAACATGCATACAACTGATACCTGAGAATTACAGTTCCAGGCAAGAACATCATTTATAAGCAAAAGCAGAAGAAATCCACAGCTCTCATTAGTTCTGTGTAAATATAGCCTAACTTGAAAAATCCTCTATTAGGAATTGTTCTTTATGCAGAAGCAAGAAACCAGGTGTAAAATATGACAGGCAGTAAGACCAAGATGTACTATCTCAGAAAGTGCTGCTTAAGTCCCACAAAGAGCAGTATTTGTAGCCATCAGTAAAACATAAAATGGGCTGAGATTCACATTAGTCTTCTTCCATAGCTTGAGAAGAGTAATGTTTGCAAAATGGAGCTGAGGGAACACTAGATCATTCCTACACCTCAAGGTAAACTAGTGTATATATATTAGTGTGGCTTTTGAGTTCTGACTTCTTCCCTTTCCCTAGCAGCCTTCTGGTCGATGAGAGGAAAGCTGTTGAGAGGGGAGAGAAGGGAATGTTAAAGTGAGAGATAGAGAGAAACAGAGATTGCTCTAGCTCTACCCATCAAAGTGGAGAGAAGAAGCTTGGGTCACTATAGTATATCAGGAACATAACAATCTCTGTGTGTACCTGTTGGTTCTGCTGAATTCTTTTAGTAGCTTTCAGTACCTTGATTGGGGATAGGACTTAGGGTTCCAATTATGTGCCTGTCCTAGTTATCCCAGAAGGTGATGATGAGGAATTCTTGTTTGACAATTTGCCTGTTGACCTATGGGTTCTATGTCATCTGTGATGCTGTTGAACATTTGCATAAAACTACCAAGAGAAGTCACCTAGGGACATTGCTGAGGGGTTGGCAATATGTAGCTCTTTCTCCTTTTCACCTCTCCTTTCAAGGGAGGCTGCTGAGCAGCTAAGATGGTGTTAGAGATCAGTAATGGATTTCATGGGAGGGAATAAATGAACAAACTGAAATTTTGCAGACAAGACAAGATGGCTTTGCCTAGTTAAACAGCTGATCTGGGAAGAGGAGTCCAGCCTATTCAGATTCTTGTTTTAGGTACATGTAAAGGGTATCACACCTAGATATTCAGGTGGCAGCTATGGGTTAGTCTGCTAGCTTGCCTATTTTAAAAGAAGGCTACTAATAACATATTGATGATACATGTTTTAGATACAGTTAATTCTTCACATCTATGAGGGCTCAGTTCCCGTCTCTGTCCCCATTCCCACCCCTGCATGGATGGGGAAAAACATGGATGGTTGTGCCCCATGCATGTAACACCACTGAATAATATGGTGTGTGGAGAGCTGCAATCCTCCAATCTATGGCTTGCAAGCCTGCTGATGCAATAGGTCCAATTATAGTTACATTGATACTGGATGATTACAGTGCAACCAGAAATTTCAGGTGATCCAAAATACTGTAATGGGTGGTAGTGTGTCTTATCTATCTCTTCTACTGATGTTATTTTGTATGTTTTATTACACTGTAAATAAACAGGAAGCCAGGTTAACAAGGAAAAAATGAATTGTATTTAATACACAAATATCAAGTGCTTAACACTGCATATACAATGCTAAACTCATGATCCTTGAAACCCACTTTAAGAATAAGCTCCCTAAAGTGGCTGTTTCAATGGCATACTTTTTAATAGTCATAATAATAAGGGTATTTAGTCCTTCAGAGAGTTTATTGATCCTGAAATGTGTATAGATCACATGGGTAACAAATGATGCATGATATAAAATATGCAAAATAATAGTACACTTGCCTAAATAACACTGATAAATTGCAAAGTTTACCATGAAATTGAAAATCACTAATGGAACACTGTGCCATTTGCTGAAGCAATGAGCATTCAAAGAATCATGCATAATGTAGCAGTACAACTGCTAACAGCAAGATTATGAAAGACAATGTAAATGGTTTTGTTTTGTTTTGTTTATGGGGAATTGATTTTTGAATCCTGAAGAGTTTCCACTTATCCCGAATAGTATCTTGGGAAAAGGTTGTTGTTTGCTCCATGTATCAGATGCTTATAAGATACTATGTAAGGACTTCACTGTAAAAGTGAAATAATTGCTACAGTAATGGCTTTATTGTACAAACTTAAAGCACACAAAATAGGTGAAATATATTTGCCATAGACATATTGGAAACTGACATTTTGTTGGATAGGTAATTCCTGTTTTTATGTATAGTCCACTGAAGCAGAGCCTACAAGACAGAATCTCATTCTTTTTCTCGTACTATCTAATTCACATCATAGTTCAATCAAAATACTTAAATTCTTCTTAGCAAATTGACTCAAACAGGGCTTAAATAATCCAGGTTCTCTAGTGTGAAAAGCAACAATAGTCTGTGATATTTATGGTCTGCTTTTAGAACCCTTTCAAGGCAGCTTCCATTGTAAAATACAATACAACAGTGAGCATTTGATGTCAGTAGAAGGAAGGAAGGAGGAGGAGGAGGAGGAGGAGGAGAAGTTCAGTCCCATCCCCCAAACAACGAAATCCAATGTGTAATTGCAGTTTAAATGATTAGTAATAAAACATAACTAAAGCAATAACCAAAAGAAACAAATGGCTAGGTAAATAAGTGGGTATCCTCAGAGAGATAGTGATGGAACCTGATGCATGGCAGGTCACAATATATTGCAAAGGGATGAGGCCACTGCAGAAAAGACCTGTTTATTAATAATCTCATAATCTCAAATCTACCAGCTCCCAAATGGAGACAATGAAAGAGAGACTCTGGGCGCTTTCCCACTATCATTTAAATCTAATTCCTGATTGGGTTATATGACTGTCATTTCCATTTGAAACTGGTTCCAATCGTACTTTGATTGATTTCTGTATGCAATAAAGTGAGGCAAACACAACCCCCCGGTTTCTCCAGACACTAGTTTCCTAGCGGTTCTTTTGAAAAGAATTGATTCTGAAGCATGTTCAACAAGTGGGAACAACGGATCTAAATCACATCATTCTAGAGGGGAGGGATTAATGGCAGAGGGATGTTTACCATCCCTCCTCAGTTTTGGGTAGTAGATCCAACATCTCAGTGCTGCCTTTGTGCTTGTGGTGTGACCTATGGATGCATGGTTTTTTTAAAAATAAAATTGATAGAAGATCTGATTCATTGATTGTGCAAATTTCAATCAGTGAGGCAAGTAGTTGCAAAACCAATGAACCAAATTTTCTATCATTTTTAAAAAATAAAATTGGTAGAAGATTCGATTCATTGATTTTTCAACTACTTGCAAACAGTGAGGCTATTTTTTAAAGAAAAAAATTGATAGAAGATTCGATTAACTACTTGCCTCACTGTCGGAATATAAAACATATTTGAAGACCTATCACTTCTGGCAGGCCTATCCAGGCAGTTTTTAATCATAAATTTTAAACATGAATTTTATATTTAATTATTATCCTATGTATTATTGCGTAGAGATGCAGCTTAATATGTGTATTTTATGTAATGATTGTATTTTAACTGTTGTAACCGACCTTGAACCATGGTGGGTAAGAAATAATAGTAATACCCATGGCGGGTAAGAAATAATAAATTGAATATTATTTTCAGTGCACAGTGTAGGGAACAAGAAATGAGTTAACTGGTGTGAGAGGGGATGACTACACTTGAAAGCTGAGGTTTGGAAAGTGAGTAAATATAACATTGCTAGTACTCTGTTTTGCTTGTTCTGAATGGGATTGAATGTGCTTGAATTTTAATGTTGATTTTATTTTTAAGGAAAGTAAGGGAGGACAGATACTTTCATTCCACTTCACTGACCTTTATGGTCCTCATCCCATTCAAGGAATTTGCTCAAGTTGGTATTAGTCATTGTGTTTATCACCCCTTCTTTGTTCATTTTCCATTCTGCTGTAAATTAGTGTAAAGGTTTCATAAATGTCCATCTTTTCCCTGAAATATTTGCTGAAACAATAACAGAATTAGACAAATCTACATGTCTTAGCTCAACCTATGTGCCTGTAGATATTTGACCTCTTCTGGCTTCAATACATTCAGGATTGTAATGCTCATACAATGTATTGTACTGATTGCAAAATGAATACATTTAATATGGAATGATAGCTTCACTTGCACATAATCTGTCTACTTTTAGAGGAACAGAAAAATCAGAGACAAGACCAACACCTTTTCACTGAGAGCCACCCAGTGTTGGTGAAACTGGAGTGAAATAAACACAGGACACTGAGTAATAACCACAAATAATGTCTATGAGAAGAGCTTTCCTCCTCCTACACCTGCATTTTATTGGAATTTAAGTAAACATGGGAATCCACAATATAATTTCTTGATATTTTTTGAAAAATGATTTAAAATGGAGGTTTACAAATTTCCTGAGCAGAGCCACCAAACAAAATAATTAACACAAGCAACCCATTCCTCCAACCCCCAATTTACAAAATGAAATCCTTAGACAGAAGTAATATAAATATACTCTCAGTTAACTTAACTTAAAATGCATGCAACTGTCAGTTCTAAATGGAAAATTAACTTCCAGAACTATGAAACTGCTACCCGTGAATAAGCTATCAAATTTTCATGAGAAAAGCCTATGAACACTGGTTGAAATAATTATTTTTACTATCCACTCCTCTCTATTTAATATGAACTCTTTTCCCAACACTGTATTTTCTCATAAAGTCTTTAAGTTATCAATATAGAGTGGCTGGGAAACTGCTTTTGGGCATCTGAAAATGGCAAAAGTGTGATTACATAAAAAGAAAGGATGAATAATCTAAATGAAGAACTCCATTTGTTGTTTAGTAAGGACAAAAATCCTGAGGCCATTTAGCTGTAAAGGGATTTTCCTTTTTCTTCTGTGTTTGAAACAGTATTTTTAGACTGCTGCAATGAAAAGAATGGTTAACATAATAGCTTCTCATTTCTGTGGTTCTGCCAAAAAGAAGAAAAAAATGCCTATAATAGAAGAACGACACAAGCATATAATTTACAGCTCTATAAAGAAAAGATAAAAAAGGAAACATACATTTGCATGTAGGTCTGCATAAGACTTCAACATAAACAAGTATACGTATGGTGAGGAAAGAGAGGATGGAAGGGTTCTCCTTAACTTAAACAGAAGTTTTTTGGGGGGTATTGCATTAATTAGATGTTCTACATTGCCACTAGGTGACAAATGATGGCATGGTGGGAGATCACATGCTTTGTAAATTAATGGTTTAAAAACCTTACAAAGACCTCAGTGAAGACTGTGCGGAACTACTGCTTGTCATGATAATCTGTATGTAATTAAATCATGGTTCAAAAAACATCTTCTCAATGATAGTCAAGGCCCTTAGTGCTCCTAGCCCAGCCTCCACTTACTTTCTTATGCCACAATGCTGGGGTGTTGTGGTGAGGTCTATTTGGGTATAGGAACTAACAGACTTGGGTCAGGGGGATAGGTGGAGGCTTCTTCCAACATCCAGTGAATCTGCTACTGAGATGGTGACATATAAATGTCTGAAAGCAAGTACTTATATGACTGTGGCTATCCAGCAACCAAGAGATGTGGCCATAGGACTGAAAAGGTTGTGTGGCCTTATGCTAGATGGAACAGTGGTAATGGAAGCAGTACAACTCATTCTCTTTTGTTCATTTTGTGTTTTCTGACAAAAATTAGACTATAAATTTAACATACATCAAATGTTTTGTACTTTTCTGGAGATACTCAGTGACCTAAATAGCTTCATATGTCTCAATGGAGACAACAGTTCTCTTAATGACTCTATCACTAGTATCAGTAGGCTCAATAATGATTTGCATTAGTATGGAAAACAAATAAATGGAGTAGGGGGAGTCTAAAGCGATACGCACCTCCCAACAGCTACTTAAAGACCAGTCATACGCATAGGTTAAAGAATGCTAGAGTGGGAAAGGAAAGAGAAAAATAGGGGTGGGGAAATAGGATGGAGTATCCTGAAAGAAGCGTCATTGACACTGAAATGGTCTGCAACACCTTGTTGTATATCCCACATCTTTTCCTCAAGTAACACAGTCCCTATCAATTTGGAAATGATTCATATGGTGGTGGTCTTTATATACTAGGTGGTCTCTCTACACCAGCAGAGATATGAATAGAATTTAAACCACAAATTAAAAGATTTTGGGGAAAAAACTGCCTGAGAAGAATCTGTGAGCCTACAGAATAATATGACAACTGAACCTATAGATGTGAGGCAGGGAGAAATGTTCTTGGAAATCAGAAGTGAGGTCAATTGGAAGAAAGATTAATATTATCCTGGTCGTTGATGCTCTCAAATGCCTTGTGTTATTTTTAACATTTTCTTTCCAAAACATGCAACTGCATGTCTGAAGTAAAAACAACAACAACCCAAATCTTTAAAAAATCCTGTTCAGCATGAGTCCCTGCCAAACCATATAGGCATAACCATGCTTCCCACAATGTGTGTGTGTGTGTCTAAAATGACTTTGAAAAAATACTACTTCTCTGCCCATTTGTATCGATGGTTTCACATTTTCTTTTATAGGCTTAACAAGCTGACATTTTGCCAATTGCCCAGAAGAGAAAACATGAAAGATCGATTAATTTCCCTCATTAAATAAACTGGTGTTGGATTGTTAATTCTTTGATTTGTCAGCTGGTGGCAGAAATATATGCAGCCCATTCAAAAGGAACATCTTTAAACTCACAACAAGCAACTTGGAACTGATTGCTTAGGTCACTTGTAGTACATGGTTTTGCCCATCATTACAGTACTTTCCATTGGTGTGCTGGAACAACATTACTCATATAATTATTGTAATTATTATGACATTAATGACTCTGTCAAAATCTAAATGTGTGAAATTAAGCTGCTAACAAGTGTAAATATCTGAAGCAATAAAGTCAATGAAAGGTCATTTTACTCTCTCTGTCTCTGTCAAATGGGAATGTATGCTACATTTGCATAAATATAGTACATAACACATTTTTCCTATCACATCCCCCAACTGTCTTGTAATTTTAATGTTTTCCTCATAAGACCAGAGGATTGTATATTCCAGAATGACCCTTATTAATGACTGACTGTGTTTTTATTATTTTTTACTTGAGCCACTAGAAGTTTTAACAAAGCTTCATGGTTCTAAAAGCAGAAAGCAAAGAAAATATTGAACGAATCAGACGTGAAAGAGAGAGAGAGAGTTTCAAGATGTATGAAAAAGGTTATATTTTTCAAATTAGCCCAAAAGTGAGGAGTAAAACCTTTTCATATAACCTGCAATCACTTTCATAGCTGATTTATTCTGTTCTCCCATGTTGCCAGCATGGATTGTGGAGTCTGCTGGGTCTCTTTGGATATGACCTATGGTTCGTTGCATGGTAAATGTTTAATTATGATCCTGACTTCTTGCCATACTGGAAGCTTGTAGTCATATGAGGCAGATGCCTGGCATTGTGGAACAAGCCTCTGGGATATCCCAAGGCCACACTTAGCCAGCACAGTGTGAAAATAAGCAGTAAACCAACTTATGAAGGCATATGAGACAAAACATAGCATGGCCTGAAAGTGTGCTCCAGCCACAGGGTATACCTTTTTCTCATGTACTCTACAGGTATCGGTGTGGTAAGATGGCAAGTAAGAAATCTCTAAACCTATATGCATGCTAAGGGACTGCTACAAATCCAGAACCCGTAAGTGCCAGCATGGTTTGAGCATTGGAGCATGATTCTGGAGATCAGGGTTCAATTCCCTGCTGGGCCATGAAAACCCACTGGGGTTGACCTTGAGTGTTATATACACTCAGCCCCAGAAAACCCTGTACTAAGTTCACCTTAGAGACTCCCATAAATTGGAAATGTCTTGAAAGCACACAACAACAAGCAAACAATCCAGAGTGGGCTAGAAACATTCCTGCAGGCTCCAAGGACTCTGGCAGGAAATGACACGGAGGGAAGTATGAAGAGAAAAAAAAAAGTTTAGAAAACCTATCACCAAGAAGACTTTTGTATGCTTCTGTTCATAAGAAGACGAGTAGGTGAAAATCCCCAAAAAAAGTTGGCTCTTAATACCCTGGAAATATTTTTTTAAAAAGAGGCTCAAGGAAATGAGGAACAGGCTGTTTCCAGCTACATGTTAAGGAATACTGGTTGCTGGCTTCATTCTGTTTACCTTGTTGTAGGCCCATTGATTTCAGGGATCTACTCCAGGGTAAATGATCTGAGCACTGGAACTTTTGTGAATGTGGCGGTCAAGGAAAAGGATTGGTCATAGTGGTGTGGAATAAGAATTATATAGGGCTTTAAAGTCAAGGATAAGAAGATTATGTTTTGATTCAGAGGAAGATAAGCTGGTAAAGCAATTTAACCGAAAAAGTAAGAGGGCAGGAGAAGGAGTATAAGGCCTAGTTTGAAAGGACTGAAGTTAGAAAAAAAATGAGATTATCTAATTATCTACACACCACCGAATTATATCAGAGGCCTTTATAGACAAACATAGGGTCTTGTTTTTTGTGGAGCTTTCAGGCTATGTGGCCATGTTCTAGAAGAGTTCTTGTTGTCTAAGAACTCTTTTGTTGGATGTTAACAGCATTGCTATTCTGTTCCATAATCACCCCAAACTCTGTTAATACAGCTGATTATATAAAATGTAGGGACAAAAAAAATGTATGTTTCCTGTGCTATTTCTACCTCCACCTTGACTTGAAATCAATATCATGATTGGGAAAATACTTGTTTTTTTCTGAGAGAGGCATCTTTGAGCAAAATGTGTCTGGGGGTATAGGGACAAAATCTAGCCACTGTCCTACAAGGAATAACTATTTTATGATAAAAAGTCAAAAATGTCTATCTAAATCTAAACCTTCAAATGGTCATCAAACAGTACTACATTACTCCTTACATGCATGTTAAAATGTGGAAATGAGATTAAGTCTTAAATCAGCATCACTTTAAACATAAATCTGCTGCTTTATCTTCTGGTCTGTATATTCAGCACTAAGGGTCACAGGGCTGCTTCTTATTTGCTTTATTTGTCTGCAATAGCAAACACAAGTATTTTGATCAGTACTAGAAAGCAATAGAAGTTATTTATTTTGGCAACATTTCTGTAGAATGGATTCTTTGAGATGGGAATATCTGGAAATAATCTCGGATAACAGTTTTTAGGGCATATACAGCTTCAGAGAACACCTGTAAGGTGGAGAATGGAGCTTCTTATGTATCTTTTCTTTAGCCATGTATCTATCCAAAAATCTTCTGGGGCTCTGCCTGATTGGGAACAAGTTACAAGGAATCTTTTTTTTTTTTTTTTGCCCTTACCCTCTATGGCACATTCTTGTTTTTGTATATGTGTGTGTATGTTAACATTCTGCCCAGGGTTTATAGACCAGAACTACTGCATGTTCACCCATGAACACTGGGGTTGTGAGGCCCTAGATCTACTGAACTGGCCTCTTGTCATTTCTACTCATTGCCAGACTCCCTCATATATCTGTCTTAGTAAAAATTCCAGCCACATAGAGAGAGTGGTTGCAGAGACTGGAGAGTTCCAGGAGGTAGACCAAATGTCAGATCTTTATCTACACCCTCAGAAAAAGATTGCCATTTCTTCTTATGGCTCTATAAGAATATGCGATTCAAGATCTCCCTTGGACTGCAAGATTGCTTTTTTATGTCATCCATCCATTTGAAAGGATCTTGGAGTGTTACTAAGCAGAGTTGACAAGCCCATCCTCCAGAAAGGACTTGAAACTAAATTTGGGGGGGGGGGGTGCAATCTTGCTCATACAGAGGAGGCTACATGTGATTACGGAGATCCTTCGCTCTGTACATTTCCTGGAAGTTCACCTAACAAAAGCGGAACTTCTGCTGAGGATGAAACAGTAGGAAATGGACCATGAACATGGCCTCTGAAAGGGAACAAACTACCGGGGTCAGAGTTTCATCATCTTTTCCAAAAATTTGCCTTCTTTATAAGCGTTTAGACTGAGTACAACCTGAGGAAATAGGTCTAAGTCTTAGACGTTGACCACAAGCTGAGTGAGCAGTGATTTTGGATCTACAGATCTGGCCATATCAAAGAAGAACACACTAAACAAAACCAAAAATCCAGTAGGTGCAGCAAGACTCAATCAAGTGAGTTGGTTAACAAAAAGAAGATAAATTTAAAGATAAAGTAAAAGGAGAATAGACAACTCTATGTTATGCTGATAATTTGCTTAGAATAGTAGCACCAGAATAAGTCAGTACATACTGCGGTGGTAACTTGGCTTTGTGGATTTTCATTCACAATAAGGAAATGAATGTGCTCCCAAAGGAGTCCAGATCTCTCCTTGCTGAGAAAAGCTGTACAGATACATCTGATGATTGCAATGGCAGGAATAATAATGCCCACTTTGTGGAAAGGCAGGCAGGTGTAGCAAGTGCTCGATGAATTCTCTAGTGGCCTAATTCCATCAGGAAAAAACTGAACTCACTGGACCATGGGACACTACAATGTCCCAGCCTAGCAAATGGACTATTTTGTAACTACTTTCTGAGTGTTTAATCTGGCAATCACTTGCATCCACAGTTCCCAAAAATCGCACCTATTACTTTGGGTACCTGAAGAAAATAGATTCTCTGTATGATCTGCCTGATTCAGATTATACAAATTTATTTTTACTGTTGGCTGCTCCATCTTGCTTCCCGCATTATTTATTTAATGAGCTCTTATTAGCAACATTTCTTTCCTCTGACTATTATCAGAGAGAATTAACCAATTTCGTCTAAGGCACAGGTAGGCCATTCAACAGTGCTGAAATGGACAGTGTATTTAACAGATCTGTGGAAATTTTAAATTGCTTTACTGGAGGGATGAGAGTAATGAGGTCAATTACAGGTCAATATTGTTACAAATTAGAAGGACTCAAGAGAAGAGAAATAATTATGGGTCCAGAGGGAATGAATGCAAGTGCAAATAACTAGAACTATATCAAATGAGGCTAACAGTGTGATAGTTCAATGAACAGTCATATGGCAGTAATACCCCTTGCCAGAGTGTTATTTATGTGTGCACCAGGGCTTTCTGCATTGTTGATTAATGGGTTGATGAAGACGTACAGTGTACTCATGTAGGTACAAAGGACCTGGGCAAATATTTACCAGTCCCTTATCACTACCTGAGTTGCGTTTACTGAATACCTTAACTGCAACCTCTTGAAATGTGAGAGGTTGCAATGCTTTGCATAACTAAATACAGGATGCTATAAAAATAATAAAAATGATGATGATGATGATGATGATGATGATGATAGATTTATTTATAGCCTGCCCAATCATTTGGAATCCAGGTGGGTTACAATAGCAAAAATGCATTAGAAATACAATAAAATAAAAATTGATCCCTTCCTAACCCTCCTCTCCAACCCCCTTCCCCAATGTTCAAACTACAATTACACAATAAGAATTAAATACGACAAAATACAATACAGAATAAGTTAAAACTGAAAATAATTTGGAGGGTGGTGAGACATACACCACAAAATTGAGATGATATTCATAAACATCCATGGGGAGAAAGCTAGGATATATTATCTAGGTTGGGAAGGCCTGCCGAAAGAGATTCATCTTAAGAGCCTTTTTGAAGACTGTAAGAGTGGAAATATGGCGGATCTCTTCCGGCAGGTCATTCCACAACTTCTGGGTAGCGATTGAAAAAGCCCTTTGATTAACAGAAGTTAGCATAGCTCTTATTGGCTGAAGAAGGTTTTTACTCAAGGACCTCAGTGTGCGAGACAGACAGTATGGAAGAAGGCATTCCCTTAAGTATTCTGGACCCAAGCCATGTAGGGCTTTACAGGTAAGCACCAACACTTTGTGCCTTGCTCGGAAACTGATTGGCAGTCAATGAAGGGACTTCAAAACAGGTGTTATATGATCCTTCCGAGAAGTACCTTTGATTAATCTTGCTGCCATGTTTTCTACTATCTGAAGTTTCCAAACTTGACACAGAGGTAGCCCCAAATAGAGCACATTACAGAAGTCCAAATGAGAGGTTACCAGCGCATATACTACTGTTTCAAGGTCCCCCAGCTTCAGGAAAGGGCACAGCTGGTGTATCAGCCAAAGCTGATAGCCAGTGCTCCTGACTGTCACATCCACCTGCCCTGACAGCTGGAGTGATGAGTCAAGGAGCACCCCCAAGCTGTGGACAGAGTCCTTCAGGGGAAGGGTGACCCCATCCAGAACTGGCTGACATAACTCCATTCCTGGGTTCGGGTTTCCAATAACAAGTATCTCCATCTTACCTGGATTCAGCTTGAGTTGTTTTCCCCTCATCCAGTCCATTACCACCCCAAGACAGGCATTCAGAGAAGAGATGCCATCCTTAGTCACTGCATCAGTTAGAGACATAGAGAAATATATTTGGGTGTCATCAGCGTACTGATAACACCCTGCCCCATGACTCCAGATGATCTCACCCAGCAGCTTCATGTAAATGTTAAATAGCATTGGGGGACAGAATCACCTCTTGAGAGACACCCAATTTGAGCTCCCTCTTGGCCAAATAACTGTCCCCAAGTGACACTATCTGGAACCTATCCTACAGGTAGGACCGGAACCACTGCAATGCAGTGCCACCGATATCCAACTCTCTCAGACGTTCCAGAAGAACACTGTGGTCAATGGTGTTGAAAGCCGCTGAGAGGCCCAAGAGCACCTACAGGGTCACACTTCCCCTGTCGATGCCCAGACGGAGATCATCAACTAAGACAACCATGGCAGTCTCAACTCCATATCCTGTCCTGAATCTGGTTTGAAATGGATCCAGAAAATCAGTTTCTTCCAAGACAGCTTGTAGTTGATTGGCGACTGCCCTCTCGATCACCTTGCTCAAGAATGGTAACAAAGAGACTGGCCTATAGCTGTTTCTATCGAGGGTGACCAGGGAAGGTTTCTTTAACAGTGGTCTAACCACTGCCTCTTTAAGGCAAGAAGGCAGGGTACAGATTACTTCTGTAATCTTAACAGATTACTTATGTGAACCCATGAAGTTAAGAGATGACAATTAATCAATGACACCATAACTGAAGGGGCTGTGATCATGTTTTGTGTGTCAATACAATGCGACATGGAAATAAATCCCAGGGATAATAAAATGCATATGCCATTAAATGTGGCTGTATCAATAGTTCAAAAGCATAGTTTACCATGATGCTAGGAGACACTTGTATGGGATTGCTGTCTCCCTCCTGCCTTGCCTCTTCGCCCTTGTAGGTATTTGGTTGATTTCTTCTGGACACTAACTGCTGGACTAGAAGGGCCTTTGTTGGCTCCTGGTAAAACAGTGTTTAGTTATTCTTCATTATGTTATGTAATTGCATTGGATTTCACTTGTCAGTAACAGTGAACTAATGGATAAGGAATCCATGGAGAAGCAATTAAGTAAATAAGTTGTCTATAGCCAAATGAATACCAGGAAAATGGCAGTGTGCCACTCTTAATCATTCAAATAATATATTTCTCTTCAAAGTAATGTTATAACCAATAGGTCCTTTATTAGTTCTCACAGACTTTTAATAGTCTACACAGTCAACTTGGAGAATTTTTATGACCTTTTCACTACAAAAATTTGTACTGTGCTTCATTCAGTTTTGGACATCTTTTTTATGACAAGATGGTAGTGATGGAGGTTCATTCTGCAGTACAAGAATGCATGGCCATCTGTCTGTCTTTCCCATTGCTCCCAACAAATCCAGAGTCCTGTTGTTCAATAAGACTGTAAAATAAAATTTCTTATTCCTTGTCTCCCAGCAAGAACATCACAGATGGTTCCACCTCTGAGAAAGAGCAGCTACAAGGACATTTCCTTCCCACTCCCCTTTGCTTGTTTCACTTTCCCCACTTTCCCCTCAACTGCTAAATGACTCTGGGTTGTAGAGCTGAAAAGAAGCACACCCTGGGGCCACCGATCCTCCAGAGACTAAACCCCTTCCTTGCAGAAGGGAGAGCACAACAGGGAAATACCAGTCAGGACCTATTCATTGGCCAGACAATGAAAAGCTTCAGAGCATTTGCTCCCTCTTTCTGACCTCCTGAAAGACCAGTCACCACTAATTCTTGATTTCCTTTTTCTTCTCTGTTCCTTTTTATATTGTGCCCACTAGATTGTAGATCATCACCCAGGGATTGTCTTGACTTTAATTAGCTGCTGTTATTTTTTTGGTTACTGTGTGCCTCCACGTTGTTTCTGACTTAGGGATCCAAAGGCATGGGGCTTTCTCGGCAAGATTTGTTCTTTGCCCTCCTCTGAGGCTGAGAGTGTGTGACTTGCCCAAGGTAATCTAGTGGGTTTCCGTGGCGGATATGGGATTCAAACCCTGGTCTGCAGAGTTGTAGCCCAATGCTCAAACCACTATACCACACTGTCTCCCTAATTTGCTGTGTGGTACTTAAAAATGGTTGGTGCTGTATAAATGTATCAAAATAGCCAAGGTGAACATAGAACCTAAGAGACATGATCTTGCCAAATATCCTGTTCCCACAATAGCCAATCAAATGCCTATAAGAATCCCACAAGGAGCACATGAACGCAAGACCATTCCCCTTCTCATGTTCCCAGTCAACTGCTTGCACTGATTCAGATTCTATAGTCAAAGGTTTATGCTGTCATTTCCCATGTGTTATTATCTTCTCCCTCTTTTCTAAGAGATCTGTGGAAATATTTGCTTAACATTCTGGTGGATTCAGGTACTCCCCAGACAGTACTGGTTACAAATCATCACTGGAGAGTTCATTACAAGACTAGGTGGCCCTGTGCATGTAATTCATGTAGCAAATGGGTTTGAGCTTAGAAATGAATGTTGGAATGAAGATTCTGGGAGATGGAGTTCAAAAAAAGCAAATTTTCAAACTTCATATATATATATATATATATACACACATATATGCACATGGGCAGTATAATGTGTCTGTGTAGTCACGTGCAAATGTGAGAAAGTTATGTGTGCATGGAACATGTATATGTGAGAATGTTTACGCATGCTCCTTATGTTGTGCATATCCCTAAGTGTATACCTGTGCATTCCTGGGTAACTTGTAATCTTCACACAACTACAATTCATTACTGATTTCTAGTTGTTTTAGACCAACAAGTAGACACAGAAATCCTGATCCTAGGAATACTATGAATTCTGGTCCATAGTGTCAGCACAGCACGTAATGGAAGGCTGCACACAATGCTAAATACATGTTCGCTGTCATTCTTCTGCTTAAGAACTGCTGTCTTTTCCAACGTGGATCTGAAATTAGAGGCATAAAGATAATTTAAAGCAGACTTTTCCTGCCCAGAATACTTCTCAAGAGGCACAGGAATTGAGCCAGACTACTCTTTTTAATCAGGTAGCAAAGGCCATTTCTTTCAACATAACACAGTAATTTTCACTGAATGCCTCCTCCTATAAATTTCTACTGGCACTGAAATCTCAGAGTAAATAAGGAAGAAAGATGCATATTCCAGTTTCAATGGAAAAGCAGAGCTCAGCAGGGGAAATGCTTCAAATAACACCTAAAAAGCCAAAATGTCCTTACAAATGGAGAAGATTCCTACAGTTTAACTCAGGTATAGATTATATTTAATGTAAAAGTGAGTTTATTGTGCATTTAAATACAATCTTATGCTTATGTTTACTTGAAAGTATGTCACACCTTCATAAGAAGAGTTTATTCTCATGCAAGGATATGTAAAATTGCAGTCTGACAAGACAGTCTTATATATTTCTACTCAGAAGTAAGCTACACTGAATGTCAAGGGATTTGCTTCCAGGCAGTGTGTGTAAAATGGTAACTTAATATAATGGGCACTTAATAATATAAAGATTATTTTGGTTTATTGATGCTTTAAGTGGAACCTATAGATTTAAAAACAGACAAACAAAAACACAAATTAAGCTGTGCAATGTTGCTTTGTTCTTCCTGTATTTTAAAAGAGTAAAGCATGTCAAAATCATACCCAGAAGGACCACTTTTTCTGTACTGAATGAGCTTTTCAGTATCTTCCTTTTGGGAACATCATACAGGAGATGTCCTAGCAAATAAAATGTCCCAAGTTATTGCACATGTCAACAGGCCTACGTTTGCTTTGGAACATCTCTCCTATGCCCAGCCCATGCTTTACCTTTTTCAACATACTGAAAATGATTCTGAGACTATCCCTATATTTCACAGCTATCACAGCTTGATATGACTTTAACTCATGGCACCACCCTATGGTAACCTACAGTTCCTAGTTTGGTATGCAAAGGGAACTTTTAGCACCTTTGAGACTAACTGGGAGAAAGGTGTTGTAGCATAAGCTTTCATAGACTTGATCTACTTGATCTACCTCCAACCATGATGCAAGGAAGTTTACAAATCAATGGAATTCTATTCTGCCTCCATGAACTATAGCTCTAGAGCTCTCTAGTTAAGAAGAAGGTGTTTATGTCGTACAGGAACAGCATGATAAATTCTCACATCATCTCATTATCTGTCAGTTTCATGCACCTTAACTTCTATTATACCTCTTGTGCCTTTAATTTACAATTCAATATATATCTGTAATGTTTCAGTTTTCATATGTTTGCAAATGCTTCTATGCTAATGATTTAGATAAAAATTCAATCATAGTTTGTTCATTTCCAGTGTTTGGCAGAGAAGAGAAAAAGTGTGAATTTTCACACTTCAGCCACTCTAGTTTTTAGTGTTGCTATGAAAAACAGTAAGCCCTAACAGAATTTCATTACTATTGGATACAAATGTCTCGAAATATCTGTATCTATTTAAAATTCACTCGTCTACAAAATAAATGTTTCTTAGCCTGGACACAAAAAGCCATTCAAAAGCCTTTGATTAATCTGAGCACAATCAAGGGCAAGTGAGATAGCTGCCATTTAGTTTAGCCATAGCAATCCATGCCAACTGCAATAAACCCATCAAACTGCCATAGAGTCAAGCTGTGAGAGAAAGAGTATGGTGATTACATGCAATAGTTTCCTTCAGTGGTTTCATAATTTCAATTTTTCTAACTTTTCAAGAATTCCAATACTGTACTAGGAATGTATTAGTGCAGAATATTTTTCCCCAGGAGTTACTATCAACGACTTAGTGTATTGGTTTTTTCCCCCACCATTGAATCAAAAAGAGAAGCTCATCAGGCAAGAAATATTGTGATTACATTTGTATATAAATTATTTAAAGAGATTCAGCCAATCAAAACACAGGCTTGACTATCTGCTTTTTAAATGGTTTGCACATAGGTCCCATTAAATGGACAAGGACATGGTTGACAGACCTGAAATTGAACCTTCCTATCTTCAGATGATTTAAGAATATACGTGTGTGTGTGTGTGTGTGTGTGTAAACAGATTCAATTTCAAGTTTATCAACCATGAGTTTGTCCATTTAATAGGAATTATATGGATTCATCAGAAAAACAGATGCATAAATCTGTGCTTTAGCTGCTATGTAGCTTTTTGTAGGTATGTGTAATTTTTAAACCTTTGTTTAAAGAATTCTTGAATTAGGACCATAGCATTAAAATTAGTGAACTAGAATGTTTCAAGTTTATCAGTCTGACTAATCATGGCCTACACAGACACACTTACTAATAATCCTATTGTGTGGTGTATCTAGAATTCAGGTTTGTCCCAGACTTGATTAATTAACAGCTCTCATGTAATGGTACTTTAGCCCAAATGGATGGAAGATTTGTGAGTAATCTGATCACAGTCCAGGGTTTGAGGCTTGTCTTGGTCTACACATCTTAGACTTTCTGGGGGCCAGGCGCAATTTATGTTCTGCTGATGGATATATGCAGATGCATCCAGCAAAACCCAGGCACATTTGGAAAGAGCACTTAGAAAAATGCCTTAATCATCAACAGGATGATGACACCAGCTCTATTGTTCTTGTTATCCTTTTCCTCCCTGTTATCAGGTGGGGCTGCATAGATGCTGAACCTGTGACTGGAGTCAATAATGAGCTGGATGGGGGCCAATAAATTGAAGTTGAGTCCTGACAAAATGAAAACCCTTTGCACAAATGAGTTTCTTATCTGAGAACTGGGTGTGCAGACTTTCTTAGATGGGAGCGTATTCCCCATGCAAATAGCAGGTGCACAGCTTAGGAATACTATTTAAAGCATTGTGTGACCAAGAACTTCTTTATAAGATAATATGAGCACTATGACCTTCATAAAGGCAGGAGTGGAAAAAGTGTGATCCATGTGACCGCAAAGCCCCACCTATGCAGATACTCATTTCCCCCTCGTGACCTGAAAAGTTCCTTAGTGCACATATATTTTTTTAAAATCCTATTAGTTTTTTTTAGCTGAAATGAGTCAAAATCAGCAGGAAATGCAACAGTTTACATCTGTCACCTGGCACATCTCTCAGCTCCAACTCCCGCAAAGTGAAAAAGCCCTCAGAGACCAGAAGTGACATGATTTTGCTTCTGATGTACCCTAAATGCAGTGAAATGGTGTTTCTTTCTGTGTGTAAGGGTCATGGGAAACAAATAGCCAGTTGTGGACTTCAGTATAATGTATAAATAATCACTAACCATAGAATGAAAGCATAATGTTACCATGAACGTAATACTAACACATGCCTTTTTTGAGCTAATATAATGAAACAATGAAACTTAGAAATATGAACCAAGCACAAGATACAACGTGGAGCTCTTTGGACACTGCCCAGTTTGATTCAGGTCCAAATCAAAACATTATTTCAGGAAATATGAAGTTTAGTAATTCCATGTTCACTTCTGAAACTCTCAAGCAGATTTCAGTTGTTAGGCGTGTGTGTGCGTGCGCGCGCGCGCGCACACACACACACACACACACACATAGAGAGAGGAAAGGGGAGATGTGTTTCTTCAAGCATTGAGGTTTCAAGCCATTCAGGACTGCAAATGTTATCACACACCCCTTGAAATTAGTCTGGAAGTATATTGGTAGCCAGTGCAATTCATTATAGGATGCCTTTTTGGTGTTCCAGTGAGCAATTTTGCACTAGCTAGAGCTTCCAAGTCATCTTTAAGGACAACCCCATGCAGAGCATATTAAAGTAGTCTAAATGGAAGGTTACCAGTGCATGAACTACTATGGCAAGATTATATCTGTCCAGAAAATCCCGTAGTTGTTGGACTAATTAAAAATAACCTCAGGCTCTCTGGAACATTGAGTCTGCTTTTGTTTCCACTCACAATGATAGAACTATGAGTACAATGGGCCCTTGGTATCTGCTGAAGTTTGATTCCAGGATCCCTATGGATATTGAAAGCTGTGGATGCTCAAGTCCAATTAAATATAATGGAGTAGTTAAATGGTGTCCCTTATGTCAAATGGCAAAATCAGGGTTTCCAGGACGTTGGGAATTTATATTTTTAAAAAAGATATTTTCAAGCTGTAGATGATTTGAATCCATAGATAAAGGATATGGAGGGCCTACTGTATTTCCAAATTCCATACCACTTCCCTCAGGAGAGGTGCAACCCCATGCATGATAGGGCTGGGACCAATGAAATGTACACACAGAGATTTCACCTAAAAGAATGGGGGATCATTGTTCTATTGCTACTGGCAGGTTTTAAAAGGACTTTTTCACAAAATTCCCTTCACCCATCTTTCTGAAATGTAAGTTTTATTATGACATTTACTTTTACATTGTATTATTTTCATAGAAATTGCTCACAAAACCACCGTATACCTATATGTAAGTTGGCAGAAGGGAAAAATAGGGCCAGAATCCTATTAGAGACTTATGCACATCATTGACCCTAATGTATATTGGGCACCAATGCACAATCAGGCACTATTGCTGTCATCATGAACTGCATGTTTTCAACACAGCATAGGGGTTTCTTAGTGCCTCTGCTACACAGCTAGATATATGCAAAGTTATATATCAAAGCAGATCATATGGTCTTCTGGTGTGTGCCTGAAAATTTCATTCAGTACTGCCACACCACCTGTACACATGCAGAAACTTAAAAGTTGAGAGGATATAAGAAAAAATACTTGAGCAACAGGGATATAAATGAGGAAAAAAAACTAAACACATTTGCAGGATTTTGTTGTTGGCCTTGACAATTGTCACACTTAGCAAAATTCCAAAGTGCAGAAATAGTAGAAATTTCACAGATGGCATAGTTGGATCAGCTTCCCAAACAATAACAACTCTGCCCACCAAAACACACACCAGGATTGCCCAGAAGATGATTCCATTTTGTGGTTTCTCAACTCCTTGTGAGGTGTTTTTGTTACATGTTTAGAAGGAGTATAACTATTCCTGGAGACCACTAGGAGGGAGAAGAAATGGTGATGGGAAGCTACATAAAGTCTTTGGAGCCCTTAAGTTCCACCCTTCATTCTGACCCCTCCTGCTCTCCATTGGTAATTTCTGGCAATCTGTTCTGATTGCTATAACTATTACCATTGTATTCAGTGAGATATGGGAATTATAATTTACAAGTAACAGTACTACAAAAACATTACTAAGGATTCTGTGTGGTGCGGTATGAGAGGAGGTCAAAGGGGGGAGGTGACACCATACTTTAGTCTAGGTGAATCCTAAATCTCTTCAAATCAGTCTGACTAATTTTGGTTTTATCCATATCAAACCCATATCTCTAAATCTAGGGTTCTTGGGTTGAAAAGAAGCAAGTGCCAGAGCTGTATCTATGTTACAGATTCTTAATTCAGAACAGCATTATGATAACTGTGTGTTTTTTAAAAATAACTAGATGCAAATAGAATTGGTTGTCACTGAATACTTGAAAGTAGAATGTCGTCAGTAACTTAATCAGCAGATAAAGTTGAATGAATTATTTTAACTTGTGACACAGCACCTGCAATGTGACATAAAGTCGAAAATATTTCTAAATTCCATAGGACACCAAGTGCCAACAGCAGAATAGAAGGCCAAGCTCAGTCTCCATTTGCCATCAATACTTCTGCCATCACTTAACATTAAGTGCCAGTAGCAGATGTAGGGGCCAGCTCTCCAATTTTCTGTCAGAAACATTTTTCATATCTTGGCTGTTAGGATTGAGACTATATTGATTTAGTGTTAACTGCTGGGTGCAATAGTGCATTTTTAGCTGCCCAGAGTGTAGGGCTGGCTCTACCATTAGACAGTGTAGTGAGTGACTCAGGCAGATTCTCAGTGTCCATAAATTGTCAGTTATTTATGTTGGTTTTTTTTATATTTGCCAAGTATTTTCTGCCTCAGGTGGCAAAATAATGTATGGGTTTGAATCTATACACTTTGACTTGTCTGGGTGGAGGATTTGGGCAGCACAGTATCTTAAGCTGGCCTGCCTAGGCAATCAAACAAAAATGCAAGTTATAAACTTAATCAAAACTAAGTAGCAAGGTAATTCATAACTTGTGGCTAGTCTACACATTTAAATTACTCTTCATTCCAGTCAAATAGAAGGTGTTCTGCCCCAGATAATTCGCAAGAGTTTGGGCCTTTTGCAGCGCCCCCCCCCGCAAAAAAAAAGAAATTCAGTGGAAATAGGCTTCATGGTTTATACCAGAGTAAGTTTTGACTTTGATAATAATAATAATTATTAATAATAATAATAACAATAACAACAATAATAACAGGATTTATTTCTATTCTGCCTTTTCCAGGAGGGGAATCAAAGTGGATTACAGCAGTCATTAAAAACAGAATACAATAAAATCACAGTCAACTTAAAATCTCCTTGCCCTCCCTGTCATCCCCCAAATACATACAAAATTTTAAAACATTAATCTAAAAAGGAATTAAAAAGCAGAAAAAGTTAAAATGCCAATGCAAGGAATTTAAAATAGAAATAAATCCATACACAAAGCCACAAAGGGGAAGAAGTAGAGAAGGCCATCAGGAGGAGGGAGAGGAAAACTGAACAGGGCTAGTCTGGAAAGGCCTGCTGGAAGAGATCCGTCTTGATGGCCTTTTAGAGTGGTAATGTGGCGGATCTCATCTGGCAGGTCATTCCGGAGCCTAGGAGCGGCAGCTGAGAAGGTCCTCTGGGTCACTGCTGACAATCAAGTCTTTTTTACCTGTAGTAGATTCTACCCAGAGGACTTAAGGATGCGGGGTGGAATGCATGGGAGGTGAGTTTCCCTTAAGTAGTCAGGACCCAAGCCATGTAGGGTTTTAAAGGTAATAACCAACACCTTATACCTTGCCCGGAAACTAATAGGCAGCCAGTGTAATGATTTTAGAACTGGAGTAATGTGGGCTGATCATGGAGTGCCTGCAACCAGTCTGGCTACCATGTTCTGGACCAACTGAAGTTTCCGAACTTGGCATAAGGGTAGACCCATGTAGAACACGTTGCAGAAGTCAGGCCAGGATGTTACAAGCACATGTACTGTTTCAAGGTCACCTGGTTCCAAGAAGGAGCACAGCTGGTGTATCAGCTAAAGCTGATAGCAGGTGCTCCTGACTGTTGCATCTATCTGAGCTGTCATCTGGAGAGATGAGCCAAGGAGCATCCCCCAAGCTGCGGGTACAGTTTTTCAGGGGAAGTGTGACCCCTTCCAGAACAGGTGTGCATATCTCCATTCCTGGTTTCGGAGTCCCTATAACAAGTACCTCCATCTTACCTGGATTCAGCTTGAGTCGGTTTTCACTCATCCAGTCCATTGCCACCCCAAGGCAGGTGTTCAGAGGTGAGATGCCATCCTTAGTCACTGCATCAGTCAGAGGCATAGAGAAGTATATTTGGGTGTCATCAGCGTACTGATAACACCCCGCCCCATGTCTCCGGATGATCTCAGCCAATGGCTTCATGGAGATGTTAAACAGAGATGCCCGACTTGAGCTCCCTCTTGGCTGAGCAGCTGTCCCCCAGTGACACCATATGGAATCTGTCTGAGAGGTAGGAATGGAACCATTGAAGAGCAGTGCCCCCAATTCCCAATTCTCTCAGGCGTTCCAGAAGGATACCATCTCGATGGTATCGAAGGCTGCTGAGAGGTCCAAGAGCACCAATAGGGTCACACTTCCCCTGTCGACGCCCAGATGGAGATCATCGACTAAGGCAACCATGGCAGACTCAACTCTGTATCCCACCCTGGAGCTGGTTTGAAATGGATCTAGATAACCTGTTTCATCCAAGATGGCTTGGAGTTGAATGGCGACCGCCTTCTCGATCACCTTACTTAAAAAAGGTAAGAGTGAAACTGGCTGATAGTTGTTTTTATCCAGGGGGTCAAGGGAAGGCTTTTTAAAGAGAGGTTTTATCACTGCCTCTTTAAGGCAGGCAGGCAGGTGGTCTTCCCTGAGAGATGCGTTGGTAATATTTTTCAACAGCATCTTGATTGTATCTTCCCCCTGGATTGCCAGCCAAGATGGACAGGGATTGAGGAGGCAGGTTGTCTTTTTCATACTGCCAAGGAGCTTGTCCACATCCTTGGTACTTACTAACTCAAATAGATCCAGAATAACAGTACAGTATAGGTGGGAGCACTGGACACCTCCCTTGTGACTTCAGAGATAAGGCTGGCATCCAGGTCGGCTTTTACCTGAGAGATTTTATCTGCGAAGTGATTATTGAAAGTGTCACAGCAGGCTAAAGTTGGCTCTAACAGGGGGTTTTGGGTAGGGGGCAGCTGGGTCAAGTCCCTCACCACCCTAAACAGCTCTGCTGGATGAGACTTTGAAGTCGAAATAGAGGCAGAGTAGAAAGACATATTCACTGTCTCTATTGCCACTCCATAGGATTTAAGAAAAGTCCTATGGCATGTCTTGTCAGATATGAGTCCAGTTCTTTGTCAGTGATGCTCCAGTTGTTGTCCATCTCGCTTCATTCTTCTCAGATCTTCTGTGTATCATGGGTTGCGATTTGGAGCGGGATGTAAAGTACGTTTGGGAGAAATAGTGTCTATTGCCCTGGTAAGGTTGGTATTCCAAGTAGTAACCAGGGTTTTGACAGAATTGCAGGCTTTGCCAACCATTAATCCTTCTAGAGCTTCTTGGAACCTGGAGGGTTCCATCAGCCTTCGAGGGCGGACCATTTTAATAGGTCCTCAACCCCTGATGGGAGGAGTAGTGACGTTTAGGTCAGCCTTGATCAGAAAATGATCCGTCCATGACACTTTGATCTTGCCAAAGTGTACTCCTGCCTATTCTGCTCTCTATGGACATTTTCCTGAAAAGCCCCTCTCAATGATTATATAAAATGCAAATGCAAAGGCTAAAAAGAATCAGAAACAAAAGTATCCCATGTGCCAAAACCAAGATCCTTTACCACTGATTTTCAAAGTTTAAGTTCAGCTGCAAGGGAGTCACAGTTGTTGCTCCTTATTTTTATGCTGTAGACTATCTAAAACATTAAGCCAGTTTGTGTTCACTGACATCACGTATCCTGGCTACAGAGGTCAATATGCTCAAATACCCATTCCTTCTTGCCTAAATCCAGGTGACAAGATCACCTGTGTATTCTTGCTATGTGAGTTAAAAAAAACATCTAGCTGTCACTCCCATATTTCCTTCTTATTTTGACGTTTTTCCCCATCCTGCTACAGCCAGACTTGTGTTTTTAAATCCAGACCAGACTTTTCCACTAGGATTCATAAAGTATGAGTGAAACTTATATCTCAACTATCTGACATTTCAAAGAGGACCCATGAGCAAATTCTTTTTTTGTTGGTTGAGGACTATGAAAAAAAGCATTTAAAATACTCTGCAGATTGACCTCTTAGTCTTTGCCATGTTCCCAACTTGTATTTCAAATTTATTAGCTGATTGCTTTCTTGCCTTCAAGTTTTGAACTACCCTTGGGTGTTACATAAGATTCTCTTGTTTTCTCCTTTTCCTGCTCCATGAGCATAATTTGTGGAGGAACATTTGTATAACAGTATCTTAATTTTTGGTTACGAGCAACATTCAACATTTCCCAATGCTAAAAGAAAAAGAGTAATTGTTCTTCTATTTATTTGACCCTTCCAATATTTATTTTGGCCGAAGCTTCCCATCATTAAACTGAACACCAAACTCCTTATACATTTTACACCCTCATGGAAAACAGTGAATCTGAGTAAGTGTGTCCAGTAGTTAAGACTGGTAATTATGAAATCAAAATTAGATATTTCAAAGATGTATGTTTTCATATTTCTCTTATTTTGGAATTCAGAAATAACATAAAAGACTACAGTTAAGTTTAATAGACATCACATTCATTTTGTGAAGGAAATGTTTTAAAAACAAATGGCAAAACTCAGGATTTCCTTTATCAAAGTGTGCTGTCTTGGAGTATTAATTTTATCCCATTTGGATTACTTCAGTATGCCTATGTGGAGTTGCCTATGAAAACTCAGAAACTTCAATTGACCCAAATAGCTATAGCCAGATTGTTAACTGCAGCTGGGTATAGAGACTTGTTGCAATGGCTGTAATGCACTGGCTGCCAATCCATTTCTATGCACAGTTGGAAATTCTTGATTATGACAGATATACCACTATACAGCTGGGGTTTAGGCTAGCTGAAAGACTGTATCTTCCTATATGAGCCTGTTTATACCTTATACCTTAGGTTATAAGATCTTCAGACCTTGTCTTGGTCCCACCATCGTTTGAGGCACCTTTAATGGGAAAACAGGAGAAGGACTTTTTGGTGGCTGATCCCAGGCATTGGGCCCATCTCCCTTGGAAGGCTAAGGGCTTGCATATACAATTAAAATACTCCTCGTTATATTGAAATAGATTGTGATTTGGTCACACACAATTCAGAGGGATTCAGGATTTTTGTAGAGAGGGGGTCTCCATAAACACAAAAAGAAAATTACAGTTTTTACTGGTGTATCTGTGAGTATTCATGAGGATGTATATTATAGAAAGTGTGACCATCCATTACTTTTCATGGCTATGCATTTTCAGCAGAGAGAGAGAGTAAATAGATGTGAATTTGCACAGGAAATTGAAGACAATTAAGCATTGATATCAATGTGTGAAAAACATCACTGAAGTTTCAGACTTTCCTCTTCTGGATAATATGATAGAAAAAGTAAAGGCATTTCAGTTTCAGGTTATTTATTTATTTGAGAACCTTAGCTGCTTTACAACCTAGCTTCTAGTGTGGATTCAGGATGGGAAACTACTTAGTTACTGTAATAGATGACTTGCATTGTTACTAAAATGGGAAAATATAACCTTTCAAGCACCAGCCAGTGATGCCTGATGTCATTTTTGTGGTATCTCCAGCTATTGGCCTCCAGTTAGAAAACACAACACTGAAGTGGCTCTGATTATTCTTTCTGATATGAGAAAGTAATATTCCCTTTGACTTGGAATATGACACTGATGAATACTATGTTTATTCCATATACCCCAAGTGGTTAGGAAGAGGTGTGGCCTCTTATCTGAATCAACCCACCCTCAAGATTTGGATTAGTTAGTATCTGCAGGGACAGATGAACTGCATATTAGAGTACTGAAGGAACTTGTATATCTTCTTTCTGAAGCAGTTGCCATCATTTTTGAGGAATCTTGGAGAACAGGTAAAATGCCAGAGTTGAAGGGCAAAATTGGAAAGGGCAAACATTGTCCCTCTCTTCACAAAAGTCAAAAAGAAGAAAATCCAGTTCACCCTGCCTGTCGCCAATACCATGAAAATATTAGAATGGATTATTCAGAAGTCTGTTTGTAGGCATCTTGATAAAAATTCAGTGATCAGTAGGAGCCAGCATGAGTTTATTAAGAACAAATCCTCCCAAACTAATCTGATATCTTTTTTTTTTCCAATCCTGTCACTAGTTCAGGAGGCAGTGGGAATGCTGTGGGTGTCATTTATCTGGATTTCAGAAAGGCATTTGGTAAGATCCCCTATAATATTTTGATTAGAAAATTGATCAAATGTGGAATAGATAGGAAATGTGGAATAGATAGGAACACTGTCAGATGGAGCCATAATTGGTGAAGATAAGACTGAAGGGTAACATTTCAATATCTAAAGGACTGTCAGAGAGTGGAGGCTGCAATTTTGTTCTCGGCTGTCCCAGAGTGTAGGACTCATGAATAAACATGAGATGAATACTTTTGTCAGCAAGAATGGTTCGGGCGTGGAACCAATTGCCCAGAGAGATGGTGAGCTCTCCTTCTTTTGATGTCTTCCAAAAGAGACTGGACAGCTACCTGCTGGGGATGCTTTAGCTGAAGATCCTGTGCTGAACTCCCCTTGGGCCCCTTCCAACTCTATGAGCCTATGACCACCTTAAGTATCTTAAGCAAACATCTGAAATAAAATGCTGACCTGTGGCCCTATCACTATAACTTTTCTTCCCCTGCCTGATTTTTAAAGTCATATCTGCATGATGATGAAGGCTTCAAAAGCTAGTATGATGTATTTTGAACCTTTTGGTTGAGCAAATAAAGGTATTGCTACAATGTGTTAGGATTTTGTTGTCTGGCCAGTATGACTACCCCTGCATTACATTTTTTTTCATTGAAAGTGAAATTGTCTTTTATGTTTCAATTAGCTTCAGAAAGTATTCTATGGTCCAAAACACACCACAGAAATAATCCAGTTTGAGAATTCTTTAACTGCCCTGGCTTGATGCTAGAGAATTCTGGGAACTGTAGTTTTGTGAGACATTGAGCCTTCTCTGTCAGAGAGCTCTGGTGCCACAATAAATATGACCGATAATGTAGCTGGTTATTGTTCTTGCATGTATACTAATTAAGCTGATAAGCAGCTTAAAATTACTATAAAGAAATAAATTTTGCTTTGTAGCATCAACATAGATGGGCAGCATGATTTTAAATACTTTTTACTTGCCTTCAGTTTCAGTTGCCTTCATTAAAAATACATTTTAGTTGCCTCCATGAAAAAACTCTGAGATGTCTTGGAAAAAAAACATGGATTCATGAAAACCCTGTTAAGATTTTTTTTTCCTCCAAAGAGGGAGGCAATGGCAGCCACAGCTGGTAATACCCAGCATCTGTGTGTATGTGCAAATGAGTGTGCATTCAAGCATTTCAAAGCTTGCTGTCACCATAGGCAAAAGGTTAATGCATTTAGTAATTGCTACTTGTTATATACTTCACAACATTTCTGAGCCCAAAATAAAAATGTTCCTGGAATCCACTGTTACTAACAGCTTAAATTTTGCTCTCAGATTTTCTTGATCTGTGGCAATTTTTCCAGATGTTAAACACATATGCCTTGATGAACAAGAAGCAGAAAGAAAGGAGAAAGCAGTGGGGAAAAGTGAAATCCTGTATGAATCTTGCTCTGACGCTTTCACTGTCAGGGCTCCATCTTAGAATCCTGGGATTTGTAGTTTGTTGTGACACCAGAGCTTCCTGACAGACAAAGTTAAATAGCTCACGAAACTGCAAATCCAGAATTCCATAGGTCTGAGCCATGACAGATAAAGCAATGTCAAACTGCATTAACTCTACAGTGTAGATTCATCCACAGTAAAAATAATTGCACAGGGAGGACTTAGTGCATAGTGAATGAATTTTTCGATATGCAGAGAATGGTTCCAAGCACCTTTACTAACATTTAATTTCAGGATATCCCATGCTCTTATTCTGAAACATGAAAACATGGAGTCAAACTATACAGTGCTTTTTTATAAAAGCAGATTGGTTTGAAAATTTAAGTGTGTGCATGCTCTCATACACACACAAACTTCAGTGAGAGATTTGCAAAATTAACATTATCAACTGTCACTCCAGTACAGACAGGTGTTTTCCTACATCATTTGGCTGGCAACAGAGAAACACACACAGCTTCACACCATCTCAGAAAATGTGTGCATGTCAACATTCCCTTTGCAACTTACTTAGTACAGTACACTCGCCCCTTTCAGCTTCTGACTTTGTTAGTGTCTGCTAAGAAACTAATCACTGGAGCCACTCATGTGATAAACTGGCAGTTGAAATACTTAAATGTCAAGTTGTTTTCATCAGACACATCGACAGCAGGTCTTAGATGGATTTTTTTTCCTGGGTACGTGTGTGTCAAGCCTTTTGCTTGGTGCTGAGGCAAAAAGTGGAATTGGCTGGTATGTTAATATGAAAGAATCTCTTTGCTCCTTAATTCACTAGTTTCATCAGGATTGCCCTTTACCTATTTGTGCAAGTGGCAGAATTGCTATTTTCTCCTTGATGCATCTCTCAATAGATTAGAGGAAAACAAATGCATGGTCTTAGCTTCATGCAGAAAAAAACAAACCCTGATTGAAATCACCATTAATTTTTTACAAAGAGATAATTATTTTCAGCAGTTGTGAATCATAAATCACAAAGGGACAATGTAAATTACACCATATATGAATGCCCTCAGCTTCCCTGAATATTTGGGTCCATTTTGGTTAACATTACTGCTTTGAATCACTTTATCCATACATCATTTCTGTTGATTTGAATAGGACTACCTTTGAATATGTGGTTAGCCTTGCAAACCAAATTTATAAAGCGTAATGAACATGATTTCTAAAAACACTTTTTTTTGGCTGATGTCTACCAGCCAACACTGTATAATGATACCAGACATTAATTTAACATGATGCTACAATAAAATATCAAAACTGGGACGTATAGTAAAAGGTTGTGATGCATTGTACATATTGTAAACCGCTTAGAGAGTGCCTAAATGCACTGATAGGCAGTATAGAAATATACTTGCTATTGTTATTGCTTTACATCCCAATGGGTTCTTTTCAAGGTTCCAGGCAATCTGCAATGTCTTTCTGTACTGTGCACCATTACATTTCCACTGACCATTTTGTTTTGCCAAATGTCAGCTAGTACTCTAGGATCACACTTAAATCTCACTGGGTTGTTTGGAGATGGTTTTTCCACTGTTTATATTTTGATAAGCCTTGCCTAGCCACTGAACATGTTATTGTCTCATGCATAGTTATTAGTGGACCTATTTTGGCTCCAGCCCTGAGAGCAGGCAACACATGAGTTTGTTATTAGATGATCAGATGTAAATTTTCTTCAAATTCTGCAAACTAAAGTATGTAGATCAGTCCAATGGTTATAGTTCATGTTAAATTTCTTCTCTAATTAACAATGTTCCATGTCTCATTGGTGGGTCCAACATGAGGAACCTTTCCTTCAAAATCTGTGGTTGACAGATTTCTGATTTTTGAAAAGGCTGAAAAACCACCTATTTTAAAGAAATTTTAATTAACTTATTTTACTGGCTATACTGCTAATCATTTGTGATTCTAGAACAGTTTTTTCAAGACTGGCTTAATTATATCTTACTATGTCATTTTGTTCAGTGTCTTTGTAGTTTAAAGTTTTATTATACTCTTATACTAATCTCTTTTTATGTTTGTATTTTGTTTGATGCCTTGTGTGGACTAGCTCCAAAAAGAGAGCTTATAAATATTTCAATTAATTAATTAAGGTGATTAATTATTCTCTCACCTTTATAGACATAAAGTAGATCACATTTTGTGTAGTGCAAAAACAAACAAATAAACAAAATCAAAATACAATCTAGGATGTATCAATAGAATGTTAACCTATCTAGCTATGAACCCATGTGTATACTGTATTCCATATCTTGGATTATGTATAAATGAATAACTAAAATTGACTGTTTTATATGTTGGTCTGTGAAAGGCTGTGGGATGGAGGGATATGGCATATTGATTTTGTTATGGACCGCCAGTAAAATATAGGTGGTGTTACACCAGCTTATGCTTTCAATGTCATGCTGCAGCTTAGAAATAAAAATCGTTATCTGGAAACTTCTGAAGCCAACAGAATAGTAATCAATTTTTTATCTTGTGGTTAGACAGTGGAAGTCAGTGGTGGATTTTCTGTCCTCATTCTGCAGTTCTCTTGTTAAAATATTTAGGCAGTACCCCTGGGAAATACTATACTATACCTAGGTTGAACCTGTTTACATTAGGAGGAGAAAGCCTGCTCTTTGTATCCTGTTAGCCACAAACATATCCGAGTCTCATACTGTCACTTCCCCCAGGAGGGTTATTGGATGTCACTCTGCTGCAATTCTTGAGCATATAATACACAGTGCTATTGAATGGCTACAAGGACAGCTTGTTTTGTCCTTTTTCATCCTTGATTAAAGTTAGAATGCAGCAAACATTTCTACATGGTGTAGTTTCTGTTCTTGAGGGAAAATACCAGCCCAATAGGTGAACTATACTCCCAAAATGTTTCTCAGTTCACTCCCGCAGAGAAATGGGGGGAAATAAAGAAAGGTCTCATAACAGTTTGTTGAGATGAAAGGCATGTTGTCAAAATGAACCCTCACCTCCTCTGTGAGAAGATTGCTTCTCATAATACATTTTGAACAAAGGAAGTTATATCTAGCTAACAAAATGCATGCGTCTTAAGTAATTTACTTAACATTACTGCATTAATAGGTCAAAAGTCAATTGGCCAAAGGTTTTTAGTCCCATCTAGAGTAGGATGACCAGTCCCAGGTGTCTTACATGCAAGCATAAAACAGTACTTTGTAGCAATGCACAATGGCATAGGAGGAAGGTAGGGAAAGCCATCCCTTTCAGGACAGAGAGCTGCTTAGCTAGATCCCAAGTAGCTTTCTTTCTTTATAGAGATGGCTTTTGTCTTCACTCTGGTTGCAGCAAACACAGCAATTTTATCTCACTACCATGCCATGGCTACCTATATCATCACTTATATTGGCAGTCCCCAAGAACATGGACATTGAAGGAACTGTTGAATTATAAGTCAACAATTCCGATGACTGAATGGATCTATTCTACCTGACACTATTAGCTGGATTTCAGTCAAGGTTCTTCCCCTATAGATCAGGATGGAGCTACCTTGCTGATTTGATTATCAGTGACTGGGTGACCCTTTACATATTCTGCTTGGAGTTCTATCATGGAGAGAAATTGGAGAAAATGTGATAGAACAAGGGCCTCAAACAGATGGCCCCAAATAACTGCCATCAGGTCACATGGTGGGGGGGGGCATGCACATGACGTGTGCCATGAAAATGGCCAGAAGCAGCCCCGGGTGAGCCTCTTTTTCCAAGAGCAGGTCCTAAACCAGCCCAAAAAGGAACGGAAAAATCTGCTCCTTTTCATTGGGCCAGTTGGGGACTGCAGCAATCGCCCGAACTGGGGCCAGGCACATGTGGCTGCCATTGTCCCAACACAAATGGGCCCTGCGTAGTCCTGGGGCAACCTTTTTGGGCCGTCTGTTTCTCTTCAAAATTAATTTTTTAAAATACATATGTTATTCTGGAAACAGCAAGCCTTACATCCGAGTTATTTCTATAGGGATTATCCTAATCATATTTATTAGGAAATAATCTCCATTAAATATAGTTTGACTTACATTTGAGAAACTATGTACAGGGTGATAACTGAATGTGTTGTACAGTTGACCCTCCATATCCACAGATTCTGTATCCACAGATTTTTCATTGCCCTATTCTGCCATGCCCTATGCTCAGGAGGATTTTCTTCCAGGTATTGTACCACACCTGTCAAGGCATGTATAGCAAGGCTCATAAGCCACAAAACTGGGACTCCATTCCCTTGCTTCCATGCACGCATCCACCATCTTCCTCCTCATTCCCTCCTGTTCATTCCTTTAGTTTTGTCAGAGGGGTGGTGAAACAGTAAAACACACATGCAAACCCATTTACGCTATTTCAGAAAACACCGGCAACAGCTGGGAATTAGTGCAGCTGGATCTCCTCACTTTGAAGCCATCTCATGTACAAAATCAAACTTCTCCATCTCCTATACAGTTAAAGTGTTTCTGTATCACCTCCCAGCCCACAAAGGTGCCCAAGGCGATGAACAAATAAAAACCAGCTTCTAAAAGCAGTCTTAAAAAACAATACTAAAATCTAGTTTTAAAATAGTTAAGCAATTTCAAACACTGAGTGCCACGCAGAACAGCATTATTTTGGCTGCCCACTGGAAACTTAAAAGTGATCCAGCCTAACTTCCTTTCATAGGGAGTTCTGCAGTTGAGGTGATGCTACCGAGAAAGCCTGAGTGCCACATGGCCTGAGATTTGTCTGCTGCCTAGAGACTCATGAGATAAGAACAGCAGTTATTTGAGACTTCAGCCAGTGTTCTGAGACCTGTCAACTTTACTGATCAGGCTTTTTAGACACATACTGTAAATTAACCACACCAAATCAGTAAAGGAAATATCTGCATGTATATTATAACTTTTCAGCGACAGTGAATTAGAGGACACCTGAGTGAATCCTTTTAAACATGCCTTAATCTGAGGATTTTAGCTTTCCAGCAAAGCCACAAATGTTCTGCTATGGCATTATTTACAGATAAATTGATGAAAAATGACAAACAAGCCTTTTGAAAGGTAGCTTAAAGCAGGGTTCCCACTGTTTATGTAGGATATTTTCTCCAGGCTTACAAGGACTTGTAATCGGAAGATACAGAGGAAATATCTATTAAGGCTTGCTTGACCCAGAAATTCCATGTCTGGAAACAGCTTTAGCTTGTGATGGATTTTTTTCTTTTTGAACCACTGATAGCTAAACATGTCTGTATACTTCCATTGCTATAATAAAAACCATAGCAATTTAAGCCAAGTAACAAATAAAGGACTGTGTTCTCCTAACTGATCAGTCTGTGATCCAAAATTAAAACTTTGTGGTGGTGATGGGTGAAGTCCAATTAATGTGGAATCCTCATTAATCTTTAAAAAAATATTGCAAGACAAATGAAGAAAATACACAGAACACTTCTTCAGCCCTGTTTCAAGCTATCTAATTCTATCAGTGGCAACTAAATGGAAAACAGACCTTGAGGAAATTACTTATTTCCAGTATAACTCCCCAAACCTGTAGTTCTACTCTGTTTCTCCGAAAATAAGATATCCCCCCAAAATAAGACCTAGTAAAGGTTTTGCTGATTTGCTAAATATAAGGCCTCCTGTGAAAGTAAGACCTAGCAAAGTTTTTATATATAAATATATATACAGTATATAATAAATGTTCAACTTTTTGTTCAACAATAGATGTGAATTCTTCTTCATGGAAAAATAAGACATCCTCTGAAAATAAGACCTAGCGCATCTTTGGAGCAAAAATTAATATAAGACACTGTCTTATTTTCGGGGAAACACGGTAATAGCTAGTAGGCATATCAGCTGGGGAACTGCAGGATTTGTAGTCCAATAAAGTAACATGTCAACGCTTGTAAAAGAAAATGTATCTTCCTGGCTTGCGAGGGCATCACCTCCCTTTCTTCCGTCTACTTTAAGAAATTCTTTCTAAGATACTAATCACTTTGTTTGCATCACTTGTATTTTTACCTCAACACATACAGAAAGCTTATAACTGTTTATAACAGATCTGAGCCAGAGGCTGCAGAAATAATGCAGTCTGATGCTGCTTTAATTGCCATGGCTCAATATCACAGAATTTTGGGATTTGTAGTTTTATGAGATATTTAGCCTTTCTTATCAGAAAACTTTGGTGCCACGAAAAAACTACAAAGATCAGAATTCCATAGCATTGAGTCTTGGCAGTTAAATCAGTGTCAAACTGCATTATTTCTACTGTGCAGATGCAGCCAGATACACTACTACATTAGTATGAAGCCTATCAAACAGATGTTGTACCTGTACTAGGGATGAAAATCTTAGATCTGCAAGGAGATGCGGTCCAACAACATTTGAAGAACTAAATGGTTTCCACTCCTGATCTGCCCAAAGTTTTGGCATTCAGTGTCAAATGGGGGGGGGGGGGGGGGGAGAGTGACTACTTTCTGTATTGCAATTCAGAAATCACTGTGGACATACATTCTGACCTGCAACGTTTTCTTGTCCAAGAGCTCCCAATTATTTTGTTCATTTGCTGTTTTGACAAGCCCTATAATATGAAACATAGTGCTTAAAGTAAGGCTATTTTCCACATGGTTCATCAGATTTGTTGTTGTTGTTATTTGTTGTTCTGCTGTTGCAGAATAGCAGGAATGTACAATTGGGCATTTCTCCAAGGGTCTAAGGAAAAAAAGTAAGTCTGATCAAATTAATTCAACATCTGCCCAATGATTGCAGGGTCAGCCTCCTGAAGTATTCAGACTTCACATAAAAAGAAATTCAGGAATTGGCTATGTCCAAGCTATGTACCAGATTAAAAAAAAAATCAAAATGAATTTAAAATCTACATACTAAAAGCTGGAGGTCATACATATCTAAACGACTTAGAAATTTGCATATAGCGTTTTAGTCAGGCTGCCTCATAAGGGAGGTTAACATGTTTTTCCTAAAGTTGGTTGAATGGAAGAAAGGTTGCTCATGATTTCTAACATTACAATTTTATGCTAAAAACAACAGTACTTAGTGGTGTTTTATATTTATGCAAGTGACGTTTTGCAGAACTGCATCTGTTGCTTATCAAGACCAACTCTGGATTTCTCACTTTCACCCACTGCTACTTTTAACATTGCTCACCACCACAAAAAGCTATGCGTGGCACTGGAACTTTATGAACAACCACATCACTTGCTTTTACTTTCATGGCCTGCAAGATGGCCAGGAAAGAAAATGGTAAAAGGAAAAGAGAGGAAGTGGGAAATTGACACTGTTTTATGGGGAAAAGAACTACCATAATTTCTTCCAGCCTTCCTTCTTTTCATTCATCATTCAGTTTGATCAAGCTTCTGTACTCTTTACCAAATAACGCTGCATGTATATGTGCCTTCAAACTGCCTGATGATTTAGGGTGACTCTATGAATTTCATAAGGTTTTCTTGGGCAAGGAATACTCCAAGGTGGTTTTGCCAGTTCCTTCCTTTGAA
Organism: Urosaurus nigricauda; assembly: GCA_034509955.1. Classification (NCBI taxonomy): domain Eukaryota; kingdom Metazoa; phylum Chordata; class Lepidosauria; order Squamata; family Phrynosomatidae; genus Urosaurus; species Urosaurus nigricauda. Next base: position 141,094,451 of record JAOEGL010000005.1, read on the forward strand.
ATATAGCCTATAGCACCCAGTATTCTTTAGCATTCTCCCATCCAAGTACTAACCAGGGAGGACCCTCCTTAGCTTCCAAGATGAGTCAGGATCTGGTGCTTTAAGGTATTTATGTTCTCATAAGCTCATAAGCTGTGTAAATAGCATTGCAAATAGTGTGGCATAAAGTTTTGATTTACAGGCCAACAAATCATTCCCAAAATGTTTTGATGCTGAACAAGACTGGGCAGGTTTGCAACTGAGACAAAAGAAAGACAGTGTTTGTCACTTGAAACTCCTGGATGGTTACTGGGAATATTTACATTATGAATGCATACCAATAGCTTGTTGTGATGTTGGACTGTAGTAGTGTAGGATGCACAAGGAGACAACAGAAGGGCTATTTTGGAATGGCTGTTGAATAAAGACTCATCATCTGGGAAATATCACTTGTAATCATCTTAGAATGTGTGGCATACACAAACATGTTCAGAAGACTAGTGGAAAAGTTGGCATGCTCTTTTCCTATCTAATTGGCTGATAGTTTAAGACATTAAACAGCCAGAAGGGAAGCAGATGGAGCTATCACTCTCAATTCTAGTTGACACAGCAATAGTGGTTAGAAAGAGGGGAAAGTGAAAATGCACCCTATTTGATAATTTGTACTGTGAACAACAGAGCATTAAGCAGTCCATTTTGGCTTAAGCAATGTCAGTCCACACCATCTCATGGCTGACATATCATAGCAAGAGATGTCTCATTTCTTGGAATACAAACCAGGGTACAATACACTTACTGACTGGAAGTAAAACAGTGATACCCTGGCTTTCCATTCCTCGTAGGAACTTGCAAAAGAGGCAACTTTTAATTTCTGTCCCCTTTCCCACATCTCCTGTAACTACCAGAGCCAATGGTGTTAGATAGTGCTAGATTCAAATGGCATGTGAGTGAAAACTGAGCTCTTCCAACAACTTCTTCTCCCCATAAAAAGCCACCTACCCTGGGAAATGCAAGAGCCAGGGAAGATAAATCCTGCTAAGAGGTCTTTGTTATCATAGCTTGATTTAGAGAGTCTCTGGTACAGCAGTTGAATGCATTTACTCTGCCTTGTGTATGAGGATTTTTTCTCATTCATCCACAAAAGAAATGGTGTGTGTGCATTCATGAGACAGACAGAGAAAGTGAGGGAGGGGGGGAGTAGATTAATTTTAGAACAGGGGCAGATTGCAGAAAGCTGGGAGCATCACTTCAGCCACTTACATGGCCATTTCAGGAGGAAGGGCTTGATTTCTAAGAAATGTCAGCATATCTAGAAACTATGAGCCTTTGCCAGTGAATCCCTGCTGTGTGAGGGTAAGCATAAGTAGTGCACTCCGACATATTTCAGGGATTATTCTTTTTTTATTACGTCTTTACATGTCCTTACTTGCGACACTGATCAGGATTTGAGCCTAGCCATTTCGTCTCATGGATTTATCTAGCTTGTATGTTCTTAAGAGTCACTCTACTCCCTGCATATTGGTTTGATGACCAGATGCTAATGTTGCCCTAAAAGGCAGTCAAGGTTTATTATAATTAGATCCATGCTTCTTAGCGTTAAAGGCTTCAGAATTATGGAAGGCACTGCACATTAATAGAAAGTGAAACACTGAAGAATGGAATCTCATGGAAGCAAACAGGAGATTTTAACTAAGAATTGATAAAGCTTGCAGAGGTCAGAAAAATATGCAAGTTTTACAGTGGCCTGGTTGTTATTTTAAATAGTCTTTTTTCATTGACAGAGCTATTGTATACAAACAATTTTTATAATAATAATAAATTTTGCACTCCGTAAATCTTGTAGTAACAATACAAAATACTAGCATCAAGTGAATAATCAATCAACTGGGCAGAATGCAAGTGAATAAAGAAATAATCACATGAAAGAGCATCAGTGGCAAAGCTTATTTAGCTTTTGAACCGGTGCATTTTGAAGATGATACTTTAATGATGAAGCTTCAGGGAATCTTAAAAAGAATAATTCCTTACATACAATCTGTCTTTGGAATGTAACCAGGGATGTGGTTAAAATATACAAAGCTAAGATCTGTCCTTTGAGGGCAAATACGTTTTCATAGTCTGTGTGGCATCTAGTGAGCTGCACTTTTACATCATAGGAGGCCACATAATTCTCTTAGCAATGGCAAGACATGCAGACATTTTAGACAAGTGGAATAGCTTCAGCAGTGACTTACATTCCACCTCACAGGAATACAATGGCCATAATAGTACCCATCACTGAAGCTATTCTCTTCAATTGTACAGGCACAGCGAAACCATGGGGCCAAAACTAGGCCTTGAAGTGGCTTTAAAATTGCAATCAATGAGAAGTGTTTGTGCCATAATTTAACAACCAAGCAAGGAATGGCCATCCTGGTGTCAAGACAGCATGTATGCACTATCAAAACTAAAGCTTCTCACCTGGAAAACTGAGCAGCTTTCATTGTAAGACAACAGGCTGCATTGACAACTCTGGATGCTTTTATACCATCTGGGAATGTAACAACTGAAGTAGAAGACAAAACTCCCAACATTTTAATCAAGGTCAAAACACTCAGAGAAATAGGACTACTCCAAAGTTTTGCAGGTTTCTTTTGATATACTCTGTGGACATCTCTTTTGCTTTTTAAAGCAAGCATTCTTCCCTTTCATAGAATGTTATATATAATGGAAGGATGTATTGTAGTTCATGTAATGCATGCCTTGATGATATGAAACTCTTGGAAAAACACAGAAAAATACCGTAAACAAAGTCAAACCATTGGCCCATTTATCCAAGCATTGCTTTTTTACACTGGCAGCAGCCCTTCAGGAGAGGTCCTGGACATCATTGCTACCTGTTCATTTTGATTAGAGATGCCTGGAGACCAACCTACACATTCTCATTTTATTTGCCACTGAGCTATATTCTAAATTCTGAATGCTAAAGATCTCCAAAGTGCTTTATTGTATAAAAAAAGACAAATGCAGACAAGCCATTCATCTCATGTAAATCAATATTCTGCTTTTTTAAAAAAAGGTATTCCCCGTTGACAAAGTTGTCAAGTTGTATCCGACCATAGGGGGTGATACTCATCTCTGTTACTAAGCCGAAGAGCCAGTGTTGTCAGAGACTACTCTGTGATCATGTGGCCAGCATGATTGCACAGAATGCTGTTTACTTTCCCACTGCTAAATTGGCAGAAACTGGAACTAGTGTTGGGAACTCACCCCATCATGGGGCACACAGGCCTTGAACTGCCATACTGCTGATCTTGCAATCCACAGAGTCAGCGTCTTAACCACTTGAGCCACCACATCTCTTATTCTGCTTTTAGGCAAATATAATCAAATGCCTATGGGAATTAGGAAACAGGCCAGGGAAGAGATAACACCAATTTGATCTGGGTCTTCAGTATCTGTGCCTCTCAACATATGGATACTTCGCAGATCTCAGAAAAAAAGTACTTATTTTGGTGTACAGTGCCGCAAAGCCCTCCAGCCATTACTAGGCTCTGGTTGTTCACAGCTGATTGTAGTGCTTTCCAACGCAAAGCTGAGTTGGAGAAAATAAGAGTAGCTGGGTCCAAAAGATGACATATAAAGAGTAATGGGTCCAAAGGGAGTGCTGACATGGCATCCTTACAAGAGTGCCAAAACATCCTACCATTGACTCAGAACCTAGTGTCACTGTAGCAGAAATGAAATCAAAGACATAGCTATGTTTGTCTGGAAAATCAGTATGCAAAGTATGCAGTATGCAGCACCTTTGACACTAACTGAAAGATAGTAGTTGGTAGCATGAGCTTTCATACACCTGGTTCTACTTCTTCAGATGCATTTGTAGCAGAAATGGTTTACTCACTACACATATATTTCACTACACATATATAGCAAAAGACTGGGAAGAACTTATGTATTGCAAGCATAAGCACAAGTACTCAGTTAATACATTTCTGCTAAGAAGAATGCAAATGCCTTGGACAGGAAGAAACCAACTACTAAATAACGATATTATCTGCCTTGTAACCATGTAACCTGCTTTCCAACATATAAACAGAAACAACAGAAGATAACAGGGCCATGGAGGCCACAACAGCTAATATAGCAGACCAAATGTTATAACACTCCATGGGAATACACATTAAATTTGCTAAAAAAAAAATGGTCCAGTATTTATATTATGAATTCCTGTTTTTCCTGGAATTCTTATATTTCATCACTGTGCTCCTGCAATTGGAGTTCTGCTTTAAGTTTGAGATTAGTTAAACTTTAATGACCTCATGTCTTCAGCTCCACTGTATTCTGCGATGGTAAACTTTTCATAGATTCTTTCATCTCCTGGACTGTATAGGATTATCATTTGCTTGCACAGCTTAGCTAATACAATTGAAACATATTATCAAGCCAGTCTGATGGAACTTCATAAAAGTAATTGTCAAATAATGATCATGGTTTGATTAAATAAATATGCCACTGTAGCACTGGATAGCAGATAATTTAACTATGCCATGAATAATTTGTTAGAATCTCCACTGTCCCATCTCAGCATATTTAAACTGTAGACACATTTGTTGAAAAAGCCATTTGCTTTGCAGATTTAACTGCAAGCTTTTTCCTGAGTGAATCTGACATTATTCCCTTCATTGCTATATGCCAATCACATTAACTGCAATGTGCTTATTACTTTACTGCTGAACATGGCAACATGTATTTATTTAGCTTTTGATTTTAAAATCAGCAGGCTATCACACATTTTATTAATAAAACCCAACCTTCAAGATTATAACCATTCCTCTCAAGTTTATCTAATTGCAGCTGCTCATATATATTCAGACACATATTTACATAAACACTTGAAAGCAGTTTTTTTCTTTATCCACTTATTTATCATTTATCATTGGAAAAAGACAACCTATGTGAACTTTGTCTTCCTTTTTAAAAAAAATCCCTTCAACCAAGTCAACATTTAATAATAATAATAATTTTATTTCTATGTCTTGCCTCTCCTCACGGATCGAGGCGGGATTCCAGCATAGTTTAAAAACAGTATACACAATTAAAACAATCAACTAAAAAAGATCCTATAAATCATCATAAAGACAATAAGAACATGATCCAGTAATAGAGTATAGTCTAACCCAAGGCAGATCCCAGATATACCTAACTGTCAATCAGATATTCTGTTTTCTGGTTCCAGATGAGGTGTTTTTAGTAAATCAGATTATAAAAGGTCAGAAGGATAGGCCCGCTGGAAGAAGATCCATCTTAAGTGCCCTCTTGAAAGCGTCCAAGGAGGTAATAAGACAGATCTCTTCCGGTAAGCCATTTAACAAAAAATGCTAATACTAAAGTTAAGGCAAAAATCAGGAAATGACAACAGTAACAAAGACAGCCACTAAATTATCTTAACAATGGGTATGATTTTGGAATCAACTACTTTCTCTCTCATTGCAGATCATTCATTGCCTATGGTAACCAAGATGTTGCAACCAATGTTAATAGAGTCCCTGAAAGCCAACCTCCGGATTTTAAGACTTTCTAGTGCACTCGACTCAGGTGACTGGATGTCATTGTTTCATCCCTTTCCTGTCCTTCCCATGCAAATGCGGGAAGGACTTTCATACAACATCACACTTATCTGGATATTGTCCTGTCTGGAAAGTGCAAGTGACAGTGATGGTACAAAAGCCTTTCAAGTGACATTGTGCTGATCCTGTCATTGTCCTGTCATTGAAGTGACATTGCCCCAGCATTTTGCATTAACGGGAGTGTGCATTAATGCAATGCTGCTTCAATGACAGGATAATGACAGGATCAGAGCTACGATATGAAAGGCTTTCATGTGATTCCCTCCACAGATGTCTAAGCATGATAATCTGCTCTGTCTTTTTAGCCCAAGAGTGCTTGGTAAGTAACTCTCTTGAACATGACAAGAAAAGAGGAATAGAAATGGATGGAAAAATTATGTCCATTCCTATGAGATTATGATAAAAGGGACTTCTGAATTCTCCTATAAGAAACTATGGTTCAAAACACACTGCAGAAATAATCCAATTTGAGACCGCTTTAACTGCCTTGGCTCAATGCTAAGGAATTTTGGGAACTGTATTTTTGTGAGACATTTAGACTTCTCTGTCAGAGAGCTCTGGTGCCACAATAAACTACAATTTTCAGGATTCCATATAGCACTGAGCCAGGGCAGTTAAAGCAGTCTCAGACTGGATTATTTCTGCAGCATGTTTTGACCTCTGTTCATAAAAAAGACAAAGAAGTTGAAAAGACCTCAGAATATGAATGGAGATAATTCATTCATTGTTTTCTTGATGATGATACACTGATGGAATCTTTTGAGAGAGAAAAATCACACATGGAAGATCTTCTGATATTTTAGTAGTAGAATACTGCCCGTCCTCCCCAACCAGAGATTTTCTATCCCTGGATTTAAGCATCGCATGGATCGCAAGCCCTATTGCTCCAATGGCCATGCATGCAAGTGACTGCAGCAGAGCAGCCATGTGTACATGTACCGCGATTGAAAACCATGGGACTTGAAGTCCCATTTTTTTTCCATCCATGGTGGGAAGAGGTCCAGAATGGAACTCCCATGGATACTAAAGGCTGAGTCTATTATGAATAGAAAATGGCTATGAAGACCTGTAGCAACTAATTGTAACTTGAGTATGCACACAACCGCACCTCCATTAGGGACAACAAGATTTCAGATAAGCCTCCACCATTGTAGACAATGGGAGTAAAGGTAAGCCTCCATCCCATTGTCCCTAATGGGGACACAACTGTGTACTTGCACTGCCATTGGGGACTATGGAGGCTTGCCATCTGTGGATGCTCAGATCTGTGGAAGGTAAGTCCATGGATACCAAGGTCCCACTGTACATTGAATGATTTTCAGTAGGGAGAAAAGAGAGAGAAGAAAGCAAACAAAGTCAAGAACCTGAAAGGAAAGGAACTACACAAAATAACTCCTTTCTAGCACTAATATGCATATTCAGAAGCCACAGTAATGATAGCCAGGGACATATTCATACTTACAATAGCGGAATAGTAGTATCATAGAATCAAAAGTGACCCAAAGAATCATCTAAACTAGTGGTCATCAAAATGTGGCCTTTAAATGATTTTGGACTTCAGCTCCAGGAAGCCTCAGCTATGTTGGTCAATAGTCTGGGATCCTGGGATCTGAAGTCCAAAATCCCTTAAAGAGCACAGTTTGAAGACCACTGAATCCTGTGTTATGCAGGAATACAAAGCTAAATCACTCCTATGAGACAATAATTGAACTTGTGTTTAAAGAAGGCAAGACCACTACAGGTTGAAGCAGTCCGCTGTATTATTTGTTAGCTCTTATTGTCAGGAAGTTCTTCCTAATGTTTAGGATACTATCTTCCTGCAATTTGAATCCATTCTTTTGAGTCCTAGTTTGTGCTACCATTAGCTACTACTTTTATCCTCAAGTTCAACCTCATCATTGAATATGGATTGGTGAGGGGATATAGTCATGTATTCCTTGTTCCCAACTTGTCTACTGCTGTTAGGGGGGCATGGCTGAAACAGTTTTTATATTATTTACACTTTAAGCATATTTCCCATGAAATTACTCTCAAGGTGTCAAAATTTTCTGTCTTATTATCTTCTGCTAGGAATCAGCTCATTAAATATTCTTAGTAATTTTATCAGTGTTTGTTATTGTTGTGTGCCTTCAAATTATTTATTGTTTATGATGATCCTAAGGCAACCGTATCACAGAGTTTTCCTGGCAAGACTTTTTCAGAGAGGGTTTCCCTTTGCCCTTCTCTGAGACTGAGTTAATGCGACTTGCCCAAGGTTTTCATGGCTGCATGAGGATTTGTACCCTGGTTTCCAGAGTAGTAGTCCAGTACTAAAACCGCTACATCATGCTGGCTCTCTTTTAGGTTTCTTATTGAAAGCAGATAGGTATCTGTTGTGTGTGTATGCATATGTGCCTTCAAGTCACCTGTCGACTTATGGTGACCCCATGAATTTCATGGAGTTTTCTTAGGCAAGTATTCAGAGGTAGTTTTGCCAGTTCTTACCTCTGAAATATGCCCGGCAACACCTGGTATTCATTAGCGGTCTCTCATCCAAGTACCATTCAGGTCAAAAACTGCCTAGCTACCTAAATCTGACAGGATTTGGTGCCCTTATGTTATTTTAGGTTATTTAGTAATGTGCACATTCAGAAACCACAGTAGGCACAGTACAAATATCAAGGAGTTGAAATGTGTGCCTGTTCATTCTATACCAGTTTATTTTCTAAGTATAGAGGCTAGTCTTTGACCATAATAAAGTGTAAGTATTCATCACTAAACAAGCTAGACCACCTCCAGTTTTTTTTCCTAATTGGAATGAGACTGTTTATTAACTTATTTAATAACCACATACTAACTACTGAGACACCACTGAGATTATATGAGAGCTGTCACAGTCTCACAGTGAAGAAAATAGAGACAAAAAGAAGAACGTTATACTATACTATACTGCTTAAACACAGGCATATGTTTAGTCCTTTGTGATAAGATATCATTCTTGTGATGCAGTGCAGTAGAACTGGAGGCTTCTTGGATTCAAACTCAGGAAATCTCACTGCATGGGGGCAGACTGGGACTGTGCTTTCTGGCTTCACTCTTTTAGTCATGTTCACATTACCAACCTCAGCAACCCTTATATGTTTTGTAAAGGAAAGGTATGAAGATGGAGCCTTATCTACATGTGTCCTTGAACGATTTAGAACCATGGCAGCAATCCAGATATTCCCTCTCCAATGCTGGATATTAGACCTGAGGATGACACAGGGGGCTAGAATAGGATGAACTGTTTTCAAATATGGCTGGAAGCTTCACATGTGCGACTTGGAGGCAATCAGTGGCCATCTCTGTCAATTGTTGGCTTTGACTACTTATCAAAGGAGGTACTGGATGCCTCTTTGTGCAAGATTTAAAAAGGTAGAACCACTTGTACAACTGTGTTGCACAAATGAATTGCATAAACATACTGACATCATTGGATCTTAGCCTTCAGCTAGAACTACTAGAACCTAACAACCAGTATGGACAAGAGTAAAAAAATGTAAAATATCCAAGCTTTGGCAATGAGGCACTCTGCTCAGCAGAGATGCTGATGTCCAGGAGAACTGGTGAAGTTTCAGATAGCAGAGGTGTGTGTAATATCTCCTAACCTATACCACCCAAGCTAGACTGTTACTATCAACTGTGGTGGAGGATGCTATTTCACCAGTATTGAAGAAAAAAAAAATTAAACTGTCAGTCAGACATGGCCCTGAGTTTGCAGAGCAGCAAGAGCAGTGGTACTGTTCCTCCTCAAGCAATTGTATGGCATTAATGTTGCAAAAACAGAGGTTTAGTGACTACTTTACTCCACCAACATATATGGTGATTTTAAGACGACACTAAACTATGAAGCTAACAAAAGGTAGTTTTTCTAATTTATTTCGAAATACAGAATAACATAATGGCTGGCTCCTCCCACCTCCATTGCTGGCTGCATTACTTGTTTTTGTTGTACACTGCCCTCAAGTTGACTTTGATTCATGGTGACCCTGTGGATGAAACATCTCCAAGCTGCCCTGTCCTCAGCCTCATTGCTCTGGCCCAGGTCTGGCTCTCCCTGATCGAGTCAAACCATCTGGCATATGGTTTTCCTATTTTTCGACTGCCTTCCACCCTTTTTAGCATCATTTCTAATTATTCATTTTTTCCTCATGATGTAGCCAGCAACAGTACAACAATCTCAATTGAATCATCTTGGTTTCCAAAGAAAGTTCAGGCTTGATCTGTTCTTGACCCATCTATTTGTCTTCTTGGCCATCCACAATATTCTGGGTATTTTGCTCTAATAGCACAGATTAGTTGATTTTCTTCTTATTGGCCTTTTTCACAGTCTAGCTCTCACATCTGTACCTGGTGATGGGGTATACAATGGCTTGGACTACCTTCACTTTAGAGTTCAGTGTTATGTCTTTACACTTTATGATCTTATTGAGTTCTTTCATAGCTGCCCTTCCTGATCCTAGTCTTCTTCTAATTTCTTGGCTGAAGTCTCCATTCTGATCAATATTTGAACCAAGGTGTGGGAACACTTTGACTATTTCAATTTTCTCATTGTCTAGCATGGGTTCTTATAGATCTTCTGTGGGCATTATTTTTTTTTAATGTTCAGCATTAATCTAAACTTGGCTGAATTGATACAAAACATGAATACAAACCAATTCTCATGACACATTACAGCATGTGGCAGCTGTGGCTATCAGTCAATGTATACTGACTTCCAGCCAAGGTGCCATGTACTAAGCCTGTCATGTGCATTCTGAAAAAATACACTAAATTTCACACATATAGGGTTTTGACACCCATTTGTAACTGCCAGCATTCCGTACTAGTTTAGCACATGGTGTTGGACTGTATACAACTAGCTCAGCCTGTGGCAACGCAGCTGGAACTTATCACTGACTGACTGAAAATTGTGGCCGCCACAGGGTTGAAATGGTCATAAGAACAGGCCCTAAGCAGGGACATAACGAGATACTGTAACTTTCATTGGCTGCTTTCCAATGAGACTTACATGCAACTCTGCAGAAGATCATAGCGATTCAGAGTCAGATATGCACCATAATCACACCACATCTTCCAAATAGCATTTCCAACAACAGAAGCCAGAAAAAGCAACAGTAAAACAAATTACTTAGGATAAGTAAAGAACACAGTCTGTGCAAGCCTACACATCTTTGCACTGCATGTCCAATAGGCCTTACTCTTTAAGTGTACATTGGATTGCAGCCCATATTCCTTTTGCCATTAAACTCTTCTTTAGCTAAACTGTTTTAAAAAGTGAGGGGTAGGGAGTGAGAGAAAGAGGAGGAGAAGTGTCAAGAATTAAGAGCTAATGGCTCTTGAACAAACAAAAAGCAACAATTGCTGGGGTTGGCTGTAGTTATTAAACTAGCAAGCTTCAGACTTGTCAAGATCATGAAAAAATATTAAAGAAATCTAAAGAGGCAGTGATGAGCAACCACATTTCTTGTCATTATGTGAATTCTCTCTGATTCAAACATTGGCGCAATCCCAGTGTGTTCTTTGTACAGAGGAGAGAGACTTCTTTGAATGTCAGAATAGCTTTCCAAGACTTCTGATTTAAATTTCAAACTTTTGATCATAGCTGGGGGAGTGTGTGTGTGTATAGGTTCTTTATCTCTCAACCAAGTGAAAATATTAAGCATTTTGTTGTATCAACTCTGTGAGCCAAGTTCCCTACTGTGCCTTCAAATCCACAGTGAATGAACCATATTTGGATCTGCTTATCAGAAGGAGACATTTAGAAAGACAATAAGTCTGCCCTGCTAGACTGAGGCTCCTGATACTTTTAGATAGGCCTGTGGTGAACTGCAAAATGGGCCCTAAAATCAGTCTGACATGGTTGCTTAACAAGCTGCGGTATTAGCTCTTGGCTCACAGAATTTCTACTGTCACCCACAGGGCTGATGATGGCAGCCATCATAATTAGAATGCATGAATCAAAAACACCAGGTGAAGATTTTGCCTTCGAAGAAAGAAAAGGCCGAAGGAGAGAATTACCATGCCCTTTGACTACTAAGCTGATGCATGCAGCTGGATCAGTGACCAACAGTGACTGGGTGGATTATACTATACGGATCCTTGCTACAGTCTTATACTTCCCACAACCAGGACCTGTCAAAGTATACACTTTGCGCAGCTTCAAAGGAAGTGATACAACAAGCCGTGGGGTGGGATGTTGAGGGTGGGGGAGAAAGAAAGAAGGGAACCCTATTAAACATAGGGGAAAAAAAAAGATTTTAAGCCCTTTGTCAGGTTTACCAGTCATCATTTTCAGAAAGTTTATTCTACTAATTTGATTGTTTGAAATTAGCACCCAGAAAAGACCAAAATTGCAGTGCTGACTGAAGTGGAAAAGCTATGTAATCTTAACTGATATGACCTTGAAGGCGATTTATTGAACTTTTCTAAGACTGGATCCCCCCTCCTTTATAGGCTCTTGATTTTAAAATCTGCCTAACAAAAGATCTGCCAGCAAAGCTGTTATTACAGAGATGGTTCTCAATAGGAAGAAGTGGGCTAATTGCAAGCTCTTTGGTGAAATAAAGGAAGGTTTTGCAAACAACTACAGAATTGACAAAATGTTCCACTATGCTCTTACCAAAAAACAATAGGAAAGAAATATGTGAAATAGCAAAGATGTCTAATATAAACAGAGGCTATAAAACTAGTTGGGAAAAGGCTATAAAAGATTTCAGATATTTCATAAACAGTAATTGCTCCTCTGACCTTGATGTGACTACAAAAAGTCCATTAGCTACCAAATCTTGACATATAATTACACAGTTAAAAATATTTTCCTATTTATTTTGACAGGTCCTACAATAATCCTACATTGAAGTACTTACAGATGATCTTTCCATTTGCAGTATTTGATTTTTAGTGAAAAGTCTCAAATGAAACCATCACATAAAATTCTGAAACTTCCTAATTTCCCTTTTAGATGTTTGAGCACAAATGCTTTGTCAGATCCACAGTCTGAACAAGAGACACATCCTTTATTTTTTACAGATTGTAATTAAAATAGAAAGCTTCTATTACAAAGACAGCAGAAGGAATCATTCTACAGAATATTTTGTATAGGAGTTTCAAAGTATAAAACAACAAGGCACTGACCACAATCTGTGAATTACAATGTAAGTATTCTCCAATTTTCTTTCACATTGGAGAGAGTTTTCCAAAGCAAGAGGAAGCACTACCATGTGAATGCAAACAATGCAAGCAACTGTAGTTAACTCCTAAAATGAGCATGTAGACAAATGAAGAGAGTGTGCTATTACTTCTACTACTAATAAGAATTCTGCTCTGGAAACTATTTGGATGAAATTTATTAGTAAAAATAAGTGGTGTTTCATGCAAGAAACTCTTTGCTAAGTGAAATTTGACTTATTTTTGCACAATGATATGCCACTCCACAAACTCCATCAGTTTGGGAACCAGTCTAAATTGTGACAAATCTGAATCCCCCTTAATCACAGAAAATCTTTTATGCTTATTTAAATCTTGGTGCATTTACTCTAGCTAGATATGATACCACCCACATAACTAGCAAATATGTATTTGTATATACTGTAGTATTAGTACGTAACCCCCCCCCCCCAATCTTTCCCTCCTCACTGCAATTTGGATCAGAAACTTCATCTCCCTCTATGCCTGCCATTTGAACTGGAATGAAAGCTCAAATTTGTGACAACAAAATCTTTCCTTCCAAAGCAAATGGAAAGTGAATGGACAAAGGCTACAAAGCCTACAATGACAGGATACCAGTCTGATTGTGTGTGGGTGCTCTTTATTTTTTTAAATTCTCATTTGCACGACTATTAATTATGTGAGTAATTACACTCCTAAGGAGTGACCTTTACTGCTGATATTATGATCATGATATACTAACAAAGAAGTATCTAAAATCATCATCAGGATAGGGTGCTGCCAGACATAAATAAACATAAGCCTGCCTCTCTCAATGAAACTCTTCAGTGCACATGATTGTATGTGCTGCTCCTTAGAAGGAAGAAAGAGAATTACTTTTAAGAGTGGGAAATGCAGGTGATGTGGTAAAAAGAACAGCTTTCATTGTGGCAATGAGCTCAATCTCCTTTTCTTTGGAGGATGATCAAACACTTAGAAGTGAAATTCTTATTTGTCAAATCTACCACATTAAAATTATTTATATTCTTAAATAGAAGTCTGATATAATCTCTCTGATACAGTCTCTTTGATTTGTTCAAATGAAACAACTTGGCAAAAATATTATTATTTTTAAAATATAAATCCAAGAAGTACTTATAATCCCCAAAAGGTAACTTCTTCCAGAGAATAGCTAAGAAAGAAAAATTGAAAAAGGAAAAGAACATTGGTAGACTGTATTGCATCCACTGAAGAATGTATTGCAGTATTCGTTGCCTGAGCATTACATGAGCAAGTCATGATGTTACACATTGCCCACCTTAATGTGTCCTTCAACCATTCTAGGTCAATACATTTATATGAATGAATGAATCAATGAATGAATGAAAAGTTGCTCACTTAATGAAGGCATTCTAGGGAAAAACAAAAACAAAATACAAATATTTATTGTGATAGCACAAATATAATTGTCTATAGAAGCAAAAATACATTTCTGCCTGTTTGTTACCACACTGGACAAAAATGAGTGGACAGATTTATCAGAGGTGATAATACATTTGGAATGGTATTACTGAAAATACAGGCTATGAGACAAAATTCACTGAGGTGAGTTAATTTTTTTTGAGGTTTTGTTCTAGCTGTATAAATAAAAGTTACTGTATCTATGTAAATAGGTAGATGGATCTTTGCCAAATTTGGAGGGGATATTTGGGTCTGTCTGGCTATGTTGGGCATGTATATAGGCTATGAAGCATATACAAAATTCACAGGGGGTTGTGTGGCCATGAATAGTGCAGTATTGCTAGGCAAATTTGGTGCCCCTTTGACATGAGTCCAAAAAAGGACACAGTTCTACTTTCTTATTTATTAATAGTTCCTTATTAGTACCTGGTGTAGTATTACAAGATGAGAGAACAAGGTGTTAAATAGAAAAACTGTCATCATGATACATGCTAAGTAAACATTTAATATGACCCTAGTCCCCGGTCCCAAAGAGGATAGAAAGGAATAAAAGATTTGGATCTTTGGAAGAAATGTCTGGAGCTCTTTGAAATCTCTGGTATTCTCTCTTTGAAATGGAGATACCATTAGTAGTGTTTTTTGGGATGAGCTCCTGTCACTAATCCCAGCTTTTGCCAAACTAGCAGTTCAAAAGCATGGAAATGAAAGTAGATAAATAGGTACCATTTCAGTGGGAAAGTAACAACATTCGATGTAGTCATGCTGGCCACATGACCACTAGAGTAGACCTTGGATAACCCTGGCTGTTTGGCTTAGTAATGGAGATGAGCACCACCTTTAGACTAGTCATTCATGTCAATGGACTACTTTTACCTTTATTCACAACAGGCAGAATCATCATGAATACCACCTGGTGTGGTACTACCAAGCCAACACTTCTTCAATTATCCCATAAACCCCCAAGACAGTTCCTTAAACTGGTCATTTGGTTGCAAGTAGCATTTGTAAGTTTGGTTGCAAGTAGCATTTTTAAGTCAGCAGGTGGAACAGGGAAAATACCTCCAAGGAGTAGGAGTTACAACAGAGGTGTTAGAGATTAGAATAGTAGCAGTAGTAGCAATAATACCAACAACTGCATAATAAATGGACGTCATTTTTGGGAGCATGCAGCATTCAAGATAATACAATTGGCATTTGTCTGTTGACAAAAAGAAGGAATCAGTGCAATAAACCCAAGTGGGAAGAAACTAGAAATATGAAAATAAGAAATGCATAGGGGATGGCAAAAATGGGTCTAGGGCCTTCTGATCTCCTTTAAACACTGAAAGTTTTAATTGCCCAGAATGACTGTTAGTACATATCTGACCATAAATATTTTATTTCCAACTACCACATCATAATAAATCATTTGATAATGTTTGTGTCCTTTGCTCAAATGTATCCATTATGGTAACTAAAGCAGATATGAGGCTAGCTCATTTTCTCATAACAAAATGAATGAGAATTGTGCTTGATAGATGAGTTCCAACCACTGCAACTCGAATGGTTCATCATATTTTCCACAACCCAATATAAAAATATTCTCACCAGCCACACCAGAGCCCAAACAGAAAGACTTATAAGAATGAAAAAAAAAACTTGAAGAAGAAAGGCAAATTAGACAGTGGACTAAGGTGTCAAAAAAGAACTGATCAAATGAATAGGAAAAGAAAAGTTGCAGAATGGGACAGTGGCAGCCCTGGGGTTGGTGTCACCCAGTGTGAGAGAGGCAGTGGGGATAGACTGCTGCAGCCTCTGGAGGGCCATTTGTGCTCTGGCATGGCTGCGGCTGTGTAGGAGAACAAATGGAAAGCACCACCCCTCTCTGCAGCCCAGGCTGCTTGAGGGGGCAGCACTAAGGCCTATAATGCAATTCTGTGCATTGTAAATGTATCTTTTCCAAATGCACAAATTCATTCATGTATTTACCTAATTTATGCAATGGAATTTATGCAGGCACATTTTCCCCCAAAATATGTCCAGTTTCAGCTGTTCACATTTAAAAGTGTGCACATTGTTTCATGCACATTTATTTCTCTGAAATACTGTGTAAACCTGGAAAATGTGTAAAGTGTTGCAATGAATCCTGAGAAGTGTGAAAACACTACTTTTATCAACACTATCAATTCCAATCAAGTTTTTTTTTTATCCTTATAAGTCTTTCTGTCACTCAGCTTTCTTGCCAGTCTCTTTGTCCTGACTTAATCAGGACGATGTCTCTTGTGTTGGGCTGCTGTGGATATTCTATCTCCTCAAGATGTTTGTTTACATTTTGTAATTGTACAGCAGCTAGGATGGTCCATACAATTATGTAGTAAAGTAGCAGGGGGAGCTGACAGATGACAGACTCTAAACAAGTTTTATTTCCTCCCATAAAATGAATTAAATTACATTGCATTGGGGAACGGAAACAACCTATGCCAATGAAAACACTTGGTGGGGTGCAAAGTGGAGGGGCATTTGTTTCTCCCTACCATCAGGTATTTTGATGAGCTGCACCCTTTTTGAGTCTATGTAGACAGTGATATCTTCCTTTAAGGTGATATAGAAATTCTGAATTGCAGTTCCGAAAAATACCTGGTGGTGGAACAGAAAACAACATGTCATTACAGTCCCTTCGTCCGCAAGATCTTTGATGAATGGACAGTAATAATCTACAATCAGACATTTTTAGACCCCTTTGCCTGATATCAGGCTGAAGAGAAGGTACCTTCATGAGTTGACAGTTGCTGCTCCCTTGGGAACTAAATTCTATATTTTGCTTTAGTCAAAATTTTAACCTGAGATGGTGAATGATTTAGGCTATTTTAACCTGAACTTTTGAATAATTCAGGACTTCATAAAGCTCAAACATAGCAAGTTTCCCTAGCATCTCTAGTGATTTAAGACAAACAAAATTCCATAGTATAATTCAGTTTGGGCTACATGATAAGGTCAAGGTACAAGGTCAGGTACGGAGCCCTGGTGGCACAGTGGTTGAATGCCAGTACTGCAGCCACTCACCGTCACAAGGTTGTGAGTTTGATACCAGCCAGGAGCTCTAGGGTTGACTCAGCCTGGCATCCTTCTGAGGTTGCTAAAATGAGTATCCAGCTTGTTGGGGGGCAATTAGCTCACACATTATAAACCACTTAGGGAGTGCTAAGTGCACTGGTAAGTGGTATAGAAATGTATTTGCTATTGCTATTGCTATTGTGGCTACGTCTCTGGATAAAATCAATTAAGTCAGAAATTAATTGCCAAAATTTGAAAAAGTGGTGGGCTGAAATATTCAACCTGAACATTTCCCTTACTTTCAGGGTGAACAAAATTGGGAAGAATGAATAAACTAAGAACTTCAGGTCATGTGGCCCTACCTTTGACAATGTGGGAACAGATTCTCCCGTATCCCCTTTCTTAAACAGAAAAAGATTGCTTTGCTGCCACTCTAAATGGAAGCTTATCTCCTTGTAATTTTGAACAGAATGCTACAACTGACTGGGGCTACAAACTGCACTGAACATGCCCCAAAAGTACCAGCAGCTCCAAAACTATTTAGTTCCTGCTTATAATATTCAATCCTTCTATTTATTAACAAAACAAGCATATGCATATGGCAACTTAAGTTTCATTTTGTTCCTATTCTTGTCACTCTATAAAAGCAAGTATTTCAATTCAATTATTTAAATTAGGATGCCTGCCTCTTTTCTTTTCAAACTTTCCTTTAGTTCATTTTTTGCCACCTTTTATTCATTAAAAAGAATAAGAAAAATGCCTCCTTCATACCCTATCTTTTCATACCTTTAAAATGTAAAGTGACCAAACTCCGTTTTAAAAGCATAGGTAAAAACCACTATCAGGTTATATGAAAATTTTATATTTTACATATTATTCCCTATGTACCTTAACATATTATTCACTTTTTTGACCTTTGCAAAGCATTAAGCAGATGTCATCACCAAACTGTCTGAAATGATGTCTAGAACTTTTTTCAGAGAGGTTATATTTAAATTATTACCCACCAATGTCCAAAGTACACTTTAAATGTATACTCCATCCATGTACTTGTCCATTGCTCTTGTCTATGCTAAATTTCCTTTGCCGTGGCGATTTGGGTCTTCCCTTCACATTATGGTGTCAATAAGCATATTTCTAAATTTGCTTTTTCATTATTCACCGATCCATTGAGACTATGCTAAATGGTGTAACTGATCTTCATTATTCTTCACCATTACATTTCTTTATCCCGAAATGTAGGATAAAGAAATGTTTTTATTTTGCAGCTCCCTGATAAATACATGTGATTTGCTCAACTTAATTATTTGGGTAATTGAGATGACCTCTATTTCTGACTCCCATTAGTAAAAATAAACCTTAATTACTGTACCTGCTTATTTATGTAAATAAAGACATAAAACATATAGATTATTTACTTTTAGTTCTCTCCCCTGCATATGATGCTCATTACTCTTAGATGGTGACCATGTCAACTCTTTGCATGGTAATCATCTATCATTATGAACTACTAGTAGTAAATTAATACAGATGCAGTTCTGTTCCTAAAAAGTGAGGTTACTGTATAACAACTTTTCAGATAAAAATATTGACTTGATCATTTATGGAATCTAGGAGACAACCCTTAAATTCCATGGAAGAAAACAGGGAATGTATCTGTGATGTAGAACTGATTGAATCTTGCTTGTGAGTCAACAAATTAAATGAAATTTGCGAGTAATATATTTTTTTGTCAGTTTCATGTTTTTAAAGGTGTAAAAGGTATGTAGATTTTTTTCAAGTAACAGGGTTATGCAACATGATTTAGTCCACTGACAACACATTCCATATTTCCAACAAGGAGGCACCCACACTGCAGAAATAATCCAGGTTGACACCATGTTAACTGCAATGGCTCAGTGTTGTGGAATGCTGTGAATGGTAGTTTTGTGAGTCATTTAGTCTTCCCTGTCAGATAACGCTGGGCCATAACAGATTAAGGCTGCTTCTGGAAATAATCTAAATTGATACCACTCTTAACAGCCATGGGTGAATGCTATGGAATTCTGGGAATTGTAGTTTGTTGGGTCACCAGATATCTGATAGAGAAGGCTAAAGGTTTCACAAAACCACAATTCCCAAAATTCCATAACATGGAGCCATGGCAGTTAACATTGTGTTAACCTGGATCATTTTTGCAGTCCAGACGCAGCTGAAGATTCCAGTACCCTGGCAAACATTCAAGAGGCTCTGCAGAGGTTCCCCCTCCCCCCGATCTAGTACCTTAATTTAAAAATCCAAGGCTGAAAACTAAAACATCCCCATACAAAGCATATATACTGTGCCACTAAGTAATGCTCCATCCCACACCATATTCATTTCAAGTATCTCAAACAGTGTTTTACATCACTAGCATATAAAAATTATTTATGCTAGGATGGACAGTTAAAACACTTATGTGGTTACGTTGCTTTTGAATAACAGGACCAGTTTGCCAAACAGTGGCTTTCTTCAGGTAGAATAAGACGGTACAGCAGTTTTTATGTTCACACAGGATGGAAAAAAAAAGTGAGAACTGGTACAAAACAGCTGGAGTCCTGGACCTTTGGCTTTTTTCTTGTTTCTTAGGGCATGAGCAGATTTTGAGCACTAAGCTCTGTCATCTCAACTATTTAGTGACTGACCTCTGTCATTGTCATATCTGTAAACAGAGTGGTTGTTGAGTGCACTTTTATGTAGTATATATTTTGGCACACCATGTGGTCTGAATCTATTACCCAAGTGACTGTTACAACAAAACCTGTGGCATTCAAAGGAACATCACATCATCTATCAGGTTTCCTTCCACTGCTATGTCTGACTAGACTTTAAAGGCCTCACCAAGAAGCAGTGAATGCAAGAGCCATGGGGGATCACTATATCATCGAGACAGAAACTAATGGAATAAAGATGATATGGTAAGTATTAGAAATTCACTATGTCAGGATTGTTTAAAATGAATTTACCTTATTCAGAGCTCACAGAATGAACACACAAATTGTAATTTGGCTGGAAATGCACAAATTTCCAAGCTCACAATATGTTCTGTGAAAGAAACAAATATATTTAGCAACATGAGCTAAATATGGAAAAATGCACGCACATAAACATACTCTTTTCTAAAATGCTGACAAATACATGTTAGTCAATGATGTGCCCACTTGAAAAATGAGTGCAAAAAATCATGCACACACCCTCTCCATTAAAAAATACGTAGAACAAGCACATAACCATGTTGGGTATCCAAAGGAGGAAGTCTGCATAAATGGACTCAGACAAGGCTTTGGCAACTGATTCTGTGTTTCATAAAAGGGTCTATTAACTGAATGCGACTTGCATTCTCCTTTTACTGGCATGTAATTCTGTTTTTAATTTCCATACTTCTGTTTAGATTATGTTTCAGCTGTATTTATACTAGTTTATTATAAGCAACCTTAAGTCCAGTTTGTGGGAGTAAGTTAGGATGTAGATTGATTGACTGACTGACTGACTCAATGAATGAATGATGAAGCAAAAGGACAAAAATCAATTCCTTATTTTTGTCCACAAAAAGATAAAGCCTTTCAGCGGGGAGAGAACAAGGGGATCATGTCACACATTTGTTGTAGTCTCAGAGTAATGATGTTTGGGGCCTGTCTGTTCTCCTTTCTTTTATTTCATTTCAACTCCCTGTTAATGGTAGCTAGTGTAATCTGCTTCCAGTTTATATGAGTTCCAGCAACAAAACATATCTCTGATGGATTACTAAGTTAACTCAACATTTCTCAGGTCCAATATAATTGTACACTAGATAATGAAATCACTCAGTCTTATCCAAATTGTGAAACATCAATGTCTTCAAATATGAGAAATATTTCTATTGAATCTAACTATTTAATACACGCACACATCTCAAACAAAGACAATTAACATGCTGGTACCATGCAAGTTAAGAGCACTAACTGTGTGTGTTGCATCCAAATCTCAAGTCATCTGTAAATTGACTTGTTAATCAGAGGCAAAACTCATCTTCCATATGGGAAGAAAATTACTGGTTTATTTAATGAAGTGTGATAAGATTAGTGAAAGAATGAGATGAATTCAAAGTTATGTGAGCAGAACTGTGCTTGTGCACTAAAGCACTTCCAAATATAGCTTGTCCTTAATAACTACTGCAGCCCATGCTCCTTGAAAGGAGCCCCAGGAACAGCTTGGGTTGTGGTGCTGGCAAGCTGCAATGAATGGGGGAAACCAGGAGAATAACAGCTAAAAATGCTCCATACAGTCCACTTTAGCAGGGATGGGAAGATGTTTCTACCCAGAGGGTTTGTGTGAACTAGAGCAAGCCTGATGTTGGGAGTGTGATGGACACCTATGTAAGAGGGCATGCATATGGGGAAGTGGGGTCTAATAATCAATATGGCAAGGTCATACCAGGGGGATTTGGTATGCAACGAGAGATGTGGGATCTAAAAGACACAAACAAGTCTTATTGCATTTAACTGTGCCCAGGCTGTAGGCCCGTATCCAACCAGGGAGCCCGGAGATTTTCTCATTCTTGAAAAGGTAGTGGGAGAAGTCTGGGTTGTAGACCAACTCCCTTGGTGGATACAGGCTGCCTACAGCCTGGTATGGGTGAATGCAATAAGATCTGTTTTTGTCTGTTAGATCCTGCATGTCTCCCATCAGTTTTTCTGTGTGTAATAATCTCCTCAGTGGGAACCTGAACCAAATGTCCAAATGCCCCTCTGGGCAACCCTTCATTATTATTTGCAATTGGTTGTACTGACTAGGCAAAATGGGATTTGCAGTCTGACAATATCTGGAAGGTCACATTTTCCTTCATCCTGAGGTTCTTTCACACTACATACTACACAATTCATTGTCATAGCTGCTTCCTATGGAATCCTGGCTTTTGCAATTTTGTGAATCACTAGAGCTCCCTGGCTGAGAATTCTAATAACTGCTCCCTAAACTGCAAATCTCAGGATTTTATAGGAGGGAAACATGGCAGCTGAAGTGGAATCATAGCCCATAATTGTGTAATACAACAGCACCCAAGCATTAGATGCTAAGAACAGGGTTGACCTAAAAATGCCTGTAACAACATGAAAAACCATTCAGTTTTTAAGAAGAATCATTCAACTTTTAAGAAAGAATCCTAAAGCTATTGCATTTATTTGTTTATTGAGGCAATAATATATTTTAAACATGTTCAAAGAATCTATAATTTGTATACTATAATTTGTAGTTCTGTCCTGGATCAAGACTGATTAATTTACAGGCTCCAATAGTGCTTTTCTTGAGACCTTGTTATTGATGACAGCAGCTCACAGCAAACAAGTGGCACATCTCTCTTAAATCAGCAAGTGATCTCTTACATATTCAGTGCCACACTGTTATTAGTGCTGATCAATCATGGCAAACACATACAAATGACAGTAAATAGCCTATTCGATCTCAAACAGTTTGTGGTACCTCTCATTATTAAACGTCACAACTGGAACTCTCTCTGTATGAAAGCTTTTGAGAGATAATCTATCGTCACTGTGCAAACTACTTTTTAAATCTGTGACACATCAATAATTGTGACAAAGTTAATATACTGGAAGTATGCTAATAATGAAAGCAAGACTTTAAAGCTCTGATTATAAAAATAAGATGAGAATGAGTGTATACCTGCAAAAAAATGACTAAAGGATCTGACACTCCAGATGTCACATTAAACTAGAACAACTTTTGACAAGATAAGTCTGTGATGGAGTCCTCTTAGTGTCATATATGCATAAATTTCTGTTCTGTCCCTTGTATAGTTTTAAGGTTGTTGTGGAAAGAGGGAACATTCTGGAAACCCAGAGGATGATTTCTCCTTTAAGATCCCAGCGGTAGCAACTCATATAGATGCTACCTTGCCCACCCTCAGCCACTAAATGGTTACGGGGACATGGTACAGCAACTGAAAAGTCAGTTATATGGGAAGAGAGGAAGACCAGGCAAAGATGTACAGTACTTGTGGAGGAATGTTTGCCTCCAGACCTTAACACTTTGCCAGTCTGAGGTAGGATCTTGGCTTGTGACTATAGGTCAAGTAGACATGACATTTGTCCCGTGATTACTTCTGGCATTCAATATTTAAACCACAACAACTAATAGTGGGAATGATGTGGGAAATCTGGGGCCATGGGGGTGAAGAGAAAGGTCAAAGCCCTTCCTGACTGGCATTAATGCTTCTATGCCTGCTATTTATTTATTTTTAAATCCTGAAGTGCCTGATAAATGGCCAAGTGAATTTTGGCCCTAGCTGTGCCACTTCTGATTGCAGGCAGACCCTCCACACAAAAATATTTAAAAAAAAACAGGATGGCAAGGAATCTAATTTTTATAGCATATATTTGTGGCTGGAGTGGGAGTATTCATTCATGCGATTTTCTCTGGCATAGTTTTACCACCGCAGGATTGCTGGGGTAAAAAAAAAAAAGTCTTCTAAAATTGTATCCCCCACTATCAAATAGGTCACCCAAATAGTCTTTCATGGACCTGTGTTCATAGCGTACAATTTATGTTTGCTTAATGTGGCTTTTGCCTGTGGTATATTGAAGAGCCTTATCTTGCCTTTCTCATTCTCATAACTTTTAAGAAGCAGAAACATGAGATTTTCACTGCAGGCCCCTCACCAATTAAGCTACAATAATAAGGGAATAGGAATTAGTCAATATTCTAATGAATACTGTAAAGTGGTGTTGGGAACACCAAACATGGCTATTTTACTGGGTTGTAGATACATTGTTGCTGTAAATCCAACTACAGGAAAAGAGTTAAATTGAACACCAAATTAAATTAAATTAATTAAAATAATTAAACTCTTTATTCAATACTTTTCCATGCTCCCCTCTTACTTTCCACTGGTCATCAATGTAGCAGAATGCAGAAGCTAAAAGGTAGGTTTGGCAGATGAGAGA
Organism: Urosaurus nigricauda; assembly: GCA_034509955.1. Lineage (NCBI taxonomy): Eukaryota > Metazoa > Chordata > Lepidosauria > Squamata > Phrynosomatidae > Urosaurus > Urosaurus nigricauda. Next base: position 141,118,656 of record JAOEGL010000005.1, read on the forward strand.
GAAGGTGTGCCATAGTTCTGCCTCACAGAACTTTAGCCCAGGTCTACCTGATCAAGGATCTATTAACAATTAAAGCTATAGAAGGCTTTGTGAGACCATGAGTCCTCTGTGAGGCCATGAACCCCTTTGTTAGGCAGAGAACAATGAATCTCTCAAAAGCCTCCATGCTTTTGCATTAGGAAAAAAAAAAAGGTGTTGTTAGGTAAACCTTGGCAATTGCTGTCCCATTTTTTTAAAAAAAGTCTCCCCTTGCTGGAGGTAGAAACCTTTAATAGTAAAGTGCCAGTCCATTGGCTCCTCTTTTTTGTGGCTAAAATGAGGACTCCAGGATGTGTTTTAGGAGCATGGGTGGTGCAGTGGTTAAATGCTGGGACTGCAGCCACAATGTTGTGAGTTTGATCCAAGGGGCTCTAAGGTAGACTCAGCCTTCCATCCTTTTATAGGTCAGGAAAATGAGCACCCTTATTGGGGGCAATTGGCTTACAGACTGCAAACTGCTTAGAGAGTGCTGAATTCACTATGAAGCGGTATAGAAATGTAATGCTATTGCTACTGCTAGGTTGCCAATGTAATTTAAATTTTATTTCCAGGACTTTAAAACACTTTGTTTCCCAGAACGATGTGGCCAGAGAGAGGAATGGCCTGTGCATATAGGTATCCGTCTAACTCAGAAAATACCTGAAAATACCTGCTGTATATGTTAGATTTTAAAAGTGCAGTTTATTTTGAAATTGCTTTTAATAAAAAGTAAGAAGAACTAAAGCAATCAAAACTACACTTTGATCAATAATATCAAGCTATAATTACCTAATTATAGAACTGATGTTGGATCAACAAGGGTAACATCAACTTGGCTGATTATCTTTTTACTTCAGTGAAGAATTATGTTTTCTGTACATTTCTAAAGCCTTATCTAAATTACATCTAGCTACACAGTTAGAATCTTTCTTTGCATATCCTCACTATTTTCTTTTCTTTTCTTTTTGGAAAAAAATGCATGCATGTGAATGATTCTACATTTGGAATCACTGAAGTGCCTTTTGAGTTTCATGCCTCTTTAACTGTGGGAAAATTCTAAACAATGTATAAAGCTACATAAAAGTCAATTAATATGACTAATAAGAAACAGAATGAAAAACAGAAAATGGAAATACAGAATGACGCTCTGAAAGCAAATACAATGGGACTTACTTAACACATACACAACACTCACAAACACATTTGACTGCACTGTAAACATATCAGCGAAATGAAATTTTCTTTAAAATCTAATTAACTGCAAGCCTTCAAATGCCCTCAGGTGTTTCTGTAACATTTTCAATTGTTCAAATCAAGCTGTCTCACACTGATTCTGTGGAAGCACTCCCAAGCTAATCTGGTGGAATTTATCCCAGAATTTAGAAATGGTTGTAATTGCAGCCATTAACAGTCCTACCTGATTTCATTTTCATTCAGAGTGTAATGCTTATATAAATAATCTTCCAACAGATTGATGCAAAGATAATTTTAATTCGCTCTATTATGACCATATTTTTGTCACTGAAAGCACGTAGAGCAAAAGGGAGCATTTTGAATTAATGCTGCTTGCTTGTTGAAGACCTGAGAATTACATCCTTGCTCACTGTTGTACTCCATGCTATCTTTTGTCACAGTTTTGGAGAGTTTTTGATAACCAGGTTAGAAAACAGTGGTAAAAAAACAGCAACTGACTGTGTCAGTAGTGCAGTCTGTCATTTTTCTGCAGGCAAAACACAGACTGTCACAATAAACAGCATTTATTCATTTCAGACTTGTAGCTTGAGGCTGGTGAAGGGGAGGTGTCATTTCTGGTAATTGCAGAACACAAATAATAATAGCTTGCAAATCATAGATCAGGGGAAACAGTGGGAGTTGTAAGGGAGGAAGGAAAGAGTGTGGGTTCTCCCAGCACAACCTAATTTAATGCCTTTGAAATATCTTTCCATTCATAACTGCAAAATAGAATCATGTGTGCATGCCTTTTGTGCTGTGAATAAAAAAAGATGTCCAAGAATCAGCCAAATAGTTTCATGTTTTTCTATAAACAACTTATGTTACTTAAAAAATAACAACCACTCAACAACATGACGGAGGTTTTAGTAACCCACATTGGCCAACTAAGCACCATTCAGTGGGAGTTTTATAATGGGTCCTTTTACTTTTAATATAGAGTAATGTATGTTTTACAAATTGCACTACCACCAAAATCTCTAAAAAGCATAAAGCATTAATAGTCCAAGCAACAGTAACATTGAATTTCAGTCCCTTTTATGCTCAGTGGACTAGAATAAACATTATTATATTGAAACATTTCAATTACTAAAACCCAACAATGGAAAGCAATGACTAAAATGCCAACTCCACTATGATGCGGAACACTGTTCATCTGCAATAGGATTTGGCAAGTGCACTGGGTCAATTCATCATTTTTATGCCTCTGGATCCCTCCAGAGGCTGCAGGAACTGCCAAAAATGTCCAACCAAAGCAAAGAAATGCTAAACCAAACAGAAGATCTCCAAGTATTTTTTTTTTGGGGGGGGGGGTTATAAAAAGTGCAAGAGGCCCTTGCAACTTATTTAGAAGGCATTCGGAAGAGATAATTTACCTGCTGGGTTTATTAAAGGGCTGGCTGGGTAGAAAAAGGGTGTTTTCTGGGGTGGGGCTGAGAATGCCAGAAAGAAGCTTGTCGGGTGGTGTGGTTTGCACACCACTTATCTTACACACACACTTTTACCTAGTATATTATAGGTTAATATTGTACAGAGTACTAATCAGACTCCTTTCTGTTCAATAATCACTGTGGGGTTTCTGTCAAGTTACCAGGAAAATGACTGAATTCTTTTATTTGCTCAGCTAGATGAAAATTAAATATCATACTGTGTCCCAAAGTGCAGGGAAGAATGGGTGTAGAAAAGGAAAAAAATAGTTCAAACTGCAATGTTTTATAACCCAAAAGGTCAACAGAACAAGATGCAAAAGTCTTCCTCAAGATTTCAACACTGAGGCATTAGATCTATACATCACAATGCAGCTCAGCAGCAGTAAAATGCTTGAGCTATTCAAAAGTACAAATATTTAATCTATGAGATACATTTTAAAGTTTCAGGGTGATCCAAAATACATTATCTGAGAACTTGTTTTATTAATTAAATATGCACTTGGAGTGATTGTTCTCCACTTTTCTCTGCAAGCTTTTTTTTTGGGGGGGGTTTGTATTTTTGAAGGGCAAAAAGGTAAAAGGGAATGATATTCATTAAAATATTAAGTGGAGAATAAGCTAAAATTATATATAGATTACCACCCAACCATAAATGCAGAAAGCTGCTTCTGGTGGCCAGGCAACTACCTCAGATGGCAGCTACACCTGACATTCCCTTCTGGAGCGGATAAAGCTGGGTATGCCACACAGCATTTCCAAGGGACCCCTCACACTACACAATTGTAGTACTTCAATTCTACTTTCACTGGCATGGCAATATCCTATGGAATGCTGTGGTTTGCTATTTAGGAAAGAATACTTAGAATGCTCCACCAAAGATCTGTTAATGTTTCACCGAGTAACAGATTTTGGGATTGCACAAGATGTTGGCATGGCATTTAAAAGTGGAATCCCAGCGACATGATAGATGAGGTTCCTGACAATGAAGGTATGAGTGAGGCACAGCTTCTTTCTTTTCCTAAGGGCTCCCTTCCCCACTTTGCCTGGGGAATCATTCTGTACCCTTCATTGTGCCCCAGACCAAGTGTTGCTCTATGTCATTATAAATACGGAGGGAGCATAACCACAAGAAAAGGAGAGTACTGTGCAAAAAAGGCCCCTTTTAAAAAAGGATAAGGAAAAATAACAGGCAGACTAAACTAGTCATCTCAGGCAACAGAAGTCTGATGTCATTAAAAGGCACACAATTAATTTATTATCCTTGTGCTTTTACTGTTATTGAGGGGACTGAAATATTTGAGGCATTTCCTCCATCAGACAACAAAATACCTTGCTTTGTTCTCCTCCTCATCCCACTGAGCATGTATTTGCTGCAAACATACTCCACAACTGTGGGTATTAGAAAGAATGACCTGGCTCATCTCAGCTGCAGCTGTACATCTGAATTCCTTGCTGGTATGCTTTCATGTATAGCTTCTAGGAGCTGGCACCTACTGAACGATAAATTATACTTATTTTGCAGCTGGCCTTCCACAAATTCAGCATGGTTTAAAATGATCTGACATATTCCTTTTAAAAATTGCTCCTACAAAATGGGTCTCCTTGAAAAAAAAATTGAACATGGTTGATTATGTTAACTCTGTGAATATATTAGATGGACAGTATACACAGCAGTTACAACATGAACATAAAGTGCATGTATGACATTTGGCTGGTATATGTGGACACACTCTTGTGAATTTCTGTTCCCACTTCATGTAGTCCCCACCATGCCAGATCTGCCTTAGTTGGCAACAATCCTATATGTGCTTCTTAATTATTTATTAAGTTTTGTCTCTTTCCTCCCTTGTATATCAGTGCTTCCTAAGCTATCTGCTGTAAAAGACTGACAATATCTCCTTCCCCCCATATGACAGGGACCAATACCATATTTATTCCCATTGGTTACCATTGTTTTTTCTTTCTTGGAAACTCTCTATGGACAAGCAGCCAACAGGTCAAGAACCAGCATTGACCCAGGGACCGCTACTCTGAGCAATACTACCTTAAATTACACATGTTGTAGTTAGGAAATGCATCCTGGTTGTGTTTTCACAAACAACCCCTATTGCCGGCAGTAAATAAATCTTAAAAAATAATGGAAAGTTTAAAAAACAACAACACCTGTATCTATTTTTGTATCTTCATTATATCCTCTTGCTAAATATACAAACTACAACAAATATATCTACAAAATTATACAAACAGTTTTTAAAATAGATAGAATCATAGAATCATAGAATCATTGAGTTGGAAGAGACCACAAGGGCCATCCAGTCCAACCCCCTGCCATGCAGGACCTCCAAATCAAAGCATCCCCGACAGATGGCCATCCAGCCTCTGCTTAAAGACCTCCAAGGAAGGAGACTCCACTACGCTCCGAGGGAGTGTGTTCCACTGTCGAACAGCCCTTACTGTCAGGAAGTTCTTCCTAATGTTGAGGTGGAATCTCTTTTCCTGCAATTTATATCCATTGTTCCGCGTTCTAATCTCTGCAGCAGCAGAAAACAAGCTTGCTCCCTCCTCAATATGACATCCCTTCAAATATTTAAACAAGGCTATCATATCACCTCTTAACCTTCTCTTCTCCAGGCTAAACATCCCCAGTTCCCTAAGGCGTTCCTCATAGGGCATGGTTTCCAGACCCTTCACCATCTTAGTTGCCCTCCTTTGGACCCGCTCCAGTTTCTCCACATCCTTTTTGAATTGTGGTGCCCAGAACTGGACACAGTATTCCAGGTGGGGCCTGACCAAAGCAGAATAGAGTGGCACCATTACTTCCCTTGACCTAGACACTATACTTCTATTGATGCAGCCTAAAATTGCATTGGCCTTTTTAGCTGCTGCATCGCACTGTTGACTCATGTTCAGCTTATGGTCTACTTGGACTCCTAGATCCCTTTCACATGTGGTCTCATTCAGCCAGGTGTCCCCCATTTTATATCTGTGCATTTCATTTTTCCTCCCTAAGTGCAGAACCTTACATTTCTCTGTGTTGAATTTCATCTTGTTAGCATTGGCCCAGCTTTCTAGTATATTCAGGTCATTTTGAATTTTGATCCTGTCCTCTGGGGTATTAGCTACTCCTCCTAGTTTAGTGTCATCTGCAAATTTGATAAGTATGCCCCCAATTCTGTCATCCAAATCATTAATAAAGATGTTGAACAGCACTGGGCCCAGGACAGAGCCCTGTGGGACCCCACTGGTCACTTCTCTCCAGGATGAAAAGGAGCCATTGTTGAGCACCCTTTGAGTTCGGCCACTCAACCAATTACAAATCCATGTAACAGTTAACTTGTCTATCCCACATTTTTCAAGCTTGTTTGCAAGAATGTCATGGGGAACCTTGTCAAAGGCCTTACTGAAATCGAGGTAAACTATATCCACAGCATTCCCTTCATCTACCATTAAAATATGAAGAATAACAACAAACCAGGCACAGCAAAGCAAAAGAAATCTTATCAGGAAATGGTTTTCCCCTGCCTAGGGGATATTGTCGTACTTACAAAAGGGTGATTCTGATAAAAATTTGAGGATATGCTAGGTACAGGTAGGGTGCACTTTGTAGAATAAAAAACAAGCACCTAGTAGAACCAAAAATAACTCTATGTGCAAGCAAATGGCACAGGAAGAGATATTCATGGTTTTGTATGCCCTCTGAACTGACATGATATATCACTAAAAACACTGTCTTCTTTAGACAGGCTTTCACTTTCAGTTCATTCTAATCTCCATTCTGCTAAATTAGAAAGATGCATTTGAAGTGTTCATGACGCTAATGCCCTCTGTTCAATGACTAGATTTGTACAGCTGAAATATGACCCCGTCTTGTAATAATATGACAAAACCTTGGCTTCAGATGGGGACATTGTTACTTCCTGACAGCCTGCCTGTAATCATTCCAAATAACAAACACACACAGTAATTACAAACCAATGATAAGCTATGCTTGAATTATAACTGAGCGACAATCACTTAAGACAGCATTCCTCTAAAGCAGGAATATGTTGCAAAGACAATCCATATGAGTGTGTGTGTGTGTATCACAAACTGCTACATGAAAAATCAGTAGATGCAAAATCAGATGCTTTTGATCACAATTCTGTTGCAGTTTCTGCCTGTCGCTATTTGGTGAGAACTTTCTGAAAATAGAACCTGCATTGTCTGGTTGAGAATTTCCCTAGTTGATAAATCCAACATTTTGCTCATAATAACAGTTCTGACAGTACCTCTGCTCACAGCAAACTGCCACAGTCATTTGATTTGCTCCAATGGTGCTTGGCTGTCACAGCCTGTCATGTGGGAAGAAAGAACCAGATCTAACCCCATGTGACAGGGTTTAATCATTCCCATTACTCCTGTTGGCTGTTTAGTCCACTTTGAAGGATACAGTGTATAGTTCTAATCCATAAAGTGTCCTTGTTTTGCAAACCAGAAATGCTATGCTATAGCAATGAAAGATGGGCAGTCTAACCAACATTAAGTGTACAGTTAAAGGGGATGTAGGAAGGGAGGGCAATTTTTAACACACACACCCCAGAAGCAATATTTTCCAGTATCTTTCTAATTGAACAGTTTCATCATCATTAAATCTGGGGGCACTAGTTTTCAAATAGTGCCAACAATATTCAGATTATTTCAATAATGTGTAGGAGATATGAGAAACAGGGGCTGGATTCAGATTATCTGGGTTCTTTAATCTTTAAACTAAATTTCATAGTTGAGAACTTCCCTTCCCAATTCTATTTCTCTGCAAGATCTCTGTCCAAAGCCCCAATACTTATTAAGTGCCTGCACTATCAGAACACAATGTTAAAACAAAATAGAGTCAAAAGTGACCAGAATACTGCTAATATTATGCTGCATATTCCAATAAATCTCTGTGAGTGATTTCATATTGAAGTTAACTTTTATTATGGACAGATGATATTATAGTGCACCACAAGCTAACGCCTACTAAATTAGCAGTAGTCACTCAGCAATTAATCTTATAGTCTTTCAGTAGGATAAGGCTAGCATATGCCAAGGAAAATATCCCCCTCTTCCAGTTAATGCCTCATGAGCCTCCTCTGTCACTTTCTTGAGGTTCCCGAGACACATCTGATAAAGTGGGCTGTGTCCATAAACTTAAGCTAGACATTTCCTCTTCCCAATTAGTTCAGATGTTCTACTGAATTTGTTTATGCCAGTGGGCCCCAACCTTTTTTGGGGCTACAGCCTCTTTCCTTTTGGACTACTGTCTCCCTTCTCTTATGTCTTGAAATGTGAAAAATCTCATCAGAATTCACCGTTTTCTTATAGAATATCTTCATGTGTTGATACATCTTTTACATTGATAATGTAAAAAAAAGTGATTAATTTTTATACACCCAGTGCTAAGACATGAATGCTACTTATTTTTCTTCAGGAGCTTTAATTGTTGCTATTCTTATTTTGCCATGCTTTATATTTTAACAAGCATTTCCCAACTCAATGAACTGAATTAAACCAGGTGTGTGTATGCGTGTGTGTTTTGTGTGTGTGTGTGTGTGAAGGAAAGAAACACTGTATTTTTGGTAAGAGAGTATACAACATCACAAAGTGGATTTCTACCAGGAACATCAATATGGTTAATTCAAAGAAGGGACAGATGTACTGTCAAACTGTTCTATCACCTTCAAACAAGCAGGTCCTTCTTTCTGAGCAAAGTTAAAATCTTAAGTACAGTGGAGGAAGAGGAACAAGGTTGATTCTGGCTTCAAATTTGGCTTGTGAAATAGAATGTTATGACTGTGAGAAGTTATTTTTTATATTAAAGAAACAATGACACTGTTAAAACTGTGAAACAGCATGTAAAACATATGTCTGTATTTTTAAAATGAAGAAACACAGAAGCCATTACAGGGGAAAAAACGCCAGAATAGGCATAAAAAGATAAGTGTTATACAGAGAAGAAAATGTCAGGGTTTTTTTATGTGGTGGTGGGGAATGAGAAAATTTGCAACCCTGTTATTTAAAAAAAATCAAAATAATTCACAGCTCTAATGAGTCAAAATACTTGTCTTTTAACATTTGGAGACATGCAAAATCTTTTCCTGAATTTTTACAGAAAGTGACCAATTCCTGCTGGGTTTTTTTTTCTTTTCCCCAATATTACATGCACTCATTTGTCTTGTCTAACAAGAAAACAATTTCTTGTTGATAGACTGAATTTCTTGTTTATGGTTGCAAGAGTTAAACATGGGAATTTGATAACTTTGGAGGGGAGCTATAGCTCCCAGAATCTTTTAGTGTAGTGAGGAGAAGTAAGTATTCATTTGCTTTTACTCTGAAATTTGTTGAATAACACTACTCTTCCTTTTAAAACACCACAAAGTCAGAAAATATCCTGACCCATATGCATCTCTGCTATCATCAGATTATCAAATCCTCCATGTGACCATGAATGGCAATTTATAAACAACAGAGTGCAAAAATGGGCCGGGGTCAGGCGAGATCCTCTGGAATGGTGTCCAGTCTTCTCATCCCTTCCTGGATCCACCAGAATGGAGTCCAGTGTCCCTGTCTACAGACTGGGGCTGTTGTCCTGCCTTATCTAAGCAGGACAATGTCAGGCTGCAGGAGGCCCATGTGTACAGCCCCAAGAAAACAGTGGAGTTTATCATATGATGGAATTTAGGGGTATAATGCAATGGCAATCCGAACACAATCATGAGGTTTCACGTTATTGCAAATGAGTGTATCTCACACAATTTTAGGCAATTCCGAATGCAATCATGGAGTTTCACTTAATTGCATATTAGAGTATCTCACACAATTTTGGGCAATGGGGGGGGGGGTCATTTCTGGGAAATGGGAAGTCATTCTGAAATCATTCCGAATGCAATCAGATTTTAAGTAAATTTGCTAAACTAGCGAATTAACGTAATTGCGAATTGGCTCCATTCACAATTGAGAGAATTTCCTCCCATGTGATAAACTCCAGTGAGAGGTTTTGCAAAAAGTCTCATTCTTGCCACATGTCTGGGATTTTTATTTTCACTTCACATCTAAATACTTTGAAACTTTGAACCTTCATTTCAGGTTTTAAAATAGAGGTTAGGCTAACTCTCTGTGATGATTCTAGCAGTGGATTCCTGTGCAGCTGGAGATTGGGTTAGACGGCCCATGGGCTCTTTTCCAACTCTATGATTCTATGAAAGCACCAGAAACCTCCATGCTGGAATGCTCTCCTGTTCTTCTATTCATATTTCATCCACCAGCTCACCATGACCAGGCAATTAGTAAAGAAGTTAAAGATGAAATGATCATGAAATATTCAACAAATAACTGACATGAAAGAAGCATCCCACATGACATGATGCATATTAACCCTGGGTTTGCCCATACATTATTCTATTCATAAGGAAATGCCATAGCAAATACTTGCTGTATGGCAAATGATCAGTAGCCTAACCTTGACAGGGATGAGCCACTAGTATTTGTGAGGAGGGAGACAAGAGTTATCAGCAAGTCCAATCTAAGGGACCAAACCAGATATTAAAGGTAGAAAACTTATCAAATAACAAGAGTCAAGAAAGTCCATTAATTCACCAGTAAATTCCCACTCCAAACAGGAAGTGTCTAGGAGCTAGTCTCCAAGGAGTGTATTATATGAATTGTGGATTTTTACACTCTCACATCAGTGGTCAATTGTCTTTACTTTCCTGTGCCAATTTGGATCTTTTCACATCTATTCACATTCTCTCTGCCAAATATTTGCAGCTATTCTTATCCATGCAAAACAGATGGGCAGCTACATTGTATTTGTGCATTTCTGCAGACTTCCCTGGATACTCTGGTAAATACTGCAATGTCTTTTTACGTATGTGGAGTTTAAGGAGCCATTCCCAGCCATTCCCCCAAAAAACTTCCAAACTCCTATGAATAGCATGTGGTCAAATGACATTCAATTAAACTAGAATGAGAGTATTTTAATCGTTTAGGCAAGCCCTAGGAAAGCTCAGTGCTGTCTCTGGATGGACTGTGGTAAATAAGAGCCACATAATATTTTACTTCTCTAGAGGATGCTTCAAACAGTAGCCTTGGCAGTAACTCTTGCAAGCAGAGTTGAGCGTTCTGTCTTGGTCCTAGGTTCTGGATTGAAGACCTATCTTCTCTACACCAGTTAATGTCATAGGCACTTGATTCCCACAGGCACTTACCTGAATTCATAATTTACTAGTATAAATGCATAGGTCATCCTGTAAGAAACTGTCCACATCATGGTGGCAATGCATGGCTACTGAACTCTCCACAGTGGCTTCACTTTACATTACTCTGCTCATGTTAATTATCCCCAAGGAATGAAAACAGATTGATCATGCCGCTGTCAATGATTCACATCATGTACTGTCAGTAAAACAGATGGGATCATTACTATTCAAAACCATTCATTGCTATTACATTTAAATACAAATTATTGACCTAAGACCTCAAAAATGTGGGAAATATCTATATTGTATCCTGGCTTTTCCACCTTCTGTCATGTTAGAACAAACCCAAGGTGGCTGTAAGTGCTCTGACACTGTGCCAAAAGCAGCACTTCTACTACAATGCATTTTTGTTGCAAGGGTAGAAAAGCCAGTGATCATGCTGAACACAAAGATACAGTATTCTTTCTTTACTCCTTTCTGGGATTAACCATTTTAAAAGACTTTTGTCTGCATAGCTGAATTACAGTAGCTGTGACAGATGGTGCCGCGTATTCATGTCTAATTTTAGAACGAAATTCTACCACCATGCAGTAGTCAGGGGTAGAATAACTGGGTGGCAAAGGAGGCAGCGTGAGAAATGTGTTGAAATGAACCACAAGCTGCAGGTTTGTTTTTATTCTTGTAGTTGCTGGTGCTACATAACCAGCTCTCTCATTCATATGAAATAATTATGGTAATGTGCACTTGCTACTGAATACAATACATATCTACACTGGAATTATTTTTTTCTGCTGGTGCCAGGTGTCAAAGGGCCATGTAAACATTCTTGATTTTATTCCATATTTGTTTAAAGAAATAATAATAATAATAATCACCATCATCTTTTAAAAAGTTGTATTAGGAAAAAACACATACAAATATTGATTTTTATTGGTCCGTCTCTATGAGTATACAACCTAATAAGATCCAGCAGCACAACCATACAGCAATCCACTCACTGAAGGTGAAATATTCCTTCCTTGGAGTAGAATGACACATATCATTTGGCTTTTTTTTTTCATGGTGTTTATGATGCTGGAGGCAATGTGTAGCAAGTGTAACTAGAAGCCATTGATTTTCCATAGGAAAATAGCTGGAAAGAAAAGAGTTAAGAATCTTCTTTGCTTCTGTTTTGAACCACAGTCTCAATGAGTTCTTTGTGTATCAAAACATCTGAAAATGCTACTGCTGCCCACCATCCAATATTGGCTGGTAAGAAAGTTGACACTTCTGCACCCAGTCCGGGGAAAGGTTAGAGGGTGGCCATGCACAAAAGGTAAGGGTTATACACACAGAGAGAGGGGAGGGATGAGTTACTGGTTTTGACACAAGCCCATCCTCTCTTGCTTCATTGTGGGAAGAATAGTCCCTGGCTGATGAAATGAGGAAGGGTTTGTTAACATTTTTTGCCTACATTGGCCATTGGTTGGAGTACTAAACCATCTTGCCTGCCCCCCTCTACACTTTTACTACCTTTCCTTAATCCATCCGGAATCTGCCTAAATGTTTACAACATTTCAATTTTTTAAATATTAATGTTTGAATTATTCTTTAGCTTAATCCTTTTTTTAATGTTCAATTATGTTTTTATGTCGGGGGGGGGGGGGCGTTGGAAATTTAATGTTATTCTCTTTTAATCTGTATCCTATTTTTACTGCTGTAATCCACTTGGATTCCCCGAGATTAAGCGGAATAGAAATTACTACTACTACTACTATTGCATGGGTACTTTGATGGGTGCTGAAATGTGAGATTTCCTTTGGAGTAGGATTCTGTTTTTGTGAATCAGGAGGAGGAGGCTACTCCAGCCAAAGACCGTTTGGGGACAAAGGAAATTCATTTTGGAGATAAAGAAAATTCCTTATACTCGCTCCATATTACACATAAAAAAGTCTGCATGAAAGTGATGCATATATAACCTTCTTGACATTTAAATGTGTGCCTTTAGGACTAGGAACAGTGCTAATCTTTGCCCCTGAGCCAGGGAACTTACACAGCAAACTGACAAAGAGAGTTTAATATCCCTTCTTGAGCATGTTAAGAATTCACACTGAAAAGTGTATTAAAGTTTCACCTTGCAGGTCCTCCTTTGTAATCAATTCCATTGTCAAATTCAATTTAAATCTGATAATTGCCTCTCATCTGTTATTTGTTGGGTGTGGGTGAAAAAGTGTAATGCAGCAATTAATAATTGAACCAATCCATTCTCTGTAATGACATGCTAATTATGTTTATATGAACCTGAACCAGAAGAAGGACCTTCTCTGTGGTGGTGCTTGATATTTCAAATCCCTTCTCCTCCCACTATATCAAGTTGCCAGATACTATAGTGTTGTGGTTTGGGTTAAAGATTAAAACAGTGCCTGTAAAAATGGTGTAAAGCAAGCAGTTTGATCCAATGATTTCTATTTTAATAACTAATTCAGCAAGATTCTTGGCATCTACTGAGTATCTTTGTATCTGCAATTTAATTTAATTAATGTTTAATGAATTTGTACACCACTCCTGAATTTTTACAAGTATGTCAATATTTGTAAATATTTTAAACCAACAGACACAGGCATAATAAAGTGTCAGCCATGTCAACCACATATTTAGCTACATCCAATTGTGAGTCTCGGGTAAAGCTGATCAATTGAATCAAGTGCCGTATGGAAAGACAATGCTTTTGTAAGAGCAGAACCATTAAATGAATGAAATTCTCCTGTGTGTTAACTAACCAATGTCTCATTGATTAACCGTGTTCATTCAAGTTGGGACTTGAAATTATGTTTTAGACTAGCTTTTGTGTGACCATAAAATATTAGGATTTTAACCTTCAAAACTAGGCAATTATTATTACTAAGCGGCCAATTCAAAAAGATAACACCATGGTGGGAATAAATCTATGGATTCAGAATTGTTGTTGTTAACTGCCCTTGATCTGGCTTGACCCATGGCAACCCTGTGGATGGCACATCTCCTAGACTCCCTGTCCTCCAATGCTCTGCTTTAGTCTTGCAGACCCATGCCCATGTCCTCCCTAATTGAGTCCAACCATCTGGTGTGCAGTGTTCTTCTCTTTCTGCTGCTTTCCAACTTCCCCAGCAGTATTGTCTTTTGTAATGAGTCATACCTCAAATTTTGGATGTGTCCAAAATCTGATAGCCTCAATTTAATCATCTTGGCTACTATTGTATTTCAGGCTTGATCTGTTCAAAGGCCCATTTGTTTTTTTTTTTTTACTGTCCCTAGTATACTCTTGTCCAGCACCACATATCAAATGAGTTTATTTTCGTTTTAGCCATTTTTTCACTATCCAGATCTCACATCCATACATAGTAATTGGGAATACCATTGCTTGGATGATTCTAACTTTAGTGCTCAGCTGTATACCTTTACTCTTTAGGAGCTTCTCTACCTCTTTCATGGCTGCCCTTCTTATTCCTATTCTTCTTATCTCTTGACTGCAGCCAAGAGAAAAGAGAAGAAAATAAAGAGAAATCTTTATTTCAATTTCTTCCTTGTCTAAATTTATGTAGGTCCTCCGTGGTCATTATCTTCATTTTTGTTATGTTAACAGAAAGCCTGCCTTTGAATGCAGAATATTTGCCTGTATTCATTTGGGGTAGTAAGCTCTAGTGGTTTGCAGAAATTGTGGTGTCATTGAAAGGCAGCTAGGAAAACCCCTTCCAATTATCTTTGGAATTAAAAACAAAGCAAAGTGGACAGACATCCATTTCATCTATATATCTGCACATCTTACAACTTACCACACATGGTGACTGATATGAATCTTAGGAAATAAATCATAGCAGCCATCTTTATCACTGACTCTGATTTCATCACTGAAGTTTTACATTTCCATAGTGTGAGTGGCAGCAGGAAATGGTTTTCAAATTTTTCTTGGCAGATGGAAAAAAATCTGCCTAGTTATTAAATTAGCTTGGAACTATTTTTAGTTTCAATATCCAAATCCTTTCCTTTCTTCTTTTGTTAGAAGATATGTCAGAGCAAATCAAATCTTAAACACATTCCTATTTTGGAAGGAAAGCATATACTACAGGCATTTTATTATCAATAGTACTCCCTAACTTTATTTAATAGAGTGTTTCTTGGTCCCAATAGAAACTCTATAGATGCATAGTTTAAAACAGCTGTTGCCAAATATTCTAAAGTAGAAAGAGAGGTAAGTAATAGGCAGATTTAAAACATCTAAAATAAATGTTTAGCTATCTATATATCAAATTTGAATTTCACCCAACTTTGATGTGGCAGGCATGTTTTCTGCACACTTTGTTTCTTGCAAGTGCATTAGGCAAAGAGATAACAATCCTTCAAGCTTCAGGGCTAAATGGAAATTTACCCAGCTTCTCAAGTTCTAGGGAGAAAGAAGAGATCAATCTCAAGATGCTGAAAAGATGGTCTTATATTAGCTGAAAGGCATTTTGGCTTTTTAACTAATAAAAGCCCATCTTTTCAGTATCCTGAGACATGTCTCTTTATTCTCATAAAAATCCCACTGGCTGCTACACAGTTTTTGTTTCTTCTTCTTCTTCTTTTTGTCTGTCCTAGACCAATTACTACTAGAGATGGGTAGGTTCTCCAGAGCTCTTCAACTAAAAGCCATTCAACTTCTTCCTTTCTCCTTTGTAAAAGAACAACTACATGCAAAAACCCCAGTAGCACTTAGGATGCCTGGATGTGGAGAGTAACCACTTTGTTTAACCACAAGTGGAAACATGGGTTTCAGCTTGTTTGCATGACTGTTTCTGTTCTGGAAGGATGGGCATCAAAGGAGAAAATAAATATGTGGCATTTTTTAACCCAGCAAGATTATTTGCTTTCATCACCCCTTCACACTCGGCTCACGTCTTCATGAGGTCACAAAAACCATGGGAAGTCACAGAGATGGTGGTTATGGTTTTGAGCCTATTATGGCAGCACCACTAGACTTAGATTCTTTCCCAGCAAGATGTAATAATTGCCCCCAGTTGCAATTACAGCAGCTTCTCCATATCCATGGATTCTTTATCCATGGGTTCAATCATCCACAGCTTGAAAATATTTTTTAAAATTCCAAAAGCAAACCTTGATTTTGCCATTTTATATAAAGGGACACCATTTTCCTATGCCACTATATTTAATGGGGCTTGACTATCCATGGATTTTGGCATCCATGGGAAGATTTGAACCAAACCCCAGCAGCCACCAAGGGCCCATTGTATGTCACTCTAGTTAGGGTCACACATGAAGACTCTTCTTTGGTGAAATAATTCTGGAGAAATCAATTGCTTCATTCTTCCCCACCATAATAAAATTTCTCATCTTTCATAAGCAATTTGATCCATTTGTTTCATTCATCAGCCATTTTTGTACAAACTACCCAAAGCACTCTATAATAATAAACACATATGTGTCATTTTGTCAATATACAGTTGTCACAAAATGTAGTACTTGTACTGTGATATCTGAAAGCCAAATACACACTCTGTAAGCTAATTTCAGACAGGCAGGCTCCTTGTCCCCTCAGCCTAGTTTGTTCCTATTGTAGATAGCTTGTGTAGTCCAGGATACCTATGCTACTAGGTGCAGGAAGGCTTTCTTACTGTCTTATCATATGAGGAGAAAAAAAAAGCCAAAAATCAATAGTGATTTTCTCCGTGCCACACCACATGATGTCATAACATCTTTGTTCTCTTCCTGTGAGAGATAGTTGTAAAAGTGTGTCTATTGTCACACTGGAAAAATGCATTCAGCAAAAGGCACACTTTTATGACTGTTTCCCTTGGGAAGAGAACAGAAGTGTTATGACTGCTCAGAAACTTGCCACTCTTCCACTCCATTTCAGCTTTCTTTTCTCATGTGATAAGTCAGTTAGTCTCTTATGGCTATATAAGACAACTGTATGGTGCCCATATGCATTGCTCCTGCAGACAAAAAATTAAGAGTGTTTTCTTTAGGGCCAACCTTTCATTACGTCCAGCACCACAGGCCAAATTCAACTCTGCTCAAGGCTGAGGTTAATAACTTCAACCTCAAAGGGCCTTTTCAAGGCTAAAGGATTCTATCTCTGTTCATCCCATACTTTCTCCCTAGATTGTAAATTATACTTCCCAATTGTTTTGCAAAATCCTGCTTCAAATGCAAAAATGTGAACTATTATGCATCAAACAACAAATGTAATCTGACTGATTTGAAGCCCTTTCCTACATGATCAAATTATCATTTATGTCCGTAAGTATACATAACCCCTAGGAAAATTCTATGAAACAAAACAAGTTTCATTAACTGGTAGTAAGGGGCAATTTATATCGACTGGTTATCACAATTTGAAAATGACAGTATGTAGCATACCTGGTGCTTTTTCATTGTTAGCTCCATCTGAGTAGAAGGAGACAAAACTATACCAACTGAAAAACTTTTTCAAAATGATTGCCCCTATTTGAAGTTTTAGTGTCTTCAGGGCTCTGTAGCAGATAAAGCCAGTAGGAGCATTCTCTTTCCTGCTGTTCAGTTCTCTCCCCATTGACATCCCCTTTGATGCTGCCAGAAAGAGAGATTTTAAAAATGCAGGTTTTTAAAACAACTTACTTTTCTATATGACCTGAGATGAATTTTAAGGGGTTTACAAATGAGAAGCCTTCAAAGAGGTGAGTGAGTGATCAGTGAGGAATGTGGCTGCATAGGAAAACATAACATTCATAAATATTTCTTTTCATCCTTAATTTCCAAAGATAAAGCAAACTTTTAAACATAATTACAATATTTTATTTCAAAATTTAAATGGCAGGGTAATAATTTATGCCCCCTCTGCTGAATGGCACTTGGCCTTTGGCCTCATGCTTAACAATACTCTGAACAAGAATTATTAGATAGTAATTCACACCCTGTCATGTCATATTGGCTAATTAAAGCAAGCCCCTTCTCAACATGACAAGCAATTGGACAGTTAGTATAATAGATTGTTATCTGACTGGACATATTTCACCTTTACAGCTTATTTTTCTTTTGTATATATGTGTTGCTCACTTTGTGAACAACACCTGATCTGTTTTCTGGCCTATAATCTAGACATCACCTACCCGAAGCAACCTACATGATCTTTCAAATTCTTGATAGCTTCGCAGTAATTACTTTGAGTAAATTGTTTAGCAAACTGAAAGTACAACTTCAAAATTACTTGGAATGGTATAATTTGAACTTTCTTTACTGAGAAGCATAGCTTAAGGTGTTCTGAAATCATGATCTTCATTTATCCACAGTAGCTCTTAATATGTTGCAGTTGTAATGTTTCATACATTTTAGAATTAATTGTATTGTTAATAGTTATTTAGAAGCTATAGAAAAAAAGAATAAATATTTAGTTGTTACATTTGAAATCAAAACACACTTTATATGTAGCTAAAAACTGAACTCCTAGGGATGTAGCTGAAAATGTCTCCTACTGGCAGACAGAATTATGGTGTTATGTGTGATCACTGTTGTTGTTAAGTGCCCTTCATTCATCCTCAACTCACGGTGACCCTGTGGATAGGACATCTTTAAGCCTCCCTATCCTCCGTTACTCTGCATAAGTCTTGTAGATTTTATGCCAGGGACCTCCTTAATTGAGTTTAACCATCTGGAATGCAGTCTTCCTCTCTTTCTACTGCCATCTACTTTTCATAGTGTTATTGTCTTTCCCAATGAGTAATGCCTTCTCATGATGTGGCCAAATTACAACGGTCTCAGTTTAATCATCTTGGTTTCCAGGGAGAGTTTGGGCTTTATCTGCTCAAAGACCCATTTGTTTTTTGTTTTTTTTTGATCACCCACAATATCCTCAGCACTCTTCGCTAGCACCACATCTCAAATGAGTTGATTTTCCTCTTATCTGCTTTCTTCACTGTCCAGATCTTGTAATGTACATAGTGATAATGAATACAATGGCTTGGAGGATTCTAACTTTAGGGTTCAGTTGTATATCTTTACTCTTTTGTCTAGTTCCTTCATAGTTGCCCTTCCCATTCCCAGTCTTCTGATTTCCTGATTACAGATTCCATTCCATGTTTGATCCAAGGTATAGGAACTATTCAACTATTTCAATTTCCACATCATCTAGGGTGAATTCATCCAATTAATCTGTGGTCATTCTTTTTTCTTTATGTTCAGCATTAAGCCTGCCTTTACACTTTCTTTTACCTTCCATAGTAATTGTTCCAAGTCTTTGATGTTTTCTGCTACCCTGTTTCCCCAAAAATAAGACATCCCCTGAAAATATGACCTAGTAGAGGTTTTGCTGAATTGCTAAATATAAGGCCTCCCCCGAAAGTAAGACCTAGCAAAGTTTTGTGTGTGTGTGTGTGTGTGTGTATACATTATATAATAAATGTTCATTTTTTGTTAAACAATAAATGTGAATTCTTCATGGAAAAATAAGACATCCCCTGAAAATAAGACCTAGCGCATTTTGGGAGCAAAAATTAAGATAAGACATTGTCTTATTTTCAGGGAAACATGGTAGTAATATAGCGTCATCTGCATATCTTAGACTGTTGATGTTTCTTCCTCTATCTTCAGTTCTCTTCCTGTTCTTCTAAACCTGTTCTTCTTATGATATTCTCTGCGTAAGTTGAACAAATAGAGTGATAGAATGCAGGCTTGCCTGATCCCTTTGCCAATTGGGAACCATGCTGTTTCTCTATATCCTGTTCTAACCATAGCCTCTTGTCCTAATTACAGATTTCTCATCAGATATCACATGTGCTGACAATCCCATGACTTTAAATGTCCTCCATAGTTTTTCATGATCCATGCTGTCACATGCCTTGCTTTGCTATAGTTTATAAAGCACATGCTGATTTTCTTCTGGAATTCATGGGTGAGCTCCATTAGCCATTGTATCTTTGCAGTGTGGTCCCTAGTGCCTCTTCCTTTTCTGAACCCTGTTTGGAACTCATAGAAAAATGGTGCCCCTTATATGGCAAAACCAAACTTTGCTTTTTAGGATTTTTTTTAAAAAAATATTTTGAATTTGTGGATAAGGAGGATTGACTGTACAAGGTTATCATGGTACATTTTAATTGCTTAATTTCAAAAAAGAAAAGAAAAGTTATTTATAAACTTTCCAGAGTATTTTTAATTGCTCAAAAGTAAAATATTGTTGAATTAATGCAATATTGTATTTATGGACAAGGTCACTGGGGTTTAAACTAAAGTAGCTATCAACAGACAGAAGTTTAATTTTTCTCCTAATAAATATTTCTACCAGACAAATGGCCCAATAAATCTCACAGTCTAGGTTACTGTAATTTTATATGGATAAAAAATGGACACTTTTGCACAAATAAAAGAAAAGAGATGCAGAACAAGCTGCATCACTTAAGATTATGACAAAGTAAGGTTGAAGAAACAGAAACAACCTCAGAGTAACGATAACTTAATTTCGCCAATATTCAAACAGCTTTTGAGAACCACTATTCATATCTACCTATAGAAGCCTTAAAAGAATATTATTCTAATGCTTCTATAGGTGTGTGTGAATATTGGCTCTCAGGAGTGTAGGTCATGCTGGGCTGGGAATCCAATCACAAGTCTTTGACTGTGACAGTCTGCAACAAACCATGATTGCACTAACCAATTCTTAAAGGGCTGCAATTACTAGAATGCTAGAAAGGCATTTATAAGATCTAAAATGCCACACACCCCAAGCCTCATGAATTGAGTAAGACAGAAATGATAATACCAGACAGAGATTGCAACCACTCAAATTTAAGAAATTGTACTATTAGTACAAATTTTACTATGACTGTCTAGTAGAGTTCTTTTAGCTTCTCATACTTTTTTTTTGTACCTACTTGAATTGTCATCTTTTTTCTGATGATGCTTCAGTTCTGGTAAGGCTGACCATACAAAATAAGGAGAAATGAAATTCTGAATTATATGCATTAGCCCTGCCTACAATGTAACCTATGAAACATATTTTAAAAAATAGTGTATTCAGCATGAGGGACTTCTAAGTGCATATTCTCTAATTGTGCTAACTAGACATCCAGAAGTTCACATTCAATGTGTAAATGCCTGAAACTCCTTACAACAGAGACCAGAACACCAGGAAAGAAGGCCCAGTACAGTACGGGCCCGAAATTAGGTCTTAGCAGGGTGGAGCATTCGCATGCTCCTAAGCCCTACCGAGCATCACGGGTCCCATCTTGGTGTGCCACTGTTACATGGGGCACACCATGATGACATGCCTCATGCACAGCTTCCAAACGGCACGGTGCACAAGGGATGTCATAGCACTGCACCAAGGTGTTTATGGCACCTCTGTAGTGGCAGAAAAAGGAGCCATGTTTCACAGCTCCTTTTCTGAGTGGATTGTTGCTGCGACGTGTGGTTGCTGTGGCAATAATCCAGGACATAAATGGGCGCGCTCCTTTCTGCCCATCTGTATAGCCCTGAAGGTTCTGTATTAAGCACATTCAATATGAGCACCCAAAGAGGGCTCTCTATATCACTAGACTGAATAGATTAGTAGATTTCAATCTTTAGCATTCCCAGATATTTTGGACCTTCTAGAATCCTTCCTTACTGGTCATGCTGGATGGGGTATCTTCTGGGAGCGAAAACTCTTTACGGACGAGGGCAAGGTAGAGGACCACTGGTTTAAAAAGTATGATATTATATTCTCAGCTGTCAGTTTTGAGATTATTGAGCCAAATCTGTGTAACAACATAAGAGCTAGATTGACTAGGATGTTATAGTGAAGAACAAAATCAAAGGTATACAGGGGCAAATACAGGAGACACAGATGCTTTAGAACATTATTTTATTGCCATAATTTTTCAAATTATATGTTAAGCAAACCTAAGTCTGCATCTGGAATAAATTGGACAAACTGCACGAGCACTTTGATTTTTCCCTATTTGGCAGTTCTAAAAATGCACACCCCATTTTTGTATTAATAACACCCACGCCCACCTCGCACTTCTAGGAAATTACAAGCCTATCAATGGAAGACTATAAAAACAGCAGGTCAAAGTGCCAAACTGGCACTGAAACTCTACCAGCTAGAAATGCTTATCACTAAGAATGTAACATAAAGCACTGGGAAATTTTTTAGTGAATGAAAAGAAATGTCAAAACAGAGTAAAACAAAACCCCCTTTTAAGATGATCTTAAGTTATTTAGACAAAGGCACAAAACTGGACAAAAGCCATTTTCCCAGACCAAACTGATTATCTTTATTGCTAGAGCTGTTGCTTAAGCCACAGAGAACGTTTTAAGTAGGCATGTTTTGGATTCCATCTATTTTCCTCCTTGATTGCTTCCAGCCCTCACCACACTCCCTTTACAATTCTTTTCTACCAACTATTGCCTTGATATAACCCAGCTCCCTCTAACATATCTTTCTAACCACTCTGTTCCAGCTGGTATCTTTCTCTTAAAATATGTAATGATTTCATCCTCACTGTGTTGCTCTGTAAACTTAATCTCAGGGAAACCGTCTAGTTAAATTTAATGAATGCAGCCCAAACATTATTTAAACAACATTAAACGACATTATTTAAACTACAAGAAGATCAAAGTTTACTATAAAATTGTGCAGTTGGTCCAAAACTAAAAGGGAGAGTATTGTGCAAGTATGCTTTATAGATGTTTCTAGCAATTCATCTTTGGGTATTTCTTGAATTATTCAGCAGTAAGATTCTATATAATACCAAAGTATCTATCCTAATAAGAAAAGGTACAAAAGTAGAAACCTAGGTGCATAACGCATTGCCAAATTCATTTCCTGTTAATAGCAAAGTGCCAAGCAATCTCATGTGTTAGGGAATGTCTTCTGTAAATGTACAAAGTGATTGAGAATCTCCTGTTATTATTCCTCCTTGCAAGTCAAGCCTTAACTTTAGGGCATTCTGTAGGCTTTTCTTCTGCTCAAGGTAGACTACTCTGTATTAGAAGCTGGCTGGCTGGCTGGCTGGCTGAGGATGTGAAGGGATAGTTTAACTATTACCTAGAGGACTCTCTGAGATTTACTCTACACTTCTCAAAATTTCCTGTCAAACATCTTGTTTAGCCTCATCAAGAAGGCTCAAAAAGGTAAAACATCTCTGTTTCAGAGAACCCATTTGTTGAGAGCAAACTGCTAAGTGACTTCGGAAGGGCCAGAAGTCAATTTGGCCTACTTTTGCCTACAATAACATAGTTCTTGTCTGTGGCCAAGACGCTGATGCCTTATCAACCTAGCTATTTTTTCTGCTGCATAGCAGTATCTGTACCAGTGCAACTTTATGGCAACATGACTTCCAAAAGGTAAGACTTGTATTTAATTCCTCATTTAATTCATGACATTAAGCATAACCTGAGGCAAGTGACCTGGCCTCTGAACTCTGAGAGAGGTGAACTGTGGAAAGGCTAGCTTATAGCCTCACCTACAAAGCTGAAATGTTCCTATTATAATCCAAGACAACTGACAGTTAATGTTACCAAGTGATTATTTGCATATAGTTATTGATTTGTAATCTTTTTGCTGCTGGCAGTCACACTGTGTATGGTTAGTAAATGGCTATAATAAATGCTAACATTTTTTAAGGAGATGCAAAGACTACTTCTCAAAAGTGAAGACAAAAATCTGTCTCTGTGCTAACATATGCTCAGTAATCTGGAAAGATTTTCCCCCAAAGGGAAAACACACAGGCATACAGACGTAACGTTTTTATGCTGGTCTGCTCACTTACCTTCTCTGATGAGTTGGTTGTGAAAAGTCTGCATAGATGCAAAGCTCAATTAGTGTAATTTATGTATCCTTGGATGTCAATCACTGCTGTTGAGAGGTGGGACTTGCAGGGACCCTGTGCATTAATTAAGAGCTCATCTCTGCAGAGTTATCTTTCCACCTAAGGACCAAAAAGAAAGTTTTAATTAGATTCAAAAAGACAGCATGTCACCAGCAAAATAAGAAAATTCTTTAGCTGAAAGTTCAAGAAGGAGGTGAAATAGGACATTATTAATACAAGTACCATGTTAATGCCATGAATCTCTTGCTCGTATTTCACTAAAAAGCAACTTCGTTGTATAAAGTTAATTTCGCATGGAAGAATTTGCATCTCAGTTCTACAGCGATGGAACATGGACAAAATTCATGTTTTCACTGGCAGGCCTAATACCAACTTTATTATTGGGCCCCTGTCTAATTACTGATGCTGAGCTGATGTTGACTGAGTGCCATTACACTGCTTTAGTTCCATGGTGTTTCTCGCTGATGGCCCACTTTTCCTTTCAATGCTACCCTGAGGCTGAATATGCAATGGGCAAAACAATGCAAACTCAGCGAAGGCAAGTACATAGGTTCACACAACACTTCCCTTTCCTTCACTGAGTGATATATGAAATGTGTAATTGCTGGCTGGCCCTCAATATCCTAGTGCTCAAGAGATGGTTGGAAACTATCTGGGCTCACTAGTGTCAGCTGCTTCAGAGACGCCTGTCTCTTTGAATGGCCTGGGTGAGGGCTATCAGCTCTTCTGCTTAGGACTCACTTGGGAGATGATCCCTAAATAATTGATTATAACATTTATAAACCGAAGGAGGCAAAACAAATTTTAAAAGCTGGTCCAGACTCTAGAAAATAAACATGTCAGCTAATGGCTCATATGTAGCAAAAGGGGTGGGGAGGAGGCTTTAAAAAAATTGGAAATGCAAGAATAAATTAGGTTGTCAGTGGAGAAATAAATGAGGACATTAAAAACCTTAAAAACAAGAAAAGAAGAAAGACTCAAATTCAGGAACTGAAAAAAAAATAGAAATAAAATAAAACAGGATTTCATTTCTAAAATATTGCAGGAATCAAATCGCAATGTGTTATCTTTACATGATGTAATGAATAATGATCATAAAGGCAGTTTTTATCAGGGGGACATAGCACAAAAGGAAGATGCACCAGAATTTGGAAAAGATTAACTATTTATCCTAAAAAAAAAGCCAAGAATATGGTGGGCTTTATCTTTAGGATTAAAAACATTTTACTCACAAAACAATCTTCTATTTGGCTATGTTTACCTACAAAAAAGTTATGTTTCCTTATAAATATATTGCTGGTCTTGTTTATATCAACTGGATTGTGATGTTTGTCATATTTTGAGCTGACATGTTGAAATAAATTCATAGAGGCTGTTGTAAGCATGACTAAATGTACATCCAGTCCACTATGTTTTATTATGTGAAGTATTCATTTTATGGTTTTGTTACAAGAAAATTATTTTTATTCAGGTTTTGGCTGTTTTATAAATTGTGTTTTTCTATAGATGCAACTTGCTTTGAATGCCTTAGGAATAAATTTGGATCTTTTTGGATTAATATACCAATCTCTGGGTCTGTTGGATTTTTGTGGTTCTTGCTTCCCCTCACCTACCAAATTATTTAGGTCACACAGCAGACTAATGATCTTCATTTAAGTTGCAGTGAATGATGATATCACTGTGAAATGTATTCTATCATCTTCTTCCTGAGTTTGAGAGACAGACAGACTGTGATAATAGCTTGGGGAGTAAGACCTCCAGGTTTTCCATGGCATTGATTGCCACCATATTCCTTCTAATTATGTTGATAAATTCTGAAACAACGAGTCTCAAAATATACCATGCTATCCCAGATTAATTTTGCACTGAATTCAGACTCCTGAAACTTAAGGACAGCTTGAGAATGGTCTTACTCCACCAGGGCATAAACTAATAAAACTACTTCACATTTTGATTTGTTAATCCATGATCACATATGTTTTACCCTGTCAATCTTCTATGTCTCTAAAGACTAAGCATCTCACACTTGGTTACAGGTCAACCTAAAACATTCTAGTGCTTAAGATTAAGGACTAGATGTTACCTTATACTTAGTAGCCTCCTCCATGGGATAACTGGCTAGATTAGAATTGAAATATTGGTCATTTGTCATCAACAGTTCTGTCCAACACTCATTTATGGACAGGGGACTCAAGAGAATGGTTTCTAGCATCTGCCACCTCAGGTATCTGCCTCATTCTGTAGAATGATAGAATTAGCCCTCTTTGGTTATGAACGCATCCCACATTAATGTGGAAAGAACGATTGGAATCAGAATTCTAGAAGGATGGAGTAGGAAATCAGATACCAACTTTAGATTAGAAATCAGTGTGTTATTATCTTATCCTGGACAATACAACATAAGACTTTTCTGCAGGTACACCTACTGTCCAGACTTTTCAAGGCTTGTATTCACAAGTGAGTCTTGACATAGCCACAAATTTAAAAGTGCAAGATTTTGTTTATCATTGCTTCTCAATTTTGAGCACAATTGCCATTTATCAAGTGACAACAGGGTTTATCAAGCAGGTTGGAAAATCTGCCAACCTCAATGGCTTCAACTGTTCTTTAGCTGATTTTGTCCAAGAACAGGTTATTCTAAAAACAGAGTGTTTCTGAATAATGAATAATGAAGGTGGATGAGTCATATCAGTGGTCTTCAGGGCCAAATTCCTGTGGACTCTCAAATTCATGGGCATTTGGCTCCTACAAGCCAGTGCTGCACATGGAATCTGAAAGGCATTGGCTAATCTGTGTAGTAAGATGAATAGAGGCAAACAATGTAATAGAAACCAACCTGGCTCCAACACTCAGATGCATATGAACTAAAATACAGGAGCCATGGCCTTCTTCCATATTGTTTACTGGAATAAAGGGAACTGGCTGTCATGTACATTATTGGGCACATGCCACGCTCAGGAAATAATGACAAAGAACAAAGAGCGGTCTTCCTGAAATGTTTTTTTATACAATATCCTGTACAATATCCTGTTTTCCTCTTTTCTTCTATCTGTGATTTGCTTTGGACAATGATGCCACAGGCAGCGTTTCTTTTAAGAGGTGCACCAATGATTCGTCATTTTCACTTACATCGAGAGTCTTGTTATCTGCACTTCCCTGCTAGTCACATTTAGCACAATCCATGTCAGTTGCATCTCTTGATTAAGAATATGACAGGAATAAGAAACACATCAAATGCCAGAACTGACAGTAAATCTTTGTTCTTCTAAACAAGGATATGAATTTTATAACCATTTAAATTGCTGTCATTCACAGGGGACAATGTCAAAAACTGAACTAAGTTAGGAATTACATATTAGCAGCAGGTTGCCTTCTAAGACCTTCCCTTCATGTTTCCTACTGAACCCGCACTCGCGGTTTGTGGCTTTGGAAGCAAGCCAGAAAAACAAGGCTAACTCAAACAATAAAATCTCGATGATCTACTGAACTGTGACTGAGATTTGTGACCTGCTTTGAGGCAAATCAGATTCAGCAACAAAACTCCTTACATACAGCTATCAGCAAGTGCCTGGCAGAATGTCAACACAGTGGTACTAAATATTCTAAATGAGTCATGCTGGGAACCATTGGACATCATGTGCTGCCATGAAATAATTATAAGAAGTAGATGGATTCATCTAAATGTACTTTTGTCACATGAAAGAAATATACTTGCTAGCCTGATCTGTGTCTAAAACACAGGAAATCTGTAGTGCAAAAAACACTGCAACTCTTGTCATTTAGAAATAAGGAACAAAGAGAGATTTAAAAATTAGTTCCCATTTAGAGCCATTTGGATATGTGAATGGAGTGTGTGTGTACATGTATGTGTGCACACACAGACTCTCTGTTCTTATCACACACTTTAGGGTGAATTTCTCAGATGTAGTTTTCTACTGCTTCTGTACTGGGTATAAAATTCAGGAAGCCTATGTACACTTATTCACCTTTCTGAAACAATGTTTCCCATAACAGTTAGAAAGACTGCTCATAATTTATGTTACTTTTTTCATAAAATGAATCGCCATCATTAGTGGAGTGTTGTGGTAGTTTGTGTTGGCTCATGTCAGACTAGTTCCATGCACTCAAGGATGAACTGGTGTGAAGTAAGGCAAAAGCAGAGGGGCTATGAAACAGTAAGATAGGGGAGGGGGGTTGAATCTGCAGACAGCAAGAGTTGGTCTCCCTTTACTGGTCTAACCAGTGGACTAAACTGGCAACCCTGAAATTTCCTGTAGAAATGAGGCTGTATCATCAGAGGTCTATTTAGGGGGTGGGAATTCCTTCCACAATTGTGGAAGGAATTCCATGAACTGGATGAAGGTAACTTTCTGCCAACCTTGCAGCTAATATCCACATATAGTAATGGCTTATCATAACCTCTCCATGGAAATAACAATTGTTATTTACTATCTATTGGGGGAAAATATTCTGAATATTTTAGATAAAACAAAGCATTTCACTTAAGAAATTGGTGAAACTGACCACTTTCTCCCAACATCTAGTTTTTAAAATCTCAGCTTTTATCCACCTTGTTTATGAAATGATTTGTCAATCTTGGTAAGTTCATGTAAAAATAAACCAAATGAAATTCTCTCCATAGGTATAGCTCTTCCTAGTATGGAAAAAGCTATGTTGCACTTGTCACACAGCTGTTAAAGACGAGAAATCTCACAGAAAAGAAGAGGTAGCAATCCTAATTCAGCTCGGCATAGACAACTTGGCTCAGCAAGCCAAGTTGTTAAGAGAGAAGTACTCAAAGCCCCCTGGAAACCTATCCATTTCACTTGCTCCTACCTTCAAAATTTTCTAGAATAGCAAGTTCTTTATGTCATCTCTATGACGACAACTTCCAGAAAGTTATCATCCACAGGTGAACGAAATGACAGGCTCACCCATCACTAAGCTGTTCCTGTTAAAGAAATTCATTCCATTCCTCAGCAAGACACAATGAGTTAGTTGTTTGTACACAGGTGGAAATTATGTCATAGATGACACAGGGGAATATCTCACAGTCAACAATTTGAGAAGAGGCAAGGACAACCCTTGATTTTTGCAGCACTGCAACTATTTTAAATATGATTCGTTTGAATCAACAGGACCCATACAGTGGCTGGAAATCATTAATCAGGCAAGCATAGATCAATGTTTTCTGCTTGTCAGACAACAAGCACTGCTGACTCTAATGAACAAAGAAAGAGATGCTCACTTGAAATTAGGATGCACCTGTATGTGATAACTTCAGCTTCAGCATTTTGCTGTCCCACTCTCCCCAATTATCTTTTCCGTTTGTCACATCTTCCTCACCTACTCCACCAATGTTTTCTAACCTAATTTGTTTTAGTTTGTGGAAACATTCTGAGTCCTGATTAGGACAAGATATGTGTCTGTGCATGTGGGCATGTATTTTAAAGGAAGAACCCTATGAAATAGTATTTGCTTACCTGCATGATTAAGTAAAAGTTGCTATGAGTTTTTCTCCCCCTAACCCTCTCTCCCCATACATCAGTCTATATGCAGTGGGCCCTTGGTTTCCACTTGGTTCCAGAAGCCCTTATGGATACCAAAATCTGTGGATGCACAAGTCTCATTAAATACAATATTACTTATTATTATTAACCTTTATTTATATTGCACTGTAAATTTACACAGCGCTGTACATACAATCTTTTTATTAGATGGACAATAGCTTAGTAAAACGGTGTTCCTTATATAAAATGGCAAAATCAAGGCTTGCTTTTTGCGATTTATATATATTTTCAAAGATTTTCAAACCATGGATGGTTGAGTCCATGGATATGGAATCTATGGATACAGAGGGCAGGCTGTATCACACACGTACAAACACTAGAATCTTCACAAACATTCTACCAAGTTTAATAGTGAGTTTCAGAGCCTGGCTTTATAATTCTACCAGTGAATTCCACCCGTGTCCCTTTTGGCAAGGTACCCTATGAAAATTCTTCAAATACAAAATTAATCCTAGTGTTGATTGTTCCTGTAGTCACACAACTATAAAATAGCAACTCAGCTATTTTTGTTTAACTTTCATTCCTCATAACTTGTTAGTCCTCCCATGGTCTTTTTTTAAAAACTAAATTGATACATATTATAGTCATTTTGTAACAATGTAAACATTTTGCAAGTTTCAGTCAGCTGACATGGTTTTTTACAAACAAAAAACTTATTGACCAGACAATGTTCCAACAGATCTGTTGGATTTTGCCATACTGTGGCAACAAGAAAAGGCCCATGGTGTTTTTTGGTGAAGCATGAATCAGCAAAGCAGAAGTTACATGCCCTGGTTGTCAACAGAGGTGAGGGAACATAATAAAATGCTAAGTACAACCCTAAATCTAATTATAACTAAAACTCTGACCCTAAATCTGGTGCTAACTGGCATTCTCATTCCACTCAGAACATAGCTCACAACCCACTGCATTCAAGTTTGTTTAAACCCCTAGATCATGATGCTTAGAGTAGCAAATGCTTGAGAACTTAGGAGATAACAAATGTAGGCTAGGGGGACTGTTAAAGGCAAAAGCATGGCTAAGAAATTTGTCCAAAAGCGGACTCGCTGAAACGCACAGTAAGCATGCCTTCAAAAAAAAACAAAACAATTAAATGATAGATTCCCGTCATAGCAAGCCAATGACAAACACATGTATCATAATAGCCCATGTCCAACATAACACAATCTATCTCAACCTATCTTTGATATTTTCATCTGCTTTGTGCAATGCTCCAAAATGAACATGTTGGTGGGTCCTTCTTCCCCCTCCTCCTGCAACTTTGCAAGACATAGCAATGGTGAACTCAGACTCCAGCTTGAGGAGGCTGTCAGGAAGCACAGTGAGCAGAAGAATGGGTAGTACAAAGGGTAGATATCCTCCAGCAGTGTATCTCACCTCTCTGTATGGTTTTGTTTCTCTATCCCATAGCAACTCATTTGTCTGAGCGTGGCAAAGAAAAAAATGTTGGCATCTCTGGTGAAACAGTCTATTCAAGGATCAGGGCATGGAGCACAAAGAAAGCAAATTACTGCTCAGTAGGCAGGTTGCCTCACACAACCTGGCTGCTAGCCAAGTCTCCTTTTGTTAGCATGAGGGTCAGGTTTGCTTCTCGTGCAGAGTAAGGCATCCAGTGGAATGAGAGAAAATTTAAGAGGACTGCTTTTTATTCACAATGGGGAGATAATGCCACGATAGGAAGAAAACAAAGTTGGAAACAGCTTTGCTTGCTTTCTTAGATAAATGTATATACTAACAAACACATGTTCCCGAGAAAATTATTCCTCAAAGTCTAGAAAAGATGATTTTTTGTGGAGTTTTTGGGCTATGTGGCCATGTTCTATAAGAGTTTCTTCCTGACGTTTCGCCAGCATCTATAGCTGGCATCTTCAGAGATCTTCATTCTGTGAAGATGCCAGCCACAGATGCTGGCGAAAATCAGGAAGAAAATCTTCTAGAACATGGCCACATAGCCCAAAAACTCCAAAGAAATCTATGGATGCCGACCATGAAAGCCTTTGACTCCACTCTAGAAAAGATTGCCTGGAAAATCTCAGTCCCACTAGAAATGGTGTATGATTCTTGTAGTGTGGTGTTGGACCAAGACAAGGGCTATATTATTTGCATCCCCACTCAACCAGGGTGCTCATCAGGGCAGTCATGGGTTTTTTTGGCAGCCGACCTCACATGGCTGTTGTGAAGATAAAATGGGGAAAAACTACATATAGTAACTTGATCTTCTTGGAGAAAGACAGAAAGAATGAAGCAAGCATAAGAATAATAAGTGTATCATGAAGCAGCATTTAGACACATGCCTCATAGAGGTTTGTTCATTTGGTGTCATTCAACAGCTTTCTTCATGACTCACCAGTCAAAAAGCAGATGAGGGAATAGTGATTTAATTTTTATTGGAAGAATGAGTTGCACTCCTCCTGAAGAGAGCTTAAAGACGTGGTTGCAATCATGGATTAACTGCATGCCTGAAGTCCCAAGTTTTTTCAGTGGCTAAAGAACAAATAAGTCTGAAGTGCCAGTTATGCTTGCTCCTGAAGGAGTCTGACTTGGCCATGATGGTGCATGCTTGTGTGACATCTTATCTGGATTATTTGAAATGTGTTCTAAAAACTGCTGTGTGACCAAAATGCTGAAGGAGTGTTTGCTGGAAGCATAAAACACTAATGTTACAACAGGTTCACTGACTATTGGGTAAGTCCTAAAAGCCTTATATGACCTGAAAAATTATATTATGCCACGGTAGCCTGCCAAGAATTGAGTTCTGAGGGGGAGATCCTTGTTCAGTCTTCAGTATCTCATCTTTACTACATTTGGTGAGGATGTCTATGTGAGACAGAGCCTTTCTGGGGCTCCTTCCACGTTGTGGAACTCTTCCAAAGGAGGCTATACTACCTGCTTCCTTCTTTTGTTTCTGCCCACTGGCAAAACTCTTCCTGTTCAGGCTTTCAGGAATGCTGTGGTCATAAAGGAAAGGGATGTATTTTACATTGTTGCATGATAATAATAATAATAATAATAATATTTTGTTTTTGTGGGGTTTTCAGGCTATGTGGCTATCTTCCAGAAGTGTTTGTTTCTGATGTTTTGCCAGCATCTGGAAGATGCCAGCCACAAATGCTGGTGAAACGTCAGAAAGAAACTCTTCTAGAACATGGCTACATAGCCTGAAAACCCCACAAAAACTATGGGTGCCGACCATAAAAGCCTTCAACTCCACATCAAAATTAATTGCTGTGTTTATAAAACTGTTTTGAACTTGATTGCCATTTTCAACATTAAAACTGTTTAACTCTATTTTAATAGTATATGCTATTATGTTTTAGTCTCATAGTAATCAAGTTGTGGACCATCTTAGGTGCCAGTGGGAGGGAAAAGACAAGATGAAAACTAGAAGTAAAATAAGGAATTATGTGCTGAGTATGGCATCATTCTCCCTATTACATTATTTTGCTCCTTTCAGTTAATAAATGGAGTGGACAAATATGAATCAGGACACAGCTATCATGCAGACAAGTCTGCCCTTCTTATACCACAGGGCTTGTCATTCCCTTGCCAGTACAATGTCTTCCAGATGTCACTCCCGCTTCACTGCATTACTTTTAATTCCTTCTGTAGCTTATCTACTTCAGAGAAAGATTGCTGCTTTCCAGCATACAGCCTCTCCCACCCCTCCCCACAATAGATCTTGATTGAATACATTGGTTATATAATCTTAGACAGAATTCCCCTCCCCAGTCTTCGTGCGTGTTTCCCAAGAACAACAGCAACAAATAATCAGATGAGAGCTGCAATGTAGGATAGCTTAGTTGAACAAGCAGCTGCCTGGTGGCCTAGCTCCTCACATGGTTAAAAGCACTGCAGGTTTTTAAAAATTGAAAACAACTATTGGAGAACCAATCTGGATCAGCATCATAGCTTTCAGGGACAGAAGGTTTAAACCTTCCTCTCTGCATTGGAACCCTGGAAAGAAAAAAAAAAAAGAAAAGAAAACTCCCCAGTGCTATGCATTTTGGCTTGAAAAAAAGCCCTATTGGCAGGAAAGTGGCTTTTTGTTATTATTTGAAAGGAAAGATGCACATTATTTTAAAAAATCATGATGGGGAGGCAACAATTAAACCTCCCATTCCTGTGCTGTAATTATGATCTGTGCAACCTTCCCTAAGCCTAGCTGTCCTTTTGTAAAAAAACAAAAAACAAAAACCTGATGCTGTTGTGTTTGTGAAGTGACACATTTAATATCCTGTTTAGTCAGCTCCTTACAGGGGGTGTAGTTTTCATATACTGAAAGGTAGAGGTGAGGACAACTAGACCTTGGTCTCTGGTGGTTTCCACAGCCATGGACTAGTGAACCTGCTCTGGGTTTCAGTCTAAATGTTAAATGAGCCATCCAAGGTTCTGAACCATATCATCCAAATGAATTCAGTGTTTTAGTTATTTCCTTTAAAGGACAGTCAGGCAGCGGGCCCAATGTAGGTCAGATGGATTACTAAAAAATGAAACATCCCCAAGTGACTACTTGGGGTCACTTTTAGTTCCCAAAAATGTGTGTGTGTGTGTGTGTGTGTGTGCGTGTGGTGCGGACTTGGTGGCTTAGGGGTTAAGATGTTGACTCTGATGACTGCAAGGCTGGCAGACCAGCAGTTCAAGACCCAAGGGCCATGTGACGAAGTACGCATTTGTCACTAGTCCAGCATCTGCCATCCTAGCAGTCAGAAAGCACGTAGAAGTGCAACTAGATAAATAGGTACCACTTTGATGGGAAGGTAGCAGCATCTGTGAGCCTTGGCATTTAGTTATGCTGGCCACATGTGTTAGGCATTGAAGCCAGTCGATGAAATGTACAGATGTGCACAAAAGGAAACCAGGAAGCTTGGGCATAATTGTCTGCAGCTGAAGGCTGGAACAGCAGACAGTGTTCAAGGTCAGATATGTGCTTGATTGCACGTAAGCATGGGTAACATCAAAAGTCTTCCTGAGTGAGGGGACAACCTTGTTGGTGGCACAAGGAAAAAGAGTCACCAGAAGAGGATGGGTTTGTGACCGCATGGCATAAATCTATAAATAGCCTGCACACCGCAGTGTGGGTTGTTGGGTAGTCGGAGTGGATAGATGGTTGGAGAGTTTTGTTGGACGGGCGTGTATATACTTGTAAATATAGCAACTTTAAGAATAAACACCTCTGAGGAGAGAGATTTGGCTCCAGTCTGTTTCATCAGCAGTGGGCAGGAGGAATTCCTGATAAAGCCGAACAGCTCCAAGGTCGCCGGTAGTTCCAAAGGCATCGGAGATTGCTTTACCTGTGCATCTGCTTGTTTACACCAACAAGGGTTACGGGCCCAGATCATTATCTGATAAGGCATCTCCGTTTGTGCTGAAGAGTTCAACTGGCTGTGAGAGAGAGGTACTTTGTTGCTGTGATGTGCTGTCAGTGCCGGAAGGCTGGATGGTAAGATTTTTGGACTGTTGTCTGTGTCTTATCACAATTGACAGTAGAAGCTGGGAAAACTGCCAGGACTCTATCTTTACACTGCTTAATGATGGAGGCAGCTAAATTTCCCAAACTAGACGAAACTAATTATGCAGCTTGGAGTTCCTATTGTGAGGCTTTGCTGGTCAGAGAAGGACTGTGGGATGTTGTTGAGAGAGGACCCACAGCAGATACTCTTGACCGAGATAAGAGAGCAAGAGCTACAATTTTGCTTACAATCACGCCGTCGCAGATCAACCATGTCCGGGAGAAAAGAACCTCAAAGGCAGTTTGGGATGCTTTGAGGGAAATTCACCAATCTAAAACAGCTCTGTCAAGAATGATTTGGTGTAGGAGACTGTATGCCTGCAAAATGCAGAAAGGACAATCGCCAGAGAAGCATCTGGAGATCATGGCTGATTTGTTCAGCCAGGTGCAGATGAGAGGTGTCGTCCTTGCATCTGAGCAGAAAGCATACATCCTGCTTGGGAGTCTTTCTGATGATTTTGAGAATATTCTGTGGAGTCTTCAGTGTTTTGATGAATCACAGATTACTGCGGAGCTGGTGGCTGCACGTGTCTTGGAAGAGAGCCAACGTCGGCAGTACGAGGCAGGGCTCCAGAGGCAGCATGCAGTACCAAGACAAACACACCCAACCGAGGCTTTCAAGGAGCTGCAACCGGAGAAGGCAGCTGTGTCCAGGGAGAGAAAGTGTTTCCACTGTGGGAAGCCAGGCCATCTCAAGAAGGACTGTACAAAGCTGGCAGCAGCAAGGAAACAGCCTAAAGATCCTGTGAGCAGGAAAGGTGTTGTTGCTGTGGTAAAGAACAATGAATATAAAGCCCATCAGGCTGTAGACCCCATTTGGTTATTAGATTCCGGAGCATCGTCGCATATGATTAATTGTGATAGGCTCCTGAAAGATAAGGTGCCATCTAATGTACATTCAGTTGCTTTGGCTGATGGTGCATCAAGGGAGGCAAAAGTGATGGGAACTGTGTTCATCCCAAGTTTTGGAAAGGACTTTTCAAATGTTTTGTGTGTTCCTAAGTTGCAAAACTGTTTGGTTAGTGTGTCTGAATTAACCACCAGTGGGTATGCATTGAGTTTCAAAGGGGATGATTGTACTATTAGCATAAATGACCAAGTTTGTGCTAAAGCAATCAAAAGAGACAAAATGTACTATATGGTTGACAAGGCAGAATGTTCAGTAGTCAACAATGTGCCTTTGCATTTAGACTGTGCTCATTACTACCATAGAGTCATGGGACATACAAGCTTCACAAGTTTGGGGAAGCTGGGGGAAGTGTGTCCAGAATTTAAAATGTCCACTTGTTCAAACCACCTGGATTGTTCAGTTTGCAGCAGGATAAAGCTGAAGGCTTTTCCTGTGGCCAAACGCAGCAAATGCACCACACAAAGACCTTTTCAGGTTGTGCATGCTGATTTGGCTGGTCCTTTGGTCAAAACCATGGGCAAAAATCAGTACTTCATGGTCATTGTGGATTGTCACACACGGTTTTCGTATGTGATGCTCATGAAGGAAAAGAGTGAAGCTGCTGAACACATCAAAAATTGGGTCAATATGATTGAAAGGGAGTTTGAATACAAAGTAGGATCTTTGGTTACAGATAGAGGTGGAGAATTTCTGTCCAATAACCTGAAAAATTGGTTGAGGAGGAAAGGGATCCGCCACAACACGACGAACGCGGCCGTTCCCCAGGAGAATGGCTTAGCGGAGAGACACATTGGAGTCTTAAAGCAAATAAAAAATTGCATGATGCTCGATGCAGAAGCACCAGAGCAGCTTTGGGGGGAAGCAATTTTGACAGCAAACCATGTTGCCAATCGCACTTGGAATTCTTTTGTAAAGAAAACTCCATATCACATGCTGTATGGGAGACCACCAAATCTCAAATATCTGAGAGTTTTTGGGCAGTATGCAAATGTGTATGTGCCTGCAAACTTCAGGAAGAAGGGTGATCCTAAATGGAGAAGGTTGATGTTTGTGGGGTATTCTGGGAACAGCTATAGATTTTATGTAGGTCATGGGGAAATCTTGCTGTCCAGAAGTGCCAACTTTGAAAAACATTCAGGTTGGGAAAAGCTCCATGCCAACAACGAGGTTTTTCTCAAGCTGGGACAGAGTGACATAGGTACTGGAAATGGAGGGGTGCTAAAACAAGAAGCATCTACTGAAAGTGAACCCAGTACTTCTGCACACCATCACACACAAACACATCCAACTTTGCACTCACCAGTCACTACACAAAAGTTTGAAAAGGTGTCCATGAAAGACACAGAGGTGCAAACTAGTTCTGACAGTGAGGATGAAAAAGGCAGAACAAAAGTGATTGTGCCAAGGAGAACTCAGAGGGTGAGGAGACCTCCAGATAGATTCGTAGTGCAGGGTGCAAGAGCTTGTTCAGTGATGGCAGATGAGCCAGAGAGTTTTGAGGAATTGCAGTCATATCCTAAGGAGGAGCAGGAGAAATGGTTTTCTGCCATGGATCAGGAGTACTTGTCTTTACTAGAAAAGGAAGTGTTTGAGATTGTGGAGAGGCCTAAGAACCACAAGGTTGTAGGTTGCAAATGGGTTTTCAAGAGGAAGGAAATGCCGGATGGAACCCATAGATACAAGGCGAGACTGGTTGCAAAAGGTTTTTCGCAGCAGGGGTTTGAAAATTTTGACAAAACTTTTTCACCTACTGCAAAGCCAGAAAGTTTAAGGCTGGTATTAGCTTTAGCAGCTAGGAAGAATCAAGTAGTGAGACACTTTGATTTTGAAACTGCATATTTGAATGCTCATCTTAATGAGGAGGTTTTTATGGAACAACCTTTAGGTTTTGACAAGGACAGAGATGGAAAGGTTTACAAGTTGAAAAAGGCATTGTACGGTTTGAAACAGAGTGCACGTTGCTGGAACCTTTGCATTCATGAAGAGTTGGTCAAATTGGGATACAAACGCAGCAATGCGGATGCGTGCGTGTATACAAAAGGTGATGTGACCGTTGTGATTTACGTTGATGACTTGTGTGTCGCAGCGAAGTCAGAGAGGGAAATTACATCAGTTCAGAAAGAGTTGTCTAAGAGGTTTAAGCTCAAGGATTTGGGAAATCTCAAGACTTACTTAGGGATTGAAGTTCAGTGGACTGAGGATGGCAGGTGTTTGTTGAGCCAACAGAAAAAGATTGAAAGACTGATTGAAAAATGTGGCTTGCAGAATGCAAAAGTTGTAAAGAGTCCAATGACTTCTGGAACTTCTAGTGCAGAATCATCAAAGGAATTTGAGAATCCAGAATTGTTCAGAAGTGTAGTAGGTAGCTTGATGTTCATTGCAAACAACACTAGGCCAGACATTTCGTTTGCTGTTGGAGTACTTAGCAGAAAAGTAAGTGTTCCAAAAGTAGAAGACTGGACTAGAGTGAAACATGTGCTGAGATACTTGAAAGGAACCAAAGAAAGAAAGTTGGTGATACAGGGCAGTGAACAACAGCTGGATTGTTATGTGGACAGTTCATTCGCATCAGAATTGCACGACAGAAAGTCAGTGTCAGGTTTGCTTGTAAGATTTGCTGGTAGTCCAATAATTTGGCGCAGCAGGAAGCAAAACTGTGTGGCTTTAAGTACTACAGAAGCAGAATTTGCAGCATTGTCTGAAATTGCAGGAGAGATCCAGTGGATAAGGCAATTGCTTGTGGATTTGGGAGAAAAGTGTGAAGAGCCTACTGTAGTCCATGAGGATTCACAATCATGTATTGCAATGTCTGAAGCTGAGAACTTGAAGTGTAGGACAAAGTACATTGGTGTGAGGTATCAGAATGTGAGAGAGATGGTTCAAAACAGAATCATAAATCTGGAGTACATTGACACCAGGGACAACATTGCTGATGTTCTCACAAAAGCTTTGCCAATTGAAAGGCATGAACATCTATCATGTTTGATAGGCATGGCACAATAAACACAGAGTTTGGCTGTTCAACAAATGTAAACATCGGAAGATGGCAAACACATATGTGGCAAAATGATACACATCTGTACATTTTGGAGGGGCATGTTAGGCATTGAAGCCAGTCGATGAAATGTACAGATGTGCACAAAAGGAAACCAGGAAGCTTGGGCATAATTGTCTGCAGCTGAAGGCTGGAACAGCAGACAGTGTTCAAGGTCAGATATGTGCTTGATTGCACGTAAGCATGGGTAACATCAAAAGTCTTCCTGAGTGAGGGGACAACATTGTTGGTGGCACAAGGAAAAAGAGTCACCAGAAGAGGATGGGTTTGTGACCGCATGGCATAAATCTATAAATAGCCTGCACACCGCAGTGTGGGTTGTTGGGTAGTCGGAGTGGATAGATGGTTGGAGAGTTTTGTTGGACGGGCGTGTATATACTTGTAAATATAGCAACTTTAAGAATAAACACCTCTGAGGAGAGAGATTTGGCTCCAGTCTGTTTCATCAGCAGTGGGCAGGAGGAATTCCTGATAAAGCCGAACAGCTCCAAGGTCGCCGGTAGTTCCAAAGGCATCGGAGATTGCTTTACCTGTGCATCTGCTTGTTTACACCAACAACATGACCATCTTTGTCAAAGCTGGCTGCCTCAGCTTAGTGATGGAAATGAGTACTGTCGTCTACAATGGGACATGACTAGACAATCTTGTCAAAGGGGAAAAACTTTGGCCAAAAGGATGGCCTAGGAAATCTGGAGGAGCTGCATTCAGTTTTCAGGGGAAGGCCACTTTGCTCACCCCTGCTTTAAAGTTTGTACTAAAATCTGGAGAGGTTTCACTGCT
The DNA here is from genome assembly GCA_034509955.1 of Urosaurus nigricauda. Lineage (NCBI taxonomy): Eukaryota > Metazoa > Chordata > Lepidosauria > Squamata > Phrynosomatidae > Urosaurus > Urosaurus nigricauda. The sequence continues at coordinate 141,158,171 of JAOEGL010000005.1, forward strand.
CCACTTACCTGGAAGCCACCAGCTTTAAGTCTATTAGACTTAAGATGACTCAAAACCAGATAAGACATCAGAGTACGGTAGTAGGGATGGAAAGAATATTTTTTAAAATGGTTGAAAATATGTTTCCAAATGTTGATAAACCTGATAAGAATCTGGACTGATTAGAATCTTGCCAGTTTGGGATATATTCTGTGCAGAATTCACATTTTAGTCTTTATGGAAAACAGCATTCCCATATAGGAAATATTTTATGCATGGGAAATAATCTTCAATGATTCCCTGTGGAAGTGGCTTTCCCCACTTATATCAATCTCATCCTTTACACTGGGAATCCAGAAAACTCAAATACAACATAAATGGAGGTTCGACTATACTTGTTGGCTCCTATAATTATAAATGTTATTAATTATTTTAAAAGTAACTTGTCAAGCTCTGGAAGGACAATGGTGTCATTTCTGCATCATAGGAAACATAGGAAGCACTTCAAACAGCTTGATAAAAACATGAATAAAAAGAGAATAAAACAAAAGGTAAAGAGAAAATATAATCTCCCACATCTCCCATTTCCACTAGGAGCTATAAGAGAGCACAACTTGGAGGACAGCCCAGGATTGAGCTATTAAATCATGTTGAATTAAGACAAGTATTTAACTATATCCATTGGAATGATTAAAAGAAGAAAAATGGCTTTGAAGAATGAAGATCTTTCAAATGTTTCCTACGACTTGGGTGTTACACATTCTCCTTGATACTGTGAAGACTACTGTCACTTAATGGGAAATGTATTGATTCTTGAATCAATGAATTCATTGATACTTCTAGGATGTCTTAAGTTATAGTTAAGTTATTCTTTAGTTGTCTACTTTATTTAAATACTTTAAAAAACATTTCACAGACATCATTCGGATGCTTCCACTATGTTAATAAATTAGAAAACAAATAGCAGCTGATATAGCCCAACTCCAAACTGAACTGAGCCAATTTGGACTGATTCTAATTTGGATCTGGTTTGGACTGATTTGGATTGGGTTGCCTGGGTGTAGAAATATGTCTGGTCCAAAGAGATTCAGGCTGTTTTGGAGATCTGGACTTCCAGCTACACTGAATTAAAAAAAGAAAAGAAAAGAAAGGAGACAGACAGTGTTTTTCAAACAAGGATAATGTCAGGGAGGGAGACTAAGAAGGGGAGGACTTTGCTCATTGACAGCTCTAGTTTTCTATCCAGGGCATGAATCTCAGCAGTTTCTTTCAATCACAGTGTTTGTGAAAGGGATTGTGACCTGTATTTATCATATTTCTCCTTCTCCCTTATGCTTCTCTGGTAGATTTGCTAAGCAACAGAAAATGTTGAAGAACTTTGGTGGCAGATAGTTTTATTAGTGTCTCTTCCAGTAGCTTTATTGGCTTTTATCTTGCCAGTACCCAACTTTCAACCCTCCTTTTCTTTCTTTCTTTCTTTCTTTCTTTCCTTCCTTCCTTCCTTCCTTCCTTCCTTCCTTCCTTTTTATGATTTATTTATATAGTGCTGTAGATTTACACAGCTCTGTACATATAAACAATAAAATAGATAAAGGTAAACCCGCCCATGGTATACATTCGAAGAAATAATAGCATAATACATATCAATAATACTTAACAATACAGGAAAGAGTTCATTAAAATAAGGGAACAAATTAAAAACATCAAATAACAATCATGCAACATCTGGGAATGCTTCCCTGAACAGAGTGATCTTCAACTCAGTTTAATCATTTCTCATTACAGTTCTATTTTCTTACCTTTTCTTATCTGAAAAAGTCTTTGTGTTTTGTTTCATTGCAGTAGTTTACTGTTATTTAGTAGCGACACTTCCATTATATCCCTATGCTCAATTTGTGTAAGATTCTGAATGTAATTTCAATTTGTGCTGAAAAAACAATTTGTTTCTCCACAACTCTGTATTTTTTAAAAAGTGTGCTCTGTCTTTACTTTTTCACTGTGCTTACCTGTCTTCTTTGTTCGCAAACTATACATGCTTAATAAATCTTAAGGGCAATATCACATCACACTGTTACAACACTATTATTCCACTTTAAATGTTATGGCTCCCTTCTGTGGAATCCTTGGATTTGCAGTTTCGGGAGGGACAGTTAGAATTCTCAGCCAGAAAGCATTTAGTCACTAAACTACAAAGCCCAGCATTCCAAAGAAGGCAACCGTAGCAGTTAAAATGGAATAATAGTGCTATAACAGCATAGCATGATACTGTTAGTGCACACAAGGGGTTTATCTATTGTAATTGCTCCTGTCCTTAACGTCTTCTCTGGAAAGCTTAATTTAAAAAAGAATACAATACAATACTAATACAGCTACACAGCGTGCATTTCAAGAGCATTTTGGAAATTATTTCTACTTTACTTTTTAAAATGTGGTGTTTAATGCCTCAGCTCTGACCATTTAATTTTGCTGCACTTTCAAGGCAGTACTTCAACTACATTTCTATACCATTTATCAGTCCAGTTAAGCACTTCCTAAGCAGTTTACACTGTAAGCTAATTGTCCCCAACAAGCTGGGTACTTATTTTAGTGACCTTCAGAAGGATGACAGGCTGAGTCAATCTAGAGCCCTGGCTGGTATTGAACTCACAATCTTGTTGGTATTGAACTCACTGCACTACCAGGGCTTTGTACCTAACTGCTTTTCTAACTGCTTTCAACAGTTCATTTTGTTTTAACTTATATAATGTTATGCAGATGTTTAAATCCAGGTTTGTTGTCCTGATTTCACTTCCTAGTTTTTGTGGACATCCTTTTGATCAAATAGTTTCCCCCTCAAACCAGGTTATACTCAATATACTTTCCCACATTTGTTAGATGGCATTCTATATTTTTTTTTATTGGCTGACTAGGAGTGAGTCATCTGTTAAAAGTATAAATGGTTGATAGAGACATTTTTGGCATTACGTTTCATTTTCTTCCACTTAAATTGGTTTTTATCATAAATAGTTGTTTCCTGAACTTATTTTTGGTCAGAATTGTTTAGCGTTGCTGGATTTTAGGACACTCAGGCACATGTAATATAACCAATTTTTGATTCTACACATTTTCCGAGGCTTCTTGGAAAATAAAGTACCCTCTGGTTTTGGAAATTCTTCCTTCTTTTACTGCCTAACAGGCAGCTAAGTAAAATATGTTTATATGTTTTGTCACCTTTAGTAAGGAAGGGGATCTCAACATGCTGAGATGACATGTCAAAATAGTAACAGGGTCCACAGTCAACTTCGACAAAACTGTTGGTATATTGAGTTTTTGCAACAACAACAAAAAAATAGTTTGTGAGAAAAACATTTTTTTTAGAAAAGCATTTTTTGCACATAACCCAATGTCCTTTCCACAAACACAAAATTTTCAGTGCGATACTACTTTTTTTTTTTTTAACAAAAATATATCCAAAAATGTGGGGAAAATCCTTACATAACATACAAAGATTCATGTAATCTTACCCTGTGAGAGGAAAATTTGGAAATTCCTAGTTCTTTCCTGCAAGAATAGAATAACTAAAGATATGCATCTATACTACCTAGTGTAGAAAATTAATGTCCTTCTATTCCTAAATCCTTTCCCTATAATACATCATGGATTTCTATTTACTCTGAAAAATGGAAACTCAGGGCAACTACACTTTTCACCAGTACTTCCAACACACACATGAATGACATCTTTTGTGTGTGTGTGTGTGTGTTTTGCTGTAGCAAAACTACAACCAAGCTCAGAATCTGCAACTGATGGAAATGCAACATTATCATCTGTTCATTTAGTCACTCAATAACATTTTGAGGACCAATATATCAGGAGCTTCTTTTGAAAGCAAAACAGCCATGATGGTTAAAATAGTTTATTAGCAATAGATTTTTATACACATTTGATATTTATTGAAGTGCGCCTTCTTGCATATAATGAATGATAAGAAGTTCAATATGTGAATTTGAAGGGTTTGGCATCCACTGATTAAATGACATCTGTGACTTTTCAGAGTATTATTCAATGTACAACCTATATTCCAGAGACTCAAGTAGGAAAAAGTGAACAGAAAGGAAGAGAGCCATGATTCTCATTCACAATTCCATGTGGTGATTTTTTCCTAAAATTCTCTTTGCAATAAATATTTCTGAAGGAGAAAAAGGTACCAACTTATAAGTTCTATAGTACAAGCAAGTTCGCAATATTCACTGCTTACATCCAGAATCAGCTCTCAAAATAAAATGTGAATCAACTATTTTCTCCCTGTTTTTGCCTATGACAAATGGGACATCTGCAGCTTTTGATGTGTGGAAAGGAAATATAGGTATACCTCAGTCAGCGAAGTAGATGTATTCCTGTGCATTACATCTTTAACAGCAATTTGGTACCAGAGGTAAAATTACATGGAATAGGTAGGGAAGGAATAAGGACAGATTACTACAATTCAACAAAAAAGAAGAAAGCAGTTCAGCATGTTCCAGCTTTTTATTTAATACTTATAGTGGGTGTAAAAAGCTTTTGTAAAAAGCAGCTTTACTGTCAGAGGTTTTGTTAACTGAGACATGATTGTGTGTATTTTTATAGAAACATTTTCAATTACACTTAAAATGAAACCTATTCAGACAATTATTGTGGCCCTTTGTTACCTATAAAATAAGGGGAAGCAGTTGACCATGACCCCGTAGTAGTATATGAACTAGCCCTGAACATGGCAAGATATAAATTAATAAATAGAACTAAACTAAACTAAACATGTTTATGGTTTTCTTCAGAGTTAACTGAGGGCCAGTACAGACTGGCACAATACGCCAGCTTCCCAGCAGTGTGGGGGCATGGCATATGGATGCCAGAAGCCCTGACACTGCTCTGAAGCTGCCATCATACTGCCCTGCTGCCTACATGGGGGCTGATTTTTTGATGCTTGAGTGGCTTGGCGTTTAGACACTGAAAAGCTGCTGCGGTAGCGGAAAGGGCAGCTTTTCCCAGTGCAAAAAGGAGCAGTATTTTGCTGCTTCTTTTTGGGCCAGAAAAATGCTAGATCAGGGCCACAGCATGTGGTTGCTGCAGCCTTGATCCAGCAATCAAAGGGGCGCTGTCAAGCTGCCCTGTTAGAGTCATCTGTTTCGGCCCTATGTTCATCATACCTAGAAGTATTGATGCAGTCTCTCACTGTGAAATAGCAATATCTAGCAAACAGAAATTAATCAGACAGCAGTTTGTGGTAAACAGGAATCAGAACCAAATTTTCTAAGCTGTTAAAACACAAGATGCCAACACAGTTTTACTGTTGCCAAAGTCTAAACTGTTTTAAGTTGGCACCTCAATTATGGATCAGAGGCTACCACAGCTCTGAGTCATGTCTGGAATTTGTATAGCTATGATTGCTGTTGCAAATTAGTCACATGGTCAGAAAATATGTGTCATGAAGTCCATCGTATTTCTCTTTGTGAAGCCTTTACATAATTTTACTTGTCTGGTTTATGTAGCAAACTATCTGGAACTGATTAAACTGCAACACCCATTAGCTTTGCTCACTTGGAATCAAAAGTGACAGCTGTTTCTCACATAAATCAATATTTATTGTCAATAGAATTATTTTTTGGGACAAGAACTCTACTATTTCCCCAACTTTAAAATGAGTAGTAATTAGAAGGATTTCCCCATTGCATGAATGTTTAAACCAGGTAAAGTACAGATTTGTGTTATTCTAAACAAAACAAACAAACAAACAAAACAAGCAACAGGCTGTTTGCAAGATTATATAAAATTTAAGACACAGTGGGGAGGTCAATCTTTGGACTTGGTCAGATTTTGAATGAAGTATTGGATGTGAGGGCGATCTGGCTGCGACATCTGTCACCCCATTGATCGCCAGGGTTGATTCGGCTGATCTGGCTGGCTAGGCAGGTGTCCCCTTCCTCCCTCACCGCTCCATGTGAGTCCCTCCTGAAGCTGTGTGCTTGGTGGAAGAGGACGACCATCCCAGATAGAAGGAGTGTACTGTTCTTCGGTCAAGGGTATACGAATGAAGTATTGAATCAGCAGATGCAAAAAGATTTGGAAGAAGTCTAAATCTTCAGGAAGATTTGATAATTTTAAAGAAAGAATGACAGTTTATCTTGAAACATTTGTATTTCCCCCAAAATCCCAAAGTAAGGGAAACACAGGACTGAGGAGAAGTATAAGAAGGTAATATAATTTTGTGATTAACACTGCTGACATCTAATCTCAATGAATGATTTTACTTATTCTAACATGAGTGCTGAAGGGAAGAAATGTTCTATTACTTCACTGTAACTCCCTAACATATATCTTTCAAGAAAAAAATATCAGGATTCTGGACTAGGGATAACTCCTGCTGTGTCCAGTTTCAAACAAATTTCCCCAAAATATATGAAGGAGGGAAAAGGCAGGGGAATTGAATAATTTCACCTGCTGTATTTGAATACTCCTCTACCACAAAACAAAAGAAAGGAAAACAAAACAAAAACCACAGCTACTATCCTTCTGAAATTTGACACGTTTTTCAGTTTGGGCCACATCTATGCTGTTTGTCACTACCCTAACAACTGTGCAAAGTTCTTTAAACCTATTCAGCAGAAATTTGGCAGCCTTCACTACTTAGAAAGGCCATACACCCCTGCAAATTTCAGACAATTTAACAAACAATTTTTTAAAAGCCCTGTTACTGAGAAACACAAAGACATGGATTTCTGAAACTAGATTTGGATTCAGACCTGAGATGAAGTGTGCAGTTTCTAACACTTATCAGAGCCAAATTGGTCTATCTTCTGAATTATCAGAGGTGAATCCTATGGTAGGTACACCGCTCCAGGAAAAAGAAAAAAAGAAAAGAAAAAAAAGGAGAAAAAGCACTCCAAATTCTGTTTGACTCCCCCCAAAAACAGTTTACTATTCCATTGAAGGGACAATACCTTGTACTCCATCAAAAACCTTGAGTTGTGGGCTTCTCACTGTCATTCAAAACAGTTCATTTAGAAATGGCAGACAAATAATTGAAAATAAATCAGTGCAATTATTTTGAGATTAGAGCTAGTGATTTAATCTTTTGTGAACAAAGACAGAGACTGCAATACTATCCTAATCATGCCATTTAGTGTTCTAGTCAGCTGAAGCACATCAGACACTCAGTGTTCCTACAGGAGCATATACTGTGATATTGCTAAAAATATTACAGACACCACGGCATAGTTTCTGAATGAAGGTGGTGGAGCCTTAACAGCTGCCAAACTCCAAGGGGACTACTGCTGTTCAATGGCTTGGATGAAGAGAGAAGAGCAACTCAGATGAATGAAGAAGCAGTTGGCTTTGGCTATAAGGAGAAAAGAAATGAGTTGCTCTCCCAGCACTCCCTCGTTGTTTTTCCCCTTGCAGCTGAGATGACTCACTACTTCATTGTCTGAATTGTCTGTCACCCCCCCCCCCCAACTACTAAATAGCAACAGCAGCACCTTTCTGGCACTTTCTGGTGGTTGTGATGGGGCTGAACTGGATCCAAAGCACTAGTTTGTACCCCTGTTTATAAGAAGACATAGGTATGCATAAACCAGAATCAGAGAACCAGAATGACATAGTGGTTTGACTGTTGGAGTAGGACACTGGGAGACCAGGATTTGAATCCCTTCTGAGCTATGGAAACTCACTGGGTGACCTTGGGCAAGTTACACTCTCTCAGCCTCGGTGGGAGGCAAAAGCAACCCCCCCTGAACAAATTTTTCCAAGAAATCCCCATGATAGTTTTATATTAGGATCACCATAAATTGGAAATTACTTGAAGACATAACAACAACAAATGTAATTAACAGGATTCTGACCTATATACTGTATTATGAAATGACTGAAGGCAGAGGGAAAGTTCTTTTGAATGGCCACTTTCTGTTTAGAAAACCAGTAAATAAACTGGCTAGGCCAGTGGTACCCAAACTTTTTATGACTACTGCCTCCTTTTGTCGTGGGTGATGACCCTATCATTCCCCATGCATATTTCCTGATTTTAGATTACTGTTCAACTGCAAAATTAAAATAACTGCTAGGTCATAGGCAAGTGGTAAACACATAGCAATAGGAGCAATAGCAGCTTCATTTATATATCGCTTCATACTGAACTAAGCAGTATCTAAGTGGTTTACAACTGTAGGCTAATTGTCCCCAACTAGCTGGGTGCTCATTCTAGCAACCTCAGAAGGATGCAAACCTGAGTCGAGCTTGAGCCCTGGCTAGTATTGAACTCACAACTTTATGGTTTTTTGAGTGAGTGCCTGCAATACAGGCATTTAACCACTGTGCCACCAGATCTATTGTTAGGTAGATTATATTGTCCCTACAAATTGCTACCTAGCACAGAAAAAGGCTGCAATACTTTTATATTCAAGTAGGGTTTGGCCCAACGGAAATCGATCTGCATTTCTAATTGTTCAGCTACATATTATCTGTCTGTCTATCTTTCTGTCTGTTATAGACTGCATTAAAGCAATCTATTGTAAATTTGTAGGAAAATCCCTGCAAGGAATCTGAGCTTAATACAATTTCCCGACAAGCTAATCAAATAATTAGAATACACTTGTCAATACATTGTTATCTACCTGTATAATTATAATGTATAATATAACACACCAAAACCAAGAACTTCTTAAAACTGTGAGCCCTCTGAACACAAACTAGTTCTTTGTAGAGATTAGCATGCTGATGATACTAATCAGTACCAGATTGGCAGAGTAGCAAACATCTGTTTTAACATACTCCACATATTAATCTAAGGACAAGGATGACATTATTCTATTCTATGTGACTATATTTTTGTTTTACAAGTAGACATATCAGAATTACTTTTATACTGATGAATATTTTCTGCTGCAAAAAATGTTTCATAGTTCAAAATGAAAATTGCAGAACTCCATTCCTTTCATTACTGTTAACAAGCAAGCAGGTCTTCATTAATATGGAGCACTGTGTGATAACAAAAAATGAAAAAGCCTAGAAGAACTCAGTAGCTCTCTTCATAATGAGACAATGGGGAACTACACAATTTTTGAGACTGATGATGGTTTTGATTTAGGAATGTCAAACAGGCTGAGGTTAAGGCCTGGCTAGTGGACATAAAATGCCCACATATCATCCCTCAGTCTATAAAATTTACTAGTCTGGGTCATTAAGAAAGCTCCATAATGGCTCTGTTGAAAACTAGTGTTGCGTTGGTTCTCAGAATTCTGGTTAGAGGATCTTTGGGGTTTCCATCATGCCCAGAGAAACACATAAACTGGTAGTTCAGGAGAATATGATCTGTGTGAACAGCACCATCTGGTGTCAGAATAATACTAATACATAATGACTTATCAGCACTTTGATCACTTCAATCTCATTTCAGATGTGGTTCATTTCAAAGCAATAATATTGGGGATTTTAAATAATGGAACTTTTTTTTTTTTGAAAGAGCAATGGTCTGTGTGCTATTTTTTTTCTTTAGCATGCAAACTATTTTGATAACAATATCATAAAAGGAGTGTGGAAGCATTGTGGAATCTAGCCTTTACAGCAAATCTCTTTATCTTTTAAAGCAAAGATAGTGTCTATAAGTGCTTTTTTAAACATTGCATAATATGGTTGTAAAAATGTACACCACTGAAACTACCAAACAGTTGCAATGATTCTTAAACTGCACATTAGAGAGAAGTCATCAACAATTCCTTCTCCTTGTGGACAAGTTTCTATGGGTTTTAAGAATTCCTTCACCTACAAATGCTAAATTCATTACCATTTTTTTCTCTTTCAGTGCAAAAGAAAAGACTTAGTGATTTATTTTACAGCTTGTAATGAATTAGCGAGCAGGAAAGTAAATAATGCATGCTGAAAAGTTAGTAATTGGAGATGACAGTAATGACATTCCAGCATGTTCTGACTCATTTCAATTGCCTTAAAAAAAGAAGAAGAAGAAAATAACAAAAATAGTTTCAGAAGCAGGGAAATGTTTTGAGGAGAATGAGGTAGAGGAGCTTGGCTGATGCTCATTCCACTTGTAACCAATCTATTATTTAATTCATATGCTTTCTTTTAATGGCATTTTACACAGATGGCAAGATGAAAAGCAAACAAAGGTATCCCTTCATTCTAACACTCAGAGTGTGCACTTTGTTGAGAGTGCAGACTGCAACTGCAGAAATCTTTGATAATAGCCCCTGAAGAAGGCCAATTTGTGGCAAGGCCAAAATGTGTTGGGCTTTTAAGATAAGAAAGTTTGTGGGCCATCAACAGCATGTGGGGTCTTGTTTCCTTTATCTCTTCTACTCTTTATTATACCAACAAGAAGGAACAAAATTCATCACTTTACCATATGCTGGGTGCATGGGTTTAGAATTTAAACCCATGCACCCAGATGAAAGATCACTGGCACAAATGGTAAAAACCATTCTAGGGAAGAAAAGTGAGGTTAGAGTTACAGATCTGGATCTTACTTGCTTGCTATATTATGGAGAATGTAGCCACATGCCACTGGAGAACTAAGGTACAACAGGTGACATTTATTTAGGAAAAGTGAATGAAATGCATGAAATGATTGGAGCTGCTGAAGCTTCCAACCAGCAACCTGTGCTCTTTTCCAGACTACACCATTCAGTTCCTTTCTCATTTTCAATCCACAAACAAACCAACATAGTAGGCCCACTATATATATGCATACATACATATACATACATGTATATCCACCCTTGAATTATTTTGCAAGGTCCTTAGCCTTAACCACACAATGTTCCCCCACTCAAATTTTCTTTGCACTCTACAAGTCTTGGAATGATATCTTCCTCTTGTGAATGGCTGGTGCTGATTTGGCCAACTAAGGACTGGAACTTGATAAATGAATCAGTTCAATAAACTAGTTTATAGCTTAAAATCCTTAAACTCATAGCCAGTGAAATACTTGGCACATTCCCATCACTCTGTTTTACTCTATAGATGGGTTTTGTACTAATCAGCTCCAGAAGACTTACCTATTAATAGGCAAACACAGGAAGCAAAAAAGGCCAGTATTTTGCAAAAGTTTAGCATGGTGACAGCTCTGCAGACATGCCCTCCATATTCTAAAACTGTCTGCCCAACAAATGTAGGAACTCTATTTCCTGTTAGAACTTTTGAATGGCTTTAAGACCCTGTTTTTAAAAGCTGCTGTTTTATTTATATTGGCTTTCCCCCTCCTTTCATGAGTGGACATGTTTCTGAGTGGTGATCTCTTTTTGTTTTAGGAGGGTGGCTTTTTATGCAGGTGTTTTAAAACCATTCTGGACTGGTAACTGAATGACAGCAGGAATTCTGGAGATTCTGATAAATGTTTTTGTTGTCCAGAAAAATAGTTAGTCCTCCCTGCTGACTGGGCACTTGCCCACCTGCTTTGAAAAAGATCCCTCCTGACTTGTTCCCACTCTGACCATTTGAGCCTTGCTTAGAGAGCACAGTAAGATATCAAGCTTGAACTCAAAGTTACTGCTTTGCTGCTTAAAGCTTTGCTAACTGTAGTTCCTTTCTTTTTTAAAAAAAAGATTTTACCTGTTAATACTTATTTTAGCAAAGACAATGTAAATAATGAAATAATGAGAGTTCTTACCATAATTTATTTAAGACCTATCTGATACACACATACACACACAAACACCTATCATATATATATATATTCCTATATTCTTAAATTCATATATATCCTTGAATTAACTATTCTCTTCCTAAACCCAAATAAGCTGTAGATTTAATTGGGAGAGGCAGCGATGATTTCTTTTCACACTAGTCTCTCCCTTCAAGAATAAAATCTCAAGCATCTTTTCACAAGATCAACAACACTGCAATTCAGCTTTTGCTAGCGAACCTTTTAATTTTTTTATAAGGAACAAAAGATTACCATTCACTGGGACAGCTTCTAGCCTGTAACACTAAATAAGGTAGTACCACTCTGGTCTTTTTTAATTATTAAAGGTCTTTTAAGTTAAACTGAAAAGGGTATTCAGTGCAGAGAGCTACAAGATGGAAAGGTACAAAATCAAAGACTTGCCTGCAGGCACCAAGGGCCCTTGTTACAGCAGCTCTTTTTTCTCTCATACAATTAGAATACTTGCCTGAGCTTGATAAGATTTCAGTGTATTTGGCATTTCTTTCTATTTTATATTTCTATCCCATGACGGGAGGCCACTATTCAAGTGGAATGAGCAAGGCTAATTTGTTCACATCCTAAGAGGACTGAGTTGCTAGATGTCCCTTGTGATAAACTGTTATGCATTAGAATTCTTCACCTTGCATGAGGTTATAATTGTTACAATGGGAAAAGGACATTGCTCAGATTGTTAGACAGGGAGGGAACTTACTTCATTTGTGTGTGCTCTGAAGAAGATGGGATTTTTTTTCAAGTGGAGATGGGAGGGAAATGGGGATGTTAAAGGAACCAGAGAATTTATTTTATTAAAATTCAAATAGAAAGATTATGACCTTCTGTGGAACACTATTCCGACATGTAATAAAATAGGCTTATTTTTGTACCACTTGCAATACTTATCTGCTGGAGAATATTCAATATTGTTATATTCCTAATCAAAATACAGTAGGTTGTACACATGGGACATAAGAAAAGTATAGAATTTTCAGCCCCCAAAGATAGATATGTCTAAATTATCATGTTATTATTTCTGGCAGCTCTTTGTACTTTTTTAAGATCAATGCACACTACTATGGCCAATTTGCTGCTGTTGGTGTGTGGCCTGTTTTTTGTTTTTTTCAGAAAAAGAGAAGGAAAGCCTTACAGAGCATTAGTTCCATCTGAAAACAGAGGGTCAAATCCTGCTGTCTCAAAAGAAACAAAGTTCTTCCACCTTTAAAGAAGGCAATTGCAGAAAAGCACAACTGCATATATAACGGCAGTTTCTTCTTTCCTTTCTTCCTAACTTCCCTTGCTTCCCACCACAAGTACAAAAGATCAGGTACATACCTGTTCCATCTTGTAGTTACTGCTATGGAAGCACTGATACCCCTGTGATCTGAGCATGGAGTGGCACATCCCAAAATGGCAGGGTGAGGTTCCCCACACTTAGACAAGAAGCTTGTATGGATGCCTTCTACTACAATTTTGGTTGTAGTCACAGAAACAGGAATGTTAAAATTTGCTGCATAGAAACACCTTGAGATACAAAGAATAGTAAGCTGTCTGTGTTCAACTGAAGGGAAAGAAATACACATAATGAGAACCATTAGCGCATCAAAATATTGACTCACTAAAGGTTTTTGCCAGATATGGATGAGAGCACGGTTGCCAACTGCCAGCTTATTTAATGCACGGAGGGAATGTGTGTATGTATTATGAAGGTGCTGTCTATGAAATGAGTAAATTGAAATGATTGTCAGTATGAACTGTAGTTATACCCTGCCATCTGTGGAAATGATCTTAACTGATATTTGAAACAAGTTGCCTAAACAAAAGGAAACATGGGAAATGCGTGCACGTATCAGTAACTACTACTGAAAATACACCTGACATGCTTTTGTTCCTGTATAAATTTTCAGTGGCGATCAAACTTGTCAGTACAGTACTAGTAAAATAGCAGAACCAGGAAAATGTCTTTAGCAGTAAACATTTCCAAGAATATGCTTAGGTTCAGTTATATTTACAGCCAAATACTAATGGGTAAAAAGACAGAGGCCAAGACTAGATAGATCATGGAGGATAATGTCTTCATATAGACATGATACTTAGAATGCCATCATGTTGTGGAAGGAATCTTTTCCCCAAATCATACAGATTTTCAGTTGACCCATCAGTAAATTATGCATCAAAATATACAGTGGTCAGGAGAACCTAAAATTGAATTCACACAGGAAAAGGAATACAACCATTCCAACCTGAAACAGGTACCAGCATACTTTCATGTGTGCTCTGAAATGCTCAGGCTTGGAATGTTCTTTTGTAGATATGTCATTTCATTGCATGAATATGCACAATGAATACTATTGTCAAAATTGTCTTTAGGGGAAACAGCAATATTCTCCCCACCAAAACAAGCACAAGACAATCAACTGGGGGGAAAAGTATGAAATAATATATTTGATATATCTTGATTCTGGTAAAGTATTCATTCTGAATAGAGGATCTGCTGTCTAAAAACAGCTCTGCAGACCTTTCTCCATCTCATTATTTGTTGTTTATACTTGTTTATATGATTTTTATTAGTTTTCTAGTGATATTCAAACAAACTATACTAAAATAAAATAGTAAACCCTTCAACTGTCCCAATTACCTGGTATAGTCCAAATTCATCCTTTGCCATTCCCCCTCTTCGGGCACTTTTAAAATTCCAATTTTTGTTTCCTCATCCTATTTCCTCCATTGTTCTCAGCTTACTTCAATGGCTGTTAACTCAGTTCAAAGTGCAACAACAACAACAACAACAACAATAATTGTTTATTTATATTCCGCCCCTGAGTTTGCATTTGATTAAGTGTAGGACACAGAAAAGGAGAAGGCAGAATCTTGTCCCTCTTTTTAGACTCAGGTAAAATTGGACTGTTGTAGGCTCTCCTAGCTTTATATTCTTCCTCAGTAATTTTTGCCATTTTGACCACACTCACTAATAACTTTTGCCATCTTGACCACATGCTGCTTGGCTTCACCTATCCCAGTTTTCTCCTGCGAAATGTTGGATGGTATGTAATAATAATGCAGAAAACACATGGAAGGAAAATCAAGGTATCTATTTTTTTTAATATATGCAGTAGATAGTTTTGTAGAGTTAGCTGTACAGATAATGTGTGAAAATAAAATAAAATGGCATCGCCATTACTTTGTCTAAGTAATTCTGCTACTAAATCCATTTTCCCACAAGTACAATATAGCCAGTATACAATATCAGCAAAAGCAGCACACTGCTATCTGGATTAAGCCAATTATCATGTTAAAACAACAACCACGTTGAAATCAATTTTAAAATAGATTAGATAAAGAAGATACAACCCCTCTGCCCAATAAAAGCCACTTTTTCACCAGTCAGTCAATTGCCAAAAGCCAGGAACAAGGCCAGCTTGTTCTTTTTTGGAAGCACATGCCACACCTTTGGTACAGCCACGGAGAAGGTCTTCTCCCTTTTTTTCAACACTTCTATTGGTGAAGGTGGGGTAGAGACAAAGACCTCTTCAAAAGAGCTTAAAATCTGCCTAGAGTCATAGTGGTCAATATGGCTTTATGACTAGACACAACATACAGCTTGTATGTTTATTTGTCATTAACAACGGAGATTATCACACGGAAGGAGAAGGATGGGAGCAAAGCAGATTGCTACCGTCCCATTTACATGATAAGGGGAAAGATTATCACACACAGCATGCTTCTCCCATCAGTGAAGCGTAATGGCCCCATCATTTGATATTAATGGGACTCCCATTAATATCAAATGATGGGGCCATTACACTTCACTGACAGCAGAAAGACGGGAGAAGCACACTGTGTGTGATAATCTTTGCCTCGATCACCAAATGGGATGTGAGCAATACGCTTTGCTCCTGTCCTTCTCCCTCCGTATGATAATCTCTACAATGTATTTTATTTATTTATTTATTTATTTATTTATTTTCTATGCTGCCTTTCTCCCAAAAAAAGGGCCCAAGGCAGCTCACAATATAAAAACACATTAAAACAAATTTTAAATGACAATTAAAATAACCAAATTAAAGCGTTACAGAATTAAAATTTAAAACATACAAAAATTAAAAACATAATCTAAAACAACTCCCCCAAATAAAGCCACCCTTACATGGTTTTAAAATGCCTACCTGCATAAAAATGATTTAGCTGCCGCTGAAAGGCCAGCAGGGAGGAGGCCAGCCTAGATTCTCATGGGAGGGATTTCCAGAGGGTGGGAGCAGCTACCGAGAAGTCTCTCTTGTGCTCTCATCAAACTAGCCTGGGATGGTGGTGGGTCCTTCTCCTGCAGTTCTAAGGACTCTAACTGGGTTGTATGGGAAGATACTGTCTCAAATAGTCTGGTCCTAAGCCATGTAGGGCTTTATAGGTCATGACCAGCACTTGAATTTTGCCTGGAAACAAACTGGTAGCCAGCAAAACTGTTTCAATAAGGGAGCTCTGGCTGTGGCATTTTGAATCTGTTGAAGTTTCCAAACAGTTTCCAAAGGTAGTCCCATGTAGGGTATGTTACTGTAGTCCAAATGGGATGTAATCAAGGCATATGTCACTATAGCTAGATCTGACGTCTCAAGGAACCAGTGCTGTTGGTGCACTAGTTTTAACTGTGCAAATGCACTCCTGGCCACTGCTGAAACCTGGATCTCTAGGCTCAGAGTGGAGACCAAGAGGACACCTAAGCTGCGAACATGAGATTTCAGGGGGAGTACAATTCCATCCAGCACAAGCAAAGTCCCAGTTCCCTGATCTGCCTTACAACTGACCAGGAGCACTTCTGTCTTGTCTAGATTAATCTTCAATTTGTTTGTACTCATCCAGTTCATTACTGAAAGCAGACACTGGTTCAGCACAGAGGCAGCTTCATTGGAATCAGACGGAAAGATAGAGCTGGGTGTCATCTGCATACTGGTGACACCTCACCCCAAAGCTCTGGATGACCTCTCCTAGCAGTTTCATATAGATGTTAAATAACATGAGACAAAACAGAACCCTATAGGACTCCACAGGCCAAGGAGTCAAACAGGAATCCCTCAACACCACCTTCTGGGTTTACCCCTCCAGAAAAGACTGGAACCACTGCATAACAGTGTCCCCAAGTCCCATTTCAGAAAGGCCGCTCAGAAACATAGCATGATTGGTATTGAAAGCCGCTGAGAGGTCTAGCAGGACCAACAGGGACACACTCCCTCTGTCCATTTCCCTGCATAGGTCATCTACCAAGGTGACCAAAGCTGTTTCCACACCATAGCCAGGTCTGAAGCCATATTGAAATAGATCTAGATGATACATTTCATCCAGAAACCCCTGGAGTTGGTAGGCCACTCCAGCACCTTAACCAAGAATAGAATGTTAGAAAACATTTTGAATTGTTCCCTGAGATGGAATAATACACTCATCTAAGTGGGAAAGATGATTCTGTTTCACATACAGACCTCATGATCTGACCTCTATAAATCTGTGAAATTACAAGTAGAGGTATATAATCCTTTCAGAAATCTCTAAGCAGATGTATGTATGCAGAAAATAAGGGTATTTATGCCAATTCATTCATTGGTTTTCTGCACTCCACAGCCGTAAGACAATTCGAAATTAGTTCACATTATAAGAATTAGGATGTACTAAAAAGACAGGGTAATCTAGGAAAAATATGGAAAGGATTTGCTATATGTTTGAATATGTGATATGAAAGAAGTAATGTTCTCCCCAATCTGTTATTACTCTGTGTAAATATCCCTGATTTCTGAGTTTCCTAAGGCAGATGAACATGGAATGGAGATGCAGAAGAAAAACAATTAGACAATGGCAGTTACCACATGGATTCCTAAGTTGCCTATGCGTGTAATGGTCATTCTGGTAGCCTGAAACGTCATATGTGATTGGAGGACATTCATTCCACCTCAATGTCCCAGAAAAAAACCAGTGAGAGTGTTTGGACCACCCAATAGACAAAAGGGATAGTCAGACCATCAAGAAGGATGGCAGTGCCTTCTCTGGCCAGTGGATGGGGCCTAACTGCCCTTCTTTCCATCATATGCTTGCATTTGCTCTCTCTCTATTTGGGGACATGCTGGTCTCCTCCTTGCCATTATGTTACCTGGGAGGCAAGGGTTACTTTTTAGTTTCTTTCCCTGACAGAAAAGGACAGAATGTGTTGCTTTCCAAACTGAGTACAATAGGTTATTACAATTACGCCATTTGATTACAGTACTAGAACAAAAGCTACTACAAATTATAAAATGCACTGCAATTGCTTTGACTGTCACACAATCTCAGTTCAACATCTTCCGTTGCCAAAGAGAGGGAAGAGAGTCAAGCAAATGTTCAACTATGCATAAGTGCTGATAATTTTGCATACAACTTACCGACTGGAGTCTCTCAGTGTGCTCCTGAGGTATGATCTAGCAAGATAACTTACAATGAAATAATTATAAGAAAGCTGTTGCCTGCATAAATTCCTATTTACTTAGAAGTCAGCAGGCAACCTCCAAAATTCAAATGTACACATCCGTGAACACATAATGTGTGGTGAGGATCAGAATCAAATCAAAGCTCTAAGACTCAGTATCAGGAATGGCTAACATGCTGGTATGCTCTCTGAGTCTGTTTATCCACCAAAGTTGGGAAGAACACGTGTGAATAATCCAGTCCCCCAATGAAATGTAATGTAATAGCTTTTGGTTTGGGGGTGAAAGTTTTACATGGAATTATGTCTGCTGCCGATAGCAAGATATTTTGTTAACATTCTAATGCTTCTATAGTCTGGCTTTACATATTTTGCAGTTACTTTTCTGCAAAGTAGCAAATGAATAAAATAGATGTGATTATTAAAACAAAGGCTTTCTAAATTATTAGAGCCCTGTAAAAAGTTTAAGAGCGAAATGAAATATGGATGCTCATGGGTTGTTTTTTTTAGTTCTTTAATTAGAGCAATACATGTACCCATACACCAGCATACCATTTGGGGTACAATACCAGATTAATTTGGGGTTTAATACCTTGCAGTAATAGAATTCCACTGTATAATTAATGGGGATATTATTTAATGCAGGTATCAGATGATTTTATAGTTCAAAATGGGAGAAAAGAAAGCAACATTAATAAAAATGGAAATGAATTATATATCCAGGTTTATGGTAGTCAAAAAGATGTTTGCTTTATAAGGTAAGTGATGTACCTACCTAATCTTATTGTTAGACCCACTGAATCAATTGGCTTTGCCTACATTATTTAAGAGTTAAGGCTAAGGCTTTACTTTAGTTGTGATCAACCAAAAAGATTCCAAGGGGAGGGGGAAAGAAATCTTTGTTAATTCCTAATGTCCACAAATTGTCCCCCCCACCCAGGCTCATAGAAAGTTAAAAAAAAACACCCAACAATACATCATTGGTTAAATATTTTGCCTGTCTCCTTCCCAAAGCATACTATGCAGCATTATCAGATGTAAAGGAGATCATAATGCATTATTAGATGCATAGCCAAGTTTTATAAAGACTCAGCATTGAAAGAAACCCCTGATTTGAGGTCCCACAAACAGTTTGAATTATCTGATGTACAAATTTTGTATCAGCAAACTATTATGCTAGATGTTATACAACATATCTTTATCAACATGTATGTCTGTGTATGTTAGATATTGAGAACTGAATATGTAGTTCAAGATGGGTTAGAAATGAATGAGTGTCTTGGTAAACCACTTGCCAAAGAGCATGAACAGAAGGATTCCAGTGCACTAACCTAAATAAGCTACCTCACTGGCCATTATGGGAAACAGGGTTCTAGACTGCAATCTTTTCATGTTCTTGTATTTCAAGGCTAACTAAGACATTTTGCTGCCTGAGAAGCAGCAGGCAATGTTTTGCAGATAGGAATATAATACCCAAGGAGTTTAGTCTTCAATACTAGCTGAATTGTGTTTGTAAATGAGATAGAAAGTTCCACATTTGTATTTGCCCATCTCTGTCAATACAAATACAAATTAAACAAATAACAAATTAAATAAGTAAAATTTATTGCATGATACTCCAGATCTGTTGTTTGTGGCAAATGCCTTATCTTTCCTAACACAGAGCCAGCCTTGATATGTTGGTGGATGAAATGGGGTGGAGAGGAGACTAATTTACACATATACTCCCAATATGTCATGACACAGCCCAGCATGATATAAGATTTGGAGCATCATAATTGTCTTTGATATTCAACTCTTTGGTAAGCAACTGCTCAGTTTCAACTTCTTTAACAGTTAATTCCAAAAGGAAGTGACATCAAAGTTCAAATCACATTAGAAGCACATGTTTCTTCACTTGGGACACCTATTGCTAAGTCCCTGATAAGGTCCAAGGTTATGATTTCTCATATTCAGTGGCAGACCAGCAGGGTGAGTAGTTACCAAACTGAGATAACTGAATAATAAATAATAAAACTTTTATTTATATCCCACCTCTCTGTTGATGACAACCGAGGTGGCTTACAAGTTAAAACTTACATACAGTCCCAAATTCTCAATCTCACCCTCCCCTTAACACATCAATTAAACTGTAACAATTTAAAATCATACATTAAAACAACATCAAACAACATTTGGCAAAGAATCTGGTCAGAATCCTAAGGACAAAGGGAACCACTTCTGACCAGCAGACCTGAAAAGAGGGATGTCCTTTCCCTTGAAGTTCCCTCAGCATCCTCAAAATCTACTCCATATAATGGAAAGTCCTTTGGAGCCATTTTTGGGAAGCAGGGCGAGAAAGGCTTCAGGGGATAGAGGAGAAGAAACAAGACTTGTTGTACTTAGTGGGTATATTTTAACACCATACTAGGATGATGTAAGTACAGTTGGCCCTCCTTATCCACAGATTTTTTTTTTATCCACAGATTTGAGCATACATAGCTTGAAAATATTTCCAACAAGTATAAATTCCAAATAGCAAACCTTGATTTTCCATTTTATATGTGGGGCACCATTTTGTTGTGCCATTATATTTAATGGGACTGGAGCATATACGGATTGTGTTATCCATGGAGGGTCCTGGAACCAAACCGCAGCGGATAACAAGGGCCTACTGTATAGATTATTTCAATCAAGGTGAAACTCTTCCTGTGGCTCAATTTCTGGAAATTAAAATACAGTGGGCCCTTCCCTTACACAGGGAATCCATTCCGGACACACACACACCCCTCACATAAGGGGAAAAACATGTATGCTCAAGCCCCATTAGAAGTAATGAGGCTTATGGCTGCAGCACAGCGTGGCATGGCGTGGGCACATGCCCCATTACTTCTTCCAGGACATGCCAGGGTTTTTTCTGGTGTGGCACACTGTACACTTCTACACTGTCTTTAAATTTTATCATTACTTTGTTCTTCCATTTTCCCTTGTATTCCTCCTTAGTTTGCAATGCAAGCAAAATAGAGGTGAAAAGTGGCCAAGTTCCCATCCTAAAGGGGATGTAGAATTCTGGTAGGCTGGTCAGCCTAAAAGTCAAAATGTTCTCTGTAGGGCATAACATTTTAGAAATTGATACTTCTGGAAGGAGGGATAATTTTTGCTTCCATTGCATGTATCCATCTTTTGTAAAAGAATTATGGCAGATAAGAAAGTAAGTAAAGTCATCTCCTAGAAAAAATATTCAAAATAAGGTTCTCTGTCCTACCAGTACTTAAAATTAGATGCATATATAAATGGCCAAGCCCAAAATAATACTGTTCTTCTTTTTCTTTTTTCCTCATGCTATATCAGATTCATTGTTAAATTCTCTTTTTTAAATATATAGCCTGAGGCACAGGGGAAGAGCTACATTGTTAAGATACATTATCTAAAATATATTGCCTAACTGTACCTATTTCAGACAGCGTAGTTGAGAAATTCCAAAAAGTATTGACACAATAGTATAATGTGGTGCTTTTCTTACTGAAACAGTTTGTAAAATATTTAAATCATGTGAGTTTCTACCTGAAAAACTGTAGTTTTTAAGATCTCTCTAGTTTTTTTCCCATAAGAGTCAAACCTAGTTAAGCAAACTTATGTAGTATTTATCCAAAGCTAGCCTAAAATTTTAGTCCAAGAGTGTGTCTGCCCTACAGAATTATAGCATTTTGATGTCACTTTTGACACTCAGGGCTCCATCCTATAGAATCCTGGGATTCTAGTTTGAGGAGGTCCTGAGAACTTTCTGCTTGTGACCTGAAGTGTTCAAGAGCTCTGCAGCAGAGTTTCAAGGATTTCACCAAATTTGATATTTTGCAGGATGGAGTCATGGCAGTTGAAGTGCTATCAGATTGCTGTAACAAATTGTCTACACATTTCAAGTGTAAATGCAAGTGCATTACTGATATATTGTGCATTATAACAATCCTGCAACTGCTTACTGTCATGAAAACAGATAGATTTCTATATCAGACATCTTATACAGGATGCAGCCTTGCTAGGCAGGTAACAAGGCTTGCCCTTGGCTATTATTTAGCCTGACCACAGGGCTTTCTACAAACAGCAAAGGCTTTATAAGTGTCAGCTCATGGCTAAATCAATGTTTATGCATGATGTACCTTTGAATAGCAAACACTTGCTGCCTGCAAGCTAAACAATGTTTTTATCTGTTTGCCTATTTCTGGCCCTTCAGCCACAGCACAGGGTGTTGCAAATCGTATTTAGTAACAATTATCTGCTGGCACTTCATGAACAGGAAAGTAGTGTGATTAATGAAAAGTGACACACCAAGATTACTTCACTATGCCAGTCTTCTTGGTGAATTGGCAACTCTGTTGAACCAAAGCATGACCTTTGTTACCTTTAGTGGGGTCAATGTAAATGCTAAGTGTTTAGAAGATTAGCTTCTACAAATGTCCCAATATTATTTGATGAAGCTGTCACTAATGAACTGCAGGTAGCCAATTAAATATAATGATTCAATTTTCCTTTTGCTCAAAAAAGGTTGTGTAAAAAACATTTGCAATACTTCTTAAAAATTGTTAACGTATAAAGAAACAGTGACCCTGGACTCCTAGTGCAGTGTGATTTTAAAATACACTGATAATTAAGGGTTCAGGAACCTTTCATATCTGTCCAGATTTGTTATACATCATTTTTGTCCCCTTTTCCCAGTTCACAGTTGATGCTTTTGCTCTGCAGATGTAACACGTACATACATTTTCATTCCAGTACAACACCATTGCTTGCAACATCTTGCAACTTGCAGCTAAGGTAGCTACTGATTTTATTACTAGCCCTGAAGTTTTAAGTAACTTTATTGTAGCTGTAGTAGCAACAGATTGCTTGTCACAAAGCGGTGAGATAATGTAGCATAAAACAAAAGAGAATACGTGGGCAGAATAAATATGTCTTATAAGTGGAATGTTTTCATCTGGAAATGTTCTGGGAAGTCCCTCTCTTCTTGCCCTTAAAAGGACAGAAATGTAAGTTAAATAAATCTGAGAAGAGTGTAGCAATTTTGGTTTCAGGTAAAGGGTGTGTTTGTACCATAGACATCAGCACACATATTGTATAACTACAGGCATGAAGAAATAACATCGATTACCAGTTTAAGCTGAACAGACAATTGGCTTCTAAAAACAGTAAATTTTTACTCAGATGTCGGTTTGTCTTGTGATGGCTTTGTGTGCTTTATGAACAACGGAGTAGAAAAGTACAGGGAGACAATTAATTATTGGCTCCAAGACCCACAATCCAGCTTTGCCCATGAGCTTGGAAAATTGCTTAAAAATTAAACGTAATGATATGTTGAAACTATTGTGAGTCCCATAGTGCCATCTTTATACTAATCAGTTATGGATGGCTTCAGCATGTCATCATATTCATTTTTCTTAAAAGTTACTTTGCCATTATGTGATAAATTATTCAATGTATCTAAAAGGATGCCAGTTGTCCCCAAACCAAAGTTGAATTAATCAGTTTTAATCTTCCACCTTGTCTAAATCTGCCCTATCGCTGATAAGGGAAACTCATATAATTGGGAAAGAAACATTTTTTCTTTCAGTGGAGAGAGTATCCTTCTCATGTCAATTTTCAACCACAGAAAGTATTTGTGACTTGGCCTGCCCTTCATTGATTCGGATAACTTATGGGACAATAAGTAAAGTAAAAAACCATTGTTGCCGCACTGTTACCAAATTATTTCATTTCCAGTTTATGGCTGAAATCCAAGCTCAATCATAAGTGGTTGTCTGCTGAAATCAGTGGGACTTTAATCAGCCATGTGAGCTTCCATTTTTCTTTGTCTCAGTTCTCAGTTCATGCCTTCATATTTCCACAACAGTTGTGAGTTTAAAAAAATCTGGCTCAAAATTGATATGGTTTATAATCTAAATTGCTCTTAATGTGCATGCACTTGTCTACTGCATGCATTTTTATACACAATTTCACCTTATATAATGCATTTTATACACCTGTCTCTAAAATATACACATTTTTGTGCACACTTTCTCCCTAGTATACTTGTATGTAAATTTTGCTAGGAGCATTGCATCACAAACTTCAGAGACATGTGAACACAAAAGAATGAATATGTTCCAGGTTGTATTCATTAAGGGAAATAAAAAACTGGTAAATTGATGTGAACATGAGAACTGGGAGGAAAATTCCCCACCCTTACTTATGGTTTTCTTAAACCCATTGATTTCACTGGGTGTGCTTGAGCCAAGCCTTTCTAATTTTCCATAAGTGGCTGCAGTGGATTGCTATGTGAGAGCAAGTATATGCACTGTTTGCCATGCATGGCAAAAATTTATCTCAAGCATGTAGGCAAACATTGTTCTCAGATACAGAAAGATATAACTTAATGGAATCATGTGACATATTGAATCCGGCTTCCAAGAAAAACCATTGGTTGGTGATCTTTTCTGATAGAATATAATTAAAACAAACAAGTGAGAAGACATGGATGAGTCATGGAAGGAACTTGTTCATTTATTTTAAAAAACCCCAACAGTTTATAATTGTTTAAAACAATTTCATATTGTAAGCTTACAACTTTCAAAGGTCAAACTTCAGAGCTGGATTGATAATAAAAATCAGTTGTGTATGGAAAACACTTATTCAACAATTACTTCTCTTTGAATATGTTTACGAAGTATATGCCTTGATTATAAATACAATCACTTACTTCTAAATGCTTTTCAGCAATTTCTGCATAATGGTTCCAAAGGAGCCCATAAAATGTAGTAAATCATAAAATTCATTTTGCTTTGCATCAGGTCATTTATCCACTCCACGACTAATCACCTCATTTCAAAATTCAATAAACCTAAATAGTTAGATTTATAATGCTTTGTCACAACTGAAAAGGGAATATCAACAACGTGCAATTAGAAGGCGATTACAACTTAAAGACAAGCACCTAGTTGAAAACAATTAAAAACACTCTGCAACAATAATGATATCCATAGTGTTAGCAAATAAAACAAATTAAAACTGATTTAATTTCCGCTTTGAGAGATAGAAGAAAACACTAAAAAGCTTTACTTCAGCCACTTAGAACCCCAAAATTACTTTGAAGTGAAACTGAAAAGCCAGACAATGAGGGGTTTCAAAATATTCTTATTTGCATTGCAGTGAACATCTAGGATATTTTAAAAAAAATAAGTTGCTGAGTGCCTTTTGTTGTTCTTTAGGAAAATAAATTAGGGGAGGAATTTATATAATAAAAGATAACAGTCTACTATTTCAATACAGATTATGAAACTGCCTCTATCCTAGAAACTGAATCCAAGATAGTTCTAAACTTTTTGTGTGAACTTGCTAGCCATTTAGAATTCATTTCCCCTTAACTGTGATTCATTTAGACTGCTTTATTTTAAAAGCACTCTGTTACCATACTGCCGTGGTTTAACACCGAATGCACCAAGCATAATCCAGAGATTTACTATTGATTTACAAATGCGATGTGTGAAATGTACTTTGATCTTACTAGAAAATAAAATATCAGGCTGATTTGTTTGCATATATAAATGACATTTTACCATTTACTGGTTGTTTAAATCAGCAGCTATTTTTCTGGTACTTTTACAGCAGTGCTGGCTCTCCCATATGGCTTTTAAATCCCACTTTCCATGAATACATCAGTGGAGGAAAAGACAAAGCAAACAGCATGTACTGCAAAGTATTCAACATTTAGCACAAATAGGGCTAGGAATGAAGCACACAGTGTCTTTGAAAAGACCTAAAAGAGCATCAGATCGGCAGTGTTACTAAAGGTCTGTGAGTCTCAGTTGCCCCCTTAATTAAATTCTTAGAAGTAATCAGACGCAAGATGACAAATGGTAAGAAGAGAACATATCAGTGCTGAATAATTTTATCATTTATTCCTATAACTGTCAATTCACGAAGGACTATTTTTTTAATACATCACCTAAATCACAGAAGCTGGTACCATTTTGGGTGATTCATGTTAGCCTACTTACATGACTTACAGCTAAATTATTTCCGTCCTTTTTCTTGGTTTGCTTTTACATGATTAATCTGTGATTTGAATGAACAAAGCTTTCAAGAGGAGTATAGATCACTGTTGCTACACTATGTCCCTTATAATATTTGTAACAATTTCTTAATGTTTTCAGAGCAACAATTACTACTTTAAAGAACATGGTTAAAACATAAAGTCATTTATGAATTTCTTTTTTGTTTCTTCTGATTATTACACTTGTCAAGAGCGCAATGACGACAACGATTCTTTCAAAACAGACTGCCATACCCACAATGATTTACGTGTTCAATACATCTTCAACTATATTATCATTCTTTTTTTTTTTTATGGAGCAAAAGTAGTAAATTTTCTAAGTTTTCCTTTAAATTGTCTTTTGCAGACTTTGAAATGTTTCTATCTAAATTTGGATATCATAACCTGAATTTTTTATTCTGCAGTACTAGGAACCTGATATATCAAACTGTCTTTAATGATATCCATCAAATAGGATGACATTTCATTTGGGACATCCGGTGAAAATGAAGGAACGTGCAAGGTAACATTAAATCTTTAGACTGTAGTTTATGACAAAAGGTGGCAGGTTTATCAGAGCTCACATCAGGTACTTGTACCTTACATCAATCTATCGTTTTGATATCCTGCTTAATAGATCTTGCTTTAGTATATCACAAGAGGTAATCAAGATGTTCTACCGCTTTATTTGAATTCATGCTCCTTGTGAATTATGATATACTACATGGGTTATTACGTCTCCTTTTTTGTACATAGCAAATAATATATTAGTACATAAATACCACAAATTGCTTCAAGTGCACATGCATTTATTGATAGTTGATGCTGTTCCTCTCCAAGTGCACATAAACAGTGCTGGCGGTATGATGAGGCCCAAATCATTTCATAAGAGTAAAGTAGGAAATAAATATTATTGTGTTTTGTGTATGATGCAGTACGCTACTTTTTCTTAAAAGCAAATAACTAAATAAATGAATGAATTAAATGAACTAAATAAATATGCAAATGTGTTTTTCTTACACTAGTCTGTTGTGAGGTTAGCACTCAGGTAGTACAGGCAGCTACAAAAAGTAGTTCTAAGAAATGATGTAGCTATTTATATACCTGCAGAAAACCATGCAATAAAAGAATCTGCAACTTTGGATTCAAAAGTGTCTAGTGTCATATGAGCTGATTTGTATAACCATCTAGGTTCAATAACTAGCTTAGGTCTCATTGATTTTGGTGTCTGTTCTAAGTATAAGTCTGGATTAAAATTTGAATGAATTTGGCCACAAACTGCCATATTTTTTGAAATGTCATAACACAATAAAGAGTTTTTATATTAATGTTCATGCCCTGTTATATCAGTAAATGCCTGAAGTCATTGATTTTTCCACTTGAGATTATCATATTTTGTGTGCTGTTGTGCAAAATGAAGTTAGTGTAAATAAACACATCTGTGTACATATATATCACATACCTGGCTTGTCTCTTGTCTAGCAGACTGTTAAAACCTGTAAAGTCTTGTTATTGCTGTTTCATATTGCTGTTCCCTAAAGATTCGCTGGGGTTAGGGGCACAGGATCCCCATGAATATGGAAAAACTGGAGACAACAAAAACATTATTTTACCAGAGAGAAGATGTCTCTAGGAATCTCTAGGTCCTCCAGTGCAACTCTTTGGTCAACATCTGCCAGACATTGACCATAGAATTGCACATGAGAAGGTACAAATGCCTAGTGGAGTGTTCTCTCTAGGAATCTCTAGGTCCTTCAGTGTGGCTTTTGGTTAAAGTTGACCACAGAGTTGTGCTGGAGGACCTGGAAATTCCCAGAGAGAACATATTAATCAAATCCATGAATAATCAAATCCGCAAAAGTCAAAGCCACAAATGTGGAGGGATGAGTGTATATATTCTAAGGCTGAGATTACTACTTTTGTGGTGTGGAAGACATAATATTGCTTATTTTACAACAGGAAATGACCAAGTCAGGATGCTGAGCAGAATAGCTTTCACATTTATGGGCCAAGATGCACACTCAATGTTGCTCATTTTCATATCAGAAAATGTAAGAGACTGTAACCTCTATCGAGAAAATGTCAAAACACTATTTTAGAATAAGTTCATTTCCCTCTAATGAGCACAGTTAATCAACTAGTTATGAAAAATCTTCTCCTGTTGGAAAAGAAAGTGGGCATGAGAAGACAGATTTTCTTCAAATGCTATTGATTAACAAAAAGCCATATTCATGATTTTGTTATATTACCTTGGGAGATTTGAGTCTGCTGCCAAGGAGCAACATTACAATGACACTAGCTATCTAAATACTCAAACCAATCTTTGTTGATGTAATTTTTATATTCACGTCTGGTAACTTGGCATTTCCCCACTGCTTGGAGTCATGCATATGCAATAGAGTGCTGATAACACCAATCCCTAAATGCTCTTGAGCTTCCCTGGCTCTGACCCAAAGTAGTACGGACTTCATTCAAGTTGACAGGGAAAAAACAGTTATGTAAACACTCTCCCCAAAAGCAGAAGTATAAGATATTTGAAGAAAAAAAATGCCAGTAAAATGGACAGCAGTTTGGACCTGGTAAACTGAAAGTAGGGTGCAAACAGCCTGATTTACAATCAGGTCTAATTGGAATTATGGTTTATATTTTGCAAATAAAATCGTATCAAAATCCATATGAATACATTACCTGACTTCTTAAAACATGTATTTACTCCTAAATTTTTTGCTAGTTGTCCAAATATGGGGATTTTCTTTCTATTATATACTAGAGAAGCTTATTTTTTAAAACTATTTATTTCTATTTATGGTTTACAGATGTATACTTTTATAGAACTGTGGACTTTCTAGATTTTTATCACTGACAAAATAGGTGCATCTTTATGTATATCTCACACAGTGAAATAAATACACAGCAGGAAGCAACAACCAATTAGGTGATTAAAACATGTATCTATACAATAAATAGATTATAACACACACATCTGACACATACTTATTACATATGCATTCTCTTGTTTAATAGGTGTACTTTTTTATGAGATTGCCCATGAATCAGGGGGCAAATACTATCTATCTTTCTGTCTGCACGTCCTTATCTGTCATATTCATACCCCACCATTCTGCAAAAAAATGACTCTGAAGATAGCTAACAGTAGTAGATTTCAAACAAAAAATATTAAAATAAATTTAAAAACACATCTTATAAAAGGAATAACAGCATTAATCAGTTTAGATTCGGGACATAAAAATATTTACACACTTTCTCAATCTCAATGAGTATGAAAATATATCGACACACCTTTGAAACAATGATCTACAGTCACAAGATTTCCTCTAAGAATGTGAGTGTAAAAAACTTTTTTTTTTCATTTTGTGTGTGAAATTGCTGCATTTCATGCAAAACATGATTTCTGCCAAACAACAACAACAACAACCCTTGACAATAGGAGTTGTGAATAATAAATTCCCCAAATGGGAAAAATCAAATGCAAGAATGTGCATGTGTGTGTGTGTGTGTGTGCTGTCTAAGATTGAGAAAAAATAAATATTCTTTTGTGTGATGAGTGTGTGAGAACAAAATAGGTATTTTTATCCCTATTTAAGATCCTTTTCAGTAATAAACAAGCTATAGTACCAAAGGTCTGTCTACATAAAGTGCCTTTACCTGTCAGCAGAAGGAAAACAAAAGGGGCCAAGCTAGCTTCCCATAGCTGACAGTGCCAAAGACTGGTAACAAGTGTAGAATTTCTCTCATACATCTGTACCAATATCTATCTAAAGGTACTGGAATAAAAAGGCCTGCATCACAATTTCTTAAAATCTGGACAGACTCATATGACTCCTGACTAATGCCAAAAATTGGGCCTTAAAGTTCAGAGTTGAAGCCTGGAGTACACCCAAACTGTGAACCTGTGACTTAAAGGGGAACATAAACCTGACCAGAACAGTCTGAAATCAATTTACATCAATCCCTTTTGATTGACCAGCAGTGCAATTATTTTATCTCTATTAAGCTTCAGTTTGGTATTACCTAGTACTTTTTTGGCATCAGACACTGGTTCAAAATCAGAATAGAACTGGTTCAAAACCAGACTTAGATGGAAAGGTAAAACAGAGCTGAGTGTTATCAAAATACTGCATGCATTGAACGAAGCATCTAAATATTTTCAATGTACAGATCTTAAATGCAAATATCAGTGTAAAGGAGTGTAAAGGATGGCTGTGAAGCTGAATGATTCATAAATGGGAGTCTATAAATGCACAGAGGTTAGACACATGAGATAGTATAAGTGAGACTGGATAGATTCATATCATCCTCTGCACTGCACACAAGCAGCTGGTGAATGGGATCTACAGAAGGACCTACCCTGAGGCCTAGCGGAGAGTTCTTTGTTTGTACCAGGTCTTCATGGCGGCTGGCACAAGTAGCTGCTCGCCACTCTGAATGGCTGATTTGAGTGGAACTCCAGATCTCACAATGCCTCCAGCCACTGCAAGATTTAAGGGGTGAGATCTGGTGAGATCTCAGACCAGATCTCATTCAGGTCTCATGAGATCTGGTCCAAGATTTGATGGGCTCATATTGGCCTGAGCATGTGGAGGCTGGACATTCTGGGCCTGGCTTCAGAGCAGGATTTACAACTGTAATATGAATGATTTATGACCCCTTTACTATACAATAAAGCTATGGCCATTTTTATATCCGTATCACAGTGTTGTGCCCCTTTGTTCCAGCACTGCACTGTTATACCTATTGCTAGGCAACTGACTGACCACTGTGTGGACAGAATGTTGGATGAGGAAAGTCCTTGGTATGATCATATGTTCTTAAATAAACAAAGTAATATAAAATTAATTACATTGCCTTCTAATCAAACTAAATTAAAAAAATAGTGCCTTATACACGAGGTATAAATGGCTAATGTAGGCAAGAGCAGTTTCTTGCAATATTGCAAGACCTTCCTTTAAAAAAAAAAGAGTCCAGAATTCATTTTTCCTTCTTCTAGGGTCACAGAATCATTTTCCCTAAGGAAGCAGGTAATATATTAATCAATGAACTTCACATAATTACATCAGGAAATGAAGTATAACAAAAGCATTTTTCCCTTTTTAAGAAGTGCTAGATGTCATGTGGGAGGAACTGTCAAATAAATTATGTTATAAAATGGATTATATGGTTGGTGTACATCCTTTAAAAATGTTCATAATGGGAAAAAGTATATAGCTTTTATTACTCTAAGATTGTACTTGCTTTTCTGCTTCTATGTTGCAATTGTATACATGTCTCCTCCTCACACATTAGTCCCATTGAACCGAATATATGTATGTGTATGTGTGTGTGTGTATATATATATATATATATATATAATAAAACTTTTATTTGTA
The DNA here is from genome assembly GCA_034509955.1 of Urosaurus nigricauda. Classification (NCBI taxonomy): domain Eukaryota; kingdom Metazoa; phylum Chordata; class Lepidosauria; order Squamata; family Phrynosomatidae; genus Urosaurus; species Urosaurus nigricauda. The sequence goes on from JAOEGL010000005.1 coordinate 141,189,679, forward strand.
CCCTGCTTTTTGTTATAACAATCAAAGTGGCTTTCAGTGTTAAAAATAATACAGCATCTGTGGAATACTTCCATAGGACCAAAACCTAAATTTGAACTTGTTTACTATGTGTAAAAAAACACAAGAGGAGGGGAAGCATGTTAATCTTTGGTTATTCATCATTGCTTTCTTCACATGGTGAGTAGCAGTCTGAGGATGATAGCCTCTCCTTCAATATTTCTGTCATGGGAAGGGTATCACTATGTAGAACATGGAGTATTCAACAGTCACAGCAGTTTGATACTACTTTACCCATCAGGAATCTGTCCTATGGAACTGTGAAATCTGTAGTTTTATAAAATACTTAAGAATTAGGATTCTGTTAGAGGGTTCTACTGCAATCCCCTGAACTACATCCAAGAATGCTGTACAATTCTTATTTGTATTTAAGGAATTTTACTATGCAAAAGCATCTGGGTCCCAAAGAGTAGCTGTAACAGTAGTTTGTATTGTATATTATTGACAAGAAAGAATCACATTTGCACAAGGATAGAAAAGGGCATGATGAGTTGGAGGAAAGAAACGCATGTCAATGTTATTTGGCAGGTTTTCATTTGTGATCCTGCTCTATAGCTCTCCAAACATAAATATTCACAATCCCTAAAATGTCAGGACAAGTCAGCGAAGTGGTAGCTGTGTTTTAAAAATAAAATTAATCTAACACACAGTGACTAGTTCTTCCAGAAATACTGTATGTTTAACATTTTGAGTAACAAGGAGATAAGCAGAAGACATTCTGATTACAACCATGGGGGAGGGGGATGCACCATAGTCAGTACATTTTAGAAAAGGATCTACATTTTAAAGAAAGGTTTGTTTTAGGTATATCCCAATGCCATACACAGCAGCATTTTCTAGCATGGTGTTGCAGGATGCAAAATTATTTTAGTTTGCAGTACGTTAGATCTTTTATGCACTAGTCCAAAATAGAGAGATTAAAGCTCTTGGTTATAGGATACAAAGCATCAACGACCATAGTGCACATGTAACATTCATAGGGAATTTCACCTAGAATAATATGCAGATCATTTAGAGAAGGATTGCTCTGACAAAGCCAGAGAAAACTAGATGTAAATAGAGAACGACATTGTGTTTCAGAGTGATGATTGTTTTGACCAAGACAGATCAAGGAGTGCATACACTTTGACTGCTTAGACCATGAAAAACTATGGAATACACTCAAAGAATTGGGAGCAGCACTATGCTTGATCATCCCGATGTGTAAGCTGTATTCAGGACAAGAGGCTGCTGTTAGAACTGAGTTCCATGGAACAGAATGGTTTCCAATAGGAAAGGGAGTTAGGCAAGGCTGCATTCTATCACCCTTTCTATTGAATCTGTATGCAGAAAACACATACAGAGCAGGCTTAGACTCAAAGGCAGGAGGGGTGAAGGTACCTCCTGCCATCTGTCTCTTTCCCCAAACCTACCTCACCTTACACCTTCATCATGCTTCACATCATACACTTACTATTCCACCTTTTCTACAATCCCCCCACTTGCATTATTTCATGCTGCTGCCTTCTTCATAAACAAGCAGTAGTTGCCTAAAAAGGCAATGCTGCTTTAAACAGAGGGCAGGTAGGCCAGTGAATACATCAATATAGGATGATACATATTGGACAAACTACTATAGTTCTTTTGGTCATACTTTTCTTGGAAACAGTAAAACTAAAAAGCAGGCAACTGTAGTGGGTCCAGAGACCACTTTTTCCCACTCAGACCCTTTAGAAACAGGTACAGATTGCCAAAACAACAAACAACATAAAATGTGGTCCAGTTTATGGTTTTAAAAGGTACATTTAAAATGTTAAATAGTGCAGAGGGCCATTGCAACCCTACAAGTTCTGGAGGTTTTAGGAAGATGCAATCCACAATTTCTTTTTGGCTAGAAAAAGGGGAGCAGGGGGGTCAAAAGACATTAAAGCAACTTTTGGGGGGCAGGTCCTCCTGTGGCCCCAGTGTTGTCAAAGTCTTATATCCTGAAACAAAAGTTTTAAGGCATTGAAGGCCATCCGGTATAAAAATGGTTACAGATCCATTAATAGCTAAGTCTTCATTCATAGTTTTCTTGTTATCTAGAACTGTTATTTAACAGAAAAAAAGGTAAAATCCATCTTCCATGAAAAAAAAATCATTAGGTTCATCACCTCTTTAACCAGATTTTAAACTGAATTAAAGACCCTGTTCAGGGAAGCATTCCCAGACATTACATGATTGTTATCCAATGTTTATTTTAAGTTGTTGGTTTTTATATTTTATTGCTTGAATGTTAATATGTATTATATTTATTATGTTTATTTCTTGTGGAACATACACCATTGGCAGATGTATTTTATTTTTAATTGTATGTACAGTGCTGTGTACATACACAACACTTTATAAATAAAGCATCATCATCATCATCATCATCATCTGGAGAGCAAGTGTGGGGTAGTGGTTTCAGTGGTGAACTAGGACACTGGAAACCAGTGTTCAAATCTTTGCTCAGCTATGGAAACCTATTGGGTGATTTGGCCATGCCATAGTCTCTCAGCCTCAGATGAAGGCAAGGGAAAACTGCCTCAGAACAAATTCTACCATGAAAACCTCATAATTGTTTCACCTTAGGGTTGTCATGAGTCAGAAAGTACTTGAAGGCACACAACAACAACATCTCATCAGCTACTAAGTTGACATAACATACTTTGGAACCCACAACATGTTATTTTCATTCCACCTGTGGAACATGGCCTTTCTGATTTGTAAAATATTTCAAGAAGGAAATCAAGCAGATTTCTTATCACATAGGTGTAAATAACACATTGTCTTCCTCTTGACAGCAAGTGAGAACAGCACACGTTCTCCAAACCTTAGTCAACTCTCTTTAGTTTTCACCAGTAATAACATTGAATTATTATCAGGAAACTGTCGAAGTTACTTGCAATTTGAATTTCTCTGCACTGGTATTTAAAATCGTATTATTTGCCCATGAGTAAATGTTATTTCCAAACTACTTTCCACTATGGTATCTTAGGGGATGGGAGAAATAGTACCAAACTTCTCAGATGATCCCCACCCACTACTTGTGCTATCTACATGCCAGGCAAACTAGTGTCCAGACCTCAGATGAATGTACTAGCAAAGGGGGAGCTTGTCTGAGTATGGACAACCTTATTTCTCAATCTAACACATAATATGAATTCCAAAATCAGCCTTACAGCTCAAATATGATTTTGCAGAAATCCCAGTCCAAAGAAGAAGATTGGGACTTAAAGCAGCTCATACTTTAATAGAATAATATAAGTAAAAACATACAAAAAGTGAACATTAAAACAGAATTAAACTATTCACAGTATTAAAACAGTTCACCTTCAAGTTAAAGTAATAAATTGTAATTAAAAAATTAAAAGATTTTTTCTTTTTTTATTGTTTAAAAAAATAAAGCTTACAACATTATAAGCAACTTCATCTTTACAAAATGCCAAAATACAAAGAAAGTGTATGCAGCAAATGTACAGCTGACAATAGCAAGTTATACAAGAGTAAAGAAGAACCCAAACTTAAATATCATCTTACGTGACTTTTATCTTCTCATATTTCCCCCACTTATCCCATTTTTAATGAAATCTTTGTTCTGTCTTCCCATTTATTCTCATAGTCAGTTTATCCATATTTATAATGTCACACATTTTCAATATCCAATCCTCTAACATCTGATCATTTACTACTTTCCAATTTTTAGCAAAAATTAAGTGAGCTGCCACATGTGGTGGGATTGTAAGGTTGCTGTTGATTTTTGGAAAAAATTAAAAGATTTTAAAAACAAATCAGTTAAAGCATCCCCTAGCCCATTCTTTTAAAATGTTATATTTTAAAAGCCTGTCTGAATAAAAAGGTTTTAGCCTGCCACTGGAAGGACAAGGAGGGAGGCGTTCTGGCTTCCCTGGGAAAGGATTTCCAGAGTCTAGGGACAGAGTCTAGGGGCAGCCACCAAGAAGGCTGTCACTCATGTCCCACCAACTGTGTTTGTGATGGTGGTGGGACTGAGAGAAGGCTCTCTCCTGATGACATCAGATGGCTGGCTCATACAAGAAACGGTCTTCCAGATAGCCTGAACCTGAGCCATATAGGACTTTATAGGTCATAACCAGCACTTTGAATTGTGTCTGAAAACAAATTGGCACCCTATGAAGTTGTTTCACTCAGGGTGTTGTACAGTTTCTGTACCCTGCTCCAGTTAAGAGTCTGGCTTCAGCCCTTTGGACCAGCTGAAGTTTCTGAACACTTTTCAAAGGCAGCTCCAAGTTACAGTAGCCCAAACGGGATGTAACTAAGGCATGCACCACCATGGCTAGGTCTGACATCTCAAGGAATGAGCGCAGTTAGTGCACAAGCTTTAAATGTACAAAAGCACTCCTTGCTACTGCAGAAACCTGGGCTAAGTCCAACAGTACACCCATTCTGTGAACCTGTGTCTTCAAGGCGAGTGCAGCCCCATGTAACACAAGCTGACTCCCTATTCCCTGATCTACCTTACAACTGACCAAGAGCACATCTGTCCTGTCTGGGTTAAGTTTTAATTGGTTTGCCCTCATCCAGTCTATTATTGATGACAGACAATGGTTTAAGATGAGGACAGCCTCTTTTCATTGGGGTAGAAAGGTGAAGTAAAGTTGGATGTCATTCACATATTGATGGCAGTACACCGCAAAGCATTTGTTAAATAGCCTGGGGGACAAAACAGAACCCTGAGGGATCCCACATGCCAATGGCACCTGGCTGGGGGAATCATCTGGCTTTGCCCCTCCAGGCAAGAACAGAGCCACTGTAAAACAATGCCTCCTAGTCCCATCCCAATTAGGCATTTGAGGAAGCTACCATGGCTGATGGTATTGAAAGCTGCTGAGAGGTCTAACAGAACCAATATGGACATACTTCCCCTGTCCAGTTCCCTGCACCAAAGCTGACTCTGCCACATAGCCAAGCATGAAACCAGACTGAAATTGATCTAGATAATTTGTTTCATCCCAAAACCCCTGGAACTACCTTGCTCAAAAAATGGTAGGCTGGATGCTGGCTGATAAATATTAATTATAGAGGGAGTCTGACATGGCTTTTTCAGCAAAGGTCTCACAAGTGCCTTGTTATAAGAAGGTATGGACTACCCCCTTTACCCTCTATAATTAATATTTATTCAGTCCCTCTTGCGTGTTTGGCAAGGACTGAATGAAAAAAACAAAACAGACCTGTAGCAAAATCATTTTGGACTTCGCCAAAACCATACATTGCTGCAAAAAGGTAACTATCTAGAATTTGGGAATGAGTTTGCCTATACTATTCCAGTTAGGTTTCGAAGTCATTCCTCTTAAATTCTTTCATATTCAATTTTTCCTTTGACAGAGAACATTACTTGCACACGTCAGGAGATCACTGTCTGTAAATAATGTACCACAGGAATAGCATTGTGTAATATTTCTACTCAAATAACGATGCATTATTTATGGTGTCACAGGCGAAGTAACAAAGAAGGGAGGGGTGAAAGATATATATTCTGCAAGGAATCTTTTTGTAAAAAAAATAAGAAGAGAAAAAGATTGGAATGCTGAACGTAAATAGCTGAGGCACCTATTTTAGATTTCTGTTGGTAATAAATGTATGTTATAATAAAATATTTCAAACAAACACTGCAATATTAAGGTTCCTCATACTTGCCCTAGGGCAGCAAAGGCATAAATGTTTTGTTTAAATTATATTATCTGTCTAAAATAGAGACAGTAGTTCTGATCTTCATCCAAGCATGGTGCCAATATGTCTCTGTAATTTAAACAATCCAAAGCACCAATTTTACACCAATTATGGTGACACCAGAATCTGTCCAGTGTTTCTAATTGCATCTCTTTCTTCTTGAGGGCGGAAAACTGAGATGGCACCATTTGTATTTAATGCCTTGAAACAAAGTGAAATCAATATTTTTGTCCTACATTTCCAGTGGATAACACAACAGCAACATAACAGACATGGATATTTTCTTTAGTACTCCCAGCATTCAAAAGGAGAAAATGTATCCTGATTAATTTGCCTGTAATTGCACAAGTCCTTTATAGTTCCTCCATACCTTTTCTTAGACATGGCAAAACCAGCAGGATCAATTAGTTGAAAATGGAGCTAAAGTACATGCTTCCTAAATTGCATTATAGATCTCCTCCCTGTGCAAAGGGAATAAATGCATCAGTATCTCTTTGTACTTTGGAGCATCAATAATCTTGAATTAGTGAAGGGAAAAACACGGCAACTAATTGGTCACTTTCTGCAATTGCTTCTACCCACATATGTGATTGAAAGATAAAATCTTTTTTAACTTCATGCATGTTATTTGTGCCCATTAAATGGCTCTAGTGTTTAATTAAACACATTTATTCAAATGGTATCAATCAATAAACACAATCAATTTACTTTGAATTAGGGAGCAATGATTTACACCCATGAAGCACAAAGAGATTTGTTTTTGCCTTTGTTGATTTTTTGATACGTCATTTAAGCATGTGACCTGTAATGAACTAAGGTCTATATGTTTGTATGTGCTTTCACGTTGCCTGAGATATGGTGACCCCATGAATTTCATAGGGTTTTCTTAGGCAATCAATCAGCGGTGGCCAGTTCTTTCCTCTGAAATATACTCTACAGCACCTGGTATTTGATGTTGGTCTCCCATCTAAGTACTGACCAGAGATTATCTTACTTGGATCTGGTACCTTTTGGGTATTAAAACATATAATGTCTTGGGCATTTACAGTGCTTACAGTATTTATTAATGGAAAACATTTTATATGTCAATGATGCTTTTCAATATCAAAAGACTAACATTTGTTAGGGGAATTTATGTATGTGTCCTAGCACTGGTGGATCTTCATATGAACCTACTGTAGATGTGTAGAAGAAAAAGTAGGCATCATGTACAATGACACTGGGTGGCTGACACAATATTCTTTGCTTAATTAGTCTAAGGGAACTGATAATCTGTTTATTTGGATGGTGTACTTAGTCTATTTAAACATATTTCACTAAGCTCTTATAGGGGCCTGGAATTGGTGGGAGAATGATAACTAGCTCTCCCATTCACCCTACTCACATGTATGGTTTTCCATAGTTACAGTTTCTCCAGCAGGCTATTTACACTGTGAAATGATAAGAATGGGGCTTTCTAGACTGGCAAAAAGAACTGTGTTCATGCCTGCATGAAACTTTAGCCTTTAGATGAGAAAAAGGGAAAGTGTGCCTTGAAAACGCTTTTTTTTTTTTTTTTTTGCGTTTTAGGGGAGAAGAAGCACCTTTAAAAAGGTGCTGGTTTTCCCAGATTCTTTTTTAAAAACTGTGGAACAGCGTAGGTCCATCTAAAGGTTGTGGTGCATCTGCTAAGCATTAAGGAAAAGGCAACTTCATGTCACACTTTCCTGCCAATATAGAAAGCCCCAATGGTTCCATCTTAGAATGCCAAGGAAACTGTTCCTTTCGTAGAATAGAGTGATCTCACCACTCTCCAGGCCGTTAAAGTGTCAGAACTTTCCAGAACAATGGAGAAAGAATATTTAAAGATTGGGAAAATTCAGATTCTTATAGTGAGATGGTGCAAAAACACCCATAGTCCAGCCCAGTAAACATTTTTCATGGTGTCTAATTCACTCTGGGACCCTGGTGAACAGCAGCTGTGATGGACTGCTCCAGGGAAGGGACATGAACTAACTTTGCCTTTGCTTTGGGTTTTGTTGCTGCACCCTGTTTAACACCTTTTGGTAATCAATAAACCATTCTTTTGTGCCCCTGTGACTCTGTTTCATTTTGACAGACTCTTGAGTCTTAGTTGTCCTAAGAATGGGGTGTATTCAGGGCCCGGAATCTTTACAAACACTCTTTTCCCTTTTAACAATAACACCATGCCATCTTCTCAAATGTCTGCAGATCTCTTGAAGCTTTAAAATTTAACATGAAATGTGTGAGAGATATTTAGCAAAATTACGGGGTAGCTGTAGTAGCACTATGCCACTTCAAGATGTAGATTTCAACATTTTGAATGTTCCACTACTTTAAAAGTGTTACCAACAGGATCGGCTCCTCACATTTAATCCACCCCTATGTTTATGTGTTTTAATCTATGTGTTTAAATTGTTTTGTGATTTTTTAATCTCTGTTTTACCCTTCCTTAAATCTTGGGTAGAGATGGGTAATAAATAAATAAATAATTTGAAAATCACCCAGATAAAGTTGATCTGTCATTAGGCTGAATGAGGTGGCTAGTTAAAGCAGCTGTTTTCTGCTGTCACAAAAGATGGAAAAACATTTATTTATAAATTTATTTATTTATGTAATTTTATTTCCAGAAAAGGGATCTGGGTGTCAAAATAACTTAACTTTGATAGTATGGCACCTTGACACTTGTGGCTGGTATAGGATGGACACTGCCATTTCATTTCAGAGCAGTAAGGAGAAACATTGCGGCATTTCCTTGCTTTCTTTGCTTTGAAATCATACGAAAAGTCTCTATGAATAGGAATGGCACTCTACTTAGAATTTCTGACCTCAGCACAATATGGGCAAGATGAAGCTGAAAAAGGGAATAGCTAGCAAGCTTTTCCTTGGGCTCTCTCCTTGCATGTCTTATTTGAATGTATGAATAGGATTTTGTACTTTCATGGTGACTGTAACATACGGGGATATTAAGGATATGATTCCCTATCTGCAGTATCATGTGGCAAAATCCGTTCTGCCTAGGGACATTGTCATTATTTGAGGAAGCAATGACTAAAATGAATACAAGCACACTTTATCTGAATTAATGTCAAACAACATGTCCTCAATTTAAGGTGGACACAATTCTCTGCGTGTTTCCATATTTAGAACAAGGTTCACACCCCATTACCCTACTATCTGGATCTGCAAATGAACAGGTGGATGAGGGATGAGCTCTTGAAGGAAGCTGCCAACTCAGAATTTGAGAGACAACATTATGTTAAGACTCTTTAGTAATGGTGACATTAACATTGACATCTCTTTCTAAATGTTAGGCATTTTGAGAAACTCTCTTTGTTTTTGCACACTGAGTAATGTTTACTTGTTTTAGAAATGTTTCCTTATGGGGAGATTTAGGGTGTTTAGTCATTTTGGCCATTTTTACTTCTTTTTCTTGCTTGCCACTGCCCCCCCAGCACAACAGCAAACAAGTCACAGATTATTGTGGGGAGGAAAATAAGAGTTCAAAACTCAGTGGAAAAGACATTTTTACCCCTCCAACACCTATTTTATTCTTATGTCCTCTGCCTGTTACACAGTCTGTATGTCTGAACTTAGAACCACTTTTTATTATATGGAACAAAATGTGGGAAAATGGAGACAGAAAGCAATTATGTTGATCAAGTTATTAAAACCAAATGCTCTCTGTGATTTTTCTGACACACACACACGCACACATTCTCACGGGGTTGAATTCTTGAACAAAGCCCAATCGATTTGGGTGCAAATAGATGCATCAAAACCCTTTTCTAAATACACTACTTCATGATTTTCCTTCTTTATTCTGCCACATGGGTAGACTGGACTTTAATTTTTCAATAGTTTCTAATATGACATCTATAATGGAGCTTATATTTTTCCTTCTGCAATTTATCCAAAGTAACAATTATATAATTTTACTGCTTTAATGGTTAACAGTCTTTTTACATTGTATAAAGGTACATGCAGACTGCATCTTGTTCCTTTGTTTAAATGTTCTAAAGGATAAATGTAAATAAGAAATCAACTATAGTCATTATTCATTATCATGTTGCAAAATATCCTGCAGTTGTTATGAGTTTGTCACAGATGAATCTACATCATTCCAGTAGAGTTGTTTTCTTGATGTGTGTGTGTGCATGTGTGTGTGTGTGTGTGTGTGTGTGTGAGAGAGAGAGAGAGAGAGAGAAGTACTTTGCTGAAACAGCACTAATTTGCTGAAAATAAAATGCATTATAAAAAAATGTATCCAGTCAAAAAAGAAATAGTACTGGATTGAATGCAAAACCTATTGAAACAGGGATTAAACTAAGTAAACATACAAATATACTTTCAGAGATACTAACATTGCTTCTGACATATCCTAAAGGTCTCTCAAAATTCAGAACAGACTTTTTTTCCCTCAGGGGTGTATGTGCATACAGTGAACTGTGATGGAGAGAAACAGAATGGGAAATCTGAGTTGTCTATCACCTTTATACTCACATAACTGTTGGAATTAGGGCTGCTGTTTTCCTAGTCTTTCTGGGTTTATTTGGATTTTAAGCATTTCACCCAATACCCATCATCTGGTCCAGATTCCAATCTCTAGCCATTGTAGGAGATGAAATATGTGGTAGCATGTGGAAGTACTTTTTTGTGATATCATTTTGGAAGAAACAAGTCTGCCCCAGTCTTTCAGGCCCAAGAAACGGTAGATTGAGTACTGAAGTGGCGGAAGCACACTGTGAGGAGATGAGCTGAAGGTCTAGGGGGTAATAGGAAGGAAGAGAAGTGGAGTGCAAGTAGTGGAGTGCAAACATCAAGGGAAGAGTATCTTGTGACCGTGTGGGTTGAAACGGAATAGGCAGGAAAGTAGAGAGAGTGGTGTGAGTAGCAGAGAATGGAAGTAAGGGCACATTGGCAGGTCAAAAGGTGGAAAAAGGAAAGAGGGAAAGAGTGAGTATGTTTGCTGAGAGGCGGTGATGGCCCAAGGACACATGTTAATTTCCACAATCCACATTAATTTCCATGACTTGGATTTCCCAGTTCCATGTACAGCACATTAAACATTATTCCATGCTAGTTCTCTCAGATTAGTTAGCTGCAGAAAATGGTATCAAGGCTGAAAGTGCTAGGGAGGTGGGAAACATGTAATAAGATGGGGGAAGAAAGTAATAATGGACTTTGATTAAGACTAAAATTAAAAATTAATAAATTTATGAATATGTATTAGTTCATGGGTAGATAAATGTATGTATAAATATACACATAGATATGAAATATATGTGGGAACTGATACAAATACTTAGAACACAGTAGAGATGAAAGGGGTTAGTACAAATAGTGGTAGATCTAAGCAGAGGTACAAAATATAAATACAGGATTAAGTTTACCAAAGAGTAAAAGTGAAAAAGATTTATTTAGGTCCATGTACAATTTCATCTACAGAAAATAAATTTTAAAAAATATAGTGCAGTTGAGATAAAATCAACTCACATAGAAGTTAGAAGTCTAGGAAGGAAAATATACAAAAACAAAAACAAAACAAAGGAAGAAAAAATAATAAAAGTAAATATAAAAGATAAACAAGCAACAAATAGTGCAAACAAGAACACCTCTAAGATCATAGTTAAGGAAGTAATGATTGTAATAGTGTTTATTGTTATATGTCCTTTAGTGGGGGGGAGGGGGAGGGGTTAAAGGAAGGAGAGAAAGGGATGAATATATGATCATTGCAATTTTTTGTAATAAGTGTATTAAAATGCAACAAAAATTAATTATAAAAATTAATAATCAGTGCACTGAAATTGCATAATTAGAATGAAAATTATTTTTGTAATTAGAATAGTTTGAGCAATATGCAAACTAGATGCCTAGATTTGAGGAAGTGGAATATGGCAACTCTAGATATGTAATATATGGCTAACATGCACATTTATTACTTCCTTCTTTTGTAACCAACAGAACATTCCCTTTTCTCCAAAAAGCTGAACATTGCACAACTGCTTGCACCCTTTTCTGTATGACTGAATGTGAGAACCAAATCCTTCCTTTGCCAGTGACATAAATCATTCTTTTCTTCCTTCAAATTAGAAAATCTACAGTCTTCCTGTCATTTTGACTGTAGATTGTACTCAAAGACAAGATAAACTGATACACTTTCCAGGTACATTTCAATTCGTTCAATACAATCAGTTCAATTAATTATTATTATGCAAAAGATTATGAACAGCAGCTCAGCTGAAAGCTGCCTGTCCCAAGAGCTGACACCTTTTTCCTAGTAAGCAATTTCAAAGCAACAAAAGAAAATTGCACATCTTTTCTTCATTCCAAATGAATGCATTTTCAAATGACAATGCCAAATGACTGTGAATATAGTTTTTACGAGTGTTTTTTTCCCCTTTTCATGCTGAGGGTGCTGAATTTCTTTGGAAATTTCATCATGCTATCTGAAGAAAAACAGTCTTTAAACAGTGTGAGGCCTATGCAATAGCAGCAAAATTATACCTGTACCTCACCGTCAAAATACTTTGGGAACTTAAAATAAGAGAAATAATGCTCCAAACCAGTGTTGTGATCTGAAGGCAGAATCTCATTTTAGCAGAAATATGGGTTGGGAGACTTCACCAGTAACTACAAAGAGACTGTTCTACTTTCAGTATGTTCATGTGGAATGGCCTGCCTTTCTGTGACAGTAAAGGTATAATTTTGCTGCCATTGTTTAGGCCTCACACTCTTTAAAAACTGTTTAAAAGTCAACATTTTACAGATGAAAATTGGGACATGTGTGTCCAAGCAACATCACAGTGTAGTCAAGATAGTAAAAGGCATTGAAGAAGAAGAGCACAGAAGCTATGGAAGAATGGAGCAGTTTGATTTTTGCCTGAGCCAACTGGGAAGGGCAGGGTTCTGCCCTCTTCTTCCTTTTTACTCTGCTGGGTTATTTCAGCACAAACTACTTTTGCACTTGGAAATCAGACTTGAGCAATTAAAGGCAGGATGAAGGGGGGGGGGGAGAGGAAAGAAAAACGGGGACATTTAAAAGTAGTTGCAAAAACTGGACAGAGGGTTTATCAGAACTATTCCTGCCAAATCAGAACAGTTTACACACAAATATCATTATTACATCCAACAATTAACCCACTCAGGGTTGCTTATAATGACAATATTTGTACTGTAGAGAAGAACACATTTGCCATAATTCTTAACATTTATATTGCACATTTATATTTCTCATTTGAAATATATTTCTTATTGGAAAAATCTACACCAAAATAGCTATCAGTTACAAATGTGGGACTGGGGATTAGAGCAGCCTTCCTTAATCTGTTGTCATTCAGATGTTTTTGGATTACTACTTCCACCAACCCCACAGAGACCACAGATTGGAGAAGCTTGATTACAAATTGTTTTCCATGAGGCAAAATATTAATTAGGAGTTCCAAACTCCAAAATCACACTCTTAGGTCTAGTCTTCATAGAGGTGGTAAGCTTGTATCTGTTCACTACCAATGTTAGGGGCACTTATGGGAGGTGATACCAGATTTTTAGTTTTATATGTATGGAGATCACCTGAAAGTCTCTTCCAGAGTGCTGATAATAGCCCTCCATACCTTGGAGTGTGATTGCTCTGGGTACAGAAATATCGAAGACAAACAGTGGCTTAGATCTTACATTGAACAGGTGGAACATAACACTCAACCTGTGAAGGTCAATGTCATCCCCCTTCCTCAGCAGCTCAAGTCCAGGGAGGTGCCTAGACCTCTGCTGCTTAATGGGGGAAGGAGAATGGAGGGAAGGGACTTCAGATGAAGCAGCAGGTGGTCTTTACTTGGAAGGGGAAGAAAGGACATACACATATAGCATGCACACTGCTTTTCCTTCCTTCCTAGCTGCATTGTTCTCATCAGAATTACCTCCCCAATCCCTGCCCTCTTATTTGGTAAACAAGCCACGGATCTTCCCAGGGACTGACCAATGCAAGCAAAGGACATTTTGGATAGAATGAACAGAGCTAGAGAACTGGTTCATGTGTCCCATTCAAAAAGAGAGGCACACACACATAAGTTACCCGTATATACATTTAGGACACTAATATGATGCCACACAGTTTCTGCTAAGAAGACACTTAGCGATGTTTGAAGATCCACTTGGGTATTCAGGAACATACACAGGGCAGGTGGTGGTATTATTATGACAGGGACACTTCTTTGCCCGCTCCACTGCCGATTTGGCTTGTGCCAATATGGAGACACCTCTCCTCATGTTTACACATTTGATTAGGGCATGCACAAGTTTGATGTGTGGCAAAGAATAAGAACTTTACAAGTATACCTGTATGAGTGGGTTTTGAAAATTATAACGTAAGGAAATGTACAATAAATGTGTAGTTTTAGTTCGATGTTCCTCTGATGCCTTCTGTAATCAAAAGTTTTTTTCCTTTCCGTTTCTAGGATGTCTGGAGAGAACAGCAGCTTTTAGTATGTACTGAATGTTTTACTCTTAAAAATGATTGGCAGTAGTGTCCAAATCACACAGATAGATAAATATATAGATAGGTAGATATAGAGTTAGTTAGCAGGACCAACAGGTCAGGAAATGTTGCTGGAAATGTTGCATCTTGTATTGTATATATAAAAAATACCCATTTTCAGTATAATTGGCTGCTATTATAGTTCAGTCACTATTACTAAGTTTCAAGCAACCCATATTTCATAAATAATGTTTATCTTATACATGTCTAATATACACATCTCTAGGAGTCTGTTCAGGATCTGAAATGCAGACTAATCCAAGAAGCAATACATCAAAGAAATCTGTTGGCCTTGCTAATACTCAAACAACTTCCTTGCAATGAGAAAATGATGGACTGGTAAAACAAGCTAGCATGCAATTGACATCCCTCTTGATATTCATATCATAGGACTTGTGAAGAAAAGGACTTGATCAGTGGCTTTGGTCAGATAAAGCAATACCCAAACATACCAGCTACATTTTCATTAGTCCCTTCCTTCATAAACACACTTTAAGCATTTTTCCTTTTTAATTCTCATATAATATAAAACCAGACAAGTTTTAGTTTTGGTTTACAAAGATTATTTGGCTTACTTTTGAGTAGACAGGTTCCCTGTCTTTTTATCCACCAGAAACTTTGACCAAACTAATGTTACTGTTCTTAGAAGGGATGACGACTTCTTATAGGTCTTACCTACATTGGAAAGGGGCTTATTTCAGTTTTTAATCACTGTGTTGCCCTCTAGAGGCTGGCCTTAAAATAAGTGTTTTCTCATCAGCATCAAAGCTTTCTATGTAACAAAAGATTATTGCTGGGAATTTATACTTCATTTATATGTTCAACTTTAACTTTAACAGGTAAATATTTCAGAATATAGGAAGCTCACTGGGCTGATTGAGACTGACAAAAAGGGGTGTGTTCATGCCTGCATGAAAGTGTAGCCTTTAGAGTATCCCATAAGTATTTCCCTTAGTCCACTTATCTAGAATTTTAACTCTATGATTCTATTATTCTTCTTATGTTATTATTAGTTCACTGATGAAAGCTGGTCATCTTCTATAGTATAAGCAGTTTTAAAGAAAGAATTGTCAAAAATTCATGGAGGAAAATAGGTTGCTCTATTTAATAATCATTTCCACCTTTCTTTTGCCTCCAGGCCATTGGCTTTGAAGCTGCAATGAAGTGCTCTGACTTTCATACTTTGTTTCTTTACCTCCCAAAGACCTCTTGTTAGCAACTGTTGGAAACAAGATGGCAGGCTAGATCGAAATTTGGTCTGTTTCAGCAATGCTGATTTCTAGCGCTGTTTCAACTAGACAGTGACTTCTTAATAAACTCTTGGGAGTTTATCAGACGATGGAAATTGGAAGTATAATCTAATGGCAATGCAAACACAATCATGGGGTTTCATGTTACTGCGTATTAAAGTACCTCACGCAATTTCGGGCAAGAGGGAAGTCATTCCGAACTCAATCATGGGTTTTTCGTTATTGCAAATTAAGGCATCCCACGCAATTTCGGGCAATGCGAAGTCATTCTGAACACATTCCGAATGCAATTGGAATTCACGTGAATTTGAATTGGCTTCAATTGGTTCCATTCGAAATGAAGAGAAATTCCTCCCGTCTAATAAAATCCTTGCTTTTGTTATTATAATAAGCTATAACTGTAACTAAAACAATATTAGGTTGGGGTGAAAAACATTTGGCTCTCCATATGCTACTGAACAACTTTCATTAGCCCTAGCCAAACCAACATAGCCAATAATGAGGGAAAATGTGTGTCATAATGCAGCAATATCTGGAGGCCCACATTCCTGTTTCAGGTAAGGGTGAATGCAGTCTTGTTATGCCAAGACAGTTGATCCAGATGGCCTACAAATACCTTATAACATTTCAAATGGTACAGTCTCAAATTTCTTGGAGTGTAATACATTGTTGCAATTTATGAACCCTTTAACAAAAAACCAAATCAAACTAAAACAAAAAACTTACCATAATGAGGAAAACTGTGACTAGCATGTATACTCGGTCTAATGTACAGGTTCTAGAACTATTGATGGGCAACTTTGAATGCTATGATGTACCCAGAATTTAGGGAGGCTATGTGTCTCATTCTACAGAATGCAGTCTTCTAGTTGAAGTTTTTCCCTCTTTATCTAGTCTGGTGTAAGCACTATAACAAAGAAGAGAAGTGCCATGAAATTCCTTATGGGTACCTACTTTTAGATTGAGCAAGCCTGCACCTATTCACATTCTTCCCCGCTATGCAAGGTATACATTTAAATTAACGTGCAAAATTTATGTGGAATGTTGCCTCTCTCTCCGTGCTGTCTTAATGGCTATTGTTGTTGTGTGTACCTCCAATTTGTTTACAGCTTATGGTAAACCTAAGGTGAACCCATCATGAGGTTTTCTTGACAAGTATTTTCAGAGGAGGTTTGCCATTGCCATACTCCAAACCTGAGAGAATGTGACTTGCCCAAGGACACCCAGTGGGTTTACATGGCTGAGCCAGGATTCAAACCCTGGTTTCTGGAGTCATAGTCCAATGCTCAAACCACTACTACACCATGTTGGTTCTGTAACTAGATTATGCAAATATATACATTTTAAATTCCTATGTTTAATATCAACTAGCCCTCCTTTTTTTTGTCCAACACTAAAAACAAAATGATAAAAAATATTTGCTACTTTGAATGAAGCTTCTTTCCTTGTGCTTTGAATGTCTCCTACATTGTGCTGCCTTCCTCGTTTTTTTCTCTGCTTAAGAGAGGAGGAGGTGTTGAGGAAGGCTGCCAGTTTTCCTTGGCAGGTTTCGAATTAGTAAATGACTTCTGTGGGGTGCACACAGCTACAGTAATGAGAGGAGGGGAAGGCAGAATTATCTAGATGAATGGATTGGAAGAATGGGCATGCCTCCAACTCCTTGTCATTTTACAAGAGAAAAGAAAGCAGTTAATTGTTAATTGTTCTGCACATTTTAATCTTGTACATTTGAGATGAAACTGGGCTTTGTGGCTCATTGACAGAATTTTACATTGTGAATATTCGTGGTATAACGCCTCTGCTAAAATCCTCACATCATTATATAATGAGCTCAGAGATTCCTTGGCCTGTACTGAAACAGAGGTCAGGAGGCAAAAATCCTACAATTCACTGGAGGCACTTCTGGGGGGTGGGGGGCAAGAGGGAGATGTATTTCACATATTGAGTAGATACAAAAAAAAATTGAAAGGATAGAGAAGACTTCTGGAAAAATACATTATATTATTTGACACAGCTGGGGAAAAGACAATTAAGGCTGTATTCAGTAGCTCATTCTCTGCAATGCTTAAAACAATTTGGGCCAATAATATCTAGTCATAAAATGATCTTTCAGTTTATTAGAAAACACATACACACAGAGAGACACACACACAAACAAACAAACCAATGTTAACGCAAAATGCCAATTTTCAACAAATTGGCTACATCTCTACCTTAATTCCATGTGCTTAATTAACTTGAATGGGATTCAGGGTGTAATCTTACAGTTACTAAGGTAATGTTTCACTGAGCTCACCGAGGTTTACATCTGAGGAGACATGTACACAATTTCACTAACATTCATACTTACATAGCACATGAATTTTGAATTTTAAGTCTGAAGTTTTAAAATACTTCTTCAAAGGGAAGTCTTCTTTTTTCCCATGCTTCTTTTATCTAACTCATCTGTACAGGATATAGGTTGCAAAGGGGCTGGTTAATCTAACATGAAATCACTAAAATCACTTAACTGCTATGCACATGTGCTTTAGATCATTGTGCTTTATGGGCTACAGTAACATTAGAAAGTTTGGAGAGGTTTTCTAAATGATATTTGAGCCCAATTAGCATGTTGTTATAAGTTTAAATGGAGCTCCAAAAAGGGGGGAGGAATGTGGATTTTTTGCTTGAGAAAACAAAAAAACAAGCAAAACAAACCTCTCGTTTATGGCCACCTTGAATTTTTGAGATGATGAAATAAAACTATTTTGGGGAAAAAATTAATATAATACTGAAATATTATTTGATTTTTCAACATAAATAGAATGTTAAATAACATTTAGTTTCCAAGAACATCCTAATCACTTCCTTGAATTACTCTGGTGTTTTTTGGTTTTTGTTTTGTTTTGTTTTTAACTAACATTCCATCAAAACCTCAGGTTTGCTTATCTAGAAAACATGAAAAAAAAAGGCATTTGGGTACCATGTCACAAGGTGGATGGAATATGAGCCAAAGAGGCACTACTTTTAAATTCGCAGTTCTACAAAAGGATTTACAGCTCTTGCTATTTGGGGAATAGTAGCAAAAAAGGACTCTATTGCTATTCCCTGCCAGCAATAGTTGATGAAGTGTCAAAGAATGGTGGAAACAGTTTTTTCCACCATTTCTGCCAGTTTTCTTATCTGTCAATTTTTCTCATTGTTTGACTTTTTCTGCCTGACAAGAATGGGAAAGGAATCATAAAGAAGTGGGGGGAGGAGAAAGTGTGTGTGTGTGTTTTTTTGGCACTATCTGAATATCTCTCTGACATCTGTCAAGTGCAATAGCTAAGCAGTTAAATTGACAAGACAGAACTTGAAAAAATCTACTCATTTTCTGAACACTTCACAGCTTTTGTTCAGGACATGTATCTCTACTGGAGGAGAGAACCAGAAGGGATGCACATGATTGAGTGGGACAAAACAATGCATGCTGGTGGGCAGCAAAAGGTCTTTGTATGTCTGATTATTAATAACATTGTTTGTGCTGACAGCAGTGCCATAAGTGGGCTCTACTGAGTGTGGAAAAATTAGTAGGGCTGCATACAGAGAGATGCCTTATTTACAGGATTTTCGGCTGTGGGGTGAACTGTTTTTGAAACCCACTTCAGTGACATAAGTATCAATTGTAAACCACAAGAACTGGAGAGGCTAAGAAGGCTGTACCCCTGGTTACTGCTGCGTTACAAAAGGCTCACTTCTCAAGTCATATGCGTCTCACATATACTTTCTGGGGAGTGCAGAGTTCAAGGGTAGTGGTCAATCTCTGTCCATGAATAAAGGATAGACACATTTAGAATCTTAGAATCATGGAGTTGGAAGAGACCACAAGGGCCATCAGGGTGAACCCCTCTAGCTCAGAGAAGTGTGTAAAAGGCACCCAAAAGTTACTCTTAAAGTATTGACAGGCTGATATGGGAAGAAGTGCATCCTTCATGCAGGATTACTAACTGAATAGGGTTTTCCAATTAAGTGTTGGCATTTTGAACTGAGCATGAAAGCAAACAGGTGATAATGATAAGGAAACCTTTAAAACTGGTGTGATATGCCATAGTTACGTGTTGATTAGACTACTGTCCATGGGACTGTCCATGAAAATTGTTCAGAAGGTGCAGCTAGTGCAAAATACAGTAGCCAAACTGATGTCAGATGTGCATTTTATAGACCATACAGTGCTGATCCTGTAAGAACTGCATTGGCTTCCAATTTGCTTCTGTGCTGAATTCAAGTTCTGGTGTTGACGTACAAAGCCCTAAATGATGTGGAGCCAGGATATCTGAAAGGACACCTCCTGCCATCTGAGCCTGCCAGAAACATGAAGCCCTGTTGCATTTCTCAGCAGCTCATGAAGTTAATAGGTACATGAAATAGTCCCTCAACTGTGGAACTCCCTGACCAAGGAAGCTAGGCTGGCCCCATCTCTTTTAAACATATGGCAGGCAGCTTAAACAATGCTGTTTTGCATGGAAGTTGATGTTTGAAATTGCTGTTGTAACTGTTTCAAAAATATATTCTAGGATTATTTTAGACTGTTTTTAGGAGTTTTTAAATATTTTTTTACTTTAAAAATATCTTTGTATTGTTTTAATTGGGTTTTATTTGGTCATCACATCAGGAGCCCTTGTGGGCAAAGGGGTGATACCGAAATACTTAAATAAATAGACATATTGGATTAAGTGAATGTTTGGAATTTGAAATGCTGTATTGTCAACTGGAATTTTGAAAGAACTCAAGCTGCATGTAAATTACCCTGATGCAATCCAGCCAGAAATAACCAGAGCATTGAAAACTATGCCAACATTAACTTTTTCAAGCATTGGTTGCATCTGGAAAACCAAGGGCCAAAACAGACAGCTCAGTAAAGTTGCCTTCCTAGTGGCATGGGGGTGTAGCACTTAAATGCTGCATGCCCCAAGACTTCTTGAAGCTGCCCAGATATTTAGATGTGGGTGGCTTCAAGCAGCTCTGGTGGCATTGCGTTTATACACTGCTTGCTGCCAGAGTGGCTTGCAGTTGGCTTCAAGCCGCTGCAGGGTGGGAAAAGTCAGCTTTCAATCAGCCAAAAAAGGAGTGGGTCTTTGCCACTCCTTTTCCAGCTGGCTTTAAGGCAGATTGGGGCCATGAGGTGTGCTTGCCATGGCCCCAATACAGATTTGGTGAGGGCGGTTTGAAGCCTTGTCCCCAAGTGTAGCTTAGAAGTCTAAATCTTTGCTTCTTTTGTTCTCATGCCTGAGAATAAAAGACATTCAAAAGTCCTTACCAGTTTTCTCCCTGCTGGTGAATGAGATGATTTCTTTTTCTTTTTTTCTTTTTGCACATTTTCTGAATATTATTATTATTATTATTATTAATTATTATTATTAATTAAAAAAACATTTTAGGATGTTTTTGGGTTAAAAATCATGAAGGTTTTCTTCACATTTTTTGTGTAAAAACACTGCCGTTTGTACAAAAAAATTTACAAAAATACATTTGGGAGAACTAAAGAAGAGGGGAAAACACTTGTCTTTTCACTGTTCCACTATTCCAAAAACATTTTTGACAGGATGCCTTGATATGGTTAGACACACTTTCTGATCTAGGATATGAAAATATGCAAATATCCTGTACACTGCTACTGTTGCTGCTGTAACACATTCAGATTCCACCCTGAGGTGAAATCAAAGGTGAAAGGGAAAACCCTTCATTGAAATATTCATAGAAATCACTGGCAACTTTTATGTGAAAGAAAAGGCATATGAATGTTCTAGGTCTATCATTGGTGACTGACTAATGGTGTCTGTTGACATCATCAGCACACCTTTGCTTGGGCATACTGACCGATCAGTAGCTATGATGTTGAACATACTACTACTACTACTACTAAATTTATTTATATAGTGCCTTTCCAAAGGATCAAGGCAGTTATGCTGTCATCTGCCTCATTCCTCTTACAGGAAATCTTGAACAAGTTACTTTTTGACTACTAAACCCCCTTGAAATCTGTTTTGAACTATAAAACATTATGCTGTCTGGGAATAACAGCTCCCATAACAATCTTTTCCAAGTTTTTCTAATTAATAATTAATAAGAGTATGTTTTTCTCCTCTTCCTCTCCTCTTCAATTGACTTGCTGTTTGAATCATAGAGTCGGAAGAGATGGCAAGGGCAATCCAGTCCAACCCCCTGCCATGCAGGAATACACAATCAAAGCATCTCCAACAGAGGCCATCCAGCCCCTGTTTTGAAACTTCCAAAGAATGAGACTCTACCACACTCTGAGGGAGTGTGTTCCACTGTCGAACAGCTCCTACTGTCAGGAAGTTCTTCCTAATGTTGTGATGGAATCTTTTTCTGTAGTTTGAATCCATTGTTCCATGAGCAGCAGAAAGCTAGCTTGCTCCATCCTCAACATAACATCCCATCACATATTTAAACAGGATTATCGTAACACCTCTTAACCTTCTCTTCAACAGACTAAACATATTCAGTTTCCTAAATCGCTTCTCATAAGGCAGGGTTTCCAGATTATTAATACTATTAGTGACCAACTTCACTGGCTGTATCTGTTTTATCCCTTCTTTGTCAACCAGCTAACCTAAACTATGCCCTCAGTCAATTGTTTTGGTTTTCTTAATCCTCAAAAACCCAGTGGCATTTCTCCTAGCTTGGGCTCATCTCTTGTTTGCAGCATGCTAAATTGAAAGTTTATTTTAACCTTGTTCTGATAGAAAATAAAATTTGACTTCTTGCTGCCATCATGTTATTGACATCTGCCTATTTCTTTCCTCTTGATACTTTCCTCCAACTCTAGTTGCTATTAGTAAGAGGAAAGGGGACAAAATCACAGAAGCACAGCTGGTTATGTGTGCAGAACTGCACTGGTTTTACCCTGAGGGTTTCTGTCCCCCGCCACAACACAATAATTTTTGAGGGTGCAAAAATCCCATTCACACATTCTTAATTATCCTACTGCTCTATGAAACTTTGTATGTCTGTGAGATATGAAGTCAGTGCACCTAAAAACAGAAAACCCTATGAGGAAAAGTTTAAATTTAAATTGTTAACTGCCTCCCAAGGAATTTTTATCAGTCTAATAGGATATGCTAGACTAGCTAATGTGAAAACACTGGGAATGTTAAAAATCTGAAAACATGCCTTTCTCTGATTATGAGCTGTGCCACCAACTATTTCTATTCTACTTACAAATTTCTGAAAACAAAGGGTATTCCTATCCCATGCAAGCACTAAGAAGGATCATATACCCCCAAACGCAAAAAGGAAAATATCCTTTTTAATGTTTTATTAATTGAAATCTTGAAGAAACCCCTGCTCGGCTTTCATTAAGAATGTAAAAGCTTCATTAATATAGAAACTGCTCCAACTTCGCTAGTCCCATAACAGTTTGTCCCATGACAACAATAATGGCATATCAACAATCAGTAGTATGCATTTTAATGGAGGTTTTCAGCCAAGCCTTGTAGTTCAGATGGGGGCAGTAAAAGCTTACACTCTCCTGTTAAGGTTTCTGGATGTGTTTTCACATACTTTTATAATTACTGCTTTTCTGCAGCCACCCTAGAAGAGGATCTGTAATACAACTGAATTCAGGTTAGAACCAACAAAAAGAGTTAGTTTTGTAGCTCACTAAAAAGGAGATTGGAGAGCCATTTTAAATGGGCTTATTAACAAGGGAATGTTGCTCTCATAAATGTGAATCCCTATCTCTATTTCACCCCTCTCCAAGGTGCAAGGTAAAAATGATAAGCACCTTTAGAACAAGCAAA
The DNA here is from genome assembly GCA_034509955.1 of Urosaurus nigricauda. NCBI lineage: Eukaryota > Metazoa > Chordata > Lepidosauria > Squamata > Phrynosomatidae > Urosaurus > Urosaurus nigricauda. The sequence goes on from JAOEGL010000005.1 coordinate 141,213,012, forward strand.
AATGTGCAGAGCAAACAAATAGTATATATTCTGTTTGAAATATGCCTTTGTTTTCAGATCAGGTGACTTGAAATATGCAGTACAGAATAATATAAGCATATATGTGCATGTGTGTATGTGTAGTTGTAGTCCTCCAACAAATAGAAACTGTTGTAGAGAGGTTTGCCTCTAAGACAGGAGAATTGAGCAGATGTTCATTGTACCAAATAATTTTCATATTTCAATGTGACAAAATAGATGAGCCACATAAAACCTAATTTCAGTTGCAAATTGCAAGCTGGAATAAGTTCCAGGATAGTAAACAATTAGATGCTTTATTTTCTTTTTAATAAGACTAAATTGCAAGATAATATCTACTGGCATCAACTTGGCTAATAAAAATCTGTTTAATAGGATTTGCCATTTTTCCAATTGCTATCATGATCGGCTTTGCATTTTGATTATCTCTAAACTTTGCCTCAATTTTCTCATAGAAAAGCTCTCAGTGGTAATTGCTTTAACATTTATTCCAGGTCAAGTGGTTAAGTATGAATAATGATGTGTCAAAAATGTACAGTAATGCTGTCAATAGAGCAATTACCGTTTAGCTAGAGATTATTGTGGCACAGGAGCACATTAACCAGGCACAATAAACAGAACAACAAAGAAGGAAGGGGCAAAGAGACTGGCTATTTTCAAAGCCAGTGAGTGTTATACAGTAGGCTTTACTGACAGATACTAATTGTTGCATAAGCACAATTAACTGCAACTGTGCTTTGGTCTTTAACAAATCAACTGAGAATTGTATTGCTGCCAGTAAGGACAAGAGGCTAAAACTGTACATAACCTGATCTTTTAAGGTTCTTAATTTTCCCTTTCACCTTCTGTTTGTTTTCTTTAGGTGTTGTGTGTGTGTGTGTGTGTGTGTGTGTGTGATGGGCGAGAGAAGGGGGAAGAGGAGGCAGGGAGAGGGTTTATTAGAAATTCTTACTGTGTTTGTTTTATTTGATGGCCATATAATTTTCGGCTATAATAATAAAAAATTAAGGCACCATCTGTTTTATTAACATATACTATAAAGGGACAGATTTTTATTGGTATTTGATTTTCCAGAAAAAACAAAGTTCTAATGTAATATTGATTATTCAAATGTACTGCAGCACTGAAAAGAAGTAAATGATGAGTTTTCATCATAATCTGAAACAAATGTTTAAAATCTACTACTTAGCTCATTCCTGTCCCCTGATGCAGAATACACTGATGAATGGGGACAACTATTCTTATCTTGATATAAAATGGCATTATTATTATTGTATTTCCATCATTATCATCATCAGCATATTCTTCTGCTGGGCTCTATGTGGAAGGTACATTTCTAAATGGATCTCATATAAACAAATTTTAGCCTCATTATATGAAGGAACTGATGTCCAGCCTCCATGAAGAAAAATGCCCATAGTAACAAAGCCTCAACCCCCCTTTTTAAACATTAGTGTGGGACATGTAGAAACCAAGAGACATGGAGAGAAGCGAGTGTTGGTAAAAAAATATTCATAGCAAAATGAGGGAAGCACTAAGAGAACAAGACTAAATAGGATAGCACCACTGAAAGAGAGACAAATACAGTTGGCCCTTCTTATCCACAGATTTTTTTATACATGGATTCAAGCATCCATGGTTTGAAAATGTTCAAAAAAAGTATACATTTCAAATAGCAAACCTTGATTTTCCATTTTATATAAGGGACACCATTTTGCTATGTCATTATATTTAATAGGACTTGAGCATCCATGGATTTTGCTATCCATGGGGGATCTTGGAACCAAACCCCAGCGTTTAACAAAGGTTCACTGTAGCTATAACTGCCCTACTAATATTAAATTCCTGTTGTGTGTACCAACAAGATTTTATCCAAAACAAAAAACTCTACCTGAAATCTCAGCCAAATTAGCTGCAGGGCACAGAATACTGACTTTCTGTTGGGAGAATAGAAAGAAGGGGGAAGGCGAGTTGTGTTTTTTGATATGGTTGCCTGGAACCCTAACAGGAAAGGCCAGAGTAGAAAACAAGATTGTCTTTTCCTTGACTTTCAGAAAGCACATTCTGAAAAATCAAAAGAAATCCTGGATGTCATTGGAAAAAGAAGGGAAAATGTTTCCAGATATGAACATCTGATGATGGCCTCTCAAGCTGCAGATACATTTGCAGAGCAGGGCATTTGGTTTAGCAATAAAAGCCAGGGTGATATTGATAGGATTGTTACACTTATTCCTTTGATAGTTTTCTCCCCACCTCCAAATAATAAGGTATTTCAAGATTCTGAGAAATGGAACTGAAATGGAACAGTCTACAACCAGCAAGAACAGAAACCCAAAAGATAAGATTTTTGTCATATACAACCACTGCAGATTGTTGAACCTAGAGCAAAAATTTCCAAAAGGTAACATCTCTGTAAATCCACTTAGTCTTAAGCCTGTGTTTGTAGCATAAAGAATCACAATATTATTTAAAGGGCCACCACACATATGACAGCTTTGTAAAGAAACCTAAAGATGTTCATGACCAGTTCTAAATTCATATTAGTCTTGTGTATTTCTACTGATAATGGCTCAAATTTTGTCAAAGCATTGAAAGTTTTCAAGACCCAAGGACAAATGGTGAATATTGCGGTCTTTAATAATAAGAGCGATGGAAAGGATGATTAACAAGGAAGAAGATTACAGAAATGTGATATGCTTTTCATTTGCCACTACACTGGAGATGTAGTTCTCACAACTTTACCCTGTGGCAATGCAAGACATACAACCCTTGACTTCTAACTGCAGCATAAGCACTAACCTCAGGGCCTTCAAAAACCCTCTCAGTGATGGGAAACTGCAGCTAGGTGTGATTTAAACAGAAGCAGTCAGAGTAGAATGTGAATGGGGCATAATGCATTCTAGGCTCATACAACCTATGTTCCTTACATTTTCCCCTTTTTTTCTCTTAGGTCCATGCTAGAAGCCTTTATGAAGGTGGAATTTAAAACTGCCAGTAATACTAGGAAAGATGCAATGATGGTTCTTTAGAAAGAAAACAACTACAAAAGAAAAACTTTTCTCAAGACTTTTTGCAAAGCTACACCAATAATGTGTGTGCCATGAGAAAAGGAATTTGGTTTGGAAGGAAATATCTGAATATTTGTGTATGTGTAGTATGTTAATGTCCTCCTCTCTACATGAATGACCCCAGATTATCTCTATTCCCTCCCCCCCCCCAAAAAAAAAATTGCACAGGCAAGCTATTATCATGCAGCAGTTGAGCATATTCTCAGTGTGTCATGAACAATAAAAGACAGATTACCAGATAACGTGCTTGTGAAAGTGGTTCTTTTGAGGAAAAATCACTTTCTCGTCTCTGGTGGAATCAAATATTTAACTTTTAGTAATTGGTCTCTGTTTCTTAAAAGAAAGATCTAAGAATATTTCTTGTGGAGTTTGTGATTGATGGGGTGAGGGAGTCATGGGATTGCTAAGGAGTAAGAAGTGGTTCTGATTTATTGTTTATATTAATAGCTGTAGTTTTACAAATATTTAGAAAAATTAGAAATGATACAGTCTATCAAAGGATGTGGTGGATTAGTGGCTAAGATACCAATTCTGGTGATCGGACGGTTGGTAGTTCAAGGCCTGAGCGCTGCATGATGGGGTGAGCTCCTGTCACTAGTCCCAGCTTCTGAAAGCATGCAAATGCAAGTAGATAAATAGGTACCATTCCAATGGGAAGGTAACAATGTTCAGTGCAGTCATGCTGGCCACATGACCACCAGATTTATCTTTGGACAACACTGGCTCTTTGGCTTAGTAATGGAGATGAATACCGCCCGCTACAGTTGGTTACGACTAGACATTCATGACAAGGGGCTACCTTTGCCTTTAACATTTAGTAGTTTAGGGCTTTTTCACACTACACAATAATAGAACAATGTTTTCACTTTAACTGCCATCAGGGTAGCCAGGTTGACTGTGGGGTAGGGCAACTGTATCTTTAATAGTTATTAGATGCTTAAGAAGGAAGATGTAGATGATTAAGAAGGAAGATGTAGATGCAGTTCATTCAGGCAGGACTACACAACATCTCCCTCCACCCACCCAATCCTTCTCCCAAAAATGACCATTTACTGCCTGATGGAGGCAGGGGGAGTGGCAGAGAAGTACCACTCATGCCCTTCTAACTGGATGCTCAGCATTTTGTGGGTCTAGCAGGCATGGACAATGTGCGTCCTGTAGCCACATACGGACCCCAGGGCTAGTTTTGTGGCTTATGTGGGCCTCTGGAGAAAAAACACACAAAGAAAACCTGGTTAAATACACCCAAACAGCATTTAGGGAATATGGGTGCATTTTTGCTATGTTTTGCCTGCCTGGGTTGTTTTAGGGACATGAAGAAGGTCTCTCCTGGGCCAAAACTGAACCAAAGTAGTAATAATAATAATAGTAATAATAATAATAATAATTTATTTATATTTCCCGCCTCTCCTTCGGATTGAGGCAGGATTCCAACAATATAAAATACAATCCACAATCCTGTCACAATTTTAAAAACATGCGATACAATATAAAAAACAGTTAACAGTTAACCATATATAATTCAATAAAAGCCTTCTATGTCATCATCAGTTAGGTTTCCAATTTGAAACATCACAGGATATCAGATGGATAGGCTCACCGGAAGAGATCTGTCTTTAGTGCTTTTTTGAAAGCATCCAAGGTAGTAATAAGACGAATCTCTTCCAGGAGAGCATTCCATAATTTAGGATCAATAGCAGAAAATGCTCTATTAGATGTTGTCATCAGTCTGGTATTTCTCTCTTTTAACAATTTTTACCTGATCATAGAGTTGGAGGAGACATCAAGGGACATCCATTCCAACCCCCTGCCATGCAGCTACACAGTATGAAAGCATCCCTGACAGATAGCCATCCAGCCTCTGCTTAAAAACCTCCAAAGAAGGAGACGCCACTACTCTCTGAGGGAGTGTGTTCTATTGTCGAACAGCTCTTACTGTCAGGACATTCTTCCTAATGTGGAGAGGGAATCCCTTTTCCTGTAGTTTGAAAGCATTGCCTCAAGTCCTATTCTCTGCAGCTGCAGGAAACAAGCTTCCACCATCCTCAATATGACTCTCCTTCAAATATTTAAACAGGGCTACAACATCACCTCTTAATTTTCTCTACTGTAGGCTAAACATACCCAGTTCCCTAAGTCTCTCCTCATAGGGCATGGTTTCCAGGCCCTTCATCATTTTGGTCATCCTCCTCTGGACGTGCTCCAGCTTCTGAAGTCTAGTCTAGTCTTTTCTAGTCTAGAAAAAGCATCCTTTTTCAATTGTGCTGCCCAGAATTGGACACAGTATTCCAGGTGATGTCTGATGAAAGCAGAAAACAGAAAAGTAGAAGAAACATGGCATAAATGCTACCCAATTTTTCTAGAGGATGTTTGAAAGCATTTAAGGGAACACATTTTGCATTTTTCTAGGGAGGGGAATGCATGGGGGTGTTGCAGCCCTCAGGTTTTCCAGGAGAGCTAATGATGTCTCTTACCCTTGCCTGACTGTGAGCTATAGGATCTGCAGGATTTTTGCATAGCATCTATATAGGAATCCTGGCCTGTATCCAACCTGGCAAGCCTAAATGACATGGCTGCATCGTGTGAACACTGCAGCTTGTTCTGTGGTCAGACAGTAGCACTCAGTGTTGAGAATTCTGAATCCCTTCCCTTAACTGCAAATCTACAGAATGGAATCATAGTGCTAAAATTGTTTAGTATGAAATGTTCCTAAGAAATGGTATGGCACATGTTGACATATTGTTATTTCATAATAGTATTCTATTTTCTCATGAAATTTAAAATGACATTATCGGGAAACCAATCAGCAAATTTCTATGGCCAGTTTACTGTTACATTAAATGCATAAGAAATGAAACCACAAACATCCTACCGGGTATGTACTTCTCCTTCCCTTCTTCTTTTTTTTCTTTTTTCTTCTTCCCTTCTTCTTTCCCTTCTCCCCACCCCCATTCTCTTCTTTGTTGCTAATCTTTAAAAATCTAGTAACATTTTAAAAATGATATAATAGCATAACAAAGTGGCACAAAATCAATAGCAGATGATTGAAACATTCCACCATACAACAAAACAACTGTAATATCTTTGAGAGCATAGGCATCTCTCTATGAAATATGTATATGTGTGACTCGATATAGATGCAGATGTAGATATGGCACATGAGTAAGATGTATGAGATACAAAATCTGAGGTATATTTAAATTGGAAATCAGGTGAGCCAGAAAGTACTTCTGGATAACACAGCATTCAGATATCCATGCCTGCACTGAGGATTATTTTAATGAGACTTTGAAATGTCTCCTCTTCAAATGATAAAGAAGAGCTCTTCATTTATAGGGAGATTGATTAAATCTGACTATTCTTTTACTACTCATCTCAGAAACAGCCTGGGAGATTTAATAGTCTACTACTACAGTAGTGTTCAGCAGCAATCTCTAGAAGTGACTACGGCTTGATTTACTTCCTCTTCTATTTGAATAAAGGGGGGGGGGATCTGATATTAATAAAAAGTGAAGCAAAAAAGTTCAGAATCAAACAGAATAGTGCTCCAGGAATTTGTGTTCTGCAAAGAGATTTTAGCTCTCCATGAAAGATTCCTAGTGAATTCACATTTTAAAGTTAAAATCACAAGTAAAGGCAGAGTTCAGGTTGGTGCTGTAATGTTTATAAATTAATTTGTATGACAGAGAAGATTATAATTAGCATTTGGACAGTCTGCTAGCCCATGAAAGTGGATATGTAGTTCCTTTTTTTGTGGCTTTGGTTATCCAGGAAAGAACAATTTTGATTATATGACAGAGTGTGCTCAATCTTATATATCCAACCCTTGCTTCCTGTGGATTACTACATCCTCAGAAGGGGACAAAGAAAGAAAGAAGTGCCAGCCACACTTTCCAGTCCCTGCCTCTTCTCCACCAACCCTTGCTTCCTGTGGATTACTACATCTTCAGATGGGTACAAAGAAAGAAAGAAGTGCCAGCCACACTCTCTGCTGCCTGCCTCTCCACCATCCTCCTCCTGCCTCCAGTGAAACATCCCTCAGAAGCCACTTCTTCCAACATCCTCAGCAACTGGGACATTGGGCAAAGGTTTCCAAAGCCACCCCTTCCTTACCTACTAGATCCTTCTTGTTTTGTGGTATTCAGGCAATGTTATCTAGCACTGTTGGATATTATTTTTCTGCTTTTCTCATTGTCACTTGTTATCCTGTTGTTTACTGGGCATTGCATCCATCCTTTCCCATGTCTCCCCACATCTCTCCCAACCTGATCCCTATCTGACCTTTCCCTATCTCCTAGCTTCCATTTTTCTGCTCCCTCTGGAACTGCTGCTCTGTCGCTCCTAAAGCCACAGCAATTCATGATCTTTTTCATTCGAGATCATTTAATCTCCTTGCCTTAACTGAAACTTGGCTCCCAGCCCATGATGCTGCTACCTCTGCTGCCCTCTCTTTTGGTGGTCTTTCTTTCTCCCACACAAGCCGCACCGAGGATAGAGGAAGTGGGCTTGGTATCTTATTGTCTAACTCTTGCCAGTTTCATCCCCTTTCTCTTCCCCCTAGCTATAGTTTTTCTTCATTCGAGTCTCATTCTATTAGACTCTTTTCTCCTTCGCAGCTTCAGGTTGCTGTCATTTATCAGCCTCCTGGTTCTGCTAACCAATTCCTTTCGAACTTTGAGTCATGGCTCACCTTTTTTCTCTCAGACTCAGTTCCCTCTCTAATTCTAGGTGACTTTAATATCCACCTTGATGATCCTAAGAATACTTCAACATCTCACTTTAGCTCTCTCTTAGCTTCTTTCAATCTTCAACCTCATTCCAACTCTCCAACCCATTCTTCTGGTCACTGCCTTGACCTAGTTCTCGCCACCAAGTGTGTCATTTCTGACTACCTGGCATCTGACTATCCATTGTCAGACCATCATCTAATTTCTTTTACTCTTACTTATATCCCACCTCCTCGTCATGTTGTTCAACACACTTTCCGTAATCTTCAGTCTGTTAATCTTGATCATCTCAGTCAAACCTTGGATTCCGCTCTCTCTTCTCTAAATCTTGGGGACTCTGCTGACTCAGCACTCTACAGAGAAAGCCCTCACCAAGATCTCAAATGATCTCTTGCAGGCCAAGGCGAATGGCCTCTACTCTATTCTCATTCTTCTAGATTTATCTGCGGCCTTCGACACGGTGGATCACTGTCTCTTGCTTGACTTACTTTCTGACCTCGGATTCTCTGACTCTGTTCTCAACTGGTTTAAATCTTACTTGTCAGACAGATCTTTTGCAGTGGTCACAGGTGGTCAGACTTCCTCCTCTGTTCCCTTATCTGTAGGAGTTCCTCAGGGCTCTGTCCTGGGCCCCCTTTTGTTCTCTCTATACACATTATCCCTTGGTAAACTCAGCAGTTCTTTTGGTTCTTCCTATCATCTGTATGCTGATGACACTCAGCTATTTCTTTCCACCCCTGACGTTTCGCCGGGGCTTGAACAGCAAGACTCCTCTTGTCTGGCTGCCATTTCTCAGTGGATGCGACATCGGCGCTTGAAGCTCAATATGTCTAAGACAGAGCTTCTCATCTTTCCACCTAAGTCTACCCTTTAATACTCCTTTTCTGTTTCTGTTGACGGCACTTCTATTCATCCGGTTCAGCAAGCCCGCAGTCTTGGTTTCATCTTTGATTCCTCTCTGTCATTTATCCCTCAGATTCAGGCCACCGCCAAGACCTGTAGATTCTCCCTTTACAATATTGCTAAAATCCGTCCATTCCTCTCAACCTCCACTGCCAAGACTCTGGTCCATGCCCTGGCAGTCTTGCGACTAGATTACTGCAATCTTCTTCTGACAGGGCTTCCTCTCTCTCACCTCCAGCCTTTAATCTCTGTCCAGAACTCAGCTGTTCGTATCATCACATCTGCTTGCCGCTTTCACCATGTTTCTCCCCTCTTATCCTCCCTTCACTGGATCCCCTTCCCCTCCCTCACCCAGTACAAGCTTTTGTTATTGACTTTCAAAGCCCTCCACGGACTGGCCCCTCCTTACTTGTCTGACCTTCTTTCTCCTCACACTCCTTCTCATACCCTCCACTCTGGTAGTCAAGGTCTCCTGTCCCAGCCGAAGATTTCCACTGCCCTCTCCCGGATTCGTCCCTTCTCACTTGCTGCCCCTCACTCCTGGAACCTTCTTCCCCCACATATACGCCTCATCACTTCTCTAACCAGGTTCAAAAGTAAGTTAAAGACTATATTGTTTAGGGAAGCATTCCCAGGATTGTGCCATCTGCCCCAGGATGCCTCCTCTTAACTATGCATTAAGAACCCAAGCCCTCCCTCCAGTCCATCTGCCTTGGTCCAGGCCCCAGAGGGAGAGAAGAACCACTGAACCTCATCCCCTTCCCACCACCTTCCCATTTTCCTTTTATGTTGTCTTTTAGACTGTAAGCTTGAGGGCAGGGATCCATCTAAATATAAGATTGTATGTACAGCACTGTGTAAACTTACAGTGCTATAACAACAACAACAACAACAACAACAACAATAATAAATCTCTAGAGGTCAAGAACAGATCATAGGGAATATATTATACAATCCTGAAGCTCTGGCCTTTTTCACAGAGTTGATTGCATTTTGCTGAAAAGTCCACAACGTGTATGGTTTCAGCTTTCCACAAATATCTGGATCAATCAAATTAATCACATTCTTAAGCTGAATACAGACCTTCCAAACACTAATGGAAAGCTATGAAGTTGCATGCATTTCCTCTGCCCTTTCGTGGTCTTCATGAAGAGAACTACTGGGAGCCCTGTGGACTGTTCATGCTTGGAACACTGCATGCTTGCATAGGCTTTTAATATCAGCAAATACAACCACAAATAGATTGCTATGTTATGAAGCTAGAGAAAGGTTGCTTTGAGGAAGACAAAAATATTATCTTACTAGTTCATATTATCTTATTAGTCCATGGCAGTGCCCAATGTTCCACTTTTTCTTGGGATCAATTGCAGTCCATCCCACCACATATAAGCTTGACCCTTGCCCATCTGGGCTTATACAATATAGCAGTGGCTGTTTGCCTGGTGGGTTCAAGGGATAATAAAAACCTCACTATATCAGAGGATTTCTGGACTGAGTTCAGTCTGGTTTCAGCACTAAAATACCTTAGTGACTCTGACCGACAACCTAATCTAGATAAAAGGCTACCCTTGTTGACCTTCCTGCACCTCTCAATGCCTTTGATAGCATTGATCATGATACTTTAGTAGACCGACGCTGGAGATTATCACATTGTATTTAAAACAACTTACACCTGACGGAATACAGTCAGGTTTAATTTTAAAACTAGGTTTTATCGCACACAGCTGCAGCTGGGTGAGTGCAAGCTGTATGCAGCCTGGATCCCAGCCATGCTTATTCTGTGGCTTTTCAAAAATTGAAAGCTCTTATTTTTGAAAAGCCACACGACAAGCACTGCTGGGACCTGGGCTGCATACAAGTTGCAATTGCCTGGCCACGACTGCATGCAATAACACCCAGGTTTAAAATTAAACCCAACTGTATCCCGTCAGGGATAAGTCACTTTAAATACAATGCAATCATCTCCTCTGTCAAATGGGAGTAGAGGGCCCCACTTCTGTCTGTAAGGCCAGTTCCAGAAAAGTTGCATTGGGAGATGCCTCTTCAGCTACATAAGATCTAAGCTGTGGGATGCCACAAGGCTTCACCTTGTTTCCAATGTTACTTAATAACTGTATGAAGCCATTGTGGGAGCTTATAAGGGATGGGATGCTGTCATTATGCTAGTGACACCCAGCTCTACTTCTCCTTGTCATCAAAATAGGCTGAGGCCATGCAGATATTAAGACTAGTGCCTGAATGCTGTAATGGAATGGATGAATCTGAATCTGAATCCTGATAAGACAAAAGTTCTACAGATTTGTGGTTCTCATCTTCAGAAACTGGATAAGCTACCAGCCCTGGGTGGGGTTGTATTCTACTTGAAAGAATAGGGCATAATTTGGACGCATTCTTGATTCAATTCTTATCACTAGAGAAACAGATGAAACCCATAGCTCAGAGTGCTTGGGGCCAGCTTTGACTTGTCTGCCAGCTACAGCCTTTCCTGGACAGGGACAACTCGAGGAGTGAAACAGATGGCCCCATTTCAGTGTCTTCCCAGCAGCTTGGGGGGGGGGGTATCATTTAGACATTCCATGCCCCTAAGGCAGCAGGAAGCTGCTGTGAAGCCGCCCACCTGCCACATGGCAGGCAGCTTTGTGGTGCTCTGGTGGTGCGGTGTTTATATGCCACATGCTGCAGGAGTGCCACAAAGCTGTCACAGTGGCAGAAAAAACAGCTTTTTGCTGGTTCAAAAAGGAGCGGCTTTCTGCTTCTCCTTTTTGGGCTGGCAAAAAGTAGGATCAGGACTGTGGTGGCTGCAGCCCCAATCCGGTGATCAAAGGGATGACATCAAGCCACTGTTTCTGATTAGACTCTGTGATATCCATATTTGCAGGTTTGATTCTTGAGGATTTAATTATGCATGGATTATTTGCTGCTGCCTCTGATGGGGTCCTAAGCATTTTTAATAGGGACAACAAGCCTTGCAAGACTGAGAGACTGCCAATGTATTGCAAGGCTTGTTAAGCCCCTATTAAAAATGGCACAGGGCAAAAGCAGAAGCAGCTGCCAGCCAGCTGCTTCTGCCTTGTTAAGGAATCTCACCATCTCGAAGGCATCCACAGTGGGTTGAATCTGCAAAATATACTTTTTTGTCTGTGAAATTTGGTTGGGAAGTAGAGTTATTTGTTTTTTTCCATTTTCATTGGACTTAAACAAACTGGTTTTAAAAGAATTGTAGTGGCTGCCAATATGCTTCATGAATTCAAGTTAATGGTAAAAACATTTAAAGCCCTAAATGGGACCTCAATACTTGAATGAGTGTTTTTCCATATATATACCTGCCTGAGGTTTGAAGTCTACTGAAGGGGCCTCCCTCTTTGTCCAATCAGTCAGGTATATATATTGGAGGACATGGGAGAGAAGCTTCTCTGCTCTGTCACGGATCACTATCCCTTTGGAGATCTCATTGCAACCAATATTTCTGTTGCTCAAGTGCTAAATGAAAACAGGGTTGTTCACAAAATTTCTTAGGATCTAATAGATTTTACTAAAATGCTTTTAATTCATTTAAAACTATTTTAGCACTTTAATCTGTCTTTTTAACTTCTTAAATTAAACACTTTCTCCCCATTGAAAACTTTTGGAGGGGCCAAGCAATTTCCAAGGATTGAGTTTCCAATGGAAATTTTGTCAAAAACATCCCTACTATGTAACATTGCAATGACACAATCATCATGTCAGATTCCTTCCTGGTGTCCTCTGAAAACAGCTGATATGCACATTTAAAATGTAAAACTGTACAGTGAATATGTGCACTAAATCACAGTGCACCTATGCCAACCACAGACTTGTCATCTATGATCTGAGCTTCCATGGATGGCAAGTCTATCTTTTTTAATAGGTCAGTGCGCAAACAGCTGTGTGTGTAGGTGCGAGCGTGCATGCACACTCACTGAAAAGAATGGGATGTAAGGTCCCACTTTATTGCTATCCACGGGGTGTGTGTGTTTAGAACTGATCCCTCATGGATAGCAAGGGATGACTGTAATAAGCCAGTCTTTCAAGCAAAGAACCTGAGCACCAATTGGACCAGGTGAAACAAATGCCTCCCTTGGGTTAAAAATTAGCACCTGATTTCTCCAGAAGCACACAAGAGTTAAAGCTGTTAAAGTATAGAATTTTTCATGTATAAGTAAGAAATATTTGCTAATAGCAAGAATTAGCACCTGATTTCTCCAGAAACATGCAAGAGTTAAAGCTGTTCAAGTATGGAATTTTTCATGTATAAATAAGAAATATTTGCTAGTAGCAAGAAAAGAAGAGACAGTTTGGCCAGAAATCCTATCTCTTGTATTTTTAAAGATTGATTGGAATCTTTCCTGAAGCTAAGAAAGCAGTGAAGCAACTGTGACATGACTGTTTTCACCCACAGCAAGCATAGTTCTCTTCAGACCCAATAAATCCCTTAAAGACTATGTAGGCACTGCCAGACAGGGCACCAAGAAATGAAAACACTGATTAAAATTCACAACTCAAGGGCCTGTGGCTGGCATTACTGACGGGTTGGCTGAAGACAAAAATTGTCATTTAAAAACAACTAAAAAAAGAATCCTGTCACATATGGCTTATTGCCTTCTTCCACCTGATCCCATTTATATAGCTCATCCTGGCATTGATGGACACACAGCAGTCAAATATTTTGTGGTTTTCTGTTAGATATTGCACTCACTATCCCTCGTAATCAAAAGAAAAGGCATTTCACTTTTTGGTATGAAAACCAGTACAGTAAGTTTTAATAGCACAACTTATTTATTCTGGGCAATGTGGGGCCAAATTATATCTGGGCTTCCTTTTCAATGCTGCACCCCACCCCAGTTACTTTGGGAAGCTGTAAAGTTGAACAGATGATTGCCAGGATTGTGTGCTGCTTTTTTCTGTCACAGCTCAAAACCATCTAAAGTTTCATTTAAGGAGGATAAATATAATAACATACTGAGCAGTGGTTATGATGTTTTCTCTATCATCCATAGCATCATCTTACTAGAAGGCCAAAATGAAGTTGAGGGGAAAGTCAGCACAAATTACCAGGGGCTAGAGGTCTGGAAAGGAGCCCAACTATGCTGTGTATGTTTTATCCTTTCTGTAGCATCTTTCTTCATTATTTCTGACACCTATTGTAATACTGTTGACTTTCAAAGAAAATAATGATATGTAATATCTGAAACCCTGTGTAATTTTTAACAAATCCACTAGGGACTTAAAGCTGCTATTGCCAGACCAGAAAAGGAAGCTGGGATCCTCTGGAGTCACTACTGCAGCCATCAGTGAAGTGGTTTGACTATGGAACAAGAGAAAGAATGTCCATTTAATTCCAGCCAAGTCAGTCTTCAGGCTGCTCCAGGTGCTAGAGATCCTCTCCCATTTCATATTTGCTTGCTGCATTGCTCCTTCCCTGCCCTTTCTGCCTGCTCCTTGCTGCAGGGAATGTTTAGAGTGTGCCTTCTAACAGGTGCCCTAGCAGGTCTCCAGAGTCTTTCCCAAACCTACAGGAAGTCAGAGAGAGACAAAGATAGGTAAAGAACCACTTTCTTTATCCATAGCTGAGAGTCATCTCTCTGCTTGGCCCAAAGTCACCACACCAGCCCAGAAGGTTTGGCTGACTTGCTGTGTGGTCAGATGTTATCCACCTGCTACCCATACCTGTTTGAAAGTGATCTCGTCTTCAGTTCCCTCCATTTCCCAGAATGGCTTGGAGAGCATACCAACCATTCCACCGAACCTCATACTGCTCCTTTGCACAGCCAGGTCAGTAAAAAGTAAGACTCATATTATCCATGATCTCTTGGATGAGGATGCCTATCTGGCTTGCTTTACAGAGACCTGGCTGGGGGAGGATAGCGCGGTAACGTGGGTGCAGACCCTCCCATTCTGTTTATGAGTAGGTGAGGGGAAGTGGGCGGAGGAGGAGGAGTGGCCCTAGTTTACAAAAACAATCTGACCTTGACCAGGATACCTGTCTGGACACAGTCCACTTCGAGTGTATGTACCTTAGCCTGAGGACCAGGGATAGTTTGGGGATTCTTCTGGTCTACCAACCACCCAGTTGTCTAGCAGACTCCCTGACCGAGCTGACACAGCTGGTCTCAGAGCTGCTGTTGGAGTCCTCTAGACTATTAGTTGTGGGAGACTTCAACATCCCACTCAAGATCAGCTTAACAGGCGTGGCTTGGGATTTCATGGAAACCATGACAAACATGGGCCTATCCCAAATTGATCGTCAGGCCTACACAGTGTGCTGGTCATACACTCAATGCGGTCTTTTGTATGGAACAGGAACATCCATGAGTGGAGGTTATTGGCACCTCCACTTTGTCATGGACAGATAATTTCCTGGTCAAGACAAAACTGAGAGCCTCTATCCACCCCACCAGGGGTGGTGGACCCATTAGAATGGTCTGCCCTCGGAGGCCAATGGAGCTAATAGGATTCCAGAAAGCCTTGGAGGGTTTAATGGTTGGAAATGCCGGTGATCCTATCGAAGCCGTGATTAATACATGGAACACCGATCTCACCAAGGCTATTGACACGATTGCTCCCAAGCGTCCTTGCCATCCCGCTCCAAATCATAGGCAATGGTACACACCAGAGCTTAGGAAAATGAAGCAGCTTGGGCAACGACTAGAGCACAAGTGGCAGAAGACTCAACTTTTATCTGACACAACTTGTCGTCGGAACTTTCTTTGGTCCTATCAGGAGGCAATACGCGCAGCGAAGAGATCTTTCTCTGCATGCATTGTGTGTACAGAGTCCCATCCGGCAGAGCTGTTTAGGGTGGTGGGGAAGCTGACCTGCGCCAAATCCTTTTCTTAACCCAGTGACAACCTGCTGTGATGTATTTAACAACTTTTTTTCAGATAAAATCTCTCAGATAAGAACCGATTTAAACACCAAGATTTCAACAGAAGCCACAGACGAGGTGTCCAGCGACTCCATCGATGAAGTTATTCTGAATCAGCTACAATCTGTGAGTACTGATGACGTGGACAAGCTCCTTGGTAGGGTGAGGAAAACGACCTGCCCTCTCGACCCTTGCCCATCGTGGCTGGCCATCTGGGGGGATGCATTGAGGTTCCTCATGGACATCATCAATGCATTCTTCAGGGAAGGATACATTCCATCTTGTTTGAAGGAAGCGGCTGTTAAGCTGCTCCTGAAATAACCTTCCCTGGACCCCCTGGATATGAACAATTATAGGCCAGTCTTGTTACTACCATTTTTGAGCAAGATTATCAAGAGGGCGGTTCCTCTACAACTTCAAGCTGTCTTGGAGGAAACCAATTATCTAGACGCATTTCAAACTGGCGTTAGGACAGGCTTCGGGGTTGAGACTGCCATGGTTGCCTTGACTGACAATCTGCATCTGAACATTGACAGGGGTAATGTGACCCTGCTGGTGCTCCTAGACCTCTCAGCGGCTTTTGACATGATAGATCATGGCATCCTCTTGGATCACCTAAGGGGGTTAGGAATTGGAGGCACTGCGCTCACGTGGTTACATTCCTTCCTTTCGGGTAAGTCCCAGAGGGGACAGCTGATCCAGTAAAAGGGAGCTCACTAGTGGAGTGCTTCAGGGTGCCATTCTGTCTCCGATGTTATTTAACATCTATATGAAACTGCTGGGTGATGGAGTTATGGAGCTGGGTGTTATCAGTACGCTGACGACACCCAGATCTATTTCTCCACGTCTTGTTCATCGGCCTCAAATTCTGATGACGTCTCCTCTCTCAATGAATGTCTTCGGGCAGTAATGGGCTGGATGAGGAAAAACAGATTGAAACTGAATCTGGACAAGATGGAGGTTCTCACAGTAGCAGCCCCAAAACCAAGAACTGGGCTGCAACCTCCAGTCCTGGATGGGGTCACACTCTCCTCCAGTGACTGTGTTCACAGTCTGGGGGTACTCCTTGACTCGTCGCTCCTGATACACCAGCTGGGCCCTTTTCTGGAAGTAAGGGATCTCGAAACTGTTGTACACATGCTGGTAACCTCATGTCTGGACTTCTGTAACACACTCTACATGGGGCTACCCTCATGCTTGGTCCGCAAACTGCAGTTGGTACAGCATATGGTGGCCAGAATAGTATTGGGAACATCCAGGAGGGATCATATTACTCCAATACTAAATTCCCTACATTGGCTGCCTTTTAGTTTCCGGGCCCAATACAAGGTGTTATCACCTTTAAAGCCCTAAATGGCTTAGGTCCAAGCTATCTCTGGGACCGCCTTCTCCCATATAATCCTCCCCGTGTACTCCAGTCCTCTGGAAGGAACTTGCTGCAGTCACAAAAATCTAGACTTTCAGCTACCTCCCAGAGGGCTTTTTCAGTCGTCGCCCCTAGATTATGGAACAGCCTGCCAGACGAGATCCGTCAATTGACATCTTTAGACAGCTTTAAAAAGGCTGTCAAGACGGATCTCTTTTGGCAGGCTTTTCCAGATTAAACCACCCGGCCTCAGGAATTACAGTCTTTCTCAGCTGGATACAACCCTGCTGCACTCTTAAAAATTAGGTGACCAAAGTCGCAGAAATGGAATCTATAAATTGAGCGTGTGATTCTTATTCTTGTTGTTGTTTTAATCTATCTGATTTTAATATGTATTGATTTAATATCTTTTAAGGGGGGAGGGAAATAGGGATTGGATGTAATGCATTTTAATATTGTTAGCTGCCCAGATTGGTTTCAGAGAGGTGGGATATAAATAATAGTTATTATTATTACTATTATTCTCAAAATGGGCTTTTCTTCCATTCAGAAATATATGCACCTCTTCATGTGTGGATGCAAGCATCTAGGGAAAGGATATCCTTGTAACCTTCTTCTGACAGGGCTTCCTCTTTCTCACATCCATCCTCTAATTTCTGTCCAGAACTCAGCTGCACATATTATCATATCTGCTTGCCGCTTTGACCATGTTTCTCCTCTCTTATCCTCCCTTCACTGGCTCCCCTTCCCCTTCCACATCCAGTACAAGCTTTTGTTGTTGACTTTCAAAGCCCTCCATGGACTGGCCCCTCCTTACTTGTCTGAACTTCTTTCTCCTTACATTCCTACTCTTACCCTCCGTTCTGGTAGGCAAGGTCTCCTGTCCCAGCCAAGGATTTCCACTGCCTGTCCCAGATTCATCCCTTCTCAATTGCTGCCCCTCACTCCTGGAACCTTCTTCCCCCACACGTGCGCCTCATCACTTTTCTAACCAGTTTCAAAACTGAGTTAAAGACTATATTGTTTCGGGAAGCATTCCCAGAATTGTGCCATCTGCCCCAGGATGCCTCCTCCTAACTTTGTATCAGAACCCTAGCCTTGGTCCAGGCCCCAGAGGGAGAGACCCCACTGGATCTCATCCCCTTTCCCACCACCTCTCCCTTCTCTTTGTTGTTGTCTCTCTTAGATTGTAAGCCTGAGGGCAGGGAACCATCTAATTTATAAGATTGTATGTTACAGCTCTATATAAATAAAGGATAACAACAACAATAATAATAATAATAATAATAATAATAATAATAATAATAATAATAATCTGAGTGACCAAATGGCTAGCAGGAAGTAATCTCTGCATGGCTATCCAAACGTATGGGTGCTTTTCCTAAAAGATATGGAAAATGGGAAGATGCGTCATGGGAATACATTGGATATATAATTTGATACTGAAAACTGATAATTTTCTGGTTTTGTGTTTGAAAGAAAGACTTTGAACTTTTCGCACCAGAAATAATATTAAGGCATCCCAAAACACCAGTTTCTTATGTCATATCCAATACTCACTAATAATCAATCTTAGGAACTATCCTAAGTTGGCTGCTTGACTAGATGAAACTTCCTTTTTCAGAAATATATCTAAACACCATCACATCAATTTCCCATGAGAGCAAAGTTATGCTCAAAATTCTCCAGGAAAGATTCCTACCAGATATGGAGAATGAAATCCCTGAAGTGCAAGCTGGATTCAGAAAAGAGGCATTAGGGATCACATTGCAAACATACAACAGATAAAGGAGTGCACCAGGGAATTCCAGAAGGAAAATCTCCATGTGCTTTACGGACTATAACAAAGACTTTGACTGTGCAGATTGTGAAAAGCTATGGTCTGCACTTAGAGGAATGGGAGTGCCAAAACATCTGATTGTCTTCATGTATAACCTAAGAGGCTCCCTTCAGAATGGAATATGGAGAAACAGAATGGTACCCAATTGGCAATGGGGTCAGGCAAGGCTGCATTCTATCCCCTTATTTATTGAAACTCCATATAGAAAATATCATATGCACAGCATCCTTAGAATCAGTGGAAGGAGGAGTGAAGATAGGAGGAAGGGAGAATTAACAACCCCAGATATGCAGATGACACATTACTACTAGAAGAAACAAATGAAGTTCTGGAGCAATTACTGAAGATGGTCAAAGAGGCAAGTGCCAAGGTTGGATTAATGCTGAATATTAAAATGATGATGATGACCACAGAAGATCTACAAGAATGCATCCTACATAACAACAAAATTGAACTAATCAAAGAATTCCCATACATTGATTCAAATATTGATCAGAACAGAAACAGCAAAAAAAAAAATAAAAAAAAAATCCAAAGAAGTCTACAATTGGGAAGGACAGCTTTGAAAGAACTGGTGAAGATCATAAAGTGTACAGACAAAATCAAAGTGTACAGACAAAACTCTGAACACTAAAATGAGGACTGTCAAAGCCATTGTACTTCCTATCACCATGTACAAATGTGAGAGCTGGGCAGTGAAGAAGTACGATAGGAAGAAAACTGACTTATTTGAGAAGTGGTGATGGAGTACTCAGAATACTGTAGATGGCTAAGATGACCATGACCATAACAACAACAACAATTCTAGAACAGATCATGCCTGAACTCTCCCTGAAAGCCAAGATGACAGAATTGAGGCTGTTGTACTTTGGCCACATTATGAGGAAAAATGAATCATTCGGAAAGGCAACAATGCTAGAAAAAGTTGAAGGCAATAGAAAGGGAGGACGACTGTATGCCAGATGGTTAGTTTTGAACTGGGAAGACATGGGCTTGGACCTGCAGGACCTGAGCAGAGAGATTGAGGTCAGGGGGTATTGGAGATGTCTCACCCATAGGATCACCATGAGTCAAAGTTGACTTGAGGGAAGTTAATACAACAACAACATTTTTAAATAATCTGCTTTATTTAATATCTTCTGGTCCAAACAGGAGTGTTGTATCCAGAATATGCACTGTTTGTTTTAATAGGTCCATCTCATGGTTATGTTAAAACAAGTATTAAAAATTGAAAACAATAGAAATAATAGTGATAGTAAGTAAAGGTCTTGCACCATTTTCCAAAAGACTGTTTTCCTGAAATACTGTACTCAAGTGTTTCTAGTTCAAATTTAGTCTTTGTGACTGAAAAGCAAGTACAGTTCACTTCATCATATGAAACCATAACAAAGAAATATGCTGCTCATCATTTTTCACCCTTCCACATTGAAAAATATCCTTAGTCTGAACAATAAGATTTATTTTTCTTTTTGACATTCAGCACTCAGGAGACTGACATTTCTCTAAGATCTATAAGATGTGGTTTCAAAATACTTTAAAAAGTCATCAGCAACTTTGTTTATTTTGTATTTTGTATTCTGTCATCAATCTTGCTAATTTCTCAAATCACAAGAGTTGGAAGGTTTTAATCCTTATCCCACCTTTCAAAATTTAGTAATCTAAATGATCAATGGATGACTGAAATGCTTTATACATTATTAGAATTTCTTATTGTTTATTTGTATTTATGGATCTTTATCTTGACCTTTCTTTTAAAAAAATCAAGGAGACTCACAACACAACAACAATAACACAAGGGCTGTTGATAACATGGTGAACGGGAGGTCTCTCATTCATACTGTCAATATTAGTACAAGTCAAAAATCGCAATTAACAAATAGGTCAGTCCATCATAAACATTTTAAAAACCTCTGTTACAACAAACTGTTAAAATATTATTTTAACTAGTTGATTTATTTATTTAACAATTCTAGCCACTCATATTTATATCAGGAAAGGAACAAGTTCTAACTGGGTCCTTTTGTATCCAGTTGCATATTTTTGTATCCAACATGAGTGGAACAAGGGAACTTCTTACCCTCGCACTGCAGTTATCCATGGCACCAAAACCCAATTCTACAGTATTTCCCAGCACTGGTCCAGGCTGTAGGGAGGGCTGGTCACCAGTTCTGGAGGAAGCAGCTGAATCCAGTGGGAATACACCACTGTGTCATTGGCAGATGACAAGGGTATCACTAGGGTTTGTGTCACCCGGTGCAGTAACCCTCCCCCATTGACTTAATGCCGTCATCCCCCCTCCCCCAATTGATATAAGGGAAACATTTCTAAAGTATTTCCCAGCACTGGTCCAGAATACAGGGAGGGTTAGTCAACAGTTCTGGTGGAAGCAGTTGAATCCATGATGCCACCTGCCCCCCCCCCTCCAAATTGACTTGCTGCCATACCAAAACATACAAAATCCTTCATATCCACGGATTCTTTATCCACAGATTCACCCATCCACAACTTGAAATTATTATTTAAAAAACTCAAAAAGAAAAACTTGACTTTTCTATGTTATGCTATATTTTGCTATGTTATAAGGGCAACATTTCACTACCCCCTTGTAATTAACAGAATTTGAGCATTCACAGATTTTGTTATCCATGGGTGAGAGGGTCCTGGAGACAAATTTTAGTGTATACAGAAGACACACTGTAAACAAACAAACAAACAGCTTCATTTATATACCGCTTCATACCCTTAAGGAGTGTCTAAGCGGTTTACAATTGTAAGCTATTTGCCCCGCAACAATCTGGGTACTCATTTTAGCGACATCGGAAGGATGCAAGCCTGAGTCCTTTGCTGGTCTTGAACTCACCACCTTATGGTTTTGAGTGAGTGGCTGCAGTACAGGCATTTAACCACTGCGCCACCAGGGCTGACATTTGTTTTGGTACAAATGATATTCATTAACTGTCATTCCTGGCTATCACTGAATGTAATAGCAGTAGTTGTGATGTAAATACCTAGCAAAATTAAAATTACAATAGCATTGGCACAGCATATGCACAAGGTGTGTGTTGTGTGGTAGTGGCCAGCTGCAGTGGGTCTGTGTGGTGGTGGCAGGTGCATGTGGTAGAATGAGTGTGGCAGCTGTATGTGTTCATAGGGGTGGCAGTGACAGTGGCAGGTGCGTGTATGGTAGTGGTAGGGTGGGGGGTAGAGAGGAAGGGAACACAGAAGTGGCAGGTATGTGTGGTATCTGGGGGAGAAGCAGTGTGGGTGCACACAGTGTGTGTGATAGAGGAGATAGTGTGTGTTTGTGGTGGTGTTGGGGTGTGTGGGAGACGGGGGCAGGGGTGACAGAGAGTGCAGGTGGCACATTTGTGTGTGGTGGTGGAGGCAGCGGCATGGAGACACCCCTCTAAAAGTATCACCTACTGCAGTCTGCATGCCTGCATCCCCTAGTTGATGGGGGTTCCCTTGTCGGCTGTATAGGGAATGTGCTTTGGGTTTTAGTTTAAACTTGAAAGGAGCTGGGCAAAGTTCTTATCCTACTTTTTTTCAGCACATTAGTATGGATTGACTGTCCCATTGATATAGAAGTCACTGATGAAGAAGTCATTGCATTCTGGCCAATGCAATGAGACTGAGCACAACTATACAGCACAAGGTCCAATTGATCTAACTATAAGAATTAAGACATACAGGTACTGTGTCTTGAAAACAATGAGATAAAATTGGCTGAGACATCCATTGTGATGCCTATGTCAATCTGAATGTCAGTGTAAAACACACTTATGGGCCTTCATGTCACCGGTAGATTCATGCCAACTCCATGAATTTCATAGGGTTTTCTTAGGCAAGGAATACTCAAAGGTGGTTTTGCCAGTTTGAAATATAGCCTACAGTGCCTGGAATTCATTTGAGTCTCCTATCCAATTACCAATCAGGGCTTATCCTGCTTAGCTTTCAAGATCAGATGGGATCTGGTGCTTTCAGAACATTTATGACAAAACAAAATTGCCTTGATACAAAGTTCTATGGAAGCTTTTTATCATATAGGAGCAACTGGGTGCAGCACATAAACAAGAATGTCATATGCTGTTTTCCTCCAAATTAATTAGATGTTGCTATGCTCTACCCTTCTTTTTCTAGAAAACTATTAGCAATCCATCTTGCTTAGATCTTATCAAAATTTGCTAATACTGCTCTCTTTTTCTTTGTCATATCTAGTTTGCTAGGCGTTTATTTGAGATTGGTCTTCATCTGTGGACATTCAGCCATCTTCTAGCCTTACAGAAGATGTAGAAGCTCCAGAATAGGCATGCAGCTCTTTGTGAGTTGGCACAAAGTGATCGACTGGACTAATGTGTCATATGACTGGACTCTTTTCCTTCCCTGCTTTGGCTATATTTTGCATTCATTCTCACCCTCCCAACTTGTTAATACAATGAGCCTTGCTATGTTGCATTGGGTATTTTGAGATCTTGAGATGTTAAAAGTGTTTTGGTTTGAGCTCTTACAGCAAAAATTGGCCAAAGCCTACCATAGGGTTAATTGCATGGCTGCAAAATTTATTGCTTCTCATAAGGGAGCCTATATTGGACACAGTGTGATTTTTCATTTTGACAGTCAGCTATTCTGTCCTGGTGGGGTGTATTTGTCCAATAAAGGTTATGATTTTGTTTTTGTCCAAATCGTTTTTTGTAGTGGGAACTGTGTGACTTTTTGGTCAGCAGGAACAAGATGACAAGTCAAATATAGTTGCATCCTTCCAAGGTTATATGAACTCTGATTTCTTGATGAACACTGTAGAGGCATCTTGTGATGAAGAATTCACCTAACAAGGGGTTTCCTTACAGTCTTCTGGTGAAAGGCTTCCAGGAGAGTCTCCTCAAGAAGCCTGCTAGGTGGACCACACAAAGGGGAAGCCAGCCCTGCTACATGCCACCTGATCAGCCTCCCCCTTCACACCTATCAAGGACATGACTTTGATATTGCTTAGATAGACACAATTGATTTTTGCCTCATACAGAGATCATAGCTGGGCAGTTTTGCCCATGAGTAAACATTTTGGAGTAAGCATTAAGCCTATACTGTGTGACATTAGCCTTGCTGATGATTTCCTTATTACAAGTTGGTTTAATTTAAAATAAAGCTAAGCTCAGCTTGGTGCCTTTTTCTCAATACCTGCTGGATGGACAATATGAGGAATTTCCAGGTAGAGCTAAGAAAGAATCCTTCCTGAAACCCATGACAGCCACTGCCATTCATAGCTGACAAAACTGGATTAGAAAGACCAATGATATTAGTGTAAGGCAGCTACTTTTTTTTCCTTTGGCTTCTTTGGAGTATGAGAAGGGCAAGCACATAGGATCTCATTCTTTAAATATACAAGTGACAAAGCATAATATATACAATTTAAGTATGCCATACTTGCTTTACTGTATTTCTAGGAATGTTATTTTAAAAGACAAGATAATTGGAGTTCACAGATCTGTCACATTTCACAGTAGACTTATGAATATAGGAAAACAAACTTGGAGAAAGCTGAGGTTTGTAAAAAGTACAGATCATAAACTGAGTAAGCATAATTACTTGCTTCTGGAGGTGGTTCCTGTGTATGTTAAAGGATGTTGAATGCTCACCTTTTTAATTAGCTGGGACACTCTGTCCTAACTGGTGTAAAACTTAATGTCAGTTGCCTCTACTCCAAACCATACGAGATATTTAATCTGTCACAGAATCCAATTATTGTTATTGTTAATTGCCATCAAGTCAACTTTGACTTATGACAACCCTATGAATGAAAAACTTTTAAGTTTCCCTATCATCAACAACACTGCTTTAGGTATTGCAGACTCACAGCTGTTGTTTCTTTGATTGAGGAGCAGTATAGACTGAGGCTCCATGCCGCCCATTTTTGCCCTGCGTCTGTGCTGCCTAGAACAGCTGCATAGAAGCTACTTAGAGCAGCTTCGTTTTTGCAGTGTCACAAACAGGAAGGGATGCTGCCATGATGCCACTTCTTGCCAGGAAGATCTGGAAGCAGCATCGGTGTAATCCTGGTGGCTTCCATGTGTACAGGAGGCCACCATGATGATGGTATCCATACGGACTAGGGTTCTGGAGTCTGCAGTTGCTTCACGCTCCAGAACCCTAGAATCAGTGCCATCCCGCTGCTTCACGGAGGTATGTACCAAGCATTATTCTCTTTTCTAGTGAGACATGTATTTTCATGATATATCCAAAGTATGACAGTATCAGTTTAGTTAGTGAATCCATGGTTGACTTTGGCCAACATGATCCTAGCATATCTTATTTTTTTCAACCCAGCTTGCTCCATATATGGTAAAAGTCTCTACTGTAGAATTTTGAGCACCACTTTGCTTGTTCTGGAAATTAATGCAGTGCTCTAATGGTTACTGAAATTCCTGGTGTCCCCTTTCTTGGGGATGAGAATGTATATTGAGTGTTTCCAGTCTCTGGGCCATTGTTTTGTTTTCCATATTTGTTGACAGATTTTAGCTAGAATTAGAGTAGATTTTATCTTTGTAGCTTGTAGCTGTTCTATCAGTATTTTGTTTATTCTTGGTGACTCATTTCTCTGAAGTGCTGTGAGTCAGCTTCCACTTCACTTTCTAAAATTGGATGTTTATTATCAAATGGTTGTTTTTTTAAAAAAAAACCTCTGTCATTCTTTCATCTCTTTTATATAGTTCTACAATGTATAGTTTCACTGTGTTTTTATTTCTTCTTTATTTCTTCAGTGTGTTCCCTGGCTGGTTATAAAGCATCTCCACCCTTGGCTTATGTTTTACTTTGATTACTTCAAGCTTGTGAAAGAGGTCTCTTATTCTTCCTTTTTTTGTTATCGTCTTCTGTTTCACTGCATTGATTATTGTATCTTTGCCCATGTACACAAGTTGTTGAATCTGCTCCTGGTCTTGTTTTTGCAGAAGGAATAGAGTGAACAATTTCCTCCTAGACTCCAGCATAGAATCTTTCAATTTCTTCTTCTGCCTCTGTAGTTGGAGCATAAACTTGGATTATTGTTATATTGAAGGCTTTTCCCTGAAGTCCTATTGATATGATTAGGTCAGACTTTGCATTATATCCTTTGACCGCTTTTGCTACATTTCTCCTCATTATTAATGCAACTCCATTTCTTCTTAGACTATCATCTCCTGAGTAAAACACTGTGCGATTATCTGATTCAAAATGTCCCATTACTGTTCATTTTAGTTCACTCACCCAAGTACTGCAATATTTACATGTTCCATTTCTTGTTTTACTATATATAGCTTCCATAATTGATGCTTCTCACATTCCATGTTCCCATAATTTGTGCTGTGCAGCTTCAGACTTTCCTTTCACCTTTGAGCATGTCAATAGCTGAATATCCTTTTGGCTTCAGTCCCGCTGTGTCAGTCATAGGATTACTGATAGCTGTCCTCTGCTGTATATTAAGTTGTTGAGCACCTTTCAACCTGGGAGTCTTATCTTCTGATCATCATGATCATCATCATCAGTTGTTGCTGTGTACCTTCAAGTCATTTCCAACTTATGGTGACCTTAAGATGACCCTATCATGGAGTTTTCTTGGCAAGAGTTGTTTGGGGAAGTTTTCCATTGCCTTCTACTCAGGCTGAAAGCAGGTGACTTGCCCAAGGTCACCCAGTGAGTTTCATAGTCAAGGTGGGAATTGAACACTGATCTTCAGAGTTGTAGTCCAACAAAGTTCTTCACAGTAGTTCTTCCACTCATCATCATTATCATCATTATCAATATCCTGTCTTTCTCCCAATAAAGGGACTCAAAGTGACTAGTAACATATTTAAAACAATACAAATTAAAAATACAAAAGCATTAATAAAAGTATAAATATAAGACTTAAAAAAACCAAATAATTTATGAAGTTAAAACATTAAGCATGCAAAATATTAAAATTCATTAAAAGGCTTAATTTTTTAAAGACAAACCTTAAAAACAGCACTACACAGCATTAGAAGTCCAACTCTAGTCTATTTGTAAAAGCTTTACAGCACAGAAAGGCAGATAGAAGGAAAGACTGCACCATCCTGCCCTATCTAGGTAAGGAGTTCTAAAGTATGGGAACAGCAACAGACCTGGCTATGGGACAGAGACATCTTTGGTCAGCTTGATAGATGACCTGTGTACATGGGAGTGTGTTCTTCTTAGTCTTCTTCTGGACCAATTTTTGATACTATTGTCCATGGTGTCATTCTGATCTGCCTCTGTGGGATGGGACTTGGGAACGCTGCTCTACAGTGGTTCCAGTCTTTCTTGGACTCAGAAGGTGGTGCGTCATAGTCAAATGTCTGTGTGATTTTTCAGGGCAATGTTTGTTCCTCCATGCTATTAAACATCTACATTAAATCACTGAGACAGTTTATCCTATTGTTTTGGGGTTGGATACAGCCACTACGCTGATGACACCTAACTCTGTCTCTATCTCTCCTTTTTATCCAGTTACAAGGATGTGCCAAACTAGTGTCCCCTGTGAGGAAGGTAAATGAATTGAAAGTTAACCCAAACAATCCATCCAGAGGTGCTTCTGGTCAGTAAGAAGGTATGTCAGGGAACAGAGATTCAGCCTGTGTTAGATGGAATTAAACACTCACTGAAATCTCAGGTTGAGAGCTCGGGTGTGCTTCTGGACTTGGGTCTGAGACTGGATGCCCAGCTTTTGGCTGTGCCCAGAAGTGCATTTGCACAACTAAAACTGGTGCACTAGTTGCACCTGTTTTTTGAGCTGTCTATGATGAGACATAGGAGTTTATCACATGGGAGGCTAAGTGCCCAAATCCTGTGCAGAAACAGTATTTGACCATTGAAAAAATCCCCCCAAAGCAGGATCGTTTTCAGACATATTGGGGGCAATGAGCATTAATCTGACTTTAAACTGCACAGAAAGTGGACAAAATCTGCCACTTTTTACTTTCAGGAAAATTCTGAAAGTTAAAAGTGGTGGAATTTGTCCTCTTTCTGTGTGGGTTAATGTTGGATTAATAGTGCTCCTGACGTAGCCTGAAATATGATCCCGCTTTTTTGAAATTTGTCCACTTTTTGTGCAGGATGCCCCCCGATGTCTTCTGAAAAAGATCTTGGTTTTGCGGGATTTTCCTGATTTAAATCCTGTTTCTGCACGGGATAAACTCCATGTGATAAACTCCATACTTTGATTACATCTCATTTGTAACATACTATGGACCTTATCACACAGGGAAAATTGGAGGGAAATCAGGGGTTTAAACAGCGGTTATCCCATGCAAAAAGTGATATCGCAATTAAGATTTTCAGACAAATTGCTATTAAACAGGCAATAAACAGTCAATAAACAGCAAAAAAAAATCATTCTCAGGATTTCCTCATGAACTATTTGTTGTTGTTTATTGCCTGTTTAATAGTGACGTCATGTGGAAATCGTAATTGCGAAATTGCATTGTGCATGGGATAATCACTGTTTAAACCCTTGATTTTGACCATTTTGATAAGGTCCTATATGTGGGATTGCCTTTGGTAACTATCAGAAACTTCAGCAAAACACTGCAGTCATGTTTCTGACTAGACATGTTATAGGAATGTTATAACATCCTTGCTGAAACAGCTCCACTGACTCTGGGCAGAATTCCTCCTGCTGTTTAAGACCTTTAAAAAGTCCTAGGCAGCTTGGGTCCGGACTACTTGAAAAACTGTATCTCCCTTTATTAGCCTGCCTGAGCGCTCAGATCTATAAGGGAAGGCTTTCTCTCAGTCTCACCACCAGGCATGCTTGGGAAAGACCAAGGAAAGAGCCATGAGAGCCATCTCAGTGGCTGCACCCAAATTGTGGAACTCCATCAGGAGGTCTAGGTTGCCCACTCCCTGCTATCTTATTTTTATTTAAGGAGGCACTTTGTTTTTAATGTATCATGGCAGATGGAGTTTTTATGGGGAGTGTTGTTTTTATTTTATTATGTTTTATATGTGTTTTAAAAATTGCCTTTAACTTGCATTTTTAACTTGTGTTTTTTTAAATGAAAGTTCAGTTTCATTACATTTTAACTTTTGTAGTATGAGAGTATGAATTAAATGGTTAGTTTGAATTGGGGGTGGGGGAGAGAGTTTGCATGCAGGAAATCTCTATCTATCTAAGGAGGGAAAAAGAGAATGCAAAAATCTTCCAACATATACTACCTTAGATCCTGTGCTGGGAGGAAGACAGGATATAAATAAAATTAAATTTAATGAATGAATTAATGAATGATATCACAAGAGGCCATATGCACTGAATATATCAGAACCCAAAAAGAAATATTCTAACAATCATGAGATCAAATTAAGATTCTTTTGTCTTCTCATCTAATCAACACGCATGTCTCTTGCCTAGAATTTTTAATGTATAAAAGAAGATACAAACTGATTATACAGACATGCAGAAAAATAAACATGTAAAAATTAACCTTACTAGTATTAGATGAACTAAATCAGAACATCAAAATCTAAGGAGCAATTTTGATGGGGAAAATGCATAAAGATACCTAAGAATACAAGGGGGTATCATAAAGTTTTAATTATCACCTTTTAAAAAAATTGGCAGAAAGTTTCTTTTGATTTGTAGTTGTTAACTTATCTCTATGTAGTCACCATCCAGATTTACACATTTTCCCCAGAGTTTTTTGACCCTCCAAATACCATTATTGTCTGCAGATTATGCCTAATGAGGATTTTACACTTTAGTCACTTCTGGCAGAGCCAGTCCCAAAAATAAAATACACAATGAGCTGATTTTCTCAGCAACGTGCACTTAGGGACCAATGATGACACTGACAAAATTTCATTAATATGCCTTAATAACTTCCAGGTGATAATTATAACTTTATGATACCCCCTCATAAGGCGCAATCTGCAGACTTCTACAATATCAGGTATTAAGAGGGTCAAGATACCCTGGGGAAAATGTATAAATCTAGATAGTGACTACATAGAGATAAATTAACAACTACAAATCAAAACAAATTTTCTGTCAATTTTTAAAAAAGGTGATCATTAAAACTTTACAATACCCCCTCATACCACCTTTCTCTGAGCACGATCTGCTTGCCACTGTTTCCTTTATTATTTTGGTAGAACTATCTGCCAGTAAGGTGAAGTTCATATCATAACTCAGGAGATCCTCCTGTGATATTAACAAACTATTTTTTATCATATATCTGTTACACTGTTGGTACACTATATACATATAATGCAGGAAATACTTCTTTTATTTGGTTTCAGTGCAACTTATTAAAATGTGGATGTATTTATATAAATGGCATCACATTGTTAAATCTGTCAGTTTACTGAGAAAGAGCAGTTGATGGTCCTGTAAGACTACTGGTATAGTTAAAAGGAAATTTGGAAATTTTCCAAAACAAGCATGTAAACTTTCCAAAGCTGATCATTTCCAACAGTCGGAAAAATTCACAAGAGATACCACTGGTCATTAAAGAAAATTGGAAATACTGAAAACTGCCAACAACCCCATTATTATATAAAAACTGGAAAACTGCCAACCATGAGCTTCATCATAAAGTAACTTTTGGGGCAAAAAACAGTAAGCCTCAAGTAAATTATGATTAGTTCCACATATCTAATCAGATCTAACCAACACTCATGTTGTTGTTAGACTGTGATCATCTGTAACAGCTCATTGAAAAGCTTAGTTCAGAAAATGATAAACATCTTCTATCTCCAAAGAAAATGCTATTCCCCAAACAGGATCAGACCTAAGTAGCTTCTTCTGTGTTAAATTAGCAGAAACTTCCATTTGATTATGAGCTGTGTTTATTCCTTGCTGAATTTCACACTGAAATTTCAGTGCCCTTTTCAATTCCTCTTCAGCCTCTTCATCTCAGAACTGAAGTTAATTGAGTGTGTGCGATTCTCAAGTAGATTCTCATAATATGAATTTGCTTGGAACACAAACTACATTATCTAAATTTTATCAAGCCTCCAAATAACCCTAATGATTTAAGAAAGGAAGGGGGGGGGGGGACGACAAGGATTGGGTTATGCCCAGAAATGTCCTTCCACTTCCATTACTAGAACTATTACTGTTGTTGTTATTATTATTAGTAGTAGTAATCATAGAAGGAAGTATGGCCCATTTATTAATACAGCTTGTTCATGGAAATGTGCAGAAAGCAGGAGGTGCTGAAACAGCACTCAAATGGAGTTGGCTGCTTTATCCCAGCTGTAGAACTGCAGGTGGATGCTGCTCAGGCATCTCCAGTCCTAACACAGCCAGCCAGCCAGCCAGCCAGCCAGCCAGCCAGCCCCTCCCTCCTTTTGTGATACAATGAAATAAGATAAAGGAACAATTAATTTTTAAGAGTATTACTTAGTTCTAATACTAATTCAGAGACTGGCATCCTATTAGTGATTAATGAAGATGTAAGTCCAACTTAGGCCTCTGTAATTAAGTTTGGAGTTTATCACATGGGAGGGACTTACCCAAATCCACAGATAAATGTGGTTCAAATCTGTGAATATCCTGCAAGAGCAAGATTGTTTTCAGATGACGTCACACAACTTAGGCATTAACTCGATGTTAACCCATGCAGAAACCCACCAAATCACACCACTTTTTAACTTCGGAAAAATCCCAAAGTTAGAAGGAGGCAGGATATTGTGGCTTTCTACACGGGTTAATGTCAGGTTAATGCCAATGTGCCCTGATGTGTCTGAAAATAATCCCACTCTTGTGGGATGTTCACAGGATTTAATCCCTGGGTGTTTTGCCTCCCGTGTGAAAAGCTCCTTTCTTAGATGTTGGAATTCTCTAGTTATCATGCAAAATAATAATAATAAATAAAATAAATAAAAAAATATGCAAAACCTGCCTTTAAAGCTGCTGCAACCTACCCGACAAGTTTATTTGTGGGCAAATGTCTAATGAAGACCAGGATCCATTTTTCCTCTATGGGAGGATGCATTGCAGTGACAGCAGCTACTGGGATTTCTGGAAGATCCCTGGGATGTCTTGAAGGATGTTTGCCACTTTGTATCAAGCTATAAGGAATATAGCTGGATGCTGATCTACACACCCTACGCCAACCAGTTAATAGCTGTACTGGAGGGAGGGATAAAGCAGTTTTGGGGGGGGGGGGGTGAGAAGAAGACTAAGAATGGAAAGGGCAGCTATGACAAGATCCTAATGAATGAAAAGATATACGACTGAGCACTAAATATAGAATGATCTAATTCACTGTATTCCCCCATCACCATGTACAGACGTTGGTGCTGGAGAGTAAAGAAAGCACACAGAAAGCACTCATTTGAGTTGTGGTGCTGGACAAGAAGGCTGAAGATATGTTGGACATCCAAAAAAACAAAAAAATGGGTCCTTGAATAACCAAGATTATCAAATCAAGTCTGTCATACTTGGCCACATCATGAGAAAGCACAGCTAGAAAAGACCATAATGTTAGGAGGGTAGTGGAAAGAGAGGAAGGCCCCTCACCAGATGAATAGACTCAACCAGGGAGTTCTCAGGAATGAATTTGCAGGGCCTAAGCAGAGCACTGCAGGATGGAGGGGTCTTAGAGATGTCTTGTCTATAGAGTTGTCTTGTCTATAGGGTTCAACTTGAGGGCAGTTAACAACAACAATGGGATAAGGAGTGATGTCTTCTGACCCTGCATCTTGGTCTAAAACAATGGTTCTTAACCTGTGGTCTGTGAACTCCAAGGGGGCTTCAATGTCTTCAGAGAGGGCCTGTGAAGACTTGAAGCCTGCTCATCCCACCTCCTCCTTGTTATGGGACAGACACATGAAAGAGCCCAGGCAAAGCCTAGCTGGTTGGATGACTGGGCCTGTGCATTGCCATTAAATCTGTTCTAACTGCAAAAAACAAAACAAAACAAAGCAAACAAACAAAAAACCAGAAGGAATGTCTTCTCTTCCCCTTTGGCACCTCTGAAGAAAAGTTAAACCAATGGTGTAATCGTTAATGGTACAGAGTTCAGGAATAATGATGATGATTTTGGATTTTAAATGATGTTGGGTACCCTGATCTCAGAGGGAGAGAAGAGGCAGGCAGTTCCTCTAGCCCCAGAGGCAGAGGTAAGGCCCTCCCTTCATCTTAACTCTGGATTTCATAGAATCATAGAATTGGAAGAGACCCCAAGGGCCATCCAGTCCAAGCCCCTGCCATGCAGGAACTCACAATCAAAGCAAACCCCCCCCCCCCCACAGATGGCCATCCAGCCTCTGTTTAAAAACTGAGGAGATTCCATCACAGTCTGAGGGAGTGTGTTCCAATGTCAAACAGCTCTTACTGTCAGGAAGTTCCTCCTAATGTTTAGGTGGAATCTCTTTTCATATAGCTTGTGTCCATTGCTCCAGGTCCTATTCTCTGGAACAGCAGAAAGCAAACTTGCTTCATTCTCAATAGGACACCACTTCAAATACTTTTGCAGAGCTATCGTATCAACTCTTAATCGTCTCTTCTCCAGGCTAAACATAGCCAGCTCCCTAAGTCTCTCCTTATAGGGCATGGTTTCCATACCCTTCACCATTTTAGTCAACCTCCTCTAGACACACATGGATTTGGAGGAAGAGAAAAAGAGGGAGGCACAGCTCCATTGTGCCTAGCCCAGATGCAGATGAAGCATTGTCCTTCCATTCCAACTGCCACCACCCTGGCCTTGAAGGCAGAAAAGAAATGGAAATATCTTCTGGGCTTGATCCCCTTCCCCAGTGCCATTCCTTTCTCCTTTTTGTGTCATATCTTTTTAGATTAGGAAACTGTCAAATTAGTAACCTGTAAACTGGTCTGAGAGCCTTTGTGGCTGAAGGGAGGGGGTATAGATACTCTAAATAAATAAATGAGTTAATTCTTGGAGGTCTGAAGCAACAAAATATATTTTAAAAGGGTCCCTGGTAAAGAAAAGGTAAAGAACCACTGATCTAAAAGGTAAGTAAATAATCAGTCTTATATAGCTTTTCCACTACTAAGATGCTGTAAATGATTTAAAATTATCATTCACACGAAAGCTTTGGATATATGATGTGCAAATTTTTCTCCTTGTCTGTTAATGAATATCTACGAGTATCTTCCTATATTATGCACAGGAATTTCAATATATATATTCAAATATACAGTTTTAGCCATAAGTACGTGCTGCATCTCCCATATGGGGCAATATGAACATAAACCTTTAAAATTACTACAGTCAAAATCTCTCAAAAGATCAGCTGAAGTTATGGCCTTTTAGGAATCATCTTTTTTTTTTCTTCACACCTCTAAATTATTTTCTTCTCTATGCAATTATTTATACTAAGCTATGTGAAGTGTTTGGGGATATAAAGCACTAAGAAGACACATTCAAAAATTACATTTTTGTTTTTAGAAGTAAATCCTACAAGGTTTTTTTTTATACATTACTTGTTTCTGCTACACAAAAGATTTAATTAAAAAAAATTAAAGCATTCTTTAAAATTTTGGACCATATAAACCAGGGTTATTTTAATACATATTTTTGTCACTTCTTAATCTTCTTTAAGCATATGGATCTAGCATAGAAAAAAAAAGAAACATATTGTCCTCAGATGATGAATATTGATGATGATGATGTATTGTCTTGTACAATGTTTTATTTTATACCTTCTCCCCTCAAATGCCTTGGCATAAAGAAAATAAAACTCTTCACAGAGAGATATTGAAAGTTTAAAATACAGGGAAAATTACTAAAAGCTGTTGATTTCTTGCTCAAAGAATGATAATATCTCACAAATCATGACATTTTAGATGTGTTTTATCTTGCATTACTAGCCTTTGTTATAATCTGTTAATACTTTGTTAAGGACTATAATTAGGCCAAGCCGAGAAGCAAGAATTCGGCTGTACCAAAATCCTGCTAAAACATCTATTAGTAGTTGTAGTAGTAGCTATAGTAATACCTTAAAGAAAACAAAGCATGAAACTCATCCTCCACTTTTTAATCTGAACTTTGAAGACTGAAAAACTCACATCTCTTGTGGGAGCCTACCCTAAGAGAATTTTGCTACCATCTTTTGACAAACATTTATATGAACAAATGCAAGCCTGTGAAAGTTTTGTTTTGTTTTTGTTGTCTAGCAGACTTTCTTGAGCTTCCATTGTAACTGCAATACAGAAGTGCCTAGTTCTTTTTTCCTGCTAGGCTGGCCACTTTAAACTCAGAGGACCTGGTGATTGCAGATGACCTGAGTTTAGGTATCACACGGAGCATGGATGGTACTATATAAATAAACAACAACAACAAGGGGGGGGCATTGTCAGCCTGACAGGCCCCACCACTACATTTCAGTGTATTGCACTTTCAACCACTCTTTTACTTTCTTTTCAGGTTTGGGGCTCTGAGGGCCTTAAAAACCATTTCAATCTGATTTCAAGCCTTGCTATGGGACAGAGAGATACACAGGTGAAACAGATGGGCAGGAAAAAGCATCTTGAAGCTACCTTTTCCAAAGCCCCATTGAAACCCCACCAACCACACCCAAGCCGCACTACTGGGTACTGGGTACTTTTCTTTTACTGTTTCCTCCACCATCTCTGTGCACTTTCACAGGAGTGAACCACTGGTGACTGCCATCTCATTGGAGAGCCATTCCTGTGAACCTGCACACATTTGTATGTGCAGTTCTTCACTGGGACAGGGCAACGGAGCAGAGGTGTGCCCATGCAGATGTTGGCAGGGTATAATCATGCCCCCTTCACCCCATGCCCCCTCTTTGATTGTCTGTTTTGTGCATGTTGTATTCGTTTCCATGGGAAGTGTCATGGTTTCTCTTTTGGGCATTGCTACCCACAGCTCTTGGGTACAGCAGCTCTGTCCCTTTTAAATGTGTTCCTGCAATGGGGTGATTACACACACAATGTAAGGGATAGGGTTAGGGTTTGCAAAGAGCACCCACTTAGAGCTGCCCTGGTATTGGTGCATTTATATGTGCATGCGAAGGTTCACACTTTTCAGGAAGAAGTGGAAAAATCCAGCTCCTTTTTAGTCTAGCTTTTCTTCCTGTAGTGTGACTTGGGTGCACCTTTCAGCCAGCTTCAAGGCATGCATTGTCTATATGCTTCACATCAAAGCTGGTTGGACACCTGCTTATTTTGACTGACTGTTTTGCCTCATAGTCACTTTGGCAGATGGTCTATGTTAGTAACTGGCCCATGCAAGTGTATCATTGCTAGTTCTGCTGGACCCTTCAGTGGCTTTTGATACCATGACTTATCATGGTATCCTTTTGGGCCACCTTGGGATGGGATGTGAAGGCACTGTTTTATAGTGTGTTCATTCTTTTTTTGGAGGGGCAAGGCTAGAAGGTGGTGCCAGGAAAGCTCCTGATCTACCACTTAGCTACTGACATACAGTTGGTTTTTCCCACCATGGTATTTAATATAATATACACATGTGCTTTGATTTTGGGGAAAAGGTGAGATATAAACCCATACATAGATAGGACATAGGTCTTCAGCTTTGGTGCACTCCTGGTTCCAACCCTGAGCCTAGAATCTTGGGGTCTTGTGGCCAAGACCATATTTGCCACTGGAATCTGAGTGCCAATGGTTTCCGTTTCTAGATATCTCTCATCTGGCTGTGGTGACATATCCGTTAGTTATAATCCACAATGCCCTTTGCACAGAACTGATTTTGAAGAAACTTTGGAAACTTCTGCTAGTCCAAAGAGCGCAACTATATTATTAACTAGGGCTAGTTATAGGAAACATACAAATCTCTTATTACAACAGCTCCACTGGCTACCAGTCTGTTTCCCAGGCAAAATTCAAAGTACTGGTTATGACCTATACAACTTTGGTCCAGATTATCTAAGAAACAAAGTCTCTCAATATGAATCTGGCTGGATTTTGCAGTCTTCAGAGCAGATCCACCTTTGTCCCACTACCTTAACAGGTATATTTGGTGGGCAAACAGCAGAGAGTCTTCTCAGTGACTGCTTCCAGGCTCTAGAATTCCTTTCCAAGAGAGGCTAGGCTAGACATCATGGAGGCAGACAAAGACTTTATTTTGGTTTGACAGGCCTTTGGGAACTGACAGTTCATGGGGAAAATGGTTTGAATAATGGTCTGTACTGTCTATTAGATATTTGCAATTGAGGAGCTTATGAAATGCTTTTCATTAGGTAATATTTTTCTAATGTTCTAATGATATGCATGTTTTAATCTTTGTAAGCCACCTGAGTCCCAGGGCTGGGGAAAAGGTGTGGCATACAGACATACATGGCTTACAGTTTTCTAATTTTAAATGAGGCAAATATAAAGTTTGTTTTAAATTTTTCTTTTCTCAGTTTTGTTCTGCTTAAACAGGAATCATTATAATGATCTTTTTTTTTTACATTATACAACTAATGTATTAAAAATGTATCTAATTTTAGATTGCCTCCTTAAAATATAACAGTCACTCTTTCAGCACAAAGCATGTTTACTGAGCTCTCAATCCAAATGGGTTTAGTGACAACTGACTGCCTAACAAGTGAGCTTGCAACCTTAACTATCAGTATATGAGGAATACTGCATTTCAACATTCCAAAGTTGTTTTAAAGGCTTTCTTGAAGAACTGCTGACTATAAATGTCAAAAACACTAAAATATACTTTTAAAATAAAATGATGAATCCCGCCTGTTAAAAAGTCGGGGGGAGATGTTCTGACGAAATGCCATTACAGCATATTGACTGAAAGGCTAAAGTCACCATGATTAAAATGGAGCAATTCACTTTGAACTAACTCTAGTTGACTCATCTGATGTGCCTGAGGATTGTCTGTGGCAAGCCTAGAGGAAATCTTTTGTGCTTCGGTTAGCAATAAAGCTTGTAAATCATTATTCTTTTAAAAGACTAGCATAGGAAACCAAATACCACAATATGTGGGCTTTCTGTTACAATTTATCCTCTACTAGATAAATATGCTGTTTTACACTCAGTACTAATATTAAGGAAGTTTAAATGCTGTATTCATTTAGTCCATGTCCACTAGCATAACTTAATCTGTCTTTCCACCCGTCATCATTAGGAATATTGCAATTTTCTGCAAGTATTTATGATTATTTAAAAATTCTCTCCATATAATCAATAAAGATAAAAGCAATCTGTCAGTGAATCACCCAGCTTGCAAATCCACTGAAGACCATCATTATTATAAATCAAATCTCCAGATCAACTGTTCTCTTTGGTGCTTCAAAGGGCTAGTCCACATGGTAAGTGTATTACCTTTTTATGTTCAGTTTTGTGGAAATACCCAACAATCTGTTATTAACAGATGTTTTGTAATCCTTCAGTGACAAAACAGTGGTGGGATTAGGGAGACCTTGTGAATCTTGTTCTCCTTGCTCTGCACTGATAAACATGTAACTTCCATTACAAGTGTGCTACTTGATGGCTGTAGATTTGCTACCCATGCAGTACAAGCCAGTGAATAATCTATTATACTGGCTAGAAAAATGACTCCAGTTATTTATGAGGTCATTTTACACAATTTCTGTACATTAGTCATAATGCCACATTCCTCATATCCTCACTTTAGTAAAGAAAATTGATTGTTTTCTGTGGAATACGCTCTCACCTTTCTATGCACCAATATTATTGAGAACTAATGTCCATATAATTGTGTTAAAATATTTAATGTAACCATTTTGGAATTAAAATATATAGAATTAAAATTTAGCCATGCATACAAAAAGGTGAGAAATTGCCGAGAGTGCATGTACTGATTAATTTTGAATATAAAACTATCTTTTAGTTATCGAAGAATAATCCAAATAGCAGCAACCATCTTAAATATGTTTCCCAAATGTAACAGCAGTAAAGTTGCTGGAAGCTAACAACACACAACATGCAGAGTTTGAGAGGCCTAAACTCCTGCATTTATTACATGCAAACACAATGAGCAAATTATCAGTCACTGATAGCACTCCATGGAAAACTACTACAACATTAAGGTTGGAGCTTGTCTGAATTTTCAAGCTAAATATAGGATTTCTTTTTCATATAACATAAAGTTTCAACCAGCTTAAGCTTCCTAATAAATTGCAAACTCTGTAACAGTATATCTTCTATTATGCTGCTTGTTACTTTACTAAGACAGGAAATTAAAGCAATAAAACACTTTCAAAATGATAGGGCACACTCAAGCAGTCATTTTTCTTACTCTATAGTAGTAGTCTTCAAAAGGCCTTTTATGATACTAATATTAAATTTCTTTGAAGTCTGGAGAATCTGTTGAGGGTGTTGAATTTGTGATATAAAACTCAAAATATTGCCTCCATTTACACATTTATTAAAAACTGAGTACATGGTAACAAATGTTTAAAAATTAAAATACAATGCCACTAAACTGATTCATTTTTATGCATTTGAGTTCTACATTATAGAGAACTGTCTGGAAAGAAATATTGCTTATTTGGAGCTCAGAAAAAGCTATTTTTGCCTTTGTATCACTTTACATAACCAAATGTACACCAGGTGTGATCAGTGTTACAAAAGCCTGTTGCAAAGTGAAGGACAAATATAATGGTTACTTAAGCAAAATGTTCACATAAAGGAAACTGAATCATGCTCAGAAGGTTATTCATTCTTTTTAACCTCTTCAGAACAAGGTAACACTAGTGGTTCTGTTTAATGGCATTAACACCATTTGAATGTCCTGTTTCCCTGAAAATAAGGCATCGGCAGAAAATAAGACCTAGTAGAGGTTTTGCTGAATTGCTTAATATAAGGCCTCCCCCCAAAAGTAAGACCTAGCAAAGTTTTTGTAT
This sequence comes from Urosaurus nigricauda, assembly GCA_034509955.1. NCBI lineage: Eukaryota > Metazoa > Chordata > Lepidosauria > Squamata > Phrynosomatidae > Urosaurus > Urosaurus nigricauda. The sequence goes on from JAOEGL010000005.1 coordinate 141,252,601, forward strand.
ATAAATATATATACAGTATATAATAAATGTTCTTTTTTTTGTTCAACAATAAGTGTGAATTCTTCTTCAGGGAAAAATATGACATCGCCTGAAAATAAGACCTAGCACATCTTTGGGAGCAAAAATTAATATAAGACACTGTCTTATTTTCAGGGAAACATGGCAATAATTTATTTATAGCCTGCCCAATTGCTAGGAATCCGGGCGGGTTACAACAGTAGAAAAAAAAATACATAGCAATAACGAGGAAATGAAAAATAACAAAGTAATTCACAATAACAATAACAAGCAGGAAGAATGTATAACAATTAAAAAAGAGCCATAAAAACTACATAACAGTTGACATAGAAAATCAATGCAACTTAAAATTAATCCCCAGAATACATGGCAAAATAACAATAACATGGCAATGTAACAATAACATGGCAAAATAACTATAGCATGGCAAAATAACAATAACAAAATAACATCGCAAATCACCATAGCATGCATGACAGATAACAACAGAAATAACAAATATATATATGTGTGTGTGTGTGTGTGTGTGTGTGTCTGTATGTATGTATAGCAACTAGCATAAATAAAGTGCAAATTTATCCCCTTCCCCAAACACAGCTAGGGCCCTGAGCAAGCTGGAGCAGTATTCCAGAGGTAGTTTGGTTTCCTACCATGCCCCCCAAAACAGCTGGGGCCCTGGGCAAGCTGGGGCAATCTTCCAGAAGATTGAAAAAGCCAGCATTAAGTAAGCTGGTCTCCTACCATGCCCCCAAACACAGCTGGGGCCCTGGGCAAGCTGGATTAGTCTTGAGCAACATGATAAAAAGCATGTGGTATGGAAAAAAGAAGAATGCAGACAGACATTTTCAATAGACAAAAAGAAAGAGAAAAAACATGGACAACATATAAAATGCTACAAGCAATAAAGAAGAAAAGCAAAGCAAAATGGAGATAGGAACAATGCAATAGTGCAATGACTACTGCAAAAGAATAAAGAAAATTAACATAGCGACAAGTGAAGAGAAATAGAAGACAAAGAAAAGGGAAAAACTAGAGGCCTAGTTCACAAAATCCAAGAAATCAAAGGCAAGTTCAAACTAAGAGCTGGAATGCTTTATGACAGTAAAAATAACATAACTAAGGATCAAGAAGGAATAAAGATGCTGCATGCAATACACAGAATTATATAAAAGAGATGATAAAAGGAAGGACACATAAAATGAAGAGCATATGAAGATAAACCCCAAATTCTTAAAAGTGAGGCAGAAGCTGCAATAAGAGAAATGGCAAACAACAACAACAACAACAACAACAACAGGAACAGATAATATTCCAATCGAACTGCTGCAATCCACATTGACAGAATCAACTGTAGTGCTAACCAATGTATGTCAACAGATATGGAAAATAAAACAATTGTCAGCAGATTGGAAATGATCAATATACATTATATAAAAGACTGAAGCAACTATAGGACCATAGCATTAATCTCCCACACAAGCAAAATCATGTTCGAAATTTTGTAACGTAGGCTCCAACCATACATGGAGAGCTTCATACAAAACTGAAGCTGCTGTACTTTGGACACATCCTGAGAAGGCACAACTCACTGGAAAAAACAATAATGCTAGGAAAGGGAAGCAAGAAGGAGAGGAAGGCCTCATACTAAATGTATGGACTCCATTAAGGAGGCCACGAGTATGACTTTACAGGAACTAAGCAGAGCAGTGGAGGACAGGGAGTCTTGGAGATGTCTTCTCCACATGGTCACTATGGGTAAAAATCATTTTCAAGGCAGTTAGCAACAACAACAACAACAACAACAGGAAACAAACCAAAAATAAAGTCCCTTTTCCTGAACCAAAATGGTGTGGCAAAGTTTTAGGAACTAAATCCGCAAATATATTTAAATACACTTAAGCATGGAGGAGTTTCAGAATATGTTTTGAGCAAATTCTCAGTACCACATGGCAGTACTCAATAGTAGTATATCAATCTTGTGTGCAGTATATCCAGAAAAAATAGAGGTCTATGATAATCATTTCAGTCAACTAATTCTTAGACAGAAAGAAAAATAGAGGAATTGTTTCAAATTATATCTCCTGAGCTACACATAAAAATACTGCTGTCCTCATACAGGCCAGCATTGTATAGTACTGTTCAATCAAAAGTATATTAGACAAGCAATTTTACAGTCTCTGCTCTTCCAAATGGCGGCAGCAGTAACGTTGACAATAGGAGAAACAAGCAGACAGCTCTATTTCTTAACAGTCCACCTTCAAGGGGTCCTGGAAACCAAGGTACTATGGAAGGTATGATCAACACCTTCTGTACTGCTTCTGTACTGCTGAAGATCCTTTAAAGCCAAACATTCAAGAAATGGGTGATTTGGAGCTTCTCCTCCTGTCACTACCACTTTTTCTTCTATTAAGGTCAGAGAAAGTAAAATGAACTGAGCGCTATGGAGAAAAGACTGAAAATGATAATAACAGGGAATTAAGTTTCTCCCACAACATGGTCTTCCACGAACCTGTGAGTGCAATTACCATTCTAGTTGCAGAGTATATACAAGTTTTACATGTATAGGCTAAGAGTTAAAGAAAAGCATAAACATACAGGCTCTGCATTGTCTGTCTGTCTGTCTGTCCATGTGTATCTCCTCTAGTTTTTGGAAGTTGCTTATCATGTGATACTAGAGCCTACAATCAGCAGAAACCTTTCTATGTCTGGTGTACCCATCATATGTTCCTTTTATGTGTAGCCATGAAAAATTCTTCTAAAAGAAAGAATTGTGGGTGGAGAAAATATCACAACTGAGCTAATAGAGGTAAAATAAGATGAGATTTCTAAGTTATCATTTACTTTTAAACCACATATATAATAATGAAAGGAAAATGCATGCTTGAAAACCAGGAAAGAAAAAAACCCCAGCAGCTAAAAGAGTGAGGATATAGGAAGGATTTATGTTGAGAAGTACAAGGATGGTGTGTTAAGAGGAGTATCTGATCCATCTGCTGCTTAGCATGTACATTCTCATGAAAGTAAACATCAAAGTATACTTTTTCTACTTATAATAAAATATTTATTTTGCATCTGTAGAAGAAATCAGACCATGCTTTGGCCCTTAGTTACAGCTATGTGTCCCCACCTTCCTCTGCATCTTGTCCTGTGAATCAAATGGCTATCACTCTCTGGAGTTTTCTTTGGTATCTTCATAGATCTGTAGCTTTTTAGCAGAAGGATTTCTGTAATGTGCTCTACTTGGGGCTACCCTTGTGCTTAACTTGGAAACTTCAATTAGTTCAAAACATGGCAGCCAGGCTTATTACTCATATATCGAGGAGCTACCACATAACACCTGTGCTTAAGTCCCTCCACTGGCTGCCGATTAGTTTCCGGGCGCAGTACAAGGTGTTGGTTTTAACCTTTAAAGCCCTACAGGGCTTGGGTCCATCTTATCTGAGGGACCGCTTCTGCACACTCTGGTCCTCCGGGAAAAATCTGCTACAGCCTATGAAAACGAAGCTGTCGCGGACCCACTGAGGGGACTATCTCTGCTGCCGTTCCCAGTTATGTAATAACCTGCCGGATGAGATGTGTCTTATCACATCCCTTGAGAGCATTAAAAAAGCTTTAAAGATGCATCTCTTCTGGCAGGCCTTCCCAGAAATATCCTAATTCCCGGCCCTGAAACTGGGTTATGCCTCCCTTTACCAGATTTCAATACTTTAGCCCATGAAGCTACAACTACAGGGCCTATAGAATGACTAGCTGCCTTTTATATTGTATGTTGTAATTGTTTTTTTATTTTAACTTGATTTTGGTTTAATTTAATTTTAAGGGGTGGGAGGTTGGGCTTTGGGCTATTGAAATTTTTTTATCTTGTTGCCTTTTTAATTATTGTAACCCGCTATGATTGATTGACAGAGGAGCAGGCTATAAATAAAATTTATTATTATTATTATTATTATTATTATTATTATGTTGATGCAGTGATGATGAAAAATAACAAAATATAAAAATAGTGATCCGATGAGAATTTGCAGAGTTAAAATGCAAATTAGACTAATGCACAGATTTGAAGAAGTCCAGTGACCTCTGTAAAACAACAACAAAAACACATAGCTAGGATAGCCATAAGGTTATTCGTATGTCAAGGAAGACTTAAAGGTCCATGGGTTTGTGTAGATGGGATGGGCAAAAAGACTGAAAATATTAAACCCTACTCAGTCATTATCAAGGAGGCAAGACAATTTGCTTTTCCTTGTTTTGAACTTAGACTAGTTTAAATGTTGCATCAAAATGGAGAACCCCATTAAAATTCAGATGCTGCTTTACTGCCAAGCTTTCTCTTGAATAAACAAACTAGAAGGTGTATATAAAGACACAAGATGTAAAGGAATGGAAATAAAAGACCTTAATAAGAAAGAGGTTGAATAGAAGCCACATATGCAATAGTGCTGACAGTGAACATTGAAAGAATCTAAAACATTAAATTGAACTAAGTTTATTTGCTATTTGGATTTCTCACTTTATTATAATTTGGTCTTGTATTACATTATTTTATCCTATTTAAACAATAACTTAATAATTAACACAGAGTGCTTGAAGCCATTCTGGGCCTTAGAAAAAGAAAAACTATAAAACTATTCCAAATTACTTTAGAAACTTGTTACATCATCAGATTTAACATAGGCAGGGGTTTATTTTCACATTAAATTAACTTATAATTCAAAAGCATTGCACTTATTGGTCTTTGTAATCCCTAACTCTCTCAACGTTCGGCTAGATGGATGAATATGAAAAAAAGCATCAACAGCTTTAGGGTTTGAAAGAGAAGGAACAGATAATGAAAACTAGAATTAAATTCATGGGCTCCATTTGTTTCCTCTGCATGTTTAATAGAGCCTCCTATTGTTAAAGACTCTGTAAGTAATCATTGATTTTAAACTGTTTAAAATTAGAGTAGAATTCTGTAGTTAAAATAATACTATAAGTTGTACATACACACAAATAAATATGTGACTAACAGTTAGTTTCTGTCATAATGTGTGCAAGCAGCTGCTAATGTATCTTGCTGCTTTGGCAGTTTTGTTTTTGTCCCTCCTGTGTTCTGGTATAATCTTTACAGATAAGCAAAGAACATAATGCATATATGATTGTGGATATCCCACTGCTAACCAACTATTTGTGATTATGGATACTGGCATTGCCACCAATGCATGGAGATCCCACCACTGGACACCAACAACTGTGGAAGGTAGGTGGTTCAGTATAGAGTACAATGCCAATATTATTATCATCCCAACCATTTATGGCTAATACTTGTTGTTGTTCCTTCAGTCTCCTTTAGTGAATATCCCTTATTTCAATTCTGCTGCACCATGAAACATGAAATCTGTTATTTCCCATTTTCTTGCTCTCTCTTCCAGTAGCTGGGCACATGAAGAGGAGAAAACAATACATTACCCAAAATTCAACTACAGTATATCTTTCTGTAGCCAACAGTGTTGGAATGAGGACTTTCTCCCTTTAATGTTACAGGCAGCACTCATTGACAACAAAACACTGTTTCAGAGCATTTCTCAGCTCCCCAGAATTGGTTTTTAGTAGGGGTGTACACGTTTCTCAGTCTCAAGTTTCTCTCAACCCCAATAATATTTCATTCTAGTTATATTATATTGTGAGGCTTTCTATTTTATTTACACACTGGAATCTATGTTATTTCAAATACATTTTCCTAGTTTGTGCATTTTATTTGCCCAATTTAGCTAATTTAAACAATGTTTCCCCATTGACTAAATACACTGTTAGAACATTAGAAATAAAAACAAACATTTTCTGGTGAGAAGCTTCATTTTATCAGACGGTACAATTCCAACCCTATTCATTTCAAAGAAGTTTTAAGAAAGCAGCAAAGAAAAACTATGGAATGTTCCCAATCCAGCAAATCAGAATTTACTACCTTTTGAGTATTTCCATCTCCATATAAGGATGAACCATCTCTTGTATGCCATAGGGTCATACACCATAAGCTACAAACTGACACTTTTAACTCCTTTTTGGCAGTTTGTCATTCTATCATTTAAACATTATAACCTTCTACAGTCCAAGCCCCTAGTAAAATATAGTGTTCAATATTACTTTACAATTTAACTGAGGTGGGGAAGTCGCAAGAGTTGTAGGGCTGTACTGACTTTCTGCAGGGCTCAGGAGGCACATCATTGCCATGGTGCCAACCGCCTTCCTAGGATTATTATTTTTAAAATTAGAACTCAAAACTCTCTTATGCAAACACAAACTGAGGGAGCAAACATTAGGACTCAAAATTCTCTCTAACACACACACAAAGGAAATTTCATTATTTGTGCTTCATCCAGGCTATGCCAGAACCCAATGGGGGCTGAATTTAACAAGGAAGTGAACAAAACTCAATTTCTAAAAATAGGCCTAAAATAGATAATTTGTACCAAAGAACCCCTAGGGTGTGTGTTTAGTGTTTTTAGACAGGAAAAAAACCACATTTATTTATTTAGTTATTTTAAAAAATGTGGCTCTGGAGGACCACGAAAATGGCCATGGGAAGCCATACTTTCCTCACTCCTGAATTAAGCCTTCACTTCTCAGTTCTTTGGAACAAGACATATCAACATAGTCAACCTTAACCTCAGTAAATAAAAGCTTTTTTACTTTTTCACTGCCGTTAAGGACCCTGCTCACAGCAACACAGCCCTACCGGGTTTAATCCTACGCATGCTCTGTTCAATGGAACTTGAATCTAGTATTTATTTATTTAATATATTTCTTAGCTGCCTTTCAAGATGACATTCTTCTTACAAAATAGTCGAGCATGACACAAACCTTGAATGTAAATAAATTAAAAATAAGCTGATTAAAATTTGTTTAAATCTAATACTAGGAAAAAATCACGAGAGCTTCTCATTTAAAATCCAAGGCAAACAAAAGTATTTTTGAAGTTCTTCCCAAAGTAACCACATACACAATCAGGAAGAAATCTATCAGAAATAAATTCGATAGAGTGGGAACAGCCACTAGTCAATATTGGTGTATTTCCACATCCAACACCAACAGAGTTGGGGTTTTCTTTCATTCCAGCCCTCTATCACACCAGATAGTTTTTCTGTAGAGTTTTCCAGTACTCCTGAACAGGTTTTTAGGGTTGTGCATATAGTAAAGGGCTGAAGGAAGCATGGAATTTATCAGTTTTGGCAGGAACTAGCGAAACTACATTTAAGAAGTTGAACTACTCACCAGGCTACAGCTTGTTGCTGCAGTCTGTAAGGATAGGCAAGCCTTCTAACCCAAAAGAAGGGCAGCCATGCTAGAGAACTCAGAAGGCAAGCCACCTGGATGCTGGCCTGAACAAGCTAATAAGAAACAGCTGGAAAAGGGTGGGCCTCATAAGAAGCCTCATAAAAGCACTATCTTGAAGGACCTAGAAGAAGTACTCAGCTTGGTTTTACTGGCAAAAATGTTAGGAAGAGGGAATCCTTGTCCAGCAACCTACCAGGTGACTGCCTTAACTTGTTTGAGATCACTGCAGCTTGGTCTACACAGCAACTTCTAGATTTCTCTTCAGAATTAATGCTAATTGAGACTGGCTCAATGTGATAGAAATCTGGGATTTGTAGTTTTGTGACATATTTAGCCTTCTGTGTCAGTGAGCTCTGGTGCCACAACAAACTACAGATCCCAGGATTCCATAGGATGGATCAACGACAGTGATCAAACTGCATTAATTCAACTGCAGTCATAGGGTCAGGCAAGTGCATCAGTAGCCAGTCTTCTGTCAGACTCTCTTTATAGGATACAGTGAGATGGGTTTTATCCATAGCTAGGAAGCTGGGGTGTGTAGGTATCTTCTAGCATCTACAAGGGGACCCAATCAACTGTAAGGTGAAGATGTACACAAGGGCTCAGGATTGTAGGAACCTGGAGGAAGGACTATGAGAAGACTTTTTTTGTCTTGAGTTGATGAGAAAAGAAACTAGTTCTGTGTCTGTGATGTAATAAGGCTTCCTGAAATGTTAACGTGGTCTTCAACCATTTCTGACCTGCATCCTACAGCTTAAGCATATTGACTGCAAGGAGTGGCAGGGGGATTAGTGTTTCCCTCCCAGAGGAGGACATCACAATATGTCATTGCATCCTGGCACCTATCTCTACTGACTGCCAACCTTTCTTATCTTCAGAGTGGACCAATGAATTGGGCATCTGAAATGTATTTGAAAGATCATGCAGGTTCATGAGATACAACAAGTAATTCAAATCCTTTGGTTGCACTGAGGACTTTAAAGGACAAAGCCAGCACTTTGTACCGGGGTCAGAAATGTATTGTTAATCCATGCACCTGGTTCAGAATGTTTAGGGTTTCCATTTAAATCAGCTGTACAAAATGTGCAGAAAATGAGCATAACTTCTTATTCATTTCTTCACTGTGGAAGCCTACTAATCCCTTTAAGATAGATGTATTTTAAAGACATTCCAGAGACAGACAAACAGTATGATTACATTTTCAAGAAGTCACTTGAATTAAATATTTGGCTGTGGAGAAAACACAAAGCGAAACACATACCTCTTCATTCATGAGAAATTATGGATAAAAATATTCATCAGATTAGTGGAGGAGCATCATGAGTTATGGCATCACTAGACAGAGGGATCTGAAGATGCCTTGGTCTAACCCCAAGCTCTTTTCTTGGCCCCAAAGGATGAAGCTGAAAGGGTTAAAAAGAGACCAGTGTTAACTTTTTCTTTCTAAGCCAAACTTTTTTTTTAGACATGTCACACACTGTCATATTCATCAAGGATTAACTGCATGACAAATTTGAACTTTTAACACCGTGCCACGGTGAAGTTGTGGGAGAGCAAGAAAAGGTCACAGTGCTTTTAGAAAATTGCAACATGTAAATTTTTCAAAGCATCATGGCGCTAAAAGATATTCCTTATTTCTGTCACAGCTTCCAACACAATTCAGATAGAAATAGAAGGAAGACTGAATGGAAAAAAAGTTAAGTACAATCAGAGAAAAAAATTCACTTTTTTTTTTTAAAAAAAAGAGTGCTGTGCTTGACGTACACTTTCATGTACTTAAATGCTTTTGAATCATAGTACAGCGAAATAGGAGGGGAAATGATGACCAAGAATCCGTACTGAAAAAAACTGTCAGGGATATTGCATCTTTCCCCAAAAGCAAAGCTAGCCTCCATGGTATTGTTAAAGAACCTACAGTCATTCCTCCACATTTGTGGGCTAAGCATTTATGGATTTGATTATTTTTATGGATTACTGTATTTGCCCATACTTCCACTGCTGCCCTATACACAACTGAAAAAAAAAATCTCTCTAGGCATTTCTAGGTCCATAGAATAGCAATAGTCAGCTTAGAAATGCCTAGAGAAGTGTTCTCTCTAGGCATCTCTAGGTCCACTACTGTGATTCTATGGACCTAGAAATGCTTAGAGAGATTTTTTTTTCCTTCCAGCGAGAACACTTCCCTATGCATTTCTAATATGGTCAACTTCTTGCTGAAAGCTGACTATACAATCAGGGAGAACGTAGAAACACCTAGAGAAGTATTCTCATAGATAAGAATAAAATAGCTTCCTATAGTCACTGTTTTTCCATTTTTGAGGGGATCCTGCACCCCTAACACCTGCAAAAGTTAAGGGCCGACTGTATAATAAATTATGAGCAACTGCCTACATAAAACTGGAATAAAAATTAATGTAACATAACCTGTTAGTCTACTGTTAAGCTTCACTATTAGCAATATGTATGTAACCTTGTCCCTCTTGCATTTCCACAGTGCAAGCTTCACTCAAAAAACATATCTGAAAATTAGAACTAGAATGTACTTGACAGACAAAACATCTGTGATTTCCTCTTTCTGAGTTCCTTTAAACTCAAAATAGTATGCAACATATACACTTATAATACAAATAACATATCTAATTGTTGGTGATTATACTTCTTTATATGATTTTATATTGTACAAATAAAAGCATCAGGAAGAATGCTGTACCAAAAACATGAGATGAAAAGCATTATTCAGAATAGTTCATTATTGTTGTTGTGTACCTGGAATTGGTTTCCAACTTATGGTGACCCTATCATAAGGTTTTGTTTGCAAGATTTGTTCAGAATAGGTTTGTCTTTGCCATCCTCTGAGGCTGAGAGAGTGTGACGTCCTTTTAATTAGGAATATATCTTTGAGGACTCTGATGCTATCATTACATTTAGTGTCAAGGAGCTGCACCCAAAAGAGATATTTTCTGTTGGGAAGAGGAGAATGGCTGGAAAGATTGGGTTGAACTCAAAGAATGTTTGGTGCCATGGTTGGGTTTTGTTTTAAATCTGTAAAAGAAAACACCAATATTATGACCACAGATGGTTTACATAACTTTAAAGTGGATGAAGAATACATTTAAATAGTACACCTTGGCTCACTCATTGATCAAAATAAAGGCTGTAGTTAAAAAATTAGACGACTAAGGAGTGAAACAGACCGCCCCAAAGAGGTGGCTTGAAGCCACCCCTGAGAATGCTGGATTGGGCCCACGACAACCACACACTGTGGCCCCAATCTGACTTTTTCCCAGCCCCCAAAGAAGCAGCCAATAGCTGCTCCTTTTTACAGTTGCAAAAAGCCCACTTTTCAATCCTGGCACAGGCAGAAGCCGGCTTTCAGGTGTTTTAGTGGAGCGCAGCATGTAAACATCATGCTGTTGGAGTGCCCTGAAGCTGGCCCACATGTGGGCATCCAGGAGGCATGAAGCTGGCTTCCAGGCATCTTGAGGATGAGTATCGTCTGTACCTTCATGCCCTCAATCCAGCTTTTTATGGCTTTCTCTAACTCTCTAATCCTGACTCCCCCAGACAATCGCCTTTCATAGCCCTGTCCAACACCCAGCTATGTTTCCATGTGTGGACAACATAATGAAAGGAAACTAGCTGGACACTCTCTACCAGACAGTAAAGGGATTTGTTGGGGGAGGGGGTTGCACCAGTTTACAATTGGGTTTTCAGTGTGGGCTGAGTGGGAAATATGTTACAGTCCTATTTGTGTAGAACCTGATTGAAGAACTTGATCATTGTCTCTCAGTAAAGTGCATTTTACCATGACACTGCTTTTCATAATCATCCTAGGCAAAATCAAGTAGCTAAAAAAATAAATCCCTTTTACACATATATCTCGCTATATTGTGATAGTGTGATAGAACAAATTAGTCCAGGACACATATATGGAGTTCTCCTAAATATGACATGATAGGCAGAAATGACTGCTGTAACCTTAGGAGAAATTTTTTTTGGAATCACTTTCTTATTTGAAGCAGTCTCACAATAGGAAGTCTAGGACATGCCTGACAAACCTGCAGTGTGTGCACCAGAAGTGGCATGAAACAAGTTGGAATGGTTGGAACATAGAAAAAATTAAAGGGAGATATGACAGAGCTGTATACAATTATGCACAGTGTGAAGAAAGTACATAAGGAGAAGATTTTCTCCCTTTTTCATAATACTAGAACCTGGGGAAGCTGAATGGGCAAAGTATTTCTTCACATAGTGTCAGACTGTAGAATTCAGTGCTACAAATGTAGTGATGTTTCCCAACTCTGATATCTTTAAAATGTGATCAGATAAATTCATGGAAGTCAGGATCCTCTGTGACTACTCATCAAAATGGTTATCCATCACCTTCTGTATCAGAGCAAGTAAGTCTCTTTATTTTAGTTCTTGGGGAATATGAGATGGAGGATTAATATGTGATCATGTTCTGTCCATACAGGGCTTGCTGTACAAACAGAATGTTAGACTTAGATAAACCTCAATTTGATCTAGTTTGTCTTATGTTCTTTTGGTACAGGATGAAGAGATGTGTGGTAAATAGGAGATCTATTGCATAGTGTCACTCTCTAACTGCCACACTAACTTTATGCTGTTGATAGTCTCCAGCATAAAGGCCTGCATGTATACTGTATTATACAATAAAAAGGCACACTTATTAAAGAGACTGGCCACCATTAGCCAAAGAATTAGTCTAATGCTGGCATATCTGTAACAAGCCCAATATGTTGCAGTTGAAAATCATAAAAGGCAGTGAAAAAAACATAAAGAACACAAAGAATTATATCAGGACTCTTGAACTTGTAGTGCACCTAGTTGAACAAAGCCCACTAGCCATGTATTTTGATGTGCTTGACAATCCATGAGTTTTTGCAGCCCTAAGCAGGGAACAAAAAACTGAAGGTTTATTGAGCCTGTGACAAGTCACAGTACATACCTGACAGGCTGTGTTCAGCTTGGTGGCTCACAGGTTTTACAAGTCAGAAAAATAGCATGTTTAAATCAGAATACGGACTTGGATTATATTTCTCTTTTACATTTTAGCATTTTCCATCTGTGCCTAAAGAAATTTTTCTTCCCCTGGAGAATTGGCTCATTTCCAGACAATGATTTCCTGCAGAACTGGGAGTTTTATGTAACTGAGAATCTCTGTGTTCAGGAGCAATATTTTCAACAAGAATATTGGGTTTGTTATTTAATAATGTTCATTTGAGCAGCGTTTTAAGATTCTTACCAATCCCTAAAAAGTGCTGCAAATGGCATATAGCACAGGTTCTGGTCACAAGGGATTTAAGCAAACACATAATTACAAACAGAAAAAAATACAGATGTTAATCAAGTTACGTTTCACAATTACATGTACAATATAAAACTCTTAGACTGCAATCCCACATATATTTACCCTGAAGTTATGTTACACAGCCGGGGGACAACTAGGGAGAAAACAGAACAAGGAAATCCAAATGGAATCATTTGGTCTGACAAAGTGGAAGTAATATACAATCTGAAGAAGGAACACCCACAGAATCTTAGGCAGGCAGATTTTTAAAAAATGCTTCTGCAAAATGTTTTTCTAGTTTTGAAATCTTGATGTTGAGAGCTTCCTGAGATAGACAGGTGAGATTAAAATGTCTCTAATCCATCTTTGTCTTTTGATTGAATTAACTCATCTCCTTTTTGTTCTCCTCACCTTCTCTTTCCCATTGAAAACTCTTTCTTGGCCAAGCTTGATGCATGCATGTGTGCACGAACATACACTGATCCAGATCAGAACACTGTGTCATGATTGTAATGCAGCTTGTTAAGGAGTGGAGTCCTGATGAACACATCAGTTTCTAAGCAATCTCAGTGACATAGCTAACAGAAACAACATCTCTCTCACCAAAATATAGTAAAAAAGGCACTTTTCAAAGAACTGTAGTCTCTTCTTTGTTGCTTTAAAATTGCTGACTCATGTAACTAACGCTAGGATCTATCCCTTCCTTTAACTGAATTCCTCTGCCAAAGTGCCAAGGGTTAGACACTTAACAGAGAGCTGTGTAGTCCACAGATGGTTTAATGAAATTTGGGTTTTAGCTGTCAATTGGTCTCATCTCACCTCAAACCAAATCTGCACATGTCCTTTACTGATGCATCTTCAGACTGTATGTTACAATGCTGAGCCCTCACCCAGAATTCTCAAGTGGTCTCCTCTCAAGAAGACCTTGATTGCATGCTGCATCTGAGAGACAGCATTGGGTCTGTAGCCTCTGCTTTCACCAAGGGCTGGGTGAACCTTCCTTCCTGTACTGGCTTGCCTGATAGCAGCAGTGGCTATCAATAGAGGAGTTGCACTGGGTGACATGCCAGAAGGGGGATGACACCCTTCCCCCAGTGCTCCCCCAACTCACTGTCCCTGCATGCATTCCTACACTTGCACTGTCCTCACACCCTCCCTCCTGTGTGTACTCCAACTCCCAAACCATGCTGTCCCATCCTTGTTCTCATCAGGAAAAGGATGGGGTGGCATGGGGGAGGGAGTATGTGCTGCCCCTGGAAGCTCTGTGCCCTGCACCAGCTGAGTCCCAGTGCATGGACACCACAGCCAGCTGCGACCATTCCTTGAGATGTCAGATCTGGCTACAGTGACACATGCTTTGTTTATATCCCGTTTGGACACTTTCTATGTGGGGCTGCCTTTGGTAACTGTTTGGAAACTTCAGTGGGTCCAAAATGCTGCGGCTAAAAGGCTGACCAGAGCCAGTAATAGGGAGTGTATAACTCCTGTATTGAAACAGCTTCACTGGCTACCGGTTTGTTTCCGAGGAGAATTCAAAGTGCTGGTTATGACCTATAAAGTCCTACATGGCTTAAGTCCAGATTATTTGAGAGAATGTATCTCCCCATATGTACTAGCTAGAGCCCTAAGATCCTCAGAGAAGGCTTTCTCTCAGTTCCACCACCATCCCAGGCTTGTTTGATGAGGATATGAGAGAGAGCCTTCTCAGTGGCTGCTCCCATCCTGTGGTACTCCCTTCCAAGGGAGGCTGGGCTTTGGCCATTTTTATTCAAGCAAGCTTTTTAAAATCATGCAGATCTGTTTTTTTGGGGGGGATGGGGGTTTGGTTTAGATTATTTTTAACTTTGCATGTTTTAAATTTTGTATGCTGAATTTTTTAAAAAAACTCTTTAATGTTTTAATAGGATTATGTTAATTATTTTAAAAGTCTTGTATTAATGTTTTGTATATATATAGTGAGCCAAAGGGGGACAGACAAGATAAAAAAATAAAATATATTAAATAAATAAATATAGAACAAACCATATATAGGGACATACTAGAGTATAAAACATATAGGATAGTGTTACAGTAAATTCCATCTAGAACTACTATTTATCTTTCATCTGATTGCAAAAAAGGCAGCATTTCGCTAGCACCAAAGGCCCTGATGTGGTAACAAATATAATCACAGTACCAACATTTAAATGAATCAATTGTATTCTTCTATAAATCAATGGATGAGGGCCAGAATGGTATAGTGGTTTGATCATTAGACTGCGACTCTGGATCAACAGGGCTTGAATTGCCATTTGGCCATGGAAACCCAATGGAGGCCTTTGGTAAGTCACTCTGGCATGAAACAGGTGGTCCAAAAAGAAGCTTCTGGCTACTTCAGGAACATGGTGTTCAGATGAGGCACGCCCCTAAAATGGGTGGAGGTTGCTCTGAAGCTGCTCTGATGTGGCAGGAGCTGGACTTTTCAGGAGAGGATTAGATCTGCTCCTGCAAGTGGCCCATTGGGGACTGTTGCAGTAGCCCACTTTGAGAGCGGGCTGCCCAATTGCTACAGTTCCACTGTGATTGGTGCCAGAGTGGCTGGGGGCCATTCCTTCTGGGCCATCTGCTTTAGTCCTTTCTTTCAGTATCAGAGGAAGAAAAAGGCAAATCTCCTCTAAGCAAACCTTACCAAGAAAACCCCATGATAGATTTGCCTTATGCCATAATTTAAGGGTATGCAACAACAATAAATTTATGTACTAGTTTATCTTTCATCAGTACTGTCTTTGACCACATCCTCCTTAGTGTTTCCCATCAAGTGTGATGATTATGATCACACAGTTTGCAAAAGATTAATTAAGGAGGAACAGATAAAAACACAAAACATTACAACATTAAAATGCAACTAAACAAATTATAATATTATAATATTAAAGCAAACAGCCAGCACAGTGTAGTGGTTTGACACAGATTCCAGGAAAGCAGGGTTTGAATCCCCATTCAGCCATGGAAACCAGGTGATTTTGGGAAAGTCCCACTCTCTCAGTCTTAGAGGAAGACCACAGCAAATCTCCAAAATGTTGCAAACAAACAAACAAACAAACAAACCATACACACACACACACACACCAAAACCCTGTGATATGGGCACTATAAGTTGGAATTAACTTTAAGAGATAAAACAACAACAATATTAGAATACATATGAATGAAAAATAGTTGAAATGTATATGAATAGAAAATGTATTCCTCCATATCTTCCATATGACCACATCATGATTATTTACAATATGATCAATTAACAAGCAAACATTTAAGCTACTATGGCAAATCGTGCTCCAATATAGAAATTAATGTTATATCTTTCCTCCTATAGGGAACAGAATTTAGGAGGCATGGAATGAAGGCAATGCACTCATGCTTAAATCAAAACAGCTTTTGCTACCTGCTAAGTAAAAATTCTCTTAGTATCAAGGACTCAGGTGTCTAACTCTGGACAAAAATCGAATAAAATTGATGATATAATAAGAAAGGATATGGAAAGCTTTGGGGTCAACTTCATTTCTTTTTATACTTATTTTGTTAATAAACATGGAAACAAGTTTTAATATGTTATCAATGATGGGTCTTATGTTTCCTTTTCAACATAACTGACAACATGTACAGCAGAAGCTGAATTCTGCAGAGGCATGGGCTGAGAAAGCTTACAACTGTCTGGAATTGAATGTGCAATCTAATTCTGTTGAATAGTGATCAATTCATAGACAGAACATCTGCTTGTCTCATTCTTTTCAAATTCAAATATATATTCTGCTATTTCTCTGTCTTTATCACAGAGATTTGTGACATATTTTTGGCACTGTGGCCATACTTTAGTGTATTTTTGAAAGTATTTTTAAATGTCAGTTGCTCTTATAAAATACTTATGGAATTGATCTTCTATACAGATTTTCTTCATACACTGTTTCCTAACCTGAACTATCTCAACTGAGCACAAAGCATCCAAGTCAACCCTCTGCAATAAGTCACTGAAGGGTTGCAGTTGCCAACAGCAATACTTCAGAAACCACTGAAGACAGACTAATACACACAGTTTTATTGGAAGCATTAAACCAGTAGCATCAGCAAAGATTCTAGGGTTAAGAGAACTCACAAATATTCTCTCCAGGCCTAAAGAAATGTCTTCAAAGGGCTGGCAGAAAACTATAAAGCATACATCTGTTTAATTCCAAGCCATGTTTTTCTCCGTTTGAAATTTCACATTGGTTTTAATGTCTCTTTGTCTTGTTTTCAAAAGATTTAAATGTTTCTCACAAAGCATTTTATTGCAGAGTACAGTGCTATATCTTTGGATAATACCACATATTGAAGCAAAGGGCCTCTAAGAAAAGATCCACATAACTATTGTTGCTGCTATTTTCAAGCTAGTCAGCTTCTCACCAGAGGACAATTACTACTCCAAGCTAAGAAGTCTAAAATATCTGAAATGGCATTTGAGACACCTAAAAGAAATATGTGTAACTATTTTTATGTCTATCATCTGCTTAATCTAAATGGGTATTGAAACATTTCCTATCTGATGCAAGATTGAAGGTTGAGGGTACCTTGCATGAAAAAAAAATACAGAGAATCCATAACAGTCAAGAATATAGGCAAGAGAAAGTAAAAGTCTGACAAATGGTAACAAAACACTGAAGCTTGATATTAAGATGCAACCAACAATCCTGCAAGGAAGGATTCTGAGTTCTTTCTTTCTTTCTTTTGGTCAACAATCCACTACACAATCCCCGGTTAAAGGGGTGAAAGATCCCTCAGAACAACCTCAATATCTAGGTTGATAATTTGATGGGACTAACTGTCAACTAACTTGTCAGATGCCATGGGTAGAGATCTGTTCAGTTCACTGGACACTATTTTGCATCATCCATGATGGCCTGCAGTCTATGGCATTATGTCCAGGGGAACAACTGTCACCTCACACATACATACGCACATGATCACTCAGAATATTCAGAAAAGTTCTCTTTTTCTATTGGGTAGGGTGGGGTGGGGAAAGAAATTATCAGAAATTTTATCAGAAAAAAGTATTATGAACAACATTGGTTCCATTCCAACTGCTTGACACTCATTGTTTTTAATAGGAAGATAAGTCAGGGACATTAGAAATGGCATCTTTGCCCTTCTTACAAGTTTAACATGAAAAAAAATCCATTGTATGGATTTGAAAAAGGGCAGAATGTCCCAGCTTCTTCATAATGGCAAAGAAAGGTGAACTGGAATATAGATGTTCTAAAGGTGGAAGGGTATGGGGAGGTTTATTTTTTGGACTAAAACTTTTAAACTCCCCCAGCCATCATGTCAACTTAAGTTACATTTAGAGCATCTGAACAGAAATGCCCGTTTCTCTGTATTTGTGTTCTATTTCTTTCGGTTGGAACTGAAATTTCACTCAAAACTGAAAGTAAATGAGTTTCTTAGAATGTGAGGAAATTTGAAAAAAAAACCCACTGATTTTTTTTAAAAAATTATAAAATGATTTTATAAAAAAGTAGGTAAACTTTAGAGGGATGGATCATTTGTGATCCCCCAGGAGTCAATGGATTTGCATGAAATGAAATCTGAAGCAGAGTTAGAGTGCCCTGTTCAGGGGAAACATCTGAGTAAAGTGAAGAAAAACTGAGTATTGATAAAACTGATATTTATCTGTAGGTTATACACACATTCCATTTATAGTTATATATCTGATGCACTGTTCTCCCATGAAAATTTAATATTTTTTAATTTTCCTTATATATAATGCAATTGTATTTCTTTTATTGTTTTTCTTCTAAAAATTCATGGACATTTATCATTTTTCATATATATATATATATATATATATATCCTATATAATAATTTTTATATTTTAATATGATTTTTTTCTGCTAATAAAATCATGAGCATTTGTTTCACACATTTAGATTTAAAAGAACAAAAATTTAAAAATAAAAATGATAAGGAACTGTTATGAACATATGAACACATACAAATGAGAGCAGAGGTTATGGTTCAGGTTGGATGTTTGATTTTAAACAGGAATGGCTACTTGTCCAATGGAACTAGTCTTTGTATAGACAAATACATGATTTGGCTGACTATTAACTGCCCAGTTTGCACAAGCATTGCAAATCTAAACTTTATTTGACAGAGAACCACATTATTCAAGATTTTCAGAATTACAATTACTGTTTTGACCCCCTCACTCTCTTGTACAGCATTGTGACAGCATTTGTTCTGAAACACTAGAAGAAACATTATTTGTTTTTTAATCAGAAAACAATTATTCTGAGCCACATTTGTTCACTTCTAACTGGTAAATTTTGTTATTCTGAAATTTTCTGACATTTTGAAGCACTTGGGTCTCAATCTAAAATTATGCTAGTTGAGTGAAAAGCTTTACTAGCACGGATGAACCAGTGTAATGTTTGCTTGTACAACAGATCCACCTTGTAAATATTTTGTTGGTTAGTTTGTTCAGTTTTATCATTATTTTTTGCTCTCTCCCCTGTAGAAAATGCAGAGATCTATAGGATTTCCATTAGTCACTGAATCCAGGCCTGGATCTGTTTTTGGATCCTAGCTGTGTCTGGGTTTATCTATGCACGGACATGAAAACAGTCACTTTTTAAAAAACAAGCAAAGCTAAATTTGAAAAGATTTTTCTAGTAAAGTTACAAGCATTCTATCCCTTTACATTTTGTTCTAGATATGCTGTTTTTTCTCTCCGGGAACAGATTTAGCAGATACTAACAGTACACCAACAGCAATGAACTGACAGAACATTGTTGCATGTTTAAAATTTATTTTAAAGTTCATTTTGTAAATGGTAATACCAAAAGCAAGCAAAAGTGTAATTAACAGAATAACAGTGTTATAAGACAGTGATGGCAACATAATACAGCCGTTGACAGTTACAGTACTTAACAATTACACTCTTTACATTGTAGGGATGGAGGAAATTTTCAAGAAATACCATAATTGTGTTTCTGCAGTGTCAGAAAAGAAAGAGGGAGTTCATGACTTCACAGTTCATGACTTATTTTGCACAAAATTTGCACATTTTATCTATTTTATTTATTTATTTTTGCTCAGAAAGCAGCATTTGTGCAGGAAACATTTTCTGTGCAAAAGCAAAACAAATCAATCAATCCATCAATTCAACAAAAACACATATGAATTTTCTGTATGTTTAGTTCCCAAATACAGCATTAGTTGTAGCCTTCTGGTAGGCATACCCAATCAATTTTAAATCCTGACTGTTTAATTATATATGTACTCTTATGACTGTATTTTAATGATTTTATAGTGCTGTATTATGAGTTTATGTATTCTTAACTGTGTTTTGTATTTTAACATGTTGTACCCTGCCTCAAGCCTTGAGGAGAGGCAAGAAAGAAATTATTCTTGTTCTTATTCTTAGGCACAGAAAATAATATGGTGATTCCTCATATGAATTTTATGCAGAATAAATCCCAGACTTCAAATAGTCTGAAAACTGCACAATTTTCTTTTAATTTTTTAAATTTTTAATTCATTTTATGGGGATAAAAACACCCAGGAATACAATAATACAAAATAATTTATAATAAGAGAATACAGATATTTTTGACTTTGTACATTCATACTTCCCTTTTTTTCTTATTAGATGAGGTTGATATTCTAATAATGTTCTAACCTTGCTCAACATTTTCTTGTTCTATAGATTCTTGCCTTTAATGTACAATACATTACCAAATTCTGCATTTTAACGGAAAGCACTTAATATACAGTTTCTTTTCCTATAATCTGAATGGTTACTATTTATGGGCCTGAAAAGATAGGCCAAAATAAAGCTGCTTCTGGTCACTTTGGAGGTATGCTGTTTAAATGATACACACATCTTAAGAGGCCAGAAGCTGCACCAAAACTGTGCTCTAGTCCTAAGGACAGGCCAGAATAAAGCTGTGTGTATCATTTAAACAGCATACCTCCAAACTGACCTGAAGCAGCTTTAATTTGGCCTGTCTGTTCAGGCCCTAATTCTATATTTTTTTTCTAATGAGTAATTTTTACTGTCTTCTGTCTTTCTTCCCTATTCAAGTTTAGTTATACAATTTATGCTATCATTAACTCTTATTTAAATATATTGATTAAATATATTGATTAGAACAAATGATCAAAAGATCTAATGGTCAAAAAAGAATACTAAACACTATGTATTTGGATACTTCAGTACACCATATTTATGGAGGTTTTCCATAATCTTCAAGTGGGAGCCACTCTTTTTCAAGCCTGTTTGTTACCTTATTGTTGATTTAAAATGTTAATTTGTCTAATTCTTTAATGCCAAGAATTTTAAGTTCTCACTCTTCTATTTTAGGTGGGTCTTCTGTTTTCCATCCATCTACTAAAATTAGTATTGCTGCTTTAACTTAGGGCCGGAACCAATGGCCCCAAAGGGGTGGCTTGAAGCCGCCATCACTGAAGACAGATTGGAGCCATGGAAAACACATGCTGTGGCCCCAATCTGCCTTGAACCCAGCCCAAATAGGAGCGGAAAAGATCTGCTCCTATTTGGGCTGGGAAAGAGGCACCTTTCGCAGCCCCGCCACAGCCCCAGAGTGGCTTCAAGGTGCTCCAGTGGTGTGTGCCATGTAAATGCCACACCACCAGAGCATCCTGGACTTGCCCATGTCTGGGCTGCCACTCAGCTTCCACTCAGCTTCAAGACATCTTTGCAGCATGCAGTGTATAAATGCCACACTCCCAAGACACCCAGAAGTGGGCTCTAAAGGATCATCTGTTTTGGTGCTTATTAAAGCAAGATCCTCCAATAAGTTCTCCTGTCCTTCTTTTTGAGTGCAGAGGTCATATTAAGTAAATAAAGCTAAGGGGAGAAGGAGCATTATATGTTTAGTTTTAAATTATGTGAACTTAGCTCCAAACTTTTTACATGAACAATCAGGTCCCCCACATATGATATAAAGAGCCTGTTTTTTTGTGGCATTTGCAACATCTTGCTTTTCCAATGTTGTAAAATTTATTCAATCTAACTGGCATATAATACTATTTATTGACCATTTTTATCAAGTTTTGTTTCAAATCTCAAAATGCTGAAAAAAGCTGTGTCTTCTTCCAGTCTTGAAAACGGCACACATTTCTAAGACTTTTTCATAATCAGAAGGAAAATTCAAAAATTCCTCATTGCTTCCTCAGAGAATGAAATCTGCAAAGAATTACATCCTGTTACATTGTGAGAAAAGGTTATAAAGACATGTTTTGGGTATTTATACATTAGAGGGACTCTAAATTGAGACAGTTAGCTTTCTGCATTTAGAACATTCTCTGGAAGTTCCAGTCTGAATTTGGAGTGGATTGGAGATGAAAGTTGAAGGCTGAATAACAGATGAAGCACCTTGCAGCTGGCAAAAGGACCATGAAATCACTCAAGCCTGAGCCAATGAAGAGAGAAAAGCTCCTGTAGCAAGCATTGGCAGTAGCAAAAGCTTGAGGATGATTCATTGCTGAATTAGAAGGAAGACTTCAGGAGCTGCAAAGATACATGGCTTTCTAAATTCAACCTATGTATGTACTAACTATCATGCTTTGGAGGTAGTTGAGATGGATTTGAATAGGTTAATTGACCTATGTAATTAAGGAACAAAAAATGGAAATAGAATCTCTTAACTATTAGTGAAAGTAATCAGCAATAGTAAATGATATTCTACAAAAAAGGAATTACTTACAAAATAGTTATTTTGAGTGGGTATGTGGAGATACAGGTCCTTATCAGATGGGAGGAATTTCTCTTTAATGTGAATAGAGCCAATTCGAATTCATGTGAATTCCCATTGCATTTGGAATGCATTCAGAATGACTTCCCATTACCCAAAAATGACCCCCCATTGCCTGAAATTGCATGAGATGCTTTAATTCGCAATAACGTAAAATCCATGATTGCGTTGGGAATGACTTCCCTTTTGCCCGAAATTGTGTGAGATACTTTAATTCGCAATAACGTGAAACCCCATGATTGCATTCGGATTGCCATTAGATTATACTTCCAATTTCCAACGTCTGATAGGGTCCATAGATAATTCAACCTGGAAAAGACTGCTAATTTGATTGCTGTACAACTATGCCATTGACCAAGAGCACAACCAGGGTGAGTCAAGTAGAGCAGAGTGTAAGAGAGGTATATGTACTGTGATAAATGATGGCCACTGAAAGATAAAGCAGCAATGGTTGTTCACTTACATTAGAAGTGATATGCTACAATGTGATAGTATTGGTGGGTAATTTAATAGGGGAATGGTTTAAATGAAGTGGTCAATAGTAGGATTCCCCCATACTTGAACATGGCTACAATATTAAGGTTTTGAACAACTTTATAAATAATTATATTTAGTAACATAAAGAAAGCACTATAATTGAAATCATATACACGTCTACTTGGAAAGAAGCCCTACTGAGTTCATTGGGAATTTTGTCTTAGTGGACATGTACTGAATTACCCTGTAATGCTATTATGTTATATCCATTCTCAGGTTTTCCACACTGGCTCAGTAATTCACAATAAAAATTGTTGGAATATTCATAGATAGTCTCGTAATGCAATTTGTTCATTACTAAGCTTGATTCCACCCCCTTCCCAACGAATTAATTTTTCTGCAGACAGTTCAAAGGATAAGATTATAGGATTAACAATTATGTGTGAATATCTGGAATACCTAGAACAAAACATAGTGGTGCAATCTGTTCCCTAGAGATATTCCAGTAAACCCAGCAGGACTGCCACTATTTTAAATTGAGCGATGTGTCACTTGGAGAGAAAAGATTTATGAATCCAGTTATCCATTTTTCATCTGCAAAGACTATTTGAATTAGTGTTAATGAGCTTCTGATTATGCACTTCTTCTTGACCAATAAATGTACTGAAAGCACATAAATGCTTACTTCATAAATCCAGTCTTTTACTTGCTGATCCATAAGTAAAGTAGGTTTTTCTATAATTCTTTTGAGTAAATAAAATGACATTTTTATGTTCTGAATTTTGACATTGTATAACTCATGGAAAATGATATAGGAAAGAAGGCAAGCAACATACATTTTTGGTTGCTGATATGTGTAATAAAATGTTAGGAATATTTAGGAATGGGGATAATTTTTTTAGATTTTCCATTTTGATATAAACTACCAAATTTATTGTTCTAGAATACAGTTATTATTATTTTTTGTCTTTGCACTTTTATAGATTTCTTCTGCAGTGCTTCAAACAAGGCAAACAAACATGCAACTATTTGGCAGAATTGTGTACAAATGTAGATACATTTGGATTTAAAAAAAAATCAGAAATACAGACACATGTCTAAACAATTTCAACCTTTCCCTCCCCTTAATAAAAGGGTGGGGGGAAGCTTATGTGGAAAACGTATGGTATGAACTGATGGCTGGAAAAATAATGAGTGGAAAGAAACATTTCCCATGGAATATGATGTACAGAGATATTTGAGTCCAATATGCTCCATTTAATGGGCCAATTACATAGGGATGACCATAAAAATCTATTTCCAGTCCATGACTCTTTCATAATTGTATATTCACAGATCAATTCTGTCATGTTTTTGAATTATATTAACTTGCATTTGTTAAAACAACAAGAATAACAATACACATTTTGTTAAGTTATTTGAGAACATTCTTCATCACAAAATTCTAAGAAATGCAAAATGCAAATGCTGGAAGATAACAGCATTTTGTAAGTCTGGGAGTTGCAGATCAGGTTAATTCATCTCAGAATTTAAAGACGGTATTCCACAAGCATGCTAAGCTGCCTAGCTACTATTGTTGGCCCCACTAGCATCAAAAAATAGGAAAGAGGGATTGGGTATGAGAAACATGGGAGCACCTTTGTGGATTTGTCTTCCCAAATACTCTGGGCTGCCCCTGGAATGTTTTGGCCCCCAATCCCTGCCCCCATTACTTGTGCTCCCTCCACAGCAATGACAGATGACTGCCTTCGGATGTGATCCCTGTCTGTCACCCAGTACCATTGCTGAGGTCACAACAAAAAGCTCAGGCATGTTATCAACACTGGGTGCTGCATTCTGGCCTCAGAGTGAATCACACCCAAAGCAGCAGTACTGGATGGCTCACAGAGACTGCATGAGAAGGCAGCTGCCAGCCATGGCTGTGGAGAGAGATGAAAACTCAGAGAAAAAGTTAAGTTTTTTATATTCAGTTTAAGGGGAAGAAGGGCTGAATTGGGTGTGGACATTGCAAAAATAGTCTGGGCTCAGTTCAGGTTTTTGACCCTGCATCACAGGAGTTTATTGCACCAGCCCTAGAACGGGCCTGTCACATTACAAAAGGGGGCATGATGGGAACGGAAGGCAGTATAGAATACAGTTTACCAAAGAGGAAAACACCAACACTGCCAGAAGTTCTCATTGCATTCTGGATGCGTTCCCCAGGAGGTGATTTTCAGGAAGTGTTTAGAAGTGTTCCTGAAAATCGCCCCTTCTGGGATGCATCCAGAATGCAATGAGAACTTCTGGTGGTGACAGAGGCATTCTCCTGTGCAGTAAACTGCATTCTATGCCGCCTTCCATTCCCATCACACCTCCTTTTGTAATGTGACAGGCCCGGTGCAGGGCCTGTGCGACAATCTCCATATAAAGAAGACACAGGGGAAATTTGGACTAAATAACCCATGTACACAAGCCCTAATTTTTTTTTTTTTTACATGCATGAGCTTTTGCGGATATAACCCCACTTCTGGGGATACAGGTAATATCAAATCATCCTGGATGAAGATTGCCTTCTTCCAGGTTTCCAGTTACCCATGTATCACAGAATCAAATTGACTTGGGGAAAAAAAATGAAGTCCTTGCCTATTGTTCTATTTTTCTGCATCTAAAGGAACTGTCAGAATCATTATTTCCTATGCAACCAAATTTCCTTAGTTTAATGGATTAGTGACAGCCATGTCTTCATGTTGTGCTTTCTCATGAGGAGAAAATGAAAGCAATTTGATTTCTAATGGATCCTCTTTATGTAAATCTGTCTTTGCCATTTGTGGAATGTCAGAAACATTATGTCTCTTGCTTCAACATTCTGTTTTCCATGTACACTTGTATATGATCTTGTCATAGATAACTTTCTATTCCTAAAGCTTCAAGGCATCATTTTACTTTCCTAATTCTCCATGGCATTGTTTGACTGACCCTTGTTGTTCATATGTTACTTCACTGTACACAGAAGTGGACAGATACCTGGATTATGCCTAGATAAAAGGTTGTCTTTGGGCTGGTACAGACCAGCCCTTTGAGGCACCCCATCACATGCTAGGGTTGCCTTGGGGCGGAGCTTACATATGGCCTGCCACCCTAGCATGTGATGGGGGCATCATGGCTGTGGAGCGCCATTTAGATGGCGCATGCAGTAATGACATCAAAGCTGCACAGCGTTTATATGGTGCTGCACAGTTGTGATGTTGCAAAGGTGCCCTATGGCACCTTTTGCCTTTTTTTTGCATCACAACTGTGACACAAAAAAGATGCTGGGTTTCCCCACTCCTTTTGTAACTGTGCACCTTCGCCGCACCATATAGCGGTGTCTGCAGTAAAAAAAGATGGTGCCAGATCGCCCTTTTTGGGTGGTCTGTACAGCCCCTTTATTATCTTGAAAAAGGCAGTTGTGAAGCTGATCCTAAGGAAAAATTCTGTTACATGTGCCTTCAAGTCACCTGTCAACATATTTTGACCCCATGAATTTCATAGGGCTTTCTTAGGCAAAGAATACTCAGAGATGGCTTTGCCAGTTCCTTCCTCTAAAACACAGTTTATAGCACTTGATATTCATTGGTTCTCTCCCATCAAAGTACTAACCAGAGCTGGCTTTGCTTAGCTTCCATGATCTTATGAGGTCTGGTGCCTTTAGGGTTTCAAGGCATCTTAAATACCCCTTATACCATTGAAACCCTATGCATTATCATCTGGTTGCCAATCCCTTTCTTGGCCAAGGAACTTGAGTGGATATGATCCAGCTGATTCTTCCAGGACTCTTTGTGGCTTTCAAAACGATAGCTCATGTTAATCTTTAGGACAGAGGAGTTATGGGTCCTTGGTCCTGGACTATTCATCGACTTGAGGTAAGAGAGAGGGAGAGACTCCTCAGTGGTAGTTCTTCTTAAAAGGAATTACTTCCCCAAAAAGGCCCACCTAGCACTAAAATATGTTCAGCCCCAAAGATTTTTAGATGTATTTTTATGTGTTAATGGACACACGCACACACCCAAACACACACACATCATCAGAAAAGCAATATGTTACAAAATAAAGTTTTTGGTTAAGTAGACCTACGTGTGGTTATTATAGTGGTGGAAGTGATTAATTTTTTCCATAATTTTCAGTGCATACAAAAGGCCCTTTTGTTCATGTACATTCTCAGAGAATGAAAATTCCCATGTAATCCAGCTGAACAAGTCTTCCCTGCACCATTGGAATACACTAAGGATAGGAGGAAAGTGGACTTCCACAATCTGCTGCTTCTGTCAGTTTTTCTCTAATTTCTTTGTCATCCTCCATGGACATTTCAGCCACATATCTTCACCTTCCTTTTGCCCTCAAGATACAATTTTTGGAATGAACATGGGACTGCAGTGTGAAATAAGAGGCAAGTTTTCTCTTTGCTGCCACGTCCCTGTGCTTGTGCTGCATTGCATAAAACAACCCATAATTTGTTAAGGATGTACCTGCGTATGCTAAAAGTACATTCTGTATTCCAGAAGCAAAGGTTCAATACTTATCACAAGAAGATCATACAAGACTACTCCATCTGATTCCTGAAAGTTTCTTTCAGATACTTTGTTGTAATCACCTGGGATATAAATTTTCAGTTATTTCATTCCTGTATACAGGAATGAATAATTTCAAAAGTTTTCTCACCACTGGTGAGAAAGATGAGTTTTGGAATTATTTTAGGACAGTTTGTCACACTGCAAGACTTTTAGTGAAAAAGACAAAATACTTTTTTTGTAAATAAATTTGTTTGGCATACTTTTGTGAAGAAATGAATTGTTTTCTGCATGAAAACCCATGTTTTTTTTGGGGGGGGGGGAGGTTACCACTCACCACAATTTTTTGTGCAAAAGATATTTTAGAAAGAGCCAAATTATCCCAACATGGCTATTCATTACATGAAGAAGCATCCGAAGTCTTCTAACACTGAAATGATCACAATTGGAAGCATTAGTGTTTATTAAGCCTGAATTCTAAAGTAAAACAGTCAGAAGATAGTAAGATTAACTTTTCAGAAGAAATTCATAGAAATGTATGTTAAAATACTTTTATTTAGTTTTACTTTTCTATTTCATATTAGATGCTTCCTGAAAGAAAGAAAAGGGGTGCATTTGTTATCCAACCTCTGTAGTCACTGCCCAGGATACATCAAAATATTTCAAATAATTCTTGCCTCGACGTGCTTTAGAATTCTGTTTATGGAGGCTTAAGTCAAGATATTTAAGGGCAAGCAATCAAACTGGATGTCTGGAACAACTTCAAAGGCATCCAGATGGTGCCTTAGCCCTTGAATATCTGAAAACTGGACAGAAATAAAACTAACTAGCTTTTCTAGAATAATGTCCATATTTAATTAATAGACTAGATAATCATCTCACTTTGGCTAACCCCACCCTTACGTACATTCGTTCATTAAGCACTTC
Source organism: Urosaurus nigricauda (assembly GCA_034509955.1). Lineage (NCBI taxonomy): Eukaryota > Metazoa > Chordata > Lepidosauria > Squamata > Phrynosomatidae > Urosaurus > Urosaurus nigricauda. The sequence continues at coordinate 141,280,965 of JAOEGL010000005.1, forward strand.
TACACATGTTAAGAACATATTAATTTGTTCCTGAAGCTTTAGCAATAATCCTACTATCCCATGATAAAACTGTTGGCTGTCCTCTTAATTGACATAATGCAACAGTTTATATAATCCCCTGTAGTTTCTTGATCAAGATTGAAACCTTAACATGAAGCCATTTATTCAGATATGCTAGTCAGAAATCAGTTCCAATGAATTGTTTCAGAACTTTTATCTTTGATTGTATATTATATTGATTCTAAACTAGATTATTCGTGTTAAAAATTAATAAAAATGAATAAAAATATGTTTGTCTATTATATAATAATAGGTATAACAATGGATTATAGTTACACATTACCTTTATTAGAAATGCCTATGATGAATAAGGTATATAAGGCTGAGTAAGGATTCCAAATACTGTTATTAATTATCAGTGTACTATGTTGATATCAATTCTGCTGCATTAACTTTGTGTGTCATGAAATGATCCTGGCTTTCAGGCTGCTTCACAGCTATTCATTACAGCAAATGAAGAAGTAGAAGGAACTTCATTAAAATAATGAAAGTAACAGCCCACTGTTACAACGCAGACTTGGATACATCAATTTTTATGCATTTGTTTACCAACAAGTAAGATGAAATAAACAAAATGTACAGCAAAGAATTAAGGATTTAAAAAGAATGTCTCTCCTGAGACAAACCTAATAACTTTCTCCAAAAGCTCTCATAAATTATTAGCTTTGAAATCACTCAAAGTGTCTGGAACATAGTAGGTGTCACTGATGTACTTGAAGTTCACCTAAGAAACTGCATCATCAAAATGTGCCGACAAAAACTGCCAGCAGCTATGCCACCTTGCAATCAATCAAAGATCTGTTTGAGAGTTATGAAGTGTCTGAAAGCTATAATTTTATCGGCTTCTAGCTGCATATATTTAAAACTTGATATTCTTATGGGTGAAAGAAGAGACTGGAAATATTTGTCTGCTCTGGTTTCCTCCATATCAAACACATATTTACAGAGCATCACTGCTATTTATATATATATATATATATATATATATATAATAAGCACAAACATAACTATTTTAAATCTTTTCCCCTAATTTAGAGTGAAGAAATGACCATTTCAACAATGGCCATTTTCTATCTTATAAGAGGAAAACAGTGAAAGCTAACAAAATTACATTGTTAGAAGCAGTATAGATGAAGCTGACATTCTCTGACTAGTTTTCTAGAAGTACTGCTACTTTACTGCTACTTGGAGGCAAGGATACAGACAACAGACTTCTTTACAAGTCACTGCATATGAATCTTGGAGAATAGTTTGGAATGATTAATGTACACCTGGTACAGACTGGCATAAAATGCCAGCCTGTGGGCGGAGTCATGCCAGAGCGTCCACATGCTGGATGCCGTGACTCTGCCCCCCCCATGCCATGATGCCATGATGCCATGATGTAGCACCAAAAGGGCACCACAAAGCTGTGCTGCCACAGCTGTGACACCTTTTAGAGGACACAAATAGGAGCTGTATTTTTTCACCCTCTGGAGGCTGGATCAGGGTCACGCTGCAGCCCCAATCCAGCCAGTAAACATGCAGCTGCATGGCTGTTTGTACAGCCCTTAGAGAGGTCTGTATTTAGATCTTTATCTATGCGCCAAAATAAATGGCCAGGATGGGGTGGCATGAAGCCATCCCACCCAAAGACAGATTGGGGTCATGGCAGCCGCATGCCCAGGCATCAATCCACTGCATTGCCAGTCAAAAAGGGAGGAGTTTTCAACTGCTCCTTTTTTGGTTTCAGAAAAGCCACCCTTAGTGGCTCACAGCCTCACAGTGGCTTTCCAGTGTGTTGGGGGCTTGCAGCATGTAATTGCCATGTCCCAAGATGCCCAGAAGCTGGATCATGTGTGGACAGCTGGAAGCGGCTTAAGGGTGGCTTCAGAGCATGCGGCATCAAAATGCCGCATTCTGAAGCCAACTTTAGCCTTTAAAAAAATTAGCAGCAGAAGAACATATAACAGGGATGTTTTTCCATTAATTCCAGGGTCTAGCAGTATGACTGCCTCTACCTCCCTAAGTAGGAGTAAATACTTACTGTACTCTTTTGAAAAGGACAATAATTTAAAGTGTGAAAGTAGACAATCCTGAGCAACGTGTGAGCAAAGTGCATCCTGTAGGTTGCACATACCTCTCAGTTTCTTTGGTTCACAAACCCCTGGGAGCCTTGCAATTGTCCGTTTTCTTTGGCCTCCAGTGGTCGTGGTTTAAACTTTTAAAAATTTAAAACAGAAAAGTGGAAGTGAACATCTGAACCATTTCTGGTTCATGTTCAATCCCGGGCCTAATCAAGTTTCTGCACCAGGACAAATAAATGGACAAATAAAGTGGACTGCCTATAAGGTGCATCAACATAGGCTGCGATTCTCTTCTCAAGACAGATCTTGCACAGAGCAGGGACAAAAGAGGCTGAGTGCCTGAAAACCATATATATATAACCACACCATTGTCTTACTGTTTCAGGCCTTGTTCATTAGGGATGTAAATATTTGCTCTGTTTTTCCCACATTTTTTAGAGAAAATATTTACTCAGCTTAGTAAGCTTAGAAATTTTAAAAACTTTTTAAAATGGTTTTCATGTTTCAGAACTTTTTCTAAAAATTACATTTATGCAGAAAACATTGGCCAACATCCTGCTACAAAGAGATATCATGTACCATACTAACTTGTTACAGAATTGTGATGTTACACACCTAAATCCATTTTGCACACTGGTGTGAAATGTGCAACCCACTGTAATCAATGTGCAACTACCATGAAATAAATAAATGCACAATGTATGAACATAGTGCGTAACAATGTGAAATGGTACCACAGGCATAACTCTGCTTTTGCAAACTTCAACAGGATATGGATGTCACACATGATCCTAAAAAGTACAACGATATGTCTAAGTGAACATATGTATATATAAGGCACCAATAGTATGCCAGCCATTGGTCTTTGTGTAAAATATATTTTTATGCAAACATTATAAATGGTGTTTAATGCAAAGACCACAGCCAATAAAACAAATGAGAAAACAGCCTTGGTTTTTAAACTCTTGTTGAAGGATAAAAATACTGCAAATGTTGGAAATTTTTTTGATGGGATGTCATGATATACACATACCTTTTCTTGCTGGGGAGGAGACAACTTGTGAATATGCATTGTATCTCCACAATTCCTACATCATGAATACTGCATGTTTCCTCCCAATGGGAGCAGTACTTGCATGGAAATAGTGCATATAGTAACTGTGACAAATTTACTATGAGCACAATCCAGCACTAGTTAAATAACTTCCTTTCATGAGCAAGGTTAACCATGTGTGTACGAAGGTGAAAAAGGTGTGAAGGAAGCAGAGGGACACTGAAAGAAAATACCATATTAGAAATGCCTGAGAACATCACCATCAAAACCCTGTGCTTCATCTTTCTAGCATGTCCATTGAAAATAATTCTGTTTTTTGCTGTGGACCATTTTTATATAACTTACTGCCCAGTTAACAACACAGAGAAGCAACTAGCCAACCATGAAAGGAATATGTTCCTGGGTTGGGTCCGCCCCATATAATGGTGAACAAAGTGCCTCATTTCTATGCCAAGTGTAATAAAAAGAAGTGAGTGGGATCTTTTGCATTGGATTTCTTTTCATTTTCCCCCCTGCCTCCTGCTGCCCCTCCCATATCTCTCATGAATACTGAGTACCAAAGTGCTTCCTGTTCTGAACTATAGGACACATGCTGGGTTCTGCTCTTGAAGTGAGCTCAGCAAGGGCTGGAAGTAGGCAACAGTATAAGCTAATGGAGGAATTATTTAGCGTGATCTTGTGTGGTTAAAAAAGAAAGGACCCACACACATAGTGAAATTATATCAGGTTTGCCTTTCTTGTTTCGGTTACTCGCAGCTTGCTAATTTTAGCCAGTCCTTTTCAAGGACTGTTTTTCAATGGTTTCTAGAACAGCAAAAAAGGGGTTTTAAGCCTTAATTATCATTGCTTGGTCATTTCAATTAACCTCATTTCACATCTACTGCTGATAGCTATGCAAAGAATAATTAAATGACAAGTCCCTGTACATCTAAACATATTGTTGTAAAGATTTCCACAAACTGTTTCCTATCCCCCATTAGCTGGGTTTAATTTTTTTTCTACAAGAAATGTTTAATTCTGGCTATCTATTTATGTATCTACATGTGGACTTATACATGCAGCCATGCAGAGAAATAGGGAGCAGGTGTTTCATTTTTTTTGGGGGGGGGGGAGAGGCACACCATTTCTCATCCTTAATCAATGCTGAACCATAAACTACTGAGGCATATCCTCCTCTCATGTTTCAAAGCAGGATGCAACCTGATGTGCCTATATCATTAGAAGTCCAAGTACAATCCTTATGGACAACTCTTTATACTGATTAAAAGTTTGATTTGGTCCAGTTTGTCAAAGAATTTGTCATACATACAGTATCTGTGACCAATATGTGGATCTACCAAAACTTTTCATGCCAAAGTAGAATCACTCTGTGTTTATATTATTATTATTATTATTATTATTATTTTGTATCCCACCCTTCCCTGTATTGGATCAAGGTGGGTAACAGCAAGTGGGGAACAGTTTAAAAAAAGCCAAACAAAAACAATGCACAATAAGATTGGAAAACATCCGATGGGAGCAGTGAGACAGATGGACTGTTAAAAAAAATCTGAGGAGGTCAGTTAGGGAAGGCCTGCCGGAAGAGATCTGTCTTTATTGCCTTCTTGAAGGCTTCCAACAATGTTATATGGCAGATCTCTTCCAGCAGGACATACCATATTTTTGGAACAGCAGCTGAAAAGGTCCTTTGGGAGGTTGCCACTAGCCTGGTTTTCTTTAGGTGCAGTAGGTTCTTCCCAAAGGACCTGAGTGTTCGGGAAGGATTGTATGGAAGGAGGAGTTCCCTGAAGTATACTGGACCCAAGCCATGTAGGGCTTTACAGGTAATGACCAACACCTTATACTGTGCCTGGAAGCTAATAGTCAGCCATTGTAGGGATTCTAAAATAGGTGTAATAGAATCAAATTTAGAACTCCCTGTAATTAATCTGGCTGCCATGTTTTGAACCAATTGCAGCTTCCAAACATGGCATGAGGGTTGCCCCATGTACAGCGCATTGCAGAAATCGAGACGAGAGATTACCAGTGAATGTACAACCGTTTCTAGGTTCTCTCATTCCAGGAAGGGTTGCAGCTGGCGTATCAGCCGAAGCTGATAATAGGCACCCCTGGCTGTCGCATCAACCTGAGATGAGAGGCGAAGCGACAAGTCCAAGAGTACCCCCAGGCTACGAACACAGTCCTTTAGGGGAAGTGAGACCCCATCCAGGACTGGAGGATTTATCTTCACATCTGGAATAGGATTGCCTATAGTGAGTACCTCTGTTTTATCTGGATTCAGTTTAAATCTATTTTCCCTCATCCAATCCATTACTGACTTCAGACAGTCATTCAAAGGGGAGATGCCATCCTTGGTCACTGAAGCAGTCTGAGACATGGAAAAACAAATTTGGGTGTCATCAGCGTACTGATAACACCCTGCCCCATGTCTCCGGATGATCTCACCCAGTGGCTTAATGTATATGTTGAATAGCATTGGCGACACCTTGAGGGATGCCTGATTTGAGCTACCTCTTGGCTGAACAACTGTCGCCAAGCGACACCATCTGGAGACTGCCCAAGAGATAGGACCGGAGCCACTGCAGGGCAGTGCCCCCAACTCCCAAATTTCTCAGGAGCTTCAGAAGGATATCATGGTCTATGGTATCAAAGGCCGCTGAAAGGCCCAAGAGCCCCAACAGGGCCACACTTCCCCTGTTGAGGCACAGAAGGAGATCATCGACCAAGGCAACCATGGCAGTCTCCATTCCATATCCTGACCTGAAGCCAGTTTGAAACAAATAAGCACCATCTTTGTATGAGTATGATTTTTCCATAAAGTACACAACTTGTTGCATATGTTACAGAAGGGATAGGGATCATATGGCCTGCCACATGTTGGGAACTGTCCTGAAGCCAGTTTGAAATGGATCGAGATAATCAGTGTCATCTAATACTGTTTGGAGTTGGTTGGCAATGGCCCCCTGTTGTTACACTGTCATATATTTATATATGAATAACATCTCGTTAGGAAAAAAACAAAGCAATAACATGTTTTTGATTGAGGGGGATTCATGCCAACTTCTTTGAAGAATAATATATATGAAAAACAAAAAGTGTATGTCTTTGAACTGATGGAAAAAGCAGATAATTTATGTTTTCCTGGAAAATAATTGCTTCTGTTCTAACAAGACTTTAACAAATTGACATAAAAATAAATAAGCACCATCTTTGTATGAGTATGATTTTTCCATAAAGTACACAACTTGTTGCATATGTTACAGCAGGGATAGGGATCATATGGCCTGCCACATGTTGGGAACTTTGTGAGACATTTAGCCTTCTCTGCCAGAGAGCACTGGTTCCACAATAAACTACGTTTCTCAGGATTCCCTGGCACTGATCCAGAGCAGTTAAAGCTGTTTTGAACTGGATAATTTCTGTAGTGTGTTTTGGAACAGAGTTGACTTGCAAAGGATATTTCTATCTAGGATGATTATTTATAGTGACATCCTTGCTTTTATGGATAAAAATAACAAATATCATTAAGAATACATTTGTAGTCAAGTTTGTCATCAAGTAGAAAACTATCTGAAGTATAAAAATACTGGACAAATTGTGGTTAGTTTTTCACCCCCTGCTCCATGAAATTTTATAGTGGCATAATTCAGCCCAAGAGAAACTGCAATGGTACATATTTTTGAGTGAACTTGTATTGGTTTTCCCTATAAATTTGAATGGCATTGAGAATGCCAAAGGTATGGCCCAAAGATATGGCTGGGGTGGACTAGTTATTCATGTAAAAACTAATACATGTATATATGTATTTTCTCAGTCACAGAACATTGCTGCTTTAATAGTGCAATTCACTTGCAACCAAAATACTTAGGAAATATAACTAGAACCTGCATCAGAACAACAGCTCTGCAGTTATTGCCCAACCTTCTAGAAAGGCCTTGTTATTTTCTCTTTTTCTTATTTTGCATTTGTGATTTACTGGTTATTTATTTCCCTGTATCCTTACTTAGAATCAGGCAACTTGTGTAATTCTGAGCTGTCTAGTTTTACTTGCAAGATTAAACAGACCCACAAAAATGTCTAACTCTTTTTGGTTCTCTTTGAGCTCTCTATCAAGTCATTTCCATTTGTGTTAAAAGATGTTCTGCCTGTTTCTTTTTTCCAAGACACTCTACGTTTCTTTTCCTTCGTGTTTGAGGTTTAAAAGTATAGTTTGATCCTGAAAAACCAGTTATGCACAAGAGACTGCTCTGTGTTAAATTAGAAGGCTTCTCAAGTAATGCATCTCTGTTCCTGGATTGGTATGGAATGACTGTATGATTTATTATTTAGTATCACTTTCATACAGTATGTTAAATTTACATGTTTAAAATCCTATCAGAATTTAGCATGATTTTCAATATACAAATAGATTGGCAGGAATGTGTGTTCCCATGCTTACAGTGTGTGCACAGTATGTTATACATGTGTGTAGTATACTGCGTATTTTCACTCCTTACATTACATCAAAGCAGTGCATTTTCATGGAATAATTTTAACCCCCCCCCCCCCAGTTTATGGATTTTAGTTTACAGAAGACAGCTTGAACTCAATAAACAAAAACCTGAAGAAACTACACTAAATTTAAACTGAACAGTGTTAACTCCAGTAGTTCCTGACAACACTTAAGTGAAAAAATAAGGCAATGTGATCTTCCTATAACTATAATTTTGTGAAAACTCACAGGTGTCTGTGGATGTCATGTAAATTTCCAAAGGTTTTCTTTTTAAATAGCACACTAGGCAAAATAGCAACCTTCTATCTAATACTGGCAATGTTTTTAGTTAGTTGTCTATCATGTGTAACCTGTGGAAGTCCTTGTGAACTGGTTGGATATGGTACATTGTATGATACATTGTTTTTGATATTTGTATGGTACATTGTATTTGAGGTAACTGTGATTACTCCGTGACTAGTCTTATCCTTGTTCACAATAATAATAATAATAATAATAATAATAATAATAAATTTTATTTATACCCCGCTCTTCAGCCAAAGCTATCAGAGCGGCTAGTACAGAGAATCCTTGTTTTTAAATATCAAAAATAATTATTATCAAGTACTAAACCTCTTTTGTATTTAGAGAACATTTAATATATGAATTAAATTTTCCTGCTTCCCCAATTATTTCCTAACTCAATCATTTATCTGGCAAAGATCCTCCAGCTCTGCTGGCATAGTTATGTAGAAGATGAAAGCAGTGGAGAATGTAACAGAAAAAACAAGCTGCCATTGGCAACAGAAGGAGGGGGCAGATGGCTCATGCCTTCTTCATGAACACCTGGATTTGGGGATCCACAGAATCCAGGCACTATAGGAGAGGTGACTTGGAAAATAACTCACATTGTTGATTTTCCAAGCCAACACTCCTCTAATGCTTGGGTTCTGAGAACCTCTGAAGCCAGGAATACATGAAAAGGTAACTCACAATCAGCTGCCTCTCCCCCTGCCACCACTGGTATCCCACTGGTGCAAACTGATCCTGTTAAACTGTCCACAGGTTAATAATATATTTAATAATAATACAAAATAATATCTTGGCCTTCATAAACATAAAAAACCCTTATATTTTAAGAGGCTTTCTAGATAGAGTACACACAAAGACAACTAGTGGTTGGTCTGCTTTTTGGCACGCCCAATTATCTTAAAGTCCCTGTATAGAACAGCTATTGAAAAACTGAAAATATTTCCTTCCCCAGTATTGCACCAACAATGTTTTTTAAAAAATAATTTTCAATCTCTGTAGTTCATTATCTTGGACCACAACTAAAAGAACAGAAATAGACAATAAGTATACAGTAATTTACAGTGTCTGAAGTTCCCAGTATATTTTTTCTCTTTCCTGTTTGGAAAACTGTTGTCCTACCACTTCAGCCTCCTTGATGGGTATTTCTATATTCTGTAAATTTAATCTATAAACTGACTGGTTTCATGTATCTAAATTATGAAATCAATCTGTTCAGAAGTACCAAGCCCTACAGTGGCCCTTTTAGGGCTTGGAACAGCTGAATAGACAGATTTCATAATTTAGGTACATGAGAGTTGGGAGTATATAGATACTTCTATATACACCTTCTTTATATGATATTAATCCATACATTATGGCTGGGGCATGCACGTTTTGTTGACAATTGCATATCTGCCTTACAGAATTTTCTTCTAGTCCACATTTATACAAAGAGCTAGATCAAAATCTTTGCTCAACTATGGGCATATCACATCAGTTTCCTCTCTCCTGCTCAATAAATGGGTTATTTCATCAAAGGAGGAAAATACGTTGCTTTTTTTAAAAAAATAATCATAGAATGAAGTTGACAGCAAGCAATCTTGCCTTCTCCTCCTGGTTCTAAAGTGCATTAGCTTTTTCTCAGTCCAATGGGACAAAACCAATTTTTATTTTAACAGGGTCTAAATGGATTTATGCTCAATGGAAAACGTGTGCTGAAAACAATTCACCCTCATGAAATGTCTAATTGTGAATCAACTTGCACTTTTTTTCATCAGAAAATCTCTCTCTCTCTCTCTGTTGTTAAAAAAACAAACAAATACAACTACTTGGGAGCCTCAGAATGTTTGTGCTCTGATGCGGTAGTTTTAAATTGTGCTCCATAGAACCTCTGGGGTTCCTTGGAGGCTTATAAAAAATTCTCAGTGAGAAAGTTAATCAGTGTGAATAAGCTTTCTTGAAAGACTGCTGTGACAATCCTGTGCACCCAGTGTTGGGTCTGTTCTATTATGCATTCTTAATCCACACAGCAAATGATAACACTTATCAAGTTAGATGTGTGGAAGAACAGAGATTTGGTCCTCCATGGTATACCTATGACCAGATAATTACAGTTAGGGATGGATAATTCTTTAATTTTTGCTCTTTTCTGACAGCCTTAAAAAATAATTTTAGGATCTTCCTGTGCTGTATGAAAAAAAAAAATCTGGTAATTCCATCAATCACCAACACCAAAACAAACTTCTTATCAATCTAGTTTATGACTGTGTCTGTCATCTCAAAAATCTGATCGATATGGTCTCAACAGGTACATATATTCATACCTTGCAGTGAAAATATTGCACATGTCTCCTATGTAGTGCTAACAAAAAGGAGCCTGTTAGAAAACAAATGATGGCCCAAACTAGAAAGGCCAAAAGAAGTGGCTTCCAGACACTTTGGGGCTGTGGTGTTCAGATGACACATGCCTCCAAAGTGGGTGGAACCCGCTCTGCATCTGCACTGAGGTGGCAGAAGCCAGACTTTCAGAAGCAGATTTAATCTGCTCCTGCCAGCAACCTGTTTGGGACTGCGGTGGTGGCCGGCTTCAGGATCTTGAGCCTGAAGAGGGTGTAAAATAGAATCACAAACATGGTTGATTATAGTTAACATTGCCAAATTACAGCTTCTCAAATCCAGGCACATAATTTGCATATTAGCAAATTACAAATCATTGTAATTATGTGTTTTATTGATCTATACCAGCAGTTTTCAACCTTTACTTTACCTTACACTCCCAGGAAATGTTTGGTTAATGTTTGTACCCCCCTACAAAAGCAAAATCATATTTGAAAATAAAGAAGTGTAATTTCTAATTTTTGAACCACAAACTGAACTACATACAATACTGCAGGTGAACAAACTGAACTTTAAATTATAAGCATTTGACTCAGTGCATAAAGTGCAAAGCTAAAATGATCAATTAGAATCTAATTTGTTCAGAAAAAAATGAGTGATGACCTGTGCCTCTCACTCAAGGACAGAAGGGAGTCTTTCTTGCACTTTCTGAAATTCCATCTTGCACTCCTTGGGGGTGCAAGCACCCTAGTTTAGGAACCCCTGGTTTACAATCTGTGCAGATTCGACCCATTAATAGTTGCATTCTCTACCACTATATTTCAGACATGGTGAATCTTACCATGTCACTTTGGGACACAGAACATTATTCACTTCTTGTGGGGATAACTGTTAGCAGCAAACTATATAAAACAGCACATCCCTGGTGTGGTTAATCATCATCATCACCACCACCCACCACCACCAGCTTTTGTCATTCACAGAAACTGCTAGTGCTATTACATTTTTGTAAGAGAATGATAGCATATTTTTCCACTCTCATTTTTTAATGTAAAAAACAAACAAACAAAAAAAAAAACCCCACAGTTCTATGAAAATATCATAGGAAGCCCCTGAAACTTACTGTCACCTGTTTAACAGGGAGAGTTGTAGTAGATAATGACAGATTTGCAAATCACAATTCTTTCCTTTGCTTGTTCCTACTTCTTTTGCTCCTTGCACCTGCCTATGGTACCTTTTACATTCTCTTCCCTTTTTTCATATTTCTCCCCCATCTCATGCCTTCAAACTATCCTTTTCTCCCTTACTCCACAGATGACCTTTACTCTCTTCTTTGTTTCATTTTGTTCCTTCATCATGGTCCGCCACTACCTTCTTGTACTCTCACTTTTGTTCTCTCTTCTCTTGACATCTCACAGCATCACCATGCTTCCTTCTTTGCATCATCCACTCCACCACTTGCATGTTTCACCTTTCCTCATTCCTCCCCCTTTTAACCTCATTTCATATGGCTGCGCCTCCATTCTCTTGCCCCTTGCACCTATCTGCGGCACCGTCTATCTCACCTCACTTTCTCCCAGCTTGATTCACTTTGCTTGGACATGCTTTCAGCCCTTGCAGCCATAACAGCACCTCTGATCCTCTTCTTCCTCCTGTTGCATCACTTCATATGAATGCCTGCCTGCCTGCCTGCCCGCTCTCCAAAGAAACACTTACTGTGCAAAGCTGCCCATGCTGTTTAAACAAGAGAGACATGAAATAGGTAGTGCTGCTACCAGGGAACATAGGGAGATAAAGCAAATGGGGTGATCTGAAGCAGTGGGGATGGTTGGAAGCATGGTGCATTGGAGAGAAAATAGTAATGATGAGAATGAGAATGAGAATGTTCATTTCTTCCCACATTAGGGAATGGAAGAATCCGATCTGCCTCTCAGAAAATGGATTCCCTCCCCACTCCCCGGACATCTAATAAGAATGCATAATATTGCTATATCAAGCAAGCCATGAAAAACAAGAAAGTCCATGGTATCTTTATAATGCTCATCATATAAACCATCATCATATGAACTGCCTTCTCTCTTGTAGCTTCATTTCTTCACATTCTTTGCAAGGAGCTCTGCAGAACAGACTTCAGCTAGACCCATGCTCCTCAAACTATCTGATGTATGGACTTTATCACATGGGGGAAATCAGGAGTTTAAAAAGACATTTTCCTGGGACATTCACACAATTGAGGGAAAGATTTTTCCATGATGCTGTAATTGTAGCACTTTTGAGACTTATTGAAAGAAAGAAGTTGGCAACAGGAGCTTTATACACTTAAGTCTACTTCCTCAGATGCGTTTGCCACTTCATTTCATACACAAAGGATTTTGAACTTGAATTGATATTCTCTCACACAAATGGCATATATATGTCTTTCCCTGGCTCTCAATTCCACCAAATGCATCTGAGTACGAAAGCTCATGCTGCTAACTTTTTTCTGTCATTTAGTCTCAAAGGTGCTACAAGATCTCTCTACACACTATTTAAAAAAAAAGAATTTGAGAATTACAAATGCAGTTGTTATATTGCCCTTAAACATGACCCAATTATTATAATAATGTTACCACTCATAACCATATATTCTGCTTTACTGATTTATACGTTTTGCTTTCTCCTGCCATCAAATGTTTTAAATTTCAAATTATTTCCACCTTATTTCTGATAATATTTGCATATTTTGGAATTAAACCAAACCAAACCAAAATTTTACCTATGCCTATTTCTGACTGTAGACAATTTCTACCTTACTAAATTCTCTCCCACACCTCCCTCCATCTGACTATATATAAAAACAAATGTCATACGGTTCAAACAGACAGGCCAAAATAAATCTGCTTCAGGTCACTTTGGAGGTATGCTGTTTAAATGACACATGCATTTTAAGAGGCCAGAAGTTGTGCCAAAGCTGCGCTCCAGTCCTTAAGACCTTAGCTTTCTGGCCTGTCTGTTCAGGCCCACAGAGAAGAGTTCTAGCCTTGCTTCTTCCTAACATGCTACAGCCTATGAAAACTAGGCTGGCATAGACCTCCTGGAGGGCCTTCTCTGCCGTTGCTCCCAGGCTATGGAATGGCCTGCCGGATGAGATGCGCCTTATTACAACTTTGGACAGCTTTAAGAGAGCCACCAAGATGCATCTCTTCCGGCAGGCCTTCCCAGAAAACGACTAATTTTTCTGTCATTCATTGACACATTTGATACTCTTGAGGCCACTCACTTATCCAATTTTAGTTAGAGCCATTAATGTCTAATGTTTTAATATACCAGTGTTTTAAATCTTATCCTTGGTTTAATTTATTTTTAAGGGGTGGGAGGGGAGACCGAATTGTTATTTTAACTGTATGTATTTTTAATGTTGTACTCCGCCCCGATTGCTCACCCAGAGGGGTGGAATATAAATAATTTATTATTGTTGTTGTTATTATTATTATTATTATTATTATGGTTTTTTTAATGTACAGCCATTTCTCTCCCTCTTTTGAAGAGTGGATCATTGTATTACATGGGTTCTTAGCGGAGTTTAAGAAATGATCTCCATGGGTGTCTTCTTGGTTCAAGCCAAACTTGAGTTTGGTGAAAGATGCAAATTGCCCTTTCTTAGTTTGCACTTATATGGTGCCGCCCAAATTAACGGGCCGGCGCTGTTGCCGCGTGAAGGAAGGCCTCTCCCCTTCCCGCGCGCCAGGTTTGGGCGCCCCAGCGGCCGGTGCGAGCGCGGGCTCGATGCTGATTGGCCACTGGGAGGAGCAGGAAAGGAACCTGTCTGATTGGCCACAGCAGGGTATGGCGTGCCCTCCTATTGGTGGAGAGCTCGGAGAGGGTGGTGCCTCCATCGTTCCTGAGCCCTCATTGGCTGTTGGGCCTATTTAAGGCCGTGTAAGGTGAGCGTCGGCACCATTGCCAGTGGCGGCAGCATAGGCCTGGATCTGGGGTAGGGGTTTCCAGGGCCCGCTGGCACTGGATCCGGAGTCCTCATGACCCGGGTAAGGAGCGGTTCGCTGTGGCCATTGCGGGGGCACAGTCGATTAATACCCAGTGACTAGGATGTCTCGCAATTCGGTGTGAAGCAGCGCAGTTGCCTAACTGCGCAACAGGGTGGAGCTTGGCACCTACGTCATCCCGATGTTTGCCCCTGCTACCAAGGGTACATCAACCAACCAGGGTGTTGCTGATGGCCAGATCCAGACCTTATGCTTTGGGCCAACCCTATGGTTTTGTGTTGTTCTGCATGTGTGGAACAGTTAATAAAGTTGTGGCCTTTTTTCCTCCAACCAGGTTTCTGTATTTATTGGGGGGGGCCCTGACCTGCGCGGCAAATGGCGCCGCCCGAATTAACGGGCCGGCGCTGTTGCCGCGTGAAGGAAGGCCTCTCCCCTTCCCACGCGCCAGGCTTGGGCGCCCCAGCGGCCGGTGCGAGCGCGGGCTCGGTGCTGATTGGCCACTGGGAGGAGCAGGAAAGGAACCTGTCTGATTGGCCACAGCAGGGTATGGCGTGCCCTCCTATTGGTGGAGAGCTCGGAGAGGGTGGTGCCTCCATCGTTCCTGAGCCCTCATTGGCTGTTGGGCCTATTTAAGGCCGTGTAAGGTGAGCGTTGGCACCATTGCCAGTTCTGCTCTCCCACCCTCCCTCCCTGTTTAGGGAGTTGATTGTCACAACTTCTGTTCTGGGTGGCAGCATAGGCCTGGATCTGGGGTAGGGGTTTCCAGGGCCCGCTGGCACTGGATCGGGAGTCCTCATGACCCGGGTAAGGAGCGGTTCACTGTGGCCATTGCGGGGGCCACAGTCGATTAATACCCAGTGACTAGGATGTCTCGCAATTCGATGTGAAGCAGCGCAGTTGCCTAACTGCGCAACAGGGCGGAGCTTGGCACCTACGTCATCCCGATATTTGCCCCTGCTACCAAGGGTACATCAACCAACCAGGGTGTTGCTGATGGCCAGATCCAGACCTTATGCTTTGGGCCAACCCTATGGTTTTGTGTTGTTCTGCATGTGTGGAACAGTTAATAAAGTTGTGGCCTTTTTTCCTCCAACCAGGTTTCTGTATTTATTGGGGGGGGGGGGCCTGACCTACGCGGCAACTGTTCCTTAACAGGCAGACTGCACATGTTTCATTGAAACAGAAAGAGGTGAGAGGATTAAGTAACTTTCTCCCCATTTTTGATTTCATATATGGATATAGCTGGAAATGTGGGATTATTGTTTACTTGTTATTTGCTTTACATAAGCAAGGATAGCATGGCATTTTGTGACAGGGATGAGAGTTTAAAGGGATGAGGGTTTTCACATAACAAATCTTTCCCTATACATTTTCTTATGGAGGTAATGAGCACTTAGGAATGTAGTTCACTAGGTTTTATTCTATAGCCTTCTCAAAATGCAAAAGGCATACAAATTTACTTTGGCCTTCTTTACATTGCATCAGTAACATAGGGCTTTACCTTAGAGAAGAACTAAGAATTTGATTTCTATTACACTGCAACAGTAACAGGTTTCTGCTTAAACAGGAATTAGACTTCAATTCAGCTCTGCTCATTCTTATTTATATCAGTTTAAAAGCAAGATCAAACCACACCGAAGGCTGCAAGCATATTGTGAAATGGCAGCATTTTTGTCAAACTTCAGAAGCAATTAGTGTTGCAGATTTGCGGAAAGCTGGAACCATTTGACTAGGATCGAGAGGGCTAGTCTTTTCATACTCTTGCCTTTGTCACAATATGAGCACTGAAGCAGTCACAGGAAGATAATGTACATTTGAACAAATAGGCAATGAGATTTAACAAAGCAGCTGGCTGAACAAGGCTTTCTTGACACGATTATTGGAGCTTTATGTTTGAACAGTTTAAGAGACAGACTCACAACTTTGATAAACAATAGGGGTCTGTCAGAGCGAGTCATGGTAATTATCCATACACAGCCAGCTGCTTTTCAACCCAGTTACAAGTCAGGGACACACATGTTTGAACACTTTGGTAGCTGCTCTCTCTTCTCCAATAGACCAATTGGTAATTAGCATGAACAAGGGTTGTTTTTTTAAAACTTTTGATGCCCTACATGAAAACAAGCTTCATGAAACCTCATGCACTGAAAAAATTGGTGAGACAGTTTAAAAGTGCCAAATTCAAAATTCCCTGGAACAGATGATGTTGGGGATGCATGCATTTATCTGTAAATTAGAGCTGCATGAGCTGCTGAGATGCTCACAGCTTGGAGAACCAGACTCAGTGCTGACTCTCTCAAAGCCTTCAAGGTCTGCCAGGGCTTCAGGGCTTTCAGTCCAAACAGATGGATTGGCTGAAAGGAGCAGTTCAGAATTCTTCCGTTCGAAAAAGGATACCCCCTACCATGTAAGCCAGCCTCCCAGCACAAAAAACAAAATAATATATTTAATGGCCCCCTGTTCTCTTCCATTATTTATATCCCTCACATGTCCTACCCCAACTGAGTAACTCTCTTTGATGATTATATCTCCAAAGAACATTGCTGTGATCATGTAATATGCTGTGCAACCAAAGATAATCAAAACAAGAGAAACTGACAAACAATTTCTTTAAAAAAACTTTCACTAATTCTCACAAAAAATAACAGAATGGCAGCTTTCATTTCTCAGAGTTGCACAGACATTTAAAAAACCTATATAAAGTGACCACAAATTATGTATTCTGATTGGAAATGTGTATGGTAACATGTCTTCTTCTGAAAGTGACAAAGCGCACGACAACTACTCAGGTGCGCAGATCCGAATTAGTTTTAATTTTCATTGTTTGCTACACTGGGGAAATCTAAAAATTTAAGTTTTGCTCAATTGTTAATTCACCTTATTTTAGCCTGTTTTTTTTTTTTTCCTGAGTAAAAATGTATATACTGGCAGGCGAGTGTCTTTGTTTAATTTAGTTTGAATTTCTCACTTGTTTATTCATAGAGCTATCCCATCCCCGAATTAACCCGTGCATCTTTCTTTGAAAACCATCTACATGAAAATGTGTAGATATTACAGACAGTGTACTTAAAAAAATGTAGTTTTAGATGCATCTTAGAACAAAACATGACTTTTATACACATTTTGGTATATTTGTATGGAATGTAGCAGTAAGACAGGCACAGTAGGTTGTGAGTTACAAACCAGGTAATGTCTCTTTCATATAAATAACAAACAAAACCTTCAAGTATCCATGGTGTTAGGCAATGGCTAAAATAAAGTTTCCATTAGTTTTAATCACTTCAGAATACATCTCTGTGAAAAATTTGGAGATGTACTAACACCTCTGGAGTACATGCAGATGGAGGGAGGAAGGGAAGGAGGAAAGTGCTGGGTGGTATAAAAGTTGTGACTCCAGCCAAATACAAGGTAGTTTGAGGTGGAAAGTTGTGAAGTGAGAACAGAGCATCTTTGGTCTTTTTACAAGCAGGGTTTGGTTTGTTATCAAATGAAAAGGCTGCCAGAGTTGAAGGAGCTCTTGCAAGCTAGTAGCTACTGTTTATACTTCTGACAGCTATTCTTGTGCTGCCTTGTTCTAAGTACAGCAGGCAAACAAAGGAAGCTAACACTTTGGAGCACTAAAATTACTTCGCAAGTGTGGCACACAGGGGGTCTGTGAAAAGATTTTTGATTCCGCATAAAGGGACATTTATCTTCTGAAACCCAGGACTTGCATTATGGCTAATGAAACTGAAGGTCAATTTGACATTGAACTGTAAATGATGTGCCTGGAGAATAGAAGGAGGTGGGGCATGCTAGGGAATCACTATTATAGGTTGGAGAGGTAGCAGAGGAATCAATAGTCATTTAACAAGTTCAACTACTGCAATTAAGAAATGTGTTACATTTCAGTTAACAAGGCCAATGCGGCTTTCAAATGTTTATATTCCCCCTGCTTAGCTGTGGAAACTGGACAGTGAAGAAAGCAGATAAGAAGGGAATTAACTCATTTGAGATGTGATATTGGAGTACAGATACCATGGACAGCTCAAAAGATAAATAAATGGGTCCTAGAGCAAGTCAGTCCTGAGCTCTCCTGAGAACTGAAGAAGACTAAACTGAGGCTGACCATTTCAAGAAAAGACATGACTTACTAGAAAAGATAATAATGCTTAGTAAGGTAACAAGCAGCAGGAAAAGAGGAAGACCATATTCCAGATGGAGAGACTCAAGCAAGGAAGCCAAGGATCTGAATCTGCAAGACTTGAACAGGGCTATTGGGGATCAGGAGACTTGGAGGTCTCTCATTTGTAGGGTTACCATAAGTAGAAGTCAATTGGGGTCAGTTAACAACAACAATATGCCCACTATTTCTGTTTAACAAGAAGAAGTATTTTATAGAATCCTGTCCAGGTTTTCAAAGTACTTCAAATGTATTATTTCAGTAAATCTTACACCAACCCTATGAGGTAGATCACTATTATTATTCCTCTATTTTGGGTAGAAATGAGGCTGAGAGACAACTTCTGGAGTGGGAGCCTTTATTACATGTAGCAACACTGAGGGAGCCATATGATGTTTTGGCAAACTCCAGATAGCATCCAGGAAGCCATAGGACATGGCTGGGAAAACTAAGAAACTTCTCCTTTCAACTCCTTACCTTCCCAGAATGTGATCTCTAAATAACGGTTCAGTATGATTCCATGTGTATGAGAAACACACAAAAGAGATGTTCCTTCTTCCCAGCAAGGCCAGGGGAAGAGCAGATAAGTGGCTGTGAGTATGCAGTGAAGAATGGCAGAAGTCAACAACTGTGGCAGCAGTCTCAGTATTTAACTGCCAGGAAAAGGTTTAGTCAAAATCAGGTTAGACTCCCATGTTATCTTTGATAACTTTTATCTTTGAGCCATTTTTACATTCACACACACACACACACACACACACACACACACCAGTATGTTAAATACCACTTTAGCTGCTCTTACTAATTATTGCCATTATTTACTGTATGCTGACAGCCTTCTTCTACCTGTTCTTCATCTGATGTCATTGATGGGGGAATATAGACAACATACACACAGAATGAGAACCAGTGTGATGTAGTCTGAAACATGTGCTATGACTCTAGGAGACCAAGACTTGAATCCCTGCTCAGCCATGGAAACCTACTGGGTGGCCTTGGGCAAGTCATGCTTTCTCAGCCTTAGAGGAAAGCAAGGGTAAACCTTCTTGGAATAAATATTGCCATGTTGGAGTTGACTTGTAGGCAGATAAGTAAAAAAAACAAAACCAAAAAAAACAAAAAACAAAAAAACCACACAAATAATACTCTAGGAATGGTGGTGGTGCTTGATCTGCCAATGCCTCCCAATTATAGTTCCCAACAATTAATACTGAAGTGCCATCAGTCATGTTGTTCTATAGGCACTTGAAAAGCAGATATTTAGCCTTCACTTTCTAGACACTGTATACTAACAGAGTGCCCAGGCAATAGCTAGATTCAATAGAGGCAATACATGTCACTCCTTTGCTCCACTGACTGCTGGTCTGTTTCTGGACAGAATTCAAGGTGTTGATTTTGACCTTTAAAGCCCTACACGGCTTGGGTCTCGACTATCTGAAGGACTGTATCTCTCTATAAAAGCCAGCACCTTTGCAGGTGTGGCTGGTGAGGACTTGGGAGAGAGCTTTCTCCATGGCTGCTCCCAGACTGTGGGACTCCCTTCCAGGGGAGGTCAGCTTGTCCCCCTCCTTACTTTCTTTCCATAGGCAGCTGCAGACATTTTAATTTAAGCAGGCACTCTACTTGTGGATGACCTTTACTTGTGCTGTGTGCTGTAAATGCTTTTTACAGTTTTTACTAGTTTTAACTATGTGTTTTAACTTATGTTTTGATATTAACAATGTTTAATTATTTTTTTAACTTTTCTACTTCTGTCTTTTTAAATTATTGTAACCTGCCTTGAATCCCACTGTGGAAGAAAGGCAGTATATATATCTTTGAAATACTGTATATACTTGACTATAAGTCGACTCCATGTATAAGTCGAGGGCAAGTTTTGGGCCAAAATTATGGATTTTGCTATGACCCGTGGATAAGTCGAGGTTAAAATTTAGGGACATATAGGAAAGGATCTAAAGGATGAAGCAAAGCAAAACAATGTCAAATAACTTCCAAAAGTCCATCAGACATAATTCTTTGTGCTTATTCTTAAGACTGGATGAAAGAGTGCTTCCAGGACAGATTATACTCTTGCTTTTCACCAGGGGATGGTTCCTTCTTTTAAATAAGAGTTAAGATACAGTACTTACATTGACCCGTGGATAAGTTGACTCAGATTTTTTGGAACAATTTTTTGACCTAAATTTCTAGACGTATACATGAGTATATACAGTAAACAAAATAGAAATAAGTTATCCTTTCTTTTGCACGATTTGGTTTGATAGAGCACAAGGGCTGTGTGTATTGTACCTATGAAACAAAGGGGACACTCCAGTGCCAGAATGTGAGAAGTTGATCAGTCAGTGACATTATGGCCTATTTGAACCACAACTTACGGCCTTATGGCATGAGAAAAGAAAGACAAAACTGATCAGCAGAGTTGCAGGTTGTTCCTTGCCCCTCCGCATGCACTTCTGTTTTCCTTCCTGATGGAGATGTTTGTAAAAGCATGTATTTTTCCAAATGGATTTTTCCAGCATGACAAAGGAAATACTTTTATGATCATCTCCCTTGGGAAGATAACAGAAGTGTTTTGACAGCATGTAGAGGGGCAAGGAGAAAGCCACAATTCTGCTGATTCATTTTGGATTTCTTTTCTTATGCAATAAGGATCTTAGTGTGTTTTTTCTCCCTCACTAACTCCTCCCTATAAGCAGTGTCTCAGGCCATCTGGTGATCTTGGTGCAAAGGCATAAAGCAAGGACTTCCTGTGTCATAGTCAAGTCTTCTAATCACTATAATAACTCAAATATGTTTAGTATCATACTCGTATATTTAATAGCATCTGCCACAAGGTTTCAGAGGCAAAAATTCAAAATATTTCCAGATGGTGGATGTATAATATCATGCTGCATAATTATCTGTTCTTGTATATGATGTGGATCTAGGCAGACAATATTAGACTAAGCTTATGCAACCAACTTCTTTCTCTGAGTCTCAAAGGTATTAAGATCCCTCTGCTCACCTACACCTTGTAATCTGAGAATTAAAATCTCTGTTTTGATAGTGGCATAACCTTTTCCATTATTTTTCACCTTGAAATCTGCAGACTTATATGAGTTTAACTTTAACTGGATCCCAACTGGTCTACCTTATATCCTCTTCATAGCAGTACATTTCAGAAAATAAAAGCATTTCCCCATGTTTTCTTAAGGAGAAAATATATTCACCTTCAAAGTGCATCACTGCAAAATTCACAGGACACCTATTGACATAAAATCAAAATCAATGCCACTGCTGGACAATAACCAAACCCAGCTTCTTCCTGTGCATTAATGAGAGACTATAAATTGAATTGGATTCCTGCTTATCCCCCCCTCCCCAACTCTATAACTTAATTCTGACAGCATAGGAATAGTGACAGCATACCTGTCTGCATTAGTAAACATGGTGGTTCAATGGCTTGATACTGAAGGCATATTATTCCATCTCTCTTGCTTCCCATTTTAATTAAGATTGATTTCTATATCAGCTTCATGTAAAAGATATTCCAAAGAGCTGTCATAAATTGTTTTTTATTTAAAGGTATGGATATCCTGGACTGTGCAGGAGAGAGAGCTCTGAGTTGAGCTCTGTTGTTTAAAGCTTCTGGCATGGGAAAAAAGCATAAGCATTTTTATTATCTAAATACATTAGCCATCACATCATAATAATATTCTAGTATGAAGCTGTGTCTGATCCCCACAAGGCAGCTGCTGAACGGGTCTCAGCAAGACAATCTACCACTTTCTTCCCTCAACCAGCATTCATGATCTGCTCCATCTAGGGATCTGGCTCCTCTACTCACTAACTTCTCTAGTTGACCTATTTCTGGATTTGCTTACCACAGCAGCCTTGATCTGTATGCTAAGTTGAGATCCTGGAATCAAAGCAACAACAAGAGATATCTACAAAAAGATGATTCTTTTTGGGGTGTGTGTTTTTGGAAGTGTACTCCTCCCCACAAAAGGACACCCCAAGTGAGAAAAAATGCATGAAATTATCAAGATCAATGTGGTTGCAAAGTTTTAATAGACAATCATCATGTGATGCATGCAATTGAAAGTTGCATTCTACTGGGACATGTAAATGTAAACTGGTGCTGCTATGGGATTAAGGCTGAAGATATTTTTCCCTAGTGACAGACTGTTATGAACCTTGCATGAAGGAATTTGAAAATAACCACCTGAAATATAGAAAGATACTGTTCACATTTAGCTCTACAAGACCCAAGTGGAATTCTCTAGAATATGCTCCAGAATATATCACCGTTATCATGAATGCAAAGAGATGCATTTCTCTTTTGGCTCATGGCTGCTCAGATTATACTCTTTGATTTAATCTGAAGTATTAAGATGAAAGACCCTAGTGACATATGCTTGCTTCCTATTGAAGATGTCTGTTTCTCTGAGCAGTAAAGACTCTAGGGAAGCCTGAGTAAAACACAGGAACACATGCTGTAAACCCTATGGTACATTCCCCCGCCCAACTCTTACATACTAATGAAGATTAAAGTGCAAACAAGTGCAGATATCAATCGAACACATAATTAATGATGATTAATGTGTTATTGCTGATTAATATAGCAAAGGCTAATGCAGGTAAAACCTGGAGAAAAAGGACCAACAACCCAGGTCATAAAGAACCAGGGTTTTAAAGGGCTTGGTCTGAGTTCAATGTAAATGTAACCTTTGTTGTGCACTCCCTGTCAACATGAGAGAGCAGAAAAGGGAAAAAATGAACATTATACAATAAGATGTAATAGCTACACATTCTTGGCAAAACAGTGTGCTGCTTTCTTCCTTTTATCCATGCTTCTTTTCTTCTTTAGATTTTACCCAGACTGGCTTTCAAGAGGACAATTCAGTCTGGACTGAATGGTATCCTAGGCTGTCAGAAATAGCACTGTCCTGTTGCTCTCTGAAAAAACTATATTTTGGCTTGGGAGGCACAGCACACAAAGTATACTGATGGGTTGAAAAGGATTCAGAAGAAAGCTGTAAGGATGACAATGCATCTAGAAGACAAATAGCGAAAGGCACAGATGAAGAAACTCAGAATGTTTAGCTTAAAAATGAAGTTTGAAGTGGAGGAATGTATGTTTCATCTTCTTGGACCAAACCAAAGGCCCATCCCAGCATTCCTTCTCCAGTGGTAGCCAATTAGTTATCTCTCCCCAGCTCACAAACAGGGAATTAATGTGATGGCTATTTTGTTGTTTTCCACCAGTATTTGGTGATGACAGGCATACTTCCTCTAAATATAGAACTTAACATTTTTTTGTTTTGATAACTGGAGTGATAACTGAGGATAGATCTTTCTTCAATGAATTTGTTTAATGTATTGAAAAAAGCAATTTCAGCTAGTAATAATCACCACATCTTTTGACAGGAAATTTCATGATCACATTCTGTGTAAAGAATTATATCCTTTTGCAGATTTTTAACCTATTTGATTGGGCTATTTGACATTTGTCTCAACCTACTCCTGTATATATTGTTCTATGTAAGAACTGGCTGTAGTTTTGCCTGATAAGATTATGTTTGGTACTTAACACTGACACATGCTACTGTTGTTATATAATCTTTATTGGTGGTAAAGATGTAGTGGATATTGTATAGCAAAGAAGCATTCTAAGCTCTTCACCAATAAAGTTCATCATCTCCTTATAGCCAGTAGAACTGGGCCCCTAAACATCCAAATTATCCATAGCTGGCAACCCAATTCCCCATAACTGACTATTGTATCTGTGGGGTGGGGGCAAACCCCTTTTAGGTGAGGTCAGTGGAGGATAAACTCCCAAGGTTTATATAGTATAGAAGTAAACAAAGAAATATAACAAAAAAGAAGGGGGTTACAGTGCGTACACTGTAATATAGTGAATGGCATGTAGGCCTGTGGCATGAACGCTGCCACAAGCACAAGCACAATTGTATTCAATAGGGCTTGAGCATACATGTTTTTTGCCTTACACGGGGGAGGGGTGGTGGTGTCAGTCTGGAATGGATCCTCCACATAAGGTGTGGGTCCATTTTATATAGTGCAGGAGCACACAAAGTATGCAAGCATGAGCCTTGTCCCCCATTAGCTATCAGAACTGTGCAAATAAGTTTGTAAAAGAGAATTTTAATTCCAATAGTCCATTCTCATCTTTCTTATATTTTTCCCAGCCTCAAAATCTCAAGCTAATGCAAAATAGTAGCAAAACGGTCAATTAATTCTTTTTATGCCTCAGGGTAGCTGTTAACCTTTGGCCATGATGCTAATAAAGACTCCAAAATTCATCTGCCTTCAAAGACCTTTAGGAATGGTGAATCAGTAGGATAATTTAGGGTGGGTCTATATGGGACAGAATACTCCAGCCTGTTCCACAGCACTCTGGCCCTGAAGCTGCCCTAAATTCTCCTGTCATCTGGATACTCCAGAGTGGTGCCAGGTGGCACAGTGAACGCTGCTGGTACTGGCACAAATCGTTCCCTTTGAGGTCAAAAATGAGGTACCCAACATTGATCACATGGCTGCACATCTTGTTGTGTCCGCGGAGGGAGTGGATTGCATCAGTGGCTGTAGTGTGGAGTGGCACAGTGCAACACTGTGTAAACAGCCTCCTGGTATCACTCTGGAGTGCTCCAGATTTTCCTGGAATATTTAGAGCAAAAAGTAAGTTATTTTAAGCTGGTATAAGGGATGGATGGGCCAAATTTGATGTGGCACTGGCTTTCTGTCATGAAGACAGTCTGCAGTTGAAAGGGGCTTTGACCCTGTGCCATGAAAACAGGTCTCAGTGAGGGTGGGAGCAATAGGCTTACACATTGTAAACTGCTTAGGGAGTACTAGTTCACTGATAAGTGGTACAGTAATGCACTTACTATTGCATATCTAGGATAATATTTATCATGTGGTGAATGCAGCAGCAAGATTTTACCTGAATCCATAAAAAAAAAAACCCTTCCTATCAAACATCACAGAGTTTTGTCTCAAGCTGAAAAACAATATTTAGCTCTTCAGTGAAGAGTCATTAAGTGCTGAGTAATCAAATAATGTCAGATTATAGCTCACACATATGGGAACTGTGAACTATTCCCAAACGGATATGATTTCTATTTGTTTGTAGTATAACATGCAGAAATATATAGTTGGAGTAGAGTTACTTTCTTGAGATAAAGAGTTCAATTCACATCACAAAAAACACCTCTTCTTTCTGAGTTAAACAGTCATTGAGAGCTCTTGTGACAAAGCAGTGAGAGAGGTTTCTCATATTTTAAATCCATAGAAGGAACCATATGTACATTTCTTAACCAGCTTGACTGGCTTTTTAAGGGTATTACTGCACTTACTGTTCCAGTGGAAGAGGATAGGAATTATACCATACACTGGCCACATTGTGGACCTTGGGTCCTATGAGTGCCCACATACCCTTTAAGATTTAAAAAAAAAACTGATAAAAATATCTCTAAGGTTATGTTTTTGTCTCTAAAAGCTACCTCCCACCTCAACACCCAAAGTCATACTAAATGTCAAGTCTGGTCTTCAAAAATGACAGTTGTGCAGCACATGCTCGCCAGGATAAGCAAAAAATGACCCTTTGACATTCTGCATATGCCCATCTCTGCATTAGGCTACTTAAGGGCTCAGGTGAATGTCAAACTGCACATCTATTTGCCACTACTGAAACTGTGATTATCAGTTGTTTTATTAAGAGACATTCGCTAATGGCAGTGGACATATTTAGCCGCTAAACAATAATGTTTAAGAAACCAGTACAAGGAAAAGTGCACCAGTTGTAAAATCAATGTAATGATTTACTATAACCATTAAGTTCTGTTACATTTCTCCAGTCTGGTAGCTGAGTGTGACAAAGTGGGTTGTAGGGAAGCCACATGCAAATGCAATGGATTGTACATGTTACTAAAATCACAATCCAAATGGGTTAACGTCCTCTGGCAAAATATTTTTCCATTGCTGAACTATGAATGAATGAATAAATAAATAAATAAATATCCTTTAAGCCAAGGATTTTTTAAAAAATCTTTGCAAATTTTAAGATGAACTGAATTGATCCACATCAGCTGGACTAATATCAAGACAGGAATTTAATTTTCTCCAGGCTTTGACACTTCTTGAACATTTCAGTGCAGCACATCTCAAAACATTATAAATATATATATTTAAAATACACATTGTGATTAAAAAAATAAATGTAGACCACATAAATAATATAATATAATTAATATATATTTAAATACACACACTGTTATTATGTGCCTTCAGGTCAACTCCTAATAATGGCAATCCTATGATAGGGTTTCCTTTTCCAGATTTATTCAAAGGAAGTTTGTCATTTTCTTCTTCTTAAGCTGACAGAGTATGACTTGGCTAAGGTCACCTAGTCATTTTCCATGGCTGACTAAGGCTTTTAACACTGTGGATCTGAAAACTGGACAGTGAAGAAAACTGACAGGAAGAGAATCAACTCATTTGAACGTGTTGGAGAAGAGTTCTGTGGACATAATGGACTACTAAAAAAAGAGAAATGAATAGGCCTTAGGTGCAAACCAAGCCTGAAGATTCACTAGACGGGAAGATTACTAAACTGAGACTGCCATACTTTGGACATACCTTGAGATGACATAACTCACTCACTATAAGTTATGATAACTCTTGGTAAATTGGAAGGCAGTAGGAAAGAAGGAAAACTACACTACAGCTTTGTTGTTGTTAACTGCATTCAAGTTTTTATCTCACAAATTGTTTCCAAGCTGTATCCCAACCAGGCCTCTTAAAAATCTAGGCCTGACAATGTGGTCTAGCTAGCCAAAGTGCTGAACTTGTCGTCCTTGCCATAAGACTGTTTTGGAATCTATAATTGTGTGTGTGTGTGTGTGTGTGTGTGAGAGAGAGAGAGAGAGAGAGAGAGAGAGAGAGAGAGCTGAAGGCAACAGAAGTAGGAAGGCACTACCAACAGTGGCTTAAAATATATCGGACAAAAAGTCCATTGATAAAACCAGAAGTGGTGGTGTTTTGGGTAAATGCAAGACCAACCACAGTAAGGCAACAGGAAGAGGCAAAATTAACTGCTTTTACAACTCCCCGCCACACACCTTCAGCAATTTAACAAATACTTATCTAAGCAATTGTCTGCTTCATTTCCCCATCTAGTGAGATTCACCATTAGAACCTTATTTCAATACTGTCTCTGCATTCATTTCATTGACAATGGGAACAGCAAAATATGGCTTATCTAGCAGCAAATAGCAAAGAAGCCACTGGAACTAATTTGCCAAAAACTGTAGAACTAGCCGGCCTAGTATAAAATGCCTCCTGTAATGGAACAGAAAACTTGCAAAGCATCATCAATATATAATTCACATTGTTTAGACAGAACTGACTTGTAAATTGTGTTTTTATTGCAAGAGGAACAGCTGAAGCAGAGAAAAGTGCTATGCTACTGAGGGAAAAGAGAATAAAAATGACTTTACTTAGCAAGGCTTAACATTCCAAGAGCAATATGACTTATGGAAGCTAACAAAAGAAGAAAAATATTATTGTTAGCTTCAAAAACCCTTTGATAATATATTATGATGGGAGTTAATGTTTTTAAACCATCTTCACTCCTGCTTCAGATAATGATTGATGAAGCTAAAATCTGGAATAACACAGTTTAGAGATCAATTCTTTTAAAACCCACTGCTCTCAGGCTTTTAAAGGAATGCAGTGTCAAACTCACCCTCCATATCCTGCTGGTACAGTAGGTTTCCACAGCGAGGAGGTGGTTTACCACTAAATGTGCTTGCCCAACTATAGTTTTCCATGCTAAATATCCACCTTAATCTTCCTTTGACACCCAAGAAAATAGTTGATTTTCTGTTATCTTTAATGGGCAAGTGTTTCCTCTTAGTCTATCATTTTGAACAGTTCAAGTTCTTCTACTGATTTTATGTCAGATTGCATCTTCAGAAACGGTTTCATGTAACCTGATCCTGTGCATGTTCACCCAGAAGCAGGTCCCACTGTGTTTAATCATCCTTCTTCTTAGGAAGGTGTACACAAGGTTTCAGCTTTATTCTGTTTTTTAAAATTATTATTCTCTTGCATTGTGCATGGATTCCCTTCCACCTTGTGGTGTGGCAATGAAAATATGTGAAAAACTGGCATCTGATGAAAATACATCTGTGTTTATGTTCAAACATGCATTCCTTGTTCAAATATTATCACACACACACAAAAAAAATGTGCTGTGTTGATGAATGAGCTTAATGAATCCCTATAGAGTGAAACACATGGTGAAGAAGAAGAATGAGGAGTCTTGCGGTACCTTAATCGCTTGCACTTTTATCATGTCACAAGAGTTCATGGATGCCCTCTGCATCATATGCACACGGTTTTCTATAAGTTGGCCAACAGATATACATGTAATTATTAGAAAACAGGGGGCTGGTAGCACTGCAGTGAGGTGGAAGATATGAAATTCAGAAAGTACAGCTTTTGAAACTTTCAGGTGTATAAAATTCTTACTGTATGTAAAACTGGTATACCACTGGTGGCTGAATTGAGGTACATCAAAGTAAAACTGATATATCACCTGTGGCCTGAACTGAGAGTTATCACTCCACAAATGTTAATTAAGCCATGTTTGTACTGATGGAAAAACACAGCTTACAATCAGGGCTTCTGGATCCACAAAGAGGACAAGTTCCAAACAACCAGCATCCATAACAGGCCGATACCAGCAGCACTGTCTACATGCTCTGCCTTTCCATCTTGGACTCTTTTTACTCTGGAGAGTTGCTCTGGAGCACTGACTGAACCTGAGTTTTGCCCATTTTGGCCCCATGCATGATCTAAACATGTGTGTGTGGACACAGCCTTAGTTTACCACTGCCTGGAAGTTTGTCTTCTTTTCAACACTGTTTTGTGAATAGTCAGTATACACGTTTTATATATGGTGCAGCCAGGAAAGGGAGAGACATTTTAATGTAATTATGAAAGTACATTTTTCTTACTTTTCCTTCACTGGTAACAGCCTGTCCCCTCCTCCAAATAACTACATACATGCCAACTAAGGGTGCATCTACACTGTAGAAATAGTGCAGTTTGGCACCACTTTAACTGCCATGGCTCCACTCTATACAATCATGGGAATTGTACTTTTGTGAGGCACTAGCACTGTTTGGCAAAGAAGGCTTGTAAAACGACAAATCACAGAAGTCCATAAGATGGAGTTACAGCACTTAAAGTGGTGTCAAACTGCTACAATGTTATACTCAGTCCCATTTTTTCAGACATTTAAAAACTGTGAAAAGACTCAGTTAACTTAAAGAATAGACCTGCTTAATAAACCAAGACAATATTTATTGACCTCTGCTACTGTAATAATGTACATAAAACTTCACTTGGTAAAATGCTTTGCAGTGTGTTCTTTACATGAGTATAACTGAACACAGGTCCTATTGAATTCAGGTACAGTTGGCCCTCTATATCCATGGATTCTTTATTAACGGATTCCACCCTCCACAGATTTAAAATATTAATAAAATATATAAATTCCAAAAAGCAAACCTTGATTTTTCCATCTTATATAAAGGACACTATTTCACGATACCATTGTTTTTAATGGGATAAGCATCCACAGATTTTGGTATCCACGGGGGTCCTAGAATCAAACCCCAGTGGACACCAAGGGCCCACTGTACTGCAGAGTAGATATGTACAGGATTGCTCTGTTACAGATTTTGTTTCATTCATTATCTGACCTAAGCAGATAATACAATTAAGAGCTCCAGTAAAACAATTGGTTGATTCTTCACTGAAAATTAGAATCAAATCTCAATTGAAAATGGTATACTCAATACTATTACTGAAATCATCTTGAAATATCAGTATTTAAAGCCATTACCCCCTATCCAATTGCAATCCCAATCTCATTTTTTTTAATTTAAAATTTTTGTTTCACATTTATATTTCAATACTATTAATACAAAAAATGGGAAATCCCTGTTATGAAATATATATTGACAAGTATTTACATTTCACAAATATTGACAAGAGTCAGTGTGATGGCTTCACTTTTTATTGATCATTTGATATTTTCACTAGACTGTGTAAACTGCCATTTGCCAGTTGGATTCAGAGTTATAAACAGCCAAGATCTGCTTCTCATTATAAATTAAGATGTTATAAAGCTAACATTCTGAATACATAGTGAGGGATACCCAGTTTGAGATTTTACCACAAAAGCTAAATACCTTATTAACTCTAATTTGTTTACTCACTGGTTTGGAACAGTATCTTCCACAGGTAGCTCTATGATGTTCAAAATTAAACTCTTAAAGGCTTGAGAAATTAAATGCTAAGAGAGACCCATTACATAGCAATTGCATTAAAGACAGGCACTGTTACTCCCACTTCACTCAAAAATAGCATTTTCATGAACTAATTTGATCACTAAAGATAAAGGAAAAGGTAAATTATTGTCTAGTCATGTCTGACTGTAAGTGGTGGTGTTCATCTCTATTGATGACTCCATGGTCAAGTGGCCAGCATGACTAAGCACTGAGGTGCACAGAATGCTGTCACCTTGTCACCAAAGTGATACCTATTTATCTACTTACACTTTTACATGCTTTCAAACTGCTAGGTTGACAGAATCTGGGACTAATAATGGGAGCTCACTCCATCATGCCGCACTTGGGTCTCAAACTGCCGATCTGTCAACGCTGCAGTCATCAGAGTTAGTGTCATAACTGCAAAGCTACCACTTTAAAATTTTTAAAAAATTAAAAAGAGAAATGGATCTTCGGCTGCTGCCACACTGTAGAATTAATGCAATTGGACATTGCTTTAACTATCATGGCTCCATCCTATGAGAGAATTTGTAGTGTGGCACAGAGCTCTCTTAAAGCTCTCTGACAGAAGGATAGCATTGAGCCATGGCAGTTAAAGTGGTGTCAAACTGTATAAACTAGAAGAAAGTAACATTTTGGAAGATAAAATTAGATTATTTGGATTATCACCAAGATCCTACAGAGACATACATTTGTTGTGTGAGTGTAGGAGAAGACATTTATTGATGCCCAGGTTTTGGAATTGTTATTGTGGTAGTGGAATGAATGAGAAAGAAAAAAATAGATGAATGGTATGTATGAGAGAGGAATGGGAAAGGGGAGAGGAAGGAAGATTCGAGAAGGCATTGAATCCATTGGGTCCTGACCTTGACCAGAGATGCCATGTGGACCTGGACATACTTCTCTAAAGTCCTTGCATAAGAAAGTTCCCCAGCCTTATCTTGCAAAAATGCTTAGTTGATAGTTATTTTAACATGGCATTTACCATCATGGTTCAGACTTTAAAATCACAGGCTGACATCTTGGATCATCAGATGTAATTACAAGGATGTAATTAATTACAAGGATGGAAGTTCACCACTGTAGCTACATCTTACAGTGCCACCCCACAAAAACCTACCTTTTCTGCCAGGGAGCAACTCAAGGGTTTTGGAGGCACTCAGGATTCAGGAAGATGAAATAGAGCAGAAGCAGGTGGGTGTGGGGAAGCTGACTGTTAATGGGATTTTTAAAAAAGTGATGGACAAGTTCCTGTATGGAACACATAGCTATGATTTAGTAGCTATGCTCCGTCTCCTGATCCAAAATCCTCAAATCCACCTTAAAAGCCAGGCAGCCATACTGAGTGAAGATGTTCTGCAGCACTGGGGAGTGGAGTGCCAAGGAGAAGGCATCTAACCCCATCCTGATATGGAGCCAAAGAAGCAGAGAGCCCTATAAAGTTCAGTCACAACTCCTTGTTGCACTGCAGATAGCTTCCAAGAAGAGTCTGCATGCACTCTCTTTCAGCACCCTGCTCACAAGTACTGGAGACATTCTTTGCTTGATCCCATGATTGTAAGTGTGAACAGGAAACACATTTATAGTCATAAATCTAGCATACAACATCATAATTGCCCAATAGAATTACAGATGATACATGTTTAGTTATCGGATGTTTTCAGGGATTATTGCTATGAGAAAATAAGTAAATTCAGAGGTTACTGTTCAGGTAGAATATCAGTAGGAATTTCAAGGGATGTGAAAAGAGTTTTGACTAGATTTGTTGAGAAAGGCATCAAAACACTAATGCAACTCATACATATGCCATTGCAGGATTTGGAAATTTTCATATGCTTGGCAGCTGTCTCTCAAGTTGAAGTGAACTTTAAGATGACACTGCTCAAATATTCATCCATTTCAGATCCCAAATTTACAACACAGTCCAAGATCAGACAAAATGTATCTGTAGTACTGGAAAGAGTCTTCACATCAGCATACAATTTAAAACTCAGGCCTTGGACAAATCATTTTATGTCTTAATCTCATGCAGTTTCAAATCTACTGGATAAAAGTGAAAAAAGGAAAATATATTTTAATACATTTTAAGTGTATAAAAGCTTGATATTTATATGCATGTCTGATCACTTTTATTAATACATATAAAAATAATAATTAATATTGTTAGCAACCTTGTTAGAGTAAAACAAAAGTATATTACTATCTTTAGACAAACAACTTCAGACTTTAAAAATGCTTTAAAACATTGAATTTAATACACACAATATGGTTAGGAAAAAGAGACAGTAAATCAATATTTGAGAAGTATTGTTCTGTGGAGTTCAGAATTTTCTTTCATCTACAGTTAAATCTATCTGGCCTTGAATTCACAAACACTTCCTGTTCTCCATGAATCAAATAATGTGTTCCATGGCGTCATATAAAAATGTGAGGATGGGTTTGTTTGTTTTAAGTAGTCAACAGCAGGGAACACAGTTGATTTGGGATGGGAAGAGATATAGGAGAATTCACTAAAACACTTAAGGGATTTATTTGTTGCTGCAGTGATGGAACTTCCTTTTAAAGCCTTTCTCTGCCATCACTACAAGCAATGGCACAGAGTTTCCCTTGGCAACTACTGATCCCCTCCCTTTTCCTTCATTTGGAAAGGCTCTATAGCATGTCCTAGGTTACATTTGTACTGCAGAAATAATGCAGTTTGCAAACATTTTAACTGCCATGGCTCAATACTATGGAATCCTGGGATTTGTGTTTTTTGTGGCACCAGAGCTCTCTGAGAGAGAAGGCTAAAATAGCAGCAAATCTCAGCATTGAGCAATGGCTGTTAAAGTGCTGTCAAACTGTATTACTTCTGCAGTGCAGCTGCAGCTCTAATTTCATTCCAAATCAGTTTTGGGAAGAAAATGGCAGCCTCCAATGGATAGTGTCATTTCCCTTTCTTCATAAGACTTCTGTCCACTAAGGCACTATATCATAAAGATAATATATTTCAAAGACACTTTGAGAGAGAGAAATGGTAAACCCTGGGAGGTAGTTATGGCGAACAAAACTCCATTGTCAATTGCTTTTGCCTATAGTAGCTGCAGCAAAGAAAAAGAGAACATAGGATGTTGCCATATGTTATTGGCTAATATTGTCAACACTGAATGACAGTGGTTCTGCAGAGCTTCAGAAAGAAGTTTCTGACAATGGAAATCAGGTCTTGGCCTGAAAAACATTTGCCTTCTTACTTTTAAGTAGCTAAAAGTTTTCTTTCTACCCTTACAAAACAAACGTGCCACTATTATATAGGTAGTGAGGCTCTTCTGGTAGGCAGGTCTAAAAGTGCTGGCTAATGTTTCAGAGAATTTTTGTGTTTCTTTGGGTATCCTGGAAGGTAAGACAAATTGCAGGGCAAGTAACACTAAACAGAGAACTAGGCAAAGGTACTTGTGCATGAAGTACCCTTATTTCTAGCATTCCAGTTCCCAGTTTACACCAGTGCTCACTTACACAGCACAACTGTGTTTATGTGTGTTGCACCTCTGCACTATTTGTGCACCAAAATACCAGGAGCAATGGGAGGGACTGAGAAATGATGCACTTCAGCCTATTGTACCACCTACAGCAAGGCCAATATTGTGGCCTGTGACCCTTCTTGTTATATAAGTCCTGCAGGGTCTGAAGAAAAAAAAAAAGACAATGAATCTTCTAAATGGCTCAGCAGCAGCAAACTCTGGAAAACTCTCCATGTATTGGATGTTTTAAGTAAAGCAATGTGAGAAGCCAGCCACAGATGAAATGGGGTCAACTGCTGCATCTACTGGGTGTATTTTGCGGTCTTCCCAGCTATTTAAAAATGCTCCACTGGCTATGGATTGCTTAGCCAGGTTTTACCCAGATTCAAGGTTCATTTTCTCAGATTATCCCCACCTCCATTTCCACAATCAGTTGACCTAGAAGCAGTTCCACACCATCTGAGACCCTTTGCCTGCCCTGCCTCTGTGACTTCACAAGGGTCCCTTCATGACATGACATCACATGAATCTTCTAGCCTTTGGCCATAAAATCATATGGAATGACAGATCTGAAAACTGAAAAGGCCAGCTCCCTGTTCCAGAGCATGGGAAACAATATTCCATCATAGACATAGACTAGTTCCCATGGAAAGTGACCTGGTTGCTGCAGAACTAGAGAGTGTGGTAGAAAATGGAAGTGATGATTTAAAAGGTGTCACCTACCACCACATTTACACAAAACTATGTCAACCTTCCCTTAATTTTTAACAAATATGGTTTTGGTTCTACACTTTCAGGTGGATATAGGGTATGGTGAATATTGGCACACAAAGTGTGAAGCAAGTGGATTTGCCTGGATTTAAGAGCTGCTAAGCAAGGACATTTTAATCTAGTCTTTATCTTTCACTCATTCTTCCACCCTTTCTTCCCAAGCAATTTCTTCTCTGAGAGGCCTGTCCTTCTGAATATCTGTGCTGGAACAAATGAAGTGGCAACCAGTGTTTTTGTGTCTTTTGCTTTGCAGTCAGTTGTAAAGCTGTTGTGATAGTTATTCCCTGGCTTGCTTATTTTCCCCTGAGCCTTGACCTAACTGATGCATGCATTACAGCACTCCAGCTTCTACCAGCTGTTTCAACACAAAACAAGAGATGATCTGCACACCCACCAAGTTGGTATTTGTCTGACTATTCATATCGAAACATTTTGCATAAGGCTAATGTGTGTCCTGCGTTTTGTTCTATGGAATTAAGCAAGTGCCTTAAGCAGATAATTACAAAGAGGTCAAATCTACAGAATATGAAATAAAAAAGAAGC
This sequence comes from Urosaurus nigricauda, assembly GCA_034509955.1. Lineage (NCBI taxonomy): Eukaryota > Metazoa > Chordata > Lepidosauria > Squamata > Phrynosomatidae > Urosaurus > Urosaurus nigricauda. The sequence continues at coordinate 141,316,562 of JAOEGL010000005.1, forward strand.
AAACTAGAAATTTTTGATTGACAAGTAGAAGTTAATTTACCACAGATCCTGGAACAATTACAGATGCATACAGAGCTTAGCTGCCAAGAAAGGTACTTTTAAAGGTTTAGAAATAAAAGGATATAAAACTGAATTAATGAGGAAAAAATATGTTAAATGGGGGTTTGTTTCCAAATAAGAGTCTATGTTGCAGTCTGTTTCATTGCTTTTTTGTACTTTGTCCAGTTTACACATAGACAAAACAGTAACACTAATAATATTTGCATGTAGAAATGGCAGTCAATTTCAACTTCCAAGGCTTATATCTGTAAACAACTATATGGAGCCTAATCTTTCCTTTCTTCCCCCTCCTATCCTTCTCCTTCTACATGTTCAGCTTGGCTGCAGAGCACTTGGCTTTCACTGAGGGGCTGGCAATTAGACTAACACTTTCTAAAACAATACAGAATACTCTGACCGAAAGAATGAAAGGTCAGCTTGCTCATGCTGATCCAAGTTTGTCTTCAATTCCCTTTCCTGTCCTCCCATTGTTATCCCATCTAGAAAGGTGTGCAAGTAATCCCCTTGACTGCCCTTGATGTCAAAGGTGCTTTATGATTCACTGCGAGGAATGTGTTAGCTGCAAGTGATGTGAATAAGTAGCAATTTGACCTTCCTGATATCAGCTGGACTACAGGAAGACAGAGTAAGCTTTGTGCAACATGGTAAAAATCCAGTCGAGATGGTATAAGACCTAGAGTATTGCATTATTTGTCATCATTTAGATTTTGCCTCCCGGGGCCATTACAATCATAACAATATCCTTGAATGTCACCTTTCTCACCAGGGTGGACAAAATTACAGGCTCCAGCCCTGCAGAAGAGGAGCATGCCCACAAATTAAATGTTATACTCAAAAAGGCTGTTGAAATCATAAATCAGGAGTTAATTAACCATCAAAATAAATTAAAACTCTCTTAAACCATTTGTTTTTTCTCCCTCCCTCCCTCCTTCCCTCACCCATCCCTTCCCCACCAACCATTTTTGTTTGTGGCAAAACCATAGAATAGCTCAGATAAAGCAGAATGCACACTCCAGTCATGCCGGCTGCTGATCATTAATTGCATCAGAAAAAGACAATATTTTATCTGTCCTCTTTGGAGTTGGAGTGTGAATGGTGAAGCAAAGAGAGTGAAACAGAGTGAAACATGAAAAGCTTGATTTGTTAGGACCCCTGCTGTCTGAGAAGAGATCAAAGCTCAGGAGGGGGCTGTAGAACAGCCGAATGCATTGCACTGAAACATGGCCTGTGGCAGCTGCTCTGGGCACTCTCACACAACACAGGTGTACCTCCAGCTCAACCCTGCCAGCTGAATCATGGGAGCAGGTTACCTTTTCTCTTCTTTCATTATTTCAACCTCAGCCACTGAGGAAATGCAGGCTCCATCCATCACAATGCACAAATTCACAGTGCACAAATTCAGCGCAGGCCTAATTAAAGCTTTTCCTTTCATTTGTGGAGATAATTAGACTTTCATCTCACCAGGACGCTTCAGAAAGATCTATTTCTTTCTTCAATAAAAGCTACATCAAACAAAAGCAGATTTTAATCGCCTTTTCTTTGGGGCATGAGTCAATAATGAAAGATGTCATGGGTAACAAAAATTGTGTGCAAGGAAAAAAAACGGGAAAGCAAGGGACGGGGGAACCTATGCAATGTTCTTTAATTAACATCGTGTTTGCAAACACCATTAATTTCCCTCATTAAAATGATTTTTATCTGCAACTGATTGTTGATAAAGCAATCGATTTGAGCATCTCATCTGTTTCACTGCAAAGCAGGAACCCCATCTGGTGTGCTTTTTAAAGCAGCAATCACGCAGACTGATCAGCAACATGTGAGAACAATAAAAAATGCATGCGCGTGTGTGTCAGGGATTTGCTAGGCAGAATGCAGGGCAAGGGCCACCATTCCAGAGATCATGTATTAAAAATGACTTGATGTCAGGCCAGAGGACAAAGTGACACAAGGATCAGGAGTGCATGAATAACAAATGAATTAATAAGTGGAGCCGTTAAGGGTTCCATCTGTGTTTAAGGAGCAATAGTGAGCAGGTTTGGGGAGGGGGGAAGAAGAAGAAGAAGAAGAAAAGACCCGTCATTTAGATGCATTTAACGCTACTCTACTCACATTTGTGATGTAATACCAGATGACAAATGTGCCAGGCTTTGCTGCCTGCATTTTTCTAATTAGTGGCAGCACCAGTCCAGACAGTTTTCCCCTGCGCTATGTCCACCACTGGAGACAAGGGAAAGCGTTTTTGGCTTGGAGCCCATATTCTTGTTTTCAGCTCTTATTTACTTGGAAGCCTTTGATGCACACACACACACACACACTGATATCTGCACTTAAAAGAAAAAGTGCACGAGGTGCAGGAAATGGAAATAGGTGAGACTTGCGGGTGTCCGTTGGAACCACAGTAACAGCCTATTACTTTCTGTTCCTGTCATTATCTAGTCAGACTGGGTGCTAGTTTGCTGATGGACAAAATAAATTCATCCATCAGCATTCTGCCTAGCAAAAGAAGAAGAAGAAGAAAAAAAACAACCACAAAAGTTGAAAAATAATATTAATGAGGTTCCTTGAAATTCAATGTGAACATAAACCCTTGCTTATACATGCAAGCTCCAAGTGAATCTAAAACGCTTTGCTTCAGCATCGCTATCTAGGAAAACAAGGTCCTGAATAAGCCTTGCTACACTAAATCTTCAAAAACACATCAAGAAAGGGATTTAGGTCATATTAACAATGAGATGCAGTTAGGATTTACTTTATATTATTATTACTATTATTACTATGGTTATTATTCTTCTGCTTTTATCAGTAATCTGTTTTTACTATGGTTATTACTCTTCTGCTTTTATCAGTAACCTAGCACACCAAAATCTCGATATAACAACTGTTTTATTCCTGTTATGGAATAGAATTGTTGTGAGTAACAACAGAAATAGGGATCCCCCCCCCCCAAAAAAATTAAATATTAGATGCGATGATGTAATGTGATTCCTATTGGTATGGTATTGGTATTGTGGTGTTAAGGGAACTAATTCTGTGTGCACCAATAATCCATTCATTTTTTGCGCTAGAGAGTAATAGAAATTATTCTCCTAATTAAAATAAAAACATGGTCATGGATATCTTCACTTTTTAAAACCTTCTCCAACCTTTATTCACGCATGTAATAATTTACTAAAGCAAGTGAGCAAGCAAATCTAGCAGCGTAGCAAGTTCTGTGTAGTTTATATAAAATGCCAAGAAACTTCATATGTTAAGGGCCTCATCTTTAAAATATGTGTTATTAATGCAAAATGGATATGGATATGGTATCCTATGTCATGCTTAGTTCCAGCTTCACAACTGATGTTGCATCTACACTGCAGAATTAAAGCAGTTGGCACTGTTTTAACTGCTATGGCTCAATGGTATGGTATTCTGGTAACTGTAGTTTTGTGAGATATTTAGCCTTCTGTTTCAGTGATCTCTGTGCCATAACAAGCTACAGATCCTAGGATTCCCTAGGATGTAACCATGACAAAAAGGTGTCAAAATGTATTAATTCTACAGTATGGCATCAACTTGTGTTAGGGCTGAATCCAAGTCAATGGAAGAATATGGAATTTACACTGGATATTTCTGTATTCATTGGAATACACCCAAACTTGGAAGTAATGCATTGCAAATAACATAATTACTTCCTTAATTGTGTCTTTTTGTAATGAAGGTGTAACAATATGAGCTTACAAAAATGATATAAATTTGTGTTCATGTTGGTATTATAGTCTAATTGTATCACTTTCTAATTAATTTTAAAGGCAGCATTTTGAGCTTATTTTTCAAGTGCTCCACAGCAGCAAACTCAGCCAAGCTCTCTTGTCACCTGAATCAAGATTAGAAGTCCCACTGCTGCCACCCATGCCATTATTGCTCCTTCTCAATTCTATTACATATCCCACATATCTCACTCCATTCTATTACCTATCCCACTCATAATTCTGCATCTGCACTGCAGAAATAGTCCAGTTTGACACCATTTTAACTGCAATGGTTCAGTGCTATGGATTGTGCAACACTAGTTGGTCTTGGAAGCAGGCCTTCCAGGTGCATATTTGAAATGCAACAACATTTATGCCTTAGAGAAAACAGTAGTGATAGAGTTAAGGAGTGTTTGAGAGACCTAAACTTTCATCATATCTTATATACCTGTCCCAGCCTTTCTTAGGACTAATCTGCATTGCAGAAATAATGCAACTTGCTAACACTTGAACTGCCATGCCTTAATGGTATGGAATTCTGGGATGTGTACTTTGTTGTGGCACCACAGCTCTCTGTCAGAGGCAGCTAAATGTCTCATGAAATGACAGCTCCCAGAATTCCACAGCACAGAGCCATTACAGTTAAAGCAGTGTCAAACTGAATTATTTGTGCACTGTTAATGTAATAATTTGTCTCCACCAATTTCCCTTTGTTTGTTTCTCCACTTTCTCCTTGTTTCCCTGCCCTTTGCTCCACAGCTACCTGCCTCCCCTCCACACTTTGTACAACCAGTTAGATATAGGTTGAGTCTCCCTTATCCAGAATCCTGAAATCCAAAATGCTCCAAAATCCAAATGTTTTTCATGGATGGCTGAGACAGTGATACCTTTGCTCATTGGTGGTTCAGCTTTTTTTCATCTACAAAAATATTAAAAATATGTATAAAATTACCTTCAGTCTATGTGTATATGGTGTATACAAATCATAAATGAATAATAATAAAAACGAATATGTATACAAATAAATAAATAAATAAGTTTTGTGTTTAGACTTGGGTCCCATTTCTAAGGTATCTCATTTTGTATATTCCAATATTCCAAAATTTGAAAAAATCCAAGATCCAGAACACTTCTATCTCAAGCATTTCAGATAAGAGAGCCCAAGCCTGTAAATGCAGATGTTCGCAGAAGCTGTCAACATGCTTGGACAGGAGACAACAAAGGTCTACAATGTTAGGAGGAAGGATGGGAGAGTGAAAGTAAAGTGATGGCAAGAGTAGGGAGGTAATTTGCTAAATTAGTTCTTGGAAGAAGCAATAAGTAATTTTAGCAGACTACTAATTTGTCCAGACACCACAATTTTTGCAGTTTAAAACCTACTCTGTGCACAATTCACAAGTGGGATTTTGTGTGTGTGTGCGTGTGGGGTTTTTTTTGTTTGTTTGTTTTTTGGTACAGGAAACATTTTCTGTGCAACATACAGCTGAAAAAAGGTATGCAATTGTTTTCATTAACTTTGGTGGAAGTATGTTCAGGATCCTGGGGAGCTTTACAAAGCAGGAAAAGAGGCACATAACGAAGGTATGCCCTGCAGGTTTGGGGGACTTCAACATGAAAAGAACACTGGAAACAATGGTAGACATAACAATTAATATAAAAGCTTACAAAAAGTAAATTGGGGGGGGGGGCACCACTCAATACCCTATCAGATTTGAAATGGTAGACTGGGCAATCTTGGTTTCTGTCTCAGTCCTGTCTCACTCACTCATTGAAAAAGTCATCATCTACAACTCTAATTTAGTACTCTAATTTAATCTATTTTAGTGTAAAAAGGCATGAAAGAATCTTGTAGCACCTTTGAGACTAACTGATGAAGTGGGTTATAGGCCACAAATGCACACACTCCACTATAAATGTATTTTCACCAGTTAGACTCAAACATGCTTAGTTTTTGTTGTTATTGTTGTCAGCTGTCTTTGAGTCAACTTTGACTTATGGCGACCCTATGAATGTGATACCACCAAGCCCCCTCTGTCCTCAACAACTTTGCATAGGTCCTGAAGACTCAGGGCTTGATTGGGTCTATTCATCTCTTTCTAATGCCCTCCACCCCACCCTTCCTAGCATTATTGTCTCTTCTAGTGAGTCCTGCCATCTCCTGATGCGTCCAAAGTATGACAGCCTCAATTTAGTTATCTTGGCTTCTGGAAGAGTTCAGGTTTGATCTGTTCTAAGACTGAATTATTTGTCTTTTTGGATGTTCACGGGACCCATAACCCTCTTCTCCAGCACGACATCTCAAATAAATTGATTTTCTTTCTACTGGTTTTCTTCATTGTCCAGCTCTCACATGGTGATGGGAAATATGATAGCTTGTGTTATCCTAATCTTGGTATTCAGTTGTATATCTTTGCACTTTCAATATCTTGTCTAGTTTTTTCATAGCATGCTACTCAGTTCCTGTAAGTATTTTAATGTTTAATTTGAATAATTTTGGATTCTGTTATGGAGTAGAAATGGGAAAACAAGCAAAAATGGGCAATTACAGAGTAAAGAGTTGATGGCAACTGCTTTACTTATCTAGTGTTCTGGTCTCAGAGCTGTCTCCATTATGGATTTGTCTTAGGAATTGCTCAAAACTGTAGTTTTCTCCCATTCAGCAACAAATGGCTGTTACTGCTGCAATATTTGTCTAAAGAAAAAAGTATTTTCAGTTCTGAGCTGAACTGGGATGAGTAATAGTTTATGACCATTTCCCTCTCAAAAAGTAAAATGTACCACTTTCTTAACTTTGAAAAAGCACTAAGCAATTTACATGGTATATGATACACATGAGGAGATGAATTTATTTTCATTGCTAGGATGACAATTGCTAATCCCGATCAGTTGATTAATAAATGAGAACGTGGATTGTTGTTGTTGTTGTTGTTGTTGTTGTTGTTTGTCTTCAAGTGATATCAATTTTATGGTAACCCTATCCTTGGGGTTTTCTTGGTAAGATTTTTCAGAGGGGGTTTGACATTGTCATCCTCTGAGGCTGAGAGAGGGTGCTCAGGGTCAGCCAGTGGGTTTCATGGTTGAACCCTGGTTTCTAGAATCCAACACTCAAACCACTATGTGGCACTGGCTCACATAGGTTCATCCCCATTAGAAGAGTGGTTGATGCAGATCTCATCTGTATGGATGGACATTATTTCCAGTACAATGTAGATCAAGAAGTGTACCTGCATGTGCATCCCAACTTCATATTTTGACTTGAATATTGTACCTGTGTCTACATATCCTGAATATACCAGATACCATCTGGTCTCAGAAGCTAAGGTCATACTTGGTTAGTACTTGTTTGTGAGACCGCCAATGAATACTGGGTGTTATAGTTTATATTTCAGAAGGAACTGGAAAACCTGCATCTTTCTTGCCTAAGAAAACCCTATGAAATTTGCATCATAAGTCAACAATGTAAGTCAACAACAACATAAGTCATCATAAGTCAATAAGTCACTTTAATTGGTTATTTGGGGTTTTCTGTGAACAATCCTATGTCATCTGGCAAAATTGCACCTAATTTATTGGAACACTAGCTTTAGCAAGAAATATGTTTAATAATCCTATCAAAGTAAGGACCACTGAGTTTCAGGGGAAAGTATACAAACCCAGAAGGGTTGATACTATAGGTATCCAGGCCAGTCTTTTATTAGCAAGTTGCTTTTTCCATAAAAGTAGGCATAAATACAAATTGTACAAATATAAAGGATAGCAGTCTGTGAAGAATGATACTTTTGGCCATAAATTTGATAACAGGAACTGCAACATATGAGTTTATGATTTCACCCATTTTTCCCTAGAAAGACACATTTTGGTTCATCAAATGGGAGACATTATGATTTATAGGCCATAAAATGATTTGATTGATGCTGTAGCTCTAGCAATCTGATCAGATATTCAGCCTCTCAAATTGTGGCCACAAATCTGTGACTGTATTCATGTGCTTGAAAGTTCATTGAACTACTACAATCTGATCCTTGTTATGATCATGGCACGTCCAAACATGCTCCTAGATAGACAGTGTGTATTGGGTGTATTTATGACAACAGAGACCCTATATAATTGCCAATAAGCACTCTAAAAATCATGTTTCATTTTGGAGTACATCACTGAATATTATTGTGTAGTAATAGTGAATGATCAATAAATACTCTTGAAAAAGCAAATATATTGAGCTTTAGAACTAAGCAAAAACATATGTCATAAACTTATTCAACTAATTCTTTTTTCTTTTCTTTTTTTGCAGCGACATGAAAGGGGGGGGGGGGGAGACCAAGTGCAGAAATTATCCACTATCATTTTTTCCTCACTTTCTGTATGAAGGTTTTGATCCTGTTTGTTGGGGTGCAGGATTGCACTATAAATTCAAGTAAAATAATTTCCTTTTAAAAGTTTTAAATGCAGTAAACAATCCAAGTATTTTAAAGTGGGAAATTGTTGATTTGATAATATGTAAACATTCATGTAAATATGCTAATACATAAACCCTTTAAAGGCAAAAGCACAGCTGTCTGAACAGCATGGGTGAAAATCATGTGTTAGGAAGAGATTTTGAAAATGTTGTCATTGTATATGTTTCAGAGCTATAGATTCTGGGACAGTCTAAGACACCCAAGAGCCAGAGTTGTGTAGTCCCATCACCTTCACACGTAACTTTGGTGGGAACATCAGAGAGGGCTTTTCCTCAATGGCTGCACTTAGACTTTGTAACACCTTTCCAAGGGATTCTAAAAGGGAGTGCTTAAGTGCTCTGATAAGTAACATAGAAATATACTTGCTATTGCTATTTTAATATGGCTAATAGTTTAATTTGATTTCAGTGCTGACTTTTTGTATGTTTTTAACTTACTTTTTAAAATATGAAGGCCACCTTGAGATAGCCAGTATGGTGTAGTGATTTGAGTAATGGAGGATGCTTCTGGAAACCGGGTTTGAATCTCCACTCAGTCATGGAAACCCACTGGGTGACCCTGGACAAGTCATACTCTTTCAGCTTCAGAGGAAAGCAAGGCAAGCATGAACAAATCTTGTCAAGAAAACCTCATTATAGGTTTACTTTAGGGTTGACATTAAGTTGGAAATGACTTGAAGGTACACAACAACAACCAACAACAACAACATTTTATTTTTTAAATATAATATATATGTATTCTGCTTCACAGTTCTACACCCATTTCATTTATGGAGTCACGGGGCAGGAAGGAAACATTTTCAGTCTTTTGAAACTGGATATTCTACCCAATATATCACACATGATCTCTCTCTCTCTCATACACACATATTCACATCTCTTTATAGTTCTTTTATTTTTAAAAATCATTATTTTAATGCATCCCTGGTCATGAATGTCATTTTCAATTTGGAACTTATTCTGTGCAAAATTAACAAATTGTTTTGCATGGAAAGCTGCATATTTGTGCATGGAAAATAATATTTCAATTCAAAAATGTTGATTCCTGTGCAGGAAAAAGCTGTAAATGGGAATTCATTCTTTGTAAAATTGCTGATTTGCATAAAAATAACCTTTTCTGCAAAGGAGCCTGTCTTTCCTGTGGGGGAAATAATATTTCAATGCAGAAATATGAATTCTTGTGCCAAACATATTGTGTTCTGTGCAGAAAATGCTATTTTCTATGCATGTGCAAATTTTATGCAGAACAAATCCTCAGTTACAGACTTTTGTGCACACATGTTCTGTTCAAGAATTAATATTTCTGCATTGATATCTTATTTTCCATGAAGAAAATGCTGTTTTTGGTGCAAAACACATGCAGCATTTGCACAGAAGAAGTCTTGAAATGGGAAGACTCTCATCAAGGGTTTTCTCAACACTCTAAAAACATGTTTTTCAACCATTTTTTTTAAATAATTCTTTCTATCCCTAGCAACAGGAGGAATCCAATCATTACACAACACATTTTACTTTTAACAGGCATAAAATGTTTGAGCCTGAAAGAAAGGGAAAATGATGAATGGAAGAACCTTGACTAAATGGGAAAGAATTCTGGATATAAAAAAATATGTTCCTATCTCCCAAGGGTAAGGAAAAACTTCCACTATGAAACCTTGCTAGGCACTGTATGCTTCTCAGATGTTTGAAACAGAATGCATGTGTAAATTTACTTAGTCAATGGAACTTAGTTGCAAAGAAGGCTGCCCTTCCATGCCATCTGACATCATCTGGCCTCAGAGGCCTAAGCCTAGCCTAAAGAAGAAGGCCCTCCTTCCATAGCATCATATCTTCTGGCCTCAGAGGGAGAGAAAGGCAGGCCCAGATCCATCAGGCCTAGCCTAAAGAACATGAGCCCTCCCTCCAGTCCATCTGCCATGGTCCAGGCCTCAGAGAGAGAGAAGACATGCTGGACTTACTCCTCTTCTCCACTGCCATTCCCTTCTCCTTTTGTGTCATGTCTTTTTAGATTGTAAGCCTGAGGCAGGTAAATCTCTAATTAACTAAGATGCTCTGAGAGCCTTTGTGGCTGAAGAGCGGGGTATAAATACAATAGATAGATAGATAGATAGATAGATAGATAGATAGATAGATATCCCACCTTTTCAGCCATACTCACCCTTCTTAAGATTTGGCACCAGGTTTGATAGGATTGTGGACGAAGTATCCATCAGTCCCATCCCAATATCACTGCCCACCCTTGCTTGCCAGACAAATATGGATTGGCAGATATGCTAAAAGCAACACACTTACAGTGTCTCAGTTTTCCCTCAGCCCAGCTCTGTAAAGAGAAGACATGGATAAAGCAGCTAAAAAGTCACTGCCACCATTCTGTTCCTTCTCCCCAAATGATTTAGGGGCAGAACAGGCTGTCACAAAAGGGTGGCTTAAAGCCACCCCTGAGAAAGCCAGATTGAGGTGAGAGCAAACACACATCTGCCTTTTTGCCACTTCTTTTTGCACTGGCAAAAGACGACTTTTCCTGCTGTGGCTATACTGCACTCCGGCGGCATGCAGTATCTAAATTTATATAAAAATCAGACCAGCAATTCATTTGTCAGTATCATCTAGTATTTCCAAAAAAATGTGGATCATGATGCACAATAGGGTCAGAGGTATTCCTGAGTGGGTCACACATTACAATGTATTTTCCTCTGCTTCTGAAATTGAGTAAGCAGCCTGCATGGAAACAGGCAAGAGGACATGCATTAAAATAGGACTAGATTTGGACAGTTATGGGCAAGAACAAGGTTGAGTGGAGTTTTAAGAGATGGGTGGAAGAAGCCAGAGTCATGGAAAGGTATCTTGGCATGTTCTCAATACTGAATGCTGAAAAACAGCACAGATTTTCATCTTTTTAAAACAACAACTCCATTTTGACTTAGTTTTCTAAAGTACACAGTAATTTGGCTTCCTGCTTTCTTTCTCACTTAGGCTGTTTCTCTATCAAGCATTAGGAACAGGAACTTTCTGTTCACACACATGGGGTTGAACATATGCTCACAGAGCATATTCTAGGTGTGATAACATCCTTTTCTCTTTGCAAGATACACTGGCCCATGAGGCTACTTATTCAACATGCAAAATCAAGCAGTCCAAATAAAACAATTGCAGTTCCTTAAAACAATTAGAAATGTTGTTCCTCAGAAATGTGAATACATTCTATTTTAAGTGTCAGGGTGAGAAAATGTTTCTTTTTTGTATTAGGTGACACTTTTCACAAATACAGCGTCTTCCCATTTTGTCTTGGCTAATTAATGAAGAACCTATGATTAATTATTGCTTGGTTGATTTAGAATCTCATTCAAATGCATATTATAGTATTTCCAAACTATTATCACACTAGAGATGCCAGGCAGATATATTACAGTTACTCAAAACAGGTACTAAAGTTTTGGCTATATTTGAGTTTTGTATAAACACTGAGGGTATATCAACAGCAAGTTTGTACCCTTTGGCATTTTTCTTGTTAGGAATTGTTTCTACCTTAAAATGAGTTTGTTCACCCTCTGAAAGAAGGATGCCATTGGCTGCAACCCTATGTTTTTTGATTGTCATGATTCCACATCTGGTAGCATCTCAGTTTTCCAAAAAAAAAAAACAAAAAACAAAAAAAACCCACACATTTGAGGAGAAATGACTGGCAACAGAAGCCGGGGGGGGGGGTAGGAAAAGAGGGATAGACTTGGTATTAGCTGAGACTGTGAGTTACTGGAGATAAGGTCAATAATAGTTGGCTTGGAATTAAAAAAAAAAGGAGTGTTAGATGTAGGACCTAATAGAGTTTGGGGGAAACACAGTGTGACACACACTACCTGCAGTCAATTGCTTTTGTGCATAATGATAACCAAACAATGATATGGCTGGCCCTTCCTATGAATGGATTCTTTATCCATGGGTTCAACTATCCATGGCTTGAAAATATTCCAAAAATATATAAATCCCAAAAAGCAAATCTTGAATTTGCCACTTTATATGAGGGACACAATTTTACTAGGCCATTGTATATAACGGGACTTCAGCATCCACAGATTTTGGTATCTACAGGGAATACTTGTACCAAAACCCAGCAGAATCATATCAAGGGCCTGCTTCACTTAGGGGGTTGAAACTATAAGTACACAGTATTGTTTTTCTCCCCTGCAATGAGAATGAGTGCCTCTCCATTATGTATTATAGAGCTATGATTACTAAAGAAGCATTTTCCCATGCCTCCACCCAATGTCCTATTGTGCTTTCGTTTAACAAAATCTAAGATGTGTTGGATACACAAAACTTTCTTGCAAGATCAATAGTGACCTGGCAATAACAGTAGAATTTCTAAAGTTATAGCTTTAGTAGAGCATGAAAGAAGAGGGTGCTCTCATGCTATAGATCTAGAGTCCTCTATTTTTGTAGCTGTAAGGTAACCAAAAGTTCCAGAGCTGTCTAAGCCATGCAATAACAACAACAACAACAACAACAACAACAACAACAGGATCTGGAGGTGCTGTGAATTTATGTCCTTCGGGTCCTCCCCTCCTCTTCTTTTTCTCTTTTTCCTGGAAATTGCCATTTTAGGCTTAAAGAAACCACTGAAAATACCCATGGTGGCTGGGAGTGGATGAAAGACTGTGAGATTAACTGATTTGTTTTGATGTCCTAGTCTTCTTTCCAAGTCTTTTTTCTTCTAATTTCCACCCTATTGCTTCTGGGACAGCATCCCCTTAACCATAAGATTCGTATCATAATATCTTAACTACCTTGTCTGGATAGGCTGTATGATTGTCATATTTTATTCCTCCCCCCCCCCTCAAGAAAGTAGTCCTCTTTACTTATGCAGGAACACCCCCCCCCCCCCGGGTACATTGGATATACTAAATAAGAAAAACAAATCAGAAATATTTGTAAGTGAACAGAACATGAGCCTAAGGAGACTACTGAGCTGAAAATTATTGCAAACATTCTAATAAGTATTGTCCATGAGAACAGTAAAAGCATAGGCTTAGGGGGGGGGGCACAGTAGAGTTCAAAGAAGAGAAACAAATATGTATTTCATGAAGACTTCATGCCTCATTTTCATTCTGAAATAGGAAAATGAAGATGATTTTCCAGTATCCAGGTGTCAATGAAATTTAAGTGCCCACCAGACTGCTGGCCCACCTATAGTTTATTAATGCACTATTAATCTACTTGGGCAACTTGAGAGTGTCATTTAGCTTCACAGCCTGTAAGTATAAAACAGCATCACACTGTGAAAGTAATGGTAACACTTAAAAATCCCATTGTTATTAATTCATTTTGCATGCACTGTAATCACACTGGTCTTAATGAATTCATTCAGCATGTGAATATTGCATATATTTTCAAATACACACCCTGCTGCAGATCTCTAGTATTAATTAAGATGGTGAACCAAATAAAAAGTGCCCTTTAAAAAACACTTTAAGGGAATACTGTACATATTTTTTTAATATAAGACACTTTTACTCTTTTCTTATTTTGAACATACATTCTATTACTGATTGGTTTTCTTCCAAAATGTTTGGTCTTGGTTTTAGAGCTCATACTTCAGCTTGAAGCTTAGACTTAGTGTCCAAGAATTTATACAGTGTGTTTGTAAGGCTGCCATGTTTTGTCCTAAATGACATATCCACAAATTCTTAAAGTTGATCTTAAAGTTGTCAAATCTGCCTCAAGTCAGACAATGGAAAATGTTAATTTTTGGTAATAATAATAATAATAATAATAATATTTATTTCTTACCCGCCCCTCTGATTGAGCAATCGGGGTGGGGTACAACATGTTAAAAACATATACAGTTAAAATCCTCCAATCATACCCACATCCCTCCCCTTAAAACAGTATTAAACTAATCATAATTAAAAGAATCAAGATTTAAAATACATATTCATTCAAGTTCCATGTAGGCAGCCGGATGGGGGTGGGGGTGGGGTCATCAGACAGTGGGAAATTAGTTACTATCCGGGAAGGCCTGCCGGAAGAGATGTGTCTTGGTTGCTTTTTTAAAGCCTTCCAAGGTTGTAATAAGATTGTAAATCTCTGATTAATTAAAGATTCTCTTCATTTATTAAGAATAGCTGAAAGTGCTGCTAATTAAAATAAATGTTTATAAATTCTTATTTGATAGTCAATATTTAACCTTCAACAAATTCTAAATGTTCAGAAAGAGCTAATGTATTTTTAAATATATAGCTGTCATCCTCTTGGTGTCAGATGTACTTAACTGAAAGTTACTGGTCCATATCATACCTTTTGGGTCATTACAGAGGAAGGAATTTACTACTTCCCTCATGCGATGAGCAAATACTTAATAGAATTCATGTTTCTCCTGCAGGGCTCCTCCATGTTTGTATAGTAGAGAGCAAGGGGCAATTGAGAAACATCTGGGTATGTCCCCAAAACCAGATGCAGAATGATAAATACATCTTCCTGCTCTGTTTTATTGTTGTGTATTGGTCTTAGGGTTGGCGGCAGGCGTTATGTGCCATAACTGCCTGTGTGGCGGCAGCATAGGCCTGGATCTGGGGTGAGAGGTTTACAGGGCTTTATGGCTCTGGATTGGGAGTCATCGTGACCCGGGCGGATGGAGCGGAACAGGTGGCCAGTGCGGGGGCCACACTCGTTGTACACCCGGTGACTAGAGTGCCTTGCAATTTGATTTGAGGCAGCGCAGTTGCGGAACTGTGCCACAGGGCGGGGCTTGGCACCTACGTCATCCCAATGCTTGGCTTACAAGCAACCATACATCATACAACCATTGGGGTTGCAGATGTCCAGATCCAGACCTTATGCTTTGAGCCAACCCTATATATTATTTTCTATGAGATTTCTCCTGTGTTCCATCTGTGGCTTGTTCAATAAAGTTGTGGCCATTTTTTCTCCAGCTTTGTTTCCTGTGGTTACTGGTGCTCGACCTGCAAGGCAATCAATCTGATTTGTGAATAATGTCCTTTTGCTTGTTCAATAAGCAGTTGTCTGAAGTGCTTAAAGAAACCTATTCAAAATGCTACAAAGAAAGAGAAAAGTCTTTAAGGTTTTGGACACATAAGAGAGTGGGTGTGTGGCTGTCCATAGAGGGCTGGCATATAGAGATGGTTGTAGTGCAGAAGACACTAGAGGTGAGAACTGAGTTTGAGTGTCACATCACAAATTACATGACAAACAGGTGGGACAGTTGCCATCCCATGATATATTGGTGGCAGAGGTGGGATCAAACAGGCCTACTGGACTGCCGTACAAGAAAAGAAGTTGGATGGGTGAATCTCACCTTCACATAATGGTGGCAGTGGTGAAAAGGATTGAAAGGTTTTAAGAAATTTTGGCAGTACCATGTTGTCACCTTCACAAGGAGGTCGACAGCACTTCTGATATACAATATTCAAATACACCTGTTGGGGCCTAGAAGACTGTAATGGTATTAGAAGATGGATTAATAAATTCATGTGATCTGACCTGTATAAATATAAGTGTTTCCAACAAATAAAAACTGGCCACCATGACTGTATACAGCTCTTAATAAGGGAAATATTTTAAATGGTACAAATAAAAGCTCAAAGCTCCAATTGCATAACTAACACAAATTCGCCAGCTAATTAACTGATCATACTAAAGTACTGAATTTAATCAGATTTTAATGGAATGGTCTACTGTTAAACTGTATTCCTTGCAGATACGACGGTAATAAATACACTCTTTATGCAAATACACAAAGGCACATGTGACATGATCTTTTTGGCAATAAATAATCTTCATGCAGTATTTTATTGAAGAAGGGGGAGAACCATTTGGATTTGGATTGCTATTAAATGTCGTGATTGGATAGTTATTACCTGGGCCCCCCCCCTTTATGTTATTAATTTGTATGGACTATATTATTTAAAAGCCACATGATGAAAGATTTAACATTGTATATTGAATTCATTAGTCATAAAGCAAATTAATAATGGTATTTAAAGAAAAAAAATGAACTAATATTTTTGCATGGGAATTTTTTGAAAGGTTTCTTGCCTCGCAGGTCAGTCGCCACAATAAAGCGCCAAAACACAAGGTTGGAGTGAACATGGCCACAACTTTATTAATACCAACATAAACAATAGGGTTGGCCCAAAGCATAAGGTCTGGATCTGGGCATCAGCCAAACCCCCGTTGGCTAATGAATGGTTGCTTATAGCCAAGCATCGGGATGACGTAGGTGCCAAGCCCCGCCCTAAAGCACAGTCGGGCAACTGTGCTCCACCCACCGATTTGCAAGGCACTCTAGTCACCGGGTGTCAACTGACTGTAGCCCCCGCACTGGCCACATCAGCACGCTCCATACACCCGGGTCACGAGGACTCCCGATCCAGAGCCATTGAGCCCTGGAAACCCCTAACCCCAGATCCAGGCCTATGCTGCCGCCCCCGCACCAGTTGTGACTAACAACTCCCAGGGAGGGAGGGTGGGAGAGCCGAAAATGGCAATGGCGTTCCTCTGAGCCCGCAGCCTGAATTTATAGTCCCAAGGGCCAATCAGGGGCTGCCACGTCATAGCAGCCCCGCCCTGCGGTTGGCCAGGCCAATGAGGGCGAGAGGCGGGCCGCCAGGAGCCAATCAGGCAGCCCGCCTTGCCCGCCTTGCATTCTGGGACACGTAGTCCGTCCCAGAAAAAAGGCGGGCTGCGTTCCCGCGCTCTCCTCCCAGCCAGCCAATCACGGGGGAGCCCGCCCCCGCAATGGCTGCCGGGAAGAACCGCGCGGCGGGAGGCCAACATGGCGCTTCCCGCGCGCGGCAACAGCGCCGGCCCGATGAGTCGGGCGGCGCTATTTGCCTCGCAGGGCAGTCGCCACAATAAAGCGCCAAAACACAAGGTTGGAGTGAACATGGCCACAACTTTATTAATACCAACATAAACAATAGGGTTGGCCCAAAGCATAAGGTCTGGATCTGGGCATCAGCCAAACCCCCGTTGGCTAATGAATGGTTGCTTATAGCCAAGCATCGGGATGACGTAGGTGCCAAGCCCCGCCCTAAAGCACAGTCGGGCAACTGTGCTCCACCCACCGATTTGCAAGGCACTCTAGTCACCGGGTGTCAACTGACTGTAGCCCCCGCACTGGCCACATCAGCACGCTCCATACACCCGGGTCACGAGGACTCCCGATCCAGAGCCATCGAGCCCTGGAAACCCCTAACCCCAGATCCAGGCCTATGCTGCCGCCAAACAGACGGTGAGGAACGAACCGCTTGCCGCCAACCCTATCAGAACGCATTCAGGCTCCGCACAACCAATAGAGCAACAAAACCCTCAATGACCCTCAGCAAGATCCCGGTCCGGGCGGATATAACCCAGAAAAGCCCTGGATTTCCAGCGTCCCAAATGTTTAATAGAGTCAGAAGCCAGTCCGCTTTGAGCAGCCGAAGTAGCTGCCCCAATCCGGAAAGAATGTCCCCCAAATTCTTTCGCTGGCAAACCCAAATGTCTGAGGGCCAAACGCAACACTGCCACCAGCTGGTAACGCGTAACTGGAACTCCGTTAGAGTGGCAGAATAAGGAACCTGTACCAACCGGGCGTACATCCAGGAAGGCGTGCAAGGTACGGACAGGGCACACCATCGATCCCTTAAAGCGGTTCAATGTAATAGTGGACCCCTTCCCCAGTTGGTCGCATTTGGACCACCGAACCAATAATGAAACAGAACTCGAAGTGAAAGAAACATCCCCAACCTGAAGAGAACGCTCGGAGGTGTCATTGGCGGAATTAGGAACGAACTCCCCCAACCTCAGGGCCCCAAAAAAGGCAGTAACGAAAGCAGCCCGAAACAGACCGGCCTCATATTGAGAAGAGCAAATCACAGGTAAGGCAGCAACAAGCTGCTCGAGCAGCGACAGCGTGATGGGACGTCTAGCATCCAAAAAGGACCCTGAGAACGCCTCCACCCTTCCAGGGTCCTCTTGACTTGGAAGGAAGCACAAGGATCACCGAGGCCGGAGGCTTTTGAAAAGAAAGATATGCCAGCCAGCATGACAGAAATGGCCCGAGGGGAGGACCCATTAGAAAATAACCAAGCCATGAAACCGAGGACAATGGGGGACTGAATGGGCCAATGAGCCGGGATATTACAAGCTCTGAAATATGCAGATAACTTGGGAAAAACCCTCGTATAAGCCTTTTGGGTGGAAGGAGCAATAGACGCCAAAATGCCATTCATAATGATAGAGGTCCAAGGTCCCACAAGTCCTGAGGAAACGGAACAGGGGAGGGGTCCGCCTCCGGAGCCAAACAACGGAATCGTTCCTCCTGGAAGCGAGAGAGAGCATCAGCGATGTTATTTTCAAGTCCAGGCACGAACCGTGCGGAAAAGGAAATGTTATACATTAAGCAATCAAGAACAAGCCTCCTAACCAACAACATGACTCTCTCAGAGGAAGAAGACATACTGTTGACCACGTTGACAACCGCCTGGTTATCACACCAAAACGTGATCTTCTTGTTGGCAAAATCCTCACGCCAAATGCGAATAGAAACCACAATTGGAAACAGTTCCAGAAAAGTCAAGTCCCTCAACACATTGCCCTGAGCCCACTCCTGCGGCCACCGTTGAGCACACCAATGGCCTTGAAAATAAATCCCAAAACCAATGCTCCCGGCTGCATCGGAATGCACTTGTAATCGGTCCCCCAACTGCCAGGACTTTTGCCAAATGGCCACACCATTGAAATTGGAAATTAGAACGCGGAACAATGGATGCAAACTGCAGGAAAAGAGATTCCACCTCAACATTAGGAGGAACTTCCTGACAGTAAGGGCTGTTCGACAGTGGAACGCACTCCCTCGGAGTGTAGTGGAGTCTCCTTCCTTAGGGGTCTTTAAGCAGAGGCTGGATGGCCATCTGTCAGGGATGCTTTGACTTGGAGTTCCTGCATGGCAGGGGGTTGGACTGGATGGCCCTTGTGGTCTCTTCCAACTCTATGATTCTATGATTCTATGATTCTATGGAGAGGAAATCCTTCACACCCTTAGAGATCCTAACCCGATGATGGGGAAGGCGAGCGCCAACCGTGGTTCTGGCCAGCCTAAAGCAAAAGGCCCGACCAGGCGCCACCACACGACATGCGAAATTAAGGTGCCCTAGTAGGGATTGGACTTGCTTCAGCGTAGCTTTTTTGGTAACCAGAAAATCCGCTAAAAGGGCCCTTAACGCTAACAGCTTCGCCTGGGGCAAGGCAGAGGTGCCACGGACAGAGTCCAGTTGAATGCCTAAGAAGGTGAGAGATGACGCAGGACCCTCAGTTTTTTCCTTCGCTAATGGGACCCCAATCTCTCGGGCCAGGGCAGAAAAAGTGTCCAAGAGTTTCTTACACTCATCGGTGCCCGCCCTACCAACAAACAAAAAATCATCCAAATAATGTGTCACCAACGGGGAGCATGCTCGCCGTTTGAGCTCCCATTCAAGAAAAGTACTAAAGGTCTCAAACGCGGCACAACTGAAGGAGCATCCCATTGGCATGGCCTTATCAAAATACCACCCTTCACCAACTTTGAAACCTAGCAAACGAAAATCACTAGGGTGAACCGGTAACAATCGAAAGGCCGATTGAATATCACATTTGGCCATCAACGCCCCTTTTCCACAAGAGCGAACCAAACGTACAGCATGGTCGAAAGAGGCATACTTCACGGAACACAACTCATCGGGAATGGCATCATTCACCGAGGCCCCAGGCGGGTGCGACAGGTGGTGAATGAGTCTGAACTCCCCTGGTGCCTTCTTGGGAACAACCCCAAGCGGGGAAACATGCAGGTCAGCAAAAGGGGGGGAACTGAAAGGCCCTTCTATCCGTCCAGCCTCAATTTCTTTATTGATCTTGCTAAGGAGGACGTCAGGCATATCACGGGCCGATTTCAAATTTTTTGCCGCCGAAGGAGGAGGAGGGGCCACCACTGGAATACGAAAACCGGACGAAAACCCTTCAGCCAGCAAACGAGCAGCCTCTTTATGAGGATAAACCTCCAAGAGAGGCAAAAGGGCTCCCACATTAACCGGCGAACGAGCCATCGGGAACCCTAGAGGAGGGGAAGAAGGCACCTCATTTCTGGCTCCCTGACCCACCGGCATCAGAGGCAGGGGCCCCGTCACGTTTGCCGGCTGCCAACTGGGCAGGGCGCCCCTGTCGAAAGGGCTGAGAACTATTGCGAGAGCAGGAGATCTTGGGGTGAGAACCTCTGCATAGCTCACAGCAATGCTCATATCTACAATGTGCCCGCGTGCAGCGGCCCGCATTGAAATCCCAACAAGCGAGCCTGTGCTCCCGCTTACCAGATGATTGAAGGCACCCTTGGACTTAGCTAACGGGCCTACTTCTAAAAGCCAAATCTCGCTGTGGAGTTGATCCCACCGCTCACGAGAGCTAAGAGACGCCTGCTGCCTGAAAGCTGCGTCGTACGCAATGGCTGCTGCCTCCCCTGCCACCGACCTAGCCCGGAGGACATGCAACAAGTGGCAGTCGAGATGCCAGGCCCTCTCAGGGAAAGCCATGGACACAACCGCTTTAAACACTGTATATCCCTCCAGCCAGTTGGAAAAATTGTGCTCAGCAGGAGGAACCTTGGGGTGCCTCTTGGCACGTTTTGGAGAAGTGACCGCCCAAGCCTCCTGACCCTTCGGCTGAAGGAGGGTGAAGACATCAACATAACAACCCCGCAAAATAAGTTTTCGAACTTTCTTGGACAAGTGTGAGCCCGGAGGACGATCTCCAGGAGCAGAAACTGGGATGGAGGAGGCCTGAGCGTCGACCCATACCCCTTGCAGACCAGGTCTCCAAGCCCTCCTCCTGATGGCCCACAAAGGTAAACCAGGAGCCCAAGCGTGCTCCACCCAGTATCCATCCCTACCATCAGGGGCGCCCGAGGACGTACCCTCCTGCCCCACCACAGTCCCAGGAGCACACGAGGCGGAACGCCTCGACTTCTTCTTCTTCTTCTTCGACTTCTTCTTGTGTTTCCGCTTTTTCCTGGACGAATCAGCAGCTGACACCGACTCCAACACTTCATCGTCGGAGCTGGATGAATCCGACGAAGAGCTGGAACTGGAAGACGAGCTGGAACTCGAAACCGCCAACTGCCCAGCCACGTGACGAGCCTGGGCCCCGGGAGCAGAACTGGACGCCGAACCGGACGCCTGAACCGGACCCGTCGCCCCGACCGAAGCTTGAGTACTCCCATCAATCTCAGATGATGTCGCACCTGCCACCGATGGAGAACCGCTCGCTGCAAGAGCCTTGGAAATAATATCGGAAAAGGACCGCGCCAGCTCCGCCGCCATCTTTTGAGAGATAACCGACGACGCTTGCGAAGCAGGCCCTTCGCCCGATGTCGAGCCTATTCCGGATGGACCGCCCGGCGGCACGAAACTTCGAGAATCCGCGCTCGGACGTGCCACCGCACATGATGCATTCCGGCCGCGAGATGTTGCCGTGCGTCCACTGCGGGCCGACGGGGCTTTCTGTTGCTGGTTAGCACTTTTCGACTTAGACGGCATAATGAACCAAAGTCTATAAGCTGCTAAAGTAATGGACTTCCAGACAAAGTAATAACGGATGGAGGGGCGGGCTCAGCAGGGACGAATCCGCGATCACCACCCCCACAAAGTGAACAAAATTATAAGAAGGCAGGCTCAGCAGGGCCGCAGCCGCGATCACTGCCCTCGTGCAAATGCCCCAAAAGCAACGCAGTCCAGCTCAAGAAGCAGGGGAAGCAGTCTACACCCCCACAAAGAAGAACCCTTAAAACAAGGGGGGGGGGGTTCGCAGGAAAAAAGAGGGCGGGCTCAGCAGGGCAATAGCCGCGATCACCGCCCCAAGCAAAATCACAAAGTATGAGCAAGAAAAAATTAACCCCTACAACGCACTGTGGCTTATGCCCACCACAGAACACAGGAGTGAAAAGTTAACCCCTCCTTCCCACTGTGGCTCAAACACCAGCCAGCAAAAACCCAAAGAAAAAAGGCCCCGGTAAATAACCGCAGGGGAGGGGGAAAACTCACCCGCACCCCCCAAGAACCGCGGTTTATTGACTATACCGCGTGGTGTGAGGGGGGGGGCATATGCCACCAAATGCGCCCACAGGAACGTGTGGCGCAACCGCGGTATAGAGAACCGCGGACAAGAAGGGGTGGACACGTCCACCCAAAGCGCCCACAGCCGCGTGTGGCGCAATCCAAAATGGCCACCTGGGCCCCCGTCTGCCCGGGCCGACTCGCCCGGAGCTCTTCGTTCGGCTCTGAACCCTTCAGAGCCGAAAATGGCAATGGCGTTCCTCTGAGCCCGCAGCCTGAATTTATAGTCCCAAGGGCCAATCAGGGGCTGCCACGTCATAGCAGCCCCGCCCCGCGGTTGGCCAGGCCAATGAGGGCGAGAGGCGGGCCGCCAGGAGCCAATCAGGCAGCCCGCCTCGCCCGCCTTGCATTCTGGGACACGTAGTCCGTCCCAGAAGAAAGGCGGGCTGCGTTCCCGCGCTCTCCTCCCGGCCAGCCAATCACGGGGGAGCCCGCCCCCGCAATGGCTGCCGGGAAGAACCGCGCGGCGGGAGGCCAACATGGCGCTTCCCGCGCGCGGCAACAGCGCCGGCCCGATGAGTCGGGCGGCGCTATTTCCCTACAAAAATTAGATTGACTTCACTGAAGGTGAATCTACACGGTATAAATAATGCAGCTTGACACTATTTTAACTGTCATGGCTCCATCCTACAGGCACTAATACTCTTCGTCAGAGAAG
Organism: Urosaurus nigricauda; assembly: GCA_034509955.1. NCBI lineage: Eukaryota > Metazoa > Chordata > Lepidosauria > Squamata > Phrynosomatidae > Urosaurus > Urosaurus nigricauda. The sequence goes on from JAOEGL010000005.1 coordinate 141,339,602, forward strand.
GCTAAAGACCTTGTGAAACTACAGATCCCAGGATTTCATAGGATGCCGCTACAGCACTATAACGCAGTGTCAACATGCATTATTTCTACAGTGTAGATGTACCTAAAGTCAGAGAGGTCGCTTGATGGTTCTGTTTTGTGTTTAGTCTATAACTATTAAAATAGAAAATAAATATTTTGTGTCTATATGGGAGAGAGAGAGAGAGAGAGAGAGAGAGGGAAACTTAGATTTAAATGTGATTCAGTATATTGGTAGGCCAAGGACATAAGGCTTTCCATGCTGGAAAGAACCCTCATGACATAGAGTCATACAAAGGGAAAGACCACAAGAGCTATCTAGTCCAACCCCCTGCCATGCAGGTACATACAACCAAAGCACCTCCAACAGAACTCCATCCAGCCTGTGTTTAAAAACTGCCACAGAAGGAGCCCACATCACATTGTGAGGGAGCATGTTCCATTGTCAAACAGGTCTCAGGATTTTCTTCCTGATATTTAGATGGCATCTTTTTTCCTGTAGTTTGAATACACATGTCTGCATCCTAGGCTCTGGAGCAGCAGAAAACAAGCTTGTGCCATCTTTAATATGACATCCTTTCAAATATTTAAACATGGCGATCATGTTATCTCTTAACTTTGTCTTCTGCAGGCTAACTTTACCTAGCTTTCTAAGTCACTCCTCATAGGACATGGTTTCCTAGGCACATTAAAATGTCAGGCCATTCACACAGAACAAAAATGGTTCTCTGCATTCTACTGGCATTGCTGAGGAAGTTACCAAATGAAGATGATGGGGTAGAGTATAACTTTGGTGTGAAGGACCTGCTGTGTTGACTATAGCACTGTGATCCCACTTTAACTCCCATGGTTGCATCCTATGGAATCTTCAGGTTTGTAGGCTGGTGAGGCACTAGAGCTCTCTGGCTCAGAATATTCCTCCCTAAACTACCTGTCCCAGAAACCCCTATGATGCTGCCATGTCAGTTGAAGTGGAAGCCTAGAGCTATACTTATATAGTATGAAAGGGTCCATAGTCGCCACTTTTGAAAAGTACAGTATCCACTAATATAACTTTTCTGGACATTTATGGAATCCCTCTAGCAAATTCATTTATCCATTCATTCCCCACTTATTTCTAGGCCAAGGTTCAAAAATTTCCTTCCTGGCAAAAAGTTAATGCATGAAATTCTATTAATTATGGCCTTATTTCTAACCTAGGGGTGGGCAATGTGTGATCTGCAGGCTGCAAGTAGCCTCTTCTGTTTTAGGTGGAGACTGAACAACTGAAATATCCTTTGTTCACTCCAAGCTAGAGAAGGCAAAATAGGAGATATGCTGCCTTTCCTTTTATTGTGCCCTCTCCACCTTTTGCAGAAGGCAGAGCAAATGTGTTGTCGCTTTCTCTGCTGTTGTGGTTTCACCTGTTGTGCAAAGCAAAAGAAACCAGTTCTTACCCATTGCTCTCTGTGTGCTCCTCTGATCTGTCATAATGGCAACCAGCTAACCGTATCCCAGAGCCAACTTGGTATCAAGAGTTGCTGTCTCTTCTGGTCCCTTTGGGAGATTATCACATGGCCATTTTTACCTGAGGCATGCACAGGATGGGACTGGGACAGAATAGGGAAGAACGGGTGATATCGCATACAAAAATGTTGCTGTGCTGCCATCCGACCATCACCTGCCCCCCAGTGATTTTGGGATTTTGAAGATTTCTGTACTACCAAAATTGGCTGGCAGAGCATGGCTTGGGATGTGCAATGGTCAGGCTGCTGTGTGATATCACCTATTCTTCCATTGTCATCCTGTGAGTTAGAGACAGATGGGGGGGGGGGATGCTGAAATGATAGGAAATGTCCTGTAATAATTTTGACTGTGGTTTGTGGCTCTAATGTCAATGCAGTGGTGAATCTATTCTGGGTTTTAGTCTCATGGCATTATCAGAAATAGTGGACACTGTTTTGGAGATGAGGTTCAGCACCTTAGATAGCCCCCTTCAATTCCAAAATAAAACCAGGAGTGGATTAACTGCTTCAATGGCATCGAACCTACAAAGCTCAACTGCCTCAAAGCTTCTGTTCTTTTATCCACTGTAATTGTAGTTTTATTATACTGGAAATTCTTTGTAATAAAAATACTTTTTTTAAAAAAAGAAAAAAGCTGAACAAAATGAGAAGAAAGATGCACTGAGCAGATCTAACAATGTGCTGTTAGATTTTATTGGAAACTTCTGGGATTTTCAGCTTTTCTATTTTTTTCTACCTTTAGTTTGGGACGTTTTCTACAATAGCTGCTTTTGTTCATCACAAAGCATAATTTCACCCCTCCTCCCCAGTAAAATGCAATAAAAATATATAGCAAAAAAGAAAAAAGGGAGAAGTGTTGCTTTAACTTGGTTTTATTGTGCTACAACTCAAAGTATTGCCCAACCAGCCAACTATATTCTGAAATATACTAAAAACATAGTAAATTATTTACTTCCTGAAAGGGGTTATTTGTACAAGAGTATCTAACAAACTAGAACGAATGTTTACAAGCAAGTTATATACTTGAGGTAATCATGCTTTACAATAAAAAAAAGAGGCTTTAATGGCTTAACTATAGTACTGAAAATGGCAGGTCATAAATTAGTCTTTCAGCTGACTATATAGTTATTTATGAAGAGAAACATTAAGAGTTGGCTTATAGGCATATGAATATCACCATACTTCAGATAGGTTTTTTTCCCTCTTGAACCTATCTTAGTTAGACGCTAAATATAATTGTTAATGGTGCTTGCATAATATATGGATTGTTCCGTTGCAATATGTATTCACAATCAGAAAAATAAATTAATGATAAAACCTCTAAACTTGCATTTTAGCTTACTGATGTGTTTATAGTCCACTGAAATATTTTAAAAGTCTCATGACAGAATAAACTAAAAATTTAAGATATGATTAATTGACCCATTGTTTTCTTTCCAAGTTCTTCTAGATTTCTTTCTTTTGAAATATTTTGCTTTTTGAAAGTAGTCTTGAGATAGCTATGACCTTAATCACATTTTTAACCTGTAAGACTGGCACCTGCGTGACAAGGACAAAGATTAGAAGATTGATCTATGTTGTTATGCCTGCCAATTATTATGTTTGCTTTTATTACTGAAAATCGATGTTGTGTAAAAGTAAACTGTAGTGGTGACAATAAATAATAACAACAAGGCTCAAATTCCAACAATGACATCTAGTATTTTTTTCCCAAAGACTAACTCCTTTTCTGTTCATTGGTACAAGGCAGTCTCAGCTACCAATATCCAAAATTACCTCACTTGATGCACCATTCAGTTTAGGGAGAATGAGTAAATAATGCATCCTTCTCTAAACAGTGAAATGTTTCCTGATATTTTTCAGACACAGAAATGAAGATGGAAATGGAAATATTTGGCAGAGAACAAATAATAAGCTGCCTAGGATCCTGTATACCAGGTGATCTCTCTGCACCTGATGTGAGGAGGAAAGACTCCAAGAATACTTCATGGACTATGACTAGTGGTTCTCAGAGGGCTATGATAAGGCTGGGATGGTCCCAGCACTAACGTGCACAACTATAGTTGGTCTTGGAAGCAGGCCCTCCAGGTGCTGGAACAGGTAAAGAATTTTCTTTTTTGGGCCATTGGAGGCCTAATAAACTGTTTGAAATGCAACAACGCTCACTATTTAAAGAGATAAATGTATCTTAGAGAGAACTGCAGTGACAGAATTAGTGTTTCAGTGACTTAAAATCTCGTCATGTCTTTTTTATACCTGTCCTAACCTTTTTTAGGACTAATATGAATTGCAAAAATACTACATCTTGCTAACATTCGAACAGCCATGCCTCAGCTGTATGGAATCCTTTGTACTTTGTTGTGGCACCACAGCTCTCTGACAGAGGCAGCTAAATGTCTCCCGAAATAACAGTTCCCAGAATTCCACAGCACAGAGTCATGGCAGTTAAAGCACTGAATTATTTCAGCAGTGTAGATTATACATTAGGCTGATTTTCTAAGTAATCTCTCTTCTTCTCCACTTCCGTTTTGCTCTTTCACTATTCTAAAAGTAAAATGAACTTAAACCTCTTCCTGTTCTAATTTAGCATAGCATAGAACCCTTAGAGAGCTTTACTATCCTTTACAGAGTTCCTAAAATAAAAGTTTAGATTATTTCCTATAGCCATGGATGGCAATGCCCTCAATCATAGCAGGTTGCCACTGCATATGCACAGACACTCTGACATAAAGTGTGATAGTGTTGAGCCAATGGTAGGAGTGGAAAGAATATTTTTTTAACCCCCCCCCCCCCCCGAAATTGTGTTTCTTGAGAAACCCTGATGAGAAAAATCCCGAACTTGCAAGAAATTTCACAGTTTGGAAGATATGCTGCACAAAATCAGCACATGGTTGTTTTGCACAGGCAAATGCATTTTTATGTAGAGGCAATAATAATGTGTGTTTCAACAGACTCTCCTCTGTTTGACATAAGAACCAAATAGTTAACAAACTGTTTGGGCCCCAATCACATTACGAAAATAACCCAGTGCGAAACCTGGTTTCGCACTGGGTTACTTTCATGGTGTACACACTTGCCCTGACTACACTTGGTGCAGTTTATGGTGTGTATGTGTGGGGGCTACCGGAAAACTCACTTAACATGGTATCCTAGGTCTTTTTGAAAGAGCTGCAATGATCCACTGTGAGTATACTACCAAATCGATTCGGATCACGCTCCATCATTCCCGGAAATGTAGGTGCCTCCATTTTAAATTGCTCTGATGGCAAGTGTGAATGGCAACAGGGTTAAAATGACACGGAGAAATTCAGGAATGGAAAATGTAGTAGGAACACCGGATTTCCTTGGGACAAAAAGTAAGTGTTAACACCCTGTTAGAGTCATATCCTCTGTATTTCCAGTTTGTTGCATTTTCTCATCTTCCAGGACAGTTCTAAAGAGCTGGAATGGAGGACTTTTGGGCAAGTAAAGTTCTGCTTGATGTCACTCTGAAGACTCTGCAGATGAGTGAGTTAGCAAACTGGCCTAACCAGCTATGTGAAAGAACAAGAATCACCAACTCTGCTACTTCAGCTTGAGTGGGTGATTCTGAGGGGCTGAGCCTATCCAAATTTACATTCTTCATTTTATCTGACATATGTGTAACTTGGGTTAGTATGGATTTTGATCCTACACTCCGCTATGCAATTGATTCTGATCCCAATTAAAGACAATGCTAGTCTTCAGATATCCACAGGAGATAGCTACCCTCAGGTCCATTTCTAATCTGACCTAGTGAAACAATGATGGCCACCTTGATTGTGTAACTATTGTGGACAATAAACCTTTGGACAAGCATAACCATTACTTGTGTGTCATTGCTAGATGTTCCTTCGCTTGGAGATAGTGTGCAGAATCATCGAATTCTTGATATAATAGGTAATTAAAGAATGTGTCAAAGACTGTTTTCTGTATCGAGAACAGGTATGAGAGGGATAAAATATGTTTTGCATCACAGCATGAGTACTATATACAATTAAAAGGATTAATGGAAAACTTATTGAGTAGGAGAACTGCAAAGCATCTCTGGAAGCTTTTACTGAATATCCAAGAACCTATGGAAGAATCATAAAAATCCCTGAATTGAAAAGAATGATTTTTGTACACTACTTCCCCTTCCCTAATCTTATATTTCTAGGACTCTTTTGTTCTTTATGACATGGTAATGCAATGCATCTGTTGTGCAATAAATCTGCACATAACAATGCCTTATAATCTACAGGACTTGTTACCCAAAAATTGGAGAAGATGGAGTTATAAAGGAAGACACAGTGAATATTCTGAGAAGTTTACCCCATTTTCCTTTTCCATGAAACTTCAAAACTCAAGAGTAGTCCTGGGGCTGCTTTTGGGTCCTAGAACATGAATATCTCTTCCTTAATAGAGGTCAAAGGCTACTGATTAGAATTATTTTCAAAATGGTTTAGATAATCTAATCATCAGGGGTTTTTTCCCCTTCTTTTTTGCCAGTTGTTATGCAGTGGGCTTCTTAGAACTCCATATGCCAAATATCAGGGATATTGGGAATGGTTTCTGCTATGTATTGTATGCCATGATTATTTTATGTATATGTACCTTTTTTTCCTTATTAGACACAAAAACTGGATTTATTCCTTGCATATCTGATGTGTCTTTCCTGGAAAGATTCTTTGCTTAGAATTTTTTTTAAAAAAGATCAGTCATGTTATGGCTGTATTATTGATGTACCTTAAAAACTGCATGTTAAGATGTAGTACCATGGGAAATATACTTTAAGTAGTTATTTTTGGAATTGCAGACTATGTTTTATAAGTGAAAATATTAAATTGTAATTAGAAATGTTCAAAGTATGCAGCAAATACAGATGTTGATATTTGTACATAAACGCTAACAATATTATATGCTTTTTTGGTTATTGCAGACACATAGGGAAAACAAAACTATAACAATTTTCCAGTACATTAACACATATTGTACAGTCAGAATGCATTGCTTCAGTAGATTTTGCATAGAGAAACCATGGAAAAGCATTATAGCTTTAGCTTCTAAAACACATTATTTGTCTACATCTGAAACAAAATAATAAAAAAAAGCCAGCATGGATAAGAAAGTAAAGTGTTTGATAAAAGACAACAACACAACCATTTAAGATACAAATTTACATGTAATTCTAGTTAGAAATAAAGAGAGCAGACTGTATTACAAGTTAAAATATAATTGTGATAAAAAATAATAAATTAACCTCTTGGTAATTGGGAAGAAGAATATCCTGTCATGGCAAGCACTTTGCTCTTTGTTGGACAGTGTATTGCTCACATACATGTTATGAAGCATTCCCATTTTCTTCAAAATTTCACAGATGGTAACTGGGATACATATGGCCAAACAACATCATGATATGGTCAAGATGACAGAAGTTCTTAACAAGGAAGAACAGACAAGCTAGGAAAGGCTGCAGAAGTATGGTTTTGTCTGAGAAGATTCTGCCCTCTCCTCTCCTCTAAACCCTACTGAATTGAGAGCACTTTCAAGTCAGTTTACAGCAACTGAAGTAAGCTGAAGACAAAGGGTGAAAGTGGGAGGAGAGAAATTGGGACTTTTTTTAAAAATGAAGCTGAAAAGTGGGATAAAAAAGAATTACTGTTGAACTGGGATAGCTGGAGGGTATGCATGCCTCAATGACAGATTAGATAGCATCATTTGTTTTTCTGGCCAAGTGGAAGGTTTCCTTGCATTGAGACTATTCACCAAAGTTGACAGGTCTGTAGCACAATCTATCACGGGAGCAGCCTGTTTAGTTGTATTAAATGAATGAAGGAAACACTATTTAGGGAGGCATTTCCCTTATATAACATGTTGGAGATAACCACTGTTGATGTGTGAAGCATGTCAGGCACTTGTTCATGGCTAAAGCTGTTAAGAAAGATGGGGACAACTTTGACCATTTGAATCTTAGAAGAGGATTTGGCCATCTGAGGAATGTCAAATTTAAAATTCTGAAGAAAAAGGTTGAAGTGTAAGGCAGAAGTGAAACGTCATATAATCCATGGCATGGCTAAATATTTGTTTCTGGGTATATTAATGGGATTTCAATTTGTTAACTGAAAAACTTCCAGATGGTGAAAGAGTTCTGGGACCTTAAACAGCTATACCGGTTCTTTGCTTCCTTGAATTTCTCTTGTACATGACTACTGTTCCCTGACTTTATATATGTTCCCTTTCCTGCCAGAATATTTTGTGCAATGACGTATTTTGTGTAATGCACTATACATCTTAAAAATAATCATATGCTCTGCTATATCACTCCAAAGGTCTATTTTGTTCACCATTCTTTTTCCACAGTGGCCCATAAACCGGGTAATAACATACTAACTTGTAGACACAATATTTCATTTTACTTTCTTATTTCTCAGCAGTGATGTCCTGTGGATTGAAAGGCTATTCACTTCAAAGTGATGTGTGGGAAGGGACAGGGGAGTAAGTGAGATTCCCATGTTCCTTAGACTTTTCTTTTGCATGACCACCTTATGCAAAACTCTCTGAATGTCAAGAGCTTCTGAAGGCATGTCATACCCAGAAAGACAGCTGCCAGGAAAATGTGTTGTTTGAGAATGCATAGTTTTGGCATCGCACAGCATTCTTAGTGACAAACAAAAAGCAATTAATGTGATATTCAACCAAGAACTGCAACCAAAAACTTCCAGTTCTATAAATTATAAAGGCTAGTTAATGTGGCTGCATGTTAATGGGATTCCTCATGAACAGAGAATGCAACATAGTTGCTCCATTAGGGATTGCATGGGATGATGTACCAACTCATTGCGATAAGGGCTAGCTTGAGGAACATGATCTGTGAGACTAGAACATTTATTTGATATACCCTACACTTTCCCTTACATAGTCATACATATACATATATATTCATCTGTTAGGCTTCACATTAAAAATAATTCTGAACTTTATGTGGTGTAATTTGAATTAACACCTGATTCTTAAAGTCCATAATTTGGGGCAGCACAGATTCTGCAGTAGCAACTAATTAAGCACTTACAGTGAGGTTACGTTTTTCATTAAATCAATAGGCCCCCAGTGTCAGTAACAAAGTCCTAATTACTATGAAGTAAATTTAGATTGGAATTTGAATTAAGGAGTGATTTCCAATCTAACCACAGCATGTAAATATTGTAAATGGCCAGAATTACAGTTCAATAAAACTGAATGGATTTCATTGTAGATAAAACAAATGCAAATGTGCCAAAAGGCATGCTGAAATGCTGTACACATCTTGGCAGGATGTGTACATGCCTAGCATCTAATGCACTGTTTTTGCAACAACCTTATCAAGGCATGAGAATGCAGCCCCCCGTTTATGTTACCGTCTTCTAAATATTTCATTATCTGTTCCGAAAATGAATAAGTTTAATCTCTCCCAAGTGATCAAGCAAAATGATGGCTAATGTGCCCACTTACTGTGTTGCTTTAGTTTGATGACTATATTGTTGTGCTAAAGCACAGTATGAGACCAGGTTATCAGGTTATAACTGGCAGGGATGAAAAAAGCCAAGTGCTGGGAAACACAAAATAACCCGTTTTCTAGGCATGAATCATGCACTTTGAAGATTCAGCCTGGGTGTATGAGAGAGAGAACTTTAGAAAATTACAGACAATAGCATTTTAATAGTAAAGATAACATGGGAAATAATTGGAAGTTTGTGAGGATTTCCTTTTGCTTCAAAGAAGTACCAAATCCACATTATGAATTAAAAGGGGGTATATTCAGTAGGCTTGGCTACATCAAGTGACAGCATTTGAGAAATGCCTATATTAAGAGGAGTCTTATAAGCTATTATCGAAGCTTTTGGTTGACTGGAGAAGTTGCAGTATATGACAATAAAAACTGATTGTGAATACACATTCCAGTTTCTAAGGATGAAGGTGGAAACACATTTACCCAACCTAACCAGGATTTCCTTCTGAACAGACAGTTGTGTGAAATACAGGATTACACTATAAATTAGAACTTATTTATTCATATCATACTACCTACTGACCTAATTCACAAGAGTGGAGCAGAGGGAATGTCAAAGTTATGGTTCTTTTCAGATTTACACAAATGCCCAAATGTAAGATGTAAATCTGAGTACTAATCCTGATATTACCTGTGTACAAATTTAGCAATATTAAAGAAATGGTATAAAGTTATTTTAAAACTTCCCCACATCCAAGGAATAACCTTGAGTACTCTCTGGATACATTGTAGTAGAGCAATATGAGGTAGCTTTTCGAAACAGGATATTCACATCATCTCTCATTTCTTTACCCACATTTCAATGGCTCCATTCACATATAGTGCTTTCTCTTTAACCATAAGCTTTAATGTCTCCTCCACTAGAACGTGTCCAAAGAATCCTGGGTTGGGACAGCTGGGGGATCTTTTTGCTGCCTGTTATACCCACATTTTTAAAAAGATTTCACATCAATGCACAAAGGCAACAGATTTCACAGCAGCAAACAAGATTAATTCTTGCTAAGAGTTTTGAAAATTTACAACACTGAGAATTCACAACCAGCATAACCAGTAGCCGCCTCGATTGCATTTTGTAGAAGGGTGGGTTGTTGTTGTTGTTGCTGCTGCTGCTGTTGTTGTTATTGCTGCTGGGGGATTGTGGGACTAATCATCATCTTCAAGGGATGCCCTGGCTGCACCCTGGTTTTTTAAAAATTGCTTTCCAACATACTTCTTCATATAACAGTAGCTATTTCTAGTCTGTATTTTTATATATACTATACCTGGTACTGGATTAGTACAGCCTACACTTAAAAAAAAAAAGAGGTAATAAGGAAAGCTGGTTGTTAAAGAATGTGCAGGAGGTCCACTTTGCCAGGAGGCCCAGCTGCAAAAGTGGAAAATATATAATATTATCAACACAGAACAGATCAAGGATTTTAGGATCCAATTTAATCAGAATCACACTTGAGTGAGCCATCTGAAGACAATAAAGCTTCAAGCCGTTCAAATGACTAATACAATTCTAAATTTTCTTCACTAAAGGGTTGGTATCTTAATACCACCAGCACTCGAGACCTCTGTGAAAGTTTCCACATAAATGGCCAATGGCACAAAAGTACAGGATTAGCTGGATATCACTAAAACAGGGGTCTGTCTAGTTTTTTTCGGTGGTTGCTTTGTAATATTATTCAGGAAGAATTTAATCCAGAGATTGTAAAATGAACATCAACTCATGCCAGGTACAGGACCCCCCTCCCCTTAACCATAAGTGACTAGGTTAATAACTGTGATGTGCTTATGTGATCGGTTCCTTAGGCTTTCAAACATGGTTTCTTCTAGGAAATGCTTCCACTTCTGCTACTACCCAGGCTTTCCCACTGCAGGCAAGCATACCTACTAGTGGGAGCTTGACTTTCATCTGAATAAGGCAGCTGTCACATTAAATTTCTCAAAATGCAATGCAAATGTAGCAACCAAGTTCTCATTAGAAGAATGCCATCATTGACTATGCTGCTCCCTGACACAGAGCATGGTGCCTTTTTCAAGTGTCAGAGTTTACATTTTGATACTGTTTATGAACTGAAGCTTCATCAGCATTACAGTTAATTAATCTGTTGTTTAATATCTGATGAGGATATAGGTACATACTGTATATTTAGCCATGTTTTCCCGGCTTCTAAAAACATGTGTATAGCTTTTTCTTTCAGATTGTTTTGAGATCTTTTATAATGAGGTATAATGTTATATTTCACTCTGTGTTCTGTTTAACCAGCTGAAGTGAATATAATATTCAAGCCTTTCCTGCATTTTTGACTAGTAATGGTTTTATGAAAAGAATGTAACTTAACAAAATTATCTTACTATTAAAAGGCACCTGTCCCAAATATTAGCAGATTGCTTAACTCTTGATTTTTCACCCATAACTAATATTCCAGTAGACCTGAACCAGTGAGCACCTAAGTCTTATTTGCCTTGTAAAACCAAAATAATATTGTTAGGTTTGAAAAATAATATTCAGATTACATGTCAAACACACACACACACACACAGCTGGCAGTAAAAGGCTTTCTGCTTGGAGCATTTCTACTTTATTTGGATCAAGAAATATTGTGTTGAGCTATATCATTGGTTAGATTGTTGTTAGACCGCTGTTATGAGGATATTCCTCAAATTCACTTGATATTTAGGGTCTATAACACTTTCTTTCAATATTTTGGACTCTTCAAAGGTGGATGTCTGCTTGCATAGCAGCAGAACCCAGCAGAACCCTTTTGCAGTTCTTAACCCATCTAAATCCCTTCCAGACATGCTCCAGAGTGCTAAGAAAACCCTGAAGCCAGTATGTTTGTTTGTTCTGGGGTACAGTGAGAGTAAGTGGCACTGCCCAATTAAATGAGCTGGCGCAGTTACCGCGCGCAGGAAGCACCAATTCCCGTGCTCCCATAGCGGAGTTGCCCTGGCGACCATTGCGAGGGCGGGCTCGCATCTTATTGGCAGCCAGGGCGAGTGGGAAGAGAGCCTGCCATTTTACAGGGACTTTATGTCCCAGGCTTCATTGGGCTGGAGGCTGGGCCCATGATTGGCTGGCAGCCACCTGCCTCACCTCCCTATTGGTTGGAGGATCCGAGGAGGGTGGTGCCTCCATCCTCATCGGCCTCCAAGTGGCAGTTGGGCCTTTATAAGGCCATGCAGGGCACCCCTCTGTGCCATTGCCAGTTCTGCTTTTGGCAGTTGCGCCTTTATAGTGGCAGTTGGGCCTTTATAAGCTCGTACCACTGCTGCGGTCTTTTGGGCTTGGTGAGTGCCATTAGCCCCCTCTCTGTTCCCAGCCGCCATTTTGTTTGTTCCCAGCCGCCATTTTGTGGACTCAGCCTGGTGAGTGCCATCAGCCCCCTATCTGTTCACAGCCACCATTTTGTGTGTTCTCCGCCATTTTGTATGTTTCTGGCCACCATTTTGTGGGCTCGGCCTGGTGAGTGCCATCAGGCCTCTTTTCCGTTCCCGGCCACCATTTCTTTTTTATGGCTCCCAGATGTCATTTTGCATGTCCTGGATGCCATTTTGTTTTGTTCCAGGCTGCCTTATTGGATCGTTTGACGCCACAATTTTGTGGTGTGGCTGCGGGTCCTGTTGAGCAAGTGGACTTTGACTCTTTTAGTGAACTATTTAGTCTCCTCCTAGCTGATTACATCTATTGGTGTAGAGCTTGCACCTTCGCCCGAGCAGAGATCATGTTTGTGTTTCCTTGGCTGCGTTTGGCTTTTGTTTCCTTGTTGGCCATGCCACCAAAACCTAAGAAAACTGCAGAACACTCGACAACCAGAAGCCGGGGGGGGGAGGGAGCCTAAGAGATCTTGGGAAGATTTAGTTCACAGACCCAAGCGTCATCCTGCCACAGCCTCTGCTGCTTCGCCTCCTCATGTCCCAGCTCATGGTGGTCCTGTGGCTTCTCAGACTTCGTCCATCTTTAGTCATGAAGTGGCAGCAGAGGTAACTCGCTCCTTTTCTGACATTATTGCCAAAGACATGACAGCCAACCGCGTCGGACTAGATGTCGTGGTTGCAACTCCTGATTGTAATATCAGCGGTAAATCGGCGGTTCCTGTCATCCACCCATTGGCTGGGAATCATGCTGCGGGTTCCAGTGTTGGTGTTGGGCATACAGCTTCAGATGCTCAAGTCATCATTTCCAGTTCCAGTTCCTCATCTAGCTCCTCATCATCTTCTTTACTTAGTTCAGACGACGATACCCCTTCAGCTGGTCCCTCCTCTGATGCATCGGGCAGAAAGTGGAAAACCGAAGAAGAAGAAGAAGAAGAAGAAGAAGAAGAAGAAGAAGAAGGGACGTCGAGCTGTGTCTGGTTCTCAAATAACTCAACCAGGGTGGGGTGTATGTCTACAGTTGCTCCTGTTGGCAGAGATGGATACTGGGTAGAACATGCTTTAGCCCCAGGGTTGCTTCCCTGGGCTATCTGGCATTGTGCTTGGTGGCCTGGCCTACAGGGTGTTTGGGTCGACCCCCACGCATCTTCAATCCCTGCTTCCGCCCCTGAGGAGCATCCACCGGGCTTGCATCTGTCTAAAAAGATCCGTAAGCATTTTCTTAGGGGATGTTATGTTGATGTTTTGTCCCTCTTACAACCCAAGGGACAGGAAGCATTGGCGGTTATTTCTCCTGAGAGCAAAGAAGCATCCCAAGGTTCCCCTGGCGGAACCCAATTTTAGCAACTGGCTTGAGGGCTTCACCATTTATAGGGCGGTGGTTTTGATGGCCTTCTCGAAAAGGGCGTGGCACCTGGATTGCCATATACTGCATGTCCTCAGGGCCAGGGCTGTCACCAGGGAGGCGGCCGCCATTGCTTATGACACAGCTTTTCGCCAACAAGCTTCCCAGAGCTCCAGGGAGCGTTGAGACCTATTGCAAAATGAAATATGGTTGCTTGAAGTGGGTCCCTTGGCTAAGCCAAAAGCTCCTTTTAAATCATTGGGTAAGCGTGAAAGCAAGCTGGCATGGTGGGAGTTTAATGCTGGCAGATGCTCACGGTCTCATTGTAGATATGAACATTATTGTGAACTATGTCGAGGCCCTCATGCCAAGACGGCATGCACGCAACATTCCCAACAGCCCTTTCAATAAGAGTGCCCTACCCATTTGGCAGCCAGCAAAAGAGAGGTAGCTCTCTCATTTGATGTTGGAGGGTCAGGGGGCCTTAAGTAGCCTGCCTTCCGTTGGTTCCCTATTGTTCCCTCTTGCACGCACCCCGGTTAAGGCTTTGGCTCTACTTCCTTTGTTAAGAGTTTATCCTCAGAAAGAAGCGGCCTCGCTACTTGCTGAGGGTTTTACTAAAGGTTATTGCATTCCTGTGTCAGTTCCTCCACCGCCTTCAGAGTTGAGGAATCTAAAAGCAGCATGGGACATGCCTCTTGTCCTTTTTCAGAAGATTGCCAAGGAGAAAGAGGCTGGCCGCATTGAAGGGCCTTTTCAGTCTCCCCCACTTCTGAATTTTCATGTATCTCCTTCTTGGTCTTGTGCCCAAGATTCATTCACCACCTGTCTTACTCGCCTGGTGCTTCTGTTAACGATACTATACCACCAGAGCTTTGTTCATTCAAGTATATTCCATTTGACCATGCTGCTCGCCTTGTGCGCTCATTTGGTCGGGGAGCCCTTATGGCAAAATGTGATATACAGCCGGCCTTCCGCCTTTTACTAGTGCACCCTCCGAAGCATCATTAACAAATTGTTTGTGGAGCAGCCATTTCTGTAATAATGGGTTCTTCTATCAAAAAATGGCTTCTCCGTGAACTCTCTGACAACGGGAGAGAAGCAGGATGCCTCAATGATGTTTTAGAAGCATGATGGACAATCACACCTTCGTGCTTCAGAAACACTTCAGGAACAAAATGTAAGGGCTTTGTGTGATAAGGTCCTAAGATTTCATCTTAATGGTTCAATCACAAATACCTCACTATGCTAGTGGATTTTAAAATACTATGTTATAGGAAATCTTGGTTTGGATCCAGGAACTCCCTTTCATGGATGATAAGGATCTGCTCAGAGAAACCATCTTTCATCCATTTGGGGGATATTCCATCTCCTACCCCCAATGCTGCAGTTCATCCCATTCATCAGGATTCTCTGACCTGCTGTCGGGGAGGATTCCAGGAGGATGGAGCCAGTCCAGCTTCACATGCCTAAACCTGAATGCAATGTAGGGGATGTCATCATCACCCACACCCTCATCACAATGAATTTTCTAGCCTACCATACAATAGAGCTGTCCTGTCAATTCTCAATAAGTAATAAAAGTTAAAATTTGATAACTATAATACAAATAAAAAAATGCATTATAAAAAACATGGTTCATCAATGGAAATCAATCCAATAGCTTAGAGGTAAAATAAAGACATATACAAATATCCTTGCTTGGCACTTAAATGACAACAAAGTAGATGTGAGGTCAGATTACCTGAGGTGGGTATTCTAGATTTGAGACATGACCATTGAGATGGCATTCTTTTTATAGCCATCTGCTGTACCTCATGTCTAGATGCAACAAAGAAGAACCACTTCTGAATAAGATCTCAAGATCTAGGTAGCTACATGCAGAGAAAATCTGCTACCAGGTCTAATGGTCTTAAACCATGCATGTTAAGGCTCAAGTATGTACTTTGAACTGGACTGAAAAACAGACTGTGAGCTGGTAATGGAGATGGAAAATACTGGTGTGATATATTAAGGGTGTCCAGTCCCAGGTAGCAGCCTTCCCAGCACATCCTGTATTAATGGAAGAATCAGGAACATTTTCAGAGCAGATCTACAGCCAATACACAGTAGTGGTTGGAACAGAAAGTTATCAGGGCATGGTTAACTGAAGCAAGGCTACCCCATCCAGGTAGGGTCATTACCAGCATACAAGCTGGTTTAGAATGTAAACAGGTGACTATATAATTGGAATAGGCATGTATTTCAATAGAGCTGCCACAATGTTTACAATAATTTCAGAACAGTCTGTGTTAGAATAGTTCTGTTTTAAACCTACAGTCTATCATGCTGATTCTGCAACAGACATCATGGGAATACAGTCTAGAGATTTTAATTGAATTCATTTCCATGTAGCATGCTTAAAACTGAACAGTAAAAGAAGAAGATAACTTGGCAATAGTAGCAGCTGTAGCTGTTACTTGAAAGGTGAATGACAGTATAATTTTTATAGGCATGAAGGCGACAGATGCATTAGCACGGTTCTTTTTTTGAGTGCTGATTATCTGTGCATTTTAACATTTAACTTTCTTATACAAAGTGAAAAGAAAAATATGCATAAAAATATACAGGACATTACTTATTTATATGTAAAACCTTTATTCTATTTTGTTATTTTAGATTAAATCCTGTTCCAATTCTATTCTCTCAGGGATGTGCTAACAGTTTGAGCTCAGCATGAAAGCCATCAAACACTTGAGCTGAAATTTAGATTGGGCAATTTTGCCTGGTGAAGTAGAAAAGGACATGTGGAATGGCAAAGAACAGAATGGCTTATGGAAAGGCAGATGTTTTAATAACTTGTTGTCTAGTGGGAAACTCCAGTATCTAAATTTAAACGCTGCAGTACATTTAAGAGGAATGCTGTTTTTAAAAGCTAGATCCCTAGACTTGATGCAAATGTGCACATGTAATATCTGTTTAGATCTAGATACTGACTTCAAATGATACTAAACCCAGAAATACAGTTGTTAGTAATGATGCCAAATTAAAAAAACAAAAACAAAACACAGAAGGATGACAGCAATTTATGTGATGTTGGCCACCCTGAACCAATTATTAATTAAATCTAAACTCCCTCAAACCCTAGGCCTAATACAGAATGCAATTGCCCTTGCTATACCTCCCACCACTGTACTGATCCACCTTGCGATACCTTTCCCACTGTTTAATAGAATCGTAGAGTTGGAAGAGACCACATCCAGTCCAACCCCCTGCCCTGCAGGAATCCACAATCAAAGCACTCCTGACAGATGGCCACCCAGCCTTTGTTTAAAAACCTCTTAAGAAGGAGACTCCACTACACTCCAAAGCAGTGTATTCTACTGTCAAACAGCTCCTCTTACCATAAAGAAGTTCTTCTTAGGTGGAATCTTTTTTCCCTCCCCTACAGTTTGAATACTTTCTCCAGGTCCTAGTGTCTGGAGCAGAAGAACAAGTTTCCTCCATCTTCAATATGATGTCCCTTCAGATATTTAAACATAGCTATCATGCCACTCTTTAACCTCCTCTTCACCAGGCTAAATATACCAGTCCCCAAGTCTCTCCTCATAGGGCATGGTTTCCAGACCTTTCACCATTTGGTCACCCTCTTCTGGACACATTCCACCTCATCAATATCCCTTTTGAATTGCAGTATCCAGAATTGGACACAGTATTCTGGGTGAGATCTGACCGAAGCAGAATAGTGTGATACTAGAACTTCCCTTGATCTAGACACTACACTCCTATTGATGCAGACTCAGATCATATTGGCTTTTAAACTGCTTATCAAAACTCCATACTTTCTTTATAGCTTTTAATTAAAGGGACATCCAAAGTCTCAAATTATGTATAGCACAGTAAGCATCCACTGTTTTCCAATTTCTAATGTTTCCAGTTTTACATAGAACTGGAATATGTAGAGAGTCATTGTCTTATTTTTCTCTCTTTGGTTATTTCATTAACAAACGTGCCCCCTTCCATATAGCTGTGGTATCTCTCCCTGTGTGATCTGCTGTGATCTCTTATACCCATAGGAGTGGAAAGGGCAGGGAGAAAAATGTGAATGAAATCACTTGAGTGAGAATGTGCAAAAGGGTGTGCTCTACACTCATTTTCACACAAATGTTGCATCATCCCCCCTTTTAAGGATTCTGTTTTAAAATTCATCATGGAATCCATAGCTATTAAAAAAAAAACATGCTGTATGAGTCTTGACCCCTATTCTTGGGTTTCCTGATAGAAGATTTGGCAATGACCATAGCTCACTGGTAGAGCCTGGGCTTCCCATGCAGAGGGTTCCTCCCAACTTCAAGCCCTCTATTTTCCAGGTACATTTTAAAGCATCAAGTGATGCATAATCCCAGAACTCTGGAAATCCACTTTCAACCACAATAAGAAAAAAATAGCTTTGACTGTTAATTCTTAATAACTGTATAGGACACGTACAACTTCAGTTAACACGATCACCTTGAGATACAGGCATGCCTCAGTCAACAAAGCCTGATAGTGAAGTTATTTTTTACAAAATACTTTTATGTCTAGCTAACCAACATTTCTTCTTCATCCTCTGCCTAGCTATATTTTTGACCAGTGGCATTGGAACTGGGAGGATGGTGAAGGAGGGCTGGACAATGTTGAGGTGCAGCTGTGTATCTTCAGTAGACAATGTGATAAAGCTTGACCTTGGAAAAGAGTGAGAAGATACTCTAGTCAATTCTACTTTAGCCATCTGTACCTCTCTACATAAGGCAGGTAAATAGAGGCTTCCTCCAGAATACTTTACTGAATACCAGACTGCCAAGAGTCCTGGTGGTGCAGTAGTTAAATGCCTGTATTGCAGCCACTCACTCATAAACTGCAAAGTTGTGAGTTCAATACCAACAAGCAAAGGGCTCAAGCTTGATTCAGGATTGCATCCTTCCAATGAATGAGTAGACAGCTTGATGGGGGCAATTAGTTTACAACTGTAAACCACTTAGAGATTGCTTAGGTGGTATGAAGCAGTATATAAATGAAGCTGCTATTGCTGACCATTTGTGAACAAGAAATTTAGTTTTATTAATCTGATTAGTCTGCCTCATTAGCTACCCCAGCATGCTACCATCACCCGATCTACAAATTTGGCTACCAAAATGGAAACCATTAAAAAAAGTGGAATCTGTCCAAAGTGGGAAAGAAATAATCTCTGAATACACTTTGAGAGGTGTTTTCAAATGTTTTTCTTTGCTTATGCAAGGTTTTCCTGGCCTGCTTCTTTTGCTTCACTTGTGCATATTATGGTTTTGAATAAAAGGTTTGCTGAAACATGTTGAACTGCTGCTGCTGCTGCTTCTCCTCCTCCTCTTCTTCTTTTTGTGGTAAAGGATCTTATTCCTATTCTTTGCATATTATTTATGCATCTTGTATCAATTTTTTTTCTGTTAAAGCAGTAATGCTCAGGAAAATATCTACTTTGTTAACTCAGGTATGCCTGTATAACTTATAATATCTTGGGATTGGCTGTAAAATCTGCTGACTATGTAGCTAGTAGTCCTTCTTGCCAATCCAATTGCTGCTGTGAATTGCTCCGTACAGTGCTTAATCAGCACAAGATGTGCTATGCCTGGGCTCTTCTGATTCTAAAATTTCCACTACATTTTTTGTTCTTTCATTAAGCTTAGCATCAGATGAAATATGCACATAAAGCACCATGTATTAGATAGCTTTCAAAAATTTCCAAAAGAAACTGGCTTGGAAGTTATTGATGATTATTGGTCTGTATATAGGACCAAGTTTGTCCTCGGCTGTAAAGAGAGTATACACACTACTCAAGGGAATACTACTGCCAAAATAAAACTTCTTCCAATTCAGTCCTATGGCCTGATCTTGCTGAGACCTTCTGGACTTACTTGTTAAAAATATGCAAAAGCTGGCCAAACATGTTCTGTGATGGAAAAATAAGTTCTGTATAAATGCTTGTATATTATTTTATATATTGTAAGTGGTATGTTGCAAAGGGGAGCCAACATGGGGTAGTGCTTTGATTGTTGGACTATGAATCTGGACATGTCGGCTTGATTCACTGCTTGGCTGTGGAAACCCACTGGGTGACTTTGGGCAAGTCACATACTATCAGCTTCCAAAACCCCATGATAAGTTTTGCTTTAGGGTTAACATATGTTAGAAATGACTTGAAGGTACATAACATCAATATATTGGTAGGAGAACCAGTGTTGCAGTGGTTTAATTGCTGGATTACAACTCTGGAGATACAGGTTCAGTTTCCCATTTGGCCATGGAAACTCACTAGGTGATGTTAGGTGAGTTACTCTCAGCTCCAGAAACCCCCATGATAAGTTCACCTTAGGGTTACTGCAAGTAAGAAATGACTTGAACGTACACAACAACAACAACAACATTGGGAAGCGAACCAAGCCAAAGAATAGGCATTTGAAATGTTGATATGTTGATGGTGATGGGAGTGACTGAGGGAGAGATGGAGGAACTAGTAAGTTTGGTCAGTTGGAGAGAGCTTTGTTGGAGATGTGGACAAATAGCTGAGATTGTAAAGTCAGTGCACACCCAACAATACCTCTTAATTGGCTACAACAGAAGTCTAATCAGATATATGGTAGATGCAGCAAAACTAAGGATACATGAAATGTATGTACAGGAGCCTGACTAATGGTCATGAGCTTTACAGGAAAAGAATGTCATATGTGGATGGGATGCATGTCTTGATATCTGAATCAGATAAAGTTTGGAGATTACAGAGAGGGATTCCTGAATAGCACTGTTTATGGTGATTAGCATGAAATAGAATTAAAAACATGTGTCTTGGGACCCTTTCACACTACCCAAGTATAATACTATGTTTTGACTTCAATTGCTTATGGAATCATGGGACTTGCAGTTTAATAAGAGGTCTCTAGAAATCTCAGCCATAGCTAGTTCCTCACCAAAGTACAAACTCAAGTATTCCATAGGATGCAGCTACAGAAGTTAAAGTGGAATCACACTTTACTGAATAGTGTGAAAGAGCCCATGAACTCTCCTAACAGAAGTGAATTGGTACAATTTATTCAGAGAAGGTTTGTCACTGCCTTCCCAAGGCTTGGAGCATGTCACTTGTCCAAGGTCACCCAGTGGGTTTCATGGCTGAGCAGGGAATTGAACCCAGTCTTTATGGCACTGGAGGAAGCAGGGAGATGAATCTATAAACAACATGCCATTTCAGGATTTGTGTAAAATAGCAGCAGCTGTATTCCTAAACAACAAAGATTAAAAGAAGACAGATATAACAAATAAAAGGATAGCTATAAAACTGGTGACCCTACCACATTGTGATATACCTTGAAAAAATCAGAAAATTTAAAAAAGCTCATGATTAAATTCAGGTCTGAAATAAAGTATACTGTTAAAGAAGCAGGGGTGATTAATGAACAGAGGAAAGTGCTAATGAAGATGGTGGGCTTTCTTAAAGATTTAAAAGCCATCCTTTAGCCAAATAGGATATACTAGAGAAAGTAATAACTGAAAGAGATTAAGTGGACTTCTGCAATATAGTTTATACCACATAATCTCACTGGTCCCTTTTGACCTTAAAACCTATGAATCCCTTGAATCCCAAGCATTTTAGAACCCAATTTCTCATGAAAACTTGCACTTATCCATCCACAAAACTCAAAATGTAGAGTCCTAAGACATGTTTCCTATAGATGTCTAATTAGTAGGAATCAATATCTTGGTTGATTGGTATGGGAAGAGAGGAGATATGTTGATCTACTATTGCTGTAATAATGACCATAATCTGTAGAGAAGTCTCTCATAGGGAATAATATGGATAATATATATGAGATAAATGTTTAGAGACAGTTTTGTTCTCCCAGGCATAAGTGGATCCTTTGTGTAGTTTTTGCGGTAACATGCCTTTGTCCATATTTTAATGATCTCGACAGCTTTTTTTATTTCATTTTATCAAACTCATTTTTGTTTTAGCAAAATTTTCATGAATGTATCAATCTAGCTCTCCATAGGCTTATGATTGTAGTCTGAGCCAGCGTGAACAACATCTGCCCCATTTATCTTCCATTTCAATCTAATATTCGTCATTCTGGAGTTGCCTATATTATCAATGTCAAAAAAACAAAAACCCTAAAAAAAAAAAACAACCTAAAAAGTCTTATCTTCAACTTTCATTCCAGTGCTTCAAAAGGGCTTTGAATTTGCATCTTACTCTAGGGGAAGATATAGTTTAAAAACATTTTCTCTCTCTATTTTTTTTTTCCGCCCAGCTTGCTCCATTAATTTCTGAGGAAAATGCACCTACTGCTGTGAATATGACAGTTCTCAACCTTGGTGTTTTTACAGGATGTCCCTCTCCAGGGAGCAGGCAACACCATTCTGACTTGCCCTGTTGGAACTGCACCTCCTGCTGGGTAATCAGCTACTACAGTACTAAGGGAGAGACCTCAGTATGATTAACGAAAAGCCCCTTCTGAATGCTAAGGAAAAGGAGAAGCAGTAATATTGGGGGATGGAGGGTGTAGGTGAAGGAGAGAAACAAGAAGAGCTAGTTTAAGTAATCGTCTCCTTTTCACTCAAGGTAGATAATTCACAGATGCATGGAGTAGCTTAATTATTAGTAGTACTTAGTATTTTATACATCCAGGTAAGCTTTAACTTAAGATAATATTCATCACCCTCATCAAACATCCCCTACCCCGCATTACGTCTCGGAGCAAGTGAGGAACAAAATTCATTTTGTAATGATTATCTGACTCAGGTAAAGCTGATCTTCTATTACTTCAGGACCAAGCCTCTGACAAGGGCACAAAAAGGATTATTTTTCAGCAGTTTCCAGCCCAGCTAAATCAGCAGATAATGCTATCTGTGACGCAGAATGATCTTCACCTAAAGCCCTCCTCATTGTTAATGTTTCTCACATCTCAAATGTGCCACAGTGACTAAATTATTCGAGACATCTCCCCACAGTGTCACAAGAGAAAAGGTACAATTTTTATTTTGCATTTCTCCCTTCAGCTTCCACACTTTCTCCCTTGTCAATTAAGGGCCCTTTTTTTGCAACAAAATACTCAGAGCTCTGCCCCCATTTTAAATTACGTTATCACGTGAAGGAAGTGTATCACCCGATAATCCATCTGTAGCTGCTTTATCATATATCACATCACATGAATACTCTAAGCTCTCTGAGAGAAATGAAGAGGCACAAAAGAAGGCTATTGTATGTGCTGGCAAGGTACAAAAATTGAAATGGCACTGACAGTTATTGGTGGCTATTCAGGATAAGAACAGGTGGCACTGTCTTTTAAGAATGGCAGAGAAAGTAGGCTAAGCTTCTTATACTGAACAACTTATCTGCTATTTCTTAGAGAGCTGTCATGTGTTTGTGTGTGTGTGTGTATCACATTTTGCTCCAACAAACAATGGGCATCAGTTCCGGCTCTAATCAGCAATATATTAATATCTTGTGCAATTCTGCTTGATATTCTATATTATATAATACAGTTGGCCCTTCTTATCCATGGATTTTTTTAATCCACGGATTTGAGCATACACGGTTTGAAAATATTCCGAAAAAGTATAAATTCCAATTAGCAAACCTTGATTTTCCATTTTATATATGGAAAACCATTTTGTTGTGCCATTATATTTAATGGAACTTGAGCATACGTGGATTTTATTGTACACGGAGGGTCCTGGAACCAACCCCCAGTGGATAACAAGGGCCCACTGTACATTGTAATTTCAGTACTATCTCCAAGGGATGAAAATGGTCAGCAAGGCTTCTGCTGCAGATGGAAGGCTGGAGCCCACTCCATAAGCACATCTACTTAGAAGTAAATACCTACGGCTTCCTCTTTCCATGAAGACAGATGAATTTCTTCACCACTTTCCACAAAACTGGCTATTTTTATTTCTTTATTTTATTTCTATCCCACCTTTCTCCCAAAAAGGGACTCAAGATGGCTCACAATACAAAAACACATAAAACAGTTTAAAAACAATTAAAATAAACTAATTAAACACTAGACAATTAAAATTTAAAATGTACAAAAGTTAAAACATATTCTTGACCAACCCCCCCCCCCAAATAAAACCAGGTTTGTTTGATTTTAAAAAGCTTTCTTAGATACAAATATTTTTTTCTTGCCGGTGAAATGGCAGCAGGGAGGAAGCCAGTTAGCCTCCTGTGGAAGGGAGTTCCATAGGATGGGAGCAGCCGCTGAGAAGGCTCTCTCTTGTGTCCTCACCAAGCGAGCCTGTGATGGTGGAGGGACCAAAAGAAATCCTTCTCCTGAGGATCTTAGGGCTCTAGCTGGTTCATATGGGGAGGTACAGTTTCTCAAACAGTCTGCCTACTTTGTTTCAGCTGTATTTCAGGGATGCGGTGAATTATTTTAGGAGAACAGTTATGAGAACCCCCACTATTTCCCCTCACCCAAAAGCCAAGTTCTGTAATGTTTTTGAATTTTGGGAAAGCTCAAAAGTGCTGCTTCCATTGCTATTCACTGGGGTGAATGTTATAGTGGAAAAATAATTACAGTGTGAATGGGACACTTCTCTGGAAACTCTTTAATGAATAGGTGGTATACATCTTCCAGATAAAGTGAAGCAACTGCAGCAAGTTTAATATACTGTTGCTCCATGCAACAGTATATTAAAACTTGAATCTTATGGAAAGTGTTCCCAAGTACATACGATTGAATTTTTGTCTTAAAAAAAATAGGAAAGTCTATGCAACCCATCCACACAAAGTTTGAAAGCACAATCCAAGCAATTTTAGAAGTGAACTCATCTGAGGAAGAACTTGTCTGAGGAAAGAATATGGAGGGATATGACAGGAAGGGTGAATATGTAGTGAAGATTGCAGGGACACCTTCTCAGCCCCACAAAAACTCAATAGCAATAGCAATAGCAATACACTGCTTATCAATGCAATTAAGCACTCCCTAGGTGGTTTACAATATGTAAACAAAATGCCCCAGCAAGCTGGGTATTCATTTTAGTGACCTCCAGAAGGATGCAAGACCTTGGAGTCCCAGAGATCAAACTCACAATCTTGTAGCTGTGAATGCTTGCAGTACTGGCATTTAACCACTGTGGCACCAGGGTCATCTTAGGGTTGCCACAAGTCAGAATGACGTGAGAGCACAGAACAACAGATACAATTAGGTCCTGTGCTGGGCAGTAGCAGACAAAGTATTGCTGTAAGCAAGAAAACCAGATAGCATGCAAAAAAGCACAGGGGTGTAACTAAATTCAATGAATTACTCATTCTCAATGAGATAGGCTGTCTTGATCCATTCAGACAGCCTGTCAAGAGTTCATTAACTCTAATGAGATTCCTCACCTGCAGCACAAGAACAACACTATGAGCTAGAACAAAATATTACTGCAAAACAATCCTAAGCACACATATACTGCAAGCACAGCTGTAATGGTTGAGTCATCAAAAAAGATGCAAACAGCAACTAGTTTAGCTGTTCAGTTTTTACAATATACACAGTCTGTACAAAAATTGTAGTTGAAAACACAAAACACAAAAACTCAAGACTGTGAGAAGATATTTTGCTATCTTTCATGTGGGAGAAAAATTAGGTAGTTTCTCATTCTTGCACAGGGGAAGAATAAATTTACATTTCTTAAAAAGCATTACTCAGATGGTCCAGAAAACAAAATCATTGCATTCCCCCACCATACTAATGATGTTATTATCCCTGTCACCCCCAAAATTAATTTGCCATAAGTTATAATTATTACTATAATGAATTATTTCCAAGTTTCAGAAGACTGATTTTAGAAGACTTATATGGCTAAGACAACAGCCAAGGCCAAAGGATTAGGATAAAATTGGGTTGTTTTGTATGTTATTAAGGTTATTACATTAGTGTTTTACAGCAACTCTATACCCAATTATTGTTTTTATAACTGTCAAATTGAAGAATAGCATTAAAGCCTTCTTAAAAATAAAAAAATAAAATAAAAATCCTACATCAGAGCAAATTATTCCCCACAATTCCATCCAATATTACTTAGACAAAACCAAAGGATAATTCGTACTTGCTTATACAATATCTTATTCCATTATGCAAAAATGGCTTTGATGGCAAACAGAAAATATGGAACATTTATAATTTTGTTACATTTGCTTTCTACAGCTTAACTTTCACATACAAAAATTACAAAAGGACACTCAAACATGTTTCTATTAAAACAGAAGTAAGAATAATTGCATAATTAGAAAAGTGCTGCACATTACAGAGAGATTTGGATTTATATATGTTCATGTGTATTATTTATCTAGAGATAAATGAAGTTATGGCATTGAAAATCAGTCATTTGTGTTGGGATATTCCAAGTCCTCTTCAAGGGGGCAACACAAAAGTACACATTCAATGAAATAAAACCAAAGCTGTGCAAACAACTATCTGTGCCTGTGCAGAACTAAACATGACAATGCACATCGACATTAATGGAGTAAGTGCAGTTGCATCCCCACCCTTGTGTCACCCAGTCGGGAGGCTTCCAGGGGGGAATTGAGGGCAGTCAGAAGTGCACACTCATCCCTCTCTTTTGCTGTGGTGGTGCTGGTCTCCTCATGAGGGGACTGGCACTGAGGTCAGGAGGGGTGCACGTGGCCCTTCTCACCCCACAGTGGGAGGAGGCCCTTTCCCAGTGTCACCCCTTTTCTGGGTGTCACATGGTGTGGGCCAAACCCCACACCCTCTACTGATGCGACTGGCTAAACCATGCTTAGGTCTAGGATCAGGTTGTAAGCAGGAACCCTTGGACTTTTGTGGACTGTGAGTATAAGACATTTGATAAACAGGCAGTTCAATTCAAGCCTTGAATGATGTGTGGCACTGATAAAGCACCTAACATTTTATCCATACACTGTATCCATCTCTCTGCCCCATCACCCTCACAGATACACAAGGTGGGAACATGGGAAAAGGCTTCTCAGGGGCTGCTCCTAGGCTCTAGAACTCCCTTTCCAAAGAAGTTAGGCCCTGGCACTCTATCTGATTTCTTTTCAGTGACTCTATAGAGCCTGTCTCACTTAAACACTATGTTGTATCTTGCTGTTTATTGTGTTGGTCTGTGTTTGTGCATTTTTGTGCACGTGTACATATGCACTCATTCAATACCATATGTTTTAACCTGGATCGTGTGAATTTTTTAACAATGCAATTTTGAATTTGTTGTAAGCTGCCTTGCATTCCAAAGTGGAAAAAAGGTGGGGATAGAAATAATAATGATAACAACAACAATAACTACAGCAACATACGTAGGCATGGATCTGCATGCTTGGCAAGTTCAGTATTTGATGGCACATAACTAGTGTGGTTCTTCAAATAATAACATGTGAAGGGACATCACTTAAATAAAATGTAATTTATCCCAAGAGAAACCAGTCTTTCCACTTTACCCATTCTTCCCTACATGAAGATAAAGATCCTGCCTCAGAACTAAAACTAAACTCATACTTTTTCAAGCTCTTTCCATTGCTACTTGTCAGTCAGAAGCCAGATGACCTGTGTTAAAATATCCATTAATTTTTAAATATGTTTACTTATTTTTGGCAGGAACAGGGAAAATGAAATGCAAATGCTTAAAATTAAATTTTGGGTTGATAGGAAAACATTGTGACAAAGATGAAAACTGACCTGTAGCCTCACTTTTTAATGTCATTTTTGCTGCGAGGGCAATTACCCATCTGTAAAAATGGTGACATATTTCTGTCTAATGAGAGTCAGATACACGATTTACATAAGTGCCTTAGCAAATGGCCCTTATTCTTAGAATAATTGCTACACTGTGTCCCCCCGCCCTGTTTTTCCTTTCCTGTTGTTAAAAACAGCTCTGTAACAGATTTTTAAAACTGTCTTTTGTATGTAAATCTATTTACCAACCCGGTTAAACTATTTAGTATACGGTAATGTGAAACAAGATGCTATGGTGATGGAAAAAATGCCCAATGTATTTTGCTATGCATATGTTAGCTTGTGGGGAAAATGCAAAAAAATTATAATGAATTTTGCCCCTGAAAGTCTTGTTTATGGGCCTATCCCACACATGCAGCTTATCAAAGGGATTGTATCTTGAGGTTGTTGAGTGATCTGTATTACTTTCCCAAAATGGGACTCACAGAACCATTGTTATTTTTAACTGACATCAAGTCGACTTTGACTTTTGGTGACTATGAATGAGAAACCTCCAAGTCACCCTATCATCAACAGAGCTGCTCAGGTCTTGCAGACTTCAGTCTACCCAGTCTACCCATCTGGAATGTGGCTTTCCTATTTTTTTAGGTCCATCTATATTGCTAAGTATTACCCTGTTTCCCTGAAAATAAGTCAGCCTCAGAAAATAAGACCTAGTAGAGATTTTGCTGAAATGCTAAATATAAGGCCTCCCCTGAAAGTAAGACCTAGAAAAGTTTTTGTATATAAATATATATACAATATATAATAAATGTTAATTTTTTGTTCAACAATAAATGTGAATTCTTCTTCATGGAAAAATAAGACATCCCCTGAAAATAAGACCTAGCACATCTTTGAGAACAAAAAAATAATATAAGACACTGTCTTATTTTCAGGGAAACACGGTATCCTCTTTTCTAGTGAGCCATGTCTTCTCATGGAATGGTCAGAGTATGACAGGCTCAGTTTAGTCATCTTGGCTTCTATGGAGAATTCACATTTGATTTGCTCTAGGATCAATTGATTTGTCTTTTTAGCAGTCCACAGAATCTGTGCAACTTTTCTCCAGCATTATATCTCAAATGAGTTGATTTTCTTTCCATAAATTTTCTTTACTGTCCATACATAGAAATGGTAAATACAACAGAAAGAGCCATCCTAATTTTAGGATTCAGTGATATGTCTTTACACTTCAGGGTCCTGTATAGTTCCTTCATAGCTGCCCTTCCAAGTCCTAGTCTCCTGATTTCTTGACTGCAGTCTCCATTTTGATTAATGACTGAACCAAAATATGGAAAATCTTGAACTATTTCAATGTCTTCATTGTCTATTTTAAAGTTATGTAAATCATTTGGGGGGGGGTCATTATTTTTGTTTTCTTAATCATTAACTATAAATCTGCCTTTGCATTTTCTACCTTGACTTTCTTCAACAATAGTTCCAAGTCTTTGCTATTTTCTGATAGTAGTATGGTGTCATCTGCATATCGTAAATCATTGGTGTTGCCTCTCCCAATTTTCAAGCATCCTTCCTCAAAGTCTTCATCCTCATTTATGTATGATATTTTTAGCTTACAAGTAAAACAGGTAAGGATGATATGATTTAATCTTGCTTCACCACTTGCTATTTGGAAACTATTCCATTCCTCCATATTGTCTCCCAACAGTAGTCTATTCTGAGTACAGTTTACACACTGGGACAATGAAATGCTGTGGCACACCCATTTCTTTAAGAGCGATCTATAGTTGTTCATGATCCACACCATCAAAGGCTTTGCTACCATCTATAAAGCATAAGCTGATTTTCTTTTAAAATTCTTTGGTGTATCTTTGCAATATGATCTCTCTTCCTTTCCTGGTATGTGTTTAATTTCCTCTTGAACTTCATAGGATTTTGCAATTTCTTCTTCTGTGTCTGTAGCTGGAACGTAAATTTGAATCTTATTGATATGATTTGATCAGACTTTGCATTGCATCCCTTTACTGCTTTTGCTTTACCACTTCTCACTGTAAATGACACCCCATTTCTTCTTACATTTCCATTTCCTTAGTAAAATACTGTGTAATTATCTGATTCAAATTGTCCAGTTCCTATCTACTTTAGCTTGCTGACCTTAAGTATTGCAAAGTTTATACATTTCATTTCTTCCTTTACTATGGCCAGAAACAGCTGGGCCAAATGGCATGCTTTCCTGCTTCATTTGGGGTGTAGCATTTAAATAACACATGCCTTGAATGTGGAGGGAAACCATGTCATCTTTGCAAAAGAACCAGGTCAAAAAGTAGTGGTAAAAACTGCTAGTTTTTGGCAGCCCAGTTCAGGACCACAGCAGCAGCCCAGATCAGAGCCGGGTGTGCACAGTTGCTGTGGCCCCAGTGCAAATTGCACCAGCCCAGCCCTGCTGCGGGACTTTTGCTCTGTCTGTTTTGAGCCCAAGTCTAGTTTCCCCTGGTTGATGCTTCTTACTTTCCAGGTTCCTATAATATATGTTTTGCAGCTTCAGACATTCTTTTCATTCCAACATCTAAACATCCTAGAATCCTAGAATGATTGAATCATAGAATTGGAAGATACTACAAGGGCCATCCACTCCAACCTCTGACAATTGTATTGTAATGTAGTGTATCTTTTTGTATTGAGTCCAGTTGCATCACAGATGTCCTCTGCTGTACCCTAAGTTGATTGTTAAGTGTATCCTGGTGCTATCTCTTGGTTTGTGTTAGATTCTCTCATCATAGAGTTTTCATGGTAAAGGAGCTTCAAAAGAACCTTGTGTGACGAGGGGAGCTGTTGGGTCGAGCAGGAAAAAGAAAAGCAAGGAAGGAGGAGGACTGGAGGACCCAGGGCAGGAATCTTGGGAGGGTTCTGGTGGGGAGGGGCATATAAGGAGTGATGGAAGAAGTGGCTTGGGGAAGAAGAAGAAGGGAAAGACATGGAAGACTGGGACGAGGAGGACTGGCCGTGGAAGGGACAGAAGAGCTTACTCAGAGCTGAGGTGGAAGGGGCTGCACGGTAACCCTGCAGAGACATCTAAGCCATTTGAGGGTAGGTCCCACTGTGGAGGAGGGCTCCAGGGACTCAGCAATAGAGGGGAACATAGCTGAGTCTCCTGAAGCTGTCTGGAAAAAGGGCCTTCTTAAGAGGGAAGATAAGAGTGAAAGTCAGGTTGCCATTATGTCCCAGAGAGCAGACTCGCTGTCCACAACCTACTTTGAATTATATATACAGTTGGCCTTCCATTTACACAGATTTCTTATCCACATATTCAACCATCCATAGCTTGAAAATATTTTTTTAATAATATATAAAATTCAGAAAGCAAACTTTTATTTTTCCATTTTATATAAGGGAAACAATTTTACTACGTCGTTGTACTTGACAGAACATGAGTGTCCACGAATTTTGGTGCCTATGGGGATTCTCAAGCAAAACCCCAGTGGATACCAAAGGCCTTCTGTAATATTAATGCAGGGTGATTAAAAAAGAAGAGTGCTAAACTGAATAAGAAGAGCTTTCCCCTCTCTCTCTCTCTCTCTCTTTCTGTATGTGTATGTCTGTCTGTGTGTAGAAGCACTATTGAAAATGATTTGGACGTTCCAGTTTAGACAGAATTCAGCTCCAGAATCCAAAGAAAACCTTTTGGGAGGTAAGACCTTAATGCTAAAACACATCTTTATTTGAATTGAGACCTTTGGCTAGTAAGTGTTTATGTACATGTGGTTTTATGAACTGCTGCACTGTACTGGTCTCTTTTCCTTTGTGTGAATGCCAGAAAAGCCATTTTTAGCTTTTTCAATTCACTTTAGAATTTGAGACCAAACTCAAACAGAAGTAAGAGCCTCACCTAGCCTTAGAAAAAGAGAGCTCAGAACTGGGGTGCCCTTTCCCCCTTGTACAGTGTTCTAACAGCATAATATGTTTTAAACTATAAAGTTAAAAAACAAGAGGACAATGCTGGTAATGGGCACTGAGCAAAAGCTTATCCAGAGCCAGTGTGATATAGTGGTTTGAGTTCTATACTCTATACTCAGTATTAGATGGCACATAACTAGTGTGGCTCTTCAAATAATAACCAGGGATCGATACCCAGCTTGGGCATGAAACCCACTGGGTGACCTTGGCCAAGGCAAATGCTCTCAGTCTCAGGATAAGGTAGTGCAAAACCACTTCTGATAAAATCTTGCCAAGAAAACCCCATGACAGGTTTGCTTTAGGATCACCATAAGTCTGAAACAATGTAAAGGCACACAGGAAACAATGAACAGCTTACTTAGCGTAAGCGATAAGTTTTGGCTATGGTCTCTTTCAACTTTTATGATTTCAACTTTCTGTACTGAGAGATACTAAACAGAGAAAGAACTGTCAGAATGTGAAGAAAAAAGCCCAGTGCTCAAGTCTTATATTTCACAGATTTATTATGCATTTACAGAGGAGATAAACTCTGTGGGAGAAGTTAGTATCAATTGATAGATACGGTGGAGGTGGTGCCCACACCGAGCATGAGCTGCTGTGGTTTAAGTAGATTTTAATGCCCAGTTGGAAATATACTTTGATGTAAGAGAAAAGTTCATGGATTGACTGAGAAATTGTAAGGAAATGTCTACCACCAAAGACTTCTGCTCTGCAAACATTTTCCCCCATCAAAGGAAACCTTAATATACAGATGGCTTTTTTATAATTTCTTTTAAGAGAAGAAAGAATCCAGAAATTTGATTTTCTTAAATGGCATTTTAATTGTCTCTAATCATTTTTGTTGTTGCTCCCTCCACCAACATTTGTTATAGGGCTAGAAATGTGAAATTATCAATAAAGTGAAAAGTTAATGCAGGCAAGTTACTTCTAAATTATGGAAAGAAATGACACATTACATAACTCATACAAAATGTACTTATTCAATGACTTGGTATAAGATTACCAAACTGCAGGATATAGTAGAAGAGGAAACTGTAGGACTGCTGTTTAGTTGAGATTTTTCCATATATTTCCTAGCTCATCCAAGAAGTTTATAGGCTTGCATTATTAGGAAGCTTTGGTTTATTATGGGAAAGGTCCTATGGCATGAACCAAATTGTTGGAAGATTTTGTAAAGAGTAATGATGCAACAAAAGAAAATATGTAACATATAAGAAGGAATAGTACAGTGGGCCCTTGTTATCCGCTGGGGTTTAGTTCCAAGACCCTCTGTGGATAACAAAATCCATGTATTCTCAATTCCCATTAAATATAATAGCACAACAAAATGGTGTTCCATATATAAAATGGAAAATCAAGGTTTGCTATTTGGAATTTATACTTTTTGGGAATATTTTCAAACTGTGTATGCTCAAATCCGTGGATTAAAAAATTGTGGATAAGAAGGGCCAACTGTATAGGTACCATATCAGGCAGACATAAATTTGATTTTCTTAAAGGAATGTGTAGGTTAATGCACCAATAGGGATAGGAAAATCTTTCCATTTCTGCAGACTCCCCCCTTTCACAACCTTTTGTGATGGGTCTGAGCAAATGTTTACATGCACATAGACCAATTTTTGATTTTTTTGTACACATTTTTAAAATGGACACATTAATGAATGAATTAATGTTGACATTTCTTTGTTGATCAAAGCTTACTGTGCATATTTTAGCAAACTCTCATATTTTGCCTAAAAATAGAAACATGCAAGAAATTGCACTGGCTGAGGCATAGGGCAGCCAAAGGCAAGTTTTCTCAGCACCATACACAGGTCAAGGTAACACACAGGCCAAGTTACTTTGTCACAAGAGACAGAAAGTCCCACAAACACCCTGGTCCTCCGTGGAAGTCCAAATAAAATAAAATAAATATCTTTCCATGCAAAAAGTCTTCCGCCCTCTTCAATACATCCACAGTCTTCCAAATGGAACATTCATTTCACTATACCTAACAGTAAGGAGAGACCTGTTAAAAGCACTTCTTTCAATTCTGGACACTATATCTTATATGTTGCCACAAGGTAATGGATGTGCTCCGGGAGCACAATGTATTTCAAGGTGAAGATATGGTATGAAGGTAAGATAGTGATTGACTACATGAATGGCAGAGAGTGTGGAGAAGATAAATGTAATGCAGAAGAGGCTTAGGAAAAGACAGTGACAAGCTAGAGTCATGAAAATTTGTAGCAGAAAAGAATTCTTGGAATGACGAAAAACTAAATTAGTACAGACAACAGGTAAGTTGGCAGCAAGGAACTTTTAGGCTTGTAAATGAATGTAGCTGGGATTCCCCACACTCTGAAAATGGAGAGAATAGTCATTAAGGCGGAAGCAGTAGGAAGAGGACAGAGAAGAAACATTGTAAAGGAGTGAAATCCTAATGTGTCAGAGCTGTAGCCTTAAAAATGCTACTGTTGAATTTATATTGGTATTGTTCAGACTGGGATTTATACTGGATCAAGCATGGAGATAGAAAAACAGGGAGAAAAGCTGACTAAGCCAGCAGAAATAGAATAGAGAAAAACAAAAGAAAACAACAGGGTTTTCATAGTATTTAGATATAAACATGCTACAAGAGACCAGCCAACATAAAATATTACATTTATATGGGAAAAACAAATTGTGCCTTTATCAAAGATCCACAGGAGAATTGTCTAATTTTAAGAAATGCACTTAACTGATGGAATAGACTGATTTATTTCTAAAATCGTTAAGATAGTTAGCAGGTCAAGAAGATGGCTGTAATTTTAATCAGCATTACAGCAATGCAGCGTGATAAGGTTATGACAGGGAAATGTTATCAACTGCACTAACTGGCATATTTTTGCTCATCTTATGCAAGTATGCATTGATAATATGAACAAACTGTAATTTAGATTCATTATGGGATATAATTTTAAAGCAGTACTTTCATTGCCACTTCTTGTTGGTCGCTGTCAACCAGGCAAACAGAGGGTAGAGACAATGCACTTGAAGACTGAAGATGTGATTTAGCATGATAGGCACATAGTGTATAGAGTGCACACATTGTCTCCATTTGTTTTTGGTAAACAGATTTTGTAGATTTGGGAGTGTTGAAAAATACCTATAATATCTTTTGGACCAAAAGAAATAGCGGAACAAAATTAACACCTTCCACTGCTACCATGTGGATAAACCACAAGCAATATTTTTTCTATCATGTTATGTTCAACCCCCTTAAAAAGGTGGTCTATCACCAAAAAGACCAAGAGATTCTGCAGCAGTTCTATGGAGGCAAAGATGAGGAGAGTATCCATGATGTTTACTCCACCACAACAAAAGCCCTCTCACCCCACTGTGGCCACTTTTGTTTTCTGTTAATGTCTCCCCATCTCCTATTGACAGCAGTGGAAGGGTTTTTTGGCTGTATTTCCAGAGCTAATTTGAGGGTATGGGATGTCCGGAGAATGGAGGGAGGGCTCAAGATCATGAATCACCACTGAATATAACAACTGCGACTGAGTTTACTGAGAAACTCTTTATCTTGACAAAACCTATCTTTCTCTTCAGCATCACCAAGAAATAGATTGATCTGTCCACCTGTAGCACTGATCAACAGAGGAAGCACCCCGAAAGGATTTTCTCATTCACTCCTATGTGCAAAGAGATGTACATGTAGACTTACCTGGCTTAGTTTGCATTAAATGAAATGGAAAAGCTCACTAGAGTAAAAGCTCTACATGTACTTCAGGGATTATATTTTCTGCACTCTTCAATTGGGACAGAAATATTCATGTAAGAAAGAAGGCATATCTGCCCTGCAGAGATCTACAAGGTAAAAATCACATCCTTATCCCAACTGTTTTTACACTTTAATTCAGTAATTTTGGAGCAATTATTTTCATAAGCTTCTGTCTTCAAAAATGTAATAAGGTGTTTAATCTCAACCACAATGAAGCTAGTATGGCAAATAAAATGTGTAAAATAAGTAATTTAATAGGGCTTGTTTTTCTAAAGTAGAACAAGCTGAGTGAGTTTAAATAGTCTAAATAGTCATTACAGTCTGACTGTAATGTGTTCTTCCCTCCACACTTGCTGAGGCATTTCTTGTGTTATTATAATGGTTTCTAGAGCAATAAATTACAGACAGAGAACCAAGTGTTGAAAACTGTAGGCAGTTCACACAGCATGATGCAAATCACACTGTGGGGTACCATTTCTTTATAACATGAGTCCCACAATATTCCACCCACCATAAAACACCTCTGCTCCTTTATCTAGTCATTCTAGTGGCTGTTGTAATGAATTATGCCTTTGTAAAAGGATCTGAATCATTGAGAGTCTGTCCGGGACAGAAAACCCATAACAGAACAATCATGTGCATGTTTACTTGAATATTAAATCCCAGCAAGTTCAGTGAGATTTACCCAAAATAAATTAGTATTGGATTGCAGCCTGAACTCAAGCATGGTTTCTCAGAAGCAAGGAAACTGTGTTAAGTAACACTCACTCCTAGCCATGTATTCATAGTGTTTCAACTTGATATGATCTATAAATACAAACTGTACTCAAACCCACAAAACAAGGTTTACTGGAACAATAAAAATGCACAGAACACATGATGCAACTTTTTGAAGCTCCATTGGCTTTTTTATCAGGTAAAAGTTTTAAAAATCATACAGGAGAAAGAAAAAAATGTTGATGTTAGAGTCACAGGCCTACATTTTGTCAAGATGCTGTTGTTGTTCACAGTTAAGATGGATACAGTGATATCCATGTAGACAGAGGCCACTCCTTCACTCCTCCAAAAGGACGTAACATCCTTTCTCTTACTGGAGAAAATCCATTGAGAAGATGAAGAAGGTATTCTGCCTTTTCAGTGGTAGTTTGATGAACTCAATAGACCAAACAATTTCTATCAGATCATTGAGAGGGGAAATATAATTTAATAGGGTAGCACTAATATTGTTACTTTTGTCACTACTGTGACTAATAACTTTAGCCCAATAGCTAGGTGTTATAGATGAATTGAATCAAATTCTGGCAATTTGACTTATGCTGTCATCTCTGTATGTTTGCTTCCCACAATTGGCATTCATCTTTTTGAGTCCAGAATTTGTCTTTGTAATAGCACACAGAATGCACACTGTGACTTGTACTGAGAAAGTAGGTGGTGGAAATCAATAAAAACAGCATGAATAGCTCTTTTAAGTGTAGTTTTGAAAAATCATGTTCCTTCCATTGGAGACCACATTAAGAATATATATTTATTGATCACCTGCAACTGTTTCATGTTATGCTGATAATGTAAAGCTTTGTAGATTTCTCCTGAAGTCGCCAGATGTAATAAAAGTGACCAAAGGGAGCATGGCTAAAAACATTAGTTACACTAGGATATGCACTATTCAAAATGACATGTGCAGGATTTCAGTCAGGATTTCTTTCAATAAAAATTGAGAATTTCCTCTCAAAGAAATTTTAGATGCAATTTTAAAGGTAAAACAATTAGCTATCTAGTGGGGATGGGAAATAGACCAGAGTTTGCTGGCAGAAGTAGTGGAGTCAAGCAGAAGTTCACTCATGGAATTTGGCCTAAATATGAAATAAGTTAAGGAAATAAATTTAAGAGTTTAAGAGTTGAACATACAGATCATTAAACACATCATTCAAACATGAATCAAAGAACATGAGAGACACTGCAGACAGAGATAGCCAGGAAAATCAGCAGTAGCAGAACACGCCATAAACAAACACAGAGATTAACATGTAAATCACTTGCTCCCAACCAAGGGCCACTCACATCCATGCCATCATCTTCTGAAGATGTCAGCCACAGATGCAGGTGAAACATCAGGAATAAATTCTTCCACAACCCAGCCACATACCCCAGATAACCCACAGATAACTATGGATGCTGGCCATGAAAGCCTTCGTCTTCACAACTTATTTGTTTGTTTGTTTAGTGTATATCTTGTCCCAAGGCAGTGATGGGACAGGTGGGGGAAGGAGAAGTGACTCTTAGGATGGGTCTTTCCAGAGGCTATGATCCAGTGAGCTTCCCCACTCTCTTACTCCTCCCTCTTCTGTTCTTCCTCAGGCAGAAGCAGAAGTGGCTGCTTGGAGCAACCTGCACACTTTTCTCCATGAGGATGAAAAGATTTAGTAAGAGGAGAAGGAGAAGGAGGAAGAGGATCAGGGCCTCCATGTTCATGACCCCTTTGAGCAACACATCCTGACCCACAGTTTGAGAACCACTGGTGTAGATCTTTTTTTTTTCTAGCAATGAATGCCATATTCAAAAACTTTCACTTTTATTGGAGTGCAAGAAAGTAAACATCTGTAACAATCTAGTGATGATGATGATGATGATGATGATTTTATTTATATTTCCCTCCTCTCCCTTCAGATCAAGGTGGGATTCCAACAAATTTTAAAACAACTAACACGTTTAAAACAGCTATATAAAAGAGTATCTTATAACATTACATTACATTACAATATAATATAATATAATATATCTTATCATTACTGCACAATCTAATACATCAATAATCTACCAATCATTGGGATGACTGACATTGTATTCCAATATTAACATACAGGTGTGAAGATATTAATTGAGATCAATTATAATAGTTCAGGTGGATAGGTCCGCTGGAAGAGTTCTGCCTGGAGTGCCTTCTTAAAGGGCTCTAAGATACTGAAAAGGGGATATCTTTCGGTAAGTTGTTCCATAATTTAGGGGCTGCGACTGAGAATGCCCTATGGGAAGTCATGCTCAATCTCGTATTAATACAATCCAATCATTTCTTCCCTGAAGTTCTGAGAGTGTGGGGCGGATTGTGTAGGGAGAGGCATTCCCTCAAGTAACTTGGGCCCAAGCCATGTAGTGTTTTAAAGGTAATGACCAACATTTTGTATTGCACCCGAAAGCTGATCAGCAGCCAATGCAAAGATCTTAATATTGGAGTGATATGATCCATTCTAGATGCCCCTGTAACCAATCTGGCTGCTGCATTTTGAATCAATTGAAGCTTCCGAACTTGGTACAAAGTAGCCTCATGTAGAGCGTGTTGCACAAATCTAAATGAGAGATTACCAGAGCATGTACCACTGCTTCAAGGTCCTTTCTGTCCAGGTAGGGATGCAGCTGACGTTGGTACTAAGCAGTCCTGGCTGTCGCCTCCACCTGTGATGTCAATTGGAGAGACAAGTCCAGGAGCACCCCCAAGCTGTGAACTTCATCCTTTTAGGGGAAGTGTGACCCTGTCCAGGACTGGGTGACAAATCTCCTTCCCCGGACCAGGGGCTCCTATCACGAGTACCTCTGTAGTTGATGCTTTTTCTATGGTAAGAGCAACAACTACTATTATCACTAGATTAATAATATGAATTGAGCTTATTCTGGTACAGCATTATTGATTTAAAAAGAAAGCATAATTCTCTTACAATGTCCTATTGTAAAATAGGTACTGTGAAACAGTATGGATTTTTACTGTTTAGGAAAGAGGCCAGTAATATATAGTGTTAAATTATGACTACATTCACAGTATCACTTTGTATGATGAGAAGTGTTCCTGTGGGAAAATAAGAGTAACCACACTAGTTAAAAATAGTGGTGGGTAGCACCAGCTGCTTACTGTACTATATTTCAGTGCTACCTTAGAAGAGGCATGCACATCCAGCCAGAAGCCAGCTCTTTCTAAAGCAGAAAGTAGTAGGATCTCAGGAAACATGTTTTTATATTCAAGCTCAAACATTTTGGTTGTACTTAGGGATAGTAAAAAAAAAATCATGCAGTTCTTGAATTTTGGGGAAGCCTGTAGCATACACAGGCAGCCTCTTAAGGATTTTCCAACTGTCTACTAGAGTTCTTACCTCCAGAGTGAGAACAAACACCAAATCATAATTTCCACAACTGCACATAAAAAGCTGTGTGCAAAAGTAGTCCCTTTGCCTTTTTTTGGAGCTAAGCACTCACTCACAAAGAAAGAAAGCATAAAGGGACAGCATGATTGATCAAAAAGATGAAAACGTTTAGTGCCACTAATTTTAATAACACATGCAACACAGCAATCCAAGTAATCTTGATGAAGTGCACATTTGTTTTCCAATATCAACCAAAAAACCCAACCCCACCAAACTGCATCACATTCCATTTTCCCTTTAACTATCTGAGGATAAAACAAGGGCTTACAACTTTAGTCATGTTCTGATAAACTCATTGACTTTGTATAGCATTATTTTTTCCTGCTCTTTGAAATAGATACTTTGTTTCTCAACAAAGCCAGAAAATATTTTACATTTTACATTTCACTCACTGGGTGTTTGGTGCAGTACTTAATTGTAGATATGTATGAAGTATAAAGTAATGTTAACTGTGCTAGAGAATTAGTAATCTCATCATCATTTTGGTTAAGGATGAATAAATACCTAGCTTTACTATGTAAATTACAAAATTACCACTTTCCAGAAATGAGTCAGGTTACAGATGTAAATGAGGCCTAAAATGTCTCATTAGATTTTGAATTGCTCTTTCTGGTTTTGTTTTCTAAGCTTTATAAATCTTGTTCCCCTTTTGAGGTAATTTTCTTGCTTGACTAACTTGGTAGGGTCTTTTCCAATAACAAATGAGCCAAGCACGTCTTAGCACTCATTTGATCCGAAGAGAATTCCACAAATTGAGTAAGAGCTATAGTGTTCATTTTACAAAAAGTAAGATGTCATCACAATTCTACCCCCTTCCAACACCTTGAGGGCATAGAAGAATGTATTTATCACTCATGTGCCTCTGCTACCTCAATGCCTTTGCCTTCACTTATATGGCTGGAAAGGGTAGGGGAAGAAGCGGCACAGCTCAGTTTGAGCCAATGATCAGTTTTATCACTGGGCTTTCATGACACATTTCAGCACTGAAACATATGAAGTAGGATACTCATGGATTCCCATTAAAGAGCTGCATCTCATTTCCTTCTGCCAATCCTTTCACTTGCAGTGTCACATGTGTGGTAAAAAAAAAAAAGGAGAGAAAAATATTGAGATACTTGCTTTTAAAATAGTGTCTGCAAAGAATGTGTAAGAGATTTGTCCAGGATAATTTATATTCAGGCTACACTGAAAGACTCCAGTCCCACCCCTACTCCACTCTTAGACATCCAAAATCTTCTCACCGGCCTACTTTGGAGAGGGGTACATCTCTCTGTAACTCTCTCTCTCTGTGATTAAACTTTTTGTGTACTGAGAAAAAAGTACTTTGAGTGAGTGATGCTTACTTTGGATTGAGGCTAGCCTTACAGGCCACCTGGAATATGTCTTCCTTCCGTAGCGGAGAGTTAAAAATTCTCATTTCTGGGAAATAAGTAAGTAGGACATTTTGTCTTCTGTTAATATGACAAGGATAATCAGATTCGGCATGGAGTGAGAAATATTTCAGTTTTTCAGAGCGCATGATTATCATACTTATTTATAACAACCAGCAATATATTGCTTATTTGTTTTACGTATTTGTTGGCAATATACATAGGGGAATGCTGGTAATAGTTTAGAGTATTTGGAATTGACAACAAAGTTAATAATCTTTAATGGAACATGCAAACAGAAAAGAGAAAGTTTATGAAGCAATATCAAAATATGCAAACTGGGCTGGCAAGCTAATTAAATCTTTTTAAATGAATGGCTGTATATGACTGCTTATAGATCACTATAGAAGTTCCTTCTTTAAGGATTTAGGATGTGAAGCACTAAAGCAAGAATAAAAATCAGATTAATCTAGTTAATTTACATTAATGATAGGGCCATGTGTGGATTTTCAAAATTATGCTATTCATGAATAAACAATAAAAAACTAAAAAGGACAGTGCATGACAAAAATACTTAGTGATACATTATGAGAATTACAGCACAGTTTTTATTATTTATGATAAAACCTTACAAGTACTAGCAAAGATTTTCTAATATATCATCTAGAAATATGACACTATACTATGGTTTCTGTTACTAAATCTCTACTATGACATTTTTTTTTAAAAAAAAATAATGAAATGTACAGCTTTTCAGTGCTTGTAACCATAAATAACGTATTGGCTGCATTCAGACATCATAATAAACTATGGCTTATGATGACAAGAATGAGTGGCCTTGTGCTATTGTACCTCTTCCTTTTAGCATGGCCATGAGGAGGTCTGGAGCTTTCTCTTCTGTTTTTATTCACAGTATGATAGTCCATTCAATAAGCCTACACTATAGTGAGCCTTAATATGTGTGTTCATGTGCTGTGTGCCTTCAAGGCATTTTCACAATCCTCAGGTGAACCTATCATGAGATTTTCTTGGCAAGATTTATTCAAAGGCAATTCCAGAGCCTTCCTCTGGGCTGAGAGACTGTGACTTGCCCCCAAGATCATCAGTTTCATGGCCGAACTGGGAATTGAACCCTGGTCTCCAGAATTGTAGTCCAACACTCAAACCACTATGCCATGCTGGTTCTCACGGGGCTTTTAAGAACAAACAAGTTTCAGCATCCAAGTTTTGAAGGGTATTTATTTTCAACAAACCCATTTTAAGATCAACTAGAGGTGGCATTCTTGGGTTTGGATGAAATGAGCTGCAGTTTTACCAAAAATTGAAACAATTATTCCAAGCTCCTCCCTGCAGCCATGCTCAAGGAGAATGCAGAGAGATTCAAGTCCAGGAGTTACTGTGATTAATTTCCCTCAATAAATTATAATTAATTGAGATCTGATATCTGATTTGTTATCAGATTCTTACAATTTAAAGGGAACCTTGAACTGATTGTACTAATAATGTCCAATTATTAGCTACCTTGTGGATCACACTCTTCTGTATGGTTATGAGACTAGTATTCTGCACACATGGAAGACACAACAAGTAATTGTTTTTCACACTAGCTACACCAATGCCTTGTTTCCCTAATTAGAGGTTCAAAGTGAAGGGTAATAAGGTAAAATCTGCCTGGGAATAAAGATATAGGATTTATATTTCAGTAGACATTATAACCTACAACAATGAGGTTGTAGAATCTGGAACCTTTGTGCAAGGACAGTTATATGCACTTGGCTGACAGAACAATAAACAGGATTTCAGGCACTCACCTTATTTTATGATCTTTATGACTGTTTGTACAAAACACAGAGGGAACTTTCGCCAGTGGCTCCAAAACTGCTGGGAAGTGATTCCCCCAAGCGGCCTATTCCAGAGCGCCTCCAGACATAAGCACATCATCTAAGTCTAAGAGAGCTATCCATGTGCTGAACCCATAGCTTCAGCACCTGGGCAGCTCCTATAATGCATATCCACTGTGCTTACATCTGGAGGACCTCCAGACTAGGTTGCTGGCAGATTCAATGTCCTGAGTACTGGAGTCACTGGCTGTGACTTCTGTGTCTCATAAAAATAAGTGCATGCAAAGGTCTAGATTCAATGTCTTATGCCATTGCCTTACTGCATGCTGCACAACAAATTCCAAAATCTATATTGTGTTAGTGCATTTGTCAGGCCAAGCACAATGGCAAGAAAAATCGGTGTAAATTTCAGAAACTCCTGATCATTTCATCAAGCAAAAATGTTGAAAGAAACAGGTAGAGAATGGAGGAATGTTTTGATTTTAAAGTCATATCATATTCATGCTGTAATTATGACAAGAAAATGTCTGTAGATTATGAAATTTTGGCTTCATCATCAATTCACTTTGAGTTATGATTTAAGAGAATACTTTTATAAAATGATGTATTGATGGTATTCAACACTAGATTATCAAAAAATGTTTAAAAACAATTCAAATGAATGTTAAAGATGTAAACAAAATTTTGGATTTTTTTTTCACATGTGGTGGACATGGAACAAAACAAAGAAATATTAGCCAGAATTCACAATATGTTGGAGGACTTTTTCAAAATGACAATACAGTTAAAATCAGAGAGTTTTCTACTTGAAATGTTGGACAATCAAATAGAGAAGAGATAATGGAAGGTTCCTGCAATATAAGACAAGGCTGCAAGAATTGTCTATGTTCAGAATTAGAAGGAAGCTGTTATTCCAACAGGAGAGAATAGGCTGATTAAGATAGTGGAATTAACTGAAATAGACATATTGACAATTTTTTTTTACAGTCCTATTGGGGATATACCGTATATCTGCTTTAGGTTTTGTAAAATGAATTAAGATTGTTCATATAGTAGAAGCAAAAGGCAACAAATTGC
This sequence comes from Urosaurus nigricauda, assembly GCA_034509955.1. Classification (NCBI taxonomy): domain Eukaryota; kingdom Metazoa; phylum Chordata; class Lepidosauria; order Squamata; family Phrynosomatidae; genus Urosaurus; species Urosaurus nigricauda. Next base: position 141,383,240 of record JAOEGL010000005.1, read on the forward strand.
TTAGAGGAAATATAGACCATAGGGGTAGGATAAAGTCATTAGAGCTTTTATTTAGTTGTTAGATAAGTTGTTATGTTTTGTAATGTTACATTTTGTTTGTAGTATGTATATAGTTTTAGACTTATATACAAAAAATATTTTAGTGTTGCTTATTTTATGTGTATAATAGAAATAATTAAATATTTATTTATTTGATATTATATCAAATGATATAATGAAAAAAGTAAAGTAGTAGACCTACTGCTATACATATACTACTACTATGATTTTCTATACATTTCCCCCACTTTTCCACTCAAACTTTTCTCTATCTCATGCACAGGTTTGATGATCATTTGTTTATAGAGAGCAGAATCCCTAGCTAGAATTTATCATGCCAAAGCTGGACATAATTTTAGGTGCTAGATTATGTAAAGCAATACATTTGGTTGGGGAAGATGAATACACAGATAATAAAAGTCCAAGCACGCTCGTGTGTTTATGCAATACCTACTGAACCCATACAGTTGTAAACAAAGAGTTCACAGACTTTACAGTCTTTTATGTTTCCAAAGGAAAGGTATTTGAGAAAATCTTTGAATTAATCACATACAAATGAAGAAGTATATAGCAAAATTTAGCGAACTGATGCTCTTTTCAAAAAACAACCCCACTGTGTAATGTACATAGTGCACAGTAATACTTATGTTGATAACTCAGCTATTAAAGGATCAACACAAGATGTATCTATAATTGTTATTCTCCTCTGCCTAGTATTTTTTTCTGTCACTGAGAATAGCATAAATGAGAAACTATGGGGCTGTGCACACTGGCATCTTTGGTCTGGTTGGGGGCAGAGTCAAGGTGTAATGTCTATACACTGCACATCCCAGCTCCACCCCCAGATAGATGCTGCATACTGCACCACACGGCATGCAGCATCATGGTGCTGCTCTGGGTGCTGCGTCTATACAACACAGCTGTGGTGCCATGGCCATTATACCATTAGCAAGGCACAAATGGAGACACTTTTTGTGGTCCCTTTTTGTGCCCTGCAAAGGCCAGATCAGGGTCTCGGCATGTGGTTGCCGTGGCCCCAATCTAGCTGTAAAAGGGGTGGCTGCAGGCTGCCCCTACATTTCTTTTACATAGGAAGGGGGCAGTACCTTAATGATAAATATGGAAAGAAATCCTTGCTTCAAATAACCATTCAAATTATAATTCTTCTGTAATTAAATAAAACAGCACATATGATCGTATCAGATGATAGCTACATTATTCATCTATCTAAATGATATTAAATGATACTTAACTGATCCTTTTTCTGATCTCTATACAAATATTTGTCCTATAATCAATCTCCAATGTATGTTCATAAAAGGCCGCTGTCTGTGAACTTATATTGCAGATACAACATTCTAGTTTAATAAAACTAAATTGTAAAGGGCTTCCTTTACAATTTAACCTGTCAAAAAAGTTTCTGAAAGCAATGTGTTTCTTCAAAATCTTCATGTTTTAACTTACTGCTTCTACTACATTGTGGACATATAATTCACATACTAACAGCAAACTGAAATGAACTTGCCTTCTGAAAGAGGAATCAATGTAAATAATTCAACATAAAATATATTTTGCAATGCCAGTTCATCAGCTAGTGTGTCTAATGTGAAGAATGCTAGATTTGATACAGATATATTTGGGTTCTGATTCCTCATCTGCCATAGATTGTTCATATAACATTTAAGGCTGTCTTGCCAGAACTTTAAAATCTTACTTTTCTTGAATTAGAATCAACCCCTCTGCATGGCTACTGAGATTTTGGGAGCTGTGGTCCAAAATAGTAACTTTTCTCAGCTCTGCTTCTTTCTAACTTGTGCACTGGACAGAGCAAGAATATACTTCACAAGCATGTTGTGAAGACTATAAAAATGTGGATTTTGTGTATTGATATAACTACAAATTAATATACCATCATCATAGCAGAAGAAGCTGAATTTAATTTAAAATCCTGTAAACAAAGTGTAGTATATCATTATGTATGAACATACTCCCATACCAAGGGCATTTTAACTGTTAAGGAGTAAATTAAACCTTCTGTTTCAATGGGCAGCAATGCATTGTACAGTGAGCAATTAAAAATAAATTAGGCATAAAATCTTAAAAGAGAGTTTATATAAATTTGTAGTACTATGATTACAAGGAAAATGAGCTCTGCTGTTCCTTTTTGGGCAAAGAAGTGGAGTCATGCCTTCAATCTAGAATATTATAATTTGCAACTGAGATGATTGGATATAATATTTTACCATTTGTGTGATTTAAGAACTGCAAGAGCAATAAACTACTGGGAATTTAAATCACCAGCATACATTGTATTCAGGAAGAACCTTTATCCTGGATGCAAAGCTGCTATTGAATTATAATCACCTTTTAAAAAATGGCAAGCCTGTGGGTATTAAGCTTTGCTCTCACTGCTCAAGTTAAAAAATGGAGGGGGGTACCAACAGGCTGAATGTAAAGCTTAATACCCACAGGTAAGATTTATGCAACCTACTTGGGACCTGAGACTTATTCATCACAGTTGATTTGATAAGAGCACTCTGAGACCTTGAAGTTTATTTTCATCAGTAGTTCTGCATTCAAGGACTCAACCATTAGACCTTTTTAGTGACGATCAAAAGTGTTTCATTGCAAGTTCAAACACAGACACTGTACAAGCACGTAATATTCCCAAAATATAGAAGGAACAGAAGAAGGGAAAAGGTGCTTTTACTTCTCAAAAATAAAAAGATACTTGAGGATCTGAAAACAATTTCTGAAGTCTCCTTACAAGGAAGCCACAATTGTATTTGCATTTTTTTCTGTCTGAAATTGATTTGTCAGAGCTGTCTCCTTTTTTTTTTTTTTTTACTAAATATTATTTAAATGACAAGTAACATTGGTATCAAAAGCCAAACCATTTCTTTGGTAACACTTACTGGTAACCAGGGAATAGATCTGTTGTTTCTTTGGTTCACAGCTACTGCCCTAACAAATTTACCAACTGAAACATAAGAGTAAAACTGAAGGAAAAAGAAAGGTTGAAAGTTACTTCCAAACACCTGTTAAAATGAGAGAAACTGTGGGAGGTTGCAAAACAGCCGCTATGTTATACAAACTTTTATTCTGTCCTCCATCTTCCTTTTTCCTGGGACACAAAGGAATAATCAGCACTGTACTATTTCTACACATACATCCGTGATAATTTGTCAAAAGAGACCTATTTAGTGGCATCTCTAGAGTGGTCACTCAAGGGGGGATGGGAATAATGAGGGGACGAGACTTCCACTACACAACTTCCAGAACACTTCTGGTGCATGCAGGAGCACATGTGTATTGCCAGAGATGCTGCATGCACCCCCAGGGAGCAGCCACCACGCCCAGGGAGCAGGCTTAAGGGCAATCACACCCCCAGAGAGCAGCCACCGGGCCCCAAGTAGGGATGGAAATGCCTACAGCTGTGGATAGCCTCGTAGACCATGCTTGTGGCTGCAGGGAGCCCCATAAGCCAAGCCTGCAGCCATGGGGACATCCCTCAGGAAGCAGGGGACCATCCAGGTGTCATCCCCCTTCTGGGGTGTCATCTGGTTCAGTCCATACCCCCTGTACCCCCAGTGATGCTACTGGGCCTATTGTGTCTTGCAGTCAACATGCAAGAACCATAAGCTGTCACTGTGGAAACCTCAAGATACCTGCTGCAGTGAGGCAATGGAGTTACTGCTGTGTTCACCATATTCTGGCCTGCAAAGAACCATGCCCAGTATCTGCTATGCTAGTCTGTGAATTACAGAATCCAGAGCAGTGCAACTGCATGTGCCTCCATGTACCATTAGAGAAGTATAGGTTATAAGCAGCATGACACAAGTGAAGTTCTCCCTGTCATCCTCTTCTTGAGAGAGCAGAAAGAGCAAATGTGCACCCTGTCAGCTGCACCTTGTACAGAACATATTATCATTGCAGAGTCTCCCTCATCCATGTAAGCCATGCAGCTGGCACATTTTCATGTTGGTAAGCTCATCTGATTTGAAATTCACTTTGACAAGGGCTGTCCCACCTCTCAGCTTAATGCATGCTTTTTATAAATGTGTGTGAATAGTGATGAACAAGGTACTTTTCCCTGAAAATCAGGATATATTTTAGCTTTATTATTTTTATATGCCTTCAAGTTGTTTCTGACTTACGGCGACCTGAAGAACGCCTCTCATGGGGTTTTCTGGGACTGAGAGAGTTTGAATCCACCAAGGTCACATGGTGCCCAAATGGGGAATTGAAGCCTAATCTCAAGATTTGTGATCTAAAATTCAAATAACTACACTACATTTGCTTACTTTCAGCCAACTGCAATTGAACTGGGTACCTTCTTCACAGAGTCAGTAGCATAGTAATTTGAATGTTGGACTATGACTCTCTAGACCAGGGTTTGAATCCCCCACTCAGCCATGGAAACCCACTCTCTCACAGCCTCAAAGGAAGGCAAATATAAACCCCTCTGAACAAACTTTGCCAAGAACTCCAGTGATAGGTTCAGGAAACTCTTCCTGTATTAAACCACATGCAGCTGTGATGGATTGACAGCTGTAATGCCCTCCATGTCATCTGACATCATCCAGCCTCAAAAAGGAGGGAAAGGCAGAGCCAACTCAATCAGGCCTAGCCTAAAGTAAGAAGATGAGCCCTCCCTCCAGTCCATCTGGCATGGTCTAGGCCTCAGAAGGAGAGAAGAACCGCTGGATGTATTCCCCTTCCCACTGCCATTCCCTTCTCCTTTTATGTCATGTCTTTTTATATTATAAGCCTGAGGGCAGGGAAATGTTTAATTAACTATCTGTAAGCTGCTCTGAGAGCCTTTTTGGCTGAAAAGCAGGGTATAAATACAATAAATAAATAAATAAAGGATTGGATGAAGGCAACCAATTGAACTTTAATCCAAACAAGACAGAGGTGGCTGTGGTCAGTTGAAAGAGAGATATGAGAATAGGGATTCATCCTGTTTTACATGAGATTACACTCCCCCTGAAAACACAGTTTGGGGAATACTCCTGGATTCATCTCTAAGCCTGGAGACCCAGGTTTTTGCAGTTAAAGTTAGTGTACCAACTGTGCCCATTCCTGTAGAAGTCAGATCTGATCAAGGTAGTGTGTCTTGGTTATATCCCATTTAGATGTCTCTATGTGGAGATACCTTTCAAACACGCTTAGAAACTTCAGTTGACCCCAAAAGCTGCATCCAGGTTGTTAACTGGCCACATTACTGCACTACACTCTTAGAGTGCTGCTATTCCACTTTTACTGCTCTGGCATTCTTTTGCTTTCTAAGGTTTTTAGTTCAGTGAGGCCTAAGAGCTCCCTAGCTGAGAATTCTAAATGCCCCTGCCTAAACTTCAAATCCTAGAATGCAACAGGAGGCAGCCAGAGCAGTTAAAGTGGAATAGCAGCACCATAAAAGTGTAGTGCAGTAATTTAGTGGGACTGTCACACAAGAGAGCACACAATTCTCTTGTTGCAACAATTCTATTTACTTTAGGTCCAATTCTGGGAACAATTCAAAGTAGTGATTTTGACTTATAAAGCCCTGTATGGCTTAGAAGGATTGTATCTCACTTTATGAGCCTAATCAGCTCTAAGATGATTTGAAGAGTCTCCTCTTTCTGTTCCACCACCCTTTCAAGCTTGTTTAGTGGGGACAAGAAAGAGGGCCTTCTCAGTGATTGCTCCGCGACTTTGGAACTCCCTCCCTAGAGAGGCCAGGATGGTCCCATCCCTACTCTACTTTCAGCAGCAGGTAAAAACATTTTTGTGACAGAAATCTTTTGTAAACTATGAAGGTTGGATGTGGTGCCACTGAGTTTTTAAGCTTTATATAGAGATTTAAATATATTTTAATATTTTAAATGTTTAATGTTTTAAACTTTAGAAATGGTTCTATTGTTTCTTTAAATTTCCTATTTATTCTTTTGTATAATTTTAATGTGTAGCATTTTTAAATTTGTTATTAGATGCCTTGAGTCCCAATACTGAGATAAAGGCAAGATATAAAACAAACAAACAGGGTACCCTTAGGGCTGCACACAGTCTCAACAAACCTTTCCTACCCCTGTCAAGCCATTCTTGTCTTTCTTTCTCACTTAACATGCCATTAGAGAAAGGCAGGTTACAATCAACATGCAAGCCACAGGCAGCCACAAGCTACAAAAAGCAGGAAGACAGAAAGGAGAAAGATCTCTTTCCACATCTTCCTTCCCTCTCTTATTTTGGAAGTGACAAATTCATGTGCAACGCAGTATAGGTTTGAACTGAAGAAGAGTGTAGGATTGTAACAGATCGCCTGATATTGGAGGCAAACAATGTGAATCTCAAGAGATTCATATTTCCGAACCTCCCTCTATTGAGGAAGTGCTTCTCTGTGTATAATGCCTATTCAAGCATTAAGATGTGCCTAAGAAACTATCACATATACCCTACCTTTCAGGGGAGAAAAACCAGAAACAACAGAGCAGCCTCCCACCCATGCAGCCCGAGGAGCATTGGTGCCCTGATACAGTGAAGTTGTAGCCTGTGATCTAACTCTTTTTTAAAGAAGAAATAGAAGAAATAGAAACATGTTAATATGGCTCTTGTTTCCTCATTCACACTATTGGATCTACCAAGTCTTGTATTTCTATGTTCAGAAAATTATTTACCTATTTAAATAGTTATTTGTTGTTCTGTGCCTTCAAGTCAAACCTGTGCCTTCAAGTCTAGCCTTTCAGTCTTGTGGCACATAGTTGCGCCCCCTCAGCAAACATTGGGTGCTAATGTTGGTCTCATTTTGGTGTCAAGTTCAAGCTTAACTATTTAGTTCAGCCTTAACATAGCCAGGTGACCATAGTTTGGTTCTTACCTGTTTGGTTGTGGGTTTTTGTTCTGTGTGAAATTTTATTCCACTGAATTGCTTCAACCAATGCAAAAAATGCTTTAAGATATTTTCATTTGTCTGTACCCTGTCCTATGATTTTTCCAAGATAGGGTAGGGTATAAGTATTTAAATGAGAGCCAGCATGGTAGTAGTTTCTGTATTGGACTATGACTGTAGAGATCACAGTTTGCTTCTGTGCTTAACCATGGAAGCCCACTGGGTGATCTTGAGAGTCACAAACTCTCAAACCCAAAATACCCCAGTACAAATTTGACTTGACGGCACAGAACAACAAATAACTATTTAAATAGGTAAATAATTTTCGGAACGTAGAAATACAAGACTTGGTGGATCCAGTAGTGTGGATGAGGAAGCAAGAGCCATATTAAAATGTTTATGATTCTTCTTAAAGAAGAGTCAGATCACAGGCTGCAACTTCACTGTGTCAGGGCACCAGTGCTCCTGGGGCTGCATGGGTGGGGGGGCTGCTCTGATGTTGCTTGATGCTCTGTACACATCCTCAGAGTTTCTTTGATTCAGAATTTACTTCCTGATGTGTAGCCATTCCCCATTGTGATGAGTCAGTTCCCACTGTGCTGGATTTAGACCAAACAGATCTAAATTCAATCTCTGCATCAGCCATGAAGCTTACTGTGTAACCTTGATACCATCTGAATACAGAAGTACCATCATTACCTCTGACATGAACCTATCTCACACAGGTTGTTGGAGGATACAAGGGATACAAGTGAGGGGAGGGGAACCATGTATGATGCCTTCAGCTCATTAAAAGTTGAGCAGGATAAAAATCAGTATATTTTCAGGGTAGGTTCCTTTCATCAGAGAGGAAAGTCAGAAGTGTTTGATTTTTAGCAATGGATTTAATTCCATTTCTCTGATGGAAGAAATTGTCACTCAAAGGAAAGGAATCTGGGCAGTCAGTATTCTGGTGGTTGAAATGTGATTGTGGGTTCCAGGGTTGACAGGAATCGTGTGTCCTTCCACATGCTGTTGCACTTGGACTTCACTCACCATTGCTGGCTAGGTCCATTAACATCCACCCCAGAAATACATGAATAAAAAGATGAACAATAAAGTTTGGAAATTGTATAAAAATGTTTCTGACACCTCTGTTGTTGTTGTGTGCCTCTGAGTCATTTCTCTCTCATGGAGACCCTAAGGCAAACCTATCATGGGGTTTTCTAAGCATAATTTGTTTGGAAAGGCTTTGCCTTTGCCTCCCTCTGAGGTTGAGAGTAGTTTGCCCACATTCATGCAGTGGATTTCCATGGACAAACAGGGATTTGAACTCTGATCTACCAGTGTCCTACTGCAAATTAAATAATTAACTACATGATCTGAATTTGAAAGATTTCTTTCTTTTTTATGCCAAATAAACAGATTTGATATTAATTAGCAGTGAATTAAATAATTAATCACACTAATCATTTTGAACATAAAAAGTCTACTAGATCACACCAAAATCCTATCTAGTTCACAAGTCTTTCCCACCAGTGATCAGCCAGAAGCCTGGGAGGCCCACAAGTAGGATTTGAGCTCCTGGTCATTATTCCTGGCCACTGTTATCTAGTGAAGTACTCAAGTCTTTTAAGCCAAGTCTCAAGTCAAGTATCAGATCTCTACAGTGGGCCCTCTGTATCTGCGGGGCATCCATTTTGGACCTCCCCCCACCCATGGATACCAAAATCCATGGATGCTCAAGTCCCACTGCCACAGTTAGGAAGAATGGGACTGGAGTTCCCACTCTCACTACCTTACCTCCTTCCTTCCCCTTATCGCCCTCCCTCCCTCCTTCCTTCCTCTCTACCCCAGCTTAAGTTTGGGGATGCAAAATGCTGCCCAGTCAGTTGGACTTCGTCCGTGGTCAGGGCTTGGGTCTCAGAGTCCCTGTCCCCAGGCCTAGCACCCGGGATGGAGCCTCTGGGCTCTGATCCTCAAGCCCTGGCCCTGGCTTGATTAGGAGCCCCATTGGCCAGAAGGAGCCAGTGCCAGGGCCGGGGCTTGAGTCTCAAAGCCCAGAGGTTCCATCCCACATGTTAGTCCTCGAGCAGGGGCTGCGAGACCCAAGCCCTGGCCCCAGCCCTGGCCCTGGCCCTGGCCCTGGCCCCAGCTGACTAGGAAGAAGACTCCACTCCCTCTCTGCCCCAGCTTGATTTTGGTAATGAAGAAGGGAGGAGGGAAGGAAGGAGGAATGGAAGGGGTAGGATGGGGGGGGGCAAAGGACTTTTGTCTCCAATGGCTGCCATTGGGGATAATGCGGGTTTGCCATCTGCAGATGCTCAAATCCACAGATAGAGATGGCCCACTGTACTTCCAAGTCTCACATCTTGGTGCCAAGTTTTAATAGAAAAGAGGGAGGCAGGGTTAATTCCTTGTGAAGAAAATGTAAACGTGTTAACCATTGGGGTTGAAGTCTGCTTGGCAGCTTGTCCCTCCTGCACATGAGAGGAGCCTTCTAAAGTTTTTGAAAAGCGCCCACCTCTAGACCATTGCCTAACACATTTGCTGTTCCCCTCTGAGTAATGTTCCCTGCACTCTGGGGACAGGTCTTGCCTGCTGCTGAAAGTGAATGATGTCATCATGTCAGTCACTAAAAATAAACAAGTTGTGAGTTGACTCAAGTCCAGTCAGTGCATCATTTATTGCCAAGTAGAGTCATTGAAGCAACTGACTTGAGTCCAAGCCAATTGACTCTAGTCTACATCACAGCATACCTCCTGTGATATTGACACTGAAGGTAATACACAGCCATAATTGCCAGTAGTCATTGGAGATTCTCGCACACAGGAATCCTCGCACACAGGGGGAGACACAGATTCTAAAAGACAAAAATTGATGTTATTGCATTTACCCAAATCTGGACTGTAGGCAGCCAGTATCCACTTGAGAAGCACATCTGCAACCTGGACTTCTCCCACATTTTTCAAGAATGAGATTTTCCTGTTTTTAAAAAAGCTGCTGCAGAAGTCCAGGTTGCAGACGGGTTGCCCAAGTGGATACTGGCTCCCTACAGCCTGGACACTGGTAAATGCAATAACATATGTTTTCGTCTTTTAGATCCCACATCTCTCCTGCTGGAATTCCTGGATGCAATTATCTCCATGGATAGCCTTGCCCACAATTCTTTTAACCCTAGATATGATAAAACATGCCTGTTGCTTAATGTAGCTAACTTTCAGTAACAGCAGAATCCATCTTAATTAGCAGCATAGGCCAAGAGTTAGCAAGACACAAGTCAAATGCAGTCTGTTTTTGCTTCCTACTCCACACCTGTTCAATTACTGCCATAAGTAGAGGTGAATCTTATTACATTTAAGCATCTGTTTGATTTGAGCCTGGGCAGACTGTAACTGCTATTGCTTGCAGGCACAGTAGCTAGAGCAGCTGGGTGAAAAGGGTATTGGGATAAGAAAAAATAAGAACATAAATGAAGATAATTGCTCAAACATGTTTGGAAGAGATAAAGGAAATGAAGTCCCATGTGCTGTTGATGGTCCACAAACTTTATTATCTTTAAAAGGGGTTCATGGCATTCTCTCAACTAGCCACTAAAAACAAACAATTACCAAGTTTCTCTACTGAAAAGAAACCCTCTGAAAGTCATTTCCATTTAGGAAATAAACATATGGGAAAAGGTAGCATAATTTCAGACAGATTCATTTAAAACAAACTCAGAGCTACTAAAATACCCGCTTGTCTAGAAGACTAAACAAGGCTTCTTCAGATCTTTAGGAAAAACAAATAAGACATTAGTATTCCTAAAGGCATGAGTTTAACTAAAGTAAAACTTATTACCGTGCAAACATCCAAGATGTGTCATTCTCTTTTTCTTTCCTGATGAAAGGAAAGAACATGAAGTGGAAATAGAAATCTCTGGATGGAAAAGAAGTTGTGAATAGCAAGAAAGGGTGAAGGACTACCTTATGTCTGCCTGCTCACCTGCCCAGCAGAGATGGCTGTGATCTCAAAAGAGACTTTGATCAAAAGAAAACAGAACTGTGTCACTGTAAAGCCACCTTTTTGTTGAGGATCTGATTGCTGTTTTCTGCATAATCATATATGCCTGGTGCTATTTGTTCTTTGAGCATTACATATGTTTTTCGGGTAATTAATTTCAAGCAATAAAGAGTGATATTCCTATATTAAATACCTGATATTACACAATTATAGTTGCCATTATTATTATTATTATTATTATTATTATTATTATTATTATTTGGTGGAGGGATAGGAGCAAATCACCTATATATCAAACCCCAAAGATGAGTTAATAGTTTTGGATGGTGATTTCTGGATCTTCCTATGGTCCCAGGAATGCTTTGCCTGGACCACAGGATAACAGCCTTGTTTGTCTTAACATTGGTCTTAAAGGTAAAAACCCACTCAGGGTTACAATACTAAAATAAAACACAACAACACAAAATTTAAAAAGAAATAACAAATTAAGAAAAAAAAGTAACATTAAAACCAGTCAAACAAACAAACGTTACAGTGAGTAACAAATTAAATTCATTCAACTTATTGGCTCAGTTAACACCCTGAAAGGAAAGCCATTTAAAAAGCAATGTTTTGGGGTGCTCTTATCCAGGTCTCTAAGTATGGGATCAACCCCAGCTCTAATTAGTTAAATGTTTGAGAGGTGTATCATAGAAGTCCTCAGTCTTATACCTATCGTTCTTTATTCTCAAGGGCAGCCTTGTAAATAAATGGAGTCTTTCTCATTTGTGCAGCCTTTTGCTAACATTTTGGATATTCCTGAAACAGAAATACAGACATAAGTGCTTTAAAATAACCATATTTCATTAAAAAAGATTTATTGCTTATGTGCAACAGCAAAAATACTAGATTTATCTAAGTGAACTTTCACTGGATAGTATTTTACCATGGATCTAAATCCTGAAGCAAGATTGACAGTGCTCATAATGTCTGCTGACATACAAACACTCTATTAGTAGGTGTTGATTCTGTTAGGAAAGGGTAAATTGGATTCTGCCAGTTCACTCTGTGACTTCACCATAAGGCTCAGAAATAAAGTTGCTGGAAGTGATTCTTTGCAGGGGATAGGAGCAAGAGTGTGAAATGAACTGTCCTAAAAGTAAGAACCTCAGGAATATCCAAGCAGGTAGGAAGGAGAAAAAAAAATACACTGAGCTGCTCTTTTCTGACATTTCTAACAGCAATAAACCTCAAGAAGGCAATGAAGAACTGTGATGCCACATCATGTTTATATGGTGCCTTGGAGAAAGGTACCTGTTCATATCTACTTTCTTTCAAAATGAGCATCAACAACTGCACACAAGTTTATTCAGTTAGAATTTCCATAAATGTTTCAATATTTCACATTAATCATATCAAACAATTTTCATTTCAAAATGCATTAGACTACATTGTGCATTATCCACAAACATCTCAGAGAAATTCTACTTATGTTGTGCTTAAGAAAGCAGAAAACAATCTATCATGTAGCTGCTGGACTCTTTTAAATTAGGATTTCTTTTATTTGAAAGTTCAAACATAAGGATGTAAGAAGACTTGTGCTGGATTAGGCCAAAGGCTTTTTCCATCACTTTGCTCACACAGTGAACAGTGGCTCATGGAAAACTTTCCAGTATGAAATGACTGGAGCTTCTCCCTCTGCCTTGCAAGTTCACTCTGGTGATCATATTGTTAAATTGTTCCAGTTGTTTGCACTGGAGCAAGTTACTTCTTCTGACTGAACACCTAGTTTCAGCAGAAACAAAAGAACACTTTCTGGCCAGAAGGCTTTATTTTCTATCAAATTATAATTCTAAAATAATCAATAGTTATAATATTTATAATAGTTAAATTTTTGTTATAATAGTTATAAAATGACAGAGGAAAAACACACACCAAATCTAGGAAAAGAAATTTACCTATATTGCAATGCAATGAAATGTTTTAAGCCATTGGAATAACGGCTTTATTGCTGTAATTTGAGCATGGATTACACATGCCTATTTACTTCTTTATTTTGTGCTGAAAGTAGCATCATCACTTGTCTAGCACACCCGGGCTCTTTCGCTGGCAAACTATAATTCCCTTCCACTGTCTTCTGTTTCTCTGTCACTGTTCTAGAGATCATAAGGGAATAGTGCTGTACAGACTGAGTATCATCCCTTTTTTGTAAATCCAAAATCTGGAATGCTCCAAAATGTGAACCTTTTTGAACAGCACTTTGCTTTGTGGCTTTGAATTTTGAATATTTTGGATTTTTTAATGCAGTGGATAAGTAGTGTAGTATGCACTTATATTGTTTTTGCAAGGCTGGAGAAAGACATGGCTGAAGACAGACATGAAGATCTGTGAAATGGCAGAAGGTGTGGCTTTGTATCAAGCTTTCCCTGCCTTGAGCCTTGAGGAAAGATGGGAAAGAAATATATTTATTTACATTCACTTGCATCTTTCTCCAGCCATTTTTCTCTCTATCCTTGCAGCTATTATGTCTCTCATATCTCTTTATAGGTTTATAAATACAGATTGAACAGAAGCAATGATTTCCTAGCACACTGCACACATTCCAATACTAACTAACCCCCTCCCGGCCCCCAGCCTCATGGGGGCTCTCTTGGCCAGTTTAGTGGACAGTGGACACTGTTTTCTGCAATGGCTGTTTTATTAATCACCAGGCAATATGATTCATAGAACCATAGACTCATAGAGTTGGAACAGACCACAAGTCTGCCAACCAGTCCAACCCCTGCTGTGCAGGAATGCACAATCAAATTCAGTGGTAGGTAGTATGATGCTCCTGCAACCATTTCTTCTGATTTACTTCTTCCTTCTTTCCTCCAGACTCAGGGAGTTAGTTGCCTCTTTAGTTAGTGGGCATAGTAGAGGTAGCCAATTATTATACTATAGAGCAGTATGGCAGTAATTGTTGACATGTGCTTTGAACAACGCATCTGCGCCATTTAGATTGCCACTTTTTTTTGGTGATTTCTCTTCTCTGTTTTTAAAATGCTTGTCTTGGATCTTTCCACACTGATGTATTTGGGTGAGTGGTGGGATTTTTTTTTATACTTGGTGCCAATACTTCTGTGATATTGCAATATAATCACTGCATTCATTTTCCTGCCGTTTCAGGTGCAGACATACCATTCCCCTGTAAGATTTATCTTTACATTTGAAAAATGTAAATGTGATCATTAGCTTAGCACATAAAATAAACTTGGAAGGGAAGACCACAACTGTCCTGCTGTTTGCCAGGCTGTTTAAAAGGCTGCCAGAGTTCCCTTTCTTCTCTGGCTTGCATGTAATGAGGTAAGACAAGAGATCAGGATGTCTCAAAGGAGTGAATTTCCCCCCTTATTTGCAAAAAGAAACCGTATTTTTAGAATCCAAATCTGACATGCTGGGTATGCCTATAAAAAATTGGACCTCAGTATGTTTTAAATAAAGTGACCAATCTAAAATCTACAGGGAGGCTATGCTGTAAAGTTTTGATTTATCTCACTCATAGTAAGCAAGAAGTCTCTTGCTGCTTTCAGCATATTGCTGAAAATGCATAAATTTCTTTTTTCTAACTACTCATGCAATTACACTGCAGCCATGACTGTGTATGCAGCCTTTGAAATTTTAGTAAGAATTCAATGTGAATTATCACACAAATAATTTCCTTAGAAACAAAATTATGGTGTGGTTTGACCTCAAAAAGAGAAGTAAAATACAACAGCATCAGAAATTATTATTACAAACAAAAAGCAATTAGAACTTTCTAAACATAGTAGTCAAAACAGGACAACTCCTGGTTGCTTTCATGAGCCTGAACAAGATCTATGCAAGAACTGTGCAGTCATGGCCAGAAATTTTACAGCCCCAAGAGATACTTAACTTCACGTAATTCTGTAAATACATTAAAAACAACAACAACAACTCACCAGAACCAAACTAGATGGAAGCAACTCTTATGTGAGGGATAGCATTTCTTCCATTAATGTCAAGTCATACCGGATATAAAGTCAATATTACACAAGCATCCTTCATAGTATTAACAACAATGACAGAATATATATCCTTTCTTTTTCCCTATTTCAGACTCAAAGAGGCTTACAACAGTCAAAACACGCAAAGTTAAAAATTAACAGCATACAAATGTTAAAAAGCAATTAAACCTCCATAAAACTGAAGCCAGTTAAAACAAATTAAAACAACAACAAACACCCAGGTCTGTATACAAGGCCCTAAAACATTCTCAAAGGTCTTCTGGAATAATAAAGTTTTTATCTGCATCCATAAAGTAAGGGAGTGGGGGTGCCAGTCTAATCTCTCTGGGAAAGGCCTGGTACCAGACACAGAGAAGGAACCTGTGCTTCTACCAAATGGTGGGTGGAAAGAGAAAGTTCATCTGGGGGAATATGGTCCTATATAAAATCTAGAACAGAGCAATATAGTGCTTTATAGGGAGCTTATTGCACAACTTTCATAATGCAACTTACCGCTCCCGAATTGAAGCCTAATTCGGGCTGTATCCTGGTCCTATCACATGGCTTTTGTCTCTTTTTTCTAAGTCAGAAGCTTTCTGTTTTTGAAAAGTGTCCGCTGAAGCATGTTAAGGATGCGGGCTGCAGCTGGGCTGTATTTAGATGGTGGATTGGGAGACAAAAGCCATGCGATAGGACCAGGATGCAGCCTGAATTAATCTTCAATTCGGGAGTGGTAAGTCACATTATAAACCTGTGTGATAAGCCCCTAGGTCATAATCAGACTTTGTTTTCTGCATGGAAACAACCTCTAGCCTTTGGAGCTGTTGCAACAAGGAGGTTGTGTACTCCCTGTAGCCAGCTGCAATTAATAATCTGTCTGAAACTCTTTGGATTATCTGAAGTTTCTGAACAATCTTCAAAGGTTATCCTATGCAAATCATGCTACATGTAACTAAGGCATGTGACACTGTGGCCCAGTCTGATGTCTAAAGGAATGGATGCAACTGGCAACCAAGGCTTAACTGTGCAAATGCACTCTTGGTCGCTACTGAGACCTCAGATTCTAGATTCAGGGTTGAATCCAGCAGTACACCCATTGCAGACTTGTGTCTTCAGGGGATTTATAACCCACACAAGGTGAATCCCCATTCCCTGATCTGCCTTTCAATTGACCACAAGCACCTCCATCTTCTATGGATTAAAAAGTTTACCGCATTCTCAGAACGTTCTCAGAACAGTACAAAATGGGAGCAGCCACTGTAAAACAATACCTCCATATGCCACCCAGCAAGGATATGATGGTCACTCAACATATCATAAGGCACTAAGAGCCCCAGCAGAACCAAAAAGGACAAACTTCTTGTATCCAGTTTCTGATTTAGGTCACCCACAAAGGTGATCAAAATTATGATCTGTGTCATCCATACACTCCTGGAACTGAGAGGCCACTATATGCTCCAATAAATAGCTAAAACACGAAATGTTGGAGACTATAATTATCAAATATGTTGGGATCCAGTGAGAGCTTTTATAATAATGATTTTATTTATTATTCCTTCTTTATGCATTCTGGTGCTTGGCCTTGTTTTAGCAAGGCATTAAACACTCAGCCACTCCTCTCTGGCTTTTTGAAAACACACATGTGGTGGGTGATTTAACACACATGTGGTGGGTGTCACCTTTCCAAGAATACCTTCCCACACCTTTAGATTGCACAAATGAAAACATCCATTGTCATGAAGAAGTAGGAGCCAAAGTTATGTGCAGTGGATCTATATCAATTATAGCCTTCCTACTTGTGTTACACTAATGACAAAAGCTGTTTTGAGAAGGGATAGACTTTTTTATTGGATTTATTTAATTAGATCTTGAACAGGTATATGTTTTTCATGCTGTGCAGTATGCACATGAACAAGTTAGACTACAGTCCTCCCCCCCCCACTTCCATAGAAGTTTAATTCTATGATTCAATAATTGAATATATATACTTGATCAAGGGCACAATCCAATGGGACTACTACTACAAAGTGTTTTTACACTGATTCCATTGTTTTTAATATGCTTTGTACAAAACATATTGAACTCTTTTTTGTCGGGGGGGGGGGAATTAATGAAGTCACAGGAAAAGAAACAATTTCATTTTATTTTTGAGGCTGCTTTAAGCAGTCAGAATATAATCTCCACTACCGTGTTTCTCCCAAAATAAGACAGTGTCTTATAATATTTTTTGCTCCCAAAGATGCACTAGGTCTTATTTCCCACAAATTTATTTCCATTTATTGTTGAACAAAAACATTGAACATTTATTATATATTGCATATATTTATATACAAAAATTTGCTAGGTCTTACTTTCGGGGGAGGCCTTATATTTAGCAATTCAGCAAAACCTCTACTAGGTCTTATTTTCTGAGGATGTCTTATTTTCAGCAAAACGGTATAAGATTTTTTTAAGAAAAAGAAAGTCATTGAAACTTTCCACATAAATAGTTATAATATAGACTTCAATAATTGCAAAATGATCTAGTCATTCCAAGATCATATTTTCAATATGACATGATGCATGATATTTCTGAAGCTACATCTGAAAAAGACATTGCCCGAGGAAGTAAAACTGAGTCACTTTTCACACAGGTATGCTATTTCATGAGTGTCAGGCAAAAACTTTTCAGGATTAATGCTTTATAATTCTCATATGGCTGATGCTTAGAACTTCAAAGTGTAGCAGACCATTTCAAATTTTCTGTGGCCCATGAGGAAAACCTTTTTTTAAAAAACTGAAAGTGGCTGTCATTTTGGAACCTTGCAAATACTATACAATGATTACAGATTTTATGAGAATTAAATTTATGCAAAAGGCATACCGAGCTGCAATGGCAAAGAAGTCTGTTCCATAATTCAATACCTAGATCCATGGAATGGAAAGGAATCCATGGAACGTTCAGTTACATGACCTTCCATCTTTAATATCTTTCATTTATAACCTCCTGCCATTTTAAAATAATTTATAGATTTGCTAAAAATATCTGTCAGAACAATAAAAATATTCCAGATTGTTTGTCTTTCCAAATCATTTGTTATAATGAACTAAAGTGACATAAAATCAATATATATTTCCAGGGCATGGATCTCACAATACTTTTAATTTGAAACATAACAGTGGTGAGCCATGAATACAGAATTTAGTTCCACAAAAATAATCTGTTTGCTATTTCCCCCCAAAACTGAGCTTTCCTTAGTTATCTAATACTTCAAGAGAAGTGTATTAGCACCCTCTCTGAATTTGTCTGAAGCAGGCTCCCTTTGGCAACTAAAACAGCTCTTTGAACCATATAACAGATGTAATGACAATTGGTTCCATTAAATGCAGCTGGCAAATTACAAACTGAGAAATTAATGCACCATACCGTGACTCTGGAGGCTAGAATGAATCAAGGTGTGGTTGCCAGATGCTAACGTTTCTCTTCTCTTCAGTAGAAAAGGCTTGTATATTATAAATATATCTCAAACCAGAAAAACAATGCTTAATTGGGCATTAACATTTCAATTCATATGACCAGATAAATTTGTCTCTGCAATGTGGGTAGTAGAAGACACCAATTGAGGAAAAATTATCCGTTGCCTTGATCTCAAAAGCAGGCGGCAGTGTGTATCTCTAGGATCATGGGGAATAGTGTGTGCAATTTGGTGTTGCATATGTGGTTCCCCCACTATATCAAGCAACTGGAGCTATGTGTAAAGAGCGGTCTGTGACAACAACAGCACTTTTAATGACTGAATCTTCAAGAGGCAAACAGGAGGCTAATCTCCACTCCTTTCTTGTAAAACAGTTCATTGGCATGATTTCAGGTTTTCTAAAAAAGTTCCCAGATGCTTCCTTGTATCATCAGTACACACAGGTACTAATTACTTAATTCTTATCTACTGCACATAATATACTCGTATAATATAAATTAGCACATTAATGAAAACAATGCAAACTTTGGAAATAATAAATGGTAAGACCAAAAACTTTGAGCTGCCCAGGACAAAAAGCAAAAGAGTTCTTCCTTCTAATTCCAGAAGCCAAATGAAATTAGCTGCTGAATCTTACCCAGTAACCTATCTACTATCTGTCTGAGGAAACTGAGGATAGGTGATGTGGCATATAAAGATATTTCCTACAATCAAGCTCAGATGAAAGGGGCTGGGAACATACAGTAGTTCTCCAAGTGCCTCCCCATGTATGTGCCATGTGTAATTTTATATATTTTTGTCTTTTTTCATTAGAAAGTTACTGGAGAGTTACTCTACTCATTACAAGCCTTACAGTTCTGATCCATTTAATTTATTCATATACATTTTAGCTGTTAAAAAATACATTGTTAGGTGGATAGATTCTGGAAAGCTTGTCTTCTGGAAGGCTCAGCTTATTAAATTAGCTGTGTGGTGACCCTAAGTGTTTCAAAATGAAGTTTTTATTAAAGCAATGAATGGAAGCTAATAAAGACTAAGTTATATTGCCTTGAATGTAATGGCCCACAATTCAGCCTCAAAAGAGTTCATAAGAGAGGGTGTGATTTAAATGACTTTTCCTTTGTAAATGTTCCCAGGAGCTCATTAAATTGTACAGTAAACAATAGGAATTTTCTTAATAAAAGGGGGCTGAATCTCTAAGCATATCTGGGTGCAGAAATGGATGTACAGACTGGAGACCAGTGATTTCAAGATATCCAGTAATCACTTCTTCATTAGAATAAGCCCTTCCCATTATACGGAGGTCTTTCCAGACAATGTAATAATAGTTTATTTATAATAATAGTTTATTTATAACCCGCTTCTCTAAATATGTCGTTTTTATGCAGTTTCAGAACTGCACATGATGACAAATTCATTCACAGGATTCCTTCCACACAAGCAGAAGACTTCCTCACAGTGTTTTTGGGCTTGCATTACCTTCATATGTATCTTTGTATGTGTGTGTTAAAAACAATTCACAAGGCATGTATGAGGAATCTACTGTACCTGACTTTTTGTGTTAATTTTTGCACTAATTAGATCTGAACCACTCGCATTTCATATTTTTAACTGTGTTATGTATCTATTTGTTGATGTATTTTAATCTGTTGTTCATAGATCCAGGGAAAGATGAATAAGAAATAATAGTAACAAGAACAAAACATCATCATCATCATCATCATCATCATCATCATCATCATCTCTAGGTTATGCACATTACTAAGTAAATTCCAGGATCTTCTGTGGACACCAAAATCCATGGATGCTTAAATCCCATTATATACAATGGCATAGTAAAATGGTGTCCCTTATATAAAATTGTAAAATTTAAGAAATTATCATGTTACCTTTGCTCCTGAATGGATGTGGGATGTAACTTTAAGGAGGTGGATCTTATCACATTCATCTGTCACTGGGCGACAGGGAGGTTTTTGCAACCTGGGCTTCTGCTGCAGCTTTTCAAGAACAGGAAAATTCCCTTCATGAAAAGATGCGAGAGAAGCCCAGAGAATCCCGGGTTGCCTGCTGCCTTGCGATGGGTAAATGTGATAAGCTCCGCCTTCTTAAAGTTACATTCTGTGTTACATGCAAAAATTTACTTTGAATACAAAATGTCTTATCACTTATCAGTTTGTTGTCTTTCATCTCATTTTTTCATCTTATCCAGTGCTGCAGCCCACCTCTTCATGCCACTCCCCAACTCTGAACAGCTCTCCAACACATACTGAGGGAAACAAGTAAAAACACTGCATTTCCCCCCTAACATGGCAATCCCTCTTGGAGCAAGTCTAGTCTCTGTTTCTTGCATGCCGGCAGGCAATCTAGCTATTTAAATGAGATATCTCACTAAGTAAAAGGTTAACACTAACTTGGAAATCAACCAATCTCTAAAGTGAATGGTAACTCTTATAGACAGAGAAGGCAAGGAAATTCCTATACTGCTGCTTAGGAGACAGAGTTCAAGAATGGAGATTAGACCTCCAATCCCTCAAACTACTTAATATGCTTCTGGAAGATCATGACAAGATGTCTGGAAATTCTTTTCTTTTCTTTTCTTTCTTTCTTTCTTTCTTTTTTTTTTGTGTGTAAATTCTCTGACACTGCATCCCAGAAGCTTTAGTATATACATGCTGTGACTTTGATGTACGTAGAAGAACTTTGATGGCAAAGGTATTGTGCACAAGGAACATTCCTTGAAAAAAAGTTTAGGGTAGTTTTACATGAGATTATGTTCATTTATGCTCCCAACATTTTTTTTTTTTTTTTGGTTTGACTAACCATAGTATGTGGTGGTTTATTTACATATTGCAATACACCAAGCCAAATTCTTTTGAGATAATTTTTAGTGGCATAGTAAACAAAAAACAAAACAAAACAAAAAAACCAAAAAACAGAATGAGCTGATTATATATATATATATATATATGGCAATTTAGGATTGGAAATCATATGGTTTCAAAGACCTTAGGAGACTCTATATCCCAGGTCTCATCCACTCTAGCAAAAAAATAAAATAAAATAAAATAAAATAAAAATAAAAAATAAAAAATAAAAATCATATCCACCTCAAATCCAGTGCTATTGGAACACATGGCATACAGCTGTTCTTAAAATGAATCCACATCCTCTAAGCATTAAGGCAATTTTAAAAAAGGTCTCCACTTACTCCGGACTTCCCAGGAAAAAAAAACAGGTTTTGGGATGTGTGCCCTTTGCTCTGAATCAAGATATGGTGGAACTGGGGGTGGGTTGTGTGCTTGGAGAATAGGACATGGGAGAAGAGTCCAATCTTAACTCTTAAATCTTAAAAAAGATTTAGCGGGAAAAGGGAAGTGAAGAAATATTTTATTTTTTCTTTCTTCTCTTTTGGGTTGCCTTTTAAGGGAAACATTTCAAGCTTACTCACATTTAAATCTTACTTACTGGGGCATGAAGTGAAGAAGAAGATTGGAATGAGGGAGCTATCCATTCAGTGTGGGAGTGCTAGGTGTGGAAAACCAGAAAGGCTATTCATTGATAGGGTTAATGTATGCTGGGAAGGGGAAAAAGCGCAATTGATTCAGGCATGTGACCAACAATACTCTGATACAGTGAGCATGCAGGAAGGTAGAGAATGCCATTTTGCTTCAAACTGATTTCTGGCAAGAAAATAGCATGGCCCAATAACCATTTCAGTTTGGATTATAGAGGCTGTGTGTGGTACTAACAGGAGTAAATCTGATGTAGGATACTTCGCACTGAAACTTGGAATTTAGCCCACATGTGGACTGGCCGCAGAAGCCCTAGCCAAACTAGGCAATTGTGCATCATGCTGGAAGCTGTAGTTCAACAATATCTGGAGGGCCACATGATTCCATCGTTTGACAAACCATAGTGCATGAGCCCATTGAGCCCCTTCATCTTCCAGTGAGGAAGAAAAGAAAAGATTGCATGTTTCCACTTCTGTTTTAAACCAATCCATGCTGGAAACGCAAGTTACTTTATTATTTATTCAAACAAAATCAGAGGAGAACAGAAAACCTTACTTTGACCATGGCCTTGTTCAGACAAACCAAGGATTAACAGAAGTCTGTTCCATTTTGAACTAACGACAAAATTCAAAATGGAAACTTCCATTCACCTTCTTGCAACTGGGCAGAATAAGCAGAGGCAGAAATTGCAGGAGCCCCAAACTTGGATAATCCCAAGATATTTTGTTGCTTGAAGCAATAAATCAAAATGGTCCTTCCCACCAACCCATCATATGGACTGCAGCTGAATATTATTTCAAAAACTGGTGATCTGACACTATCTTCTACTTATTGGGGAATGGCAGCCTTTCTTATGAGTGTAGGGCAGGTAATCTTCAAAGACTCAATATAAATGAAAGGAAGCGTCTTCCATTGTCCCACCTTCTAGCTCCCAAATATAGCAAAGTTAATAGAAAAGGGTTAATGCATTTCGCTAATCATTAATATGCTAAATCTTTATTCATCTGCACTTCAGGTGGAAAGAGAATAACCTAACTATGACATTTATGTTAAATTGCCATTTAACCCAAAGTTGAAAGCCTGCATAAAACCATTACAGAATGAACCTGAAAATGCCTTCTCTAATTTTTGTCCCAACTTCCACCATCCCTGTCTTGAGCTCAAGAGAGAAGGAAGCAGCTGCATGGCATTTTTGAAGTCATTTTCTCATTTCTGACACCAAAAAACACTTTTCTTGCTTTTCCCTTCTCCCTTCCTTATAATCTCATTGTTACCCTTCCCCTTTCTTTCACTTATTGATTCACACATAGATCTTAGCAAAAGTCTCAGGGTTAGGAGATTCAAATTTCAGATTCCTGGGACAAATTGTTTTCCTTTATGAAGTCTCTGGTGTAGAGAATAGGAAGTTCACCTGAAGTAAAAAAAAGACCACTCCCTTCCAAGATATCTTGCTGTTGGCTGTCTTAAAATCTTTTAATCTTGGAGTTAACTAATATAGCATACCCAAATCATGAAGAAAAATAAGATTTTCATAACTATTTCACTTTGCAGTGATTCCAATCTCATAATCTGAATCGTTATTTTCCCACTATAATAAACTAACAAAAAGTAAGAAACCATTTTCAAAAATTCAAAAGAATAAGGCTTTGATTAAATAATAATAATAATAATAATAATAACCTATTACCCATCTCTCCTCAAGGCTCGAGTTGGGTTACAACATAGTTAAAACACAATAATTACATAAAATACACAAATTAAGCTGCATCTCTACACAATATATCTATATTACAATACATAGGACAATAATTAAATATAAAATTCAAGTTTAAAATTCATGATTGTCTGGATAGGCCTGCCAGAAGACATAGGTCTTCAAATGTGTTTTATGTTCCAACCGCTGGTTTTGCTCTCAGACCTCTTCTGGCAGGTCATTCCGCATCTTGAGGTGGCTGATGAGAAGGTCCTCTGGGTAACAGCTGTCAGTTGGGTTCTTGCAGGCTGAAGCAAGTGCCCGCCAGAGGACCTCAGTGTTTGTGGTGGATTGTGCGGAAGAAGGCAATCCTGTAGCTAACCTAGACCCAAACCATGTGAGGCTTTAATGGTCAAAACCAACACTTTGTACTTTGCCTGGAAACTGATTGGCAGCCAATGGAGTGACTTGTGTACTGGTTGAGGTATCTCAATTCCTGGATTAGTACCCTTGATGGCAACCACCTCTGTTTTGTCTGGATTCAGTTTCAATTTCTCACCCAGCCCATTACCCTCCAAGCATTCATTCAGAGGAGACATGCTATCTTTAGCTGAGGCTATTTTGGAAAGTTGGCAAATGTGATATTTGTTAGCTCTTTACCATAGCTTCTCATTTAATTAATTAATAACTTAACAAACAACTTAATTCTGGAATTAAGTCACTGCTTAAACTGTAACTTCTGTCAAAAATCTATGTTAAAAATTGAGTCTGCCATTTAGAATTAAACATTTCCAACTTAATTTCCAACTTAGGGGTGAAAGAGAGCACCCCAAAGAGGTGCCTTAAAGCCACCCCTGACAAAGCCAGATTGGGTCCATGTCAACCATACGCTGCACACCCCTGAAAGCCACTCCTATTTGGGGCAGATGAAAGCCACCCCATCACTGCTTCAGCTGGCTTCCCTGAAGCCGCCAAGTATGTAATCATCTGTGTGACATCCAGGCGATTTCGAGGTGTGGTGTGTGTAAATGCTACACCCCTAAGTCACGTTGAAGATGGCTGAAGCTGCTGGTCTGTTGCAGCTCTTAATTGGTTTAATTAGTTAATTCCTAGCACTGCCAATATCTGCTCCCTGTGTAAGCTGATATATTCTGCCCAATGGCAGGACCAGACTTGTATAGCACTAAATGTGTTATAGCATTTAATTTAAGCCCTCCCTGTGTATGTTTAGAACGATATTCCAACAGCCTGCTGTGAGAACAAGCCTTCACTCAGCTATGGATGCAGGAATATTACTACTGCTTCCTCCAGATACTTACAGACATTTTTTTCTTTCATTCTAGGCTATCCCAGTAGCTAACATTAAGTAATTCTCATCCTGAGATTTTTAATGTTTAAAGACAAATATAGAGTACCCGTGACAGAATACAAACCCTTTTTTTACTGGCAGGATGAGCCTATGAGGCAACAAGCCTGGGAATGTCTGCTTATACTGAATTTTTCTTGTTCAGGTCATAAATTGTTCTCTCATAAATTATTGTGTAATTAAATATGCAAACACCAACAGAACAAATAATCATAACTAGTTTCTCAAAATTATTGTTCCATTCTTACATAGTTACTGTCAATGCTTTCCAAAGCATGTTCTAAAGAGGTCATAAAGAAAAGAGGGAAAACTTGAAGGAACACTTTCTTCCCTGTGATATTGTTTCATTGTTTTCGTTTTTGGTTAAACCCTTAACAAAAGGGTTCATTTGACCATATAAACTGCTGAAGAACAAGAAAAATCAAACTTACCAGTGCCGCCAAAAATCTTCAGTAACAAAGCAGGTTCCAGGTATTATACAAGGCAATTAATATTGTCTTCATTCAAACATAGACATGGATGGTCACTAGAGAGATAAGTAAAAGTTGAATTGAGTATTTTCTCTATGAATATTTGCCAAGTAATAAATGCAAATGTAAAAACTAATTTTTATTGCTGGAAACAATTGAAACCACAATTTTTCTATCAGACATTATGGGAAATAGGCAATTTCTTCTGCAATGGAATTATATATATTAAAAATATGTTTTTTAAAAAACTTCTTCATTCAACTTTAAAGCTTCCAGTTAGACAATGCATTTTTTAAACAGAGAAACATTGTAATGAAAGTCAATTAAATATAGTCCAATAATAGCAGTGAAATGGATTCAAAGAGTTGTAGCATGCCCAAGGCTTTATCAATGCCAGTAGAAACACCATTTTGGGGGGAAGGTGAACTTTTATATGCTTTCAGAAACTGTTGTAAAACATAGTTTTTTGTGGAGCTTTCAGGCTATGTGGCCATGTTCTAGAAGAGTTCCTTTCTGATGTTTCGTCAGCATCTGTGGCTGGCATCTTCAGAGAAGATGCCAGCCACAGATGCTGGCAAAATATCAGAAAGAACTCTTCTAGAACATGGCCACATAGCCCGAAGGCTCCACAAAAAACTAGGGATGCCAGCCATGAAAGCCTTCGACTCCATGTTGTAAAACACTGCGTTTCAAAATAGATTTGCTATGCAGTATAGGGAAGAACCTATCTTTTAAAAGTTCACCAATACCTTGAATGCATGGAACTAGATGTGTAGTTGTTTGAATCTAGGTCTCTATGTGTTCTCAATAAGTGTCTCCTTTAAGAAATATTTCTTTGTAGGCTTTTCCTTCTCAACATTAAGGTGAGAATTGTATGGCGTATGGGCTGAACAAATCACCAGGGCCATTTTGACCTCCTTGGGCACCTCTCAGACCCTCACAGATATCCCCAGGAAAAAACAAATTGGGGGTGAAAGAGTGAGCTGATACTCCTAGACAGGAGATTCTTATTTAGAACAAGACACACTGGCTTCGTCTGCACTGCAGAAATACTGCAGTCTGACACTGCTTTAATTGTCATGGTTCTATCATATCCTGGGATTTCTAGTTTGTTGCAGCACCAGGGCTCTCTGACATAGAAGGCTAAACATATCACAAAATTACAAATCGTATAATTTCATAGCATTGAGCCAGAGCAGTTAAAGTGGTGTCAAATTGCATTAATTCTGCCGCGCAGATGCAGCCACTGGGTCTCTGTAGTGTTTTGCAAATCCTTGAAATAAGAAAACCTGCTCCCCTGCAAGAAGAAAGAGTTTTAGAAAACCAAAAATTTTAGAAAACCAAAAATTGAACTTTAAGCATTTATCTTTTTGCAGGGGGAAGGAGCTGGCCTCTGTTCCTTGAGTTTGTCCAGTTCTCACATACACTAAAATTCAAGCAGTCTTCATTTAATAAACTTCAGTTCTCTAGAGATGTAAAGATGATTTGTTATTATTCATTAATTGGCCAAAAATGGATTTCCTCAATACTTCCATAATAATCCCTAAAACCTTTGTGTAGAAAACCTTTGTGCAGCAATCAGCTTTCCAATTATCTGGAAACTGTTTTTCCTACACCTCTCCATAATTCTCCAAACCAAAAAAAGCAGATCATTTCCCCAAACACTCTCCAAGTTCCCCAAGCAACTCAAGACATAACAGAAGTCCTGTTTGTCAGCAGGAAAGCCAACCAGGGGTTGAGATTACAGTTTAATCCTGGTATGTATGCACTGTTTCTCAAAGATCTGGTACACAACTTGGAGTGCTCTTGGACACTTAGCTGCCTCTGGAATGCAACCTTCAATTAATGCAACATCTATGCACTTTTCTAGGGAGGGCAGATCTGACCATAGTAGTTCATGCCTTAATTATTCCCTGATTCACTGTAATGTATTCTGTGCAGGGTTGCCTTTGGAGAAATGTTCTGAAACTCCAGCTACTGTAAAGTATCATGGGCTAATTGTTGTTGGATTTATTTTTCAGAGACTATTTATCACTGGTCTTGCTCAAACTCCACCGGCTTCTCATTTGTTTCTGAGCTCAATTCAAGGTACTGGCTTTGGCCTATGA
The DNA here is from genome assembly GCA_034509955.1 of Urosaurus nigricauda. Lineage (NCBI taxonomy): Eukaryota > Metazoa > Chordata > Lepidosauria > Squamata > Phrynosomatidae > Urosaurus > Urosaurus nigricauda. The sequence goes on from JAOEGL010000005.1 coordinate 141,410,718, forward strand.
AGTCTTAAATAGTTTGGAACATGACTATATGAGGGGAAAAAAACCTCATCCCATATCAGCCTGCCTAAAATCTGAGACCCTATTACGTGTCCCCCTCCCCATCTTATGAGGTTAGGTTGGTATGTACATGTCACTTTTTCTGTAGCAACATTCTGAATGTGGGACTCTTCATCCCCTTTGTTCTTCCAGAGAGTAGCTAAAATATGATTATTTCACATAGCCATCAGTCCTTAAATTAGTGGTAAACAGTCTGGCTCTTTTAACTGTTTGTAGTTTTTTAAAACTATTTTTAAGTAGTTGCTTTAGTTTATTTATTTTTAAAATCATTTGTGTTTGTACATCACATTGTACATCACTTCAAGACTCTGGCGGCTGAGAAAAGATCAAAAGATACTTTAAATAAATAAGAATTTTTTTCTATTTGAAGCATTGTCCAAACCAAAGATTTTTATCCAAAGATAAAGAATTGTAAGGTTAGAAAGGAGAGTCTTGAAATCAGCCTGCTGCAACTAAAATGTAGATGTCGGGTCAAATATTCACAGTCTTTCCACTATGGTGAGATGAACTGCATTTCTGTTTAGAGAAAGGACCTGGCAAAACCACCCACATCCTTGTGTAAGAAAACCTTACAAAATTGATGGGATCACTGTAAGTCGACAGGCAGTCTGAAGGCATGTATGTACACATAGTACTGTTTTCTAAATTATGATTAAGCCTGTCACATTAATATCCCAAGATTGTACATAATACCCTAGTCATACTCATATGACTAGTTGGCAGACTTAATTACAGGTCATGCATTTTGTTTTTTAAAAGAAAAACTGAACAAGCATTAAAAGAATCTCCACTGAAAATTTCTTACAATTTTCCTGGTTTGATAGAAAGATATAGCATGTTCTAAAACTGAATGAATGGAGGCATAGGGCACAATCCACAGCTAGTTCTTCTACAGAAAGCTACACTGAAATGAATAAACAGCTTTCATTTAATTGAATTGTGCTTTAGTAAGATAAATTACTGAAAACTTTTAATTCTGCTCCTAGTGTTATTCTGGGTGTGCTTTTTTAGCACTAGAAAAACTAGAAAAAGGGAAGTATCTGACACTGCCCTGTCTGAGATTAGGGATTAAAATATTCAACTATTTTGTCCTCACAAGTAAGAAGGAATAATTTCCAGTTATCTCCCTGCTGCAGACAAAACAAATACTTCTTCATGTTTCTTGCTCGGTATTCACCCATCCTGAAATATTTTGAAAAATTATCATTCCTCTCTCTGAAATGAATCATGGCTTTTTTTCTTCTTTTTTTTTTGGTCAGGGAACCCCAAACCCAAGGTTTCTAATCAGACATGGGTGGGCTTTTGAGGATGCAAGGATGATGCTGTCTGCATAAAAGAACAATTTTTCACAAAAAGAGCTATGTGACTACCTGGTAACACTGTTTTTGTGTAAAAGGAGTTTGATGTTGTTGTTTTTTTCAACATACAAAAGTCCCCATGATGACCTTGTATTTCCAGAAATCGTTTAGGAAGTGTGAATACTGGGCAAGATCTGCAAAACGCTTGCCACTTTATTATTTTTCCTGACAGGTGCCATATCTGCATTGACAAAAAACCTGGCTTATTGCTGGGGCTACCAGATCCATGGGGAGATCAATGTAGCCATGAGATGGTGTTCTAAGTATTCACTTCTAGCTCTTGCAATAATCTTTAGCACTCAGTCCAATTTTAAACCATAATTTAAGAAGCTAATTTGTTTCAACAAACCACAGTCACTATTAACTGCAGTTTAAAGCTTGCACATAACAGTAAATGTTGATTGATCTAAGCTTTCAATCTCCTCAGGGCAACCCTGGTAGAGGAGCGCCTAGGGCCACTCTGTAGCTTGTCTTAGTAGGACTACACAAGCATAACAGTTAAACAAGCTGGGGCAATGCACTTAGGGCAAAAAGCTGTCCAATAGAGGGCAATCCTAACATTAGATAGATCAATCATCTTCACAGTGCTTCTTCTGAACTCCTGGAGAGCTTTGTGTTCTAAATCTTCTTAGGAACTCAAGCGGTGACTTTTTGAACATAATGCTAGCCCAGCACTTCCAGTAGCTAACCTGCTTCTAGCAATAACCTATAACCAGTACTTTGTAGCAAGATGAAAAAGCCCATAATATGTAATATGTCTGGATTTTGCAGAGCTATACCACACAACAAGGAAGGAATTCCTTCTCAACTTCAGTTAGCAATTACTTTATGTCCTGAAGCAAGAAGTCAGATATCCCTTATACCTAGAGCAAGAGTACAACAGTCCTAAAATACCATGCATGCATAAAGTTTCTGAAAGATTCCCTCAAAAGATCCACATATTAACAATGTCTGATGCACTAAACAAAAATATATTATATTTGAATTTTACCAATTGCTTCTCATTCATGTAATGAGGGTCACAACAGGTAAAAGTCTTCACTTAGATTTCCCTAATCCATTCATTATTTCTCTTCCCTGGAGAGAGTCCTTAGAACAACAGCAGGGGAAATTATTTGGATGCATTATAAATGTTTAATTAGATTCGTCATCACAATGACTGGTTAGTGTAGTTGTGCTTAGAATTAATGAATAAGAATATTTAAAACTTTCTGTTTAAAAGCCAGGAATAAAACAGAACACTGTTTTAAAAGCTGATCTTCTCAGTGTTACCCATTGATAGGCAGAAAAAGTTTTACTTTCATCAAAACAAACCACAGTTCAGAAAAGCAAAGCCCAAGCACAATGACAGGGAGCATCTGCAGACTACTGCCAGTGTCATTTCCCTGTTCCCATAAGACAGAAAATGTTTACTTGGTTGGTGTAATAGACAGAATCACTAACTATGTGCATGTGCACAAAGGGAGAGATGGAAAGTCAGTCACACAGAACATCACAATCCACTGAGACTGAAAGGTCACATCCAGTAGTGTGGCAAAAATACTCCCCTCCAAACCGCAGATTCCGATAAGGATTTTCTGAAGTAAGCATATGCCCTCATGAATGCTGCTCAGTGACAATGACCAGGGCACTAATTTAATGCAAAGAAAGAGAACATTTTCAATCAATTTTCCAGTTTTCCTTCAGATACAGATGCATTTTATTGCACTCTTATCCTAATACTGTACTATACATTATTGGATTAGGACATATACCATTAAAATGAAGGCTAATATACCGTATGTGTGGGGAATCTCTGACATTTCAGTCTTTCCTAATTATACATTTATGGTGGTTCCCATACTTTGCCATATTAATTGGGCTATATAATTGCCAAATAAGGAAACTCATGCCCCCCAAAATATGACATAATTATTTAATACTGACAATAACACTACTGCTTCAGGGTTGATGAGCCCTATTAATGGAGCAAATTGCTGTAAAACAACATTAGAGAATAACAGATCAGACATTCTCTGTAGTGCAATAGCCTAAGTAGGTTCACAAGCTTCATTATGTAGACTTTTTCATCCATTTTGTGGTGTCATGTAATTACACTTGTTACACAAGTGCACATGTTAGAGGGACACAGAAACAATAGCTAGGCACAATCTAAAAGGGATTAATAAAGAACACACCCTTTATTGTTTACCCTTACAGAGGACATAGTGCAAGGACCCGCTAATAGAGCAGCTTAACTGGTGTCTAATTCCACCATGCCAGCCCTAACAAAGAAATCCTCCAGCCATCACAGTGTAAACCAAAACTATGTGACCTGAACTAGGTTAGGGCAATGATGCAATACACCATGATCCCTTGAGGGAATTCTTCAGTAGTGAGCGGGGAAGTCATTTTCACTTTATTCCTACTATGGTTTTGTATCCCCCCCCCAATGAATTTAAAGATGTGACAGTACAATAGTACCATATACAGCTTTGCAGCTTTGATTTTTGCAGATTTTATTATTTGCAGTTTTGATTAATATGTTCTCTTGGGAATCTCTAAGTCCTCCAGTGCAACTCTGCTACAAAGTTGACCATAGAGTTGTGCTGGAAAACCTAGGTATTTGCTTGTCCTCTAGCATGAGTCTATGATCAACTTCTGACAGGTGCTAACCATACAGTTGCCCTGGAGGAACTGGAGATTCCTAGAGAGGTGTTCTCTTAGGTAAAAAGAATAGTGTTTTTTATTTGTTTGTTTTTGTGAAGGGCCACAAGGAAAGCAAAAAATCCCTTCCTACTGATTCTGGTTATGGATGTATACAAAGTTCTTGCCAATCCTATCAATATGTGGCTAACTTCTGCTCAGAGCAAGATAAAACAAAAACAATTCAATCAACATAGGGAACAAAAGAAGAGGCATGTAGAGTAGGGTCCAAAACACACTGCAGAACTAATCCAGTTTGAAATTCCTTTAACCACCGTGTCTGAATGCTACCCTGTTTCCCCGAAAATAAGACATCCTCAGAAAATAAGACCTGGTAGAGGTTTTTCTGAATTGTTAACTATAAGGCCTCACCCCAAAGTAAGACCTAGCAAAGTTTTTGTATATAAATATATATACAATATATAATAAATGTTAAAAAAATGTTCAACAATAAATGTGAATTCTTCACAGAAAAATAAGACATCCCTGAATATAAGACCTTGCACATCTTTGGGAGCAAAAAACAATATAAGACACTGTCTTATTTTTGGGGAAACATGGTAGGAAATTCTGGGAACTGTAGTTTTGTGGAACATTTAGTCTTCTCTGTCAGAGAGTTCTGGTGCCATAATAAATTGCAGTTCCCAGGATTCCATAGCACTGAGCCAGGGCAGTTAAAGCAATCTCAAACTGGATTCTTTCTGCATTATGTTTTAGACCTAGGTCCTTTATTTATTGCCTAGCTGGGCTGTAAAGGATATTAATAAATTTTGGCATCCTCAAGAAAAGCTTTCTCAACAAACTCAGACACTCCATATAAAATGTTCACATTTGGTTACTTTTTGCAAAAATTCATTCATGCAAAAGCCATTGAGTTTTGCAAACACAGAGACAAACACACACATACAAAAACATCTTTGTACACAGAAACATATTGTTTTGTCACAAGAACACTGCTTCCTGTGGAAAACAATGTTTCTGCACACACACACACACAAAAAAAATCAATTATTTTTTGAACAAGGAATTTTTCACAAAATAATTAATTGTTTATCTATTTTTAAAGGGGGGGGGGTAGTATTATTGGAAGCACTGGATGCTTAAATGGAAATCAGTTTCTACACAGTAATCTATCCCACATAAACAAAACAAAGCAAAGGTGAACATGCATTCCAGGAGCTGCAGAGGAAAATTTGTTGTGTATGACTGTTTTATTGTGAGTAAATCTAGCAAAACTTAATATAACATTTGAGGACTCAGGAGACTTAGCATATCTCTCCCCCCCACTTGTACTTGAATGCCTGAGTTAAAGAATGGATACAGAATGAACAGATCTATCCTTAAACATTATATAGAAGCATGACTTTTATTCTTTTGTGTCCAGGCTACTTCTCAGGCTTCTTGATTGGGCCTTTTGTGCTTCCTTAATCTGTTCCAGGATCCATACAATAGCAGCTTCAGGGTGCATATAAACCAGCTGCTTAATCCAGGGCCAATCCAGAGCATTATAGCCCAGACCGGCCACATACTGACTGCAAAGGCAACTACATGCACCAGGCTGGACCATTCTGTTTTTAGAGCTGCAGTCACCTTCTTCTTTGTGGGTAGGAGCTCTGTGTGTGCTACCACTTCTGCTGAGGACAGAAATGGACACCCAAACTTCTTGTTGCTCACATGTCCAAGCACCCATTTTTGTCCTCAGAAGAAATGGTGGTATGTCAGGCAGGCTTTACATGGAGCCTTTCCCCATGAGGAAGCGGAGTGATACTAGGTCACTCTGGGGTTTCCCAGAAACACCAGGATTTTCCCTGACTTTGCTTAGTTCGGAGCAAAGTCAAGTTGATAACAGAAAAACACAGATCTTCCGCAGAAGTAGCCATACGCTGTAAGGACTGCCAGCACTGGCCCCAGGATGGGTATGATGTTTTTGACCCATATAGACAAGCTCAAAGTCAACAGATGGTTGAGCAGGAGATCAACAATGTATTAAGCTAGAGATACTCCCCATGCCTCTTTTTGATACTGTAATAATAGTGCAATTCCCAACCCACTAACCATTCTAGTTATGTGTACTTTATTGCTGATGCTACAATAAGATGCTGATTTGCAGTACCTGCCACATAGAATGTGGAAGAAAATGCCCCTCAAAAGCAAAATGTTAATGCCTCATCAGTTTTTGCTCCTTGTACTTGGACTTCAAAGACTGTCTAATAGTGATAACCTCATTCATTTTGTTCTCTACAGAGGCAGCCAATATCTGTAACAACATGAAGGCAATGTCCAGGGGTGGTCATGTTGGCCATTTAGCAAATCCAATCAAAAGTCAACCCAAAAGTGATACCTTTATTGGCCAATGCACAACACACATGTTGCAAGCTTTCGAAGCTTCCCTAGCTTCTTCATCAGGCAAGTTGTAACAAACCAAACAGGATGAAAAATTGATGATGTTAGTCAAAAGACCTGCATTTTGCTGTTTCTTTTCTTAGTTAAGATGGCATAGAGGGGCATATCTTGAAGGCTGGCACCCTTCTTCTGGCCATGTCACAACTGGGAGATTTTCAAAGTCCAGGAAATTTAACATCCATATGCATCACAACAAAGGCAGGGTCTTTGTAACACCTTGCCTGACGAAGAAGCCAGTGAAGCTTTGAAAGCTTGTAACATGTATATTGTGCCTTTTGGTTGGCCCATATAGGCATCACTGGATGGATTTTTGATTGAACATGAATGCAAATAAGCGAATATGAGCTTGGTAGAGATTAGGGATGTAAAGAAGAGTCACATTTTTTTTTCATCTGAAGGAAGAGTGCATCAAGGTCAACCCTTGTGAAATTTGCACAAAATTGTTTTCGCCCAGCAAAAAGTAGATGTAAATAAACAAGTTTTGTGGAAATGATTTTTAGAGGGAAAAATAATCCCAAAACAAACAAATAAATAAATATCTTTATCACAAATATGCAAAACCCTTCTAATCTCATCTGGCAGATAAACTGTCTGAAATTACTCTTGGAAGCTAAGCAGGGTTAGTATGGGAGATGGACAATGAATACCAGGTGCGGTAGGCTATATTTCAGAGGAAGAAACTGGTAAAACCACCTCTGAGTATATTTGCCTGATCCTATTGTCTACAGTTCCCAGAATTCCATAGCATTAAGCCAGGGCGGTTAACATGGTGTCAAACCGGATTATTTCTGCAGTCTGGAAGTAGCCTCAGTGATAAAGCATGGACGGTAGATGCTGAAGGTTCTAGGTTCGGTCCTTCCCCTTATCAGTCAAAAGACAGAAAAAAAGGAATGGCATTATCATCACACTAAACAACATTGGACTAGAAGGCTCACTAGTACATAAAACAGCTTATATATGATTATATATGCTCATTTGTCATCACTGCCAGAGTTTGAAAAAGCTACTTTTGAGGATTATAACTCCCAGAATTGTGCCCCTGCCAATTTTGGCAGAGGAGTCTGAGTACTGTAATTCAAAAAGGGGGGCTTTTCAAGTTTCAGCCTATGGGGTTGCCATTTACAGTGGGGTTCCCATTTACAAGCTTAAAAACCAACCAACCAACCAACAAACAAATAAATGGTTGTCATTCTTTATAGTGATCTGCATTTCTTTAACAAAAGAACTCAATAACATATTTCAGAAGTTCTTGTCTTAAAAATAATTGTAGAGCTCTCAAAGGATTAAAGGCTTCTTTCTAAATCACACAGTAAGAAAGAATCTGAAGCCATGCCTTGTTGCAGTCTTTAGCTGAAAATAGCAGAGAAGTACAGTACATATGTCCTGCAGTGTTTAGGGTAGGGGCCACTGTGGTTCAGGCCAGTATTTGAATCAATCCTTGTTTTTCCCCCTAGGGCTTGTACTAGAAAAAGCAAAGGGAATTGTCACTGTGTCAGAAAGACAGGGAGTTAGGTTCACTGAACTTCAAGTTTAATTCTGGGTCAAAAAAAGAGCAAGTTGGATGGTATAGTTTCAAACATCTATCAAAATAATTATCAAATCCCATGTATATCACTGGATTTGGTAAACTATGAAGGGGGTAGAAGTCACAAGGGTAGACTATATAAATCTAGTCGGAAAATATTAACACGTAGGATTTTTTAAATACAAGTATATAGATCTGAAAGGGTTATTTGAAAATAAATAATTTTTAAATGTCTTAAGGCCAGTATCAGGCAGTATACAATCTTTTATAGTTCTCTAATCTTTGTGACACAATGTCCTCCAGCAAGCACAGAATGGTTCCTCTTTTGGTGCTTTTAAAAAGGCCAGAATGAATCAGTATAAACTTGGTCTCAGCATGTTAAAACAGCATGAAATGCATTCCCTTGCAAATTGTTTACAGAAAAATGTGTTTATGGAAATGTATCTCTGATTAAAATTACTAAAGGTAAAAGATGCTCTTGGAATCATTTTAATTGTATTTCTTCACGGACTACATCTATTCTGTATGACATTCAGACTGTCACTAAATCTTTTAAAAAACAAAACAGCAGCCTGGTCCTATGTATTTTGTGTGAAAGTAAACCCCACTGAGTTCAATGGGACATTCTACTGATTTAACATGTGTGCTAGGCTGTAAAGCCAAGAGAGTCTCACAGTCAAATCCTACAGAGTTCAATGAAGCCTTTCCTAGTAAACAGACTTAGAATTGCAGCTTTAATTAAGCACATGGAATTCAGTTTCATAAATAGATTGCAACTGAAGTCTGGAATTTAATGATAACAAACACTGGTTGTTAACCTATGTGCAGGGATGCACAAACATGCTAGTACTTTGCCCCAAAGGGGATGATCTTTCTTGCATTTAGTTCTTACAAGGAATAGACATGATTTAAATGACTTCAAGGGTAATAATAAACTGGGTACATGGATGAACCTCAACCACCTCACTCATCTTCCCTTAAAAACATTACATGAGGGCGGGAGATGTTTATTGAGCCACCATTGTTCCTGGAGGCCAAAATGGCCTCTGTGACATAGGGACACTTTAGAAACTGTTGCACCAGCTGCGACTCAGCTGGATATAGCCTGGGTCTCATAACAATTAGTTTACTGTGTCCAATTACACTTTGCCCCCCTCCCCCCCTCAAAAAAGGGAATGTCATAATAGAAAAATGGTGGCAGACTGAGATGCCATTTTTTAAAAATAGAATGTATTTATGTACGGAAGTGAATTTGGAAAGAGTCTTTAAATAAAAATGCAACACATTTCATAATGTTAGGGGATCCAGTAACCTCTGTGGACCTTATTGCACCACTTAATTAACCTAGCTTAACTCTTCCGAAATGAAGTGTAATTTGGACTGTAGCCAGGTCCTAGCGCAAGGATTTTGCCACAAGCCCAGCTGCAGCCAAGGTCCCAGGCATGTTTTGGGAGACTCATTTCAAAACCGGGAGCTTTCTTACTTTAAAAAAAGCCCACCAGGAACCCAGGCTGCAGCTGGGCTGGACTTTCCCAGCAGCTTTGGCAGCAAAATCCTTGCGCTAGGACCTGGCTACAGTCCAAATTACACTTCAGTTCAGAAGAGATAAACCACATTATTTAAGCAGTGCAGTAAGGTCCTGTGTCTGCTCAGCCTCTTGTCCAGCGCTAACTACTAGTGATCTATCTCAAGCCCCCTGCTGCCTGTTCTTATGTTCTTTATCTTATAAACAGATTTAGATTGGAAAGCCCATCAGTCATAATCAGTATAGACAATGGTTATGTATGAGGAGACTAAAAGTACAGTAAAATCTGGAGGAGCACAAGTTAGCCAGGTTTGAAAGAGGGGATATCTTTAAATGCATCTGACTACTGGTATCCTTTCAAACTCTAATGTTATAGATAACAAACTCTGTTATCTATGCTTTCTAACCACCATATATGGTATATGTAGGATATTTGCTCTCAAGTTTGTTCCTAACTAGAACAGAGGTGTGAGCCCTGCTTTAAACACTACCGCATTGCAGTGACACCACCATCTGTCATATGACTGGACAGAGGGCATTCTTAACTGTTTTGCTGTGTCCTACTTTCCTCTTCATATGTACCACACTGACCATTATCTTTTATACACTAGAAAAATACCATCTCCTGGGCTTTTGAATTCAAGTTGCTTTACATCTGTGAGAATATTTTTAATTCTGCCACAAAGGGTTATGATATTTCTTGTATTTCTTGTTTTCTTGTCATAAACCATCCTGAGGAATTCTTTGTAACTAAAGGGTAGTATCAAAATAATACTATAAATAAATAAGTAAGTAACCTCAGATTTCTATAAATGATTCGTTCATCTTTGTAATAATTTTGTCTGCCCTGTATTATGCCTATATTATTTATTCACAGAATTGCTATAACCAGATTCATTAGGATCACATGTTCACAAACTGTCATGTTCTACAGATCTTCCCTTATGCTTCTCTGCATAAAAACAAAACAAAACAAAAAATCGAATGGTCAAATAACCACAAGACTGCTTCCAGAATATTCCTTAATCAAGTTGCATTATATCTAGTATGCTTCTTAATTAAGAAGGAGTAATCTTATCACTTTCCCTCCTCATTCTAAACTGGACATTCCCTGGAGTTAGGGGTGAATGGGCTCTGTGAATACAGGAAAAGCACTTTTTTTTTTAACATAAGAGGTCACCTCCAGATCCTCTAGTACAACTCTAAGGTCAAAATTTGCAGTTTATCATAGACTCATGCTGGGAGACCTACAAATGCCTAGAGAAGCATTTTCTCTAGCAACCTCTAGATTCTCCAGCACAATTCTATGATCAAAATCCAGCAGAATTGTGCTGGAAGACTTAAGAGATTCCTAGAGATAACACATTAATCAAAACTGCAAATAAATCCGCAAAAGTCAAAGCCACAAAGGTGGAGGGCCAACTGATATTCTCTTGGGTTTTTCCACATGGAAGTATCACGTAAGTTTTAACACAGACAACTTTGTCCATCAAGCAGTCAGCTTTCCTCTCCATTTTCCTCTAAGTCTATCTATAGAAGCATTATAGATGACTGAATAACCCTTCTATATTCTTGAACAAATGTACTGATTTTTTTTAAAGAGGTTCATTCCCAAATTGTTGAGGTTGACACAAGAGATGCAGTGAATTAGGAGTTGTGTTTGGTCAGAGGGAAATTTTAAATATTATATTGATTTTGTTGTCATGTGCCTTCAATTTGACTACTACTTATAGAGACCTTATCCTAGCATTTTCTTGACAGGATTTTCTTTTTTGCATTAGCTGATTTAGTTCCTTTTGAATCGGAAAATGGGAAAGCACATAGAGATTGAGTGTCCCTTAACAAAACTACTTGGAACCAGAGGTATTTTGGATTTCTTTTCTTTCTTTCTTTCTTTCTTTCTTTCTTTTTTCTTTGAATACCTGTATTTGCATACGCTTACCTAATAATGGTTACATAATCTTGGGGATTTAATGTTTTCAACTAAATGAATTTGCCTATTTTGAAACACCAGGCTACGGTATTAATGACATCTAAAATGAAACATATCAAAACCAAGAACATATAAATATTTATGTTAATAAATAATTAGTCCAAATAAAAATTAGTCCAATGTCAATAATTAGCACAAATCAGTCTACTATGTTTGAGATGGATGTTGTGAGAGATGTAGATGAGATCAGCCTGAGTTTACTGCTTCTTTATACTAAAAATAGTCATACACACTTGTCCCTCCCTTTTCGTGGACTTCGAGTCCGTGGTCTTACTCTTCAGTCAGCCTTCATATTGTAAGAAACTAAGTACTAGATTTCTTTGCAATATTCTTAAATTCTTTACTTGACTTTTATGATATTGCTTCAAATTATTCAGCTTCATACTTCTAATGTTGTGTGTATCATGCATGGAGAAAATGAATATGCCTAGGGAGCATGTGCAAAATATTCTTTAAAGGGCACAGCAGATATTTTACTTTCATGTAAGAAAACAAAAATGCTGCCACTCAGAATTCCTGAAAGGTTTAAAAACACGTAAACAAGTGAGAGACTCAACAAAAAGTAATATATGCCGTGTAAGTTCAAAGGAAATGCACTACAGCCAGATGAAACTCATTTTTGTGGCTTTCATTCTGATGGCCAAGATGTTTAAAGTAAACTGCTAAAATATAAAAGATTACAGGTTCGCTGAATCAGAAGAATCCCAGCTTTTGGTATGATTAAGTTTTAATTGTATTTCTCCTTAGGGATCACTAGCAGCTAATAAGCTCACAAGAATGGTTCTTTAAATAGCAGGAGTAGTAAAAGTCTCTCCATGTGCTTTATTTTGATATGCTTGGTTGCCTAAGGCATCCTACTGCCTGCAGTTTCAAATGCTCTATTTTCATCAATGAAATATCTAAATGAAACACAAAATATGCTCATTTTGAAAATGACAGTTCACTGGCCTTTCTTCAGCTTATCTAGTGTTTACTAAATCTGAAATACAAAGCTTTTGTGGGGTTCATTTAAATCTATTTAAATTGAATCCTAAGAAATTTTCATTTGTAAGCTGGCTGTCCCATAATACACAGTTCTCTACTTAATCATGTCTACCTTAGAGTGGCCTGAAACATGATAGAAACACATGACTAAGCTGATGTATAATCACACAAATCTGGTTGGTGGCAATGTTTATACCATCTGAGGGACTATTCACATTCAGTGAGGAGTCTGTACAGACTGAATGAGCACATAGAAGATCCTTGAATATACCCATTGAATGAGACAAACAAGATTTGCCAGCCAGGTGTGCAAGTCTATAGATATTTATCCAGTAGTTTACATTGATCACATTTGGGCATGTTGTAGCTGCTGGGAAATGGTGGCCTTGTTCCCACTTAGGGAGAATTCAGTGCCTGATCTGAACTGATAAATCAGCACAAAAATAGTTCCTGGTTCCCACTGTGTTTGTGCTGATTCTACCAATTCAAATCGGGCACCTTGGCCTCTCCTATCCCCAACTGTCCCTGGACCAGCCTTTTTACTGGCTTATTCTGGCCTCCTTTGGCCTCTAACTGGCTTCCCCAGCTTTCCTGTCGCCTCCTTCCATTCCATGAAGATGAGGAACCCTGCAGAGAAGCCTCCTCAGCTTTTCTGCGACCCCTTCCCAGCTTCCCATGACGGGGAGATGGTTGGGACCATTGCAGCAGCACCCTGTCACTGGTGGCAGAATTGAATCCACCCTGCCTAGTTCTCACTTGGGCCAGGGTGGATTCGAATCCACCTATGGTTCCCACTGGGCTGAATCAATTTATTTGAGAATAAATCAGTACATCCCAAAAACACCCCTTTAACCCAGCATGTTTTTGACATGGGTTAAATGGGTAAAAACCATGGCCTCCCTTTCTGAATCGCTTCAGCAATTCAAATTAAGTGGGAACCATGCTGGTTTAAACCAGATCATTTCAAATCACTATCTATTTAAACCATAGTAGGTTTAAATTCCAGTGTTTCCCTGGTAAGGCAATTGTGCACAAACAATGTATTAGGCAGGAACATGTTTCTAGAATGCATTTAGAGTGTTTTGTACTGCCCTGAACAAAGGCAGACCTAGTACGTTATATTGTTGACACACTATGGATGCATAACTAATTATAGTGATTTCAAATAAAATTTTGCTGGCCTTGTAATGTAGCTGGCAATTTATTACATGTTGATATGAACTTCACCTGTACAGCTGGTGAAGTTCATATCACTATGTATCCACATGGTCCATCATTGCCAATCCCTTTGTATGTTCACTATGATTGGTGATACCATGTTTATTAAATCACAATGCCTCATTTTATTTTTTAATTTTTTCTTTATTTAAACATACTAAAATACACATCACCAATACCATGCATATAACAACAATAACATAACAACAACATATGACACATACAACATTTAAATCAATTACAAATACTGAACACAAACTACACCATGACTTAAACCTTACACATAATGCACTAAATTTAAACATGACATACAAACCAGGGGAAGGAATCAAGATTAATCCTGGTTTCATAACTTTGATTTCTAGGATAAGAGTAAACCAATTTCCTGGTTTAGCTATAACCAGATAAAAGCTTAGATGGTTTTCATTATTGTAAATAAGGAATGAGAGAAGAGAGTTTTATAGCATTATCTCTTTCTTTAATAAACCATGGTCTAATGAATATAGAAGCACAAACCTTTGAGATGGTTCTGAAGGGAGGTTTTAAAGAGCCTGGAAGAAACATTAGGCATTGTGGGGGTCTGCCTTTGCCTCTGGCTCTCACTAGTTTGCCTCTGGCTCTCACTAGTTTAACCAGGAGCTCTGGAACTGAGAAGTTGGTGGAGATAGGCAATGGAGTCCCTACTCCCAGCTATCCAGAAATATCAAAGATTATAAATCCCATTTGAACTGTGAGTAAGATTAGGAAAACAGACCATTAGGATACTTGATCCTTTTCTTGGTCTGGCTGAATTGATTTCATTCTGTGACTCATACTCATACTCTGTCTGTGCTTGGAGGGCGAGGTGGTCCTCCATGTAGAGAATATCCTTTTGCTATAGAATTTTCTTACTTGGAATTAACCAACCTTTTTTTAATGCACTCTTGCACTCCTTTGCTTGAACCAGTTCTTCCCTATGGCAAGGGGAGTACAAGTGGAAACTCCCCTACCTTTAGCTACTAGCATTGCTAAAGTGGGAGCAGTTGATCATCAGGTGGTGACAGCAAGTTCTTTGGATAAAAGGTGGTTTCAAGAGGTCCCATCCTGTGCAGACAGAAGAAGGAAGGGGCACCCAGAGACCCCTCACAGTTACATAATATGTGCTAAGGCAGAGAGTGAATTCATGTCTAATACTTGGTCTAAATCAATGTTACAGTCATTGATCCACTGTGAAATGACTGCAGATCAAGAAGTAAATTCTGAGTTAGAAAAACATTTACATCAGCATGTTGCAATTTGGAAGCACACAAATGATTGATGAAACATCAGTGCTACACTGTTATTAAAACATTGTAAAAATATGCTGCCAGTAAATTCCAGTGAGTTATGTGCAGAACTAACTGAATCCCACAGAATTGTTGCAACCCAAAGGTCCCTTAACAGGTGTGACAATTAAGTATATAACAAACTAGAAGATAAAATCCCAAGCCAACTTGTAACAATGCAACTGCTGATGAATTAACTTATGAATTTTGATTAACTTATGAATTTTGATCTAAACTGTCATCTGAAAATTAAGCCCATGACAGACAGCATGCTCACCCTCTATGGGAAAGAACTTGAACCATCAGTGCTCTGAACCATTATTAGTTGCAACCTCTAACCATTTTCAAAGCTAAAACTCAATTTTACTTTCAAATTAATTTGTAATTTATGTTGAGTGTGGTGGTATCATTTTTGTATATTCCATGGCATCATGTTGTACATTTTGCAACCTCTGAGTGCATACCGTCAGCATTTTCACAGACAAAAATGTGGATGTCTGTTTTTATGCAAGAGAGCATTATGTAAGGAACAGAATGCATTTGGAACTGTATGACCAGATACAGTATTTTTTTTTTGTATTTGATAGCAATGTCTTTCTTAGTCAATGTGCAGTGGAGAACACACTCAGTGGTTCTTATTGGTACCTACCTGCTCAGTAGTTGTCCTGCTGCTGCTATCAGTTTTAAACACACACTCTTTTATGCTTAAAAAGTGAAACACCAGAAAGCTAGGGCTATCACATCAAAATCTAAACAAAAACATTTTTCTTGAGAGAGTTGTAAAGTGCAATTCAAGGGTTAGTATTAGCCATGACAGCAATGGCTTATAAAAGAAGTGATTAGCCTTCTCTGCCAAAGAGTGCTGGTGCCTCACAAAAGTAACAATCCCAGATGTAGCCATGGTAGGTAAAGTGGTATCAAACTGCATTACTTATACAGTGTAGACCAGTGATTCCCCAACTTAGGTCCTCCAGATGTTTTGGACTTTAGCCCCCAGAATTCCTGACTGCTGCTCAAACTGGGTAGGGCTTCTGGGAGCTGAAGTCCAAAATTTTGTTTGGCACTCACCAGTGTAATGGACCCTTGGTCTCCTGTCAGTAGTGGACAAATGCTATTTCATGAGCCATGTTGGCCAAGTTTAACCTGGAAATATCTTTAGGCTGCCAATAAGGGAGCCCCAGTTTCTTTGATTTATACATATATGTGGATCCAAAATTAGGAGAAACTGCACTCATTTACTAGGTACAGTGCCCAGTGCTATTTCATGAGCTCATTAAGTAGTACACTTTCTATTTTTCAAACTAGAATGACATTCAAAATCACATCCAATGTCTTTTTGGCTTGCTTCCAAAAAACTTGGCACTGAATTGCTAAGGGCGAAAAGAAAATCTGGCCTCAAATACGTGAAGGAAAGTTAAACAGATATTAACAAATTGATACCAGGAAAAAAAGCATGCCCTTGACTCAAAGCTACAGGATTTGTTCATTGCCACATGAAGAGTAAATTGAAGATTCATAGATTTTTGCCATCATGCTCAGCAAGTAAAATAAAATAAACACATTTTCCCACAAACATGCTGTGACCAAAGCAATTATATAAAAGAAAATAGTCTTACAGCTTCAATGGAATATTAAAACAGCCATGGTGGGAAGCTAGTATTTTGTTTAATCACAAGATAAGAACAAAAGGCCACAAACAAGCTTCCCCATAATGCACTGGAAATTATGTCAATAATACTCGTAGGCAGGTACAATTTTGTCTTAATAGTTTTTTCTTTGTAGATACCACAACTCCACAGCAGGCAATGCCAAGTCCACTAAACTGTGTAGAATTAATTGTGCTTATTTTCCTGTGTCTCCAGCTAGAAATGAGTTCTCCTTTGCAACTTAAATACTGAAAACATAATATTTAAAATCACAACCAACATTTTGCTCAAAGTGAAATCTGAAGCAAATTCGGGGGATCTTTCTCAGGTTGATCAAAAAAAAAATGAGGGGAACCCAATGAATTACATCCAACTACCAATTTTCCTCAAGGAGATGCCACAAATTAGGTGAAAACGGGATGAACCAGCAAAGTTGCATTTGAAGAAAATTTAAAGTCTTTTCATTAAGCAAAATAACTGAAGAATATAACACATCTTTGAGAAAGCCAAGATTTTGGATAAGAAAAGAACAATTTCTCAGAGGAGGAACGTATTGTATACTCATTCATAATCTTTAAATCTTCTAATGTATAGCTTGGAAAAGTTGCTCTTTGGACTAAGTGTGGCGCTAGCTGGGGTATTTTGGAAGTTGTAGTCTAGAAATAGACTACGTTTCTAAGTTCTACTCAAATCCTATAACACAAAATTAGGGGGGCAATATTTGTTTCACCTGAAGAAACCTGTAAATTCAAAATGCAATATTATAATCTAAAAGTTATAACTCTTTCCAACAAACTATGTTGCAATGGAAGTAGACCAGGCTTGGTTGAAATGTTATCATTGCCTTCATAAATTAAAAGGTCCCCTCACACATGGGACTAATTTCTGTATCAATAGTATCCAAACAGTGGCAACTCATCCACCAAGAATGATGAGTACCTTCCCCAGACTCAGAGCTATAAGGACTCTGAGCACAAAGGTCTACCAGCATAGTTAGCCTGGAAGACTCATTGCACATGGATCCAAGAAGCTATCTCTACACTCTTTCAGCCAATCAATGGCTACAGCCCAGCTGACATTGAGCACTGGTGGTACTATGGCTTAGGGAGGTACCCCCACCCCCTGCCCCAAAAACATGTTTGTTTTACTTCTGGTTACATATGGCTTTTTTATTTATGGGATTTGTATCCTGCCTTTTTCCTACAATGGGATTTGAGGTGGCTTACAATAATCTAAAAATATAAAATTAATACATCAGTTACAAATGTTAAAAAGAATACTAATATTAAAACGTAAGTTAAAAACAGTATAGTTAAAATCATTATAAAAAGTAAAAACAATTAAAACATTAGAACAGCACACCACAGTACACAAGCAAAATTCACACACCCAAAAATTGCCTAAATGAAAATGTCTTCAGCTGCCACCTAAAATAGAGCAAGGAAGTGCCAACCTGACCTCCCATGGAAGGGAATTCCACAGTCTGAGAGCAGATCTTTCACGCATTCTCACCAACATCCTCACCAAAAACATTTGTGAAAGTGGTGGGACTGAGAGAAAGCCCTATCCTGCCAATATTAGCACTTCGGCTTGTTTTTTTAAGGAAGATATGGTTCTTCAGATAGTCTCGACTCAAGCCCTTTAAAGGTCAAAACCAGCATCTTGAATTCTTCCTGGAAACAGACTGGTTGCCAATGTAGCTGTTTCAGGAGCGGAATCATATGCTACTTGTAGCCAACATGAATCAACAGCCTGTATGCACCATTTTGGATCCACAGAAGTTTCAAAAGCATCCCCACATAGATCAAGACATGTATCATTGTAGCTGGATCCAACTTCTTTAGGAATGGGCATAGTTAGTGCGCTAGTTTTACCTGTACACCTGTGCTTCTGGCCATAGACCAAACCTGGGCATCCAGACTCAGGTCCTAATTCAGGCACACAACCAAGCTGGAATTCAGAAGGGTTGTAATCCCATCAAACATAATCCCTTTTCCCTGATGTACCTTGCAACTGATCAAAAGCAGGTCTGTCATGTCTGGATTAAGTTTCAATTTCTTCACCCTCATCCAGTCCAGACACTGGTATATACAGAATCAGCTTCTTTAGAATCAGATGGAACTGAACCAATGGAGCCTCTGACACTGAACCCCAAAACTCTGGATGACCTATCACAGCAGTTTGAGGAAGATATTAAGCAGCATGGGAAATAGAACTCAACTCTGAAAGACACCAGAGGCTACTGGCCAGGGTGCTGGAAAAGGTGTCCAACAGCACCACCACCTGGGTCCACCCCTCCAAGAAGACTGGAGCCAACATAAAACAGTGCCCCCAAGCCCCATCCCAGAGAGGCAACCCAGAAGGATACGACGGTCACTGAGAGATCCAGCAAAACCAACAAGGACACACTCCGCTTGTCCAGTTCCCTGCATAGGTATCCCCAAAGGCAGCAAAGCTGCCTCTGTCTCAGAGCCAGGCTTGAACCAGACTGAAATGGATCTAAACAATCCATTTTATCGAAGAACCCTTGGAGTTGGGAAGCCACCATATGTTCCTTTAAAAAAAAGGGGGGGAGGTATTTGATAAATTGATAGTCTTCCAATCTTGTGGCATCTAAAGAAGGTTTGAAAAAAAAATAATGGCCAGAGTTGGATTCAAGCCCATCTCTGCCAGATATTGGTAAGAGCTTACAAGTTCAATCAGATACAGAACTTACTCAAAATTTAGCTACTACATCTAAAAAATCTGATTGCGAACATGCTTCCTCTTACATTTCTTGAAGCAACCCATCACACTGGAAAAAAGTTGCCATGAATAATATCAGCATTATAGGTTAAACTTGAACTTCAAAAGAGTTTATTTAAATAAGCAAAATAAATAAGAGGTCAGGAAAGGAGTAGTTGAAAGCTGTTGTGTTTTTGGAACTTTTCTAAACTTGCTAGTGCAGACATCTGTCAACAAGGCTTCCCCTTGCTACCCAGCAAAGGCCTGAACTTTATTCTGGAGGGAGCATCCCAGCTGTCAAGGCATACAGTAGCTATTCGTGATCACACACAAAAATGAATAGATATATGCAGAGGGCTTTACATATTTTCCCCATTCAAATGCACAATCATCTCAAAAGTTTTAAAAGTTTTAAGTAGTTGCAGCTTTTCTGGCTAAACATACAAATTTGTTAGAGTGTTTCAATTAACTCAAAATAATTTTGGTTCAGAGTAAAAGAACAGAAGGAGAAGGGGGGGGTCACTCTGTTACTTGTTTGGAAAATCCTCAAGAGTCTTGGTACTATCAGTAAAAGTGTCTTGGGCTAAACTCTTTGCAGCATAAAAACAATTTATATACAGAACAATCTATATTATTATAAAAATTTTATTTTAGTTTTTACTTCAGTTTCCCTCGTTCAAATATCTTTTCCTTTTTGTGCAGCAATGGCAAAGAACAAATGACAGGGAGACAATACAGCTTTCTAAGATCTAGAAATGAGCCACTGGGGCAATAGGCTCAATAGGTAACAGAGCAGAGAGATTAGATCAGGGAAAAGATAGGTATGTGAAGTTACAGGGAAGAGAGGAAAAATATCAGGATGTGCTATGGAGGGATTCTGGAGTATGCAGTGGAGACACCACCACTGACATAGCAGACCAGCATGTCATCATTTAAGATAAGTGATGTCACATTATTTTTGGCTCCTATTTGGCACTGCTTTGGGGTCTTTTGGGGGTTTTCTAGAGGAAGTAAAAGCTAAACCAACACATTTGTGAACAGTGTTTTAGGATTTAGGACCATTTTTTGAAATTCTGAAGGGGGGGGTCAAGGAGCTTGCAGGGGCTGCCATACATCTTAGGAAGCATAAGGTTCAGGGGTCTGTAAATGTGAGGTTGGTGGGCAGATTACAGTTACTATTTATATCCATTTTCCCAGTCGAACACAAGGATGGATGTGGGACAGGAACTTCTTGGTCTCAGAATCCCAGTTAGTCTCCCTCTGAAAGGACTTTTTAGCAATATCTTTTAAGAGCAGTTTTTAGGTGGATGGTAACGTCATTCTACCTGGCCCTTCAGTGTATTGTGATCTTAACAATTACAGATTTAACTTTATTTGCTTTAATTCTTGTATTTTAATCCTGCATGGTTTTCAGTGTGAGTGTTTACCTTTAAATCTATGAAAGTCCTTTTAGGGATGACCACAGTACAAATAAATAAATAATTTTAATACATAAGTAAATAAACACATAAATAATAACATTCTCTTTACTATAGGAATACATGCATCCTTAAGGTTTCTTTGGGAGAAAGTTTTTTTTTTTTTTTTTGGTGGGGGGGAATGTGTTTTTTTTATGAGGCGATTATAAATTTTGGAATTAAAGTGCATAATTGTTTTCTACCAACATCACATTAAAAAAAACAACAGCGTTGGATTCAAATAAAACCTCTTCTGGCAGAAAAGGCCTTGAATGCTTTGAGATGTTCATAATAGAAAGATACAAAATACATTATCTCATTTGAATATTGTTTTACTGATAAGCTGCATGAAGTCACTTTCATATTCTCTCAAAAACTGATAGGCAGTGGAGAAACCTTGGGAAGAGTTTAGTCCTGCGATATCTGTTCCCAAGATAAACAGATTACATTAATTTCTCATGTAGTCAATACCTCTTCGATCATTAACACTGTATAAAACAGATGCTTTTTTAAAAAACAAAATCTATTAAATATGCCTTTTTGGCTCCAGCTGCATAGCACTCTTCACAGAAAGAATCAGGAGGATGTACTGTGAGATTTTAGATAACTTGTCATCAGCATTGTTTGTCTTGAGCAGAGCTATCCACTTGTTCAATGCTCTATTTAATTACATTTTTAAATAGCCTTCCAGCTGTCTGGTTTTTGTTTGTGGCTCCCCCGGCATCCCACATGCAGTGAATAATGTCAGCACCTTACCATAATAGCAATTTTCCAAACTACGATTATGGGTTGCCTTGTGAAGAATGCATAGCTCTCTTGAACAGTAATATGTATGCTTGGGGATTATTGGAAATATCACTTAGTGTGCTTAAAACTGCAACTCAAAGCAAATTACTTCAGGTGAGATGTGATTTTATATTTAGATAGAAGAATGAAAGTAGGCTCCAGTTGTGCAGACAATTGTATATTATTACTGATTACCAAAATGAGATAAACATTTTCTTGATATAAATGTATACATAAATGTGACACAAGAATATACAGATGTCAAGAATATGCAGATTCCAAGAATATACAGATGCCATGTAAGCACTTATTTGGCAATTATACTTATGAGTGCATAAGTCTGTATGTGTGTATGTCTTAAATCACTTGTTGATTTATGGTGACCTATGGATTTCAGGAGGTTTCTTAGGCAAGGAATACTCAGCGATGGTTTTGCCAATTCCTTCCTCTGAAAAATAACTTGCAGCCCTTGTACTTATATACAAACACCCAAACATACTACTGTATTATTAGAGATGGTATTGCAGTTTGGAATGGCTAATCTTAGTCTGTAAATGTCCCAGGTCATAATGTTTGGATTACAAAGCAAACTTCAGGATATAAGTACATGGGAAGCAAAGTGAGAGTATTGCTCCTCCAAGTTCTCCTTCCACCAATAAATTTTTCCTTTGGTTCCATAATTTCTAGCACTGCAGTAAATCAAACCTTCAGTGGAACATTTAGAAATATTGGCCTGATCTAGACTGGCAAAAAGAAGTGTGTTCATGGCTGCATGAAAGTCTAACCTTTAGATGATAAAAAGGGAAAGTGTGCCATGAAAACGCTTTTTTTGCATTTTAGGGGAGAAGAAGCGCTTTAAAAAGGTGCTGGTTTTCCCAGCTTCTTTTTTAAAAACTGCAGAACAGCACAGCCCCATCTAAAGGTTGCAGTGCAGCTGCTAAGCATTAAGGAAAAGGCAACTTCATGTCACACTTTCCTGCCAATCTAGAAAGCCCTATAGTTTAGGCATCCATAGAAAAGGAACAGGGTAAGATATATAGGGAATGTTAACACAGCAAATATGAGTTCTAAGTTTTCAATGTGAATGGTTTTCAATGATTCCCACTCCCTATGATGCTAAAAATTTGGGGACTGAAGAAAAAATTCATTGGGAGACAGATTGATTTATTTATTTATTTCTGAGGGGCAATTGCCTCATTTTGTTCTCCCATATTTTTCTTTTCTTGGGAATGTACAATGAGAATCACATTTTGCTTTGTGGTGGCATTCATCAGAAAAAGCACTGAAAAGGGGATTTTCTGTAGAAGTAGTTAGCTGTTAATTATGAATTCTTAATGAAACTTATAGTTAGCTTGCCCTGATTAAGAGTGGATGAATCAAGTTATTTTTGGTCCACAAAATTTAAATCAAATCATTCAGAAAATCATTTTGTCCCATCTCTCCAGTAACCTGTTTTTTTGAATATCAAACATGGAAATTTACCTGTACTGAATGGTAAAATATACATTTGATACACATTTTATTGTTAAAAAATGTGCTTTATGTACGAGCTGATATATTGTTAAAGGCAAAGCCAGGCTGCAAAATGGTAACTACAGTCAGTTCTCCTTATCTACTGATTTTTTTATCCATGGATTCAAGCATCCAAGGCTTGAAAATATTAAAAAAATATGTAAATTCCAAAAGACAACTTTGATTTCGCCATTTTATATAGAGGACACCATTCTACTACGCCATTGTATTTAATGGGACTTGAACATCCATGGATTTTGTTATCCACACGGGGTCCTGAAACCAGAGCCCAGCAGATAATAAGGAACCACTGTATATTACAAATTGTACATTGAATGGAAGTGGATGGATAATTGTACTGTGAACTGCTGGTTAGATTGGAAGGCTTAAATCAAGAGCAGTTCATTTCCCAATGCAGACTAAACAATTTTTGTAGCATTTGTATTTCCTTATATCTCCTTACCACCTTTTCAAAGAAATTTATCTCTTGGCAATGTGGCTCTTGAAAAAAATATATTATGAGCACTTTATTCTGAGAAATGTTGCTCCCCTGATTTCCTGGGTCCTTAGGGGATGCAAAAACACTGGAAAAGTTGTGCAATATGGAACCAAAAATACTACAGTATCCACTGGGGCTTGGTTCCAGGACTTCCAACAGATCCCAAAATCCATAGATGCTCAATGCCCATTAAATACAATTTTCTAGTAAAATTATGTCCCTTATATAAAATGGCATAATCAAGATTTGCTGGTGGCTTGTCGTAGCCCTCACCCACTAACTCATGGCTGAAAAATCTGGTCTTCCCTAGACCAGCCGAGCCCCACTTCTGATGAAATCAGAAAGAGATTTCATCACATAACTTTGTTTTTTTTTTTTAAATGGTGTTATTTTTCACCCAAACTACTGAACATCAGCATTACTGCCATGCGTAATGTGATTCCAATTTTAAACAAGGTGCACAGGCAATGGACTCTTTGTTTTAAAATGAAAACCCACAGGAAGGAGGAGGTGTGTGTGTGTGTGTGTGTGTGTGTGTGAGCATGCATAAAAGCATCTAGTAAGTTCAGGGGATGCCAGTGTGAGACCCAGCTCCCAAGAGCTACCTGCCTTACACAAAGGAATAATGCTAAGTATTTGTGCAACAAGGTGTCTTACTATGACAAGTGATAGCATAGATAATGGTACCCCACAGTTGAAAGCCGCTATGAGATAACTCTTTTATTTCTTCAAAACTCCCTGGAGCAGGAAGAATGGAAAGAGTGGAATGTGATCTTAAAAAGCAATGCACTGTAGCATGGGCATAGGCGCATGGGCTAGCCACAGGTATAAATTCTGAATTCTTCATATTGAATGAGAGAAAGCCCGTGGCTTAGTACAAGTGCTGTTGGCCAAATTTTGCCAATGCTGCCATGCTAATAAGGGAAACCTTGATACATTCAGCTAGAGGGAGAGAATGCCAGGAGCTTGAAATAATAAGTTCAACATACATAACTTACCTAAAGAAAACTTTTGTCAAGCTTTCCCACATGAAATCTAAATCTAAAACTACTGTATATACTAGTGTATAAGTCTACTAAAAAAATCAACCCAAAAAAACCTGGGGCAGTTTATGCATAGGTAAGTGTAAGTACTGTACCTTAACTCTTAAAGGAACCTTCCCTTTTTCTGAGTAGAATTGCAAAAGGTAAGAGCTTGGTCCATCCAGGGAGAACCTAAAACAAGTGCCCCACCCCACTGTCTTCATTGCAGCACCATTTCCTCATTGCAGCACCATTTCTAGTCTTTTTGAATTCCTGGGTAGGAAAATGGCAGTGACTGTTTGTTGCTTCCCTCCAAAGTAGTGCACAGAGAGCAGAGGGCTTTGTTGCTTCTTTTAGGTTCTCCCAGGGCAGAATAAGCTCTTATATCTCACAAATCTACTCAGAGAAAGGCATGATGCTTCTTTTTAGGAGAAAAAAACCCCAGTTAATAGCCTTAACTTTTGCCTGTACATCCTTTTTGATATCTGTGAATTTTTTAGCCCCATCTGTGCATGGTCCCCTCTCCCAAATGTCACACAGACATCATTTATCATACTTCTCACCCATCTAACTGGAAATTTGTAATTTCTTTAGCATCATTTCTCTTTTCTTCATCCTTTACATTATTTGGAAATCATCACATGCCAAATCCCGTTCTTGAAAAGCTGGATTGGATATGGGCTGCTTATTGCCCAGGCATGGGGCAGTGTGATAAGATCCATTGGTGATGGTTACAACCTGCACCTATCCCAGCACAGATTTGGCATGTGATAATCTCCTGTTATATGCCCCTAAATTTTATCCATGGGTCATATTCAAATCCTTAATGTTGGCCCCAAAACCTACCCTTGACTTATGCATGAGGCTGACTTATACACGAGTATATACGGTATTCAAGAGTATAAAAATATGCAAGTAAAAGTAAAACAGCTGCATAGAAGCCATCCTGTGTAAAGCAGTGGGTTCGTGACACATGACTTATCTGCATTCTGGACCAAAGCTTTATGTGAATATCAGGAATGTGTTGTGTTAAGTTATTTGTTCCCAAATAATTTAGTCACTTTCCTCCTCATTTCCTCTATATGGTTTTCAAAGAGGTCTCATATGAGGAGAAAATCTCCAGCTTATACATTCATGGAGGGAGGGACATCTTCCAGGCACACCCTCCCTACAGCTGGTGGAAGGTTATAGTATTTTTGGAAGTTCTAATATTCCGGGATCTTTTTCTGGTTCTCCCAGCTTGATATGTTATGTCAGGGTTGCTGTTATTGTTGTCATTGTTGTTACATTTATTTTAATACCACTTTGCTCCAAAAATTGGCACTGAAGATGGCTTACAATTTAACAACAAGATACAGCTAAAAACATATTATCTTTTGACAATATTAAGTCTATTCTAGGACTGGAAGGAGGGTGAGAAAGTGGCTTCAGAAGGACCTGGAGTGTTTGGACATTTGAAAAGTCACTTTCTGGTTTTTTTTTCTTTTTTTAAACCTGAGCACACAAATATTCTTTCAATCCCTAGTGAGTACTCCTTAAAAATTATTCCTGAGGCATTTTGTTTAAGACAGATGGTTTTGTGGGAGAAACTGAGGAAGAAAAATAAGAGTATTGATAAGGTCTTCTGGGGCAAGCACAGAGACAACCTTCTTATTTTGGGGCAGTTTTTGTAGAGTTGCAGGGAATGATTGTCTCTGGACAGCAGGACATTACACTAAAGCAAAGAAAAGCAATTCCTGAGTGATGAACATTCCAGATACACTGTGGTATATCTCTGTGAGTTGGTACTGTCTCTTTTGAAATATAAGATGAAATCACAGGAAACATAGATAGCTAGGAGGTTTCTGAATACGGTAACTTATTTGTCTGTAGAAGTCTTCACAAAATGCCTGATAATTATTGTTTAAACTACCATCAAGCAGACTGGGAATGTTTAGGCTTGGTTCAAGGTAGAATTAACAAAGCAGATAGATTCATGAGAAATAAAACAATAAGTGATTTACTTAGCCATATAGACAGAGTGCTTCTGCTAAGTCAGATTTATTGGTCCCCTGTCAAATTTATAGTTAATTTGTCTGGGCTTCCTACCAGGTCTACCTCTGAACACGCCTTTTCTCTTGAACCCCATGAGAGAAAGTTGAGAGCGTCAGGAAAACAGGGATTGAGACATAATCTAGGGTATAGCTAGAAGGGTTATTATGGATGTTGGAGAGAGCATCTGCAAGACAAAGTACTTTGGGCTGTATTGAGATTATAATAGCCCGATCTAGATGCGCCAAAAGTGGTGTGTCTAGGGCCAAAAGTGGCGTGATTAGGGTTAGGGAGGGCGCAGCTTTTAGACCCTCCCTAACCCTAGCACGTATGGGCGCCACCATAATTAAATGGTGGCATCAATACGGACACGCCATGATGGCGTCATGGCATGCACAGTTATTAGATGCACTGTGCATGCCATGACGCCTTTGCGCCGTGGGAGGGCGCAAATCGTGCCCTTTCTGCGGCACAAAAAAGGAGCTCCAAATGGACCGGCAATGTATCCCCCGGGATACTAAATATCCCCCGGGATACGAAGGAAAAAAAGCCGCGCGGCCCCTTTAAATGGCCGCGCGGTCCATTGATTAAAGCGGTCACCCGGGAAACGAAAGCTTCCGGGTTACGAAAGGTAATCTGGAACGGATTACCTTCGTAACCCGGGGGACCACTGTATTCACATTTTGTACGCAAGCAACAAACCTTTTCTGGACCTTTCAAAAGTGCTATAATCAGAATTACCTGTCTGGTTGATGAATCAGTCTTGCTTCTATAATCTGTCTGCTGAGCATATTAAAGCTAAACATATTGAATCTAATTTTAATTAGCTTTGTTTTTGTATTTAGAAAAAAATGTATTTAGTAATGCTTATGTTTGCATTACTTTAGGATACCAGAAACGGAAGATTCAGCTTTGCCTTATGAATTAAAAGACATCTAGTTTTTCTCCTTTTCTACAAGAAAGTTCTTACCAGCTACAGATAATAGCCCATTTCATATTTTATTTCTCTTGACTGCAGGATATATACACCAACTGTATTTTTAAAATAAAACCAAATACTGTACCTATTATTCCATAGGCAAACAATGACTAAATTAGGAGCTTGTCTATATTAGTTCTTTACTCCATATTTCCCCTGGGCTGGCCACATGATGTTTACCACGCAGCCTCAAAACTCTGAATTGGGACAGGGCTGGTTACACAATGCCCAGACCCAATTCAGGATTTCCATCCCGTGTCTCACATTTAAAAGATGTATCTTTTGCTCCAGGTTCTCCAGAAAACCTGGAGCAAAATGTAGCAACAACAGGTGTTAACAGGTGACTAGCAGTCTCTCACCATCCTTGGTGAGTTTCTCTGAGGACATGAGTCAGAACAAGGTTGGGTGCCTTCTTTTGACTTCAGAGCAGCTCACAACCACAACAGTGGCACTTGCTGGCCCACAGCTACTCATCACCTTCAGTAGGTAAGGGGGGTGAATTCAGGGGAAATACAGAGGCAATATATTCTGGGACAGCCTTGTGGCTTCTAGCATTTGTGCAAATACAGGTGTCATTCTGGCAGGTATAGTATTCTGGAGTATTCTGGTAGGTGTAGACAAAACTATAGTTAATTTCTTTACAATTGTATTTATGTTAGATATCACTTTTCATAGGCTGTGGTACTCAAGGATCCACACAGAGATTTGTCAGGTGGTCTTTGGACAGACTTTGAGCTGTTTGTTTCTTTAACAAGACTGCTGCATCATATGCCTTCTGAAATTTTCCTGTAGTTAGGTAGTAAAACAATTCAAACACACACACACACACACACACACACAGAGAGCAGTAACATGGTAGGTAATGCACTAAGGACCCCCATAATATTCTGGACCAAACATATATATGTTTCTGTGCATGGTTACCAGATAATAGACTGGAAAAACAAATGCAAAATAAGTACATATAACATTACAGTTTAATCCTGTGAATGCCAAACTATTTATCTCTTTTATATTTGTTTTCTTATTTGTCTTCTCTATTTCCCTTTTATACATACATTGAACCTAAATATGTTTATTTTAGACAGGTATGATATTTGGCCAACAAATCATCTCTCAATGTTTTTACAATACCTCTATGAATGGCATAAACTATGTATTATTATCCAAACATGGCAGTGTTCCGAAATCTCACATCAGCATTCTTATGGTCTTAAAACAAGATCTCTAGTCAATTGGCAAAAGAAAAGAACACAGCCCAAGGCTTCATGAGAAGGAGCCCACGGTTCGATTGTTTTTATATTTTTCATACTAAATAGTACTATGAAGCTGCTCAAAGTATAATGCTTGCAATAAAAAAGGACAACCATCCATAAAAGTGAATGATGAGAACTGCCAATTATATACCAGCCAGTATCAAATACCATTACTACCTGTTGTAATTTAAACAAACTTGGTGGCCATGTATTCCTATACTGTAACTGCCCCACAGAAATTCAGATCCCAGATTGTAGCCACTAATTCAATAGGTAAATAGGTGAAGATTAACTGTGATATAAGTTCTAAATCCTATTCCAGATAATATGTTTAGTAAAGGGAGTTTATGTTTAAAGGATCAAGTTTCATTGTGTTCACCCCACTGCCTGATGAATATTTATCTCGTGGCAGAGAAAGATGGATTAGATTCCCCCTTGTTCCCAAAACAAAACCCATAAGGCATTAAGAATTACCCTCCAAGATTTCTGTATAAGAAAGATGAAACATGCATTCTTATTTTAAGAAGGATGGACATGGCAGGTGAAAAGGATACTCAAGAAAAAAGATAAAAGGCAACAAGAAGCAATGCAGGGGGAGATGAATGTGTTAGTTCAAAGAAAGAGACAGGAACTGGCCCCAGCCATGAACTGTTGCACAATGTGTTTGTGAATGGAAAAGCCTCTTAAAATCAGACACTCATAATTCTGACCCTTGATTAGACCTTCCAACCCTTGGTTAAGCTGCTGAAGGCTTAGGTTCTCAGCTAAAGTGGCCACAACGTTCTTCATCTGTTTGCAGCCATAGCTGCTGTCAAAATACCAAAGATAAGCATTTCTTTTAGATTTATGGTGCCTGGCCTCATTTTAACCTGTTGTGATGTTTATCAGTGGCTTCTAGCATTTGTGCAAATACAGCTGGTGATTTTGAAAGATTATAAGAGTTCCATGATGTTAATGTCAATGGGGAATTGTACTTTGACGGCACATTTTAAAATGCTTCAATAATGCTTCAGATAACTAGAAGATTCTGTAGTGATTCTGTGAGGATTTTTTTTTTTTAATGGCAATTATACGATGGTTTCTTTATGCTACTAGAAACAGGGAGGCAATGCACCTTATTAAAACCAATCTCATATATGGCTGAATCCACATGGGCCAGAATACTCCAGGAGCAGCCCACAGTTTTCTGGCCCTGGAGCCGTCTAGATGTCCCAGCATTACCTGGGGCCATAAGCTCCAATGTCAAGAGGCTGTTCACACATGCACATACGTACTGCTGTGCTAACTGCCACCACTGCCACCATGGTGAGTCACTTGGTCTGAGATCAGAACAAGCTACCCAGCATTGATCACATGGCTGGGTGACTGCTTCTGAGCTCAGAGTGAGCAACTCACAGTAGTGGCAGTGGCACTAGATGGCATAGCAGGAAGCATTATAAACAGCCACCTGGCATTACAACGGAGAGCTCCAAATCTTCCAGGAAGACATGAAACAAAATATAAGTTTTTAAAAAAAGTGATAAAGGGTAATATAGATAATAAAGAATGGGTTTGGTGCTGAACTGGCAGGTTGTCATCCAGATAGTTTGGGCCATACACCATCCAAACTAATGGCCTATGCAAACAAGGCCTATCTCTAATCCAACATTGTTACAGTGGGTCCTTGGTATCCACTGGGATTTGGTTCCAGGACCCCCTGTGGATACATGGGTGTTCAAGTCCCATTAAATACAATGAATAGTAAAATGGTGCCCTTTATATAAAACCAAGGTTTAGTTTTTGGAATGAATATAATTTTAAAGTTATTTTCAAGCTATGGATACTTGAATCAGTGACAAAGGATGTGTGGATATAGAGGGCTGATTTATGTCAAAATTCATACAGCAGTTCCCAAATTTTCATGAGCAGCTTTTCTGGGAAGGGGACATTAAAATGGGGAGGATGGTATGATAAAATGGCTTCAAGGACAAACCGAAGTGCTTTTTGTAGCTAAGAATTCAGAATGGACATTAGGAACCTGTGATCCAATGTGGTACAGTGAGAAAGACATTATAACAAAAGATTCTTAGCCTGGGAATTGTAAGACCCATGTTATAACCCCATTGAGCTATGTCATTTCTGGTTGATCTTAGGCTGGCCATTATTTTTCAAGCCTTTCTTTCTCACAGGGTTCTTGAGAGGATAAAGTGAGGGAGAGGATTGCTATGTATGCCAACTTGGTCTCATTGAGGGAAAGGTGGGCAGTAAATTTGGCAAACAAACAAACAAACAAACCCTAAATTTACCAAACAGATATAGTTACCAATTCATGATAAGATATCTGTTCTTTCATTCCTGACTGAGATAAAACAGGGTTATCAAGCTCCAGGTAGCCCCCTCCAGATGTCAGGAGTTAGTTGTCATACTGATGCTTTTGCTTCTATCTGCTTTTTAGGAAACAAGAAGTTCAGTGGAAACACATTAACCTGGAACCTCTCCAAGGCAGGTTTAAAATGGTCAGATAATCAAAGGTCAGACAAATAAGTGAAGAGCTAATGACACAGCAGTGTACTGACACGGAGGACCCACTGTGAAATTGAATGGCCAGCATTCAAATGATGCCGCTCTTACTTTGCAGAGATGGATTGCAAGGCAAAAAGACAAAAAAGAGTCAGCAGCAGAGACATGGGAAAATGCTTTGGGAGATGCACTAGCAGTTGAAGGGTAGCTGCAGCTTTTGAGTGTCTGTGTGTAATGGCAAGGAGGACCTCCTGCTGTATGTCATTTTCCAGCAATTCTATAGTCATTTTAACAGAGCAGTGCATTCATTGGTTTCACGTGAAACTCATAACAAAGAGAATTTCTAGGTAGTAATGTTGAAATAATGTAATAGTGTATGAGTAAGCATGAAGTAAATACATGTATTCCTACAGACAGTGAATTATATTACTGGGAAGAAATATCTAAGTCCTATAATTAGGTTGGCTAATACTCTCCACTATAAAATACATACTGTTTGGGAGAAGAGCATTAAGTGTTATCATGGTGTGCAGTAAGAAAATGAGATTTTTTTTCAGAGAAATGGTCAAAATGAACAAGAGTACTGCAGCAGGCATAGTGAATCTAATTTTTTTTAAATGACAAAATGTCTTCCTGAGATTGGCTGTTTTCAACCATTTCAAACATTTAAAAAGCTAAACTGAAAATGTTGATAGAAAATTTCAAAACAGCAACATTCTTTAAAGTACACAGAGCCACAGGATAGAATTCCACCCTCAGTAACTAGGATCACAACATTACTTGAAAAATTGGCATGCAGGTCACACCTTTTCCTAATCTTTGCTAAGGACTTGGATAAGAACAGTCAATCAGTTGATGATATCAGGCAGCCTGTCTACCTTCCTTTCCAAATAGTTGGAAGGCTTTATAAAGTCAGCTTTTAAGTGTGCTGTGACAGGTTCCCCTGAAAATCCTATACCCCAAAGGACTTCTGAAGTAATCCAGTATTCCCTTTATATACCCTTATTTTACTGAGGGACTGAGAACATTTCCTCTTGACTCCTGCTGTCACTGGATGCCTCCTTAACATTAGGGAACATCAATTGGGCAAACTGCTGGCAAATAGTGGAGATTATATTGCTGGGTTAGAGGTTTCACAAGGTTTTTGAACAGAGTTCATACAGATTTCCCAAGAGCCCTAGTGCATCAGTGGCTTTACACATACAGGATCAAAAAAAAAAAAAACCTGGCCAAACTTTTTGCTGTCACCTGATACTGTGATAGAAAAAGACCAAAACTT
Organism: Urosaurus nigricauda; assembly: GCA_034509955.1. NCBI lineage: Eukaryota > Metazoa > Chordata > Lepidosauria > Squamata > Phrynosomatidae > Urosaurus > Urosaurus nigricauda. The sequence goes on from JAOEGL010000005.1 coordinate 141,443,460, forward strand.
GCCCATGCTGAAAATTCTTGACAGAGGCTATGAAGATGCAAAAGGCCAGACAACTACATTCTAATAAAGAAGAGAATGTGAAGCCAAGAGCAGCAGTAACAGAGACAACTATATGAGAAAATCCCCAAGCTGAACACTTTCTACTAGTTTTCTCTGTTAATCCTGTGAGACTTATTATCTCCCCCCCACTCACTCTGTTTACCAACAGAGAAAGGTAGGGCATTGATTTCCCAAATGGCATAGTATGGACAATCCCCATTTCTTAATTGTAAAAGCTTGATCATTTTGGATTTTAAAACAACAATAATAATAACATTAAATCTTGGAAATCAGAAGTGTGTGGCACTTTTTATATAGCTTTTAATACCCATGTGGTATTATAGCTTCATACCATGGAAGTGCATAATACAGTTAATATTACACAGATTCACAGCTAATGTCATTAGAGTACCAAAGGAGCAATTAACAGATGTAAATGTGTATTAAGATTAATATCCCAAACCCTGACAAATCTCCACTGGCCCATTACCATGATAATAGGTCCAAGTTTTTTCTTTATGTCTCTTAGCTAGTAGACATACTCCTCCTCTCCCACACACCTTAATCCAACTGCCCTCACTGCTCTATTCTGCATTTGCAAATTGCTTTAACAAGAAGTTAATAACATACACAAATACTTTCATATAGCATCAATGGGATCCTCAAAGGGCACGTGTTACTTTTATTCCCTCCTCCATGGGAGATGTAAAACAAGCGAGGGACAGGACAAACAGATAAAACCAAGGAGATGAGGATGAAGGACTTTAATACTTCTAAACATTTTCCAACTGTGCCTGGAGCTTCAGAGGATGCTGACAGAACACCTTGTGATCATACATTGAATGCCCCTTACAATATCTAACACAGTTGAGTTGCCACAAGTAGCCAAAAGGCAATGTTGCAAAGCTTGTTTCTAAATTTTGTAGCTTTTCTTCATGTTAAACCACATGCCCAGTATTGTAAGTCTTTTGTATTCAACCAATATAGGAAAGAAACCTTGATAGATCAGCTTTGTTTTTAAAGATATACTTTACAACCAACTGAATATTGACAACTTCCTGTCCTCTTGTCATATCCAGTCCTTTAGATGATACTGCAAAAAAGCAATTTTCTGCCTCAAAAGCACTTTTTTTATTTAAAAAAATGTCTCTGGGTAATTTTCAGGTCTACTAGAGCTGCACAACCATATACAGATGAAAAAGACCAAAATAGGGCAATTTATTTGATTCCTTCCTTTCAAAACATTTAGTAAAGATTACATATCCAACGGTGAAAAGCCCAACAGAAATGTTCAGTCATGACCTAGTGTCATGCAACCCACCCCCCCATCTGCAAGAGTCCTTGAATAGCTCGGATTTGCATTTTGTTTAATGTGATCTCAGTCATAAATACATCCCTGGATATTAACAGTTAATTCTTACTTTAAAGGGGAGAGCACTTAGAACCAGAATAAAACTATTTCATTTTGAGAGAAAGGATTGTACATAAATGTTAACCTACTCACTAGAGAGACAGAGAATGGGAAATTATTTTTTCAATGTTCAGCTTTGAAATTTCAAATTTAAGATATGTAACAAGCTGTCAGTTTTTCAGACTTAGGAGTCTGCCTTGTGCTTTGCTGCATTCCTAAATATACCAAGAGGATACTGTGCTTTCTCTTAGTAGTTCTGCATTAAGCCTAGAAGTATCCTCCTACTTTCCTACGACAGCCTTCCTGTACAACAGGGCCAAAGTATACAGGTGGAATAGAAGGGGTTCATTTTTGCCTTCAGTTTCATCCCTGTTCATGCCTGCTCACATAAAGAATAGCACAGTGTTTTTAATCAGTTGCACAGGATAGATTCTGATAGATTACTCATCTACATAATTACACAGATAATCAGATAATGGATCCATGTAGTCTGTCTGAAAAAATTCCAAGTGCAGTGGATTCCCACCTTTAGGAAAAGGGGAACATAATTATTTTGTTTATAGAATTTACTGTCTCCTGACCTGTATCACTTGACTGTAGGCAACTGATAGCTACAAAACGTCATGAATATTGTGGTGGGATATCTCTGATTTAGGTGATGAACTAAAAAGTTAATAAGTAATACCTCCCATCTTTTTCAGCTCTTTATTTGATAGACTGTTTCAGGATAGTGTAAGTCTGAAATTATCTTATGACTAAGGTTGACTTCAGTGTGGACTTTATTGTATTCATTTTTTTTACCGTTTTGGGGATGGAAACGAGACTCTCGGGGGTGCATATGAACAGATTTTACTGCATACCCAAGCGTCCAAAAAAAAGTTCTGGCACCTGTACCCAAGCCGTCCCCGTTCAGTGCTGGCAGGTGCCATTTTGGCTGGATGGAAGTCTTCCAAGCAGAACATTTAACGCTCCTCGGCACTGAACAGGAACGGCTTGGGTACGGGTGCTGGAACTGGACCTTTTTGTGGATGCTTGGGTGTGCGGTAAAATCCATTCATGCACGCCCCAAAGTATCCCATTTCCATCCCCAAAACGGTAAAAAATTTGAATGTGATAAGGGCCTGTGTTGAGATGGAGAGCTGAGATAGATGAAAGAGATTAAAATGTACCATGGATCCACAAAATGTTTTAGTACTATTTCTAATCAATGAAACAAATCTGTACAAAATATTCTACTTCAACTAAACAAAGATTTAGGAGACACCAAAGCAAAACACTAACAAGCTTGAAGGGGAGAAAACATCTCCCTTTAATTACCACAGAAATGGTAAGCAATGATTTTAACGATGGAGTTTATCGCATGCAAAAATGAAGCCCCTTACTCCTGCCAGGATACAATCGCTTACGGGATGGAATTGGGAATTATCACATGAAAAATGCTGCTGATGCTGCTGGATGGCTGCATCCTGGCTGCATCCAGGCTCCCAGCAGTGCTTAGCCAGCCAATTTACAAACACGGGAAGTTCCCATTTTTGAAAAGTGGCTGGGAGCCAGGATGCAATCGCCCAGCGGCATCGGTGGCATTTTTCATGTAATAAGCCTTTTTCTCTCTTCATTTTTAAATTGTTTTCTCAGTGATTTCTCATCCAAAAATTTACCAAAATGTACCACAAAACTATGCACATCTACAGTAGTTTGGATTCACATTCACATCCTGCCATGCCATTAAAAATGCAGTGGAGAGGTTACTAAAAATGGTAACTGGAAGATTTGTTACATTATTTCCAGTACATTGCAAAGAACTTGTTCAGCTTACAGGGAGACACTAGGAGTGGAGGATTGGCATCTGCTCCTGTGCAGTTGCTCACTCCAGTGTATAATAGACCAAGCTCCTGCATCACAGATATGTAGCCTAAAAGTTCTACAAAAGTTCTTAAAGAACTACACTACATTTTCCCCTCTTGCTCTTCAGGGCTCAGTTTTTGGTTTGCTAAAAAGAAGATTACTATGCCTCTATACACCGCACCACCAGTGGTACTTCTGCTTTCTCACTCCCTCTTTCACAATTTCCCTGATTGTGGATAGGGCTGCTAACCTGGGAACAATTTCAGCTCAGAATTATAACAAATGCTGAATATGATGCTTTACAAGGGGATAATTGTGTTAGAAAAGAAGCAAAAAGAATATCACCACTGTAATGCAAAAAAGCATTGTTGATAAAATGTAATTATAGCTGTGATGACCTCTTCATCTGTTACTTGAATAGAATGCTGAATAGAGGAATATGTGTGTTTGTGTGTGTGCCACCATGAGTTACAATTCTGAAGAAAAGGCAGGCCCAATAAGCACTGTGTTTAGTGAGAAATTACATTTTGTTGTTGGCATAATCTACATAATGTACAAACTGACACCCATCCCCCCCCAAAAGTAATTCATACACAATTTACTCTGCATCACTATTTATTATTACCTCAGGCTCATCATTGATCCTACAGGTGTGAAGGCATATCCTACAAGAAGAAAATTATTCATGGATTTATGCTTCCATTAATACCACACATCCACCCAAGATATTTCCCTGGCACACCTTAATGTTTAAATAATTGAAAGAAAGCCTTTATGGCTCACAACTGCAAAGTATGAATGTATGGGCTGAAAACAGAAGTCCGCACTTATACTATCTCTCATTTACACATATATATTGGACTACAGGAGATGAAAATTATGTTAGTGAAAATTGTGAACACATCTCTAATAACAGTATTACAATGTGATTTCATTTTTAATTTCTAAGGTGAATCTGATGACTAAAAAGAAATCCCCCAACTTATTTAATGAAAAATAACAGAGTCTTGGAACCTTAAAGACTAACACTTAAACTTTGTAGACTGTAGCCTACTTCATCAAATGCAGACAGCTGCAGTCCATGAAAGCTTATGTCAAATAAAATTTATGTCAAATAAAACAGCAGAATTAATTTAGTTTTACGTGGCTTTTAATTGCTATGGCTCCGTGCTATAGAATCCTGGGATTTGTACCCACAGCTGTCTGGCAGAGAAGTCTAAATATCTCACAAAACTACAAATCCAGGAATTCCATAGCACTGAGCCATGGCAATTAAAGTGGTTTCAAACTACATTATTTCTGCAGTGTAGATGTAATCCTAGCCTTCAAGCTACCACAAGATCTCTTGTTGTTACTATACCCTGACCTCCAGAACTGTCCAAAAGCATAATTACTACTGTTTTATTTGCTAAATAAACTAATCAGTGTTGTTTCCCCCCAAAATTGTTAGCATGAAATTTTGAAATTTTGAGTTGCCAAACAGTATGATGAATATGAGAAACATTTTAAACATGGATTGTGGAATATATTTATCTCTATCTTTCCTTCCACAATCAGCTAATTTTGCAAATGCTATATCTCAAAATGTGTTTCCGTAATATTGCACATACTACAATGTATTCAATTGTAAAGAAATTTGCATAAAACTCATTTTAGGCCTTTCTTTGTAATCAAACAAATCAAGTTATCAAAGTACCATTTGAAAAAGAAAATCTGATTTTTATTATTTTTATGAGAAGCATGCTTCCCTTTTTTTCCATTTTTCTCACTAAAGATCTTTCCAAAGGAGATAAATGAATAAATTGCAATGATTCATTTAGTTGATAAATTCAGCATTTTGCCTTCCCAATTTGTCAGAACACAACTGTGAAACAGTCACATGCATTCAATATTATCTATGAATTTCCATGATAAGCAAAGCTATCAAAAGTTACATATGCTGTGTAGTGAATATTGTTTGCCGTAAGTTCATTTATTGTATTTCCTGGTTCTTTAGATGTTGTTGGACTGCAACTCCCATCAGTCATGGCCAGGATTATCAATGGTGATGGATTACAGAAGTACAGGCTATTTTCTAGATATGTAGAAAGTCTGAATTTGTTTCATATAGAACAATGGTGATAAAATTACCAAGGAAGGTACTGAGTGAGTTTTAATTTTAAATGAGAAAGAACCTAATTTGTATTCCCAAACTGATCCACAAACTGAAATGCAATTCTTCACATTTCTCCTATGCTAGCAAGACAGTTCTCTAATTTAAAAAAATACAAATATCTTTAGTTTAAAGGTGCATAAAATAGATATAGAACTGAAAATAACATACAAAAATGGATTATAATGAAGAAATTCCCTTTCATAAATGCACGTAGAGTGGGCCCTTGTTATATGCTGGGGTTTGGTTCCAGGACCCTCTGTGGATAACAAAATCCGTGGATGCTCAAGTCCCATTAAATATAATGGCACAACACAATGGTGTCCCATATATAAAATGGAAAATCAAGGTTTGCTATTCGGAATTTATATTTTTGGGGAATATTTTCAAGCCGTATATGCTTAAATCCATGGATAAAAAAATATGAGGATAAGGAGGGCCAACTGTACTACGAAAATTTGTGAAACTGAGAATTGTGAAAGAAAAGATTAATACTCATTTTTGGAGATTTTAAAACACTGCAGACAGATGTAGACATAGGTCAGAATGCCATTAATGACTGAGAATAACTGGGAAAATGAGAAGCTGAAAGAAACAAAAACTGATGGGTTTGTCCATTTCTAACTCAGCTGCTAAAGTTTTCTTGGTGAACTGTGCCCTATGGGTGTTGCAATATATCTTGTGGCTTACTATTTTGCCTCCCTTCTTATTCCGATTGTGCAGTATTTGTGATTATTCAGAAATCAATAACAGTTTTATATATTGACAAAAAATTCTTTTCAACTACAGGGAGATCACATCTGAAGAATGAGGACACCTTAAAACTCTTGTCTGGAAAAGTATTTTTTAAAATCTCAACAGATAGCAAAGCAACACTTTTATAAGAATGAGGATTGCTCGTGATGCTAGAAGCTAATGCAAGTGTGTACAGTCAATCAATATTTGTACCAAGCAGCATGGAAGTGTCCTCATTAAGCCTCTATGTGTAGTTCAGAGACACAGACTTCAAAGTGGCAAACATGTCTTTTTATATATAACTTTCACTGAAAACTTCTGAAAAAAAGTTCAGTGGTAGTTTCTTCTTTTTAAAAAGCTGCCCTGTGGGTTAAGCCCTTCCACCTCACCATACCATCTTGTCCCAGTACGGAATTGGAAAGGAAAATAACATCAACATAACAAAATTGCTCTTGGTGGTAAATAAGCCACCGGTAAAGGGGCAGGGGGAGAGAATCACCTATGGCTGAATCCTGTTCAACATAAACTACTCTGTTCAAAAAGAAGCAACACAGCAGAATAGCACCCAATTATGATTTTGGGACATATTTAAAGTTCCATGAGCAAACCACCAAAACACATTGAAGATGGCAACAGCCATGTGATATCCATGCTTAGAGAAGCAGAGTTACAGCAACCTTCAGCAAAACTCAGGGGTGCTTTAATAAATCCTAATGTATTTGTAATAAGGAGCCCTGGTGGCACACTGGTTAAATGCCAGTACTGCAACCACAACATTGTGAGTTCGATCCCAGGGCTCCCAGGTTGACTCAGTCTTCCATCCTTTTGTAGGTCGGTAAAATGAATACCCAGCTTGTTGGGGGCAATTGGCTTACAGATTGTAAACCTCTTAGAAAGTGCTGAGTTCACCATTAAGTGGTATAGAAATATGAAAGCTATTGCTATTTGTGTGTTATTAAATCTTAAAATGAAGCTAATGCCTCATCATTCTGCCCTATATCACCATCCCATATACTGAGCAACCATTAGCATGCTCAAGGAATTATACATCAATGAGGAAATATGGAGTTAGCTTCTTTTATTAATTCCTGATGCTGTGTGGTTAGTCCTACAAAAAGAAAGGATACTCTTGAGCCTTTGGGATGTGTGCAGTAGTATCTATAACCACTGAAGTACACTAGAGAATCATAGAATCTTATACCTGGGACAGAAGGACCATCAAGTCCAATCCACTACTATGCAGGAATGCATAATTAAGGAACTCCTGAAAGGAAGAAGAAACTTGAGGGCTTCATTTAGGAAGTGGAACAGAGTAGGAACCAGGGCTGAAATAACACTGAGTGAAAGTTGTAGAGGTTTATTTCCTTTCAATATTTGAACAGTGGGAAAGATCTCTAGGTCTCCTGACCTAGATCTCTAGGTCTTGATTGAGAAAAAACTCACTTGTTTTGACCAGTGATGAAGGCTATGGTTACCACTAGTGTTCAAAGTTCTGCTAAGAAGATGGATAGACAGATTTTTTTTAATTAAAAAAAATGATTTAAAGCAAAATTAACTGGTTAGATTGGAAGGGGAAAAAGTGAGCCAGGCCTGTATCTGTGCAAAAGAAATGGCATTATCATTTTAAATATAGGTCCACCTGAGAGCCACTTTATAAGTATATAGAGATGCCTGTATTCAGTAGGTCATGCTTATGAATCCTTCATGTAATATAATGTCTGAAGGATGAATAACAGATGGTAATATTCCCATGAAAGAAAGGCAGTACGTGTGGGAGAGAACAACCTCACTGTGCGTGACATCCAGAAGCAGAAGTGGCCTGTTGGCTATAGGAAATGATACATCCAATTTCAAGAGAGATTAGACAAATTCCAGATCCATTTTAGAATGCCAAATGCCACAGGTATGTCAGGCACCAGATGTGTGTGTTGTTATACCAGTTTGCATATTAAATTTCTTTGAGTATATGGACATGGGCACATTGCGTTTATCTAGTACGAATATCATATAGGAGTGATTTCTTTATTTTGCTGTTTTAGGGTTTAATCGATCCTCTGCAGGAAGATGGATGGCTATCTCTTTTTTCAAATATTATTTCTTCTCTTTCTTTAGAACAAAAAAGATTTACTCATATTCCACATTAGTATCATTCCAAGGTGGGATAATGGATTACTGTTATTTCAGATTCCACAGCTTGAAAGAGCTGATTAATTCTGAAATTTTGACCAGGCATATAAGCTGACAGGTCAAAAGGTGCACATGCATGCACACACGACGTTAATAATCACAGATTGTGGCTTGATATGAGGCAAAGATTACAGGTACACATATTTTTCTTCTTCTTTTCAAAGGACACCAGATGGCTGGTATTCACTATTCCCACAGCTCTGATTTGAACATGGCACCCAAAGGATTGGTTCATTTTGTTTTCCATGCTGTAGATGTGCGTTACAGCCAGAAATGTGAAATCAGTAAATAAAAAACTTCTGTGGATTTGGGATGGGATCATGAATCTATCTATGGGTTACATCTGTGTCTTATGTTTCCCACATAACCCTTTTGTCAGAAACATATCAAGAAAAGCTTGGGGGAATATATGATGTGTTAGTGTGTCTTTGAGAAGCAGACGTTTCCCCTAAATCTAAAGCACTGCAACCATTTTATGTTGTTCTTGCAATGTGTAATAAGAGTCTTAGCATGTGCTTTAAAGTTAAAAATAGAAATGTAGGTTAATATATGGAATGGTGACTAATACAGAGAAGAGACAGGGAAGTCTTACATGTAGGTTTTCTGTATATACTGTATATCCCTAATGTTTATTCCACTCAAAAATGCAGTCTTAAGCAGCATAGTAATACCCTTAGGCTGCTACAGTTTTAAAAACAAGTTCTTTTTCAGCAGGGAGCTCTTTCCCCTTGTGGTCACTCACCAATATTTAGAAGGCAAGGTCACTTTGAATGCCAGTGGCATCTGAAAGAGCAAGAAGAGCGACACTTTTTGTCTTCACTGAGCTGGCTGATTCTGCCACTGTGATAGCCGACAATGACATTACACCAGGGAAAGATTGTCGTAGTCCCACACTCCCGGCTCTGCTGTGGAGACCAAACAAAACAAAAACAAGGTAGAGAAAGTTTTTTGTTTGTTTGTTTGTTTTTGCAATGGTAATACAAAAATATGAAAACATTTTATCTTTGGAATATAAATGAAGCTTTAATCTTGACAATATAGAAAGGGTAGTATCTAAAAGTTTCTTTTAAAATTAAGATTTTAAAGAGACCTTCTCCCCTAAGAAATTGAATATCCTTCTGTAAAATTAATTAATTACTTGGAATGCTTGCTGGAAGGAAACGGCCATAAACATCTTACGCACCCAGCAGGTGGTAGAGAGATGACAGAAACAACAATTTTATTAAAATTACAGAAGGAGACATTTGCAGTAAAGATACATATTTTGGAGGGACGAAGGATGGGTAGCAGTATCTATAAGTACATGAAACCAATGAAGAAATATAGCAATGCAAAAGATTAATGATTTTTTTTATTTATTTGCATTTTTATATCATCCATGTGAATTATTACCTATATGCCTGATATGTCCTAAAAGGGAAAAAAAACTATGATGAATAAATAAACAGCTCTAGAAATCTTCAATAGGGTGCTTTACCTTGCAGGGAATATTATCATTGGCTTTTGATACAATTTCTGCTGCAGGGAAAGACTTTCAAAGCTCCGAATGCTGAAGTATTGCCAGGCGCTCAAAGACCCCCTGCTGTGCGCGTCAAACTAAGAAATCTCTCTGAACTTGTCGAATTAAAAGTCATCTCTCTTTCTCTGCAACCCCTGCATGAGCTGGGAAGCTCTGTCCTCATTTTTTTTCCCCAGTTCCTCCATGATAAACAAATGGAGCCTGAAGCATCTTTATTCTTTACAGGCACATAATTAAAATTCTTCTAAAAATGTAATTGAACGCAATAAATTTCCAAAGGAGGTTCTAGTTAAAATGATGCTTAAAACGCTTGTGTAGGCCACACTGCTTTACCATTCAATTGTCTTGCAAAGGTAAATCAAAACAGCTTGTTAAGACCCCAAAAATATTTTTTTTCTGTTTTGATTGCACGTCAAGAGATACTCCTAACTTAAACATCTCAGCATGATTTATGCTTTCTAGAACATTGTATACTTAATTACAGAAATCGCAAAAGAAAAGTAAATTGTTAAAATATGAACAAAGCTAATTGAGATCCCTAATTGCTGCATTTTTTTATTTATCATACCCCCTAAATGAAAGAAGCTTTATTTACGCTTTTGTATACTCTTTTAATTTAGCCACACAGTGTGCATTCACTTATTACCTTACTCACACGTCACATAATATTCACAATGTTCAACTACTCAGTTATAGCAATAGAGAATTGTTAACAATTATCTAGGTAGAATGTTTGAAAATCACAATGAAGAGAAAATGTTCTTTTTTTCTTTCTTTTTCTTCCCAGTACTTATGCACTTCAACATATGCACTTCAACTTCCAAACAATTAAATACTTAGGATGTTTATTGAATGTCTCCAAGAGAGGAACATGAAGGATAAAAAAAGTAACACCTCTTTGTCTGGAATGTTCTAAATACAGTAGAAGGCCCTCTGTACTGGAGGAGAATCTGTGACTACCTGTGACTCTTCCTGGAACACCAAGCCCAGCAGCGTCCTCGGAGGACCACAGACTGTGGAACTGCCTCTCCTGCCTAGTAACATCAAGGCCAGCTGTGTGGTGGTGAAGGAGCCCTGGGAGGCTTATAAGAGTCATAAGCTACCTGTTGGGACCTACTTTCCCTTGATACTTATGAGTTGTTTGCTCTCATGAACTCTACTACGACCATTGAAATCACTTGTTAGTTCCACTTCACAATCTGCTATTTTCATCTGATAATGGAGCCGGGAAAACCTGTGAGCGGGTATTGAAGTTGTGTGGGCGCAGGGAAGGTATGGCGGCAACAATGTGGAGAAATGTTGCAAAAGAAGTAGGGATCGATGATTGATACCTATCCCTTCTTCAATCCACTCTGTTCCCCAGGTTAAGACGGAGAGCATACCAACTGTTCCACAATCCCTTAATCTGCTCCTTTGCAATGCCAGGTTGGCTAAAGCTAAAACTCATATCATCTATGACCTCCTGGAGGATAAGCAGGCCAATCTGGCATGCTTTACTGAGACCTGGCAGGGAGATGCCAGTGCCGCAACAAGGGCGCAGGCTCTCCCAGCTGGTTACACGGTCAGTGAGCAGAAATGGGAAAGTGTGTGTGGGGGGTGTTGCTATAGTCCATAAATCCAACCTAATCTTGATCAAGAAGCCTGTCCAGAAAACAACCCACATCGAGTGTGTGTACCTTAGTCTGAAGACCAGGGATAGTTTAGGGATCCTGTTGGTATACCGGCCACCCCGTTGCCTAACAGACTCCTTAACCGAGCTGACTCAGGTGGTCTCTGAGCTGCTGTTGGAGTCGCCCAGACTTCTGGTCTTGGGCAATTTCAACATTCCTCTCGAGACCAGCCTGTCTGTCCTTCCTGGAGCAGCTCGGGAGTTCATGGAACCCATGACTGACATGAACCTATCCCAGTTGGTTGACAGGCACAGGTCACACATTCAATCGGATTTTTAGTACGGAACAGGAATATCTGTGGGCGGAGGTAATGAAAACCTCCACTCTGTCATGGACGGATCACTTTCTGATCAAGATGGAACTAAAACCAGCATTTCACACACACACCCCCGGGGTGGCAGACCCATTAGAATGGTCCGCCCTCAAAGGCTCATGGAACTTATTGCTTTCCAGAAGGCCTTAGAGGGTTTAATGGTTGGCAATGCTGGTGATCACTTTGAAGCTATCGACATGATCACCCCTGAGCGTCCTTTCCAGCCCACTCCTAACTGTAAACCCTGGTTTACAGAAGAGCTCAGGGAAATGAAGCGGGTTGGATGACGACTAGAGCGCAAGTGGCGGAAAACTTGATTCACAGAATCATAGAATCATAGAATCATAGAAATTTAGAGTTGGAAGAGACCACAAGGGCCATCCAGTCCAACCCCCTGCCATGCAGGAACTCCCAATCAAAGCATACCCGACAGATGGCCATCCAGCCTCTGCTTAAAAACCTCCAAGGAAAGAGACTCCACCACCCTATGAGGGAATGTGTTCCACTGTCGAACAGCCCTTACTGTCAGGAAGTTCTTCCTAATGTTGAGGTGGAATCTTTTTTCCTGCAGTTTGCATCCATTGTTCCGAGTCCTGTTCTCTGGAGCAGCAGAAAACAAGCTTGCTCCCTCCTCAATGTGACATCCCTTCAAGTATTTAAACAGGGAGATCATATCACCTCTTAACCTTCTCTTCTCCAGGCTAAACATCCCCAGTTCCCTAAGGCGTTCTTCATAGGGCAAGGTTTCCAGACCCTTCACCATTTTAGTCGCCCTCCTTTGGACACGCTCCAGTTTCTTCACATCCTTTTTGAATTGTGGTGCCCAGAACTGGACACAGTATTCCAGGTGGGGCCTGACCAAAGCAGAATAGAGTGGCACTATTACTTCCCTTGATCTAGACACTATACTTCTATTGATGCAACCTAAAATTGCATTGGCCTTTTTAGCTGCTGCATCACACTGTTGACTCATGTTCAACTTGTGGTCTACTTGGACTCCTAGATCCCTTTCACATGTTGTCTCATTCAGCCAGGTGTTCTCCATCCTGTATCTGTGCATTTCATTTTTCCGCCCTATGTGTAGGACCTTACATTTCTCTGTGTTAAATTTCATTTTGTTAGCTTTGGCCCAGCTTTCTAGTCTATTCAGGTCATTTTGAATTTTGATCCTGTCCTTTGGGGTATTAGCTACTCCTCCTAATTTGGTGTCATCTGCAAATTTGATAACTAGGCTCTCAATACTGTCATCCAAGTCATTAATAAAGATGTTGAATAGCACTGGGCCCAGGACAGAACCCTGTGGCACCCCACTTTTCACTTCTTTCCAGGATGAAAAGGAACCATTGTTGAGCACCCTGGAACCATTGTTGAGCACCCTGGAACCATTGTTGAGCACCCTATGTCAGATTCATGTCCAACAAGACTCGCCATAGGCAGCATCTTCGTGCCTATCGGGAGGCCTTGTGTGCAGCGTGGAAATCTTTCTGCTCTGCACACATCGTGTCTGCAGAGTCTCACCCAGCAGAACTGTTTAGGGTGGGTGGGGGGGAGCTGATGCAAGTTCCCCCGGCACCAAATCCCCTACTTGACCCAACGATGGCCTGCTGTGATGCGTTTAACAACTTCTTTGCAGGTAAAATTTCTCGGATAAGAGCCGACTTGGATGCCACCTTTTCTTCAGATCCCACTGGTGATTCTACTGTTGTTACATTACTGGATGAGTTTCAATCTGTAAACACTGATGAAGTGGACAAGCTACTTGGGAGTATGAGGAAGACGACTTGCTCCCTCGATCCTTGCCCATCCTGGCTTGTCGTCCAGGGTGGGTACGCATTGAGAGCAGGACACAGTCAATGCATCCCTCAGGGAGGGTATCTTACTATCTTACCTTAAGGAGGCGGCGGTTAAGCCCCTCCTGAAAAAGCTCTCCCTTGACCCCCTGGATAGAAATAACTACAGACCAGTGTCCTTGCTGCCATTTTTAAGCAAGGTGATCGAGAGGGGAGTCACTCTGACCGATGACCTCCGCCTGAGCATTGACAGTGGCAATGTGACCCTGCTGGTGCTCTTGGATCTCTCAGTGGACTTTGACACTGTAGATCATTCCATCCTTTTGGGTCAGCTGAGGGAGCTGGGAATCGGAGGCACTGCTTTCCGGTGGTTCTGGTCCTTTCTCTTTGGCAGATCCCAAAGGGTGAGACTCGGGGACAGTTGCTCTTCCAAAATCGAGCTTAATTGTGGCGTCCCTCAGAGTGCCATCCTGTCCCCGATGCTATTCAATATCTACATGAAGCCGCTAGGTGAGATCATTCGGAGGTATGGAGCTCAGTGTCTTCAGTATGCTGATAACACTCAGATATACCTCTCCATGACCACATCATCAGCTCAGACTTCAGATGGCGTCTCCCCTCTTATGACTGTCTTGTGGCGGTAATGCATTGGATGAGGGAAAACAGATTGAAGCTAAATCCAGACAAAATGGAGGTACTAACAGTTACAGGCCCGAAACCAGTTCTGGTAATACAGCAACCAGTCCTAGATGGAGTCACACTCTCCTCGAAGGACTCCATTCGAAGTCTGGGGGTACTCCTTGACTCATTGCTTCAGATGACTAATCAAGTGAATGCGGTGGTCAGGAGCACCTGTTATCAGCTTCAGCTGATACGCCAGCTGCTCCCTTTCCTGGACACGAAAGACCTGGAATCTGTGGTACACGCTCTAATAACCTCACGTCTGGATTTCTGTAACGCACTCTATATGGGGCTACCCTTGTGCTTAACCCGGAAACTTCAACTAGTTCAGAACATGGAAGCCAGGCTTATTACTGGAACATCTAGGAGAGAGCAACATAACGCCAGTGTTTAAAGCTCTCCACTGGCTGCCCATTAATTTCCGGGTACAGTACAAGGTGTTGGTTTTAACCTTTAAAGCCCTACATGGCCCAGGCCCATTTTACCTCAGGCACCGCCTCTTTCCATATGAACCCCCACACACACTTCGGTCCTCTGGGAGGAACCTGTTACAGCCTATGAAAACTAGGCTGTCGCAGACCTCCCAGAGGACTTTCTCAGCTACGGCTCCCAAGCTTTGGAATGGCCTGCCGGACGCGATGCATCTTATTACATCATTGACCAGTTTCAAAAAGGCTTTAAAGATGCATCTCTTCCAGCAGGCCTTTCCTTGAAAAGGAATAAATAAAACATCAATTCCTGTCTCTGAAACTGAAACTGGGTAGATAACCTTAGTTGTCCCCTTTGTTTAATTTCTGTGATTTCATCTATTGCGTATTTGCACAAGAACTGTTCATCAGATTGCACTTTGTTTTAATTGCTACTTATTTTAATTTTAACTGTCCTTGATTTTAATACTTGCTGGTTTAATTTTAAGGGGGGCGGTCGGGAAGGGGTATGATTGTCGTTTCACTTTGTACTTTTTAACTTTGCTGTACCCCGCTCCGATTACTTTGCTAGAGGAGTGGGTTATAAATAAACATTATTATTATTATTATTATTATTAGTAGTAGTAGTATAAGTTCTAATTTGACCTCTTCATTAATCTTTCTCATCCTGTCTGCAGATTTTACTTGGTATTACTGCTTACAAATTGCTGGCCAGAATGTGGTATCTGATGTTTCTGTTGCTTTCCAGTCTTTCCTGTATATTGTTATTGTTGTTGTTATCGTGTCCCTTCAAGTTGTTTCCAACGTATGGCAACCCTATAGCAAACCTATCAATGGGTTTTCTGGAGCTGAGACTGTGTAACTGATCAAGGTCACCCTGTGGATTTCCTTGGTTGAGCAGGAACTCAAACCCTGGCCTCTAGAGCGATTCTTCAATGTTCAAACCACTCACCATACTGGATCTCTGTATATATATCCCTATAAACTATATAGCCAGGAACTCAAACCCTGGCCTCTAGAGCGATTCTTCAATGTTCAAACCACTCACCATACTGGATCTCTGTATATATATCCCTATAAACTATATAGCCAGTGTTTATTTTAATAGGTAAATAACATGAATGCCAAATGTCTATTTTGCATTCACGAGGAAGCATCGATAAACAGTACAAAGTTATAGGAAGACCACAAGATGACAAGATGATGAGCTTAAAATACTCGTTTAGATAAATATATTGATTAATTCAATATATGTCACAAAATAGACATGAGTTTTGAGCAAAAGAGGACTCTTCTGTAGACCGATTTAGAAGTTATGTGTTGCTTCTGTTACTCATTGCCCCATAGTAGGAAAGCAAACAATGATGCCAAAGCAACTACAGCACTCAAGGTAACATTTATAAATAGTTGTAGTAGCCTTTCTCTTAGTGGTTAGTAAATTGGGACCAGTCAACAGGTAAGAAGGAGTAGGGCCATTTCCCCAAACCCTGCCAGTTTTTCTTTCATTTTGTTTTGTTTAGCTATGCATAATAAGAGAATCTAAGAGAGAATCCGGAGAAGATGGGCAGGAAAACACAGCTCAAAGCTGATTTTTCCAAAAGCGGATCAAAACCCCATTTTCTGCCTGGCCTGCTCCCAAGCTGCGCCTCTGGGTATTTTTTGTTGTTGTTGCTTCCCCATCATGATGTGCACCGTTACACAAACACACCCACCTGCAACCTCCAGTTACCTTCCACATTCTGCTCAGATGCCATTCCATTGGAGGGCTGCTCCTTTAATCTGCCACACAGTCACACATGTGATGCTCCCCCTATACAGTGCCTCAGTGCATCGGTGTGCAAGTGATACATTGGCAAAGCACAATCATGGAAGCCTCCCATACATGCCCCCTCCACCCTCCTCCACCCTCCTCCACTCCCATACATACCCCCTTCACCCTCTTTCACCCCTTTTTCTTCCTGTTTTATGGCTGTTTTGGTATGCAGCCACCTTCGAAGCATGTGTCCTCTGAATGCCCCACCTTCAAAGTGGCTAGAAGCCACTCAGTTTTGCCCAGCTGTTTAACCCCTGTCTTGATCAAAAATGCTGAGGTATTCCCCTAAAATTACCATGTAAGTCCCTAAAAAAATCACTCTGTCCAACCTGTAAAATTGTAGATTGCTTTGGAAGAAATGGACCTTCTTAGTCATGCTGACTAACTCTGGCACGATTTGGGACTTAAAAAAAACAAAACACTACACATATGTTATGGCATTCATTTGCATCCTTGGGAAAACATGTTTCCCACTTCAAATACATTGGACAAGAAAAATAAATCTAATATTCTTTGGCCCAACGTTTCAGGGTTGTGTGTGAATGTCTTTGTGGGATCTCTGTTGTGTCTAGCAAGAAATCTGCAGCATGGCTTCAGGTTCTAGAACAGACCACAGACAGTGGAAAACAAACAGTGCCTGCTGGTAAAGCAACTGCTAGAGGGAAGCGAATTCTGGCCCACTGGGAATGAAAGCCCAACCCTCCTCCCCAAAAACCAGTTTCCTTCATAAAAATACATAACTAAACTATATTCCCCATAGGCAAGAATCAATGTGTGATATTAAATCACTCCACAATCAAGATATAAGAGTGCCATATGTACAAATGAAAAATTAAAAGTACATGCAAACCTGATAGCAATCAAGTCTGTTTTCAGATTCCACATTGGCATGTATATACATTGAGCATTATAGAGCATGTAAAAATTTAGAAAATGTTGTACAAGATGGGTGACTACTGACTTGTCCCAGGGATCTACAGTGTGTCTTTGGCAGAAAACTTCAAAATATAAAGATTAGCTTTTTTTTTAAGGGGGGAGAATAAAAACACTGTAGAGATGTGTCTTTGTATTACATTTATTCATGGAGAAGGGAAAATTAATTTATACATTTCTTGAAAATGTACTGACAGTGAGGAGATAGCCTCCACAGTGTTTCTAAGCAGTCTCTAAGTGGTTTACAACTGTAAGCTAATTGCCTCCATCAAACTGGGTACTCATTTTTGTGACCTCGGAAGGATGCATGCCTGAGTCGAGCCCGAGCCCTGGTTGGTATTGGACTCACAACCTTGTGGTTTGTGAGTTAGTGGCTGCAATACAGGCATTTAACCACTGCACCACCATGGCTCCATATAGGTATGAGGCATTTGTGAGTTGTATTTTCTGATAGCCAGATACACAAAAATGTAGACATTATCCTGGCCCTCCTGGGGAAACTCCAGAGATCCCAAGGGATGATGTTATGCATTGGACTACCAGGACACAACTGGATGAAATGTAACACTTGCATCTACCATATCACTGCATGGACATATTGTTGTTTTTTGGACGGGGTCATTTGTGGGATACTTAATCAATTTGTCTTGGTTCTGGACCTTGGGACTGGGGCTTCTCATCGGGACTGGAGTTCACCTCACTGAGGTTTCTTAACCCTTGAGAAACCTCCTTCTTTCTCCTAGTCTTAAGGACTTCTGTCCATTCCTAAGCTACAGGATATAGCTGAAATTTAAAATGTAGGAACTCATGAAAAAAATCTCTCTCGATGCCCCATGGCTTGGTTCATTCACCTCACCTCTTTCAGCTATTGTTAGGATTTATTAAGCTTGGAGGGAACAATGAAGTTGAAGTGGACTGGCAGAGGATTTCATCATCCCAAATAATGAAAAAGTACTAGTGTGCCTACCCTACTGTCTCTGTTACACTACTGAGATCAAAAAAAGTTAAACACATGCATTATACTGTGCATGCTTTAGGCATGCAGAAAACATGTACCAAGTTCAATTTCAGTCCCATCCTAAGAGAGAGGGAGCACATTAGACCTAACTATATTGCTTACTTATGGACTATGCTTTTTGTACTCTTGATCCTGGTTGGTTTCATGCTGGGTTGCAGCAACTGAAAACATGGTCAGTCATGATCTATATTTTTTGCCCTTGAGTCTTTTTTCCCCATAATTTTTGCCCCACATGTCTCCTGTTTTATATAACATTGTGTCTGTTGTAGCAATGTTCTTGTGCAACATTTTGATTGGGCTTTTTTTTTGCAAACATAAATTTATTGCGCAAAAACTGCAAAAAACCCCAAACAAGCAAACAGTCATTGAAAATGTGCAAAACCTCTTTTAATTTTATCCATGAGAAAAACGACTTTTGAAATTCTTCATTCTCACATGTGAGAATAAAATCAGCAAAGATTTCTATCCCTGGCCACTTTCCATGAAACCAATACAGACTGATTTCCTCTTATTAATCTGTATTAAAAGAAAAGGAGTAAGGCTGGTACATAATAGCATTTTATGAAATGTTCAAGAATTATGCTCGGTTTCAAAAAATATAATATAGGTTCCAGGAGATAAAGAGTTTGTATGTGGGAGAAAGGGAAGCATAACAGAAACCTACATATAATCTTTTCATTTTAAATATGGACATATGCATACTTGAATTGCCTCTCATGTGTTAACAAAGCCTTCTCTTTGATGAGAACAACTCTATTCCTCCATGCATGTAATCTTTCAATAGAAGTTAAAGATGGCATCAAATAAGTGAGACGGAGTGGAAAAAGGAAACAGAATATTAACAGCCTGATCTTGTATAGGTTTAGATGGAATTAATTCTTTCTGCACTCAATAGAGCTTATCCCAAATAGGTGTGTAGGACAGCAGCTTTATGAGAGTAAGGGAAACTCAGAAACTGAAAAGTAAAGGAAAAGGAAAAGAGGAATACTATGTTTTACTACAGGTTAAACCTGCGTACAATGAAAAAAAAAGATTAAAAATGGCATGTGGGGCCTTTTCACACAGTATATTACAGTCGAGGAAGCTAGCATGGTGTTGTGGTTTGAATGTTGGACTAGAGCTGGGAGAGATCAAGCTTCAAATCCGTCCTCAGCCACCTAGTGGATGAGTGACCTTGGTCTCATACACTCAGTCTTTGGTAGACCTTAATATCATACTCGCAACTTTTGAGGATGGTAATGGCAAACCTTCTTTGAACAAATATTTACAAGAAACCCTTCTCAGTGAATCAGGGTTAAAACACGTAACAACAACAAATTGCAGGCTAGTGATTGCACATGAGAGTGTGAACACAGGGGAAAGCCTTCTTCATCCTGGAGAGAAGTGACTTCCTGGGCCCAGCACTGTTCAACATCTTTATCAGTGACTTGGATGATAGCATAGAGGAGATGCTTATCAAATTTGCAGATGACACAAAATTAGGAGGGGTCGCTCATAACTCAGAGGACAGGGTCAAAATTCAAAATGACATTGGGCAGATTAGACAGCTGGGCCAGAACTAACAAAATGAATTTTAACTGGGTGAAATTCAAGGGACTACACTTAGGCAGGAAAAAAAATGAAATAAACAGATGTAGGATGGGCAACACCTGTCTTGACATGTGAAAAAGATCTAGGAATCTTAGTACATCACTAGGTAAATGGTGTGATGCAGCAGCTTGAAAAGCCAATATGATCCTAGGCTTAGGGAGATTTAGTCAGGGGAAGAGAAAGTTAAGGGGTGATAGAATAGCCATATTTAAATATCTGAAGGAATGTCATACTTGAAGAAGGAGCAAGATAGTTTTCTGTTGCTCCAAAGATTAGGACATTGAGCAATGGATTCATATGACAGGAAGGGAGATCCCACCTAAACATGAGGATGAACCTTCTGACAGTAAGAGCTGTTGCAAGTGGAATACACTGCCCTGGAATGTGATAAGTCTTCTTTTTTGGAGCTTTTTAAACAGAGGCTGGATGACCATTTCTTGGGAGTGCTTTGATTCTGTGTTCCTCCACTGCAGGGGGTTGGACTAGATGGCCCTTGTAGTCTCTTCCAGTTCTATGATTCTATGGTTCTATGCATGTAAGATAATTTAGAATGTCAACAAAACATATGTGTACAAACCCATTATACAGTGCAAGCTTATCCATATTATTAGACCCCTTCATATAGCTGAAAAAGGGGCTTAAGCAAGATGTCAAAGAGATAAAATTGTGATGGAAGTAAAGAAAGAAGTAAGGTAAGAAAAGTGTGTATCAGTAATATTCAACAAATTAAGCAATTTTGAATCACGAAGGGAATAACTTCTTTTGTGACTGATGTATTTCTTTCTAGCCTAGACTTAAAAAGCAGCTTTTGCTTCAGAATGCTAAATGCATGCCTATACTTTTTGTAAACAAGAAGTTCCATTTCCATGGTGAACCAGCCAACCTTAATTCCCCTGTTTAGTTTTACATCAGAAGTGCTCTGGAAAAGTTTTCAGCATCAGTGATTCAACAGTTCCTTCTTCTTTCTTTCTGCTTGGAAATTGTCAAAAGCTATGACATCCATGTTGTATCACCTTGCATCAATTTGCTGATCTCTTCAGTTTTAGCTGAAATGGAAAAAAATTCCTCTGACAATCAACAAAATGTTCTTATGGACTGCTGAAGAGGACAACTACCTTTTCCACTGGATTTCCATATTGTCAGAAATGACAGCTCAGCTGAGGCAGGTAGAAAATAGACTCTTGAGCTGAAGCATTCAAACAAACCATTTTGCTTTTGGTCAACCAAAACATATTACCACTGAATTATTCTAGAATCTCAAATGATGTGCCTCGCTTATTCCAATCAGTGAAAACAGAAGTGGCTGCCAGAAAAGCTGTTAGAGAATAGCTAACTAAAGCCTAAATTCAAGGCTAGAAAAAGGCATATTCTACATAAATTACCGGATTAGATCAAATATCCTAATGCTTTTCTAAAATATTTTTTTGCTTGCTTCTTATCTGAAAGAATGTCTTTCACCCAACAGATGCAACAAAAATATACCCAAAAAGGAATATTGTGGTATATTCTTGCATGACAGGGAAATGCTAATCAAGTGGCCTCCTTCTCCTCCGTAAATTACTAGAAGTTGTAACAGAGGATTAGATTCTTTATTTTAGGCTTTGGTAACTTCCTTTGTGGAATCATAAATCACCTACTTCTGCATTTTTAAACCAAAATATCTAAAAGCATTTATTAGCATGGCAGGTAAGTAATGGTGGAAATACAGTCAGCCCTCTGTATCCATGGATTACTTATCCACAGACTCAATTATCCACGGCTTGAAAATACTAAAAACATATATAAATGGCAAAAAGCAAGGCTTGATTTTGCAATTTTATATAAGGAACACTATTTTATTGATCATTGTATTTAATGGGTCTTGAGCATCCATAGTTTTGATATCCAGATGGGGTCCTGGAACCAAACTGCAGTGGACACCAAGGATTCAATCACCAAATACACCTTTTGATAGTACATTGAAGGCAGATTTCTCCTATTTCACCAAGTGTTCAGCAAGAACATCACGCAGGCTAGTGAAATTTTAAGGCAAAGGAAAAATCCCTTGCAACAAAGAGAAATAAAATAAAGTTCAAAAGTACCAATTCAAGGTCCAGTTAGAGAATGGTCAAACAGTCCGAGGTCTAGGATTCCAAAGAGGTAGGTTTAATGAGGCAGTCCAAAGGTCAAGGGTTCCAGGTAGTCAAGGTAAGTCAGCAGTTCAAGAGTCAAGTGTTCAGGCCAAGAAGACAAAGACAAACGTGCTTTCACCAGGAAGCTCAGATAATCTCTGACAATGAGCCTGGTATTCTTCACCTCTTTATAATTCTAGGTTTCATGAGCACAGGTGTTTGCCGATTAGAGAGTGTTTTTTTCATAAAGCCTCTTTGACCACTGGAGGCACACCCTTCCAGGCCTTCTCTGGCTGAAGGTAGGTATGTCGGCCACTGTAGCTGCCACCACCTTCTCCTCCTCCTCCTCCTCCTCCTCCTCCTCCTCCTCCTCCTCCTCTTCTTCCTCCTCCTCCATGTCTCCTGCACCTGGAATCTCTGCTGCTGGGAGGCTTGGTTGCTGAGCCTCCTGACAGGCCCCAGACTCTGTTGGGACTGGCAGGCCAGATCTAGGGCCTGGCCCAGCTTCAGGCTCAGTCTCAAACTGGGACTCTAGCTCAGTCACCTCGTCTTCTGAATCCTCAGCTTGGCTGGGCATGACAATCAGCCTAGTAACCAGGAGCATGTTTTCATTTCTATGAACTGTAAGCAAAGGTCAAACAGAAGAACTTTGAAGTAAACTCCAAACATGTTATAGGTATATTGGTTGCCAGTAATGTTTGTTTATTCATTTATGGTTAACCTGGTAAACAATTGTTTACTAGGCAGGAAAATACCACAGACAATGAGAGCAAGTATGTGCATTTTAAGTCCTAACGGTAGAATAGTCCTTTCTGTGTTCTGAATGTTGGGCAGAGAGGGAGTACTGTAGATTGCTACACTCTTGATTGCATATATTGTTGGGGGGGTGTTCTTTTCCCTCTCCCCTTAGTGCATTTGACCAGGTTAACATATTTTTCAAAAAAAAAAAAAAAAGGAAAAGAAAAGAAAAGAAACCAAAGGGAATGTTTATCACCTTTGGCCAGCAAGTATGGGCTGAATCTGAAGTAGCATGGCCTTGTTCACATGTGCAAAAGCTCTTATATGTACAACCCATCTGATGAATATGGGATGCAGTTTTCCATAAGTGTGTCTACACTGTACACTATAACTGTCTGATAAGACAGCAATTGTCATATGTTCCAAAAAGGCCTGGGATTTCTAGTTTATGATGCATATGGAATTCTCTGCTACAGAGTTATGGTGGTGTAGTTGAGGAGAGTCTACTAGAGTACACCAGAAGACACTTCTAAGGACAAAACTACAGCTCCCCAAATTCCACTGGTGGAAACTGGACAGTTACAGTAGCATCCCCAGTTTTTATAACTATCACGTATAACATGGTGTGCACACATAGTAGACTGCATATCTTACTTCAACAAAATGGCAGGAGAGCCAAGCTTAATAATAATGATCAAAGTGACCTATAGAATGTTATCTTGTCACAGTATTTTACAGAAAAATGGCTGGTTAGTATTCTAGCTTTGATTAGTATTTTAAAACGTCCAGCACTGTTAAGAGCAGCATTAGGTGACGCAATCATAACCACTATTCATAGGTTGAGGGTATATTAGGCAGGTAGAGCTGCATTCTTTTCTCCTCCTCTGGTCCCCACCAGCACCGATTCCTCTAATTCTTGCTAAAATGTGGGTTTGGGGAAACGTGGTTACATGCCAGGAGCCATTATGGAAAAGAGACTTACCAGAAAGCATATCCCGTGGAGTTTATCACACGGGAGGAATTTCTCTCAATTTCAAAAGAAATGGAAGTGAGGCCAGTTCAGAATTGAATAAATTTGCTAGTTCAGCAAATTTACATGATTGCATATTAACACTGCATTGAGTTCAGAACTGCCCAAAATTGCCTCCCAGTGCCCAAAATTTTGTGTGATAGTTTCTCACGCAATCACACGAAACCACACAATTGCATTCGGAAGGACTTCCCTTTGCCCGAAAATGTGTGTGATCAGCTTTCACACAATCACGCGAAACCCCATGATTGCATTCAGATTGCCATTGGATTATACTTCCAATTCCCTTCATGTGATAAACTCCTAGGACTCTAGCTTTTGTCTGCCCCTGCTTCTATCCAATTGACTGATTTTGACATCTGTGTGAATGGGATCCTCATCCCCAATTACTTGGGATCAGCTATGTGACAAAACAAAGAATAAAAGGCCACATTTGTCAGTTGTTTCCAACCTGAGGCAAACAGCATTGCTGTCTTTTCAAAGCCCCATTAATATTTTTAGTGATTTGTTAAGGTGCTAATTTTCATGAACTGCATGGTGACCATGCATGACTCAAGATCAATGAACATATTTAAGTTAAAAATGTGTGACAGTCTGTACTAATAAAGTAACTGCATGCTGCAATGAACTATTTGCTGGCTTTGCTTCTCATTTTTAAATCTCAGTTGCCTCTTTTTCTTCATAAGGCAGACTTTTGATACTCATCTGAAAGTGCTACACAAGTGATGCACAAATCCCAGTTGTGATATTCAGAAGGAAGGGGGGATGCAAAAGGACCTTATCTCAAATGCAACACATTCCCTTTATAAAATATAAAATATCTTCAGAATGTAGTCACTTCATATCATCTATCACTTCTGTCACAGTTTTCTTAAGATTTCTAACCTCGCCAACTTGCTCTTCTTATTACACACCATATGATTTATGAGTACTGCTAGTAAGAGAGACAGCTGTGAGATTAGCATTGTAACCTATCCCAGATCACCTTAGGAGCAATTGCTTCTGAAACATGCTGTCCCACTGAAATGAAATCACAACACATTTTGGTTTGGTTCTGACATATGCTTTAAAAATCTTTCATGTAATTGCCACAAAATGTTAAAATGGAACAACTAATGAACCAATGTATTTTGGAAAGTAACTTTATTTATTTATTGGATTTCTACCCTCCTTGCTCAAAAAATGTGACTTGGTGTTGCTCACAATAATAACAGATCAAAAGAAAGCACTGTTCACAGAGACACAGAGACACAATGATTTTAAAAGAACTAAATTAAAAGCCCAGTTTTAAACTAATTGAAAATATAATTTATGAACAAATCACTAGGAAAGTACAGCATCCAACTGATAACAACAACCTGCACTCAACAACTAATCAATTTCTAAGGTCTACGTGAATTTTTAAAAAATATTTTTGTGCTAAATCGTATTTCTACTCACAGTTAGAGGGGAACCAATAAATCAAGTGTTGTTTAAAATCCCCATTCATTCCATGGTTTTACTCTACTGGGGCAAAACTGGATACAGACCCTTATTTCATAACCCACAAACTGATAAATAGATATTTGGGAACTATGGGGTATGATGAAAACCTGAGAGAGGCATCTTTAAAGCCTTGGTGATATTTGCCATTCTTGTCAATCCCCAAAATACTGCAGGTAGATTAGGCATGATCTAACTATGAGGAGGGTTTAGAGCTGTGTGGACAATTTAATCTTACCATACAAATCTATCAGACCTTCTATTATAAATAATATCTGATATCATGGTAATTCAAAGACGGGCAAAAGAGGTTTATCAGGAAATTCTTTGTGGCGCTCTTAACATTCACCAATGCACTTTTTGTCAGTAGAAATTATGACACTTTTTCTATTTTCCTTAATCAGCTAACAGTGCTATCAAGAGATTATCACCTGTATTCCTTTTGTTATTTGGCATAGGGTCTTTCTGCATTCCTGATTAACCCTAAATTTCCTTGGGGCTTGCTGAGTGCTGTTAATGTCACACAGGACCAAAACCTTTAATTAGGTTCTGCATTAAAAAGACTTACCTTTTGCTCTGATTTTACAAAAAATTGAAACAAAACATGGTGCCGATGGCCAGCTCCTATCCCACCAGGTGGTCCCTGTGAATGTGTCAAGTCACTCTGTGGGTGCAAGTCACTCTGAGGTCAGAACAAGGCTGGGCATAGAACAAGGCTGTGCCTTCAGTGTTAGCACAACCTGGCTTGCAGGGATCATGTAGGATGGTAGCCATCCCGAATGAAAGGGGGGAACTGGGGGGAATTCAGGGCCAGAATACTCCATAGGCAGTCCAGAGTATTCTGTCAAAGGGAGAAGAGCCCTCATATATTAAGAATCACCTTCCCTCCCCATGTGACATCCACTTCCCTTAAGTTCTTGGCCATGAGTTGGACCCTTGTACTCTGATTTCAGCTCTCTTTGGGATTTGCTGCACTACCAATATGTTTTATTACAGCCAACAAAGCAAAGGAATAAAACAGGATCTCTCTCCACAGATGTAATTTAAAAGAAGGAAGTTCATTTTCTGTACAGAAGCATTATGGTTATAAGACTATTATGCATTACTTTTAAGACTAGATATTCTTATACAGTGGTCCCCCGGGTTACGAAATTAATTCGTTCCAGCACCTTTTTCGTAAGCCGAAAATTTCGTAACCCGGGGCCTATTTCCCATTGAAAATGAAAATGACTAATCCGTTCCATGACCCCAGATTGACCCTGCAAGTCAATGGAAGCTTACAATAGAGGTCTATTTCCTTAAGTACCCTACAATACACTCTAATAGAAACTTCCCTAAGGCACTAAAGAACTTAAGAATGACTTGCAGGGCCAATCTAAAGAATAATAATAAAAAAAAGATTTGCAAAGAAGCAAAGAACCAAAGTTGCCAAAGCCATTCAATGCACAGGCCTTTCCAAGGGCCAAGGACACATTGTAAGCAGAACAGAACCCCAGAAACCTTTCAAACTGGAATGCAATGCACTCTGAACACTGTCTCAGCCCAATTTGCAAAGAAGCAAAGAACCAAAGTTGCGAGAGCCATGCAATGCACAGGCCTTTCCAAGGCCCAAGGACACATTGTAAGCAGAAGACCCCTAGAAACCTTTCAAACTGCAAGGCAATGCACTCTGAACACTGTCTCAGCCCAATTTGCAAAGCACCAAAGAACCAAAGTTGCCAGAGCCATGCAATGCACAGGCCTTTCCAAGGCCCAAGGACACATTGTAAGCAGAAGACCCCCAGAAACCTTTCAAACTGCAAGGCAATGCACTCTGAACACTGTCTCAGCCCAATTTGCAAAGCACCAAAGAACCAAAGTTGCCAGAGCCATTCAATGCACAGGCCTTTAAAAGGCCCATGGACACATTGGAAGCAGAAGACCCCCAGAAACCTTTGGAACTGCAAGGCAATGCACTCTGAACACTGTCTCAGCCCAATTTGCAAAGCACCAAAGAACCAAAGTTGCCAGAGCCATGCAATGCACAGGCCTTTCCAAGGCCCAAGGACACATTGTAAGCAGAAGACCCCCAGAAACCTTTGGAACTGCAAGGCAATGCACTCTGAACACTGTCTCAGCCCAATTTGCAAAGCACCAAAGAACCAAAGTTGCCAGAGCCATTCAATGCACAGGCCTTTAAAAGGCCCATGGACACATTGGAAGCAGAAAGGAACCCCAGAAACCTTTGGAACTGCAAGGCAATGCACTCTGAACACTCTCTCAGCCCAATTTGCAAACAAAGAAAGAACCAAAGTTGCCAAAGCCATTCAATGCACAGGCCTTTAAAAGGCCCATGGACACATTGGAAGCAGAACAGAACCCCAGAAACCTTTGGAACTGCAAGGCAATGCACTCAGAACACTCTCTCAGCCCAATTTGCAAAGCACCAAAGAACCAAAGTTGCCAAAGCCATTCACAGACCTCGGAGGGGAAGAGACGGCTCCACCAGGCTTGAGCTGTCCCTTCCCCTCCGCCAGCGAGCAGACCTCAGAAGGGAAGGGACGGCTCCACCAGGCTTGAGCTGTCCCTTCCCCTCCGCCAGCGAGCAGCGAGCAGACCTCGGAGGGGAAGGGACAGCTCGACCGGGCTTCTGGTGAGTCCGCGCGGGAATTTTTTTTTCCGTATCCCGGGGATACATTCGTAAGCCGGGGCCGTTTTTCTGGCCCCGGCGCTTTCGTATCCCGGGATTTTCGTTAGGCGGGGGATTCGTATCCCGGGGGACCACTGTACTGTTCAAACACTTTCTGCTCTGATCACTTAGAGCTTAACTCCATTCTGAAACAGCAAAATAATAAGCCATCACTCTACACTCTCTACTACTCTTCTTCACATCTCACAAAAATATTCTCCTCATTTGCCAAAAATTGAAGGCCAAGATCCTAGAATGGGAGATGTATGACTTGTCTGGTGCAACCTCCCTCTTGCAGTCATCCCCCCCCCCACCAAACAGGGCCATTTACTAACCAATGAAGAGTAGGGGAATGCAAGGGAGCACCCAGTTATTTTGCTATAGATGGATGCACAACAATGACATCATCCTCAGGGAACTACAGAAGGGACCCAAGGAGGTTCTGAATGATGTTTTCATTGTACATCCAGTTTTAGAAAAATAGCTGGAAACTTCTCTGCCACTCCTTCTGTTGTCCATCAGGCAGGAAATGGCTATGTTGGAGGGCTGAGACTGTTTCTTCCCATATGAGTTATTTCGGCACTGAGATTCCCCCAGGCATGTCTGGTGGGACATGAGACATGGCCTTTTTGATCCTGGGGAAATTATCACATGGGAGGCAAGCGCCCTTCTTCTGTTGTTAAATCGCCTCA
Organism: Urosaurus nigricauda; assembly: GCA_034509955.1. NCBI lineage: Eukaryota > Metazoa > Chordata > Lepidosauria > Squamata > Phrynosomatidae > Urosaurus > Urosaurus nigricauda. Next base: position 141,472,305 of record JAOEGL010000005.1, read on the forward strand.
TTCGCATGATTGTGGGGAAGATTATGACACCCCCATGCGCTTATCCCATTCTTCCTCCATCTGTAAATAGTAATGGATGTGTCATTTGGTACTAACAGAAACTCTCATTAATACCAAATAACATTTACTGATGGGAGAAGAACAGGATAAGAGCAGGGTGTGTGTGATAATCTTCCCCACAATCACACAAATGAGATGAATTAATGACAGAAAAAGGATGCTTGCCCCCTCTGTTTGATAATCTCATGGGTTCTGGAATGGGTCACCCTTGCTGTGCTTCCCTGAAAGACAGTTTTATTCCAAAAGACCTCCGAGAACTGAATGTTTTTTAAAAAGAAAGTTCTTTTAATAGTCTATCATACTTGTTCTAATAGTACCATTTTTAATCTGCGTGTATTGTTTTCATTGCAGGTTTTAAGTTGTTTTATATGTAATTGACAGTTTAATTACATTTTAACAATAGCCATTTGCATGTTTTAGCTAAATTGTTCAAATTAGTAAGATACCATGAATTCCTGTGTTTTGCAGGGATCTAAATAATCCTCCTCTTCCTCTTCTGATTTTTTTTCCCTGTGCAAAACTGACTGTGTAACAGAGATTTATTTTGGAAAAAATGAGTAAAGATAAGATCCAAGATACAGCAATTAACTTGGAAAAAGACAACTTCTAACATCAACAATACAATTAGACTACTTAATTGGTCTATATAAACTATTAGGTAACTTATCATGTATGTTGATAAGAACCATAATGATTCATTTAAGAACTATTAGTGTCCATTATCTACATTTTTATGAAACAACAACAACAACAACAAAAACCACCCTTGTTTAAAAGTGATAAATAAAATTATTGCCGTAGCCAGTAAAAGACATATGGGGCATTCAACCCATCATATTCTTATCAAGCAAATAAGCTAATGTTCCTTTTAGAATGGATATGAAAATATGACTGTTCTTACATCTCCAATGAACATGTTTGTGGCAAATTACTATTAGGTGATCTAATTTTGATAAGGCCAAAGAGGCACAGATCATGGAAGAATAATAAGTTCATAATAAATACTCTATTGGAAACATGGGATAAGTGTAAGAAAATGTTAACATTAAATTAATGATTCACTCTTAACATCTGTCTTATATGATGAGGTATTTAATCTAGACCAGTATCTAGGGAACTCTGATATATGGAGAATACAAAAGTCAGATCTCTTTGAGTATGAAGCAGTTTGTATTTTATCATTTAATGCACATATGAAATTATTCTTTATTCAATACTACTGATTTAAGACTAGGAATGAGAGTCTTAAAATAATTAATTCCTGCAGAGAGGAGAAAGTTTCTGCCTCCCATTGCAGTGATCACCCCTTGGATGTCCCTCCCCCCCTTGTTGTGACCTGTGTGAGAGAGGAGGAAGCCATTGCAAAGAGAGAATTGTCCTACCCCCATTTTTGCATCAGGCAGAATAACAAGGTTTTGCTCATTGGTGGAGATGCACGGGGAAGGTACAGAGTGCACAGGGCATCTAAACAGCCAAGGCTTGCCCTGCGTTAAGGGCTCTTTCCTCATGATAAGGGGATCAGGCTGGATCCACATCTGGTCTGTCAGTTACTCTCACTTAGGACCCCCACACAATCCTCTTTCACTGTTATCCTTCTGATGTTCTTTCTATGCTAGCTCTCAGGCTAACCCTATCCCTCAGGATATAAGATCAGCAACTCCCTCACTTGAAGTGCTATATTAGAACCAAGTCACTCACTTCTGAAATTGTTCCCTAACAGAGCCTGTCATAGAGCTAAGTTGTTCCCTTCCAAACTTTAGCTCTCACAGTCCCTAACCTCTGGACTTTATCACAACGGGGCTTTCCAGATCTCCCAAAAGGGGCGGTCTGTACTCGCCCCAAGAAGCAGCGGGATGGGGCCAAGGCTGCCACACCGGCAGCCTCTGCGGCCCCATCCCGCCGCTTCTGGAGGCTGCAGGGAAGCGGCAAACTGCCACTTCCCCGCGGCCTCAAAGCGGGGTGCAGCAGGCACCCTGGGCGCCTGCTACACCCCACTTCCCTCGGCAGGGCTGAGGGGAGAAAGGGGCCACCACCGCGGCCCCTTTCTCCCCAGATCTTTGCTGCGGCTGTTTAAAGGACGTGGCAAAGACCAGCACCAAAAAAGGAGCTCGGTTTACAAGCTCCTTTTTGCGCCACATGAAGGGCGCGCTTGGCATCCTCCCGCAGCGTAAAGGTGTCATGGCATGCACAGCGTGTCTAAACGCTGTGCACGTCATGACGCCATCATGGCACATCCGTATGGACGCCGCCATTTAAAGATGGCAGCGCCCATACACTTTAGGGTTAGGGAGGGTGTGGACGCTGTGCCCTCCCAAACCCTAAAAATGTCCCATTTAGCCCTTATCATGCCGCATTAGGGGTGTCTAGATCGGGCCAACCAGACCTTAACTGTCTGAAACCAAAACCCTATCTGACTCCAACTCTCAACAATGGAATTCTTCTCTTCTTACCGGCCAACATTATATTGGCTGTCACCAGCTGACTCCATCCTGATTGGCTATTGCTAGCCTGGCATATTTCTGCCTGTTCTTCACAGTACATCAAGCAGACACACAAATAATATGATTAACCTCTTTCTACCCTTGGTAAATGTGTTTTTACCAACCACCAGTTGGAACTCAGAGCCTTACTTTATTGCTCTAGGGAATACTGCATTTCCTTTTCAATGGCATTCTTCCTGAGCATCTCACAGAGATGGGTGGGAATTAGCGCCGCCCGACTCACCGGGCCGGCGCAGTTGCCGCGCGCGGGAAGCGCCATTTTGCGGGGCGGGCTTCCTCGTGATTGGCTGCCGGGAGGGAGAGCGCTGGAAGCCAGCCCGCCTTTTCTGGGGACGGACTACACGTCCCAGAATGCATTGTGTTGAGGCGGGCTGCCTGATTGGCCCTTGGCGGCCCGCCTCTTGCTGGGATTGGTTGAGGCTAGCTAGGGGGCGGGGCTGCGATTACGTGGCTGCCCCTGATTGGCCCGAATGCTTATATATTCGGGCTGTGCGCTTAGAGAGGCGCCATTGCCTCGTTCGGCTCTCCCACCCTCCCTCCCTGGGAGTTGATTGTCACAACTGGTGCGGGGGCGGCAGCATAGGCCTGGATCTGGGGTGAGGGGTTTCCAGGGCTCGATGGCTCTGGATCGGGAGTCCTCGCGACCCGGGTGTATGGAGCGTGCTGATGTGGCCAGTGCGGGGGCCACAGTCAGTTGACACCCGGTGACTAGAGTGCCTTGCAAATCGATTGGGAGGAGCACAGTTGCCCGACTGTGCTTTAGGGCGGGGCTTGGCACCTACGTCATCCCGATGCTTGGCTACAAGCAACCATTCATTAGCCAACGGGGGTTTGGCTGATGTCCAGATCCAGACCTTATGCTTTGGGCCAACCCTATTGTTTGTTTTGGCTTTAAATAAAGTTGTGGCCATGTTCACTCCAGCCTGGTGTTCTTGTGCTTCCTTGTGGCGCCTGACCTGCGAGGCAACTATCCCTTCCATACTGATCATAAATTTCATTTGTATGCTTAGTTTAATCAATACCATTCTGGCTTGTTTAATCTTAGTCATTGGTGCATTTTTCTTCCTGACTTCAGCAAATAGCAGTATATGATCAAAGTGTGTGCATTCCAATCTGATGCTGTTTTAGGCCCCAGTATCTGAGTATTTGTTTTCACACCTCAAATAAAAATATTTAAGTTGATTCCTGCCAGCAATATCAGAGTTAAGGTGGTTTCTCTTTTCATTTCAAGCAGCGAAAGATTTCATTATGTGACTAGAATCATACTACATCCTTAGGAGTATTAAAAATAGATGATTAAACAGATTGTGCTTGCTTCTACCCACGTCATTTGGCACAGGGCTAAGCCAAAGGGGGAAACTGATTATTTGTTTCATTTTAAAGGTATAAAAATGACGCTGAACTTCTGGCCTTTTCTTTACTACCCCACCCCCAACCAAAGAAGTAAATCTTCTTTCAGGAAGATTTGAGGTGTGTTTGATGATTTAAAAATACCTTCTCAATCACTATGCAGGCTATAATCCTTATTTTAAAACCAAAGAGAGAGAAAGAGACAGATAGAAAGACACACACACACAGCCAGAGAAGCACACACTTTATCTTTCAGGCACACAAGAGAATCTAAGAAGTGGATGGGGCCTTTTAGGCCATTTAAATTAAATCCCCACAGGAAATCCAAAGCAATAGTTTTACAACCCTTGGCTATACAACTTTTGTTTCCAGAATTCCAGGAGAGATCACCCACTAGTTGTTTAGGTAACTGATTCTGTTATAATATTTTCCCCTCAAGATGCTTCTCTTCATCTCTCAGTTTTCTCACTCGCTCCAGAGAAGACTATAAGTTGCAAGTTCCTTAGTTATAGGTTTCTTAGTTGACCCTCACCACTTGTAGTGTGATCTTTCTCTTTCCTTAATCCTTTCAAGTTTACTGAACATCATCATCTTTTGTAATCAGTCAATTTCTCCAACAATATGTACAAAGTACAATAATTTCAGTATAGTTATGTTTAAAACTCTAAATTATATTTCAGGTTAGATTTGCATTCAGATTCATTTATTTCTATATTTTGACTCTGCTCCGTCTCCACACCCAAATTACGCATGTTTTCCCCTATCAGTGTTCTTCACTGCTTAGCTCTCATATCCATACATACAAATCATAAATACTATCTTCCTGACTTTGGTATTCAACTATGTATGTTTACATTTGAGATTCATTCTAGTTCCTTTATAGCTGCCCTTTCAAGTCTTAGTAATTTTCAGACTGAGCTAAGGTGTAAAATTTTTTTTTTAAAAAAAATTGATATCTTCTTAGATTCATAAGATTGGAAAGGGCTTCAAGAGCCATATAGTCCAACCTCCTGCCACGCAGGAATGCACAATTAAAACACTCCTAAAACATGTAATAAATAAATAAATAGATAGATAACACTTTAATTTATACCCCACTTTTTGTAGAAACAATCGAAGCGGCTTACAAAGATAAAATAAAAATACAAATAAACACCATATCCCCCCCTTAAAACAGAATTAAACAGAATTAACTCTCTCAGGCGTTCCTAGAGGATGTTGTGATCGATTGTATTGAATGCCACTGAGAGGTCTAATAGCACCAACAGGGTCACGCTTCCTCTGTTGAGGCTTAGACGCAGGTCATCAGTTAAGGCGGCCATGGCAGTCTCCACGCCATATCCGGTCCTGAAGCTGCTTTGAAATGGATCTAGAAAAGTGGCTTCCTCCAAGACCACTTGGAGTTGAAGAGTGACAGCCCTTTCGATCACCTTGCTAATCCAACCTCTGTTTAAAGACCTCCAAAGGGGAGTCCACCACACTTTGAGGAGTCTATTCCACTTCTCACATAGTTAAAGGATGCAATCATGACATCTCTCAGTCTTCTGTTCTCCAAGGTAAACATACCAAAATCATTAAGTCATTACTCATAAGGTAATCGTTGACCATCCCATTTTGTTCAGAGCAACCATAGCACCAGCAATAGGACTTTATCCACTGTTTACCAGTACCATTGGTAAACATTTTAAATATTTTTACCTCTTATCTTGAAAACTATGGTTTCAATAATTCAGCCTAAAATCACATTAGCCTTGCTCACAGCTACATTTCAAGCATGGAGTGCTTTTATACTATGAATTATGCTGCCTTTAAATTTAAACCTAAAGAACTGACTGAATCTGCACTCAATTATCTCCTAACATGTTCACTTTTTTTTCCTTTCTAGCTTCAGTTATGTACTTCTAACTTTGAAATTGTTTTAAAGACATTGCTTTCTTATGTTTCATGGATAGAGTGGACATGTAAATTAATCATCATTTTTTGAATGGAATAAATTTAGTCTGCAGATCAGTCAATGTGTAGAGATGTAGACACTAAGTCTCCATCTGTGAGAAACACTATAACTTAATGGGGATGTGAAGAAGAATTGCATATTTACGTGTTTTCAGTGATACCAACTGTCTTGATGTACCAAGGCTGATAAAACATTGCTGACCCCACCTCCATAAGATATCTCACCTCTACCCTGACAATTACATTTTTCTATTGCAGTTTATGTAACTTTTGTTTTAAAAATCCATTGTGAAAAAAAGTGTTATTTGTCATTGTGAAATAAAGCACACACACTCACAGCAAGCATGGAAAAAGACTGGCTGATTAATTAGAATTGCCAACAACCTTACTAATGCATCATGTTCTTTGCAAAACCATCCAATAAGGCAGCAGCTCTTGCAGTTTTGTAAAATTTGCACAAGTCATGTCATTGGTGCAATTTACTCAAAAATAAATCTCACAAATGTGAACTCTGTCATCACTACCAGCATATAATATATCTCAGTGGAGGGCAGAATTGTGGTTTCTTATTCTCATGTGCGATAACATGGTAAACTATGGTTTATGTCTTATTAGCATAAAGCAGTGAATGATAAAAATGGAAATGTACAAACTACAACACACTAATAAGTGCCTCTACTTTCTTGAGAACCCTGATCTCTGTTTCAAACAGAGCTGACACTGATGTTTCTAGATCTGCTGCCAATATCACCATCTCTTCATTGCACTACAGGACCAAAACACTGTAAATCAATGTATAAGTACACCCACCCCAAAATAAAATAAAATAAAATAAAATATATATTTTTTACAAAAAGATAAAAAGAGAGTGAAAAAAAGCAAATACATTTTGAATTCTTAAAGCAAGCACAAGTGCATTAAAAACATTTTTTTATATTTGCAACTGGATTTTAATTACAATTTGAACAGTGTAGGATTGAGCCATCACTAATAAGAACCTCCTTTCTTATTCCATCTTATTTTTTTCCATGAGCATTAGTTTTATAAAAGGATATGCCTTAGATTAATGGATATGAGAAGAATTAATTTCTGGTATTTTGAAAGCATTTGGAGAGAAAGACGATCTCATGAAATTGCTCTTCCATTCACAACAAGCTAATATCCTGTCCATTTACAGGTAGATACTTTACATGTTAATACCAATAGGAATAGTGATAGTGATATCATGTACATTTCTATACCACTTATCAGTGATCTCAGCACTCTCTGAGCAGTTTGCAATCTGTAAGCTAATTGCTTCCAATAATTGGGGTACCCAATTTACTGACCTATGAAAGGATGGAGGTCTGAGTCAACTTTGGAGCCCCTGGGATCCAACTCATAACCCTGTGGCTGTTGTACTGGCACTTAACCACTGTGCCACCCGGGCTTCCTATAAACAATAAACATTCCTGAGCTGAATCTTCTGGAAAATCCTTTTGGATCTAAACAGAATACATTGTATTGTTTACAAACTAAAGGGAAGCAAAAGGAAGCAACATCAATTCCCACAAATCATCATGTACATGCATGTGAAATTCTCTCTGGTCTTTCTTTCAAGTGGTACACTTAGTTTCACATACATGCACATGACTCTTAGTAAGGATTGATGTTGCTTGCTTTTGCTGTCATTTAGTTTCTAAACAATATAAAATACTCTATTTAAATTAAAAAAAACCATTTTCCAAAAAAGTCCTGAATTACTAAGCTTTATCAATACAAAAGGATCTTGTAGAACCTTTGAATCTAGCTGTGTGAAAGAAGTTGTAACATAAGCTTTCAGAGACATAGTCTACTCCATCTACGAAAGTCTATGAAAGCTTATGTTACAAATTATTTTGCACTATTAGTATCAAAAGTGCTACAAGATCCCTTTGCATACTGATGTTCCAGTCTAACATGGCTATGTCTCCGAGGTCCAAAACACACTGCAGAAATAATCCAGTTTGAGAATGCTTTAACTGCTCTGGCTCAGTGCTAGGGAATCCTGGGAAATGTAGTTTATTATGGCACTAGAGCTCTCTAACAAAACACACAAAACTAAAAATCCCAGGATTTCCTAGCTCTGAGCCATGGCAGTTAAAGCAGCCTCAGACTGGATTATTTCTGCAGTGTGTTTGGACTTGAGTAACCTTTCTCTGTTTCTGCTTCTCTGAGTTACTTTTCTCTGTTTCTGCTTCTCTGCTTTACCCTATAACTTAGAAACTGTTGTGTGGGGACAATTTAGCGATGTTTTAATGACAGTAAGCCTCTGTGCGATAATCTCCTCAGTTACTTGTCCAAAGGTTGCCCAGTAGGTTTCCATGACTGAGCAGGGATTTGAACCCTGATCTCCAGAGTCCTAGTCCAACACTCAAACCACTTCACCATGTTGTCATTGAAAAGATACATACATGGCATGACATGAAGGGAAATAAGTGAAAGCAGTCCCTAACATTTCTAACTTTATCATCAAGAAAGCTGCAAAAGCTTTAATCTGTGCTAAATACAAAATGCCACTTATCGGGAGTAACTGTGAATAGCTTGCTAGCTGGATTCCTCAATTATCTAAGATATACCAAAGAAAAGAAAAGGTTAAACAATTAGTATGTCAGCCTGAACAACCTTACATGAAATGCAACAAAGAGCTCATTTATCCTGTTCAAAATGTTTGTAAGCAGCCAAGATAGATTGTATAACACTTTAGGGCTTGAGAGTTGCATCACTATGCCAGTAATAATGAATTCTTCCCTTTTATCTGAATTCTAAGTCTTATTCTCTAGTTCACTTATTTCTGCAGAATATGACTGTGATGGATTTTTATGGTGCAGGAAAATGGTGGTTTACATTTTTCTGAGCTCCTTGGAGGAAGGATATGATGAAAACATAATGAATTAGAAAAGATCAGTAGGGGTAAAACTTGGCCCTTAAAATTAGGGACATCTGAGGAACTCTAGTACTATGTAGTCATTATCTAAGCATGTCCAAGCAAAATGTACAGAGAGGAGCAAGTTAACACTCACCTCATCCTCTGTTACTGTCCTCCACATGAGGCCAAGAAGTTTAAGGAGATGTTTCCTTCCATGTGGGCTCCTGCCATGCAATTGAAGCTCTGATTGTTTTGTTACTGACTGCATAGAGGGTGTTTACATTTAGGGAACGTCTCCTGTAGAGACTCATTACCCTTACCCATGGGAGAATGATGGAACTAGAATTGGAAGAGGTAGGATTAGCTGAATTCCCTTTTAACATGTTGTTTCCACTCACCCACCTAATGAGTTAATAGAGCCACACTCTTGGTGAATTCTAATAAAAACCTCACTAATCTCCATTTTCTGGGCATACCTTAGAAGTAACTTTTAAGAAGAATGATAATAATGACATCTTGAAGCCATTCCTAAAGAAGTAGTGGTAGGATGATGCTCTGAGGCTCGGCTCATCTTTCAATTGCTGCACAGCTATGGAAGGCAACAACACGCCATTATATTTATTTTTCTTAAAAGCAGCTATCCACACATTGCTCCTTGGCTAATGTGCCAATTGGAATTCAGTTTTGCTCCCACATCCTGGAAAGAAGACTTAAGGCAATATTATGGAATTAAGTCAGGCCACATCTTTATTGAATTAACTAATGCTGGAGCGAGCATAGATAATTTAATACCATATAAATTGATGACAAATTAGAGAATAGGAATTAATGGTTTCCAATGCAAAAGGATGACACCTGCCTATTTCCAAGCAACATCTCAGAAAGGAAGCTATCCCCTCTAGTGACCAAAGGGAGCCAGCTCAAATGAAATGGCAAGGACATCCTTTCCACATCAAAAGATATTTCAGATTGCTCATTACATTTTGCTAATCCAAATCAGCCTGTTGAACGATAATCCCTGGAGTTTATCGCATGTAATTTTCACGCCGACTCAGGCATGGAATGGGATCAGCCTGGAACGGGTTAAAATGGACTTTACCACACTCAAAATTGCTGCTGTGCTGCCACCTGACCATCACCTGTCATCCAGCAGTGCTCTGGCAGCCCATTTTGATACTACGGAAGCTTTCGATAGGTGATGGTTGGGCAGCAGCAATTTTGCGTGCAATAAAATCAGTTTTAACCTGTTCCAGCCTGATCCAATTCTGTGCCCAGGTCGGCGTAAAAATTAGATGTAATAAATTTCCCTATCATGAAGGTGACCAGCTAACATATCCAACATATCAACAAACAAACGGGAACTAACTGCAAGCTTGAAAAGTGTGTGTGTGGGGGGGGGGGGTGGTGGAATTATGTAGACCTCTCCTAAATTGTGTGAGACTCAGTGCTTTGGGAAATAATCTCCACTTGAGATTCATCATTCACATTGGTGATGGGGTGAAAGCAAACAGAGGATTCTGTAGACTCTTACATTTTCTCAGTGTTTCAAGAACTTTGGCAGAATTCCCTCATCTTTGGCCAATTTTTCAATCCAGGAAGGTTGGGGTTAGAAATGTGAGTACACTTGTCTCTCCACATTTACAGCTTTGACTTTTGCAGATTTGATTATTCACATATTTTATTAATATCTTCTCTCTAGGAATACCTAGGTCCTCCAGCGCAACTCTACAGTCAACTTTAACCAAAAGTCACACTGAAGGACCTAAGGATTCCTAGAGAAAACATTTCTCTAGTCATTTGTAGCTTCTCCAGCACAATTCTACGGTCAATGTATGACAGATGCTGATCACAGAGTTGTACTGGAGGACCTAGAGATTCCTATGGAGGTGTTATCTCAGGTAAAAACATGCTATTTTTGTTATTTGTGGGTTTTTACACATTCATGGGGTTCTTGTGCCCCTAACCCCAGTGAATGTAGATGGACAAGTATACTTTTATTTGCTGAGGAAGATAAATTTTCCAAAATTTCAGACATTTATATGATGGTAAATAAAATAAAAAATAAAAATAAATACAACCTACAAACTGTAATAAAATACACATTCTCAAAGCACATGTATGGGAAAAAAGATGCCCACCTGAACTCTATAGACAAGAACTGGTATAGTATGAAAAATTGAGGGATTTTCAAGTATTAACTGCATTTAATGAAAGGTCATTGGGTAAATTTCTTGGGCAGAGAGGTGGAGCTTTAAAGAGATGACAAACCTGCAGCCCAGAGAAACTATGATTTAATTGAATTGGTAACTATAACTGTAAATAATTCAGCCATTGCACTTTAGCTTATGAAGGAAAATGTTTGGCTACAAAGCAGACTTAATGCAAGTGTCTGTTGAGAAAGTCATACTGGCAGACAAGATGCAATTGCTCTCTAGTTGGAAACACTTATCAAGAGGAAGAAGGAAGAAGCATAATGGAGCATTTGTAGACAAATGAAATGATTCATTACCAGATTCAGAGAGCCAGTAACTAGCGAAGAGAAGCTCAAAGGTGTAGAGCAATGAAATACAGAAATCATAAAAAAGAATTAATTATTCTTAAAAAGTAATTTTCTGCTTACAAGTTGAGCAAATAGGGTGATAGGATGAAACCTTCCCTGATCCCTCAGTTTCACATACTCTCACTCTTTTTCATTTCTGCTTACCTATTCACACACAGAGTGTTCATAACCCTATTCATCTATCTGTTCATGAAGTCCATCATATTCTGTTTTCCTCTTACTTACTTTACTTCCTTTCCCCATCTTCTCTTTCTCTCTCTTTTCCCCAAAACTTTGTGAAGAAATCCTGTTTGCTAATAATGCATGTGTCTCTGTGTTAGGAAAACCATTCCTTAAGAGCAGGAGCCTTGTGCTGGCCTTCAGAGACTGTAAGCCATTGTAATTTGCAAATTTCAGGCCCTGCATGGCAAAAATTAAGAGCTAAAAAGCTAAATGGGAAATATTAGTGTTCAAAGATCAGGACTGAAGTTTCTGGGCATTACGCCAGCCCAACCAAAAGACAGAAGAGACTCAGCTGTTCTCTTAGTGGAAAAAATGGTATCATTAATTCTTGATAGAACTGAAATCTGAAGTCATACAGAGATGAAATCTCAGAAGATTGGGAAATGAAAAGATTGGCTTCTAATATGGTACATATAAACGTAGCAGAAAGCACTGCAGGCCTCTTGTTTCTGGCACTTTTGGGAAGCACTGGACTCATCCCCATAAAGGCCCATGTAAACAAAATCTATATATACTAGTAAACCACAACAGTATAAGAATAGTTACCTCATGGTTGACCCACAGATACTAATGTTAGTTGGCTGACTCCAGTTGCACACCCCAGGACTGGTGAAAACACATTGCAATGCTTGATTGAAATCTGGTTCTAGAACACTCTCTAAACAGACAGACCTTCACTGGCTGTAACAATGAAATATACTGGTGAATCAATTAAATATACTGGAAATGCTAAAAGGCTGACACTGAAATGTATCTAAATGCCTGTGTGAGATTTATGTATATTATTAGGTAAGCTGATGTTTCTTATCACTGTAATGTTCTACAAACACCATGTCCCTTATAAGTATGAGATGTGCTCTTTATACTATAAGATATAATGTCTGTAGAAACATAGACATGTTTGTGTCAGGGGCAGACAACTGTGGAGGGCTAGAAGGACACAGCCCCATACATGTGCCTGAAAAATCATCCTCCTCAAAATGTTGTGTGGGTGTGTGTGTCCCCAAATGCCTCAATGGAGATATGGGAGCATTTTCATCATGTTTTTTGGTTTAAAAAAGGACTTTCCTGGGCCTAAATTGTCCCAGCAGGATTGCAAAATGTGATGGAAATGCACACTACACCCAGTCATGGACATTTTGGAGCATTTCAGGTCAGATGTTGTGTTGTTTGTTTGTGTTTTTGGTAAACTGGGGAGAAAAAGTTTTCACTGCAGGGGCCCTCCAAACATGGTGAACATGTCTTCAGCTTCCCCTATAGTACATTTGGTAGTATTCTTGGAAAAACAAATTGGAAATATTGCAAGAAATGTATATGTTTGATCCCTGGGGGCTGCATGTGGCCCTTGGGCCACACTTAAGTCACCCCTGGTCTATGTGGTCTATGTGTACACAAGGATTGTGTAGCTGCAGGTGCTAATTGTTTTACATAGTAAACACACAGTAAATGTACTATGCTTTACATAGAAAATGTACTAAAAGTAATATTATTTCTAAACCCATATTCTTTCTAAAGCCACATTTTATGGAAGTCCAATACTTGGGAACTTACGTGACCGAAAACCTGAACTGTAAGGATTCTCTCTAGATGCAAATTGAAAAGCAAAGGGCAAACAACTTTTAATACCTGGTAAGTATCTGTTTCACCTTGTTTTTTGTGTGTATCATCTCTGGGTTGTTTTTCAAGGGCAGTAACAGAGCTTCCACTAATTGATCTCAGCCTTCAGCTGATTTCAAAAAGGAACAAACATGGTTTCTCAAAGAACTGCAACACATGTGGAATGCTAAGTTCTAATTGGCTAATTAGATCTGACTTGGTAATAGAGTAATGAAGCTGCAGATCCTTAGGGCATGGGGCCTGCTGGTGGTGTACTGTTGTGGTGCATGGTATTACCTATGGAAAAATCCCTCTAGATATTTTTGCTTTCATAACCTCAATCTGGTGTTGCTTAGCCACATTTTTTGTTTTCCACTGTGAAATGTTGGAGAGTGTGACTGGAGTTATTACCAAATTCAAGGAAAACTACTACAACTTTTAACATCTGGTATTGTGGCCTCAGCCCTGTCAGAAATAATCAAAGTTGTAACTAGTGTTCCATCTGTATTTATGCTGATAAGAGCTCTGGTACTATTTTTTTCGTTAGACATTATATGTAAAAATTTGGATTGTCACGCTCATCTCTTAATTTTGGATCAATGGATAGACTCTGTAATTTCTGTCATTTTGTTTTTCTTTTAAATCTCGCTTATTGTGCAACGTTTTTGTTATTTTCCTATTACTTTTTAAAATCCTATTACTATTTAATTTATTAATTAAAATAAGTAACTCCCAGTACATTTGGCCACAAGGATTTTCAATCTCCAGTTGTGTGAAAAGTTTTACATATTTATTTATTTGCTTATTATATTTATAATCTGCTGTAGTACATGTAGGTAGCATATACTTTCTCCCTTTTACTATCATGGGGTGGGATCCATGAATCAAACCCCAGGAGAAAGGTAGGGTATAAATTCAAAAATTACATATAAACGTACAGCTTGTGAGTTAGTTTGGGCTGAGTTTCATGGCTGTGTGAAGATCTGAACCAGAGTCTCTCTGAATCTGACACTTTAAGCAGGACATGACATGGAGTCCTCACCAATGAGATTCCACAGCTAGAAATTTCACACTTTTACTCGGAAGTAAAAAAAATATAGGTGTACGGGAATTGGGAAACATTTTTTTTCAAAGCAAGAAATATCCAATTGTTAAAATGTTTTAAAAAGACCTCTGTCTACAACAAAAATGAGATTAAAAGAGATTCAGCATAAAGAAAAATGTGAGCAAGACAATTTCTGAACTTCAGAAAACTGTGTCAAAAAGTTGCACCAAACTTTGAGACCTAAGCAGAATGATATTCAGGGATTACTATTTAGAGGGATCTACAGTATAGGCTAGAGTTCTAGAATATTTTTGGAAGGGATTTCTTTTCTTTTTTTCTTTTTTTTTGGGGGGGTACAGGTGCTGAAACCATATGTAGGAATTAATAGAAGCTCCAAAGAACCCGACACTACAGTATTCTAGTTTACTACACTGTTGAGAGAAGTAGTAAGGGTAATTCCATAATAAATTGGACTAATAAGAATGATTAACACATGATTGCATTGGTCTGTTAGTGGCTTACTCAATGATTGTATTTCAAGGAATGTGAAAATATTTTGAAAAGCTTCATATTTACTATGCATCATAAATGTTAGTCATTTTCATCTGACACCAAGCTGTTGCTGAGCTTACTGATAATAAATAATTCAGTGAAATTCCAAACATATATAGCATTAATTATACTGAAAAAATGGATGCTAAAATATGAAGAGAACAATTTCTGTGAACTCGGTCATAAAATTATTTTAAAAGGGTATGTTCACAGTAACTGCAATGCAGAATATACAGAGTTCAGCACTTGAGATTTGCTTTTGATAATCAGCAATTATCCATTCAGTATTGTTGCTGAGGTTTTCTGGCACAGAGTGAAAAAAAAGGTATCACTGGTCTCTAATTTCATACCTTTCTGCTCGTTCCTTTAAATCTGAGAAGTATGCTTTTCATATAAAGGGATGGATGCTTATCACAAAGACCTGTTGGTAACACATACAGATCCTCATTAAGCTATACTATCCCAAGACTTCCAAGAAGAGCAACATAAAGGAAATATCCTTTTTTACAGTGCTTCTCTGAAAGACCTTTTTGTAAGAAATAAAACAAACATTTGTTTTAAAAATCTCCTTGTAGGTGTGAGCAAAAAACAGCAATATATACCACCTTGCAAAAGCTTTGAATCAAAGGTACCTTTTGGCTTTGCTATGCTTCTTGAACCATGTCTGCCATCCACTTTTAAATACTTTTGGGTTTTTTAAAAATGGATTACTTGTATGTCTATAAAAATTTAGCTTCGTACAAAAAAAATGTAATAGCAATGATATATTGTCATCACAAAAGTAACTAGCAGGGCAAAATTATATAGCTATGTATCTTCATAGCCATTGTTACTTATGAAGACCCCTTTTAAACAAATATAACAACTCCCCACTGAGCTTTTCTATAAGCATAGGTCTGCAGGATATCAGTAGTTAACAGGGGCAAAAATCATCACAGTATTCCCAACACACAGTTACTAGAAAATGAAATGCTCTGTTCTAAATTGTTTTTGTCATGTTGGGGATTTTTATAATTTATTTTTGCCATTGTTTATCATGGGATCATTCCAAACTCACCCAATACTATATCAGTCATCCAATGTTACATGAATGCATAATATTGGACTATATAGGTTCCCCGGTTTAGAACAGTTACTTAAAAAACAAAACAAAAAAAACCTCACATATTTGTATTTGTACTTTTGCAAGAGAAATAAAAACAATCACAGCAATAAGAAATTAAAAGGGAAGCTAACATTGCCTTTCTGTTTTGCCTCCTAACTTCTTTGCTATGTATTTGCATTTAATATGGCTTCTACTAGGGTGGCAGTAAACGGGGAATCAGTATATTCATACATTGATATGAAACGGGGCAGACTATACTTTAAATTCTTTTTTGAAGAATTTGACTCTGGAAATCTAGCTAAACAGGGTTATGTGAAATAGATGGGTGTCACCCATGCCTTAAATATCTTTGAGAAGCTGAATATCCAGGTATTCTGATTGTGAAATACTAACAGAAAATGTACTATGATAAAAATGTATTTAATGTCAGCTATGTTCTTCTGCGATAGCTTCAAGCATGGCTATTATTTAGATAGTTGGCTATTATAATACAAGGAAATAACTAAGGCTTGAAGGAATAATGAGGCAGTCTCCTAGAGAGAAACACTTATTGTTTCTACATGTCAGTACTCCAGCCTGATTTCAGAACAATCTTGAGCACAGTTTTAATTCAGAGGTATCAGGCTGACATAAGAAAATATATCCAAAAGGTTTTCTCTAACACACATCCTTATCACAATCAGAAGAAAGCCACAAGCAGAATTTGTTTGCTTTGTTTATACAGCACGTAGAATATATGCAATCGAACCCTCATTTTCAAATGTTTACTCTATCAAAAGCATCATTAGGCTATATTTTCTAGGTAGCATGCAGAGTAAACTAATGCATACCCAGACTGCAGGTGTTGATTAGACATTTCTGTTCAAAATGAGAATTGCAAACACTGTTACATTTAAATTGTCTTCTCTTTTTTTCCCTCCAGAAATAGAGTTAATTAATTCCACTGGGACTAAGAAGTGAAGAAATGTAAACTTCAATGAAAACACAGGTTAAGAAGAAAGAATGCTGACGAGACACACTACCTTAACTGATTTACCAAAGCCTGCTTGCTTTCCCACTTGGTGGCAGTCAAAAGTTCCCTGGTCTGTTTGCAATAAATGGAAAATCAAAATAATTTTCATGGAAAGCACTATATAAAAACAAACATTTGGTTTTCAGTGACCTGGCTACATACGGATGATGATGCTCCCTTCAATTGCTTCAAAGTAATAGACACCAGTGTTCTTTTAAAGTTTATTGAATGATAAAACATGTAATTGTAATCACACAATCCCTTTCCTTTTGAAATATAAGCCAATGTACAGCATTTCCCCATATGGTTTTATCATGGAAGTTCTTCTGAACAAGTTGCTGTGTTACGCTTATTCTACTATTTCACTGGAGATTATCACATTGGGATGGGCCATCCTTGTCCCACTGTTGCCCATGTGATCATGCAAAGATTATAACACAATGTCTTCATTATCCCATCCGTGACTTTCAGATGATATTGCACATGTTCCAACCTTCTTCCGCCCCTAAAGTGGCATGGCCCCCTCAATTTTATTAATGGAAATTTGTGTTAATACAATGATGGGGCCACTGATGGGACAAGGATTGTATAAGAGAGGATGCAATAAGGATGGGGTAAGGATGGGAGCGATCCTTACTTACCCCATGTGATATCCTCCACTGATGCAGAAGTAGAAGTAGAAAATTAATGCTTTTATTCTCATTAAGACAGGGGGATTATCACACAGGAAGCTTATCATGGATTAAACACCAGTAAAACACTCCTGAAGTGGAAAAGTGTGGTAGCCAGCTGTGCTTCTGATTCGTCATAGAGGCATCCCCTCGCCTCTCCCATCTTCAAAGCGTTTGTGGAGCAGCCATTTCTTCAATAACAGGAACTTCCATTATGAAGAAATGGCTGCTCCGTGAACACTTTGAGGGTGGGAGAGTCATGGGGATGCTTCAATGACAAATCAGAAATGCGACCAGCTATCACACCTTTGCACTTCAGTAGCGTGTTGCTGGTGTGTAACCCATGGTAAGCATCCTGTGTGATAATCTCCTAGGTAATCTATATTAATTGGAGGAGATTATCACCCAGGATGCTTACCATGGGTTAAAAGTAATCCAAGTAATTTGGGAACCATTTTGCTGGGAACATGTCACTTCAGAAATATTTTGATGGCCAAATACTCCCACCCAATGTCAATGTATGGATGCACCTGTGTGTGTGAAGAATTCTGGGCAGCTGAAGTCAATACTTTCTCATGCTCCACTAATTCCATGGAGTTCAGTCATCCAATTGCTTGCTGGAATAGTGTATACACCCCCACACCATTTAGGAAGGAGGGAAGAACTTCAGGGTTATCAAGAAAGTAGTTTTATGACATCAGACTGATTGCCTGGAAAGAAAGCCTCATTTCAAGAATCCACACATTTGCATAATACAGAATGTTTTTGAGAAGTATTATGTACCACCTAGCATCAGGGTGGTACAAACAAGTAGCAAGATTGGGTAACTTTCTGGAGGAAGGTCTATAGATCTTCCATTTATTCCACTAGCTCAGGAATTGAAAAGAGTATCCAAAATCTTTACAAAATATTTGGAAAAATGACATGAAACAGCCTGCATGAAAAGTTTATTTTCTGTATGCGGCAAAATGAGTGAATTTTGTCCAGGATAGCTCCTGTATTACAGAATTTTCTGCACCGAAATATTACTTTATGTATATAAAATGAAAAAAAGGTGTGAATTTTGTGCTTAGTAAGCCCTGAACTGCAAAAACTCTCAGAAAAACTGTGCAGTTTTCAAATACAGTGGTCCCCCGGTTTACGAATCCCCCGGGGAACGAAATCCCCGGGACCCGAAACCGGCGGGACCAAAAAATATCCCCCGGGATCCGAAGGATCCCCCGGGATCCGAAGGAGAAAAACCGTGCGGCCCCTTTAAATCGGCCACGCGGTCCGTCTCCTAATGCGGTCCCCCGGGAAATGAAAACTTCCGGGTTACGAAAGGTAATCCAGAACGGATTACCTTCGTAACCCGGGGGACCACTGTAGCAGCTCTCACTGGGAAGAAAACTACTAAAATTATTTGATGTTTTCTTTGAGAATCAATTTAGAAAGCAATTACATCATTCCACTCTGACAAACTTCTTTCTCTTACACTTTTACTTTGGAGTTTCCATGTCAGAGAAATGAAAGCCATGGAGTTTTCTACAGGGGGGCTAGATCTTGACCTCCAAGGGTGGATCTATATTTTTTCTCCAAGGGAGAGATATTTAAAAATTCTCTCGTCTCTGCAATGATTCAAGACTGCAGTTCTACACTCACCAGGGTATATGTTCCATTGAAGTTAGTGGGTTTCCTCTAAGTACACATTACAATGAAACTTGTCTAAACATTGAACTGGGCACTTAAAAGAGGAAAAGGTTTGCATGTATCATGCTACGCTGAGGAGCTGGTTCTACAATAACTCTTTTCTTTCTCTATCACCTCTGTCTAATTACTCTCTTGTCTCTTATTTTCCTCATACCATTTGTCCCTAAAATGTAAAGGCTCAAAGTTGTTTTTGTGTGGGAAAAGAAATAACAGTAATAAGAGTAGACCTTGTGCTGACTTTTACAGCCAGCTTTTTTTCAGCCTTAAAACATACATGAGGACAATGACTATGCTACACAAGCATTTGTAGAGTGCCTGCCACAACACTATCCCAGTCCCACATGAGCTCTTCATACGACTGCAGTGATAAATAATAAACAGTAATTTCTTTCTTGCTTCTCAGTACTGTACTTTCTCAGTGACAATATTTCTAAAGAATGCAACATTAGTGTAATACCACTCAGGATGACTGAGACTCATTATATATCATGAATTGCTTTAAAAACATGCAAAAATAGTTCAGCTACTGACTGTTTTACAGGACCACCTTCAGTTCTCTAAAAAGTAGCCTTTTCACCATGACCGAAAGTCATGGTTTCAGTGTGGCTGATGGCTTCTAAATCAGTGTAGTGATAAATCTGCTCTGGGTTTTAGTCCAAAATTAAATGTTTTCATCCAAGGTGCTGAATCTATTTTTGGAACAATGTTCAGCACATTTTATTTAAACTGTGCATTAAAACTCAGACCAGATCCACTGTCCAACAACATGGAAGCCATTAGCTGCCACAGGACACATCTGCATTTAGTGACTACATGGACAGAAAAGCAGTATCATACCTCACTGGACTCTCAGAACTCAGAAAAATTACTTTT